>OX451382.1:4807500-7207500 GCA_949629185.1 Apamea crenata | reverse complement strand
TTTGGCGATAGTAAATAAGCATAATCAGTTTGTAACGTCCCTGTTGTTCGGACACAGGCCTCCTCTCTGAGAGATGAATTGAGCCTTAGTCCACCATGCAGGCCCAGTGAGAGTTGGAAGACGTCACACGCCTTCGAATTGTTGGTTCATCACATGTATTCCTTCACCGTTTTGAGAGCAGTGGTGACGGAACAAATTGAATGAGTTTTCTGTTTCAATTTTTTTTTGTGTTATGGTTTTTTATATAAAAAAGCTATTTGTAGCTAACAATAATAATAGTAAGTATATGATCTTCATAGATCATTATCTGCATAGCCTTAAAAAAAAAACTTACGTCGTTCATGATAGCTGTTTGCAAGCCATCCAACAATAGAAGTCACTGTAAAAAGAAAAACAAATTGTTAACCACTGACTCTCACGACACTCTAATAAACAAGTACGCTGGACTAAATATACTATACAAAATGACAGTTGTTTTTTGTGCCGATTCAAAGCGCCCCGCTCGAGCGTCTCAGGAACTAAAAGTGACACATTGTTGCAAATGGCCGTCGTGTTGTTTTTTCTCTCATGATTTAAGTCTAAATCATGGAATAAGACTTTTTTGTATATTTTGTGTTTACTACGAGATATTTATAACATTTTTATCATGTGAATATGCGCATTTTGTAAGATTCACTATGAAAAACATTCGTTCCACGAACGTTCACGTTGCTATCAGCGCCAAAATGTCTCCGTTTTGTCATCGATAGTATGATGTCCAGCGTACTAGTGCCCAACACAACATCAAGACTGTATTACCCGAAGGGTTAAGCAGAGGTGTACAGTCACGAGCACTAATGTGTCAACACTTGGAAACTTTCAATACCGATTTTTTCGTGAAATAACGAAAACAACAATGCAATACAACACATTGCAAAAACCTATGGGTTCGAAAATACTATGTTCGTAACAACACAAAATTTAATAAAAAAATAAAGGAGTAAATCGCTTTTGAATACAGCCGAGTGTATACATACTTATGCTCGTGACTGTACCTACAGTACACCCACATTTTGCTAGTTCTATGTGGGTCCCATGTAACAGGGGCAAGCCTTGCCATTAACCGGGAAAAATTACAGACTTCTGGCTGCCAATGAGAAATTCCAGATGGAAAACCCAATAAAACATTGCCCGACCCGGGTATCGAACCTAGGACCTCATGCTCAACAGCAGGTTTTGTGACTACTAGACCAACGAGGTAAGAGGAGGCAGGTACTTACCTCTTGCGAAGCAGATGTTAAGATCGTTTCTTGACCACTGTCCTGATTCACCTGAAGGAAAGAAGAAAAATCATTACTTGGGAAAAATTAATGTTATTATAATTTAAACGACTGTTTGAATGATACTGTGACATCCTAATTGAAATCTTTTATACTTTGACAGAGGACCAGTTGTCGACACAGCTCACAGAGTAAACAAGCTGAAGTAGCAATGGGCCAGCCGTAGAACCGATGACCGTTGGGGTAGACGTGTTCTTGAGTGGAGACCACGAATCGATAAGCGTAAGGTGGGACGTTCTCAGGCTAGGTGGAGTGACGATCTTCGCAGGATGGCTGGTAGCAGCTGGATGAGAGTTGCCGAGAATCGAGTTGAATGGCGTGCAGTAGGAGAGGCTTATGTCCAGCAAGCTGATGATGATGATACTTTGACATTTTACTCTTTGATATTTACTCTGACATTTAATATTACTTTGACATAATAAATAAATTGTGTGTTTATGATATTATTTTTAACCGACATACATCAATTTGTAATTTTAGACAATCATAATCAGGCTGTATTGTTCCTACTGCTGGCACACACGCCTCCTCTCTTCGAGAAGGAGTCTGCTGTAATCCACCACGCGAGCCCAGTGTGGGTTGGTAGATGTCACATGTCTTCGAATTTTTGTTTCTAGTTTTTTGGTTTCCTCACAGTGTTTTCCTTCGCCGTTGAGTGTTCAGGAAATCACGATTCTAATTCTTTTAACAAATATCACGCCTTCTTTCCCCGAAGGGTTGCATAGAGGTGTACCAATGGTACATCCACCATTATTTTAAAAATGAATGACATATACTTACGTTCGAATAGCTGACCAATATCCAGAATGGCTTGAGCAATATTCCTGGAATATCCTGCAACAAAGTAATACATAGTTAAAGCAAGACAAGATGATATGGCTAGAAACGGAGTTGACTACCGAGATAACGACTTCTTTGGCAATAAGGATTTTTTTGGCGACAAGGATTTTGAGAGATGCATAAAAGAAGTAACATTGCACAAAAATAATTAGGTACTGGGAAACGAGATTTTTTGGTATGAACATTTTGCTGTTTGCTGTGAGCAAGTTAACACACGCAAAACATTGTGCATATGGGTGCATACAACGGTACAGGGGTATTTAAAGTTGTTTTATAACATTAAAAACTTGTTATCATAAAAAAACGTCGGTAAAAGTTGGAATTTTGACCTTCAATTTCTCTGTAACCAGAAGGTTCCCAGGTATAGTCCAGTACGGGGAGTACAAGTGACTCTTGGCTTCGTTAAGTGTCTTTTTACACCCGTCATGTAAGATCGTATTACCCAGTAATTGGGTTATGTAGATCAGATAGGCAGTGGCTCCATGTATGCTTCACTGTACCTAAAGTTCGATATTGAGACAGACTCATGATAGCACAAGTTTAAACCTTAATGGTTTTTGTTTGCTATTTAATATGAATAATCCTGTGCTCTTTTGTATATGATAAAGAAATTAAAAAAAAAGGAAAAGCACTGGTATTCCTCTGCATCCGTTTAGACTGGAAGGCTAGGCAGATGAGATGTAAGATCTTCTTACCTTCCAATCCATTGAGTCCTCCCCTGGTTGCCAAGAGCCCTTGGATTTGTTTCACGACGCCCCTCAGGTTGTTCCTCTGAATAAATTCCGCTGCGTTGCTGTATTTCCCTGCACCAATTGTCAAACCCCATCTTTCACCATATTTTGGACTGCATAGGTGTACTGTGAAGAAAAAAGAAAATTGTTTATTCTGCACAAAAAAAGCACATTAAAAATAAAAAATGACATAAAATATACACATACAATAAAATTAAAATGAAAAAATCTAAACTCATTTATTCAAATTAGGCTGAGAATCAGCACTTTTTGAACGTCAAAATTACAAAAGACAGTCCCCCAAAACCACCCGCCCTTCACCTCTTCCTAGTGCTATCTGCTAGCTGAGAAGGAGAAGTGGCGCAACAAACTCCCCGTACTCAATCAATTAAACTGTTGACAATTTTGTCCATTGCTTGATGTTTTCTTTATCACAAAATATAGCATAACAACACGTGTGGTTTTCCCGAAGGGATAAGCAGACGTGTACTTAAAGTACACCCACATTTCGCCAGGTATGTTTCAGAGCCGTGATAGGGGGCGACAAATTCCAGATGGAAAACTCAATAACATTTTGTCCGACCCAGGACTCGAATCTAGGGAATCATGCTCAGCAGTAGCGATTGCGACCACTCAACCAACGAGGCAGTCAGTTTTTATATGCATGAATTACATTACATTGTTTTTTTTTAAGTAGAAAAGTTAATATTCTATTTAATCGTCATTACTGAGATGATGTAATGATTCATTAACTCTTGGTCAGCAACAACTAGAAAAGTCATCCACTAACTCATGCGTACTTTGTTCGTGTCTCAATAAATCTCGAATACTTAAAGTTAATGAGACATTAACTTTGCAGTACTTAGTTAATGATCCATTTACTCACTTAAAAAAAAAATTGTATTTACCTCTCGTAGGCTTAGCATGGCGCACTCCACGAGGTGTAAGGAGACCACCGCTGAGTACGCAATCAGTGATTCTCACCACAGACGTCACCACTGAAAAACATACACGCTATAAGAATTTGCAAAATAACATAATAAACGTAATTCATGATGATTTAACGTAATTACGCCAGTGATGGCGGCAAACACGTAGCAGAATTCTGGACCGAGTCCATTAAGATTGTTATTGACACGCTAAGAAGAGCATAATTTATGAAAAAACAAGCATTGTGACTGATGGACTTTCCCATCGGCAAAAATGACAAACTTTTATCAAATATTCCTGAAGATAAATGAAGAAAATCCTTCCTTATATCTTCTTTCGACCCAGCGGTTTATGCATGGCGTGGAATGTCCATAACTGAACCCATATCAGACGTAAAAGGTGGCAATCCCATTGTCATTAACCGGCCAGAACTTCAAATTCGACGCTGCGACTGATAAATTCCTGAAGGCAAAGTGTTATTGGGTATTCCCAAAAACACTTTGCCCGAGCTGGGAACCGAACCCAACGTAGGGACTTTTATTGAAAATGTCTAAAAGCTTTGTAATTAATTATTGGCTACTAAAATGGTCGCTGATGTACAGATGCGAGCAGGTAAAGCTACCCGAAACTGTCAAATTTAAACAATGCTTTAGCGATAAAGTTGAAAATCTATTAAAGAAATTTGACAGATTGTAGTAGCTTGATGTGCTGGCGTCTGTACATCTTTATAAGTACTAAGACAATAATTTAAAAAAACTTACATCTTAAGAGAAGGGAGCCAACTGTAAAATAAAAAGAGTATAATTAATAAAATAATGACAAAACATCTAAGACGGCAGAAATTAATCACACAACGCTCTCTTTCTAACACATAAACGCAACTGTCTCACTGCAGGGCAAGGGCCTCTTCTCAAACAGGGGGCAGGAGCATTGATCACCGCACTTGCTCAAGACTGGCTAGTGATCAGAACGCTCGAACCGTCGAACTTGCGACTACTGGTCCAGCGAGGCAGTCAGTCAGTTTGTGAACCATTTACTCACGATTATTGAAAACAATTGCTAACTCACTTTTTTACGTTCAAAGTAGAAAAGTTAATATTCTATTTAATCGTCCTAAACACATAAATCATTAGAGTAACCATGGAGTTTCTTGCCCGTTTTGCTCCATACGAACCTATTACGCTTTAGGATGGACAAATAGCTTCAACTTTCTGACTGACCGACTCGTTGACAACTACGCAATGTATGCATCAATGTCAGAGGCACTGTGCGTACTGCACCAAATTAATATTTCCGTTTTTTAGATTAAGAAACCGTTTTAGTAAGTAAAAAGGATAGTTAATAGGCATTAGAAAATTAACTGCAAGGTACAACTTCGAGATTTGTGGTACGCGGCAGGTACCTGAATTTGGTACCGGTACTTGTTAGGTGGAGTACAGGTACCCGCCTGAAACCGGTGATAGCAAGAACCAATAAGTACCAGTACAGAACGTGTACTTTTGGTACCGGTTCCAAGTCTAGATGACCGATACGGACGGACAGGTTGCAAGTGGACGATCCTGCCTACATTTGCATATATGTAAAGTGAAGCTAAGTTGCTAGAAGCTAAGTAGTAAGTCCGCCGCCATTGTGAGGGTATGCTTCAAGTTAGGTATTCGATAGGTGATTTAAATGTAATGTATGACTTACGTCCATTAATAACTTGATTGATGAGACCAGCAGCTCCTCGGGTGTATACGAGCAAGATTTCCAAAACATTATTGTAGCTCTTGATTTGCGCTGAAAATCAAAGAAAACATTTAGCCCACGTTCACACACACTTAAAAATACGCACTAGATTTTCAACTCTCGGTGTTGAGCCGAGCATTGAGAATCCAACAGAGCGAATCCCAGCGCGTAAAAAAAACACACTGTTGGATTTTCAACTCTCGGCGCGAATCAGTGAGTTGGAAATCAAGTGCGCGAAAAAAAAATCGCCGCGAGAAGGACGTGGGTGCGACCCTGGGCTAACTCTAATATGTATAGCGAGTTAGGCCGGCTGCCATTCGTAGATCTTGGGCAATCTTTACGGGTAGTCGAAAGCCCAAAAGTCTGATAACCAGTATTACCAAGGGGTGTTACCCAGTAACTGGGCTGTGAAGGTCCAATTAAGCAACCGCTTCACGTAAAATATGGTATTAGGCTGGATCCGGGTATACTGGAAGCCGATCCTTACGCAAGTATTCTCCAACAGGGTAGACAGAAGTAGGGTACAGCCACATACGTTTCGCTAGTTATTTTAAGATTCTTAATAGATAATGGCGCCGATTCCCTTGTTCACAAACTAAACTAAATTTAAGTTCAGTGCATCTTTTTCTTTCTATTTCATTAAGAAAAAGACAGAAGATAAAATATTACTTTAATCCTGTCAAATTAAGATACTCCATAGACAGTTTAGACGTGATTAAAAACATGGCTACTAAAAATACGTCAATTTACGTCACGCGCTGACTAATTTGACAGGACTAAACTAATATTTATCTTCTGTCCTTTTCTTAATGAAATAGATAGAAAAGGATGCACTGAACTTAAATTTAGTTTAGTTTTTGAACAAGGGAATCGGCGCCAATGAAGAATTTATTTAAACTTACTTCTGCCTGCTATCCACCTCAAAGCTGCGTATGAAGGCGAACTACGGTCTGGAAAAACGAGAAAATCAAAATTAATATTTTTAATTCATTTTTCTTTAGAAGTCTCTCTGTTATTTAAGAAAAAATCAAAAATGCTCCTTACCGGCAATTCCTCCTGCGAAGAATCCTGTTGAACAAAAATAATTATTAACATTATGAATTTATGTCACCAGGCATTCAAAAATTTTTGATTCTGTGTTTTGTTTTAATATAAATTAATTTAATAAAAAAAGGTTATTTACCGGAACTTGCGAAGTTACAACCAACAACCTGTAATTAACAAAAAATAATTAAATTGTGTTATATAAAACAAGAAAACATAATAGCAGCCGCACGGGGCGATTGATCAGGTTAGGCTTCGCTTGCCGCAGTCAATCCGTGGATACATACCAAGACCCCTCCGTGCCTCGGAAAGCACGTTAAGCTGTTGGTCCCGGCTGTCATTCGTGGATCTTTGACAGTCGTTACGGGTCGTCAGAAGCCCGAAAGTCTGACAACCAGTCTTTCCAAGGGGTATTAACCCAGTAACTGGGTTGTGGAGGTTGGATAGGCAGTCGCTCCATGTAAAGTACTAATATTCAGCCACATCCGCTTAGACTGAAAGTGGACCCCAACATAGTTAAGGTAAAGGCTAACTAGATGATGATTGCGTCAGTTCTTCCCAGCGAAATCACTAGGAAGTGGCGATTCATGATCGGTGACCTTATCATCATCGTCTACATACCTAGCCTTCTCCCAAATATGTTGGGGTCGGCTTCCAGTCTGACCGGATGCAGCTGAATTCAAGTATTTTACATGAAGCTTCTGCCTATTTGACATCCACTTTCGGCTAGCCTAATTTGAATAAGTCATTTGTGATTTAAATGTAATTAGAGTCTTCTCAAAACTTGACTTACCCCTCCAACAGTACGAGTGACCCCACCAACAACTTTGTGAACTTTGTGGGGAGCTTGCAAGGCGGTGTCAAGTGTCTTGTGAACCTTGTGTAACACGTGACCAGTAGCGCCTGCTGCGGTATTTACAACCTTCTTCACCAACCAGGGCAGTTCATTTCTGTAAGACCTGAACTTCTTCACTGTGACTGAACTGTGACCTCCTTTTTTATGATGCGGAGATGCGGATACTAACGCCAGCTGAAAGTGTAATGAAAATGTTAAGGTTTAAGTCGCTAAAACGTAGTAAGAGTTGGGTTCTTTTGTTAGCACACAGCATCAGCTTATAATGTTTCCAATGTTGGGGACTCCGGCCTCCTCTCTTCGAGAGGGAGCGGGCTGCAATCCACCATGCGGCCCAGTGCGGGTTGGTAGATGTCACATGTCTTCGAATTTTTGGTTCTAGGACATGCCGGTGTCCTCACGATGTTTTCCTTCACCGTTTTGAGAGCAGTGGTGATGAAATTATTTACACAAAGTAAAGTGCCTGTCTGGGTTCGAACCCATGACCTACAACTAGTCGAGGCTATTACCACTCGGCACCACTGCTCTCAGAGCCGATGGATGAATTGTTGCGCTGACTAATTTGACAGGACTAAACTAAAATTTATCTTCCGTCCTTTTCTTAATGAAATAGAAAGAAAAATGTGCACCGAACTTATACTTAGTTTAGTTTGTGAACAAGGGAATCGGCGCCATTGGAATAAGGGCAGGGGAATGATGTTTTTAAGAAGACTGTTAAGATATGTGACATCCACCAACCCGCACTGCGCACGCGTGGTGGATTAAGTCCCACTGCTTCTTACTGCGAGTAGGCCTGTGTTAGCCAAGGAAACATTATAGGCTGTTTATGCCATTATGCTATGTTAAAGTACGAAAAGTATGGAAAACTAATGAAAATCGTTAGAAAACTTACCAGCACGAAAGCCACAAGAAGCTTGACGGAAACCATAGTTAAGTTTAAAGTTTAAACTTAAGGTAGTATGACCGTTAAAGGTCAAACTCCTACTATGCTTAACTCAAAAAAAATGGGGTATTTATACCAAAATTATATTTGAACACCACCAAAAACTTACATATTGATACAAATGGTTTTAATTGTTTAAGTATACGATTGGTTCATAATGTTAATATTTGATGATACTTAATCATAATTTTCAGTTGAGTACATAATACGATATTAACTGTTATACAGTTTTTGTAAAGATTTTTGGCAATACTTCATTTTTGTTTTTGCTAACAAGGGAAATGAACGATTTTGCTAATGATAACGGAATATGTGTATTTATCATTAAAAGTACGATAAGGTGTTGGTTTCGTCTGTTATTCGCAGATTTTAGACAGTCGTTATGGGTAGTCAGTCTATCGCAGTCTGAAAGGCTGACAGCCAGTCTTACCGAAGGGTAACGTGTTACCGAGTAACTGAGTTGTAGAGGTCAGATAAGCAGTTGCTCCAAAACATAATCGTCTTCAGCTGTATCCGGTTATTTATTTATTTAATTCGGGAAAACAAACAGTTACACAAACATCGTAATAAACATGTAGTAGGAAAAAAAGACATTAACATATGTGTAGCTCACGACGTTATCCACATCTTAAATACTACAAAACTATTATGGAACCATTTGCACAAGAGTGAAACTTAAAAGGCAAAATCTTAACATTATTTTTAAATGAAAAGAAAAGATAAACACAATTTTACAATAATAGAGAAAGAACAAATCAAAACAACTCAAAATCTAAGTCACTAATTAATTTTATCAATGAGCTTCTAAACTTATTAGAAGACAATGTAAACAAATCCAAATTCGTGAACACAGTGTTAAAATTATTAGCTATACGACGAAGAGGTGCGCGAACTCCAGCGTTGGTGCGACAGTAGGAAACGGCAAAAAGCGGACGTGCGCGCACCTGTCGTCCAATGACAGTTCTCGGAACAACGTAGCTTAACTTATTAGTAAGATCTATGCAATCATATCTGTTATTACACAAGTCATAGAGAAACATAGTTTCTAGGAAAAGGCGCCTAGACTTTAAGTTCAACAGTTCAACATTCTTTTGGCGTGAATTAGGGGGAAAAAGTCATGACGACACCGATAATGTAGGGCTTTGAGGAATTTACGCTGGACATTTTCTAAGCTGTCTATGTATTTTTGATAAAGAGGATTCCAGATTACGGTTAGACTGAAAGCCGATGATAAATATGAATAGTCCTCCAGACCGTATTTCGGCCATGGCGACCAATCCCAACGGAAACTAGCCTTGGGTGTGGGAGATACTATAGTGCAGGCGTGTGTACTGACAGATGCACTTCCTCTTCCCTCACTCTCATAGTCGATAGGACAGCAATCCGACACGACCGAAGAGAGATAAGTCGCGGGGCCAATGGCCACCTTAACATACATAATTGGGGAAAGGCTAGGCAGATGTGTATGACTTCAACTTGGTTTATAATGATGACAAGGCATCAAACCCAGACACTAGTGGTAATAGAGCTCGTTGTGGAGGAGCTCGTCCGAGGAAGTACTACCACCATACATATTTCTGTCGCCAAGCATTGTTATGTTCCGGGTTGAGGGGTATGGGAGTGTCAGTGTAATTACAGGCCTCTTTTTCGTCTTTTCGCGTCAATGCTAAATGAACTGCCCCATTGGTCTCGTGGTAGCTCATGGTAAATGACTCATTAACTAAGTACTTCTGTGTTAATGCTTCATTAACTTGAAGCAATAGTGAATTATGGAGACGCTAACTAAGTATACATTACATTACATAATAAAATTATGAATGCAAGTTAGTGATTCATTTACTTTTCTAGTTGTTGCTGACCAAGAGTAAATGAATCATTACCTCATTTCAGTAACGACGATTAAATAGAATATTAACTTTTCTATTCTGAACGTCAGTGACGTCAGTAAGTATTTTTTTTTTCACTATGTATGTCGAGTTACCCAGTAACTAGGTTGTGGAGGTCAGTTATGCAGTCTCTCCATGTGCAGCATGGTATTCAGCTGCATCCAGTTGGACTGCAAGCCGAGAAAAATATTCTAAATATCTCGTAGTAAACACAAATTGTACAAAAAAGTTTTATTCCACGATTTAGACCTAAATCATCAGAGACGTGCCAAAACAAAACGGCGGCCATTTGCGGCAATGTGTCAATTTTAGTTTCTGAAACGCTCGAGGGGAGCGCTTTGAATCGGCACAAAAAAACAACTATCATTTCATATAGTATATTTAGTCCAGAGTACTTGTTTATTAGAGGTCAGTGGTGTTGTCGTACGCCGCATCAAGATGTTAGCTATGGAGAATGTAATGATATCTCGGCGGCGTAACACGCCAGAACTTACCACCACCATACCTGCATAGCCATGCTGCTGGATCAATGGCGCCTGCCCCTCCTCTTCGCACCGCCACGGGCATCCGTCGTTGGCCCGTCATCACGAACTTCGCTCATTTTTTTTCATTTGAATTTTTTATTAGATTTTTTTACCAGTGCGGAAATTTGTCAAATCAAATCAAAAGTCATGTATTCAAATTAGTCTAGCACTTTTCGAACGTCAAAATTACATAAAACAGTCGCCCAAAACGCCCGCCCCTCACCTTTTACCTTCTTTACCTACACGGTCAAAATGTACGGAGCAGCTATTTTTTTTTTTTTTAAATAACCGACGATATATTCCGTCGCAAGCATTACAGAATCATGTACTGAATCCATGGTATCAGGTTGTGCGTCGATTACTCTGCGACAGTGGCTCCACGTAAAATAGTGTACAGTTGAAAACCAGCGTCAGGCACTAGTTGTCTGGCATTTTTGCTGAACTGTGCCTTTTTGGCGCAGCCGTGAGGCACACTTTCCTGCTAATTTCTTATATTGGACTTCACACTTTTTATTTAATCTTTTTTAATTGTTTGTTTTATCGATCTGATGTATGTATCTGGTGTATTGTGTGTCTTTTAGTTTGTGCCAAATAAATGTATTTTCTTTCTTTCTTACTGGTATTCAGCATGCATCCGGTTAGACTGGAAGCCGACCCCAACATGATATAGTTGAAAAAAGGCTTGGCAGATGATGTTCGTCTGCGACTCTTGCTCACATTCGCATAATTTCTTAATTGTTGCCCTAACCTTTCATTGTTGGAATCGTGTATTAGTTACATAGTAAGTGCTGGCGTCTGCCCACGACTTCGTCCGCATGAAATATGTTCCCCCGACCCACCCCGACGCATCGCATCGCCTGCCAGCGTTCTTACTTCGTTTACGCTTAGCATCATTTATGTCTTTTTGCACGGCTTCTAAGATTCCTAGCGTAATGCTAAATAGCTGATAGCCATCCGCAAAAACATTTCAAAATAGTGTAACCGCGGAGTTTCTTGGCCATTCTTTTCCATACGAAACTATATCTTGGATGGGATGACTGGAACTAATTCTATTTTATTGTGTCGATACCCTTGCACTTTCTCGTGTTCCTAGCACGGCGGGCTGTGCTAGCGCCGCTGCTGTGGCTGCTGAGACCCTCGAGTGGCGCAAATTCCCCATTCATTCATTGACCTTATGGGTCGAAACGCTCGGATCATGGGGCACGAGTGCGCGTCTCCTTTTTAAGGAAATTTCTCTACAACCGGTTGACACTTGATGGGTCTAGAGGGCTGGGTCGGTCTTTGGCCAAAGATTTTACATTGCCAATGTACGTGGCAATGTTGCCAGTCTTCAAGGCTATCAGGAAGAGTGATCCAGCAAAAGTTGCGGGACCAGACTTCGTTCCGCCAGTATTCGTGAATACTGGCGGAACGAACGTGGTTCGGCTCTTGCGCTTCCATTAATGCTGATATTCAACCGTTCCTTAATGGAAGGCAAATTCCCTGAAGAACGGAAGAGAGCTCGTATTTTTCGCGTATATAAAAAGGGTGATCCAGCCAGCGCAGTAAATTACCGTCTGATATCAATACTTTCATGTTTTCCAAAGCTCTTTGAATCTATGTTGTGTCCCATTATCTCCCAAATGGTGGACTCAAACATTTCAGACTATCAGCATGGTTTCAGACGTGGGCGTTAAACAATAACAAATTTGGTGCCCTTTATTTCTGAAATTTCACGTGAGGTTGATAAGGGATTGCAGATAGACGCAATATACAGGGTTATTTGTAAAACACCAACAACCTCTTAAGAGGTCATTGTACTCATCATTAAGAACAACTTTTACTACAGGACCAAACCTGAATTCGCGAAAAAAAAATCAGCTGCGCCCTACATTTTGACGAGTTATGCGAACGTAAATGTAGGGAACCATAGTAAAAGTTGATTGCCACGTTGTATGGCGATGCTAATTCTTTGGCCAAGAAACAGGCCAGCCCTCTGGTCACGTGAAGAGTCGACTAACCGCTTGGCGATATCTCGAAAAACCAAGTGGGCACTTGGACCCCATGGCCCTAGTGTTTCAACCCCAAACGGCTCGAACATATAACTCCTAATCAGGTTGGAATATTTTCTCCGTTTGAGGTTTTCTGCTCCAGCAGCAGCCGTTCCATCACAGTAAGTATAATAAGTTATTAGTCATTAGTACATTATAAAAAGGATGGGAAATGATCAAAGGGCATCAAATAACTCGTCCGCATCGCTCTCAATAGGAAACGTGCCCAAAAGACTGACAGCATTGCCACGTTATATGACAATGCTGATTCTTTTCTTAAGTACATACAATTAAAAAAAAATTGTAAATTTTGACATTCAAAAGTGCCTTTTATGTGCCTATTTGGTTTTGACTTTGACTTTGGGCTATCAAATGCAAAGATTTTTTCAAATTAAACTGATAATTTTTCAAATTAAACTGATCAGTTTTCAAATTAAACTGATAATTCCGTTTCCGAAGAGATTAGCGCGTTCAAACAAACAAACTCTTCAGCTTTTTGATTTACCCAACTGTGTGTATAAAGTGTAGAGTGTTAATTCGTCTGGAAATCTCAGCTGACGTCATGTCTTTGATTTGTAACCTTACAATCTATACTTTCACATATCTATACTTTTGCAAGTTTATAATATCATTACGGGTTTATATTTCATTAATATTCTATTAGTGGAGCCAAGCAGATCTGTCTGGTTGGTCTAGTAGTCACACGATAGCTTTTCGTGGGGTCAAAAATTCAAATTCAAACATGTCCATGGAGTTTCTTGCCCGTTCTTCTCCATAGGTACCTACGCTTTGGAATGGGCAACTAGCTTCATTTTTCTGACTGACCGACCCCTTGACAATTCAAAAGTACCTGTAATTGGTTTAATTGAAATAAATACTTTGAGTTTGAGTTTGAGTTTGAGTTTGAAACCACCCAAAGAAAACGTGCAGGGCGGACAATACCAGTCGAACTATTCTGTTAACATCTCACCGTGAATATAAGGGTGAAGCGAGCTTGAAGTGAACTGTTAATAGTATCCATCCCGAGCATGAGGTGAAAATATGACAGCTCACTTCACGTAAGTTTTCACAGTGAGATTTTCACAAAATAGGCCGGTTGCTCTACAAAGTCGTTCTCAAACGTCACCTAATGACTTGTGGCCCGTACCCGTTGAACGCTGACAAGAGATTGCTCAAAATCGAGAAAGGTGGAGCACTTCAACCCACAAAGTAAGTGAATGTTTTAATACAAATCGTCTTGAAGAACAAGACAAGAAGCGCCAACTACGCAAAATTCAACCAAAGCCTTCTTATACCTACATCACACATATAATGATGCTGATCAGGTCTTCTGTACACGGTGTGATCGGGTTTTTAAGACCAAATTTGGTTTTGTAACTCATCAGAGACCTCACGAAAGGAATGAAAAAAAAAATTGCGTGGGTCGCTGTCGCCGGATACGGTGAAGAGAGATGTACGATGTGTAACTGAATTAATGCACATTAGCTTGTTTAGAATCGTTTCCTGGATCGATTGCAGTTTTTGAAGTGATAACTTCTTTAGCGGCGTTGTGCACTTTTGTTGTGATGGGTAAAACATGTTAAACTCGCGTCAGGACACGTGAACTGATCGAAAATTCGTAAGACGGTGCTCGCTTCAGGACACGTGACCTGATCGAAAATTCGTAAGACGGAGGGAGAGTAGACCGCATTCCAAAATATCAAAAATGCACAACGTTAATATTCAAGTTTTCACTTCTGCCGGCACTCCCGAAGTGCAACCCATTGATTTTTTTAATATAAATAACTGGTGAAATGTGGGAGGAAATATCTCTGCCTCCCCTTCGGGGTATACAAGCGTAATATTACTAACATAAATGTTAATTAAAACAGATAATTATAATCATTGCACGTGGGTAATGACGCAGTAGTCTGCTTACAACAATACTTACATTAATAAAGCGTGAAGAACAGGTAAACCAGACCACCGTGACACAGACCGTTTATAAATCGTGGTTTTATTTGGGTTCCTTAAGAGTAGCGTAAGCATAACATAATCAGTCAGCGTTCGAACTGCTGGTACACAGGCCACCAGGCCAGGCCAGGCCAGGCCTGCTGGTCAGGCCAGGAGACCTGTGTACGTTTGTGTGCGTGGTGGGTGTCACGTGTCTTCGATTGTTTTGGTTCTAGGACATGCCGGTTTCCTCACGGTGGTTTCTTTTACGTATTAAATAAATAAATTACGTTCATTATGTTCCATGTGACTTGAGTAGTAATAATGCATGGCGTAGGTACACTATTTTACAGCACGCGTTACCTAAGGTGATTATCACACTGCCACGCATCACGCTGCATGTTGCGTGTCGACGCACCTACGCGCGTACTTGCGGGAGTGCAGATCTGCATCATCGTGCGGGTTTTTTACGCACTCTCGCGCGTAGTTGCGTTTTGTGGATTCACGGCGGCTCTGACTCTTTTCATTAAAAGCTCATCCAAAAACATGCACGGCACTGCGAGACTCGGTGTGCCATACCTTGCATCTTGCCCTCTTTATTTATTTAATACGTAAAAGAAACCACCGTGAGGAAACCGGCATGTCACTGGTGGTAGTGTGTTTATCGCCTAAATCCGCTCTTCAGTCACGCTTTTCTGGGTAAAAATGGACTAAGTACTTAAGTCACAGAAGAGCGTGACGTAAGTGCGAGTTTAGGTCACACAGTGGTACAGTGTTATAATAAATTGTATAAAACCTTTCCTCTTCTTCTTAAAGTGTCGATAGCAATCTGAACGGACTCGGCCCAGAATTCGGCTACGTGTTTGGTGCCAGCACCAGCGTCCATCAGATCCTGTAACGTGCAGCTGACAGGACACGCAGGACCCGCACCCTAATTGCGTAACACACGATTAATCGGAATCGGTTTCATTTTGACAGTTCAACAACATTCATTGCGTTATTTACGTGTTGAGCAGACAAATTTTTCGAGCTTATGAAGCAATGGATTAGCAATTTGCTTCAAAATGATTCAGATTCCGATTGATTGTGTGTTACGCAATTGGGGTGCCGATATCGTTTGTGGAACAGCACCAGATTCAAGGCGGAGTCGTCTATGAATCTCCACCTGAACAGGTTTTCCTTGCTTCGACCAACCTGGGTCCGGAGTCTGTTTAAAGACTTCCAGGTTACCCAAGGTAACTCACGTCCAGGTGGGAGTTCTTCAGCGGGTGAGACAAATGGTTTGGGTAAGGAAGCACTGTCTCCTGTGTAAAACCATTGATTCGACGTTACAGTTCGCACTTGACAGAAATTGAACTCACGTTTCTGTTTGACGTCATTTCATTCAATATGACATATGTTTCCATTATTTTAATTTTATTAAATATAATAATAACAATGCTGTAGCCTGAGTACATACGATTTAAAATTATTAATTTGCTAATTCATTTGTTTCCTCATTATTGAATTAATGTAAGCGTCAGAGGTACCGAATAATATGATTTGCTAAAAGAATGCATACTTATTGTACGCTCTTCATCATAAATTAAACAGCAATATTTAGTTAATATTTTATTGGACAAAATAGGTTTAATGCTGAGACTTTTTTTGAAATTTCGACCAGCATTATTTTATAAGCTGCATTTCCTACGAACAGACGCCACACACATCAAGCAACTACAATCAGTGTCAAATTTCTTTAATAGATTTTCAACTTTATCACTATATCATTAGGGTTCAAGGTTGATTGGGAAAATTTGACAGTTTCGGGTAGCTTGACCTGCTGGCGTCTGTACCTACAATAAAATAATATTTTATTCTTCTAAAAAAACAGTCTTCGGAATCGATTCCATTTCGATTGTGCTGCCTGGGTAACCCTGGAAGGGAAAAAACACAACATAAACACACAAATAATCACACCGGTGTTCCGCAAAGGGTTAGGTTAGAGGGAGCCCCCCCCCCCCCCCCCCCCCGGTGGGTTCCCGCATTGTCGAGGCGGGGGGGCTCAGTA
Organism: Apamea crenata; assembly: GCA_949629185.1. Lineage (NCBI taxonomy): Eukaryota > Metazoa > Arthropoda > Insecta > Lepidoptera > Noctuidae > Apamea > Apamea crenata. The sequence goes on along the minus strand of OX451382.1, from coordinate 7,190,690 downwards.
GCCGTGGTTTGAAGGCCCGCGGTGAAGCTAAGAGGAACCCCATGAGGGGCCGCTCGTCTAGGCTGTGCGGAAAAGCCGACGACGTAGCGGCGGGCGGGTAGGTTGCGGTGCCGCTTGGGTGACATCGCAACCTTCCTGAGGCGGGCCGCGATGTCCCCCGTGTGGGAGACATCGCGGCTGAGGATTGGAGGCCGCGGTGGGAGAGGAGTGTCGGTGTTACGTTGCCGCTCTCCCTACCTTCCGCGGCCTTGACGGGGCCGCCACCGTTCGATGGCGGACGCGGTGGGGCCGCAGGGGAAGAGGAGTGTCGGTGTGACGTTGCCGCTCTCCTTATCCTCTGCGGCCGTAGCCCCCCCAACCGGGGGGGGCATGCGGGGCCCGCCAGTCAGGCGGGCGTGGGGGCCAGCAGGCAACGGGTGCGGGGGCACCGTTGCCTGTATTGCACAGGCCTCCACCAGTGTCGGACGGGATGCGGGGCCCGCCAGCTAGGCGGGCATGAGCCGGGAGGGCTGTGGAAGTAAAGGCTGAGCCAGTTTCCCATGGTCCTCCCATAACGGCGATGTGGGAACACCGCTGAGTTTTAGTGGGTATACTGACATTCCGACAGGAGTCCCACATAGCCCGCCTCGTCCCCCGCGTCCCCGCGCAATGCATTTCTCAGCGACAAAAAAAAAAAAGTATCTGTACCAAATAACATCAGTTATGTTAAGTCCCATGCAGCAACCCAAACGTTGAAATTTTCCTTTTACAAAGTTTTTCTTCAAATCAATCTTGCTTCTTCACATTTATCTTTTTTCTCAAAGTGATTTCAGACATGCTTTCCTAGGATTAATTAAACTACTCCGTGTGGGCATAAAATACAGACAAATGACAAGTTGCACGAAAATATAAATAACAGTCAGTCAGTGCTTTTTTTGGTTTATTTTTGCAATATTACTCAACTCACACTATTTATGTACATATTTGTTACTATTTTTTATTTGTCACATATTTATCATATTTATGTATGTATAATTGTATACACACGCCACGTTGCAGTGTAAAACTGATTTACATCCGTCACCTCACACATCAGGTTCAGTTGAAAACCAGCGTCAGGCACTAGTTGTCTGGCATTTTTGCTGAACTGGGCCTTTTTGGTGCAGCCGTGAGGCACACATTCCTGCTAATTTCTTGCATATGTTTTATAGTAGGTATAGTTTAGTTTCAATAATGCTATTATTATTATTATTACTTTCTATTTGTTTTCTTTATTAGTTGCTATCTGATTTACCTATGTATCTGATGTATTGTGTGTCTTTTAGTCTGTGCTAAATAAATGTATTTTCTTTCTTTCTTTCTAAGTTCATAATGCTATATGCTCAATGCTATATGCGCAGCCTCGACGTGTTTTATATGGAATTTTTCACTTTTTGGATGGAAAATATGAAAAATGATTACCTACATGTTGAGTTTTAGGGGCTTATGGGTTCTATAAAGGGGGTCGAAATTTTCATTATTTTTGCGATAGGACACGCTATTTTTGCGACCGGACACACACATTTTTCCGAGCTATAAGCCAAAGAAAAGAAAAAAAAAGATATAGTGTGAATTTTAGTTCATGAAAACTAATTTTATTTTACACCTTTTTAAACGCGATTAAAAATAGAGTTTAGTTAGACAATCATTAGGTGAAAAACGTCCAATTCAGAGTAGCAAAATTGCCATTTTCAATAGGATACTACTCAGTGCCATCAAGCTACCCGAAACTGACAAATTATCCCAATCAACCTTGAATATTTAAAGCGATAAAGTCAAAAATCTATTAAAGAAATTTGACAAATTGTAGTAGCTTGATGAGCGAGAGGCGTCTGTACTATCACCGCGTATAACAATTTCCGTTGAGATTCGCCATCAGCGAGAAGTCCATTTGTATGTCAAAACAAAGCACTATCAATGCGATTGAATACGGATACTTGCGAAAGTCAATCGAAATAGCGTATAGAGGTATGACAAAAAGGGTGTAAAGTTCACTCATCCTCTATGAAAATAGGAGGATCCTCTGACCAGACGGCCGTGGTGTCTGGTGCGCTATTGCCCGACGATTGTTTTTTTTTATGTAAATGGCATCTCGCAGTTCCACCTAAAAGGTTGTCGTCTAATTAACCGGGCTTGTCTGTGAATGCCTCAATAAATTAAATCGTCCAGGCAGGGCTTACAAAAGTTAATAACTAAGCAACTACACGCCAAGGGAACCCCCTGTGGGTTACGGACTTCGGCTTAAGACGTCGCTGGGAGAGGGTAGCAAGGTACAAGCCGGATCGGATATATATGTATAGCTGACGATCGGCATCGGAGTGTTGTATACATACTAATAGCGCGGTAAACTCTGCTTGCGCGATACAGGATTGTGCGAGACATCTGTGTGATGTGTAGTTCACATGTAGTGATGTAGATGCCACCACAAGCGAAGAGTCGCTAATTCTATTGGCGTTCTAGTAAAGAAAGAAGAAAAATGCTGATCCGTACGTGTAATGTGATAACACCCTTACATAAATTAAACAGTACCTACATTTTTGGGGTTTTTTAACAATGTCTATAAAAACACACAAATAGAAGTTACGTACTTACATACTTTTTCTGAAACCATTAAAAACTTACAATTTATTTTACAAGTGAAAGGCGAATGTCAGAGAAAACCCAACGTCGATTAAAAAAACTTATACATTATACGATAGTAGTATATTTATCTCTCAAAATAACCAAAAGCGACACAGCGTGCACAAAGCTCCTTTTTTTCGTCGGTTAAAAATAGAATTGCAAGATGTTGAACCAGCTATTAATAAACTAAAACCAAATTCTGTTGTTGGACCAGACAACATTCCCGTACACATATTAAAGGGATGTAAAGAATACATAAAAACTCCTGTACTTCACATTTTCAGTCAGTATCCATAGCGATGGAAGGTTTCGCAAGTTAAACCAATATCTAAAACTAAGGAAACTTCTTACGTAGAAAACTATTGGTCTTTAGCGATTCTGTCATTACTTCCCAAATTATTTGAATCAATGTTACTCATGTGGACGGACGGGATGTGGACCTATTTCGTTACCAGATCCAACCATTTCTTTGTTACTCTCAGGACGGCTTTTGATCGAACCATTCTGTCAGACAAACCTTTTAACGCTTGTACATCTCACTTGGACAAAGCCATACAGGTTGATGTTGTTTAAATCGACTTCGAAAAAGCCTTTGATCGTGTTGATAATGACGTGTTACAGGCTACGGTTAGTAACATCGGTTTTTCACCAATACTACTCAAGATTTTCACGAGATATATGCCAGACCGCCAACAATATGTTATACAGTTGTTTCATTTTTGAGCCGTATTCCACTCGGTCTGGCGTTAGTCAAGGGACCATGTTGGGACCGTTATTTTTCGGAATTCTGGTGAATGATCTTGAGAAGGTCCTTGTCACACGGCTTCGATTTTTTTGGTTCTAGGACATGCTTTTTTCGAGCAGTGAGTCGAGTAGTAGTCGAGTCGTAGTAGTAGTAGTCGAGAGTAGAGTCACTCAATAATAAGCGGCTTGCCGCTGCGGCTAATCCCCCCTGCGTTATCGTTATCCCCACGTTAAATTATATAGGTAAGCACTAGTAATAGAGAAACGACCTGGATGGGTTTCAAAAGTTCCACCAGTTCCAGTTTATTATTATTATTATATAATATTAAAACTAGATAAATAAATAAAATTCAAATTTAGATTCTGACTGGGACACCACTGCTACCCCTGGTACGAGCACTCGCAATGATGAATGCTCTACTGACATCGACATAGGAGTGTCATTTGTTTGCTGCGAGATGGATTGACGTGTAGCGGTATCTACAACGCCACATGCGAACAACGCGTCATACTGACGTCATGCAAAATCCTGCATCTCGCAAGCAGAGTTTACCGCGCAACTAACAGATACATATACAACGGCCAGATATGAATAAACGGGCAGTTGCCAGCCAGACACAACACCCGTCTGGTCGGAGGATCCTCCCTTTTCTATAGACGATGAGTGAACTTTATACCCTGTCCCTCATACCTCTACGTGCCTTTTTTGTGTGAATTTTATTTGAATGTTATTAGTTAGCATTCATTCTCCTATCCTGATCCCAATTTATTTGAAGTCGGCACAACATGTCTTTTTCTTCCATACGTCTCTATTAGTCGTCATCTCGGTAGTCACCCCCTTTCTAACCATATCAGCATTCACACAGTCCATCCACTCATTTCTCCGTATCACATGCCCATACCATGACAACCGATTTCCACACAACTTTTCAGTTACCGGTGCCACTTTCAGACTTCCTGTTATGCACTAATTTGTGCTGAGTGCCCACTTGGTTTTTCGTCAAACGGTTAGTCGACTCTTCATGTGACCAGAGGGCTGGTCTGTTTCTCGGCCAAAGAATTTGCATCGCCATACAACGTGGCAATGCTGCCAGCCTTTTGGGCACTGTTCCTGTTGACAGCGATGCGACCGAATTTTTTGATGCCCTATGATTATTTTGCTTATTTTTTCACATGTACATATTATTGTCACTTTTTTAACTGACAACCTCAAGATGGATGTCGTAAACATTGTTATACAAAAATATGCCGAAGCTCATGAACACAGACTTCATCATCACGTGAATGTCGAGGCGATCCAACTCCTTGACAACACTGAATTAGTGCGAAGACTAAAAAGGGTAAAACCTTTTGAGTTAGTTTAGTGCAGTGTAAGTGAACTCAAACAGTAGTGCAAGTGCTGAATCTTTTAAAGAATACGTGAAACAAGTGTCTTCCCCATAACTTATAGTGAATAATAAAATAATAAAAATCTTTATTTATACAAAAACCTTCAACATTGCTTAGACTAGGTCACATGATATTCAGTGATTTAAAGGTCATACAGATAGAGTAATCCTGACTCCCAAACTAGGAGATCCGGTGACTTAGGAGCCAGTGTTCTGCCGTCACTATGATACAAAAACCTTTTTGCTAAAAAGTGTGTTAACAAAATCTTGGCAAAACAAAACAGATTCGAAAGTACAACTAAATTATTTTAACAAAGATTAAACTAGGAGTAAAGGAATATATTAAGCGGAGTTGTATTATGAGTGCGCGTGTGTAGGTGATTGTGTGTGTAGATGTGTATGTGAGGGTGTGTATTTGTGGGGGGGGGGGGGGTAAGTAAGAAATTTGTAGAAGAAATATTGCATGGTTACTGCCGGAGGTGAAGTAGTTCTTCTGTCCGGTTGTAGTCCTGATCCTGAAGCCAACTTTGTAGTTTAGCCTTGGCTGCATAAGAAAGACGTTATTGGACGATTTCTTAATTATATAGTTACTTAGCAGTTTAAGTTATATTTAAATTACTTATTAGTTAATAGGCTAGATTGTAATGTAAATAAAGTGTCACCAATTGTGGTACGTTATAAAAGGCAAAAAAAAAAAAAAAACTTTTTTAACTGACTTCAAAAAAAGGAGAAGGGTCTCAAATCGATGGGTATGCCTCAAGGGTGGTACCATGTAAATTTTATTAACTTTGCGTGGGTAGTTTTTGAGTTAGCTTCAATAATTCGTATTTTTGCCACTTAGAGTGAATTCTACCAAGCTTTTATACCTAGAATAAATCTTATCCTGAGAATAAATTTTGAATTTTTGACAGTTTTTCCATACTAGAACTGTCAAACGTCAATTTTAATCCATGGATAAAAGATATCTGACTTTGGTAAAATCAGCCCTTAGTATAAATTGCTGATGTTATAATAGCATCCTGTCACTGATATTTACATAGCAAGGAGTGTTATACGAATTTGTGTGGGGTAAGTACAACTAAAACTGAAAAATAAAAATATTTTTACAAAAAAAACAACTGACTTCCAAAAAGACACTACAAAGTAAAAAATAATTTTAATTTCGGAAGTCAGTGGCAAATAACGACAATGCGAACCCAACAACACCGACTTCCAAAATTAAAGTTAATTTTCCCATTGTAGTGTATTTTTTCGAAGTAGGTTGTTTTTTTTTTTTTTTTTAAGTAGTTTGTGCTTTGCGTTCTGTGTCCAAATAAACGTTATTCTTTCTTTTTTTCCTTAGATTTATTTCTGTAAAGTTGTGCATGTCTTTTACAAAGAAATAAATAGATGGGAAAAGACACATGATAGTTACTAGTGGTCTACCTGGATCGTGATGGTTTCGTCGTTGGAGATGTCTCATCCGAAACGGTCCCCGTTTCTACATCATCCTCTTTGTGAGTTCCCTGAAAAAAGTATGCATAACATTAATCAAACTATAACGTTCCCACTGCCTCCTCTCTGTGAGAGGGAGTGGGCCGTAATCCACCACGCGGGCCCGGTGCGGGTTGGTAGATGTCACGTGTCTTCGAATTTTTCGTTCTAGGACATGTCGGTTTCCTCACGATGTTTTCCTTCACCGTTTTGAGAGCAGTGGTGATGAAGTAATTTACACAAAGTAAAGCGCCTGTCTGGGTTCGAACCTACGACCTACAACTCGTTAGTCGCGGCCGTTCCCGCTGGGCCATCATTGCTCAAAAATGTTTAATAAAAGACATGCTCAATAAAGTGATCCAGATACCGTTTTTTCTTTTACGACGGAACCTTTAAAAATAATGCAAAGGACTAGGCCTTAAAATAATAGATTAAGTTTTCACACTTAAACCACAGGACGGATTACGATAAAAATTGGCAAGGAGATAGATGGTATCCTGTAGTGCGATTCTATTTCATCGTGAAAACTTAGGTGAAGTGAGCGTGGAGTGAGCTGTCATTCCAACTAATGCTAGGGATTGACACTATTGACAGCTCACTCTTGAGGTGAAAATATGACAGCTCACTTCTCGTAAGTTTTCACGGTGAGATGGTTACAGAATGGTACTGCTGTCAATAGTGTCCATCCCTAGCATTAGGTGAAAATATGACAGCTCACTTCACGTAAGTTTTCACGGTGAGATTTTTTACAGAATCGATCGGCTGGGGAGGGACATAAACTACTTTTTGTCCCGGTAGCGCGTTCCTGTGGGATAATTTCCGACATCCACGCGGGTGAAGCCGCGGGCAGAAGACAGTCTCTAATAATTTATTATTACACTATCTGCGCCCCGCGGTTTCACCAGCATAAGTTTCGATCCCGTGGGAATATCGGGATAAGAAGTAGCTTATGTGTATCCTATGTGTTAATCCTGGTTATAAACCATCTGTGTGCCAAATTTCATCCAAATCCGTTCAGAAGTTTTTGCGTGAAAGAGTAACAAACATCCATCCATCCATACAAACTTTCACGTTTATAATATTAGTAGGATTAAAAAAATATATATATGGGTATACGTACATGTCTAACCTGCAGGAATGTAAAAAATATGATTAATAATAAAAATCTTAACCTTTAATAAGTATTTATAAATGTATTACATAACGCCTGTACTCCACGAAGGGTTGACAGAGGAGTATCTATAGGGTGTAATTATCGACAAGCAAACTGTCACCATGAATTCAGCACATGATTCTAAACCCACCATCGTTGAAATTCGTCGGTTATTAAAAAAAAACAGATTTTCCATACATTTAGACCGAATAGGTATTATATCTCAGCACGCTATGGAGCGAGCTATCCTCGGAGTTTCTTTGTAGGATAAAATCAGGAATGAAATTATCCGGAAAAGAACCGGAGTTATCGACATAGCTTGCAGAGAAAGCAAACTGAAGTGGCAGTGGGTCGGCCATGTCTGTCGAAGGACCGATGGCCGCTGGAGCAGACGAGTCCTGGGGGTCTACTCCGAAATAGTATCGGCCGAATGTTCGGCCGTTTCCTGTTACGAAGTTACTATTTGTTTCGCTCGGTTCCGATCCTACACTCCTACACTCTTTCGAATATTGACTAAGGTCCCGACCCAACTGAGCCGATCCGAACTTTTTTCGAATTTTTCAATAATATTCTGTTCGGCCATGTGTCGGTCCGATCCGAACATTCGCACTATGCACTTCGGAGTAGACCCCCTGGAGTGGAGACCGCGTATCGGCAAGCGTAGTGTGGGACGCCCCCCAGCTAGGTGGACGGACGACCTGAAGAAAGTGGCTGGGACAGACTGGATGCGGAAGGCGGAGGACAGGGTGTTGTGATGCAGCCTGGGAGAGGCCTATGTCCAGCAGTGGACTGCGATAGGCTGAGTTGAGGTATTTTAGCACTTTTGTATGAAACAGTACATTATTTTTTACCACAAAAATTCTACGTTTGGTACCAAGGCTCGTACCAACATCTTGAGTAAACCCATGCCGGTTCCCAAAAAATTCAATGACATATGTATGTCATCTATCAACCCGCACTGGGCCCGCGTGGTGGATTACGGCCCACTCCCTCTCGACGAGAAGAGGCCTGTGCCCCAGCAGTGGGAACATTATAGGCTGATTATGACACTTCAGCTGCTGGGGAGTTTGTTGCGCCACTTCTTCTTCTTTCGAAAGCACTAGGAAGTGGTGAAGGGCGGGCGTTTTGGGGGACATTCTTTTGTAATTTTGACGTTCGAAAAGTGCTGATTCTCAGCCTAATTTGAATAAATTACTTTTGATTTTCAGTTGATTTTTTTTTATTTTATTGGATCGCCAACAGAGGTTACACAGCTCACAGCTACATGCATGTAAACATGAACAAGGACAAATACAAGAGTGTGCCTCCAATTATAAGCGACCACATCATTCAGTAGGTACAGTCACGAGCAAAAGTATGTATACACTCGGATTTATTCAAAAGTGATTTACTCCTTTAATTTTTAATTAAATTTTATGTTGTTACGAACATAGCATTTTCGAACCCATAAGGTTATGTAATGTGCCGTATTTCAACGTTGCATTCGTTATTTCACGAAAAAATCGCCATTGAAATTTGCCAAGTGTTGACACATTGGTTCTCGTGACTGCACAGCAAGTTTGACAAGAACGAACACATTAAAATAAATCACAATGCAATACGGGAAAATTAAACTTGTAGATGGGAAAACAAAATTAAAAGCTAAAGCAAAACCTGCAAAACAGTATGGGAACAAAAAAAAAATAATACAAACCAAATTCAAATTTTGATTCTGCTTAACCCTTCGGGGATTACAGGCGTGAACAATGCGTGTTGCTGTGTGACAATAAAACCAAAAAAAACACGTCCATACCGCGTGTTCTGGCGGGTGAGTTGTCGTGGGAGTAGTCTCATCAGCCTGCTCATCTGACTGCCCACCTTCGGGGATATGGGTGAACTTCTCCGTCGTTGTTGGTGATAGCTTCGGAGTCATATTTTCAATAATTGAATGTACAATTTTCCTGTGTGAAAGAGAGAGATTCATCTACTCGTATATCTGTCACCTTACACATCAGAGGGGTAATTCTCGTAATTTTAGGAACGTTTACAGTCTGATCTCAGTCTCAATCTGACAAAAATACCTCAGATTTCCCTACATTTTGACAAGTTTTTGACATTTGTTTGTCGCCGAGATGACACTGCGAGATTTTGAACACTAGATTTTGAACGTTTTAAATTACAAGAATTGGCCTTCTGATCTGTCCCAATCTGTCAAAAATACCTCTAAATTTCCCTACATTTTATTTTACCATTTATGTACATACAAAATACAAACAGACAAGAAAAACAGAACAGGAAAAATATGTACAGATTTGATAGATAGAATTGCATTGGTGGCATTTTGACGAGTGTTTGACATTAAAATTTGTTTGTCGCCGAGATGAGACTGCGACTTTTGAACATTTTAAAATACGAGAATTGCCCTTCTTATAGTTGACAACCAGCGACAGGCACTAGTTGTCTGGCAATTTTGCTGAACTGCACCCTAATTGCGTAACACACAATCAATCTCAATCTGAATCATTTTGAAGGATATTGCTAATCCATTGCTTCATATGTTCAAAAAATGTGTCATGTGTCTGGTCAACAACGTAAATAACGCAATGAATGTTGTTGAATTGTCAAAATGAAACCGATTCCGATTGATCGTGTGTTACGCAATTAGGGTGCTGGGCTTTTTTGGCGCAGCCGTGAGGCACCAATTTTCTTACATCGGAAGGAAACATTTTTTTTTTCAATTTGACGGCACGGTTGGCGCAGTGGTTAAGCGATTGACTGCTGCGCTGCATATCGCGGGTTCGATTCCCGCACGGAACAAATATTTGTATGACCTACAATTAGTTGTTCCGGGTCTGGCTGTTTGTGTATGTGAGTTTATATGTCTGTAAACGCACCCACGACATAGGAGAAATGCCTAGTGTGGGGCAACGCAAAAAAAAATATACAAATATTTGTTCATGTTCATGTCTGATGGAACTATGTAATAGGTATTGTGTGCCTTATAATCTGTGCTAAATAAACGTATTTTCTTTCTTTCTCTTTCATCATGAATTCATCTTTCACTTTTTTTTTCGTATTTTTATATTTATTATTGTATACTGCAGTGGTTGACGTCATCACGTCAACGCCGGCTGTCGCTAAAAACCAGCGCGGGTTTCTGTCTCGCTCTTTCGGGTCGTAGCATTATTTATTTATTTATTTGTTTAAACCACAATGTCAACCATAGTTACACGCTAGGCTTAAACTATTGAGTAGGTACATGACCCTGTTTGGGAGCATCAATATAACTTAAAACTAATAATATTGTAGTGAGTATCCAATAGCTAATATTTATCATTATGCTGAGCGGTGGCTGTTTTGCGTGTGTGTGACGCATATGAGTCAAGAAGAGTCGACCAACCACTTGGTGTTGTCTCGAAAAACCAAGAGTATCGTAAAATACATTACTTTCAGCCATTCACAGCTTATATTTCAAAGAGTTTTCTCACCCAGCAAATTCAAAGCCCAAGTCTTTCAAGTTGTTCCGTTCAGACACAGACAGCTGCGAGTCGAACACTTTGTAGTTGTCCAGGTTTTGGATCTTTTGCGAGCTGTTCTCAACAGCTACAGATGTTGGTTCGCCCTGCCTCCGCTTGCCGTGACCATGGAAATAACTGGAAAATAGAACTAAGTAAATATGACCAGATCTGCGGGGTAGCTGCGTAACAGACTATCAGCAATGGGTTTAATTTTGACAGTTTACAAAATTCATGACAACCAGTCTTACCAAGGGGTATCGTATTACCCAGTAACTGGGTTGTGGAGGTCAGGTAGGCAGTCGCTCCATGTAAAATACTGGTATTCAGCTGCATCCGGTTAGACTGGAAGCCGACCCAACATAGTTGGGAAAAGGCTAGGCAGATGATGTGAAAGAGATAGTAGTAGATAATAGTGAGGTTAAAATATAAATCCAAGATCCGATTTTTTTTCGTCCTTATGAAATTTTCGCAGCCGCCATATTGGATTTTCAATTTTTGACAATTTGTAGAGATTTGTTTGTCGCTGAGATGAGACTGCGACTAGTTTTGAACGTTTTTGATTACGTGATTAAGCCTTCTGACTGTAAACTCTACTCACACTTTCTCATTGTTTTCCTTTTTACCGTTTCTTCTCTCTATCTCGGGGCTCGGCCCTTCGTGGGGGTGTGGAGAAGGAGCAGCCCCAGCAACTGTGGTGGTTGTGGGTATAATCTCGATTATTTTCTCTTCCAGCTTACCGTGGTAGTAATGAAGAACTTGCAAACTCATTTCTTTCGCTGAAGTTTTTAAATCTCCCAACTGTAAATATAAATTTCTTTAATCATCAATAGAAAGTTAAGCGTTAGGCGAGTATTTGTTTTCAAAATTGTATTGTATCTTGTACAGACGCCAGAAGGTCAAGCTACCCGAAACTGTCAAATTTTCCCAATCAACCTTGAACCTTAATGCTTTAGTGATAAAATTAAAAAATCTATTAAAGAAATTTGACAGATTGTAGTAGCTTGATGTGGTCGCGTCTGTACACCTTTGCGTCCTCTGCTTAACCCTTTGAGAAATACAGGCGTGATGTTTTCATACCTTATCCTGTAATATCTTCAGATAGTCGGGCGTCCTCCTAAATCTCTTCAGCACAGAGTTAAAATCGTCTCCGTACAGCTTGATAGATTCCTGATCCATATTGTACTTCCGATAATTATTTTGAACTAACAAAGTTGGTGATACTAGAAAAATAAATTGTTGAACTTAAATGGACGTAGCTGAAGTCTATTCAAACTGATGTTTCAAATTGATGTTATTTCAAGTCAAACAAATATCAACTTTATTTTACTAGTGATTAAGTTGATTTCAGAGTGACTAAGCACTATTGAAAAAGTTATAAAAATGTTTGAAGTTGTAGCGTAAACTGAACTTTATTGTGTAAGAGTTAAAGTTATTTTTCCATAAACTCATATTTGTTTACATTTTTGGCAAATAAATCGCGGATGCAGATTTGGGGGAGGGGGGGGGGGCAACTAGAAACTTCTTTGCCCACCCTAGAAAAATCGACAGTATTGAAGAATTACTTACTGTTTAATCGCTTTTTATTAGAGTTATTAGAGCCGTACATTCAGCTACATCCGGTTAGACTGGAAGCCGACCCCAACATAGTTGGGAAAAGGCAGGCAGACGATGATGATTAGAGCCGTACATTTTGACCAAGATGTCAGGTTTCTAGAGTTAGGGGCTTGGCTGAATTTTTGGTTCTATGACATGCCGGTTTCCTCACGATGTTTTCCTCACCGTTTTGACAGCAGTGGTGATGAAATAATTTACACAAAGTAAAGCGCCTGTCAAGACGCGTGCGACAGGCCAAGACGGAGATGGCGGGACGAGCTTTGGCTCCTACCGTAGGGACTGGCCGGCACTCGCAAAGGACAGAATTGTGTGGAAAAGGGAGAAGAAGACCTTTTATCGGACTAAACTAATATTTATCTTCTGTCCTTTTCTTAATTAAATAAAAAGAAAAAGATGCACTGAACTTAAATTTAGTTTGTGAATAAGGGAATCAGCGCCAGTGCCTGTCTGAGTTCGAACCTACTACTCGTAAATTGCAGCCACTCGGCCACCAGTGCTCTCATAGCCAGTTGCTCCATGTAAAATTCGACTGCATCCGGTTAGACAGGAAGCCGACCCCATAGTTGGGACAGATGTTTTTAAAGAATTGTAAAAAAATACTCACACATGGATAACACAATACATAGTTTGAAAATGATTCTGTACATTATTAACTTGAAGGCGTATAATGTAGGTATATATATTTCATTACTGAATACATTGGGTTGAATTTAAAATTGCCGTTTCGTAAAAAAATAAAGAATGTTTCAACTTTAGTCAATAATAAAATGGGTGTTAAAATGTTTTATGATTTCGTTGGTCGTAATAAAAACGGTTTATTTCCTTGGGTGCACTTGCATTCTGCATACAGGGATAATCGAAGGTTGGTGCCTACTCATCATTTAAAATTGTGTAAAGGGCCTCTGCCAGTTGGCTTTGGCCCCTAGTACGCCTTTCAAAGGTCCGGGACCCCAGGGTCCCGAGATATGTCAAAGACAAAAAAAATTGTTTCAAATATTTGTTCCGTGCGGGAATCCAACCCGCGACACGCAGCGCAGAAGTCAATCGCTTAACCACTGCGCCAACCGTGCCGTCAAAGTTACGAGTACACTAGCTTCCCTGCGACTTCGTCTGCGTGAGATTTCTTGCTCTCTTGCTCCCCCGATCCACCGCGTCGCTCTCTCTCGCTTATTCTGACTTCTGACGTTTTTCTTTTTGGTCAGTTCCTTAGGGTCCTAGGCATTGAATAGTGATATTAAATAGCGTATAGCATTCCTCAAGAATTGGGCTGTCAAATAAAAAAATTATATTTTTTCAAATCCGGCTGGCTCTTGCAGAGATGACCGCTTTCAAACAAACAAACTCTTCAGCTTGATTATTATTTTAGTTGAATGCACCATTTTTGGGATTCTGTACTGAAAGCTGACTGTATTATTGTTAATTTCTAAGGTCTTCAACCAGTGCGTCCTCCCCGTCATGACATATTATGGCCCCGAACCGTGGACACTGACGGTGGGGCTGGTCCACAAATTCAAGGTCGCTCAGCGCGCTATGGAGCGAGTTATGCTCGGAGTCTCTTTGAAGGATAAAATCAGGAATGACATTATCCAGAAAAGAACCGGAGTTACCGACATAGCGTGCAGAGTAAGCAAACTGAAGTGGCAGTGGGCTGGCCATGTTTGTCGAAGGACCGATGGCCGGCGGAGCAGACGATTCCTGGAGTGAAGACCGCGTATCGGCAAGCGTAGTGTGGGACGCCCCCCAGCTAGATGGACGGATGACCTTAAGAAGGTGGCTGGGACAGACTGGATGCGGAATTTTCAATTAAAATTCAATTTATTCAGGAACAATTCACATTGTGTTTGAAATCCTTAAAATTGAAGGCGGAGGACAGGGTGTTGTGGCGCAGCCTGGGACCGGCCTATGTCCAGCAGTGGACTGCGATGGCTGAGTTGATTGATTGATTGTTATTTCGCCAGTCCTATGTAAAATAGGGAGCGAGCAGATTACCTTAACCAGACACCGAACAGACTTCAGGCGTGTTACGGAAAAAATCTTGATGGGAAAACTCAATAGCTAATACTTACCCAAAATAGGAATAGAACCCCGAGAGCGTTTTTGGACACCGTAATGTCAAACCCTGCTGCCATTATCATGTTCTGTGGTGGCCACAGCTCTAGCTAGAAAACCGTAGCTTTAGCATATATAACAAAGCAATGATCCAAGATAAAACACCAGTAATCAAATAAAGAGTTTTTATTTATCACTTTATACCTATAAATCTTTTCTTAACCATCCTAAGAAAGTGGACAAATGTCACATAATAATGACTGTCAGAATTCAGAGCGTCTTTTGACACATTACCACGTTTGTATGGCCTTAAAAATATCGCGGCGGGATTTTATCGCACAATGGATTTTCAACTCTCGGTGTTGAGCCGAGCGTTGAAAATCCAACAGAGTGCATCCCATCCTAAAAATCCTGTTGGATGTTCAACTCTCGGCGCTAAGCACTGCTTTGGGCAGCGTCGGTAGAGACTGGTCATCTCTTAACTGCCAGAGCTTATTTTTAATCTTACATTTTGAATTGTTTCTTCATTTGTTTTTTTTTTTACATTGTTCTCACATATAGCAACAAGAATAATGTACCCAAGATTTTATAATATCTTGATTTAAAAGAGTGTCCTTAGGAGTTTCTTGCCCGTTCTTCTCCATAGAGATCTACGTTTTGAAATAGACTTCAACTTTCTGACTAACTGACCGACTATTTAATTTTGATAATTCAAAAGTGCCTGTAAATGGTTTCATTGAATTATATGCTTTGAGTTTGAAAACAAATGCGTCATAAAATTCCGATGCTATATTTTTACGGCCCTTTGAATGTTGGATTAAGGATGATTTCCACCAAACGACTCGAATCGCATCGGATCAGAAAGGATACGAACGGATGCGGCGACAGCCGATCGCGTCCGGCAGGATGTCGACGCATACGATCGGCTCCGTACCGTCGCTTGCAAACGTATTCGTTTCTGATAAATTCATTCCTACCGTGTTACCGTGTTCTAATGCCGATAGGATTCGATTGGATACGACGATAGGCGAACGGAGCCGATCGCGCGTCGCAGCATACTTTCGGCTATGATCACATGTCGCGGAAGACGCCCGCGGTCAAGCTGCTGTGCGCGGCTTGGTAATATAGACTTTAAATACTGTGTACACGATTTAACATCGCTTAAAGATTGTAAAATCCGTTCCGATCGATGTGATGCGAGCCGTATGGTGGAAATCATCCTTTAGTGTCTGTACAAGTACTCGGGAAAAAATAATAATGACTGAACCGCTTTCTTAAGAAACCCTAGTTTAGTTAAACTTCAGAATGCTGATTATAGTCGCCATCAATTCTTTCCCTGTCAACAATTTCATATCTATCGTGTACACCCCTGTCTTTCTCAACATTCATTTCTGAATATTTGTTATCCCATTCATTTTGTTTTCGATCCCAATCATATCTATTCCGGTCACCTTTATAAGGCTTAATTTCTTGTTTAATCCATTGACTTTCTCTTTTATTCCAATTATTTTCTCTTTTATTCCAATCACTCTCTCTTTTATGCGAATCAATGTCTCTTTTATTCCAATCATCGTCTCTCTTATTCCAATAGTTATCATGTTTCTTCAAAGCTATGTCTCTGTCATTCCAAGCATTATCTTTCTTTTCCACACTATCCCAATCATTGTTTCTCTTTTGCCAATCATTGTATCTATGGTCTGAATCATCATCACCTCTCTTATTCGAATCATGGTATCTGCTATTAAAATCGTCGATTTTATCCCATTGATTGTCATTCATATCTAAATTGTCATTCTCATCGTACTGTTGATGTCTTTTATTCCATTCATGCTCCATTCTATCATACCCAATATCTTTGTTATATCGCTGTTTATCAATTTTCTTCAATTTTTTTTCTGTTTGACTCCATCCATCGTTATTTCTATCTCTTTTCCTATCGCGTTCGTGTCTATTTTCGTGTCTGTGTTTGAATTGTTTATTTCTATTTTCATTTCTTTCTTCATGTGCATGGATTGAATGCTGTTCGTTATGATCATGGTTATTATTCTGCTTAGTTCTTAACGCCGACTTGTCTTTCCTTCCTATCAATTTCTCGACCGGTACATTAATTACTATGTTTGTATCCCAAGATCTTTCCTTTGGTTTCTTATATATCTCACTGTTAGGATCAGTGGTGCTATTTATCTGTATTTTTCCGTCATTTTTATAATCTTCATCTTTAGGGCGTACGCTGCCCTCGCTCAGCTTTTCATTGCTATTATGATCAAGTTTAGTTGTTATATACCCTTTGTAACTACCGCTTTTTTCTTCTACTACTGTCACTGCATCATTATTCTTCTCCGCCTTAAGAAGAAACTCCTGCTTTATTTGACCAAGCTCTTTTGTATCGTCTATTTGTGCTTTTTCCACTTCGATTCTAGCTTTATCCTCGTCTATAGCTTTATTATCCTGTGTTCTTTTCTCAATAACAACGCTATTATTAATCTCGGGTTGTTTTTCAGTGTTACCACCGTGGTTTTTTGCTTCTACTCTTGGTGTATTGGTTTCATTTTCAGTGCCTGACACTTCTATGTCTTCCGTGACAATTTTGTCGTCATCGTCATCATCTGGGAAGCTAGGTCGGTATGTACGATCGATAGTAGTAAGTTCTTGAAGACTGTCCAATGTATTAGGGTTAAGTGTGGGGTGTGAAGCAGTAGATTCCGCTGTAACAATAAATGTTGATACTGTAAAGGTTACTATTGCCCACGACTTAGTTTAAAATCTAGACTGAAAAGTAGCCTATGTCAAAGTATGTAAAAGTTTGTGAGTAAGTGTGTGTGTGTGTGTGTGTGTTTGTATGTTTGTTACTTCTGCACGCTCAAACGGCTGGACCGATTTTGATGAAATTTAGTTTGGACGTAGCTGACTCCCTGGATTTACACATAAGCTACTTTTTATCCCGATATTCCCACGAGATCGAAACTTATGCGGCTAAATCCGCGGGGTGCAGGTACTATAAGCTACCTATCTGCCTAATTTCATAGCGATCGGTTCATTGGTTTAGGTGAAAACAGACAACGGATACACAGATTTCCCTTATAATATTAGTAAGTATGGATTGTAGAAGTGACAAAAATTAACTTACATCTGGACTGTAAATATTTCAGTTTACTTTCTACCGTACTGAATGCTTTGGCTTCAGCATTCGTCTCAGATACAACATGCTTCAAGGTAACTGGTTTCAAGAGTTTCCTGAAAAGAAAATAGATACAAAATTATATAAACACTCTTAGTAACCACTTAAAACTCGCGGCTAAAGAACGAGACCGTGGATGGGTGACCGTCGATCTCATAGCTCCCTCCGTAGCAATAAAAATGTACTCTGTGCTCCGTAGCTTGGAAAGCACGCTCAAACCTCAACATTAGCTTCAACTCTTCATTCACAGATAACTGTCTTCATTGACGGCTATTGGAAGAGATAAATAAGTACTAGGTCCATGGAATTAGTAAGTACTAGCTTCATGGAATTAGTAAGTACTTGGTCCATGGAAGTAGTAAGCACTAGGTCTATGGAAGTCGTAAGTACTAGGTCCATGGAAGTAGTAAGTACTAGGTCCATGGAAGTAGTAAGTACTACATCCATGGAATTCATAAGTACTAGGTCCATGGAAGTAGTAAGTACTAGGTCCATGGAAGTAGTAAGTACTACATCCATGGAATTCATAAGTACTAGGTCCATGGAAGTAGTAAGTTCTACGTCCATGGAATTAGTAAGTACTAGGTCCATGGAATTAGTAAGTACTAGGCCCATGGAATTAGTAAGTACTAGGCCCATGGAATTAGTAAGTACTAGGCCCATGGAATTAGTAAGTACTAGGTCCATGGAAGTAGTAAGTACTAGGCCCATGGAAAGAAAGAAAGAAGAAAGAAAGAAAGAAAATACATTTATTTGGCACAAACTAAAAGACACAATGGAATTAGTAAGTACTAGGTTTATGGAAGTAGTTAGTACTTGGTCCATGGAATTAGTAAGTACTAGGTCCATGGAAGTAGTAAGTACTAGGCCCATGGAAGTAGTAAGTACTAGGCCCATGGAAGTAGTAAGTACTAGGCCCATGGAAGTAGTAAGTACTAGGCCCATGGAATTAGTAAGTACTAGGTCCATGGAAGTAGTAAGTACTAGGCTCATGGAATTAGTAAGTACTAGGTCCATGGAAGTAGTAAGTCCTATAAATTTGGTAAAAAAACCCAAAAGTCCGACCACCAGTCTTACCAAGAAGTATCGCATTACCCAGTTATTGGCATGTAGAAGTCAGATAGGCAGTCGCTTTAATTATCTGCATCAGGTTGTGATCCGGTTAGACTATAAGACGACATCGACACGAGAGATGATGATATTGTAGATTGTCATCTTGGCTAGGCCTGCTGACGCTTCGTTCGAGTGAATGGTTCACTCTGGTTTATTTTTGTTTTATTCCACGCTTACACGACACTCACAAAATTGTAAAAGATCGACGAAACTATACCTAGAAACAGCCTCTGATATCAGCTCAAGAATGAGTGGTCATCCCAAAAAAACTTACGCGACATTCTTCAGCTTCTGTTTGTTGCTGAACTCTTCTAAAACCTCAGGGTTATCAATGACATGGTATCTCGCGGTATCTTCTTGTTTCTCCAATTGGTTCTCCGTCTCCTCGTCATTTGGTACCACTACACTCGGAGGAATATTTATGCTCTGTACTGCTGGCAACTCGAATCGGCGTAACATTGAGTCTGCAAAAATGTATTTAACGTTTAAAGCTGTGGTGTCTCCCCAGTGGTTAGGACCTCACTTCTACTACACGAGAGTGTTGGTTCGAATCCGGGCAAGAACAGTCACTAAAGGAGATACACGTAAATAACCAGGGTCGTCGAATATACTTAGTTGAAGTTTAGTAAGAAATCGATGGATGTTTTCGATTTTTTTTTTTTTTTTATAAATGAACTGTTCGTTTTCTGTGAACTAAATTAAATTTTATTCCAAAACATTCATCGGTTTCTTACTAAACTTCAACTAAATCAGACGACCCTGGTTTCTATCTCCTTTGGTCACTGTACCAATGGAAGAGGGAGTGCCCTTAGCGTGTAGTCGCTTAGTTCTTAAGCCCTAGCTGGAGGCCTTAACTTATTGAACAAAGCCCGGTTAAGCAGACGAGAACCGCATAGGTTGAACTGCGAGATGTCACATCGAAAAAAAAAAAATCTACTAGAAGGGAACCTACCATATCTGCCACTCCGTGCTATGCTCCGGCCACCATCATTGTAGACATTGTTGATAAAGTCTATCATTTTAGCAATATTCGACGCTTGCCTTGCTGCGTCATCATTTGAACGCAGCGCTGACGTCATGGGTGTTGTTAGCCGTAATCTTGCTGATATTTTAGTTAGTAGATGTGCTGTAATGAAAAAAAACGATAACAAGGTGAAAAATAATTTTATTTTAGGCCAAATCAAAATCAAAAGTCATTTATTCAAATTAGGCTGAGAGTCGAGCACCTTTTCAACGTCAAAATTACAAAAGACAGTCCCCCAAAAACGCCCGCCCTTCACCACTTCCTAGTGCTATCGCTGGGAATAAGAAGTGGCGCAACAAACTCCCCAGCAGCACAGTTGTCTGTTCAATTTAAAAAAATACTTTATTGTATACAATACTGGGTACCTATGTTCGGTAATTAACATTATAAGACCAGAACTTATAATTAAATTATTTGCCATAATATGGAGGAACTAGGCTTTGGTGATGTTGGTTTTTAATGCATTGCCCAAATTGCCACCGTCCCGGCTGTCATTCGTGGACGGTCGTCAGAAGACCGAAAGTTTGATAACCAGTCTCACCAAGGGGTATCGTGTTACCCAGAGTAACTGGATTGTGGAGGTCAGATAGGCAGTCATCATCATCACCAGCCTACAGCAGTCCACTGCTGGACATAGGCCTCTCCTATTGCACGCCATTCAACTCGATTTTCAGCAAGTCCCATCCAGCTGCTACCAGCCATCCTGCGTAGACCGTCGCTCCACCTAGCCTGAGGGCGTCCCACCTTACGTACGTATACGGCAGTCGCTCCATGTAATACTCGTATTCAATGGCACAGACTGGAAGCCGAACCCAATGTAGTTGAGAAAAGGCTGGCAGAATGATTTAATATCACGCCTACATGTCACAGGGCTAGTTTCCAAAAAAAATATAATTAGTTAATTAGTCCGTCAGTTAGATTAACAAAATATATTGAACCCGTATTTTTTCGTTTGTCAATTATATAAAAAATGGTGAAGATATCGCCCGTTAAAGTTCCGCGTGACGTCACTCCACTCCCGAATTTCGACGCGCTTTATCTTTGTCATTTTTTGTTTGATTGACAAAAGAAAAAATTCGTGTCCATTATTTTTCGATAATCTAACTGACGGACTAAATATAATTATTTTTTTTTTTCCCAGGAAACTACCCTATTGTGGGCTAGCCTATTGCCAAGCATAATCTGCTTAAGTATAGCGTTCCCACTGCTGGGACACAGGCTTCCACAGCTCCCACAGAGGGAGCTAGTGGACCATTGTTTGTGTGTTTCATAATCCACCACCACCACCACGCGGGCCCAGTGCGGGTTGGCAGATGACACGTCTTTGGATTTTTGGTTCAAGAACATGCCGGTTTCCTCACATTGTTTTCCTTCAACGTTTTGAGAGCAGGGGTGATGAAATTAAGTACACAAAGTAAAGCGCCTGTCTGGGTTTGAACTCACGACCCGGCTTCGGCTGATACCTGGCTCGCTGGGCCACCACTGCTCTCACTCCTGAGGGTCTACTCCGAAGAAGTATCGGCCGAATGTTCGGCCGTTTCCTGCTGCGAAGTTACTATTTGGTTCGGTCGGTCCCGATCCTACACTCCTACACTCTTTCGAATATTGACTATGGTCCCGACCCAACTGAGCCGAACCCAACTTTTTTCGCATTTTTCAATAATATTCGGTTCGGCCATATGTCCGTCCGATCCGAACATTCGCACTTTGCACTTCGGAGTACACCCCCTGGCATATCCTAGAACCAAAAACTCGAAGAGATATGACATCTACCAACCCGCACTGAGCCCGCGTGGTAGATTACAGCCCACTCCCTCTTGAAGAGAGAAGGCCCAACAGTGGGAACATTGTAGGCTGATTATTTTACTGCGAAAAATAAAATTTTTCTCCAAAATATTATTTAAGTAAATCGTGTTGGTGAATCTTTTCAAACGTGATTTTGTAAAGATTATTTTGACTTTTGACTTACCTATGCAACACAAATAAATAAAAAACTTCATTTTAATTTACCAGCACATCACAATTATCGCCAATGAAAATTGCTTAACCTAACCCTTATCTCATTTCTTTGAAATTAAATGAACGGCGTGTCAAAACAATTGGGTTCTAGAGTTCGATACGATATTAATATAATATATTCAAGGTCGCTCAGCGAGCTATGGAACGGGCTATGCTTGGAGTCTCTCTGAGGGATCGAATCCGCAACGAGGTGATCCGGCAGAGAACCAAAGTTGTCGACATAGCTCACAGAATAAGCAAGCTGAAGTGGGAATGGGAAGGCCATTAGCCGTAGAACCGATGACCGTTGGGGTCGACGTGTTCTTGAGTGGAGACCGCGAATGGGTAAACGTTTGGGACGCCCTCAGGCTAGGTGGAGCAACGATCTTCGCAGAATGGCTGGTAGCAGCAGGATGAGAGTTGCCGAAAGTCGAGTTGAATGCCGTGCTATATGCTGCACTGGTTTATTTTATTTCATATTTTGATTGTTGTTTTTATTTTTGTCTAATCGCATGATGTACTGGTAGACGTCATCACGTGAACGCTGGCTGCCGCTGAAAACCAGCGCTAAGACTGTCTCGTATAGGGCCTTAGCATTATGCTGAGCGATGGCCGTTTTGCGTGGATGTGACGCATGTTTACCCTCAACTTGTTATTTTTTTTTTGTGTTTGTGTTCTTTTTTATTCGTCATGTTTGCCGCAAATAAATGTATTTTCTTTCTTTCTTTTTCAATTCATTTATTGCATCAAATAGGGTGTGTACATGAAGTTCTTAGATAGTAACACACAAGTAAGTAAGATTGCAAGTTTGTAGGTTGTTTGTGTGTGTAGTAAGTTTTTATTTAGTAACACACATTTGGCCAATTTAGAGCATGCAAATAGTACAGGTTTTTACAGTTAATATATTAATTACTAAGTACCTAACTACATTTTGTCAATTTATGTCTACTTACCAGTTTTATTTATTTATTTCTTCACAAACAATTTACATTGTGTTTGAAATCGTTCCATATGATAAAAAAAAATGATTTAAAGCAAACAACATTCAAAATACATAACATACACGTTAAATATGTCTGTGCTTTAAAGTATAAAATTTACAGGGACACTTGTAAGAACTCATCTATCCTATCTATTTTCTTTAATAGGAGAGGCTTATGTCCAGCAGTGGACTGCTGTAGGCTGATGTTGATGATGACTAGATTACCGCTGCCGTAGTTACCGACTACATTTATATTGTTCGTGCAAATAAATAACATTGTAGCGGTATCTACAACGCCACGTGCGAACAACGCGTCATACTGACGTCACGCAAATCCTGCATCTCGCAAGCAGAGTTTACCGCGCAAATAGCATACCTACATACAAACTTCCCGACATCAGTCGTTGGGCAGTTGCCCGCCAGACACAACACCCGTCTGGTTCGAGGATCCTCCCTTTTCTATGCAGGATGAGTGAACTTTACACCCTGTTACTCACGCCTCTATAACATAATCCGCCATTTTTTACAGTCTAAGTAGGTATTACACATTTTAAAATTATTTATTTAAACTTAATTAAAAAGTTACGACACCAATTACAGAAATTAACTAGCTTCTGTCCGCGCCTTCGGTCCAGCCGTTTCGGAGATAAGCCGGAATAAAGAGAGACACCAATTTTGACATTACAAACAGACACTTTAATTTTATTTGTTTGTATTGATGAAGTAGGCAGGTACAGTAGTGGCCTAAAAAAATTATACACTTTGCTAAATTCACAGGCAGCTTTTTCCAAAAATGTTGTCTAACATTTTGAAATATTATGGTTAGGGGCTCGAGGCTAAGTAATACAAGCCGCACGGGTCTATCGATCAGGTTAAGCTACGCTTACCATGGTTGGTCCGTGGATGGGTGACCATTTTCACATACCAAGTCCCCTCCGTGCCTCGGAAAGCACGTTAAGCCGTTGGTCCCGGCTGTCATACGTGGATCTTTGACAGTCGTTACGGGTCGTCAGTAGCCCGAAAATCTGACAACCAGTCACCCAGTTACCCAGGGGTATCGTATTACCCAGTAACTGGGTTGTGGAGGTCAGATAGGCAGTCGCTTCATGTAAAATACTGGTATTCAGCTGCATCCGGTTAGACTGGAAGCCGACCCCAACATAGTTGGGAAAAGGCAGGCAGATGATGATCACCACATACAAACAACGCATCATACTGACGTCACGCCAAATCCATCGCCCAGCAGAGTTTACCGCGCAACTAGCATATATACAACGTCCCGACATGAATTATCGGGCAGTTGCCTACCAGACACGACACCCGTCTGGTCGGAGGATCCTACCATTTTTATGGAGGACGTGTGAACTTTACACCCTGTTCCTCATACATCTATACGGACGTTCGAAATCCTACAAATTACCTTGAAACTGTAAAAAAAAAGCAAATATTTACAGCGGGTGTGAGAAAAACTAAGGGAGTAAACTGAACACATTTAATATTTCATTTTAACATTAATATTTACTTAGAACACTTATATCATAACATTTGTACTTTTGGCATATCTTCATCCAATGCCCGGTCTCTCGAGACTGTTATGATAACGATCACTTTCGCCTACCAATCATTATACACCGTGTTTCTTCAGGTTATCCATATAGTTTGGCAAACGTTTCTATAGCTTTTACAAATCAAATCTAACAAAGTTGGGTAGGCCTTTGGTGTGGGATGCAACCTGTGTCGACACCCTCGCGCCATCCCATCTTCCTAGCACGGTGGGCTGTGCTGGGGCGGCTGCTGCAGGAGCAGAAAACCTCAAACGGCGCAAATATAACAACCTTATTGGGAGCTATATGTTTGAGTCGTTTGGGGTTGAAACTCTAGGGCCTTGGGGTCCGAGTGCTCATCGAATTTTTCGGGACATCGCCAAGCGGTTGGTTGACTCTTCACGTGACCAGAAGGCTGGCCTATTTTTAGCCCAAAGAATCAGCATTGCCATCCAACGTGGTAATGCTGCCAGCCTTTTGGGCACCTATCCCATTGACAGTGATGCGGACGAATTTTTTGATGCCCAATGAGCTCCTGCCTTTTTCTATATTTTTTCGTGTTATATAATTGTATATAGTATATATTAGTGTTAGTTCGATGAAATGTAAATAAATAACAATCTAACAAAGGAAGTAGTACTTAAAAACCGGCCAAGTGCGAGTCGGACTCGCGCACCGAGGGTTCCGTACAATTACAATTTATGACGTATTAAAAAAAAACTACCTACTAGATCTCGTTCAAACCAATTTTCGGTGGAAGTTTACATGGTAATGTACATCATATACTATTTTTAGTTTTATCATTCCCTTATTTTAGAAGTTACAGGGGGGGACACATTTTACCACTTTGGAAGTGTCTCTCGCGCAAACTATTCAGTTTAGAAAAAAATGATACTAAGGTTTAAGGTTTCTAAAAACCTCAATATCATTTTTGAAGACCTATGGATAGGTCTTAAGATACCCCACACGAATGGATTTGACGAAAAAAATTTTTTTGAGTTTCAGTTACTGTTCTACGTATGGGGAACCCCCAAAATGTTTTTTTTTTTTTTTCCATTTTTGTTTGAAAATCTTAATGCGGTTCATAGAATACATCTATTTACCAAGTTTCAACAGTAGAGTTCTTATAGTTTCGGAAAAAAGTGGCAGTGACATACGGACGGACAGACATGACGAATCCATAAGGGTTCCGTTTTGGCCATTTGGCTACGGAACCCTATAAAGGCTTCGTTACAAAGATATTTGTAATTTCATTTAATGAAATTTGATTGAGCTATGCAGTAAGAAAGGGTCTTAATTTGTCCTACGTTGCCGCTTAGTGCAATTAAAATGATAAATCTATCAAATGCTTCGGATAAAGAGATAAAGAGGCATGCATATCGGGTGATTTGCGTCAAGATATTTAGTTTGTATGAAAACTAACAAAAAATAAAAATTAATTAATGTGTCCATAATGAAAAATGCTTATTTCCATGGTCTGAACATCTGGTCGAAGTTTATGTATATCGTCCGGTGTATATTGAAACGCGTAACTGGCTTGTAAATTGGAGTATCGACATTCAATACTGCACGAGTATTGATCCATACATCGATTTCGAATTATATGCAAGCGAGAAACGAAATGGTTAAGCCATTGTTAAATTCAGAGGGCCATAGCTAATGGCCCCGATTCCCTTGTTCATAATCTAAACTAAATTTAAGTTCAGTGCATCTTTTTCTTTCTATTTCATTAAGAAAAGGACAGACGATAAATATTAGTTTAGTCCTGTCAAATTAGTCAGCGCCTGACGTAAATTGACGTGTTTTTAGTAGCCATGTTTTAAATCACGTCTAAACTGTCTATGGAGTATCATAATTTGACAGGACTAAACTAATATTTTATCTTCTGTCCTTTTCTTAATGAAATAGAAAGAAAAAGATGCACTGAACTTAAATTTAGTTTAGTTTGTGAACAAGGGAATCGGCGCCATTATATAGCATAATCAACCTATAATGTTGCAACTGCTGGGACACCAGCACCATAGTTGCGTAACACATAATCAATCTCAATCTGAATCATTTTAAAGGATATTGCTAAATCCATTGCTTCATATGTTCAAAAAATGTGTCATGTGTCTGCTCAACAACGTAAATAACGCAATGAATGTTGTTGAACTGTCAAAATGTTGTTGTTTTTTTCTGCATGAATCATACTAACGACTGTTTCGATTTCAAAATAAAAATACGGAACAAGCACTGTGCCAATTCGTCAAGAAAGTAAATGTTCGTATGGCGTAGAACTTAACCACAGTGCCTGTGGATCGAATGGTCGTGGGTTCAAATCCCAGTCGCAAAGTCTACTTTTTGTGTCATGTTTTTTTGCAATTCATCTAAACTACGATTTCAATAACATTTTTTGTCAAGAAAAATTGGAAAATTATATAAAAAAATTATAGAAAAATATTACAAAAATTCAAGATAAGATGGAAAATATTACATACAGAAACAAACTAGTCAGATCACAATCACAAACTAACTTATCGCATTCAAGTCAAGACATGTTAAACTCCACTATGCTGGATTCTAGTATGATGAGCATACAGAGTGCTACACAAATAAGCAATCAATCATTTATGGAGGTATTCAGACAGGAAATGAAGGAAATTAAAGAAAAATTGAAAATTGCTGATAAAGAAATAGATAATCTTAGTTATGAGAATACAAAATTAAAACAAGAGATACAGGATCAGCAACGACAGATAGAATTACTGAAAGAAATCACAAACTCTACTCCACAACTCAAAAAAAACAACTCGACACCCATCTCGAGAAGACTTTTGAATATGAGATTAAACACTTCCCGCCATTCTCCTCTACGTCTAACCAGAAGTATTATGCCGGAAAGTACATTGGGGCAACCCAGCTTACCCGGCAAATACATAACACAGCAGTATCAATCGGAGAGCGATGCTCAGATCCAAACAGATAGCCCACGTCATTGCAGCGAAAAGGGTACTGGCAAGGCGATTCAGCGCAGGACATCAGAATGTGAACCGGTTGAGCGCCGGAGCAGCTGCCACAGAGTGGTTATTCTGGGAGATGGACAGGGACGTGGCTTGCGCGACGTACTGCAGGATCTGCTGGGACCTGAATACGCTGTAGTTTCCTATCTGAAACCTGGTGCAACATTGAGTGAGGTTCTGCAATGCCCCAAAAACGAAATCAGTAATCTGTCAAAAAACGACTACGTCATTGTATTGGGCGGATGCAGCGACAAAAATCCCTGTGACATCGATATACATTTACACCGTTGGCTAGCATTAACTGCAAATACTAATGTGATCGTCTCGGAAGTACCCAAAAACAGGTTTTTACAAGAATCGAAACTGAACTATTTACTTAGGTTTATTTGTAATAAATATAAAAATGTACTGTACATGGATATGAACTACACTAGATCACTGCCAAGTGGGCGAAACTATGTAGTAAACCTTGCAAGATCACTTTTGAAAGAAATATTATGTTTAAATTATCATTTCCAACTCTTTCAGTATGAACAAATTATTCAAAATAAATGTAAAAAGTCCTTTGAAAACAAATATGTCCAGGTTAACTTAGATTCTGACAAACATGTACTAGTCAATAAATTAGGCGATAAGGATCAATCGACTGAAATAAAAACACCTACGAATACTTTTTTTCGTGAGTAAAAATGTATACATTATGCATCAAAATATTGCAGGACTCCTAGCAAAATCTGATATGCTCACAGTGTGTCTACATGAGTTATTAGACAAAAATATACAAGTGGACCTATTATGTATTACGGAGCATTTCATGATGGAAG
Source organism: Apamea crenata (assembly GCA_949629185.1). Lineage (NCBI taxonomy): Eukaryota > Metazoa > Arthropoda > Insecta > Lepidoptera > Noctuidae > Apamea > Apamea crenata. The sequence goes on along the minus strand of OX451382.1, from coordinate 7,162,467 downwards.
GCTATGAAGTCCATCTTAATATACCTAACTACTGTTTGGCTGCATGCTTTAGCCGCAAGGAAAATAAAAGAGGTGGTGCTTGTATAATCATAAAAAATGGTCACCAATGGAGAGAATTGCCGAAAATCGCTAAATTATCTATTACAGGTATTTTTGAATGTTGCGCCATAGAACTTATAAATTATAGAATTGTTGTTGTATGTATATATAGAGTACCAAATCCAAGCAATTTTGATGAATTTATGAGTAGACTAGAGATATTGTTACGTGTTCTGATAAAAAAAACTAACTTAATGCCTATTTTGAAAAAAATCACATACTGTGTGATGAGCAGAAAGGATTTAGGGAGAAAAAATCAATTAACTTGGCCATATATGACTTCTTGCATATTGTCATGACAAACATGGACAAAAATACACCAGTCTGTGCCATTTTCTGTGACATGACACAGGCGTTTGATTATGTTCAACATAAGATATTACTAACTAAACTTGACGCATATGGTATACGAGGAAACATATTTAATCTAATACAGTCATACCTACAAGACAGAAAACAAGTTACACAAATTAGCAAAATAAATATGAGCTCCAAACGTGAAGAGATTTTTACGTCATGCGAGCGTACCGTCCCTCATGGAGTTCCGCAGGGCAGTGTACTTGGACCACCCTTGTTTACAGTCTATATTAACGACTTCCCTAAATCCATTAAAAATCCCATGACATTGTTTGCGGATGATAGCACGATAACTATACCATGCCATAATAAGAATACATATGAAACGGACATAAAAAACACATTAATAGAAGCGTTAACGTGGCTTAATAATAATAATTTAAAAATTAATATAAATAAAACTTTGATTATGCACTTTAGCCAACGATCATTATTGTTCTCTAATCTTGACATCGAATATAATAATAATAAAATACAGACAGCTAACACTACAAAATTTTTAGGCCTAACAATCGACAGAAACCTAAATTGGAAAGCGCATATTGAGGCTCTAGCCAAAAGAATAAGCAGTGGTGCATATGCGTTATATAAATTATCACGCACTCTAAATGTAGAATCGTTATTAACGGCCTACTATGGTTTGATAGAATCAGTCATTAGATATGGGGTTATCTTCTGGGGTAACTCAACCGACAGGGATATCATCTTTAAAAGACAAAAGTACTGCTTGAGGTCTATGTTTAATCTCAAAACTACTGATAGCTGTAAAAACTATTTCATTAAACATCACATATTAACATTACCCTCGGTTTATATATTGGAAATAGTCATGTTCGTAAAAACAAATCCACAGTTATTTCCTCGTATGGCAGACAAATTCCCTAGAAATAGACGTGATGATAGTAAACTATGTGGACATACATCGAAAACTGCACTTATGCGCAAGAGTGTTTTTTGCATGGCACCAATTGTCTACAACAAATTGCCCAAAAGTTGGAGAGAGCTAACAATACTTAAACTTAAACAAACAATGAAATCTTTTTTGGCACAAAAAGCATATTATAGTATTGCAGAATTTTTAAACGACTCATTGTGATAAAAATATATAACTTAAATATGCCATAATAAATGTTATTTAATTAAATTCCTATTGTAAATCTTCATAATATAATTTTATTATTATGTAATTTGTATTATTGGACTAGTCAAATATAAAATGAATAATTGGATAATGTAAATGATTGAATATATTTGTTTAACTGACATTAATTAATGTATAATTGTAATATTTTAAAATCAATGTATTAATACTATTTTCATTTTATTTTTTCCAAGATATTTGCACGCCATGAGAAATGGCAAACATGTCGTGAGCTAATCTTATTTACGACCTTGCATGCATCTATTATTTTAATTTTGTATGTGTACACATGTTTGCGCAAATAAAATTTCTTATTCTTATTCTTATTCTTAATGAAACCGATTCCGATTGATCGTGTGTTACGCAATTAGGGTGCCTGTCTGTGAGAGGGAACGGGCGGTGTAATCCACTACGCGGGCGTATTGCGGGCTGGTAGATGTCACATGGCTCCGATTTTTTTATTGTAGGACATGTCGGTTTCCTCACGATGTTTCCTTGACCGATTTGAGAGTCACTGCTCGCTTTCCTTTGTGTAAATTGCCTGTCTGGGTTCAACTGGGCCACAACAGCTAAAGGGCCAATCCTCGAATTCCTAAGAACGTACGCATTCTAATCTCAATCCGTCAAATATATTTCTGATTTACCTACACGAAATTTTTGACAAGTTTCTGACTTTGACTGTCGCTAAGATGAGATTGCAATAAGATTTTGAACGTTTTTATTATAATTACAAGGTTTTATTTAACTTGCAATGTTTGTATGTATGTTAGTTTGTTTCGACCAAATCTTGCAATTGAATTTTAGAACAGTTATCCCCAACCGATTTAGCTGAAATTATGCATACCCGTTTTGTTTGGATGACAATGCATGTTTAGCTATGTGACTTCATTCTAAATCCAACATGGCGGACTCCCAAAGATGGCGTCCTAGTCATTTTTAAGCACCCCCATGACATGGGTATCAAATAAAAGCTTGTTTTTTTATGTTTTTTTTTACTAATAATTAATTAAATATAGAAATTGGCTACTGACTTTTCTTAAGATAAAATTTGCCAACAGGTGCTTAACCTTTTCATTCCGCGACTGAATAATAATGCAGTTGACTTATTTAGTAAATGGGACGTTTTTCGGAAGAGTTCTTCAAGAGTCATTGTTGAGGTCTGTCGTAAGCTGGTACTAGAATGACGGGTACTGGCACTGGACCGTAGATGACCTTCACTCCGGAACCCTGAAACATGAAAATATACTGTGTTAGTTTATCTAAATCTAGACTAATAAATTACAAAGAGAAAAGATTTGATTTTTTTGTATATTTGTTTGTTACGCTTTCACTCCAAAACGGCTGAACGGATTTGGATGAAATTTGGCACATGGATAGACCATGGTCTTTTGAGCCTGTCAGGGTTCGAACCTGTGACCCACAACTCTTCGGCCGTTACCACTGGGCAACCACTGCTCTCACCCACTGCTAAATAAGGTTGCTTGGTAGAAAATGCCTCAGGCATTAAGTTGTGTTGGTTGTGTTTGTTCAGTACGAGTTATAGGTCGTAGGTTCGGACCCTGACAGGCGTTTTACTAAATTATTTCATCACCACTGCTCTCAAAACGGTGAAGGAAGTCCTCGGGAGGAAACGGATGTCTAAGAACCAAAAATCTAGTGCAACCTCAAGGATGATTTCCACCAAACGGCTCGCATCGCATCGTTTCGGAACGGATTTTACATTCTTTAAACGATAGTAAATCGTGTACACAGTAATTAAAGTCTATATTACCAAGCCGCGCACAGCAGCTTGATTGAAAATCTTTATACGTACTGTAGCGTTATTTAGTTTTTTTAAAGTTGATATGGATGTCACGTGATCAACCTTGAACGGTATTTGGAGGTATGAGGAACAGGGTGTAAAGTTCACTCAACCTCCATTGAAAAGGGAGGATCCTCCGACCAGACGGGTGTTATGTCTGGCGGGCAATTGCCGAACGATTGATATTGGGAAATTGTATCTATGCTAATTGCACGGTAAACTCTGCTTGCGAGATGCAGGATTTGCGTGACGTCAGTATGACGCGTTGTTCGCATGTGGCGTTGTAGATACCGCTACAGGTAATATCTCGGAAACGTGGCGCTTTACGGGGTTTGGTCCCAGTATATTCTGTTTGCATGAATGTCAGCTATCAGTTTATATAGGTATAGAAAAAAAAAACAAAATGGTGCAACAAAACGTATGCCAGGGATCTTCAAAGACGACGGTTGGCGCAGTGGTTAAGCGATTGACTGCTGCGCTGCGTGTCGTGGGTTCGATTCCCGCACGGAACAAATATTTGTATGGCCGGCCTACAAGTAGTTGTTCCGGGTCTGGCTGTTTGTGTATGTGAGTTTAAATGTTTGTGAACGCACCCACGATACAGGAGTAATTACTAGTGTGGGGCAACGTTTTCACAAAAAAAAAAAAAAAACAAGGATCTTCTGGGTCTCCTCACCCAGAAAGGCTCAAACATCCACGAGGGGGCGTTATCGCCCACGAGGGAGCGTTGAGAAACTATGATCTAATCTAATGAAATATTCGCACACATATTCGCCAAAAATGTAAACAAATATTAGTTAATGGAAAAATAACTTTAATTCCTACACAATAAAGTTCAGTTTACGCTACAACTTCAAACAATTTTATAACTTTTTCAACAGTGTCAGTCACTCTGAAATCAACTTAAATTGCATTAAAATAAAGTTGATATTTGTTTGACTTGAAATAACGTCAATTTTAAACATAATTAAAATATGAATATAGTGTGTTCTTGATCGAGGAATCTTAAAGAAAATTAACTTACTCTTCCAAAGTTTTCCAGTTCAGCCATTTCTTCTTCAAAAGTCGATGTCCTTTTCGTGTTAGTACCTTCTTCCTCACAATCTCCGTACCTTCCATTTTTACATAGTTCCATTTGTTTTTTTGGATTAAAGGCAGGTTTCCTATCATCATGTAAAAAAAAAAACATTGGTTTTAATAGATTTTTTGTCAGTTGTTAACTTTTAGGGTTCCGTACCCAAACGGTGCCAACGGGACCCTAATACTAAAAAAAAAAAAAAATTTTTTTTTTTTTTTTAAATTAGGTATACTCCCTAGACAAGTTTAGACGTGATTAAAAAATTGGCCACTAGAGATACGTTAATTTACGTCAGGCGCTGACTAATTAGACAGGACTAAACTAATATTTATCTTCTGTCCTTTTCTGAATGAAATAAAAAGAAAAAGATGCACTGAACTTAAATTTAGTTTAGTTTGTGAACAAGGGAACCGGCGTCATTATCCCTGCTATTATTATTATTATTCCTGCTGCTGCGTATTTTATTATATTGGTTCTGCGCCTGATCTCGCTCCAGTCATGTCGGACTGCTGTCCCATCAGACTATGCGAGTGTGGGAAGAGGTAGTACGCCTGCGCCTGCACACACACTTGTGCACTATAATAAATTTTCATTAAAACCCTCACTGGAACCGTGAACCATGGTTCTGTCGTGTCATAAAATGTAGGTTTAAGTGAGATAAAATATTTTGAATTTAAATTTAAATATGAAAGACTTACTCTAAGGATGGGATTTTTGGGTCTTCCGTTCTCTGCATACGCGGGAACCATTTGCGACTGTTGACGCGTTGCCATGGATACGCGGGGAAGTCCTCATCGTAGCTCAACATCTTGTAACCGCCATCATTGGCAGAGACACTGAAAATATAAACAAATCAAGCAATTCGTCGCCTGTTCCCAACTGTATTGCGGTCGGCTTCCAGTGTACATTAATGCAGCTGAACACCAGTATTTTACACGGAGCGACTGCCTATCTGACCTCCACAACCCAGTTACTGGGTAATACGATACCTCTTGGTAAGACTGGTTGTCATACTATCGGGCTTCTGACAACCCGTAACGACTGTCAAAGATCCATGAATGACAGCCGGGACCAACGGCTTGCTTTCCGAGGCACGGAGGGGTCTTGGTATGGAAAGATGGTGACCCATACACTGACCAACCGCGTCAAGCGTAGCTTAACCTGATCGATCGAGCCGTGCGGCTGTTATTTCGTAACACGATACTCCTTGGTAAGACTAGTTATCAAATTTTCGAGCCACTGACTATCCCTGTGTCGTATCTCTCTCAAAAAGGTGTCTGGAACAGAATGGATGCAGAAGGCGAAGGACAGGGTGTTGTGGTGCAGCCTGGGAGAGGCCTGCATATGTCCAGCAGTGGACTGCGATAGGCTGAGCTGATTGATTGATACCTATAAAAATATATAGTAATTTCGAGTAAAAGACATAAAAAAATAATGAAGTACTTACATGAACACCAAACTGATAACTACAAAAAAACTCAAAAGTATATGAGAACGCTCCATCCTGTGTTATTGTTGTCAAAACTGTTCCTGAACTCACAATGTACCCCATAGAGCCTCCCTCGCGTATTTATACCCCCCAAACGTATATAAATGGTAATTTCTTAATAAGACAATCATTATTTATTAAAGATTAAATATTAATAAGAGATGTTTTCGTCAATTTGCAGTTTTTACGTTGAATTAAACAAAATCGGAATTAGTATAAATGAGATTGGTAGGCCTGTGCCGGTCGATTCTGTAAAAATCTCACCGTAAAAACTTAGGTGAAGTGAGCTTGAAGAGTAGTCAAAATCAAATCAAAATTAAAAGTCATTTATTCAAATTAGGCTGAGAATCAGCACTTTTCGAACGTCAAAATTACAAAAGACAATCCCCCAAAAACGCCTGCCCTTCACCACTTCCTAGTGCTATCGCTGGGAAGAAGAAATGGCGCAACAAACTCCCCAGCAGCACAGCTGTGTCAATCCCTAGCATCACGTGGAATAATAGCTCACTCCAACATCACCTTTTTTTTCCGGGGTGGAAAATCCTCATGGATGTCCGCCGCCCTGGGGCGGGTGACGAGGTCTGTCAGACTCTGACTGACTAAAAACCACCCCGGTGTTCCATCTCACACCTACGCCGGGGGTCGCGGGAACGTACGATCCTTTCGCAACCCTCTCGTGGTGCCTCCTCCTCGGGTCAGGGGGGGGAGTCCGCCTCGATGGTGACGCGGCCAGCGGTAGGGCGTGTAAGCCTGTCCCGCCATTCCGCCACCAGGACCTCGCGAAGCTAAGACCGACGCAGCTCCATGTGTCGCTGCATCGGTCGCTCACCCCGCGCCCTCCTTCCTCGCGCCACCGATACAATGACGCGAGTACTTTCGCCTCGAGGTCCCAGGGCGGGGATCCAGCCAGTACGCAGGCCGCCTCGTAGGAGATCGTGCGATAACCCCTGATGACTCTGACGGCCATCGCTATCTGCGGTTTCCGCAATATTGCGATACTGCCGGCCGTCAGGTCAGAGGCCCACACCGGGGCCCCATACAAGGCCATCGATTGCACGATCCCCACATAGAGCCGCCTACAGGCGGTGCTCGGGCCCCCCAGATTGGGAAGCAGCGTTGATAGCGCCCCAGCCGCTATGAACAAGTTGGGCGCCAGCCGCTGGAAGTGGGGGCCGAAGTCCCACCGTCTGTCGAGCACCAATCCCAGGTACTTCATGGTAGACTAGATTGCGATACTCCAACATCACCTTACTTATGTTTTCACCGTGATATTTTACAGAATTGATCGGCTGGTGTGGAACGCAACGTGTTTTTTTTTTTTTTTTTTATATTTGTTCAAAATGTATATCGCAGAGTTTGGAATTTTTATATATTAAAAAACCACAGAAGCCTTTGATGGCTTATATATGGCTAGTGAGTTCGGAAAATGTTCTTATCTAATATAGGTATGTACTACAAAGAAACAAATTTAGACGCTGAGTTTGTAAGTTATACATTCAAATAATAATATTTTAAATATTTACTTTTAATATAATAGATATATTAATTAAAAATGGTAGTAAGTTTATCAAACTAAAGTACATATTCATAGTTTGTTATTTGCAGAAAATGTTTTTTTAATAAACATTTTGCTTTTTTGGGGTTGCAGAGGTATTTATTTTGTATGTCCGTAGGAAGTTCGTTTATTATTTTTGGTAGTATGTAGGTGTATGTTCTCATACCATATGTATTGTTACATCTAGGCAAGGTAAAGGTTTTTATATTAGCTAAAGTTCTTAATTTAGGATGACGTGTTCTTGTAACTAAATTATTTATATTGATATATTCGTCTTTTAGTATTGAAAGTCTGGTCATGTTTTGTATTGGCAATATATTGCAGTAATGAAATAGTTCAGAGTAATCATTTTGGTATTTTGTTTTGATTTTAAGTGGTACAATGTTTTTGAGGATTCTTTGTTGTAGTTTGTAGATTTTATCTAAATTAGTTTTATATATGTTCTCCCATAGCTACTGAGACCATAACTAATTATGGAATCAGCTATGTGTCGATACCCTTGCGCCATCTGGTGTTCAGCACGGTGGGCTGCGCTGGCGCCGCTGCTGCGGCTGCTGAGACCCTCAAACGGCGCCAATACTGTAACCTTATGGGTAACTACAGCTTTGAGCCGTTTGGGGTTGAAACACTCGGGTCGTGGGGCCCGAGCGTCTCCTTTTTAAGGAAATTTCTCGCCTGCTGATCGACGCTTCACGTGACTAGAGAGCTGGTTCGATCTTTAGCCAAAGAATTAGCACTGCCATTCGACGTGGCCATGCTGCCAGTCTTCCAGGCACGTTTCCAGGTGACAGCGATGCGAACGAGTATTGATCTACACATATGGGCTGAGTTTTCAATCGACAGATAATTTTTAATCGTGGAATTAAATTGACGTCTTGACAGATTTGTATTGAAGAACTGTCAAAAATTCAAAATTATTCCTCGGATAAAATTATCTGGCGTTAGAAAAATCAGCCCTAAATTTCCTTTGTTTTTGTATTTATTTGTATGGTAAGCTAATTAGTCATTTAATTTAGTATCTAGTGTAAATTGTTAGATAAGTATAGCGTGTTGTGTTAGTCGTGCATTCGTTGCCCAGAATGTTACCACATCATAATATTATAATGTCATGTTTTTTTTTAATATAGGTAATAAGTTTATTTTATTTCGTGTTTTGATTGTTGTTTTTTTTTTTTTTTTGTTTGTGTCGAATCATTTATGTTGCAATGGTTTATTTTATTTCTTGTTTTGATTGTTGTTTTTATTTACTTATGTATAATTGCATGCTGCACTGGTTGCCGTCATCACGTCAACGCCGGCTGCCGCTGAAAACCAGCGCTGGGGCTCTGTCTCTTATAGGGTCTTAGCATTATGCTGAGCGATGGCCGTTTTGCGTGAATGTGATGCATGTTTACCTCCAACTTGTTATTTTTTTTTTGTGTGATTTGTTTTTTATGCGTCATTTTTGCCGCAAATAAATGTATTTTCTTTCTTTCATATATCGCAGCCAACTGGTTTAATTAGTCAACCGCCTGGCCTTTGAAAGTAGTGCTCACCTCACTTCGCTCTCTCGGCTCGCACGCTGTTGATCACAGTTCTAACCTAACCCATTTGGTCGGGGTGCCCTGGCTTAGTTACTGCGACCAATTCGGCTCGCACGTGATTGGTTACAGTTCCAACCTAAACTATAATTTATTAAATATCATTCAGGCCGTTAGTTGAACGGCCGCCGTTTAGTTAAAAGGCTAAGCGGTTAACTAAACGGCGAATTAAACCAGTTGGTTGCGACATAATACATATAACTTAAGGGAAGAGCGAGACAGCTCCGACACAAGTACTTTTGTAACTTACTGGGGCTGCCTCAATTTATGTATGACACAATGTTAACTTGGAGGCCCCAAGTTAACCAATCAATCAAATCAAATCACTTTTATTTGTTAACACAGGTAAAGAAATACAGATCTTGAGTTTGGTGAACAGAACGCTATGTTATGCCAGGAGGCGTACAAATATGGTGTGCATCTAGCTCAATATTACGAATTTACATTTCACAATAAAAAAAAAAAAAGATGTTTGATAATCATGCCTATTTAAAATTTCAAAATAAATTATAACAGTTACATAATATTATTTAAAAAATTGACTGATGTCAGATTTAAAGGAGGAATTATTTAGTTATGTATGTCAAAAAATAAAAATAAAATAAAGTCTAAGTCAGAATAATTGAAAATGTCAAAAATTATTAAATGTCAATATTAATAATAAATTTCGACTAAAATTTCAAAACAAATTATAACAGTTATAGTAACCGGCATGAGTCGTGAGCACAAACTGACACCTGCGCAGTAGTTCATTTTTCGGTCTCTTTGGCGGAATGAAGAAGGCGGGGGGCACCGAGGCTGCACGCGATTGGTTCGTCTGTCGATGCTCGTCGTCTATTGGACTCTCAAGTGTCATTCGGCTACTGTACACTTTCGTGCAATTTTAGTGACTCACGTTTTTAATTTTGAAATAGTTTATTTTTGTTAATTCATATTTGGTAAGTCAAAGTAACGGTTAAATTTGTTTCTTCACTATTTTAGCAGTTACTTGAACGAAGAAAACATTTGCCGTAGTATCAGTAAAGGTCAAGTATAAGTTACTTTGACTGATTGTGTTGATGAAGAAACTGGCCGTAAGTCACAAAGGCCTACAACATTACTGTATCAAAATAAAATTAAAAGTACCACTAATATTTTAATTATAGTTTGCGTAAGTAGCTATCAATAATTTGAGCAAAAGCGGTATTAAATAAATTTGGCCGAAAGTGTACCTGCGCGAGCTTGCCCCCACTACCGCCCATCTGTGCTCACGACTCGTGCCGGGCATTATACATAATATTATTTAAAAAATTGACTGATCTGTCAGATTTAAAGGAGGAATTATTTAGTTATGCATGTCAAAAAATAAAATTAAAATAAAGTCTAAGTCAGAATAATTGAAAATGTCAAAAATTATTAAATGTCAATATTAATAATAAATTTCGACTACAAATTAATTCATCCTTTAAGTTTCTTTTCGTATAACATAGAAACAGCATTATACTGAGCCATCATTGAAAAAATCATCCAGTGTGTAGTAACATTTGTCACTAAGCAAGCTATTTAGTGCCTTTTTGAATTTTATTAATGGCAAATTTTTGATGGCATCCGGTATTTTATTATAAGTTTTTGGAGCGTTGCCGAAAAGGCTTTTACGCATTAAGGCTGTTTTACATTTAACGTTACATAGTTTGTTACAATATTGAGTACGCAATGGATTTCTTCTGACTGCCGATAAGCTGACAAATAAATGCGGGTTTTTTTTTACAAACAATGCAGTTTCCATTATATACATTGCTGGCAGTGTCAATATTTTTAGTTTTTGGAAATACGGAATACAGCTATCTGTCGTTTTTAGACCACACATAGACCTCACACAGCGTTTCTGCATCCTAAATACAACCTCCCTATTAGCCGACTGCCCCCAGAAAATAATACCGTACCGTAAAACAGAAGCTACAAGTCCATGGTATGCTACTAGCAATGTCTCAATATTAACCTTTTTTGAAAGTTGGAATAGTGCATACGCAGCTACTATACTTAGTCGTTTACATATTATGTCAGTATGAGTGTTCCAAGTCAATTTATTATCAATAGTCATTCCCAAAAATTTAGCACTATCAACTTCCTGAATTTTATGGTCTTTATAAGTGATATTAAAGTTATTATTTTCACGACGCTGATGGTATTGCATGATGTTGGTTTTGCTTAGGTTAATTTTCAAATTATTATCGCTAAGCCAGTTTATTATTTTAGTTAAAGATTCATTAATATCATTTTCATAATTATTTATGTCATTGCATTCTATTATAGCTGTGCTGTCGTCTGCAAAAAGAACCATCTTATGTTGAATTATTTTTGGGAGATCATTGATGTAAATCAGAAATAGAGGTGGTGCCAACACGCCACCTTGTGGTACGCCATATTTTATGGCTCTTTGTTTTGAGTAATATACAGTTTCTAATTTGGTTTTGGGACATAATCGGGAGACTTCGGTGCATTGAACTCTATCAGTTAAATATGATTCTATCAATTTTAGGATATTCCCCTTACGCCGTAGCCATATAGCTTTTGTAGCAATATTCCATGGTCAACATAATCAAATGCTTTCGTCATATCAGTAAAAATAGTACAAATTGGATTATTTTTGTCAACTGAGGTCATAACACTATTAATTAAATCAAAGAGTGCCAAGTTAATATTTATGTTTTTGCGAAAACCTTTTCATTGCAAAATAGGTTATATTTTTCAAAATATGTATACATGGAGTTGTATATAACGTTCTCAAAAATTTTGGACAAGACGGAAATTTTTGCAATGGGTCTATAGTTTTTCATATTCGTTTTGTCACCTTTTTTAAGTAAAGGTTTAATAATAACTTTTTTTAAGCTATTTGGAAATATGCCATCAGCAATACAGATGTTAATAATGCGAGCTAATGGCTGTGCTATATCTTCCTTTACATACTTTAGGACCTTAGTACAAACGCCATCCCAACCAACAGTATTCGTATTTTTTAGATTAGAGATAATTTTTATAATGTCAATTTTCGAAACCGGTGACATAAATAAAGATTGTGATGAAAGATTATCAAAAACATTACCATTAATCTTATCAGAATTTATATTATTTTCAATTGTGTCAATAAAGTAATTATTAAATTCATTAGAAATGTCAATAGGGTGTGTAAAAGTCAAATTGTCTCTATTTATAGTCATAATTTGTTCCTGAGGTAAGCACATTTTAGATTTATTAATAACTTGCCAAGCGGCTTTAGATTTATTCTGAGAAGAGCTTATAAAATAATTGTTTTGGGCTTTCTGTGTCAATTTTATAATTTTTTTATACAGATTGGAGTATTTCCTTAGATTATTCTTATTTGTTGAGCAAGGGTCAAATCGATATTTCCAAAGTAAATGTCTTTGTTTCTGGCTGCATATCTTTATCCCTCGAGATATCCACTTAGTTTTTCTATTTAATTTGATAGTTACTGTCTTTTCTGGAAAGCATAATTTATATAATAATAAGAAATCGTCCATGAAGGCTTCAAAAGACATGTTTGCATCTTTAGCATTAAAGACTTCTACGAAAGATAAACTGCCTAGGAGATTTTTAAATTTAATCAAATTATCTTCCGAGTAATCTTTCTTTTTACATTTCCAAAGTTGTAATTTGCAAGTTATTTTTATGGGCACTTTCAGTATTTGACATGTGTGATCCGAGAGGGCTAGATCTAAGATTTCAGCTTTACAGCCCCTTTTGTAACTATGTGCAAAATTATCGATGCAGGTGTTACTACTGAGTCTTGTTGGTTTGTAAAGTGCTAGTTTTAAATTATATTGTAAGAGAAAATATTCCAATTCAAGAGTAATTTTATTTCTCTTTAATACGTCAATGTTAAAATCTCCTGCAAGAATAATGTTTTTATTTGTCCCAGAACTAAGCCTTTTGAGTATGTTGTCCAATTTTTCGTAAAATAATAGATAATTATGTTTAGGCACCCTGTATATAGAAATAATAATAATGTTATAAGACGTAAGTTCGACAGCGCAACATTCAAATAATCCTGAAATCGATTGTTGGGCTGCGTCAGTTAGTATTCGATATTGTAGTCCTGCTCTGACAAAGATGCATGTACCTCCTCGTTTCGTATTTCTTGAATAGTAAGCAGCTAGATAGAAGTTGGGTATATACATTAGATCCTCATTGCCTGATTCCATAAAATGTTCTGTAATGCATATAACGTCTATAATAGTTCCCTTATTGAATAATTCCTCTAGTTTAACTAAAAGTCTATCAGATTTGTTCGCTAGACCTGCTATATTTTGATGGAGAATATTGAGACAGTTATAGAAAAAACTGAGAATCATTTGTTGTCTGTGTGACTGGTAAAGCATTCATTTCATTTTTCTGAAAACAATCAACCTCTAAGGGTGCAGCATTCAGGGCACTTATGTCTAAGACGAGATCTTGAAGATCTGATATGACAGTATTTAAGCCTTTATTGTTCAAAGTGCCATAACGATAGCTGTATGTGTCGGAAGTATAGGGCAGATTTAAATTTGAGTCCAAGATATATGCGTAATTATATGTTTCCGCGTCCATGCAAAGCAGATTATTGAACGTTTCAATTCGGCTGTTATACATTATATTACAGTTTTCCATAAATTTAAACGTTGGTAAACATATTATAAAGTTTGTGTGTTTCAAATTAACTAATTGTTCGCGTATAAGCGATACAAGTTCGATATAATTATACGTTTTCCTAAAATGTACTTCGCCAATATAAATAATACAATAGTCATTAAATGTAAAGTTTCGTACTTTTTCGTCAATATTATCTAATAAAAGGTTCAGACTACAGTGAGGCTTGCGATAATGGCATATTTCAAAATTACATAATTGCGTTCTCTGAGTGATCTTGTATATTCTGTTGGAAGTTTCACAACTAAGTAGACATATTTTGTGTCTTAAAGATGAAACAGTTTGATTTCTTTGAGGTATTCTTTCTTGAGAAGTGCTTGAGAGACATAGGTTATCTTCGCTTTTGTTCGTCAATATCGTATCTGCAGGTGTACAGTCTGTGCTCATGTTTTCCACAGTTTGTGTCTGCTTTGTTTTTGTGGAATTATTTTTATTTTTCTTTGGGGTTTGTTTTTTCTGTTTTACTGGACTGTAAGTGATCTTTTTGTAAATATCATTTTTTTTTTATTAAGTCATCGTTAACTTGCCTCAAATTTTTATTTTCTAACGATAATAGTTCAATTTCAATGTGTGCACTATTTAATTGAGCCGTTAGTTTTTCGATCTCATCTTTTAATTTTAACAGTTGATCGTCTTCATCCTCGGATATGTTTGGCATACTATTCGAGGTGGTACAATCCAGTGTTTGTGAAATGATATCGCTGTCATCATTGTTTGGCTCTGTATGCTTAGTGTGAGTTTGACAACATCGTTCGAATGACTTAACCATCGCGTAAATCGAGTTAACGTCAAACGTATCGAGAACCGAATGCATGCGAGTGCGAGTTAACATCGAAGCTAACCATCCAATACGCGTTTGGTCACCGTGAATTGCGAGCATTATTTTTCTTATGTTGGTGTCACGTAAACGTCCTCCGATAAACCGACCAAATAGAATGACATTTAGATTCACTGTTCTTAATGAAAGCGGCTGTCTATCAAATTTGTGTTGGTTATAACTTGACGTTTAGTTTGTGTGAAGGTTATTGTGATTTATATTTATTGGATTCTATTAATTAAAAATGAAGACAAGTTCGTCCCAATTATGTTACGATGGTGGCATTTATGGAGTAGTAAGTGTAATTTTAATTATTTGGTGATTAGAGAGCTTAGAGTTTGTGAAATTTGCATAAATAAAACTAAGTTTATTTGGTCTTCTAGGCATGGAGAATTGGAGACCTCAGCAAGCTATCTTCAACAAATATCATTGGTGTGCAAGTCGCTACGAACTTGGCAGTAGAAGAAGCTGGGTTGTCACGGGTTTAAACTTCTATTAAAACACCAACGGGTAGTCTAAAAATAAGTTACTTTATTGTGTCTCATAAATTGTATTCTCTTACAGGAGATTCACATTCAGCCCAATTCCACCTGTTACTTGTGCCTAATCTCTGAAGTGTTTTTGATGAAACTCTGAAAAGAGTTAGCCTGAAGTATGTTTATGTGTCGCGGCATCAGCTGAAAAACTCCATAAAATTTTTATGTTCTATGCATCCAACATTGGAATGAGCCAGGGCCATCAAGAGGCATTGCCCCTGCATAGTCGCCGCCTACCATGGCTCCTACACCTCTTTCTTTTGTGGAGATAAAGTGGAAGGTCAGAAAGAACTTTTTTAAGTTTTTAAAAGGCTCGAAGATGACAACTCATAATATACATAACTTTTATTATTTTTTCTAGAGACGGGCATGCTCTCCCCAACCAGACCTTTATCTTATGTCCATGTAGTACAGCCAGAGCCTGTTACGTCTGTGCAAACTACTTACTCCTCGCTGTGCAAGAATTCCAAGCAGACTCGTTTTAAAGAACAGCAACATAAAGATTACATGGACTCGAGGAGAGAGTAGAAAAGGATTAGAGAGCTGGAGGTGCAGGCTCAGAGGATTAAATATTTTAGAGAAAATTGTAGATACATTTTGTAAAGACTAATTAGATATATTTAATATTAAGTACTACTACTGCCCACCACCTTTTTTGGTATTATTCTTGTAAGTTAGTTTTAACTTAGAAGCTGAAATTTCATAAGAATTTGTGTGATATATAATATGTGTTCCTATTTACTACTTGTTATATTATTATGTAAACAATTTATGACAATAAAGTTATCTCAAAGTTCAACTAACTAGTTAAGAATTCGAACAATTGTTATAATATCAAAATAAAGTTCCTAGTTTGTGACACAATTTAAGACTGATTATTGATGAATAAAAGTACTGCAACCTGCTTCGTGGTTGGTATTTCATTACCTCTAATTAAAATTTAATTACTTCTCTTACTATGGTCAGATTCACTACTCAACCTTTCTAATTCTAAACAGAAATAATTCATAAACACTTTCTGTCTTCGACACTTGCTTCACAGAAAGTCACCATGGAGAAACTGCCTATCTTGCCAGATAGGCAATTGCTCCATGTAGAATCCTACTGGTATTTACCTAAATCCAGTTGAGACTGAAAGCCGACCCAAATATGGGAAAGGAATAGCAGATGATGACTTTATAAAGAATATGGAATTAATAACAATCATAATTGATTATATGATTCATTATTAATTTGGAAAATACTGAAAGTACGTACCTACTTATTAGATTTGATTTTGATTAGGAAAAAAGTAAACATTTTGTTACAAGTGTGCTAAAATAATTTATTCTAGAGCATTCTTGACATTGATTTTAAAGTAACAACTACCTAATTTTAATAATATTCATTCATATTGGACTTATTGTAAATCACAAATCTTAATATTAATTGTACTTAGATACCTACATAAGAATGACATTTG
Source organism: Apamea crenata (assembly GCA_949629185.1). Taxonomy (NCBI): domain Eukaryota; kingdom Metazoa; phylum Arthropoda; class Insecta; order Lepidoptera; family Noctuidae; genus Apamea; species Apamea crenata. The sequence continues at coordinate 7,145,869 of OX451382.1, read as the reverse complement.
AATATTTGTACACCATAATATGTTGTGGTAGTGTATAGAACTTAAAAAATATTAACACAATACTATATAAAACTACATTCATACAAATAAATAAATTCTAATTCTAAAAATACTTTCAAAACACAACAAACAAAGTACATTAAACTAAAAGTGTTGAAGTCTTTTAACTAATTGTTCTCTTAGAATCCTTCCTCTGATTAGGTCAGATGTTGAACCTCCTATTTCCCTCCCTGTGGGTCTCTGTGGCCCATTGTGTTCTTCTTCATCATGTTGCAATCCTAGAAAGAAGTGTAATTTAGTATTCAATACACATTATTTAAGCTATTGACTGATTTGTAAAATTTGTTAACATACCAGTGATGTTCTCTTCTTCTTCTACAACATTATAATCAAGACCAATGTTATGGAGAATGCAGCAGGCTTGAATAATTCTGGTACATTTAAGAGGCTTGTAGTGTAGCACTCTATCTTTGTTTAGACAGCGCCATCCATTCTTCAGCCTACCAAACATATTTTCTATGTCGACTCTGGCTGCCACATGCCTTTGATTGTAATTGGATTCTAGTGTGTCTGGAGCAGCACCTAAAATCGGAGTCATTAACCATGGCCATTGTGGATAACCTCTTCGATATAAACACTGCACATTTTTTGTGATATATTTTTAGCAACTCCCACTGGCCGCTGGTAAGTCCCAGTTGCATAAAAAATAGTGCTGTAAGTACCTAAAAAAATAGTTTAAATGTGTTAAGTATGGACTCTGTGTAGTCTTTTGTAGGATGAAGGAAGTGTGTGTCACACAAATGCTGAAATTACCTTATCTTGGGTAGATAGACTTAAAACCAGTCAGCTGTTTCAGCTCTCAGCATAAAAACTTGACCGCTTTCTTCGGAAGCCGATATCTTCTCCTAAATTCGGCCTCCGGAAGATCTCTTGGCATTGCTAGAAGTACGGGCTTTTGCACGAACACTGGACATGTAATTGCGCTCCTCTTGTGCCCTAGCGGTCTCAAACATCTTCCAAGCAAAATATAAACGTGATGCCATTTTCCAAGCAAAATATATTGGTTTTATGAACCCACACTACTAATTAAAATAAAATAACTTTGAAAATTCACCACACTCGCAAGGCTCTCACTACAAATCCTTCAGTGAAGAATTAACTTATTCGAAAGTGAGCGCGTTTCACAAACGAGCTGTCAAAACTGTCAAAATTGTAACTTACACTCGCGATAACACAAAGTCACGTTAATTTACGAGCTCAATAACGAGTGGGAATCGATACGTCAGTACTTATCCTTATCTATGGAATCGATCGTCACCATCGACAAAGTAAAATAATAAACTTACACTCGCATGTTTTAGTTCTCGCGTATGGCACCAGGTGGCGCTAATTCAGCGCCATACAAATCAGAGTAAACTCTAACGCGATGGTGAAGTTAGAAAAACTCACACTAAGCATACTGTATGCTTAGTGTGAGTTTTTCTAACTTCACCATCGCGTTAGAGTTTACTCTGATTTGTATGGCGCTGAATTAGCGCCACCTGGTGCCATACGCGAGAACTAAAACATGCGAGTGTAAGTTTTTTATTTTACTTTGTCGATGGTGACGATCGATTCCCACTCGATAGTGAGCTCGTAAATTAACGTGACTTTGTGTTATCGCGAGTGTAAGTTACAATTTTGACAGTTTTGACAGCTCGTTTGTGAAACGCGCTCACTTTCGAATAGGTTAATTCTTCACTGAAGGATTTGTAGTGAGAGCCTTGCGAGCGTGGTGAATTTTCAAAGTTATTTTATTTTAATTAGTAGTGTGGGTTCATAAAACCAATATATTTTGCTTGGAAAATGGCATCACGTTTATATTTTGCTTGGAAGATGTTTGAGACCGCTAGGGCACAAGAGGAGCGCAATTACATGTCCAGTGTTCGTGCAAAAGCCCGTACTTCTAGCAATGCCAAGAGATCTTCCGGAGGCCGAATTTAGGAGAAGATATCGGCTTCCGAAGAAAGCGGTCAAGTTTTTATGCTGAGAGCTGAAACAGCTGACTGGTTTTAAGTCTATCTACCCAAGATAAGGTAATTTCTGTGACACACACTTCCTTCATCCTACAAAAGATTACACAGAGTCCATACTTAACACATTTAAACTATTTTTTTAGGTACTTACAGCACTATTTTTTTATGCAACTGGGTCTTACCAGCGGCCCGTGGGAGTTGCTAAAAATATATCACAAAAAATGTGCAGTGTTTATATCGAAGAGGTTATCCACAATGGCCATGGTTGATACCTCCGATTTTAGGTGCTGCTCCAGACACTAGAATCCAATTACAATCAAAGGCATGTGGCAGCCAGAGTCAACATAGAAAATATGTTTGGTAGGCTGAAGAATGGATGGCGCTGTCTAAACAAAGATAGAGTGCTACACTACAAGCCTCTTAAATGTACCAGAATTATTCAAGCCTGCTGCATTCTCCATAACATTGGTCTTGATTATAATGTTGTAGATGAAGAAGAGAACATCACTGGTATGTTAACAAATTTTACAAATCAGTTAATAGCTTAAATGTGTATTGAATACTAAATTACACTTCCTTCTAGGATTGCAACATGATGAAGAAGAACACAATGGGCCACAGAGACCCACAGGGAGGGAAATAGGAGGTTCAACATCTGACCTAATCAGAAGAAGAAGGATTCTAAGAGAACAATTAGTTAAAAGACTTCAACACTTTTAGTTTAATATACTTTGATGTTCAAAGGTGCCTTTTTAATGGTCTAAATGAAAGTATTTTTAGAATTAGAATTTATTTATTTGTATGAATGTAGTTTTACATAGTAAGGTGTTAATATTTTTTAAGTTCTATACACTACCACAACGTATTATGGTGTACAAATATTCAAATGTCATTCTTATGTATATAGGTACAATTAATATTAAGATTTGTGATTTAGGTACAATAAGTCCAATATGAATGAATATTATTAAAATTAGGTAGTTGTTACTTTAAAATCAATGTCAAGAATGCTCTAGAATAAATTCTTTAGCACACTTGTAACAAAATGTTTACTTTTTTCCTAATCAAAATCAAATCTAATAAGTAGGTACGTACTTTCAGTATTTTCCAAATTAATAATGAATCATATAATCAATTATGATTGTTATTAATTCCATATTCTTTATAAAGTCATAATCTGCTATTCCTTTCCCATATTTGGGTCGGCTTTCAGTCTCAACTGGATTTAGGTAAATACCAGTAGGATTCTACATGGAGCAATTGCCTATCTGGCAAGATAGGCAGTTTCTCCATGGTGACTTTCTGTGAAGCAAGTGTCGAAGACAGAAAGTGTTTATGAATTATTTCTGTTTAGAATTAGAAAGGTTGAGTAGTGAATCTGACCATAGTAAGAGAAGTTCTTAAATTTAATTAGGTAATGAAATACCAACCACGAAGCAGGTTGCAGTACTTTTATTCATCAATAATCAGTCTTAAATTGTGTCACAAACTAGGAACTTTATTTTGATATTATAACAATTCTTCGAATTCTTAACTAGGTAGTTGAACTTTGAGATAACTTTATTGTCATAAATTGTTTACATAATAATATAACAAGTAGTAAATAGGAACACATATTATATATCACACAAACTCTTATGAAATTTCAGCTTCTAAGTTAAAACTAACTTACAAGAATAATACCAAAAAAGGTGGTGGGCAGTAGTAGTACTTAATATTAAATATATCTAATTAGTCTTTACAAAATGTATCTACAATTTTCTCTAAAAGATTTAATCCTCTGAGCCTGCACCTCCAGCTCTCTAATCCTTTTCTGCTCTCTCCTCGAGTCCATGTAATCTTTATGTTGCTGTTCTTTAAAACGAGTCTGCTTGGAATTCTTGCACAGCGAGGAGTAAGTAGTTTGCACAGACATAACAGGCTCTGGCTGTACTACATAGACATAAGATGAAGGTCTGGTTGGGGAGAGCATGCCCGTCTCTAGAAAAAATTATAAAAGTTATGTATATTATGAGTTGTCATCTTCGAGCCTTTTAAAAACTTAAAAAAGTTCTTTCTGACCTTCCACTTTATCTCCACAAAAGAAAGAGGTGTAGGAGCCATGGTAGGCGGCGACTATGCAGGGGCAATGCCTCTTGATGGCCCTGGCTCATTCCAATGTTGGATGCATAGAACATAAAAAATTTATGGAGTTTTTCAGCTGATGCCGCGACACATAAACATACTTCAGGCTAACTCTTTTCAGAGTTTCATCAAAAACACTTCAGAGATTAGGCACAAGTAACAGGTGGAATTGGGCTGAATGTGAATCTCCTGTAAGAGAATACAATTTATGAGACACAATAAAGTAACTTATTTTTAGACTACCCGTTGGTGTTTTAATAGAAGTTTAAACCCGTGACAACCCAGCTTCTTCTACTGCCAAGTTCGTAGCGACTTGCACACCAATGATATTTGTTGAAGATAGCTTGCTGAGGTCTCCAATTCTCCATGCCTAGAAGACCAAATAAACTTAGTTTTATTTCTGCAAATTTCACAAACTCTAAGCTCTCTAATCACCAAATAATTAAAATTACACTTACTACTCCATAAATGCCACCATCGTAACATAATTGGGACGAACTCGTCTTCATTTTTAGTTAATAGAATCCAATAAATATAAATCACAATAACCTTCACACAAACTAAACATAAACGTCAAGTTATAACCAACACAAATTTGATAGACAGCCGCTTTCATTAGGAACAGTGAATCTAAATGTCATTCTATTTGGTCGGTTTATCGGAGGACGTTTACGTGACACCAACATAAGAAAAATAATGCTCGCAATTCACGGTGACCAAACGCGTATTGGATGGTTAGCTTCGATGTTAACTCGCACTCGCATGCATTCGGTTCTCGATACGTTTGACGTTAACTCGATTTACGCGATGGTTAAGTCATTCGAACGATGTTGTCAAACTCACACTAAGCATACTGATCTAGTGCGGGTACGACGGAAAGTTATGTTCTCCAAGAAATTCATGATACTAATATTTGATATTCCAAATATAGATCACAAAAACAAATCTCAACTGTAGTCGGAATCGAACTCGGGTCACGATGATTACTCCTTTGTCGGCGAGCGTTGTACCGTTGCGCCAATTGTACAGTACTCAAAGCGTCGAAATTTTTGACCGTATGTTGGTGTCGTAAGTGTACTCCAAAGTCAACAGATGTCGTTGTTTCGCAGCAACTAGCACAACTAATTATTTATTTGTGTTGATAACACTATTATGGGTGAGGCAACACTAAATGCAATTAAATTCCTCAGATTTGCGCTAGATGGTGTTATAATCGCGCCAATAACTTCGTGATTCAAATAAAAAACGGACCCGAGATGAGCAACCTCAGAAAACGTCTTTCTAAAATGCAAATATTGACAGGTTATCTCAGGTTTTTCATCAGGTGTTTTAACACTGCACTTCAATATGGTCTATGCGTAAACAAATTACCTACTTGTTATATCTTATTTTGTTCTTAAAAGTCATATTAGTAGTCACCGTTCTGATAGTTTTTATTTTACGTTTTGGTTTAGAAATAGTCATCAGACACTGTTAATAACACTGTCACAGCAAGTGCGGTGTGTCCAGATTCACTTTTATACACCTTTTATGGTCCAAAGACTATTTACACTATTTTTCGGAATACTTTTAACGGGAGCACAACACAATTTAATGTTTACATGTCAACCCACAGTTTGACTTAACTTTAACGAAACAAAAACAAAAATACTGTAATTAGGGACCCCATAGCTACACAGAAAACGACCTACGTGACCCTTAATGGAATAAGCATACCGACATGTGATGAGATTAAATACCTAGGTACACTTATAACATCTAAATTAAGCAGAAAATGGACTATTAAAAAACGTTGCAAACAGGCCATAAGAAACGCCAAATCGTTACTACCATTCATAAAAAACTCAAATATGGACTGGAAATTAGCCAGACTTATGTATCGAATGGTGATCGTTCCGTGCATGATACATGGTTTGAAAGTATCGACACTTACTAAAGCTAACAGGTCAAGACTCAGAAAATATGAGCGAGTTATCATGAGAGGTTTGATAAACCACTCCAGGAACAAACCGAGACAAAAGAAAATGCATGAAATCTTAGACGGAAAAACAGTAACCAAACGCATCAAGAACCACAGGATGTGCTACCTCGCACATGTTTACAGGCGCCGCGTACCACATCTTCTGCATGCAGCAATGGAGTACAAGGCCAAGAGCAAGAAGGTCGGTCGACCTATCTACACGTGGAACGACAACCTAAAACAGGACATGAAGTACTTCGACAAGGGAATCGACTTTTGAATGGATAAGGCTGAAGACAAAAACAAGATCAAGACTGCTGCTAGTGAAATATACAAAAAACCGGAAACGGATAGTAGCGAGAACTCCGACGACAAAATGGCGGCGCCATCTAGTTTTAAAATATTGACGTGTAAAAATGCATGCCCGCCTTGCGGGGGACGAGACGGGGTATGTGGGACTCCCTGTCGGAATGACAGTATACCCGCTAAAACTCAGCGGTGTTCCCTCATCGCCATGATGGGAGGGCCACGGGAATAGGCATAGCCTTTACTTCCATAGCCCTCCCGGCGCATACACGCCTAGCTGGCGGGCCCCGCATGCCCCCCAGGCTGGGGGGCTACGGGAATGGCCGGGAACACCTGGCCATTCCCGTCCGACACTGGTGGAGGCCTGTGCGATACAGGCAAGGGTGCCCTCGTCGGAGAGTCGGAGATGACTGTCATATTGACGTCTTCTTCGACCCCTCCTCCGCCTTCAGTCATGGTGGCCCTGTGGTAACAACCGCAACTTACGAGTTGTAGACAGACAGACAGGTGCTTAACTTTGTGTAAATAACTTCATCACTACTGCTCTCAAAACGGTGAAGGAAAACATCGTGAGGAAACCGGCATGTCTTAGAACCAAAAATTTGGAGACATGTGACATCTACCAACCCGCAATGCGCCGGCGTGGTGGATTACGGCCCACTCCCTCTCACAGAGAGGAGGCCTGTTTAGCAGTATCTGCAACGCCAGCGCCACATGCAAACAACGCATCATACTGACGTCACGTAAAATCCTACATGTCACAAGCAGAGTTTACCACGCAATTAGCTTAAATACAACTTCCCGACATCAATCGTCGGGCAGTTGCCCGCCAGATGCAACACCCATCTGGTCGGAGGATCCTCCCTTTTATATGGAGGATGAGTGAACTTTACACCCTGTTCCTCATACCTCTATACCTGTGTCAAACTTACTAACACTATAGGCTGACTATGTATTTATGTATGTACAGACGCCAGCAGGTCAAGCTACCCGAAACTGTCAAATTTTCCCAATTAACCTTGAACCTTAATGCTTTTAGCAATAAAGTTGAAAATCTATTAAAGAAATTTGACAGATTTTAGTAGCTTGATATGCTGGCGTCTGTACATAGCATTTGCAAATGCTATGGACATACATAAATACATCGCGCATCATGATTTTAATTGAAAGTTACCATGGTCGCCCGGGTGTCACCACTGCCCGGATCGCCCAGAGGACACGGTGGAGCACACGGTGGAGGTCTGCCCTGCTTGGGCGGAGACCCGCCGTGTCCTCGTAGAGGCGATCGGCAACGGCGGCGACCTCTCGCGCCCGGCCCTGGTGCAAGCCATGGTCCGGGGCGAGAGAGAATGGGAGGCAGTCACCTCCTTCTGCGAAGCAGTCATGCTAGCGAAGGAGGTGGCGGGGAGGCTGAGGGAGAACACCTCACGCCTCAGCCGCCGCGGGAGACGCTCCAGGCGTCGGGAGCCGCGTGACGACTCCCGGCCACCGTAGGCGCGGGCCTGCGGGCGGTGAGTAATGGGTAGCTCACCATCCGATCAGGACCAGGCCCGTGCCGGACGGCGCGTTGTGTTCCACGCGCGCCTCAAAGAGATGTCAGCAGAGGACGGGGCCCCACAGGGCCGAAGCCTGCCGGGGCGGTGGGATTTTCCGAAAGGTTAACCGCTGCCCTGGAACAGAAAGGGCTAAGGAAGGAACACGGGTGGGTTTTAGTCAGTAAAAGTCTGACACTCCCTTCCGCTCCACCCAGAGCGGGAGGGGTCATTTGATGATTTCCCATCCACAAAAAAAAAAAAAAAAAAAGTTACCATGGTAACTTTCAAATAAAATCATGACTGATAAAGCGCGAAAATCACAGGTGTCTTGTATCTTTTAAATAAATTAAGTAGAAGTTGTATCAAATAATGATAAGAAGTCGATAATATTGATAAAAATAACAATAACTTCAAATAATGTTCCTTTTTCTGTCAGTCAGTCCGACTCAAATCATCGTCAGCCTAGCCTTTTCCCAACTATGTTGGGGTCGGCTTCCAGTCTAACCGGATGCAGCTGAATACCAGTATTTTACATGGAGCGACTGCCTGTCTGACCTCTAAAACCCAGTTACTGGGCAACACAGTACGCCTTAGTAAGACTGATTCTCAGACATTCAGGCTTCTGACTACCAGTAACGACTATCTAACATCTTTGAATGATAGCCGGGACCAACGTGCTTTCCGAAGCATGGAGGTATCTCGATATGTAATAGATGCTCACCCATCCACGAACAGACCTCGGCCAGCTTAGCTTTACCTTATCGATCCACCCTTGCGGCTGTTATAACTTAGCCCCGAGCCCCACAGTGGGACAGTAACAGTATTTCTTAAATACATGATTATTATTTATTATCAACAAAATAACAAGCCACACAGATAAAAATTATCACAAAATTTATTCATGATCATTAAGTAGCATTATCTATGATAGCGCTGTAAGAAAGGAATATAATAATCATTAGCTAATTTTATAATTACTCTGTGTTATGTCATGCATACGTCGGTAGCTTTATTTTTTTGTGCCACAGCTGCTGTCTCAGGTAAACCAAATATTAATATTTTTGTTGCTTTGAACTCTCATACAGCGTGTCCCAAACTCAAACTCATAGTATTTATTTCAATTAAACCAATTACAGGTACTTTTGAATTGTCAAGGGGTCGGACAGTCAGAAAAATGAAGCTAGTTGCCCATTCCAAAGCGTAGTAGGTACCTATGGAGAAGAACGGGCAAGAAACTCCACGGACACTCTTTTAAATCAGAATAATATGGTTACAAAGTCCCAGAAGTCGACGTCATGCCGAAATCGAGCCAAGTCATAATATGTAGTTAAAAGAACAATATAAAAAAAAATATTTCATAGGCTGTAGTATTAATAGACTTAAGTCACACGTATCGTATACTATTTTATAGCTCGTGTGACCTAAGCCCCTAAGTCACGCTTTTCTGTGTAAAAATGGACTACATAACATAAATCACAGAAGCGCGTAACTTAAGTGCGGGTTTTGGTCACACAGTGCTATAAAAATTATCAATCAATCAATCATTATTTATTTGTGAACACAGGTTACAATAAGGTCTTAAATATACATTTGGTCGAGCTCTATGTCCTACCAATAAAATTGGTGTACAAATATTAGTTTTTTCAGTAATAAGTCTAAATCTATACTATACAAAGTCACGTCAATTAAATGTTTTATTAATACATAAATAATCAATTATAATTTATCTTTAAATGGATGCCAATTGTAAATTATAATAAAGGGCCTAGTAATGTCATATTTCATCATATTGTAAATAATGTCAATTAAATGTAATATTAATTAATAATAAGTCAATTATAATTGATTTTTACATGCATGTCAATTGTAAATTATATTAAAGGGCTGGTAATGTCATATTTTATCATTTAAAAATTCTTCGATAGACTTATACGTCTTATCTATTAGAAATAAATACAATTTACTTTTGAACTTGCGGACACTATCTTCACTTCTTAAACATTTTGGTAATTCATTATAGACCTTCGGAGCCACTACAAAAATACTGTTTCTATAAAGTGCAGTTCTGGATCTCCAACTGTTTGTAGCCGTTCACAACGGCGCTGACTAGTTACTTATAATTTCATTTTGATTTTGTTTACTTCCAGCTCTTCCCTATGACACTGTCATCAGGAAGCTGGACGATGGTCTTCGGTACCAACACGTAGAGGGACCAGATGGATCTCTTCACCTGGTAGACCTGTGGGGGACCGTCAGTGATGTGGCTGAAGCGGCCAGATACATCCCTGATCGGCAGAACGTGTACCATTTGTATACGAGGTAAGATACAACTGTTTGATACATAAAAAAAACCAAACACGCGCTAAAAGTGTGATAATTTTGTTTACTTGTACTAAATAAAGGAGCTACGTCTGTCAGTAATATGTTTTGCAGTTTGGCAGAGGGAGAAAAAAAGAAAAGTATTCTGTAAAAAATGTATTTCGGTGAATAAACCTCTTCGTTTTTTATGTGACGGAGAAGGCATGTCTGAGTCTCGTTATCATGAGCCATATTTTAGCTACTGTGGGCGTACTATGGGTAGTGTTGGTTAATATACAACGTGTTTTTTTTTGTATCCCATAACTCTAGGGGGTCATTGTACTCATCATTATGAACAACTTTTACTATGAGACCAAACATGAAATCGCGAAACAAAAATCTGGTGTTCCCTACATTTTGACGAGTTATACGAACATAAACGTAGGGAACAGCTGATTTTTTTCGAATGACGTTCGAAAAGTGCTGATTCTCAGACTAATTTGAATAAATGACTTTTGATTTTGAAGCAGACGACAAACTTCTACACCAAACTGCGAGATGTCATTAAAAAAATAAAAACAGGTAAAATTGGCCACCATGGCCGAAATACGATCTGCAGGACTATCATGTCATCGGCGTCTTTCAAACTTTGCCTGCAAAGTTTGAGTCTTTCAAACTTTGCAGGCAGAAAATCATTACAGTATATTTTTTTTACTTATTTCAGACAAAACCCGACTGTAAGCCAACCCATGCTGATCGGCAATGAGGGTCTCCTCGGGATCAACAACTACGACCCAGCTAGAAGGACGATCGTCTTGCTGCACGGATGGCTGGATGACGTCACTGCAGAGTTCAATAGGGTGCTGGTTCCTGGTAAGATCTTATTTATTTTACTTTATGGTTTGGGAAAACAAGCGGATGCATAGAATCCCGTCTTCCGCTGTAGAATTTCTCTTAATCTGATCACCAGAAAAGCGTGTGTGCAGTGCATCCGATTCGATTCTGAGAAATGAAAATCCGAAATAACCATAGTAGGTACTGTTATAACCCTTATTATAAGGTAATAAAGCCTAAGTCAGCTTTTACTTATTTATAGTGTACTTTTCCATTACTAAAGTACTGATGTTGCATTTTTACCCAATGCACAGAAATAATATGGATAATTGAGTTAGTTAGATTCTACACGCTGCCGCGTAAACTAGTTGCCCACATTAAAGAAGCAATTAAGAGGGACATTGCCAAAATATAAGTACCCAAGAACTTGTGTGTCTGATTAATTTGTACTGTGGTGAATTAAAGTGGTTCCAGTAGAATAATTGTTTCTTTTAAAAAGACAAACGGGGTCAGCTTAGTAACAATACGACGTTTGTATGACGGGTTGGTACGGATTCGGAAACTTATCAAGTCTAACAAGTATCTCCCGGGCCCCCGACTCATGGCACTGGAAGGAACACACCAAAAAAAAATGTCTAATGGAACTCAGTTTTTGAGCTCGTATTCGGATCGGATACAATGCAAACTAATTTGCTGAAAGCTAAGCTACCAGAACCTATTATAAAGAAAGTTTATAACGGCCTTACGAAAGTATTTGAATAGGTTTCTAATTAAACGTGCGCGAAGACAAGCGATTTGGTAATGTCGTCGGGCGCCCTTTTTCATAGGAACGTCGAACGGTCAAAAATATGTACTCAAATGACCGCTAGTTGAACGCGTCGCCAACTTGCTTCATGTTGTGAACTCTGCGATAAATGGACTGCTTATCGAGCGCGAGCTACATAAACTTGATACTTAATTTTCTTATTTGTTTTGATAGATTGTTTTTATTTTATTTTTTAACTGGGCCACTGATATTAATCATTTACTTTGCAGCATTCCTGTCAGCTGAGGATGTGAACGTCATCGCGGTGGACTGGAGTGCCGGCGCTGGTACCATCAACTACTTCGCTGCTGTGGCCAACACTGTAACTTCCGGTACGATCCAGCATTAAAGCCTTCGTGTTATTTCATTACAAAATTCTTTGTAACAGCCTGAAGCAAGGATTTCACGCTCACCGCTATTACATCATCATCATACCACGCACCCTATTCCATGGGAAATCCACTTTCTTTCAAATCAAATAATTTATTGGTTTGCAAACATGGGTTTTATATTAAAAATCCTCGATGCTTTACCGTCACATGGGCTTGCAAATCATATTATATTATTAAATTTACACAAAAGAGATATTATAATTTTGAATAACAACAAGAAAACAAAATAATAGAAAATTTCAATTACAATAAAAATGTCACAATAATACAAAAAAACTTTTTTGCAAAAATAAAGCAACCGACTTCCAAAAAAGACACTACAAAGTGAAAAATAACTTTCATTTCGGAAGTCGGTGTCGTTGGGTTCACATTTTCGTTGTGTACTACCGACTTCCGAAATAAAAGTTATTTTTCACTTTGTAGTATCTTTTTTAGAGTCGGTTGTTTTTTTTTTGCAAAAAAGGTTTTTCTTTTTCACTTTTAATTTGTAATTTTTACCAGTAATTTTGGTTTAAAAACCAAACTACTGAACTGTTTTTGATGAAATTTCTATGGGACCAATATGAAAGTATATCCTTACAAATAAAAAAATAATTTTGGAAATCGGCTTATAAATAACGGAGTTCCGAGGTAACAAACATAAAAAAAAATACAGTTGAATTGAGAACCTCCTCCTTTTTTGAAGTCGGTTAAAAATGGCAAATATCAACAAGGTTAGAGTAATAAAAAAATGTCAAATGTAATAATAACATGTCAATGTGTTCTTTGTTTTTCTCATTCTTTCCTTCTCTTTTTTTCTTCTTAAACATATTCCGCTTTATTCATAAACGTTGATTAAAGTTAAGCAGTGATTAGCGACTGTTTAACCATACATTTTTGACGTTTAAACGTTACTTAACTTTAGTCATCGTTTATGAATAAACCCCAATAAAATTATATCTGTTTACAGGTGAGAGTGTAGCTCGCTTCGTCGAGTGGTTGAACTCTGCGACTGGTGCCAGCCCCACAATGTACCATATCGTGGGCCACAGTCTCGGAGGCCATCAAGCGGGAATCATTGGCAGAAATGTTGGAGGACAGATTTCTTATATCACCGGTAAGCTATGCTCTCAGATATGGAGTAGTAGTAGGCTCTGTTGCGTCGACCCCGACTTACGAGCTGTAGGTCGAACTAGGTAAACACTTTTTTTTTTTTTTTTTTTTAAAACGTTGCCCCACACTAGGAATTTCTCCTGTGTCGTGGCCCGTGCGTTTACAGACATATAAATTCACATACACAAACAGCCCTTTACTTTTAACAGCACTTTACTTTGTGTATTTAATTTCATCACTATTGGTCTCGAAACTGTGAAGGAAAACATCGTGAGGAAACCGGACCTAAAACCAAAAATTCGAAGACATGTGACATCTACCAACCCGCACTGGGCCCGCGTTGTGGATTATAGCATACTCGGGATGTCGAAGAGAGGAGGGCTGTGTCCCAGCAGTGGGAACATTATGGGCTGGTTATGTTTTTGTTTGCATGAACTTCAATAAAAACAAAATCAAAGAGCCGTCTACATTTTTTTTTTTGCCTTTTATAAAGTATCACAATTGGTGACACTTTATTTACATTACAATCTAGCCTATTAGCTAATAAGTAATTTAAATATAACCTAAACTGCTAAGTAACTATATAATTAAGAAATCGTCCAATAACATCTTTCTTATTCACTATAAGCTATGGGGAAGACACTTGTTTCACGTGTTCTTTATAAGATTAAAGAAAGAGCCGTCTAAATGTTTGCAGTTTTTACTTGTGCAGAAACCATTAACCAAATAAATTAAAAATAGCAATAGATGCTTTTAAAAATTTATAATTATAAAGTGACAAAACCAAAAAGTTACAAAATCACAAAGTGACCAAGTCACAACTGCATTCGCGATTTATTCGCCAAAAATATAAAAAAATATGAGTTTATGGAAAAAATTACTTTAATTCCTACACAATAAAGTTCAGTTTACGCTACAACTTCAAACATTTTCAGTAGTGCTAGTCACTCTGAAATCAACCTAATTGCCATTCATATAAAGTTGATATTTGTTTAACTTGAAATAACTTCAATTTGAAAAATTTGTTTGAATAGTCTTTAAATCACTACATGCGTCACTTCCAGACGTAAAAATCTTCCTTTTTCTTCCTATCATAATATCATACCACTCTTCTGTCCACAGCTTTAGACGCTGCATACCCGGGTTGGATAAACAACGATGACAAGTTCAGACCCTCTGACGGTGTCTACACAGAAGTCATCCACACGAATGCTGGCCTCCTGGGCTACATCGGCACCCTGGGAGATGTTGACTTCTATCCCAACGGCGGTATTGATATGCCTGGCTGTAATTCTCAGGAGTGTGATCATGCTAGGTGGGTTCTAGTTTTTTGTTTTTATTCTTTCTAAGGTTTAAACGATTTTGAAAAAACAAAATAATGGAATAGAATATAGTAGAATACTCTTTACTATGTACACCATATAAATTAGAAAGAAAGAAAATACATTTGTTTAGCACGGACTAAAAGACACACCAGAGGGGCAATTCTCGTAATTTTAAGAACGTTCACAGTCTGATCTCAGTCTCAATCTGTGAAAAATACGTCTAATTTCCCTACATTTTGACAAGTCTTTGACATTTGTTTGTCGCCGAGATGAGACTGCGACTAGATTTTGAACGTTTTCAATTGCGAGTATTAAAATAATAGCCTTCAGATACATACATCAGATAAACACAAAAAAATTAAGATCAAATAAAAAGTATAAAGTCCGTAACAAATTAGCAGGAAATCACGCCTCTATTACGGGAACGGTTAGGCAAGGTAGTCGCTCCATGTAAAATACTGGTATTCAGATGCATCCGGTTAGACTGGATGCCGCGACCAGACTGGGGGTCTACTCCGAAGTGCTAAATGCGAATGTTCGGATCGGACCGACACATGGCCGAACCGAACATTAATGAAAAATGCGAAAAAAGTTCGGATTGGCTCAGTTGGGTCGGGACCATAGTCAATATTCGAAAGACTGTACGAGTGTAGGACCGGGACCGACCGAACCAAGCAGTAACTTCGTAGCAGGAAACGGCCGAATATTCGGCCGATACTACTTCGGAGTAGAGCCCCTGGATGTTGATTTTTATCTATCTTTCTTCCAGGTCATATTTCTACCTAGGTGAGTCCCTCCTATCTGGTGGTTTCACCGGACGCCGCTGTGCCTCATTCCTGACCGCCATGAGCGGCAACTGCTTCCTCTGGGGAAATCTTAGGATGGGTGGACTTGTGCCTAAGATTGGGTGAGTCAATCAAAAGCAAAATATTTTATTTTACACTAACTTTTGCCTGTGACTTCAACCGTGTGAAATTTCTTGTTCCAACGACCCGCGTCGCATCGCATCGCCTTCCCGCGCTGTGGCTTCATTGTCACTTTGCCTTCTTTCTGTTTGCTCGGCTCCTCAGAGCCCCAGCGTGATCTTAGGTAGCCTTTCTCAAGAACTGGGCTATAAAAATATCGATAGGTGTTGCCGTATGTGGAAGACCTCAGGTGCCATTTAAGCGGGTGCCCAATGTGGAATACATCATATTTAAAAACTTCTTCTTCCCAGCGATAGCACTAGGAAATGGTGAAGGGCGGGCGTTTTAGGGGGACTGTCTTTTGTAATTTTGACGTTCGAAAAGTGCTGATTCTCAGCCTAATTTGAATAAATGACTTTTGATTTTGAAATGTTAAATGTTTTCAAATCAGACTGGTAGTTTATAGATTAGCGCGTTCAAACAAACAAAAAAATAATATTTTCTTATCTTATGTTTTCAGACAATCCGGTATTTACTACATGGAAACCAACTCTGCCCCTCCATTTTCTCGCGGTTGAAGATACCTACTGGAAACGAAACAAATAAATTAATCTATTAATCAAGTATTTTTTTATTTAAAACCCTATTCTGACATTACATGGACTGATGAGTGAACTTTACGCCCTGTTCCTCATACTTCTAAGTATGAGAAACTGTAGTATGAGGAACTTCTGAAAAATGTTCACAGTCTGATCTCAGTCTCATCTGTAAAAAATAGCCCATAAATCCCTACATTTTTGACAAGTTTTTGACATTGATTGTCGCTGAGATGAGATTGCGACTAGATTTTGAACGTTTTTAATTACGGGAATTGGTCTCCTGATCAGATGGAGCTGTGTTATGATAAATATTTATTCTTTATGACTAACATTTCTGCGGAAAGAAACAATAATAAATATATGACGATAGGTCAGTATCGTATTGAATGAATTCTTTTATTGTTTGCCCATAGATATAATAATTATGAATCGGAACAAGGTAAACAAACAAATTCTGAATTCGATTCGAATGAAATCTTTGAGAGTCGTTAAGGGTCGTCAAAAGCTCGAAAGTGACAACCAGTCTTACCAAGGGGTTTCGTATTACCCAGTAACTGGGTTGTGGATGCCAGGGTAGGCAGTCACTCCACGCCCCCCCGGTGGATTCCCGCATTGTCGAGGCGGGGGGGCCACGGTGAAGCTAAGAGGAACCCGAGCGGGGGCCGACGACGTAGCGGCCGGCGGGTAGGTTGCGGTGCCGCTTGGGCGACATCGCAACCTACCTCAGGCGGGCCGCGATGTCGTATGGGAGACATCGCGGCTGAGGATTGGAGGCCGCGGCTGGAGACGAGTGCCGGTATTACAGGCCTCCACCAGTGTCGGACGGGAATGGCCAGGTGTTCCCGGTTCATTCCCGTAGCCCCCCATCCTGGGCCCATGCGGGGCCCGCCAGCCCAGCTAGGCGGGCCCCGCATGCACCGGGAGGGTTGTGGAAGTAAGGGCTAAGCCGGTTTCCCATTTGCGTGTCGCGGGTTCGATTCCCAAACGGAAATATTTGTATGACCTACAAGTAGTTGTTCCGGGTCTGGCTGTTTGTGTATGTGAGTTTAAATATTTGTAAACGCACCCACAATACAGGAGAGATTCCTAGTGTGGAGCAACGTTAAAAAAAAATGTATTTTTGAGAATAATTGGCTGGAATTCAGCTGCATCCAGTTAGACTGGAAGGCGACTCCAATATTGTTGGGAACAGGCAGGCAGGTGATGATTAAAGGCAGATTCTAAAAAAAAATGATTGCCAAGTTGAACCCTCCTCATTTAGCGGTTCTATAAAAATATTTTTCCAGTGTCATGTATTTTTTTTTATTAGCCTAGACTGAGCAAAGGCTTCCCAAAAATCACCTCGATCCAACCCTTGCGGTACGTGTCTAGTTCGTCTCCCACCTCTTCCTGGACCGGCCTCGGACGCCGTCCATCCTCATGCACCCATAGAAAGAAAAAGAAAGAAAGAAAGAAAGAAAAAGTATTTATTGCCCATCGTGTGGCATGTGGAGACTGCTGCCCAGCGGTCACTATGCATGCGGCTGTCGTGACCCTTTTTTTGGTTTCGCGGTGGAAATCCTCATGGACTTCCTCCATCGTGGGGGTGACGGAGGGGTATGCCGGACTCTTACCGGCTAAAACCACCGTGGTGTTCCACCTCTGCCTATGGCCGGGGGTGCGGGATTCGCATAAGCCTTCACCGCTCCCCCGATTGACCCGCTGTACCTCAGCGGGTCCCACCTCCCCGTGCGGCTGTTCCCAAAATGGTCGCACGTACTCTCGAGTGGTGCGCGTGGAACACTGCGGCGCCAACTCGGCCTGTCTGGTCGGACGACGGATGCCCCTAGTCCGCCGCCCGCAGGCCACCTCTCATGGAGGTCGCAGATCGATTTGCACCCTTCTCGGCTTTATTATATATTTTTTTTCTATCCAGAGCTACCAAGGACCAATATTTAAATTTAATATCATAATATTATCATGTTTATGTGTTTTTCAACAGCACAATACGCTATTATTTCTTAGGAATTTTTCAACAACATAGACCTATGACATACATTTATCTAGGCCACATACCGTCGACCATAATACCCTTATATATAAATAACGCAACGTCAACCTATCTATCCGGTAGTGTGGCTTGAACTGCTGAACCCATTACGTGTTTAAAAATCATGATTGAATTAGCTTTTGTGTTCAGCGTCTTAGCCTTACTCTGTCATATTATTTAACCACGAAAACCAGTGACGACGTGACTAGTATGTCAAAATAAAATCAAGTCACAAAAAAAAACGGTTGCACATTATTCTATAATCAATATTATCGGATTTTATCGAGAAATTATCAGTGAAGGTCTTGTTAAATACTTTGCAGTTGGACTTAATTATTCAATTGATTTTGTAAGCTAAAGTAATGAGGGTACTAACGGTGATTTTTCTTGGATTGGCTGCAGTGTCAGGTATGTTCTTAGTGTCGCTCGCACGATTGTATTTTAAATCTTGTTTTCCCAAAACTTTGCCACTTCCACGGCGTTGTCGGTGGCAGCGCAGACGTCACGTCTACCAACGCAACGGCTAAAAAGCAGACACAGCTTCTTAAAAATGGTGAAGACCTCCCACCTGGACATGAGTTGCCTTGGATAAACTGGAACGGGGGGGCTCAGTAGCCGTGACTTGACGGACAACCACGGTGAAGCCAAGAGGAACCCGAGGAGGGGCCGCTCGTCAGGGCTTTGCCGGTAAGCCGACGATGTAGCGGCCAACAAGTAGGTTGCGGTGCCGCTTGGGCGACCGCGATGTCGTATGAGAGGCATCGCGGCTGAGGGTTGGAGGCCGCGGCGGGAGAGGAGTGCCGGTATTGCGGTGCGCCGCTCTCCCTACCTTCCGTGTCCTTGACGGGGTTGCCACCGTCCGATGGCGGATGCGGTGGGGCTGCAGGGGAGGAGGAGTGTTGGTATGACATTGGCCACTCTCCCTATCCTCTGCGGCCGTAAAGTGGCAGGCGGCGGGGCCAACGATGTGACCCGTCGCAGGGGGACCAAGGGTGCCCAGACATAGGGTCGTCTGGCGCCCATATGCTGGTTTGGTCCCTGGGGTGGCCACGGCGTGCTATGTTTTCTGGTGCGTTACAGGAACTGATGGACGCTGGTGATGGCGCCAACCCTGGGCAGAAACCATTTAGATTGGCTATCGACACGCAAAGAAAATCGTCGTACCTACCACATGCGATGAATAAATGTCTTTGTCTTATCTCGTCATAAGCTGTACCGTGCATCGCACCACGATGCGAGGTCGTATCGTGTGTATGTATTTTGGTCCTGAAAGATAAGTTAAAACGCCTCATGTGCCTGTGCTTAATTACACCGGCACATGCACCTTTCTAGATCAAATTGCAGCTTAGATAATGTTATCACTGATAAAATCATTATCAATATCCCCTGCCAAATAATACCAAGATTGATGTCTTGATTATATAATTTGTTAATCCTCCTCGTTAAAGCCGAGAAAGATAAACACGTCGTCACGATCTTGACTTGGCTCACGAGGTTGTCGGCATGTGGGATGTGGACTCAGCGACCATTATAGCCGATAGTCGTGACAGCCAATGGTTTAGTAGCCAAGAGCCTCGACCAACAACTCAGGAGGCTCTCGTTGGGCAGTTGGATCAAGGGCTTGATTCAGAAAGCGGTACTTCTGGACACGGCCCGCATTGTTAAGAGGTTCCTGTCTCTGGAGACCTGACCGCCGCCGGTAGCTTGGACCCTGTTCCCGATATCAGTGGGCTACTATTTTTTATATTTTTAAATGTGTTTATATTTTTTGATATTCTAATATTTAAAAATATAATTTATATATTATTATGTATTTAATAAAATAAAGTAATATTTTCCCGACCAATTTTGGTCAGGCAATCTCAACGGAGATCAGCCAGGTACGCAGGAGATATTATAGTGCACAAGTGTGTGCACACACACTGCACTCTCTGTTCCTTTACTCTCATAGTGTGATGGGACGGCAATCCGACACGACCGGGGAGAGATCAGGCGCAGGACCAACGGCTTTACGTGCTTTCCGATTGGTATTAAACCTCCAACTTCCAAACTCCGTGCTGTTACTAAGAAATTCCTAATGGAAAGCCCAATAGCACTTTTGCCCGACCTAGAAATCGAACCCAGGACCCCACGCTCAGCAGTCGCGCTTGCAACCACGAGACCAACGGGGTAGTCGAAGTCAAGATTATCATATTTAACTGAATTTTGTGTGTACTTTTGAGATTTTGGGGGTTTTAATAGGTTTTTATATTTTCTCTATCCTTTTGATAGATTTTTCTATATTTTGTAAATGTGAGGAGTTTGTAGGCCTTGTAGATTTTAGATCTGTAGACCATTTTTTATTTTATCAAGTACTGACTACGCTGTCCTCTCATACCTACTGTATTTTGAAAACATTATAAAAGCCAATTAATTTTAAAAGAGTAGTATCCGTGGAGTTTCTTGCCGGCTCTTCTCTATAGGAAACGACAAATTGGAACCGTGCACCTAGTTTCTGACGTTTCATAAGTGCCCATGTTGGTCTAGGTGAAATAAAATATTTTGAATTTGATATAAATTTCTATAAACCGATCTTGGTCTTTACAGCCAAGTCCTGGGATGATGGACAGCTACTCCCGAAGGTGGACAACGAGTCCGGAAGTGATGAGAAGCACATCCTCGCGGACCTGTGGGCCAGATACAACCCTGATATCATGAACAGCTATCATCTGTTTACTAGGTACGTACGAGATGGCTAAGTAACAAACGTAAAATCCAAAATATGAATTAATGGATGAATGAATGAATGATTGATGAATAAATGAATGATGAATGAATTAGTGATGAAAAATGAATGATAAATAGCATAAGCATAGCATATAATCAGCTCATAATGTTCCCATTGCAGGGACACAGGCCTCCTCTCTTAGAGAGGGAGTGGGCCAGAATCCACCACGCAGGCCCAGCGCGGGTTGGTGGAGGTCACATGTCTTCGATACTTTTGGTTCTAGGACATGCCAGTTTCCTCACAATGTATTCCTTCACCGTTTTGAGAGCAGTGGTGATAAAATAATAAACACAAAGTAAAGCGCCTGCCTAAGTTCAAACTTACGTAAGTCGCACCACTGCTCTTTTAAATAAGCAGTAGTACAAACTAGTCAAGTGTTATTAGGGCAAAGACCTCCCCACTTTTTCCACTTCTCTCTGTTTAAATCCGCTGAGGACTAGTTCTTGTTGTAAGAGTCCAGCTCATACCGCCATCTCCGTCTGGGCCTGCCACGATTTCGTTTGCCATTAAGAGGGCCCTATTGGGTGGTATGGGCCTTATTAGAAGGCTTAAAGTCACTCAAAGGGCAATGGAGACGGCTATGCTTGGAGTTACACTGCGTGATCGAATCAGAAATGAAGAGATCCGCAGGAGAACCAAGGTAACTTATGTGGCAGTGGGCAGGGCACATTGCTCGCGGAACAGACGGCCGATGAGGCCGAATGGTCCTGGAGTCAAGTAGAATTAAAAAAATAAAGTACTGAAAATATTTTTCCAGAGAGAACCCCACATTGAGTCAACCAATTGTATTCAACAACGAAGAAATGCTGATAACCACGAACTACGACCCCAAAAGGAGGACTATTGTACTCATCCATGGATGGCTCGACAGCGCCACAGCTCCCATCAATACTGTACTTGTTCCTGGTAAGAACCCCTTCATCATCATCCTCCTGTATAATTTAAATAAGGCGCGGGAAGAAGCTTTGAAGGTCCGTGACATAACTACCTGTCCGCCATTCGTCATTCGTTGCATGGCGTCTTCGAAAATTTAGAAAATAGTTATAGCCGCCATCTTTGGATTTCCATTTTCACGTCTCTATCGGCTTCAGCCCCTCGGAAACCATGAGAACGACACCCATGATGAAAGTTTTTAAAATTTACGCAGCCGCCATCTTGGATGCTTTTGTATGCCAGTCCATGGCGAAACATGTAAGATCATAACTTTATTTATAAAACTATAATGTACCATGTTTTAAAGCAAATACTTAAATATATTCTATTCTATTCTATATGGCCAGGATTGTGAAGGTTTTATTCCATGCTCATCCTTACCTACAGATTCAGTAGCGTTATAAATTACTTACATTTCATTCTTTCCTCAGCATTCTTGGAGGCTGAAGATGTGAACGTCATCGTGGTGGATTGGGCCAATGGATCTGGCACTGTTGCCTACCCTGTGGCTGTCATCAATACTTCTGTTTCTGGTGAGTTAATATCAGCAAGATATCAATTTGGCATACGAACAATGAATTTGGACAAGAAAAAATGCTAAGCAATAATCGATCATAGATTATTCAAAGCGAAATCGAAAGTCATCAAAATTATATACGACAGCCCCTAAACCATAGACACAGAGAATGGACCGTAAGCACTGACCTCTAATAAACAAGTACGCTGGACTAAACTGTATACTATACGAAATGACACTTGTTTTTTGTGCCGATTCAAAGCGCCCCGCTCGAGCGTCTCAGGAACTAAAATTGACACATTATTGCAAATGGCCGTCGTGTTATTTTGGTACGAGGTCTGAATCGTGGAATAAGACTTTTTTTGTGTATTTTGTGTTTACTAAGAGATATTTAAAACATTTTTATCCTGAGAGAATGCGCATCTTGTAAAACTCGCTACCAAAAATATTAGTTTCACGGACGCTCACGTTGTTATCAGCGCCAAAATGGCGAAAATCAAATGTCTTCATTTTGTCATCGATAGTATGAAGTCCAGCGTACTTGTTTATCAGTAGCATGACTTTGGTCAGTCTTAAGCGGTCATTGTGAATTAGGGCCCTGATCGACTCTTGATTTTCATCAACTATGAACAACATCACCATAAACATTTCTCTCTTCAGGTGCATCAGTAGCAAGGTTTATAACCTGGCTCAACAATGTCAAAGGGTCAACACTTTCCAGATACCACATCGTGGGACATAATCTTGGGGCACATCAGGCTGGGATTGTCGGCAGGCATCTGGGGGGAGAAGTCGCCTACATCACAGGTAAGGCAGTCGAGGCAGCCGTCGACCACGTGCCGCTCGTGTGTTTGAGCACCGTACTTAAATACACAAGGTGGCACTTTGTCGACTGCAGCTGCCGACACTCGTCGGTACATACATTTTCATTTTAGACCTTTATGGGCCGATTTTTCAATCTGCAGATTTATTTATTTATGTAGTTATATGCAAAATTAATAATGTGGGTTGACATATTGTCTATATAAAAGCTGTCAAACTGTCATATTTTTTTCCTCGGATTAAAGTTATGTGTCAGTTAAAAGACGTATCTATTTTAGCCGTTATTTTAAATAATTTACGATTAAAACCATGTTTCAATTTTGAGACATTGTTTTAATGTTTTTTTAACATTGTTTTAATTATTTTTTATTTAATTTTATATTTGAATTGTTTTTTTTTTTATCTGTTCATTACGGACGCTTTTAATGTTCTGCATCGTTCTCACATGCATAATTTCTAACATGAATGATGTAACCAATACTTTGTAACCATATTATTCTGATTTAAAAGAGTGTCCATGGAGTTTCTTGCCCGTTCTTCTCCATAGGTACCTACTTACTACGCTTTGGAATGGGCAACTAGCTTCATATTTCTGACTGACCGACCCCTTGACAATTCAAAAGTACCTGTAATTGGTTTAATTGAAATAAATACTTTGAGTTTGAAATGTTTTTTGATGTCAAAATTGACATTTCACTCCATTTTTGGAGTTTGCCATCTTGAATCTTTGAGGGGCCTCGAGGCTACGTAACACCGACAGTAAAGTATTTTCTTCGTCTTTTCTTTCCAGGACTGGATCCCGCGTTCACCGGCTGGGTAACCAATAATGACAAGTTCCAGGCTACCGATGCAGTATATACCGAAGTTATTCATACTAACGCTGGGCGGCTGGGTTACCTGGCTCCTTTGGCAGATGTAGACTTCTATCCCAATGGGGGCATTGATATGCCGGGGTGCTTTAGTCAGGAGTGTGACTCTAATAGGTAAGATGTAGGCCAAATTGAATTACCTAGCAAAACTTCATAAATTGTTTATAATTTCATCCACGGCTTCATCGAATATCCTGACCATCAGCATGCAGCGACCGCGCATACCTGGTACGTTGCTGAGCAGACAAATTTTTCGAACATATGAAGCAATGGATTAGCAATAATATCCTTTAAAATTATTCAGATTGAGATTGACAGTGTGTTAGGAAGTCATAGTGCTGACTACAATACCCAATACTGCTGTAATTTCCAGGTCCTTCCATTACTTCGGCGAGTCAATCAGGAGTGGTGGCTTCTCTGGAACCCGCTGCTATACGTTCGCGTCTGCCATGGCTGGCCAATGCTTCATGTCAGGATCTCTGAAAATGGGAGGCATTTCACCTAAGACTGAGTAAGACATCCACCACCATAATCACCAGTAACCAGCTACTACTATCTACCACCCCCATAGCCAGCACCACAAACCACTTCTATCCCTCTGGTATAAAAACCCGTTAATAAAAATCATTAACGAAAAATCCAAATTCCACGATAAATTTAAAAAGTATGGACGATTCAGACTACCAGTCTTTTGTAATATTACGGCAACGTGCAAAGGAACTAGAGACACATCATGCATGTTCGATGATTACATGACAAACGTATTATTATATTATTATTAATATAATATGACGGCACGGTTGGCGCAGTGGTTAAGCGATTGACTGCTGCGCTGCGTGTCGCGGCTTCGATTCCCGCACGGAACAAATATTTGTATGACCTACATGTATTTGTTCCGAGTCTGGGTGTTTTTCTGTCTATAATATGTATGTATTTACAAAAAAAAAATTGTATCTAAGTAGTTTATCAGCCATCTTGTTACCATAACACAAGCATTAGGTTGCTTAGCTTGGGACAAATGGTGCTGTGTGAAATGTCCAGGGATTTATTTATTATTTATTATTTAATATAATAATACACCATTTTAAAGTGAAAGTACCTGTAAATGGTTTAATTGAAATTAATGCTTTGAGTTTGGTCCCAAATCGACGTCATATATACAGACTATGCCAAATGTTTCGATAGAATTGATCACGTCGTTCTCATGCGTAAATTTTTATCGATGGGCATTAGGGGTAATCTATACCGTTGCGTTGGTTTAAGTCGTAAGTGGAGGACAGGTTTCAGACTGTTGTGTTGAATGGGTATTCATCAAGATCAACGCGTATCCCATCCGGAGTTCCTCAAGGAACTTTCTTAGGGCCGCTCTTATTCAATTTATTCGTCAGCAATATTGATTCCTGCTTCCTTCACTCTAAAATACTTCTTATATGAAGATGACATGAAAATTATGTCAAAGATATCCTTGTCAGATGCTCTATCCGTTCCAGTACTACTGCAGCACTAATAAGCTCATTTGAAGCGTCTCCAAGTGTCACGTGTGCTCCTTCACTCTTTTAGACAGATCCTTGGCTAACCCTAGCCAAGGATCTGTCTAAAAGAGTGAAGGAGCACAACTACCAAGTCGTTGACTGTGTTAACCCTAACACAGTCAACGACTTGGTAGTTGTATTTGATTCAAAATTATTGTTTGATCAACACATAGATAAAATCATTAATAAAGTATCAAAATCACTAAGGTTCATTTTGAGGGTCTCGTCTGAGTTCAGGAGCATCAAAACCATTAAAATTCTCTACTTTACTTTTGTTCGCAGTCGTCTCAAACATATGAATCCCAATTACAACATATACACCAATCGATGGGAAGGCATACAAGGGAAAATGTTGAGGTATATTCAATTCCGGTCTAAAACATACTATCCCACCTTATTTTCTACGCTGTATTAGATTCCATCTACTTTCTCTTTCTGAACGTAGAAGAATTGCAAACTTGGCTTTTTTATTTAGAATCGCGAACGGTTCAACCGACCTTCCCGAATTGGTGAACAAAATCGGACTGCGGGTTCCTTATGCTTTTCTACGCAATCCTTATCTGTTGCATACGTCTATGGTAGGAACGAATTACTTAACTAGCCGACCCGGCGAACGTCGTACCGCCATATTCTCGTAATATCTTTTTTTCCTTTTAATTTTCTTCTGTACAAACCTTGTCCTGACAATAACAAACACAAAAAAAGAATCATCCAATTTGGTGCAGTCGATCGGAAGTTATGCGTGTACATACATTTCGGTGATTCATTTTTATTTATATAGAAGATCCTACTACTGTGTTTCCTGTTCTGTGTAGAATATAGATAGATAAATTAGAGCGAGTCATACGTATAATGCGGTCTGCCGGGGCGTGGACATCGACGTTTTCAATACCAGGATTTCAAAATTAAAAAGGTCTCTATGATTTCATTTTTGATCACGTAAGCTAATTGATAACAATTTACGCTGTTTGAAACTCATTTTTACTTATGACAAGCTGCGCCGCGCGGTTTCAACCGCATAAGTTACGATCCCGTGGGAATATCGGGACAAAAAGTATGCTATATGCTAATCCTGGTTATAAACCATCTGTGTGCAAAATTTTATCCAAATCCGTTCAGCAGTTTTTGCGTAAAAGAATAACAAAATCCATCCATCCTCTCAAACTTTCACGCTTATAATATTAGCAGGATAATGTTGTTACTGAATATGCTTTTTAACTTCTCAAATATTTTTTTTTAGTTTATATGCTTCTTCTATCTGTGAAAACTTGTAATTGACCCTATTTTTGTTACTCTCAATCGTGCAAAAGTGTTTAGCAAGTTTCAAGCAAGTTTTCCAAAAACTGTAAAAAAAGTAAAATCGGTAGACAGTAGTGGTTTGGTTTGGCTACTACCACCATAATCAGCACTACAAACCACTACTATCGGTAGATAGTAGTTGTCAGAGAGCAGTTAACTGAATAAATATTAAATTATTCAGTTGACTGAATAAATATTAAATTATTCAGTTGACTGAATAAATATTAATTTATTCAGTTAACTGAATAAATAATAAAAGACTATATTAACAAATGTATTTTTTTCTTGTTTCAGACAATCTGGCATCTATTATCTTCGCACAAATGCTTTCCCTCCATTCTCCCGAGGATGAACGGGTAATGCCTTTGCACGTACCCAGAATCGTTCCTTAAAATTAATCTATCATTAACTTTAATTGACGAGTCAATCCTGAAAGTCCAGTCTCACCAAGGGGTTCATCACCATCAGCCTATAGCAGTCCACTGCTGGACATACACCTCTCCTATTGCACGCCATTCAACTCGATTTTCGGAAACTCTCATCCAGCTGCTACCAGCCATCCTGCGAAGATCGTAGCTCCACCAAGCCTGAGCGCATCTCACCTTACATGTACCTTAGGGGGTACCTTGGTATCGTGTTACCTAGTAACTGGGTTATGAAGATCTGAGGGCAATTCCCGTCATTTTCAGAACGTTCGCAATCTAATCTCAGTCTCAATCTGTCAAAAATACAATTTTACGTTCATTTTCGACGTTGATAGTCGCTGAGACGAGATTGCGACTAGATTTTGAACGTTTTTAATTACGGGAATTGGCCTTCATATAAGCAGTCGCTCCATGTATAATACTGGTATCGAGCTGCGTCTGGTTAGACTAAATGCCGACCGGGGCAAGCAGGTAATGATGAAATTGGAAGGCTGTCGGTCAAAAATATGACAGATTGAAAACTTTTCAATTTTGTTGGCACGTGGCAAGATCAATTTAGTTAATGATTGATTATTTTTAAGTAACGTCTCTGAGTGTGGCTGTAACAAAACATAAAAGAAAAGAATAATAAAGATCTTTGTGACTTATTTTGTTGTTTTATTTCACAACTTTTCCGAAATTAAATGACATCCACTTTTGCATGCCTTGTAATTGGCAAAATATGGCTGTTTCTGTATTTATATTATGTACCACCATGACTTGTTCAGTCACGAGCAACAATATTGGCATTTTTCAATTGCGATTTTTTCGTGAAATAACGAATGCAACGTTGAAATACGACACATTACATAAACCTATGGGTTTGAAAATGCTATGTTCGTAACAACATAAAATTTCATTCATAAATAAATCGCTTTTGAATAAAGCCGAGTGTATATATACTTTTGCTCGTGACTGTACCCTTTGCAAAGTAAAAATCTCTTTATCTCTCTCTCTCTATCTCCATCTGTTCTCTTAGTGCAGTGTTCATCATTATGATCAGCCAATAGCAGTCCACTGCTGGACATAGGCCTCTCCCACTGACCTATATTATACAAGTACTCTGGACTAAATATACTATATGAAATGACAGTTGTTTTTTGTGCCGATTCAAAGCGCCCCCGCTCGAGCGTCTCAGGAACTAAAATTGACACATTTTTGCAAATAGCCGTCGCCTTGTTTTTTGTACGTCTCTGATAATTTAGGTCTAAATCGTGGAATAAGATTTTTTTGTGTATTTTGCGTTTACTACGAGATATTTAGAACATTTTTATGCTGAGAGTATGCGCATCTTGTAAAACTCGCTATCAAAAACATACGTTCCGACGCACACATTGCTGTCAACGCCAAAATGGCGAAAATCAAATGTCTTCATTTTGTCATCGATAGTATAAAGTCCAGCGTACTTGTTTATTAAAGGTCAGTGGCCTCTCCAATCACACGTCCTGACACGCCCCATTTAACTTGATTCTCGGCCACTCGCACCCAGCCGCTATCAGCCACCCTGCGAAGATCGTCGCTCCACGTAACCTGAAGACGTCCTACCACGTATAGTGCAGTATTCCTCATGTCCAAAACCGTAAAACATGTCCGTCACACTATGCCAAACCTTCAAAATAAAAATAAAACTTGCAGAGTCAGGGGATCCCCGGCAGGAATGAAATTAATAATGAAGATCCAAGATGGCGGCTGTGAAAATATCAAAATGACAAAAATTTTCATAGCCGCATTATAGCAATTATCTTGGATTTTTATTGCGCTTGTGGTAGGAGTAAACTGGTAGAAATCGTCACGCGACTTTTTATTTTATTTAATAGAGAGAAAGAGTCAGAGTGAGAAAGATAGTTTTCATGGTTTTCGAGGGTACTAAAGCCGATAGCTTAGTCAGCCCCACTACAGGGACACAGGCCTCCTCTCTTCGAGAGGCAGTGGACTTCAATCCACCACGCGGGCCCAGTGCGGGTTGGTAGATGTCACATGTCGTCGAATTTTCGTTTCTAGGAGATGTCGGTTTCCTCACGATGTTTTCCTTCACCGTTTTGAGAGCAGTGGTGATGAAATTATTTACACAAAGTAAAGCCTGGGTTCAAAGCCTGGGGCCGTTAGCACTGGGCCACCACCATCCAGTACTTCCAGCTTGAATAATATTTTGGCAAAATATGACTACACATGGATAGAAAGAAAGAAAGAAAAAGTATTTATCGCGACTCGTACAGGATCATAAACTAAACTAAACACAGTTAAAAATAAAAATAAAACAAATTATAATATAAAAAAGTAACAAAAAGAAAAATGAAACAGAAAGTCCTATACGAGGCCAAAAGGCTCCTATCTCAGCATGATGCTTCGATATTTAAAAAATAAATATCGCATTCTGGATAAGAAAGATTTGCAATTATGCTTGACTAGCAGCGCCCCGCGGTTTCGCCCGCATATGTTTCGTTCCCGTGGGGATATTGGGTTAAAAATCCTATGTGGTAGTTATAAACTTTTAGGTGTGCTAAATTTCATTCAAATCCGTTCAGTAGTTTTGCGTGAAAGAGTAACAAACATCCATCCATCCATCCATGCATACAAACTTTTGCGTTTATAATATTAGTAGGATGTAACAGTTAGCACCTCCTAATTCGAGTTGGCGCAAGTTATCAATTTCGTTCTTTATACTGAGGTCCGAAAGATGAAGCTTATTTGCAATTACAAAGCCCATAAAGTATAGTAGGTTCCTATGGAGAAGAACGGATAAAAAACTCTATGAATGCAATTTTAAACCCTACACATAATTTATGATTATAAGTTATATATATTTCTATAATATATAAGTAAAGTTCTTAAATAACCAAGTAAGGCTTCAAGTAACGGCGGGATCGTCCGAAAGGGTTACCGCTGCCCTGGAACAGAAAGGGCTAAGGAAGGAGGAACACGGGTGGGTTTTAGTCAGTAAGAGTCTGACACTCCCTTCCGCTCCACCCAGCGGGAGGGGTCATTTGATGATTTCCCAAAAAAAAAGCCTTCAAGTAAACACGAACTATCGGCATTCCAAAACATAATCTATCAAAACACAAGGTTCTTTTTCTTATCGAGTCGAAGGTAGGTACTCATCTTCGATATTTTTTATTGTTTGAGCCCAGTACGTGGCGACGTTAATTGCGGCATCAGTGACATTCATTAAGTCATCCAAGGTGCAGGTGAACGGGCACTTAGGGCACTCCAGCAAGTGGGGCATGTTCTGATTAGAGGCACCGCACTCGCACTGGGTATTGGATGGGTCAGTAATCCCCCATTTCGACAAGTTGCGTCTGCAGCGCCCTACTTTGGTACGCAATAGATTGAGAGCTTTCCATATAGGCCACTACAGATCACGGCCGAGAGGCAAATGTTCCTGGCAAATGTACCACGAATGGTACACTTAATACTAATAGGTAAGAAAACTAATCAATATTAGGGCGCGCCCGATAAGCAATCCATTCATCGCAGAGTTCACAACATGAAGCAAGTTGGCAACGCGTTGAACTAGCGGTCATTTACTTAATTTTGACTGTTCCTACGAAAAAAAGGGCGCGCGACGAGCGACGTTGAGAATCGCTCACATTATGTGCATACCCTTGTCGTGAGGAAAAATCAGATCAGCGCCTAACGGTAACGGAATGCTTGTTCTGACCTGGAGGAATGAATGAAGATAACTGTGAGTATGTACATTATGTTACACCCTTCTTAATGACATGCTCTAAATTTTCTTTAAAACACGTTGAATTAGATATATTAATTTAGCGCTATTCAATTTATGCGGTATGTGGCATGTGCAAAAGGGCAATGGAGAGGGCTATACTTCAAGGTCCCCTGCGTGATCAAATCAGAAATGAAAGATCCGCAGGAGAACCAAGGTAACCAACATAGCCTGAAGAATTACCAAACTTAAGTGGCAGTGGGCAGGGCATATTGCTCGCAGAACAAATGGCCGATGGGACCGACACGTTCTGGAGTGGCGACCGCGTACCGGAAGACGTAGCGTTGGAAGGTCCCACAAGGTGGACCGACGATCTTGTGAAGGCCGCAGGAACCCGTTGGATGCGAGAAGCACAGAACCGGTCGAAGTTGACGTCGAGCTGACCGACTCCTAAACAATTCAAAAGTGCCTGTAAATGGTTTAATTGCAGTAAATGCTTCGAGTTTGAGTTATTTCCCAGAAACACGTGTTGCGCGCCACAATTAATGCCTGATAACTACATGGTGACATTCCGTGGGGAAGGTATATACTCGAACATTCTAGATGTTTCTACAATAGAAGGTTCTAGAGCTATCTGCGTCACTATATAAGGCCGGGATGAGCCAGAACCGGTCAGAGTCGGATATGCGATACATGCGAATACATCGAAAGCGATCTTCAAGTGCGTCTTAAGTGCAATTGTGTTTTATAATTAGTGTGTTTGAGTTGTTATTAGTGTTGTTTAATTAAAGTGTAATTTTGTGTAATTATTAGCAGCATGGGCTCGTCCGAGCAGGCAGCGTCGTGACGTCACTCAAAGCTGGCCGAGGCGTGCGCCCGCGACCCGCAGTCGTCCCCCTTTCTCTATGAGTGACGAACGTATTCCATGTGTTTTGATGGATAGAACATACCTCTAATTAAACGTGTTGATTTCGATATAAAGACTTTTAATCCTAACACAATTAAATCGGCAGTTTTTAATTGTCACGAACCCCGAAACTCGTAACACGCAAGAGCCATGAATACATTGATTCCAAGGTCTCTTGCATGCATGGCATAAATGAGTGCATGAATGATAAATAACTTCAGTTTCAGTAGATAGACAAGATAAGATGAATTACATGTTACAGTCCATGTGATCAGCACGTCGCTGATCTTAATTCGCTAAGCCGTTGATAGTTAAAAATTGATATGCTTTTATGTATTGCTGGATTAACAATAGGCTGGCTGCAGATGGAGATGCTTTAAGAAATGTTATGAAGGGCGGGCGTTCTGGGGGACTGTCTAATTTATTTATTAATATTTAATCCAGGCAGTAAAGTAGTTGTTTGTTTGTTGAACGGATTTGACCTGGGGGCCTAAAAAGACCACTTCGGCAGAATCATAATAGGATAACAATATGAATCGTATTAAAAATTGTAAAAGGGTCACAAACTGACAATTCATGATAATATGATCTGTGTGCAATTCATATCAAGCAATTCTGTTTTACAGTTTTGTATGGAAATTCGTAAAATGGTCCACCAATGTTTACACCCAATATGATTGATACGAAATTAAATTGTAGGTTATAAATAAATATCCCTGGACATTTCACACAGCACCATTTGTCCCAAGCTAAGCAACCTAATGCTTGTGTTATGGTAACAAGATGGCTGATAAACTACTTATATACAATTTTTGTAAATACATACATATTATAGATAGAAAAACACCCAGACTCGGAACAAATACATGTAGGTCATACAAATATTTGTTCCGTGCGGGAATCGAACCCGCGACACGCAGCGCAGCAGTCAATCGCTTAACCACTGCGCCAACCGTGCCGTCGTGCCGTCGTTATTACACTATTATGTACCTATAACCATTTAACGAAAATTAGAGGAATTGCTAATGATCTGCTGGGAATTCAGGAAATGAATAGCTTTTAGAGGTGTTGCTTAAAGTGGCCTTTTTAGGCCCCCAGGAAAAGGAAGTCGCGCTTTCAGGCGCGACTGCTATGAAGGGGTTCTGGGTACGATTCCCAGGTCGGGCAAACTGTTATTGGGTTTACCATTAGGAACAACCCGGAGTTTGGAAGTTGGCGGTTTAATACCCCCGTGCCTCGGAAAGCAAGTAGGTATAAAGCCGTTGGTCCTGCGCTTGATCTCTCCCCGGTCGTGTCGGATTGCCGTCCCATCGGTCTATGAGAGTAAAGGAACAGAGAGTGCACCTGTGTGCCCACACACTTATGCACTTTAATATATCCTGCGTACCTGGCTGATCTTCGTTGAGATTGGCCAGCGTGACCGAAATTGGTCGGGAGGCTATTATTATTTTATTACATAATATTTAATATTCCTCACCTTCTTTAAAAATCTCATATGTAGCTAACCTACAGTACTAATTAACGAAATAATCCCTATGTACTAACATATAAAGTCGAGTGTTTCTGATAAGGGACTCCACAGTTTGTTGTCAACCACAAAATGATTTGGTGCGTTATCTTCCTGGGCGTCGGATTGGCTGTAACTACAGGTATGTTCCTTCTTGAAGCTGTTCTGGGATGGTAACAGAACCCCTGCCTCTGGTGAAGCCGATGTCCGAAGATCGCGGTCCATTTACAATCCTGTACTCAAATTGCGTAACACACTATCAATCTCAATCTGAATCATTTTGAAGGATATTGTTAATCCATTCCTTCATTTATGTTCGAAAAATTTGTCTGCTCAACAACGTAATATAACGCAATGAATGTTGTTGAACTGTCAAAATCAAAGGCCTTGCTACTGATAGTGTGTTACAAATCCATACTATCTTTATTATTATATATTAATATATTAGCTGTGCCCGCGGATTCGTGCGCCTGCATGTCGGATTGGTTTTAACATGTAGTTTTGCGCTTGAGTAAAAGTAGCCTAAGTTACTCCTTATAACATCAGCTATCTGCCAATGAAAATCTCGTTAAAATCGGTCCAGTCGTTTCGGAGATTAGCCGGAACAAACAGACAGATAGACAAGATTTTTTAAATTGTGTCAGAAGTACCGTATATACTTTCATAATTTTGGATTTAGTAAAAAGCTGTTATTTTGACATTACATACAGACACCATACCTACATCACGTTATCCATAAACTTTGACAAACGCTTCTATAGCTTTTACAAATCAAATCTAACAAAGGAAGTAGTACCTACTTAAAAAGGCTTCGTTACAAAGATATTTGTAATTTCATTTAATGAAATTTAATTGAGCTATGCAGTAAGAAAGGGTCTTAATTAATTAGGCCTATGTTGCTGCTTAGTGCTAAAATAATAAATCTATCAAATGCTTCGGATAAAGAGATAAAGTGGCATGCATATCGTGTGATTTACGTCAAGGTACCTACGTAGTTTGTATGAACATTAACAAAAATTAATTAATGTATCCATAATGAAAACTGCTCATTTCCATGGTCTGAACATCTGCACCCTAATTACGTAACACACAATCAATCGGAATCGGTTCCATTTTGACAGTTCAACAACATTCATTGCGTTATTTACGTGTTGGGCAGACAAATTTTTCGAACTTATGAAGCAATGTATTAGCAATTTGCTTCAAAATGATTCAGATTCCGATTGATTGTGTGTTACGCAGTTGAGGTACTGGTCGAAGTTTATGTATATCGTCCGGAACACGGTGTACAGTCGGCAAAAGAGATAAGTAACCAGGGCATCGGATATAGTTGAAGTTTAGTAAGAAACCGTTGGATATTATTTAATGAAATTTAATTTTATAAATAAACTATTTGTTTTCTATTAATGAAATTAAATTTCATTCGAAAACATCCATCGGTTTCTTGCCAAACTTCAAATATATCCGACGGTCCTGGTTACTTATCTCCTTTGGTGACCGTACGATGGCGGTTGTTTTTTTTTCAATTCTTAACAGCCCTTCCAACGGACCATGTACTCTCCAAGCCGGTCCCAGGTCCTCGCTACCAGTACATGACTGGACCCGAAGGACCTGTACTAGCGGACATGTGGATGAAGACCAGCGATATCCTCGCTGCTGCCAGATACAACCCTGATAGCAACAATATTTATCATCTTTTTACCAGGTAAGTGTGAGGAAAATCCTTACCAAGGAGTATCGTTTTACCCAGGGTGGTGGAGGTCAGGATAGGCAGTCGCTCCATGTAAAATACTGGTGAAGCGACATCTAGATTGCCACATGTGAACTACGCTGACGTCACGCAAAATCTTGCATCGCGCAAACAGTTTACCGCGCGACTAGCTTATATACCACAGCCCGACGTGAATCATCAGACACGACACCCGTCTGGTCGGAGGATCCTCCCTTTTCTATGGAGGATGAGTGAACTTTGCACCCTGTTCCTTATACCTCTATACTGGTATTCAGCTTCATCTGGTTAGACTGGAAGCCGTCCCCAACAAAGTTGTGAAAAGGCTGATTGATTGTTTATGAGGAAAAATAGCCTGCTAATGATAAATGATTTTATTTTATAAGTAGGTTTGTACAAACACTTTTACACGTCAATCATATTTTAATAGTAGGAGAAGAAACGGCACGGTTGGCGCAGTGGTTAAGCGATTGTATGCTGCGCTGCGTGTCGCTGGTTCGATTCCCGCACGGAGCAAATATTTGTATGACCTACAATTAGTTGTTCCGGGTCTGGCTGTTTGTGTATGTGAGTTTATATGTCTGTACACGCACCCACGACACAGGAGAAATTCCTAGTGTGGGGCAACGTTTTTTAAAAAAGAAAAGAAAGAAAGGCCGAAACAAACTCAGAGGTCACAGTCTCTTTTAAAGTCCAGACA
This sequence comes from Apamea crenata, assembly GCA_949629185.1. Lineage (NCBI taxonomy): Eukaryota > Metazoa > Arthropoda > Insecta > Lepidoptera > Noctuidae > Apamea > Apamea crenata. The sequence continues at coordinate 7,109,940 of OX451382.1, read as the reverse complement.
TAATCTCGGTCAGATCATATGAAGACCATGCAGGTCGATGCCTGAGATGGTCTTTTGAGGAAAGAACCACACAGATTGAGAGGACCTGTCCAGTCAGTGCACGCATATGTCAGAAATCGTGCAGCTCAACTCAAAACTTAAGGAGCTCGACGATTCGATGAACAATACCAAAGAAAGGACATTTGGGTAGGCCACATTAATTACTCAAACTGCCAGACCATGACAAAAACTAAGAGAACAGAGAGAAAAATAAAATATAATAAAAATAAAGTTACCCACATAGTCTTCACATTCACAATAATTAAAATAATAGAATACTTTACAAAGTAAGCAAATGTCATAGTATATAAAAAATTCATTGATGTCAAAGTGGACATAAAAAAAAAAAAAAAAAAAACCCACTCCAGGATAATAGCCGCTTCTCATACAGAGAAGGACGAAACGTTTATCACCACATTCACTCACCACGCTTGCTCACTACGTGTTATTGATATGAGTGCTTCTATCATGTTTAGTTAATATCGATACCCATCAAGTCTGCGGAGTTTCGCTAGCTAATCTAATATGACCCTGTATACATTTTAGTGCCAGACGGTGCAATAAACTCTTAATGGTAATCATGTTTTTTTATGTGCCAACAACGAAGTAAAATTTACTTTGACCATTGCACAATTATTGACTCAGCTTTTCAATAAAATAAATGTTAATAAATAATAAATTAAATGTTTATTAATTTATGTAATAGTTTCGCAAACATGCTAATGAACTGCAGGCAAATAACAGCTCTTTGTTACATAACATGGCATCACGCCTCTATTCCCCAAAAGGGTAAGGCGTATTGTCCATACACCCACATTCTTTCACTTCATGTCTTCCTAATTATTTTTATGTACATTGTCCATCAGGTCAAACCGCTGGTCGAGTCAGCCCATTCCCTTTGGAGCTAATGGGGTGCTGAACGCGTCACATTTCAACCGTAACAGGAAGACGGTCTTCCTCGTCCACGGCTGGAGAAACACCCCCACTTCTGACTTTAATGTACATATAGTTGCTGGTAAGTAAGATGCAAGGAAGGCTAGAAGACTAAGAGTCACCCAAAGGGCAATGGAGAGGCTTGGAGTTTCCCTGCGTGATCGAATCAGAAATGAACAGAACCGCGGGAGAACCAAAGTAACTGACATAGCCCGAAGAATTGCCAAACTTAAGTGGCAGTGGGCAGGGCACATTGCTCGCAGAACAGATGGCCGATGTAGCCGAAATGTTCTGGAGTGGCGTCCACGTATTGGAAAACGTAGCTTCGGAAGGCCTCCCACAAGGTGGACCGACGACCTTGTGAAGGCCGCAGGAACCCGTTGGATGCGAGAAGCACGGAACCGGTCGAAGTGGTGGTGCTTGGGGGAGATCTATGTTCAGCAGTAGACGTCTTTTGGCTGAAATTATGATGAAGATGCAAGGAATATAGAAAAAGAAAATATAGCACTGTGTTACCTAAACCCGTACTTAAATCACCCTTTTCTGAGGCTTAAGTAGTACATTTTTACACAGAAAAGCGTGACTTAAGTGCGGGTTTAGGTCACACGTGCTTTAGAATAGAATACGATACGAATGACATGAGTTTGCTTAATACAATTAATATAGTAAGTTTACGCTTGTCATTTAACTTGCAGCGGCATCTACACCGCTACATGCGAACTACGCATCAAACTGACGTCACGCAAAATCCTACATCGCGCAAGCAGAGTTTACCGCGCAACTAGCATATATACAACGTCCCGACATCAATCGTCGGGCAGTTGCCCATCAGACACAACAGCCGTCTGTTCGGAGGATCTTCCCTATTCTATGGAGGATAAGTGAACTTTACACCCTGTTCCTCATACCCTTATAAGCTCAATTCTGAACTTAAGGAGCTCAACGATGAATTATATTAATTTTCGATTAATAGTTTAATTTCCTTTCCAGCTTACCTCAATGCAGAAGACGTGAACGTAATAGTGGTAGATTGGAGCGTCGGCGCTGGTGGTGACTACTGGGCGGCACTCCCCAACACTATCAGATCTGGTCAGTATCCTCCTGCCTGCCTTTTTTTTTTTTTGATGGGAAATCATCAAATGACCCCTCCCGCTCTGGGTGGAGCGGAAGGGAGTGTCAGACTCTTACTGACTAAAACCCACCCGTGTTCCTTCCTTAGCCCTTTCTGTTCCAGGGCAGCGGTAAACCTTTCGGACGATCCCGCCGCTCCTGCCTGCCCTTGATCCATGTTATCGTCATCAGTATAAAGCAGTCCTCTGCTCGGCATAGGCCTGTCCAAGCGCACACCATTTCACTTGATCCTCAGCAACTCTCATCCAGCTGCTAACAACCACACTACGAAAATTGTCTCACACCTTACTTGATATCCGGAAAAGAACTGGAGTAACCAACATAGCTTGTAGAGTAGGCAAACTGAAGTGGCAGTGGGCTGGCCATGTTTGATGAAAGACCGAAGGCCAGTGGAGCAGACGAGTCATGGAGTGGAGACCGCGTATCGGCAAGCGTAGTGTAGAGCTAAATGAACCGACGACCTTAAGCTGGGATAGATTGGATGCGGAAGGCGGAGGACAAGGTGTTGTGGCGCAGCCAAGCGCGGTCCGAGGGGATGGGGGGGGGGTCGTGGGGGTCATGACCCCCCCAAAATCATTCAAGCTGTCGAGAGTCTACATGATTTACTTGCCTTACTAACTTACTACTTGGTGACCCCCACCCCCCAAAATCTTGGGCTGCGACCGCGCCTGGCTCAGCTTGGGAGAGGCCTATGTCCAGCGGACTGCGATAAGCGCAGGTGGTTGACCTTGTTGGTGGCATCCTACCTTACGATTGCTGACTCAAGGTCTCCACTCAAAAACAAAAAAACAAATGGCTCCAATGAGCCAACTGCCATCGGTTCGCCGGTGATTTGTTCATACAGATGCAAAGAGGCGTATTATGCAGAACCCCTCAACAGAGCATCGCCCTTCTTTTGGGTTTTTCCATTAGGAATTTCTTTGTAATAAACCGGAGTTTGGAAGTTGGCGATGCGATACTCCCGTGGTCACCGGCCGTAGCCATTGGTCCTGCGCCTGATCTCTCCCCGGTCGTGTCGGATGGCCGTCCCATCGGACTATGAGAGTAAAGGAACAGAGAGTGCACCTGTGTCTGCGCACACACTTGTGCACTATAATATCTCCCGCGCCGATGGTTAGTCTCCGTTGAAGCTGCCCATAGGCTGCTATGGCCTAAAATCGTTCTGGAGGACTATTACATAGAATTTTACCCTGTGGGTACACCTCAGCTTATCCTTCCTAGGAAAACAGTCGTGAAGTTAACATTCTTTCTATCTTTTTAGGTGACCACGTAGCCAGGTACATCAACTGGCTGAACTCGGCCTCCGGCGCCAACCTCGCTAACTACCACATCATAGGACACAGTCTCGGAGCGCACCAGGCGGGCGTCATCGGCCGACAGCTTGGAGGAAGAGTGCCTTATATTACTGGTATGTTTGCACAACCATTCAATGCACATTACAGTTTTAAATTACATTGCTTGCTAAACTCCGCAGACGCAATGGGTATTGATACCTAAACACGATAGAATAAAAATTAACACACAATTAACACAACACAATATACTATTAAACACACACCCTCACACACAAAATATATGTAGTAAAGTCATACCATTATTTAAATCAGGTAATAAGAATGACGTTGGCAATTTCAGGCCTATTTCTATCTTACCTGCATTTAGCAAAATATTTGAAAAGTTAATACTCAAGCAGCTGCTAAGACATTTTAATTTAAATAGCCTCCTCCATAATGAGCAATATGGCTTTACAAAAGGTCGTTCAACTACAGATGCGGGTGTTGCTCTGTTGAGACACATATTTGACGCATGGGAGAAATCACAGAATGCTATTGGAGTTTTCTGTGATCTCTCCAAAGCCTTTCATTGCGTGCACCATGACACGCTTTTGCGTAAATTACGTCATTACGGTGTCCAAAACGAAGCTCTCAACGTAATTATTTCGTATTTACATAATAGGGTCCAATGTGTAGATGTTAATGGTGTGAAATCATCCGGGCTACCAGTTCAGTTAGGTGTTCCGCAAGGCTCAATACTGGGTCCATTCTTGTTCTTAGTTTACATTATTGATTTACCATTCCATTTGACGGGCATCTGTGATGTTGTACTGTTTGCAGATGATACCTCTCTTATTTTTAAAGTAGACAGGAATAGACAAGATTTTGACGACGTAAACAGTGCACTCTCAATAGTTACAGATTGGTTTACGTCAAATAACTTAGTTCTCAATGCCAAGAAAACCAAATGTGTAAAGTTCGCCTTACCGAATGTTAGAAACCTAGGACCCAACATCGTCTTAGATAAAGAGGTGCTTGAAACTGTAGGCTCGGCAATTTTTCTAGGACTAACAGTAGATGCCAAACTTCAGTGGGGACCTCATATATCAAGTCTAGCAGGAAGGCTTAGTTCGGCTGCCTACGCCGTCAGGAAAGTAAGACAATATACTGACGTTGATACAGCTCGTTTAGTCTATTTTAGTTATTTTCACAGCGTTATGTCCTACGGTATTCTGCTGTGGGGCAAAGCCGCTGATATACAAAATATATTTGTCCTTCAAAAGCGAGCTGTTCGAGCAATTTACCAGCTAGGTGCCAGAGTTTCTCTAAGAGATTTCTTTAAAGATATTGGTATTCTCACGGTTGCATCACAATTCATCCTTGCCAACATTTTATATATTAGGCAAAATTTACACTTGTACACTAAAAATAGTGATATTCACAGTGTTAACACTAGAAATAAGGACAAACTACGTGCCCCCTTTCACCGGCTTCATAAGGTTCATAACTCATTTGTTGGGCTTGGTATAACCTTTTATAACAAGATACCCTCTTCTTTTCTAGACTTGCCTTTTAATGCGTTTAAAGCTCAACTAAAATCCAACCTTTGTTCAAAGGCATACTATTCTATCAACGACTACTTAGACGATAAGAATAGTTGGTCACCCTAGTTTAACGCAAGACAATGTTTATGTTCCTTCTCCAGAATTAGCTTACTGCAGAACCCAGCAATGCATAAATGTGTAAGCTGTCACGCCCTTTATGCCTGGAGGCTTTTATTTGGGTAGTAAGTTTTTTTATTTACATTTTAAAAAATTATGTTTTAGCTTGAGTACGTATAGTTTTTATTATATTTGTTGGTATATTGGCGTGGCTAGCTGACATATTATGGCAAATAATTAAATTTTATGTTCTGGTTTTGTAATGTTAATTACCGAACATAAGTACCTAGTATTGTATAAATTCAAGTATTTTTTTTTTTAAATTGAACAGACAGCTGTGCTGCTGGGGAGTTTGTTGCGCCACTTCTTCTTCCCAGCAATAGCACTAGGAAGTGGTGAAGGGCGGGCGTTTTTGGGGGACTGTCTTTTGTAATTTTGACGTTCAAAAAGTGCTGATTCTCAGCCTAATTTGAATAAATGACTTTTGATTTTGATTTTGATTTTGATATTTTTCTGCTCATAAGTACTCTGACAGCATAGATACAAGCCCTGCGGAGTTTGGGGGTCAACGGTCAAACCAAAAATTGTGATGTACAGACGTCAGCACATCAAGCTACTACAATCTGTCACATTTCTTTAATCGATTTTCAACTTTATCGTTAAAACATTAAGGTTCAAGGTTGATTGGGAAAATTTGACAGTTTCGGGTAGCTTGACCTGCCGGCGTCTGTACAAACTTATTTGTGTTTATGTAAAATGACTGTCTGCCGAAATTGAGTGGCTTTTCTCAGGTGTGCTGTGTCATGTGAGTTGTGAGCTAGTGGGAGTGTATTATGCATATCATGACGTACTCTGGAATACATAGGTATGTTGCTTTTGATCACCTTTTCTTTTTGCCAATAAAACTTGTTGCGGCATCTACATCGCCACATGAGAACTGACGTCACGCCAAATCCTGCATCGCGCAAGTAGAGTTTACCGCTCGACTACACTCCGCTCCGCTCGTGCATATATACAATGTCGCGACATCAATCGTCGAGCAGTTGCCCACCAGATATGTCACCCGTCTGGTCGGAGGATCCTCTCTTTTCTATGAAGGATTCGTGAACTTTACACCCTGTTCACCCTACCTCTATAAACTCTTTGTATTTTTTTTTCATCTCTGCTATCTTTCTCTCCCCAGGTCTGGACCCAGCACTCCCCGGCTGGATAACCCACGCACAAGCCTTAAGGAGTACGGACGGGATTTACACAGAGGTCATGCACACTGATGCAGGGTTCTACGGCATCACCAACACTGCAGGTGATGTGGACTTCTACCCCAATGGCGGCGCTGGTATGCCTGGCTGCGGCGACCGGAATTGTAACCACCATCAGTAAGTATGGAATTCTGTGGTAGTTTTAAGAAAGAACCTATTTTAATTAGATACATTACAAAAAACACACACATCACACACACACACACACAACACATTCCGGTAAAGGTCCTGCATCATAATTGCGTAACACACAATCTCAATCTGAATGATTTTGAAGGATATTGCTAATCCATTGCTTCATATATGTTGAAACAATTGTTAGCTCAACAACGTAAATAACGCAATGAATATTGTTAAACTGTCAAAAGGAAACTCATTGCTACTCTACACCGCAGATCCTTTGGCTAAATCGGAGGAGCAATTCTCGTAATTTTAGGAACGTTCACAGTCTGCCGGTCGATTCTGTAAAAATCTTACCGTGAAAACTCAAGTGAAGTGAGCTTGATGCGAGTTGTCAGTAGTGTCAATCCCTAGCATTATTTGGAATGACAGCTCACTCCACGCTCACTTCACCGAAGTTTTCACGGTGAGATGGTTACAGAATCGACCGGCTGATCTCAGTCTCAATATGACAAAAATATCTACATGGTGACAGCGGGACCGCCCTCTTTATCTCAAGGCAGGATAGTTACGCATAGTGGCACAATGTTGGACTTTTGGGAGTACCCACGAACCTAAATAATTTATATTACTCGTACTAAGGTTACTTTAATTTTATTATGTTGTTATTATTATAGTCAAATACGTCAGGTTAATCTATTGTGAGTCCGAGTGCCGAAGGACAATGATTAGTTTTTATATTTTATGTTTAAATTTGTTCTCATGTAAGTGAAATGTAAATTTCTTTATGAGAATTAAATGTCTTTAACCAGAAAATACCTCTAATTTCCCTACATTTTTTGACAAGTTTTAGACATTAATGATCGCTAAGATGAGATGTGACTAGACTTTGAACGTTTTTATTACGGGGATTATAATAATAATAAATCCCTGGACATTTCACACAGCACCATTTGTCCCAAGCTAAGCAACCTAATGCTTGTGTTATGGTAACAAGATGGCTGATAAACTACTTATATACATTTTTTTTTTTTTGTAAATACATACATATTATAGATAGAAAAACACCCAGACTCGGAACAAATACATGTAGGTCATACAAATATTTGTTCCGTGCGGGAATCGAACCCGCGACACGCAGCGCCGCAGTCAATCGCTTAACCACTGCGCCAACCGTGCCGTCGAATTGGCCTTCAGGCGTGATATTACGTGTCTAAAATTGTTTTTAATATTTATGTTAATACTAGTATTTAGGTCGGTTCCCCCTTTTGGGGGTGCACCCCGCCACCGTGCTGCTCTTCCCTAGTATGTTAAATAACAAAACTGGTAAAAATAAACCTCGGAAGGATGCAAATGCTGATATTTGTTTTAATCATGGATCAACTTACATAATCATGTGTATTATTATACTTATCTTGAATGCATTAAGGCTCAATTTACACAGCTGCGGAACGGAGTGGAAGCGAGTTTTCGTAGCGATATTTATACATAGCAAAATGAACTTTATGTCAATTGTCCAACGTACAAACTAGATACGAGCTTACTACTGCCGGAATTCCCGAGAATGCGCGATAATTCTCCAGAAAATTCGCGACCTGTGCGCATGTGTGTATCTAATTTGTGCGTTACTCTCTTGACATAAAGTTCATTATGCTTTGTACAAAAAAAAAGCGCTTCCACTCCGTTCCGCGGCAGTGTAAATTGAGCCTTAATTACCAAATCAATCAAATTAAAGCAATCAGTTGGTAAATCAATTAAGCTTGCCTTAATCGCTCTTATCCTTCCGTTGTCTCATTTTATCTGGCTTCTGCACGTGACTGACTTTGTCCGCGTGAAATTTCTTGTTCCAAACCACCCCTGTCGCATCGCATCGCCTGACCACGCTATTACTTCGTTTCAATTAGCGTTCTTTCTGATATTTTTCTTTTTGCTCGGCGCCTCAGGGGCCTAGCGTGATGTTACATAGCCAATATCCTTATTCGAGAATAGGACTATAAACGCAAAACGAATGTTTCAAATTAGACTGGTAATTCCGGAGATTAGCGCGTTCAAACAAACAAACAAAAAACTCTTCAGCCTTATTATTAGTATAGATATAGATACGGCGTTTCCGGAGTTTCACTAGCTAATTTAATTTGACCCGGAAACTGATACCATTTTACTTCAAAGTCAAATCATTTAATTAAAGTAGGGCACATAAAAGGCACTTTTGAACGTCAAAAATTACAGTAAAATAGAATTAATTCTAGTCGTCGAATGTTTTCGTATGGAGAATGGGCTAGAAACTCCACCGTTACTCTTTTAAAATGTTTTCCAATATTTTGTATACATTAATTACTTATATAATAATATGTGAAGACATATTAATATGTCAAAAAAAAACAATTAAATTAGCAATCAGTTTGATTTTGTCTAGAATTTTGCTTCAATTTTGTTTTCGGAGTTTCACTAGGTAATTTAATATGATCCTGTGTACCTGACATGTAGGATCTAATTAATAAAAAAGTACTTACGATATACTACCAATGTTTTTTTCAGGTGTATCTTCTACATGGCTGAATCGCTGCAACGCGGCGGTTTCACAGGACGTCGATGTGCCAATTTGAACGCGGCTCTGAGTGAGAACTGCAGCGCATCTGGTACTCTAAGGATGGGTGGCACGGCTGCTAAGACTGGGTAGGTAGCCTTTAATTAGGTAATTAGGTGATAACAGCTTTTAATAGATACCTACCATCTTCTATGCCTATCAGAATAACAGCGCTGCATATTTATTTTTTTGATGTCGAAGCATCATGCTGAGATAGGAGCCTTTTGGCCTATAGACGAGGCCTTTCTGTTTCATTTTTATTTTTGTTACTTTCTAAATAACCTGAATGATACTGTCATATCTGGAATTAGCTTTAAATGCCTTGATGGTTTTAAAAAATATTTAATTTATTTTAGTCAGTAGAGTAAGTTTTTGTTGAGATTTAGCTCATAGCCGTTTTTGCAAAATGTCTGAATTGAGTGATCCACACTTTGGGCAATAACTGAAGACCCTTGAAAGTGACAATTTTATTTACTTTGGGCTGAGTTTTGACTATGTTTTATTCAATGTAAGTACATACAATCAAATTTTGTCACGAAATAAAAAAAGATCACTCAATCCAAATTCACACTGTCCATTTCTTCGGCCTTCCCCTACTCTTATAGCCATCAGATGTGTATTTATGTATAGATTTGATAATATTATAATTTTTATTTTTACAGAAACTCCGGCATATTCTACTTGAGAACCAACGCCAACTCTCCATTCTCTCAGGGTTAGGCAACAAGATCAGGACACATAAAATGACGTATTGGTGCAAGACAGGTATTATGCTAATTAAATTATATGATCAAACCTTTCGTTTTTTTATTCCATCTAACATATCAACACCCTAATTCCGTAACACACTCTCAATCACAATCTGAATCATTTTGAAGGAAATTGCGCCGATTTCCTTGTTCGGGATTATCGCGTAACACACGATCAATCGGAATCGGTTTCATTTTGACAGTTCAACAACATTCATTGCGTTATTTATGTGTTGAGCAGACAAATTTTTCGAACTTATGAAGCAATGGATTAGCCATTTGCTTCAAAATGATTCCGATTGATCGTGTGTTACGCAATTAGGGTGCTGATCACAGTTCACTGAACAATCGACACTCTCACACAGATGAAGTGTCATTATTAATATTTGCACTCACACACCTAAATAAACTGATTAAGTAGTGGGGCGCGGCATTTCAGCTTAGACGATCTCTACTTACATTTGCTCCGCCCCGCACTTGTAATGTCAGCTCGATCACGGTGGTGACGGAAGTAACTATAGCGCTTATAGCACAGAAGTCCTCCTAGTTTAAGCCCAGTTGCACATGTCTAGTATCTTACAGTTGCAGTCTAATTTAAGGTACAAAAATTGAATGTAAATAGGTTTAAGTCTTGAACTAAAAATATTGTTTATTGTTTATTTCTGTCAAAATGTGTGTGTACTATAGAGACACCTCTGCTTACCCTTTGGGAAATGCAGCCGTGATGTTATGTTATTATAGGTAGAAATAAAACCAATATTACGTTTGATATTATATTAAGTGCAACATACAAAGTTTGGTGTGATAGAAATATAAAAAATCACAATTTATCCGGTACTCAGAGTTGTTACTTAAAATGAATGTATCATTAACTTTAATTGACAACTATGAATGGAAAGGCATTCAGTCAAAAATATGTCAGATTGAACACATTTCAATATTGTTGACATTAGTCAAAATATATTATGCTGGTGAATAAAAGTGATACCCCGTCCATTATGTAAACCGTTTTTTGACAGATGGAACCAGTGATTGCAGCAACACACAATACATTGATTGATACACGTACGGTATTATAATGTATGTAAGAAGTCATAAATAAGATAATTCAATAATATAAGGCAGTCTATATATTTATTTTATTACGCATTTTAAAGTTAACTTTTACGTAATCTGAAATAGAAACGTTCTAAGGCAGCTGTCAAAAAACGGTTAATCTAATGGTCAGGGTATAGTGATTAATTAATTTTAAATAACGTCTCTGAGTGCGGCAGTGAGAGTTCTTAATACCCCATTTTCTGAAAGCCTCATGTGTCAATCTGATGTCAATTCTCATGGGATCCGTTCAATTATTTTACCTCTGATTTTGCATCACTGTCCAAACCATAGTGATCCTTATTCTCATACTAATAAGGTTGCTGTCGGGTTGCTCCTACTGACAGGTCTGTCAAAATCATTATGATCTTTATTCTCGTTACAAAAGGTAGCTGTTACGTAGCTGCTGTTAGAGGTAAACTAAATGTGAATGGGCTGTAAAGAATCTTTTGGCGCTGGAGTGACATTGATGGGGAGCGCTGTTGGTAAGCAGCAAGCAAGCTGAAGTGGCAATGGGCCGGCCATATTAGCCGTAGAACCGATGACCGTTGGGGTAGACGTGTTCTTGAGTGGAGACCGCGAATCGGTAAACGTAAGGTGGGACGCCCTCAGGCTAGGTGGAGCGACGATCTTCACAGGATGGCTGGTTGCACCTGGAGGAGAGTTGCCGAAAATCGAGTTGAATGGCATGCAATAGGAGAGGCTTATGTCCAGCAGTGGACTACTGTAGGCTAGTGATGATGCTGTTGGTCAACATTTGTGAAATTGTATTAAAAAAAACAAGATGGCGGGATTAGTTTTCCGATTTTCGCGCCAAAAGATTCATCTACAGCTTTAATCCGTTGTGAAGGTTGTGATTGGACGAAATATCCAACAACCAAACACATAAAACGATATGAGATTTGATAACAGAATAGATAAATACGCTTTCGGAAACGAAGAAATATTGAACATTAGTTTTTCGATGTTTTTTAAACAATTCACTAGGTTAGGTTAGTTAAACTATCTTCTTCTTCAATCAAGTTTTAAATAGTATGTACAGACCCCAGCACATCAAGCTACTACAATCTGTCAAATATCTTTAATAGATTTTCAACTTTATCGCTGAAGCATTAAGGTTCAAGGTTGATTGGGAAAATTTGACAGTTTCGGGTAGCTTGACCTGCTGGCGACTGAACATAACTATTTGGAAGTCACAAAAGGTATTTATTTCGTCAATTCAAGATATTTTATTTAGGAATTCTTTTACGTTACATTATTTGGTTAAGAATTCGACTCAAACAAATGGTACGAACTATGTTCTATGAAAGTCAAGTTTATGACAAATAGCAGAGGGGCAGTAATTAAAAACGTTCAAAATATAGTCGCAATCTCATCTCAGCGACAGTCAATGTCAAAAACTTGTCAAAAATGTAGAGAACTAGAGGTATTTTTGACAGATTGAGACTGAGATCAGACTGTGAAGGTTCTTAGTATTTCTATAATTGCTCCTCTATTTTTAAATGAGTGTCGTGATGTGTGTGTGTTTCTAAAGTGGTTAGGAAAGATAAATACATCCATAGATATAAATCGCTAGATTTTCCCTCACCGTACTTGAGTCACGCGAAAGTGTCCATAGTGAGAAAAGTGGAGTGATGTGTGAGCACACATTATAAAATAGCGTTTAAATGACAATCAAGTCTATTCTATTCTATTTTTATCTATGGCAATGTTGCCCATGTCGAAAATTCTGCCAATGTCAGACGTGATATGAGAAAACGTGCAGAGAAAACATAAAAATAAAGTCACTGTGACATTGTTTCACGCGATTATTCGCAAAAAAACAGCGTCACTCCTGAGGAGAGTGAGAGACACACAACAGCATCCTGAGAACTGTAGCGGAGAGTTTCGGGTCTCCAATTGTAAAGCAGTTTGTGCAGAGGGTGATTGGTACTAACATTAGCTAATAAGTTGTTTTAATATAATGTTACTAACACTGGATTCTTTGGTCCGAAACAAAAATCATTATTATTATTATATATTACTGTGTGTCAGAGGTGTCGAAACGAAATAGAACCGCGACGACATGGTTGGGCGAATCAAACGATTTAAACCTTTGCATACAGCTATCGAAACCACTTTTCAACCAATTTTATGTCATGTGGTGCATTAAATTACTTCCACAAATGGTGATATTTAAACAAATGTATAGCCGACGTCGTAATCACTTTACCACTTTTGACAAAAACTCCCAGTGAATGGAAACTTCAATAAGGTTGAAACTATCTAACTGTCACCCTGGTTTTAAAGCAAAAATAGACCTTGACGTTTTATGACGTGCAAGCGACATTCAACCTTGGGGTGGTAAAGTAATTTCGAGACTGACTAAACATTATTTTTGATAGAAGTTACATAACCAAAAGACTAATTAAGACAGAAGGTATGTAATGTAAAACACAACTAGAAAACTATTAAAGCATTTATCCATTGTACTTATATTTATTTTAATAACTTTTGCGCTAGACTTTACCATCACTCATCGTACATCCGCCTGCGTTTTCCCAAGTATGTTGGGGTCGGGGTTCGCGATTACCTTGCATGTAAACAAATATGAGTTATTGGAAAAATAACTTTAATTCCTACACAATAAAGTTCAGTTTACGCTACAACTTCAAAAAATTTTAAGACTTTTTAAATAATGCTTGTCACTCTTAAATCAACTTAATTACTCCTGGAATAAAGTTGATATTTGTTTAACTTGAAATAACATAAATTGGAAACGTAAATTTGAATGGACCTTGCCTAGTCTTTTCCCAACTATTTTGGGTTCGTCTTCCAGTATAACCGGATGCAGCTGAATACCAGTATTTTACATGGAGCGACTGCCCATCTGACCTCCACAATCCAGTTACTCGGTAATACGATACCCCTTGATAAGACTGGTTGTCAGACTTTCGGGCTTCTGACGACCCGTAACGACTGTCAAAGATCCACGAATGACAGCCGGGACCAACGGCTTAACGTGCGTTCCAAGGCACGGAGGGGTTTTAATATGTAAAGATCTTAATTTTGATAGTTTTGAATACGACCAATTAGTAATTATTCAATCAATAATGCGGAAATGAACGAGATCCGTAGGAGAACCACGGTAACCGACACAGCCCGAAGGATTGACAAACTTAAGCGGCAGTGGGCAGGGCACATTGCTCGCAGAACAGATGGCCGATGGGGCCGAAAGGTTCTGGAGTGGCGACCGCGTACCGGAAGACGTGGCGTTGGAACGCCCACAAGGTGGGCCAAGCACCTTGTGAAGGCCGCAGGAACCCGTTGGATGCGAGAAGCACAGAACCGGGCAAAGTGGAGGTGCTTGGGGGAGGCCTATGTCCAGAAGTGGATGTCTTTTGGCTGAAATGATGGTGATGATGAAGTCACGAGCTAAAGCTAACAAAATAACAAATAGATTCTATTCTGTACAGGATTATTTGTAAAACACCAGCAACCTCCTAAGAGGTCATTGTACTCATCATTATGAACAACTTTTACTATGGGACCAAACCTGAAATCGCGAAAAAAATATCAGCTGTTCCCTACATTTATGTTGGCATAACTCGTCAAAATGTAGGGAACAGATTTTTTTTTGCGATTTCAGGTTTGGTCCCATAGTAAAAGTTGTTCATAAGGATGAGTACAATGACCTCTTAAGAGGTTGTTGGTGTTTTACAAATAACCCTGTATAACAACTGATCCTTTCGTGAGAGTCCCATCGGAAAAGATAAAGCCGTTTTCGAGTACCGATCGCACATAAAGTCATAAAATAGCCCACGTTCTAACACACCACACATTTACCTTTAAGGTATACAGGGTTACAGGGACATCGACGCGTATACTATAACAATCAATTCAGCACATGATTCTAGGGTCTAGAAACGATTTGTCGGTTATCGAAAAGAAAACAGTGCGTACGTATACGTACGCGGTCAAAATGTATCGAATAGGATTTTTTTTTAAAATCATTAACTGAAAATTTGACGTTTTCTTGAGAGGGAACCGCGAATCGGCAAACGTAAGGTAGGATGGGGTGAATGCTTATGCGAATCCCGCACCCCCGGCCATAGGCAGAGGTGGAACACCGCAGTGGTTTTAGCCGGTAAGAGTCCGGCATACCCCTACGTCACCCCCACGATGGAGGAAGTCCATGAGGATTTCCAACGCGAAACCAAAAAAACAAGGATGCCCTCGAGATATTCAAGCGACGATCTTCGCAGGAGGTAGCAACTAGATGAGAGTTGCCGAGAATCGAGTTGAAAATCATGTACTGAATCAATGGTAACGGGTTGCGCCTCAACGTCCGTGCTATAATATGTTAGAAAAAACCTAGTATTTTTTTTTTTTTTGTTATTTCCAAACTTCACTGACCTCTAATAAACAAGTACGGTGGACTAAATATACTAATGACAGTTGTTTTTTGAGCCGATTTAAAGCGCTCCGACCGAGCGTCTCAGGAACTAAAATTGACACCAGGTCGCAAATTGAATAAGTCTTTTTTGTGTATTTTATGTTTACTACGAGATATTTAGAACATTTTTATCCTGCGAGTATGCGCATCTTGTAAAACTCGTTATCAAAAATATTAGTTCCACGGACGATCACGTTGCTGTCAGCGCCAAAATGGCGAAAATCAAATGTCTTCATTTCGTCATCGATAGTATGATGTCCAGCGTAATTGTTTATTATATCGGGGAGTCTACTCCGAAGTGCAAAGTGCGAATGTTCGGATCGGACCGACACATGGCCGAACCGAATATTATTGAAATATGCGAAAAAAAAGTTCGGATCGGCTCAGTTGGGTCGGGACCATAGTCAATATTCGAAAGAGTGTAGGAGTGTAGGATCGGAACCGACCGAACCAAACAGTATCTTCGTAGCAGGAAACGGCCGAACATTCGGCCGATACTACTTCGGAGTAGACACCCTGGTCAGTGAGTCAACGCCACCTGAAGACGTCTGCAATGCAAGTGACATTGCAGGTACAGTCAACAGCAAAAGTAGATGATCAAAATCAGAAATTCAAATTGAATTGAAAACTGATCACGAATATATGGCAGCTGTACTAGTAGTAGATGTTTGGTATAATTTACAATCACATACTTTTGAATCACTTCGACGCCACACAGTTCTGACGCGAGCTCCGTTCATTAGTATGGAATTTCTGATTTTGATCATCTACTTTTATGTTGACTGTACGTTGCCATCATTGAGACAAAGCTGGACTATCTCATGTGCCTGAAACTACCCCGGCACACATACCCTTCAACCCCCGGGGTAGTTGCGTAACACACCATCAGTAGCAATGGGTTTAATTTTGACAGTTCAACAACATCCATTGCGTTATTTACATTGTTGAGCAGACATATGACACATTTTTCGAACATATGAAGCAATGGATTAGCAATATCCTTCAAAATTATTCAGATTGAAATTAATAGCCATCATCATCTGCCTGCCTTTTCCCAACTATGTTGGGGTCGGCTTCCAGTCTAACCGGATGCAGCTGAATACCAGTATTTTACATGGAGCGACTGCCTATCTGACCTCCACAACTCAGTTATTCGGTAATACAATACCCCTTGGTAAGACTGGTTGTCAGACTTTCGGGCTTCTGACGACCCGTAACGACTGTCAAATATCCACAAATGACAGCCGGGAGCAACGGCTTAACGTGTTTTGCGAGGCACGGGGGACCGTGCCTCGGTATGTAAAGATGGTCACCCATCCACAGACCAACCGCGGCAAGCGTAGCTTAGCCTGATCGATTATTTAGCCACGGGCCCCTCTCAGATTGAGATTGATAGTGTGTTACGCAACTAGGGTGGACACAGCAACGCTTCTTGGCGACATAATTTTGTATAAGTATATTTTTTAATATCCAAGCGAAAATTTGTCTATTTTTAAGCAAAATTTTGCTAAATTTCTCTACGTAAGTATATGAATGAACATAGCTAAGGGCCGGAGCAGATCTGACGAAGCGCGGTTTTCACTGCCGAACAAATATGAACATTGCCCTCATTAAAATAGAGTTGAAATTAAATATTCTTCCTCAAGCGCGAGAGCATGAAGCGGACAGACACACAGTTTATTTGATTTCGACTTTATTTTGACAGCTACAAGGTTGATATTTGTTTGCCGCACTTCGCCAGGTCTGCGTAAACCCTAATAATGTATTTATGTATTATAAAAGTATTTGCTAATACCCAAAAATGTCAATTTCCTATAATTTCTTATTAAAAATGTGCAGTGTTAAAATTGAAAATCCTAACCTCTAAACGCTCAAACGACACTAAAATGTATTCGCGGTGGGAAAGTTTGCACGACACATGCCAAATGGCTTTGCACGACACATGTCAAAGTCACTACTTTGCACGATGTGTGCAAAATCAATTACATAGCAATAATTTTATAAAATTTAACCTCCGGTAGGTGGCAGTGCGATCGAGTTCTAGGGAACAGGGCAAAGCCTGCCAGGTCAACTAGTTTAAAAGATCAGTGCGTGCTTATAAAAATCGGTCATGTCGTGCAAAATTTCCACGACGTGTGACTTCAGAACCTTCCTATCGCGAATCGAGGTTAGTCTAAGAGGTTAATAAAAGTGATTCTGTCGCTACAATATAGTTTAAAGTGACAGAGATAGCATGAACTTAAACTAATGATAGAGGTTTGTTCAAGGTATGTAGGGGAACACTTGAGTTATCCGGCCGATGCCTCTGTAACAGAAAAAAAAACATTATTTAGCAGGGTTGTCGGGCGCGTTTTTCCCGCAGCGATCTTTTTTCGGGCACTGTATTTTCGGCGCTAAGCGGTGCGCCTAGAGTTGAAAATGCAGCAGTGTGTAATATTTGGACGCGCTGGGATGCGCTCTGTTGGATTCTTATTGCTCGGCTCAACACAGAGTTGAAAATCCCGCCGCGATATTTATACGCCTGTGCGAACGTGTGCTTAGAGATGGCGCAGACCTGGTGAACCAACATGCAGCGCGGTTTCCACGTTCAAATAAATATCAAAATTGTGTGTCTTAAAATAAAGTCGAAAATAAATTAGCTGCGTGACGTGTCTGCTTTGATGTTCTCACGGACCAGTGGAAGTTTATTTAATTTTAACTCTATTTATAACAATGCAAGGTTGATATTTATATGGCAGCCTTATTTACTCAGTACTATTTATAGCAGACCATGGAAGTGAAATTACTTTCAACATTTAAACAGGATTATTTTTTCAAGTGATGCCCAGAGCCGAAACCGTGGTAGCAGGTTCCGCATCGATGTCCATGCTACACTGTATAGGCTGGTATCATATATGAGGTGTATCTAATCATACACGAAATATTTGAAAATTACAAAATTTAAAAAGAAATTACTTGACACACATAATAAATACTGGCTCCTTATTTTTTATATTACGCTGGGTCTACGTAATATTTACTGTCATTGAAACGGACTAAAGTTTTTATGCAAAATGTCTCAAGTAATTTTAAAAATAATATTTATTTTAGTGCTGATTTCTCCATCGTCAGATGAACTTTATTCGAGGAATAATTTTGAAATGTTGACAGTTATTTCATACAAAACCTGTCAAACGTCCATTTAATTCCTCGAATAACAGTTATCTGGCGAGTGGAGAAATCTAATTAATTACGTTAAAAAAAAATGTTTTCGTTTCTATGGCTTTTTTACCACCTAAAGATGTTACTCTTAAAATATTTCGTGTATGAATGCAAACACCTTATACAGGGTGGCAGGGACTTCGCCGCACAAACTGTAACCATGACTGCAGCACATGAGTTTAGACCCCATAGCGTCGAATTTTTCGTCGGTTATTAAAAAAAAAAAATTGCTGTTCCATACGTTCTGACCGCGTTGCAGTTTTCTATAAAACAGTTTTTTTTTTTTTTTAGTAACCGACGAAAAATTTCGACGCTATGGGGTCTAAACTCATGTGCTGAATCCATGGTTACAGTTTGCGCGTCGATGTCCCTGCCACCCTGTATAGTTATCGTGATAGTACTAACCTGGTACCAAGTCCCGCCGTGAACAGCAGTCGCCGGCCCCTGACGAGGTACTCGGGACAACGCACGAAGCGGAACAGAACTGACGCTGTCTCGTCAGCTCGCAACACGTTGTGTAGAGACATTATACCCTGGAATAAGATAAACGCAATAAATTACAACAATAGCCAAAATACGCTGGAATATTGACATAGGGTCACTATACCCTGGAATATCGACATAGAGGAACTATACCCTGGAATATCGACATAGAGGAACTATACCCTGGAATATTGGCATACAAATCAAATCATATAAATTTATTTGCCATAAGTGTTGGTACAATTACGGTCTTAAAATGAGTAATTATGTATACAGATCCACAACACTTAGATAATGTGACATGCAAACACAATAGTCTAATTACAATAATCATTAAGGACGCACACAGGTATATATTTTGAGTACCTGTTAAATGTATAATGTATTCATACATACATGTCTTCATACAGTCACGAGCAAAAGTATGTGTACACTCGGCTTTATTCAAATGCGATTTACTCCTTTATTTTTTAATGGAATGTTATGTTGTTACGAACATAGCATTTTCGAACCCATAGGTTCATGTAATGTGTTGTATTTCAACGTTCATTCGTTATTTCGCGAAAAAATCGTAATTGAAAGTTGCCAAGTGTTAACATATTGGTGCTCGTGACTGTACATAAAAATATTTTTTTTTCTATACAGGCTTCTCAAAAGGATATATACACATGATCATAAACAATTATTTAAATTAAAATTTCATACATTTTGATCGGGTAGGTTAGGAAGCATTTGTATACAAGGTGTCGTTTTGCGTCCTCGTCAAATTCAAGGAGGTAACTATGCTACTGATTCTCGAGGCGAATTAATAATAAAATAATTAGGTATTTTTTTTTTATATAATTTTC
Source organism: Apamea crenata (assembly GCA_949629185.1). Taxonomy (NCBI): domain Eukaryota; kingdom Metazoa; phylum Arthropoda; class Insecta; order Lepidoptera; family Noctuidae; genus Apamea; species Apamea crenata. Next base: position 7,090,125 of record OX451382.1, on the reverse strand, counting down.
GGAAATCGGCATGTGTGGGACACGCATTTTAAAACGCGGCCTGTGTGACACCACACTGTAACTGCCCTCTTACACACACAAAAACGCGGCCGCTTATACGACACCATAACGCGATTCTGTTCTTTGAAAGTGGTGTATTCTGAAATACTGTCAAACTTAAATAACTAAAAAAACAAGTATTGTATTTATTATTTACCAGGGATCGTTATTTTATTTGATTATTTATGTCTTTCATAACAGCCTCCTGAAATTTGACGAGGATGCAAAACAACAGCTTGTATAGAAGAGGTTCTTTTTTTAATTCACCGAAACATATTTTTATTTATTTATAACTTCGCTCTTTTGCGGCTCGGCGAGGGTTAAAATATTGTGCTATGCATAGTTGCAGGAAGATAAAAAATGGCGCGTGCAGCACCGTATACGTATAAAAGTTAATCTTCTTAAAAAAATAAAGAATAACAGGGATTTAGTGTGAGAGACAGAGAGAGATAAATTGTGGCGACATCTATATCGCCACATGCGAACTACGCATCATACTGACGTGACGCAAGCAGAGTTTACCGCGCGACTAGCATATATATATAGAATGTTCCGACATCAATCGTCGGGCAGTAGCCCACTATACACAACACCCGTCTGGTCGGAGAATCCTCCATTTTGCTTTAGAGGATAAGTGAATTTTGCACCCTGTTCCCCATACCTATATAATATCTTTTTTCCCTCTCGTGTAACGAAATGTGCCTAAACGTGGCGCGGCCTTGAAATATCACTGTCTATTCTCGTCCAATCATCGAATAGCCACCTAAGAAGTTTCACTTCAAAAATAACATGAAATACATATTTACCTCTATGATAGCAGTCTGCCTCACATTCCCGACGTGCACGGTGCATTGGAACCCAGGGTAGATGACGGTCGAGTGGCGCAGTACTTGCACTGATGCCTGTAAACAATATTACTATAAATCAATATCTGGGGCTTGGTAAAAGCCGCATTGGGTCGATCAATCTAGCCGTGGATGGGTGACCATTTATCTTAAACCGAGATCCCACCGTGGCTCGGAAAGCACGTTAAGCTGTCGGTTTCAGCCGTCATTCGTAAACCTTTAACAGCCGTGGCAGATAGTCAGAAGCACGACAACCAGTCTTACAAAGGGGTATCGTGTTCTATGTTCTAGCAGAGTGTGTGGGTATAATACAAGCGACCCATGCCATAGCAGCCAGGAGAGTTACGGACACTCATGTTTGTATACTCTCTGACAGCGCCTCAGTCCTCCAATCCCTAAAGAAGGGATGCATCACATCAAATCTTATACTAGAATGTCACGGCGCTTGAACAGGTAACTGTATCGAACCGCAACACAGTGACACTACAATGGATAAAAGGACACAGTGGGTCACTAGGTAACGACGCGACTGACGAGCTGGCCAGAAGGGCATCCAGCACGCCAGTCTATGGGCCGGAACCAGTCGTACCCATCCCCTTCAATCAACTACGCAGGTGGCTACAGAAGCACACCCACGCACAAGCAGAGAACTGGTGGTCCTCGGCACCGGGATGCAGGCAGTCCAAGAAAGCCATGCCATCATTAGATGGCAAGCTAACCAAAAAATTACTACGCCTGGACAGGAAAGGCCTGCGCCTGATGACGGGGACCATCACGGGACACTGCTCACTAAACAAACATTTCCACACGATAGGCATAACGGACAGCCCCCTGTGCAGAGCTTGCATGGAGGCTGATGAAACCGTCGCGCATGTGCTCTTTTGAGTGCACAGGCGTCACCCAGATTAGGTCACAAACCCTCGGGACACCCAGATGTTACACAGATGTTCTCAACAGACCAGGATACTTAATAAGCTGCTGGAGGGAGGTGGGCTGGTTGGAATAACCACCGACGGCCGCCATGGTCCACGCACAATGGTCCACTTGTAGGACTAAGTGCGGAAACCAAACCCGTAACATAGGAGTATCGTGTTACCCAGTAACTGTATTGTGGAGGTCAGATAGGCGGTCTCTCCATGTACAGTACTGGTATTTGAAGTACGTAAGTTGCTAGATAATCACTGATTTATTTACATATTCAGCTGCATCAGATTAGACTGGAAGACAACCCCAGCATAGTTGGGAAAAGGCAGGCAGATGATAATAATCAATGATCATAAAAATTAACTTACCTGGCCTGGCAGGACACAGGCCTTCTCTCTGTAAGAAGCGGGCCGTAATCCACCACGCGGGCCCACTCCGGGTTGGTAAATGTCACATGTCTGCGAATTTTTCACTCTAGGACACGCCGGTTTCCTCACGATGTTTTCCTTCACCGTTTTGAGAGCAGTTAATAATTGCTATTGCTTTAATTACTAACCTGAAAGTAAATACACCCTCGTGGATCATTCGGGTCCTCCAGCATCACTTTATCTGCGCACCCGCAGTCGTCACATTTGTTCTCCTCGTCATCTTCATCTTCATATATGTTGGTCTCGTCAACATCGTCGATGTCTTTCGTCAGACACTCCTCTACCGTCACAATGTCTTGTAGCAAGTTCTTGTTTTTCCTTCTGACATTTTTGCGATTTTTTGTCTTCTCTGCGAGGTTTTGCTCGATTAGCTGTTTTAACTGTGGATTAGAAGCAATAGAATATATTACACCTTACTATATACACCATATAAATTACATAGAAATTTTACACACAATGGCACAATGGGCGGTCTTATCGCTGAGAGCGATCTTTTAAAGACAACCTTTGGTTGGAGGATTTTTTTAATAAAACATATTGTAATTATGGTGTAAATCAAACTGAAAGAATGAAAATACATTTATTTGCGGCAAACATGACGCATAAAAAAGAACACGAATACAAAAAAAAACACGTTGGGAGTAAACATGCGTGACATCCACGCAAAACGGCCATCGCTCAGCATAATGCTAAGACCCTATACGAGACAGAGCCCCAGCGCTGGTTTTCAGCGACAGCCGGCGTCGACGTGATGACGTCAAACGGTGAAGCAAACGAGCTGAGTTATTATTATATATACTAGCTGAACCGGCAAACGTTGTTTTGCCATATAAATTATTTCTAGCTGCCCGGCGCTAATTGGTTCGCGTGGTGTGCTACCCCCTACCTTACTTACACTACTCATACACTACTCCTACCCTACTCCTACACTACTCCTACCCTACTCCTACACTACTCCTACCCTACTCCTACACTACTCCTACCCTACTCCTACCCTACTCCTAACCTACTCCTACCCTACTCCTAACCTACTCCTACCCTACTCCTACCCTACTCCTACCCTACTCCTACCCTACTCCTAACCCCTACTCCTACCCTACTTCTACCCTACTCCTAACCTGCTCCTAACCTGCTCCTACCCTACTCCTAACCTACTCCTACCCTACTCCTACCCTACTCCTCCCCTACTCCTACACTACTCCTACACTATTCAAAACCCTTAATTTAATAAGTGCTTCAATTCGAGTGGACCCGAGTCTAGCGTACCGAAGGGACGATCGTCAAATGTTTGACCGGAAAGTAGGTAGAACAGTTTATATGGGAAAATGAAATTGCAATTAAATTAAAATTGCGACTATAATTTGAGATGTAAGCTATCCTATCTCTCAAGTTGGATCGAACTGCACATGTTGTGCGAATTTTATTATAATCGGTTAAGTGGTTTAGGAGTCCATTGAGGACAAACATTGTGACACGAGATTTATATATATTAAGATAGGTCATATTAAGTTAGAGACGATATCTTATGATGATAAAACTAAAAATCTGATTCTCTAAATACTAAACTCTGAGAAGTTTCGCCTGGAAGCTGTATGCCATTTTTCCAGTGTGAAGTACACGTAGCGCACACAACTACTCAAATTCTAAATGTCATACGAGATTTTCCAGGGGTCTGAAACTGTGATTTGAAACTCGAGCGACCAGTATCGTACGATTCGACATTATGGTCTTTCGATAGACCCTCATGGCTTAAAAAGCTGAAGTGGCAATAGGCCGGACATGTTAGCTATAGGAATGATGAACGATGTATTCTTGAGACTGCGAAAATGGCAAACGTAAGGTAGGAAGCCCTCGGGCTAGGTGGAGCGACGATCTTCGCAGGATGGCTGGTAGAAGCTGAATGAGAGTTGCCGAGGATCGAGTGGCTTGCGATAGGACAGGCCTATGTCCAGCACAAGACTGCTACAGGCCGATGGTTTTTTTTTTTGTTACCCTACATGTGTCCCACCGCTGGGCAAAGTGCTCCCCTTTTTCCTTCCAAACCCCCCTGTCTTGTGCGATCTCTGGCCACGTTGGCCCTGCGAACGTTATGATAATTTTATTATGAACCTAAAAAACCTTGATACTTACATCTGTCGTGTTCGACTGCTGGCAGTCACAGAAGACCGGTCTCCTAGTTGCGTGGGGCGGAGGCGCTAGCAGCACCATGCCGGGGCGCGGGGCCCCGCTGAGCAGCCCCACGCTGGCGCACTGGCCCGCGCGCACGCTGCCGCAGGGCGCGCGGTTGCGGTAGATGCTGCGCACGCGGCTGCGGGTGAAGGAGCCGTCTTCTAGCGGACCTGTAGGAGAAAACACAGATATTAAGGCCTTAGCAACTTCCTGACAGTCAACTAATTGATTCCTATCAAAGTCAAAGTCAAAGGCAAAGTATTTTATTTGTTTAACATAGGTAATATGGTACATGGTATAAAAAAAATTGCGTTGTATCACTATGTTTTGCCTTGCAAGGCGTACAAATTAGGCGTAAAAAACTACAAACTAAATAAAACTGTTTCAAACAAGTAACATAGTAAACAAGGTATAATAACAAGTGGATCGGACATTTTTTATTTTATGCTTCTATCATCTAGAAACTCATTGATAGAGTAGTAAGCCTTTTCAATTAAGATTTTTTTAACTTGCGATTTAAAATGGTTTATGTTGGTCATGCTTTGTAAAGTTTTTGGTAGTTTATTATAATCTCTCATCTATTGTAATCTCTATCATCAGTATAATCAGCACATAATGTTCCCACTGCTGGGACACGAGCCTTTTCTCGGTGAAAGAGAGTGGGCCGTGATCCACCACGCGGGCCCACACGCACATGTCACGTCTTCGAATTTTTGGTTCTAGAACATGTCGGTTTCCTCACGATATTTCCTTCACCGTTTTGAGAGCCGTTTTGCACACATCGTGCAAAAACATTTGCCATGTGTCGTGCAAACTCTGCGCGAATAGAAACATACTATTTAAAAAAAATCTCTCACCAATGATGACGCTATCTCCTTCATACAGTTGTCCCCTCGCCAACAGGCCCCCGACTACCGGGCCAGAGTTATCTCCGACGTGGAAGATCTCGTCGATTTGGAACTCACACGTTTCCTAAAACAATAAAATGGTTGTGTTATACTATGTTCAAACGTTCCGAATATACCTAGAACAAAATAATTAGTAGTTATAATTAAATAATTAGTAGAACTTCATACCGTCAATTAAACTGGTCTTTACTACTTTCGTTGCAATTTTATATTTCCTCACCTTTTAAACCTTCCTTGTACTTCAAAATATATTTCAAAACCAAAATTAGGCAAATCGGTTCAGCCGTTCTCGAGTTTTTGTGAGACTAACAACCGTCAATTCATTTTTATATTTATGTTGTATAATAGATAGATTATGTTAAAATTATTATTATGTTGCCCTGCCCTAACCGGGTTTCATATTGGAACTTACTACATTGTAACAACGAAATGTACACATGAATGCAATAAAAGAGTTTGAGTTCCCTCCCTCAACGCTTACGCAGATTAGCGCGGGGCGCGCCGCAACGTAACGCATTACAAAAATCCCCATTCCTTATTTTCGTACATTTTCTATAAGCCGACGCACACTACGGGCCGCACAGCACTTGATTGTATACAAATGCGTTAAATAATGCATAATATAACATAAGGCGCCCATATCCTAATGTACGATTAGGATATGGGCGCCTTAAGTAGTAGCGAGGGTGCTAAACGCCGTGCATTAATAGACTATTAAGTCACACGTATCGTATACTATTTCATAGCCCGTGTGACCTAAACCCGCACTTAAGTCACACTTTTCTGTATACAAATGCACTACTTAAGTCACAGATAAGTGTAACTAAGTGCAGGTCTAGGTCACACAGTCCTATAAATAATATTTTGAATGTTATGATTAATATGATAAGACACAACTTAAAAAGCATTCGAAAAATCCAATACACTAGATAAAAATCATCTGTTATTTGTTGGCTCTCTTACCCGACTGCGGTGGACCCCAAAAGGAGGGTAACGTTTTTAATTAAAAGATTGAATACCTTTTATTGAAGATGGTTCAACCAAAAGTTCATAAAACGGGCGTTTACTACCATATACAGAGTTGATATGACAGAGGGGCATTAAATTACACTACGTATACTATACGTGTTTAGTATTCATTCCATACGGTAGAAAAATAAAAAGCGCCAAAAATGAGAAAATATTTTTTTCATACAAACTAAATAGCTTACAAATCAGAATAAAACGCAACCACCCTTTGTAAATAAATTTGACTGACCTTAGATACCTAGGTAACAAACTCTGAACATCTTTATCGTTGTAAGGTGCATGACCTATACATAATCAGCTGTTAGGAAAGATACATCGTGTTCACAGTGCGAAAACTTAAAAAATCATTTGCGACTAAACTACTGCTCCTATTTAATTGATTTTTGGTACAGAGCTTGAAAATTGTACCTAGTATAGGCAGTTTAAAGGAAAGCCCCTCTGTCGTATCAACTTTGTATGTGTAAAAAAAATATTTAGACCAATCCAGGATCCAAGGAAAAATCGGAGTACCTACTTACAAAAGTAAAGAGGAGCTTTACAAAGTCATAAACCCCTTTTCTGAACTCTGTTTAAAAAAAAAACTTTTGGAAGAAGTATGTGTTCACTCTTAGAGGGGCTTGTGGCTAAGTAATAACAGCCGCACGGGTCGATCGATCAGGTTAAGCTACGCTTGCCGCGGTTGGTCCGTGGATGGGTAACCATTTTCACATACCAAGTCCCCTCCGTGCCTCGGAAAGCACGTTAAGCCGTTGGTCCCGGCTGTCATTCGTGGATCTTTGACAGTCGTTACGGGTCGTCAGTAGCCCGAAGGTCTGACAACCAGTCTTACCAAGGGGTATCGTATTACCCAGTAACTGGGTTGTGGAGGTCAGATAGGCAGTCGCTTCATGTAAAATACTGGTATTCAGCTGCATCCGGTTAGACTGGAAGCCGACCCCAACATAGTTGGGAAAAGGCTAGGCAGATGATGATGTGTTCACCTCTTGTGTGATGAGGTGAGTCATATCACTCAAAATAAAATAAACACATTATATATTTTTTTATAACTTACGTCATCAGCTCTCAGCGTAGCCACGGGCTGTGGTGGTCTTAAAGCCAACAAGTATGCATGCAGCGCACTCAGCCCATTCCCTCGAACACAGCTCACAGGAAACACCGGTATTACTTCTGATTCCACGCTGCAACAAAAATACCAGAATACATAACTAAACGTATACTCTGTTTTGGAACACAAACTCAATATCATACAATATAACGTTCAAAACCCATTGCAACTGAAATTTTATATGACCTTTTTATTACAAACGATCTGAACTGACCTAATAATAAACAAGTACGCTGGACTTCATGCTATCGATAACAAAATGAAGACATTTGATTTTCGCCATTTTGGCGCTGACAGCAACGTGAGCGTCTGTGGAACTAATATTTTTGATGGCGAGTTTTACAAGATGCGCATTCGATCACGATAAAAATGTTATGAATATTTCGTAGTAAACACAAAATACACGAAAAGTCTTATTCCACGATTTAGACCTAAATCGTCAGAGACGAACCAAAACAAAACGATCGATGGTCATTGCGGCAAAGTGTCCATTTTAGTTCCTGAGACGCTCGAGCGGGGCGGTTTGAATCGGCACCAAAAACAACTCATTTTGACGGCACGGTTGGCGCAGTGGTTAAGCGATTGACTGCTGCGCTGCGTGTCGCGGGTTTGATTCCCGCACGGAACAAATATTTGTATGACCTACAATTAGTTGTTCCGGGTCTGGCTGTTTGTGTATGTGAGTTTATATGTATGTAAACGCACCCACGACACAGGAGAAATTCCTAGTGTGGGGCAAGGTTTTAAGAAAAAAAACTAAAAAAAAAAAAAATCGTATAGCACATATATATTTAGTCCAGCGTACTTGTATAATATCGGTCCTAGGACCATCAAGAGATGGTGGTGATGATGGGGTTGTTATACTTACATAACATCTTCCTCTTTAGTATGGTCCAGCGCATCTATGATCAGCTTCTGTGGAGCCACGCAGTTTCTGGCGAGGTTCTCATCCGTAATCAGTAATGGTTTCTGAAACAAAATAGGTACATATACCTAACAATACATTACACACACATTACATACATACATACACATATAGGAAAAAGAGGGGCTTGTGGCTAAGTAATAACATCCGCACGGTTCGATCGATCAGGTTAAGCAACGCTTGCCGCGGTTGGCCCGTAGATGGGTGACCATCTTTACATACCAAGACCCCTCCGTGCCTCAGAAAGCACGTTAAGCCGTTAGTCTCGGCGGTCATTCGTAGATCTTTAACAGTAGTTACGGGTCGTCAGAAGCCCGAAAGTCTGACAACCACGGTATTATACCCAAAAAGTGGGTTGTGGAGGTCAGATAGGCAGTCGCTCCATGTAAAATATTGGTATTCAGCTGTATCCGGTTAGACTGGAAGCCGACCACAACATAGTTGGGAAAAGGCAGGCAGATGATGATGAGTCATTCCGATTTAGTTTTGTTCAAAGCTAAACCACTAAATTGACGAACACATCCCTTATTAATATTTAATCTTTAATAAATAATTATTGTGTTATTAAGAAATTACCATTTATATACGTTTGGGGGGTATAAATACGCGAGGGATGCTCTATGGGGTACATTGTGAGTTCAGGAACAGTTTCGACAACAATAACACAAGATGGTACACTCTCATATTCTTTTGAGTTTTTTCGTAGTTATCAGTTTGGTGTTCATGTAAGTACTTCTTTATACAGTGTGAGTCTTCATAATGTGCACATATCGAAATGATTAAATCTATGCTTAATTTTATCGACGGGAAAAATATAAAAAAAAATCTAAGTATTTTTTTAATTTTTTCATGAAATTTTTAAAAATTTTGTTCGCTACTGTGATCCCAGTGTGAACAAAACGGTATAACTTCTAAACTGAACGATCTATCGCGATGAAACAAACTTCATAATGATCGGAAGTAATTAGGCGTTCTCATAAAATGAAAATTGTGGAAAAAAATCTACCCTCAATTGAAAATAAACATGTTTTTTTTTTAAATCTGTTGTTTTTTCATAAATTTTTACAATAATCGTAAAATTTCATAAATACATCATCATGTCATCGTGTGTGTGTTTCATGTTTTATTTTCGGTTTGATCAAAATTTTTAAAAATTTCATAAAAAAAAATAAAAAAATACTTTTTTTTTTATATATTTTTCCCGTCGATAAAATTAAGCATAGATTTCATCATTTCGATATGTGCACATTATGAAGACTCACACTGTATACATGTTTACTTTTCTCGAAGTTACTATGCAACATGTCCCGGAGTTAACGCACATCACCAAACACTCTAATTAGACTATTATGTTATAATCACAATACATACACTGAAATTTTATTATTATGTATAAAACATTGTTTTCTTTATTAAATTAGTTATACTGATTGTGGGAGAAAATTGTGGTCACAGTAACAAATCCACGCACGCACACAGTCACACTCGTACAAGGGTCTAGTAGGTACTTCATCCATTTTGGTTTGTTTTCACTGTACAGCGAAAGTGTGACCAGTATCTACGACATTAAAAATGACAGAAATCGATTCAGCAAACGAATCTGAACAACTACTTTCATAGTGTGCATTAATTCAGTTAGACATTGCATAATGCGGCGAGGACGATACGACAATAAATGAATACACTGGCAATAGTACTGCATAAAAGTATTTTTAAACTATTAAATAAATCCTAGCAACGAAATTACAAGTGATTTTTCAAACAAACTACATAATAGTGATGAGTCGAATATAGGTTTTGCCAATATTTGACTAGTTATAACGACCAAACTATCTATCTATATATATAAAATTCAAAGTCCTGACTGACTGACTGACTGACTGACTGACTGACTGACTGACTGACTGACTGACTGAGACATCAACGCACAGCCTAAACCGCTGGTCCTAGAGACATGAAATTTGGAGGGTGTATTCTTCGTGAAGAGTAGGTATCCACTAAGAAAGGGTTTTTCGAAATTACACCCCTAAGAGGGTGAAATGGGGGGATTTTGTTTGTATGCAAAATCTTATTCCTTGAGTTAATAAACTTGAAACTTGGCACGAATACTTATCTAAGTAAATTATGAAGTTGGGCATTTTTTATTTTTATAAACTACCCCCTAAAAGGGGATTGGGGTGTTTCAAAGTTTGTATGGAAGAATTTTAGCGCGCGGTCCGATTTAATCGAAACTCAGTATTTATACCTAAAATTGAAAGGAAAGAATAATGTGTATCAGGGTTTTTCTAAAATCTACCCCTGACGGCCTGAAAAGGGGTAGTCAATTTTACAGGGGAGGATTTTACAGCGTGGCTTGATTAACTCGAAAATTGGTATAAATAATCTTTGAGTCAAGTTATGAACACATCCCAAATGATTTTTCAAAATTCCACCCCTGTGGGGGTGAAAATCGGGGATACAGTTTATAAGAAAAATCTTAGTCGTTAGGTTAATAATCTTGGAAATTGGCATGAATACTCGCCTAAGTAAGCAATAAAGTTTATCATTATAAGTTTTTCAAACTACCCCTCAAAGCGGGGTATAGGGGTGTTGAAGTTTGTGTGGAAGAAATTGAATGCGCGGTCCGATTAACTCGAAACTTAGTATTGATACTTTCGACAGAAAATAATTAATAATAAGTATGTAAAGGTGTCGAAAATTGACCCCTGACGGGGCAAAAGGGGGTAATTCGGTTTTAAGGGGAGGATTTGAACTTGAAACTGTATGTAACATTTTCACGCCTAAAACACTGAACTTCTGATTTGGCAAAGAGATAGATGGCATCCTGGGGAAGCACATACTTTTTATCCTGGTAGCACGTTCCCGTGGGATAACGTCCGACATCCACGCGGGCGAAGCCGCGGGCAGAAGCTAGTTGGATATATTTGATTGAATTTTCGTATGCAGACTGAGCACGTCATTAGATATACGCAGTTTAATTTCATGTAGTCTCCACCTGGTATATATAACTCTAGGGGGTCATTGTAGTCATCATTATGAACAACTTTTACTAAAGGAGCAAACTTGAAAGCGCGAAAAAAAAATTTGCTGTTCCCTACATTTATGTTCGTATAACTCGTCAAAATGTAGGGAACACCAGATTTTTTTTCGCGATTTCGGGTTTGGTCCTGTAGTAAAAGTTGTTCATAATGATGACTACAATGACCCCCTAGAGTTATGGGATATCAAAAAAAACACGTTGTATATTTTACGGGTTTTTCTTTAAAATACAGGGTGGCAGGGACATTGACGTGCAAACTGTAACCATGGATTCAGCACATGAGTTTAGAACCCATAGCGTAGAAATTTTTCGTCGGTTATCAAAAATCTTTTTATCTCTTGGCTGTTATAAAAACTATGGAACCCTACACTGCGCGTGGCACACGCACTTGACCGGTTTTTTATATACGTAATTGACAAAAGAAAAAATACGGGTTCAATATTTTTTGTTAATCTAACTGACGGACTAATTAGAATGTTTTAGGAAACTAGCCTAGTGATTGATTTGTTTATATTTTCAGTGTCTCTGCCAATGATGGCGGTTACAAGATGATGAGCCACGATGAGAACTTTCCCGCGTATCCATGGCAACGCGTCAACAGTCGCGAATGGATCCCGCGTATGCAGAGAACGGAAGACCGAAGCAACCCAGACCTAGTGTAAGTCTTTCATATCTAAATTAAAATTCAATATATTTTATCTCAATTAAATCTAATCTGCATTCGCGATTTATTTGCCAAAAATGTAAACACATATGAGTTTATGGAAAAATTACTTTAATTCCTACACAATAAAGTTCATTTTACGCTACAACTTCAAGCATAATATATGTAATTATGTATATAACTTTTTCAATAGTGCTAGTCACTCTGAAATTAACTTAATAACCATTAAAATAAAGTTGATATTTGTTTAACTTGAAATAACAATAATTTGAAACAATAGTTTGAATAGACTTTACATTGGCACTTATGAAACGTCAGAAGCTAGGTGCACGGTGTCTACCTAAGATACATCCCTGTGACAGATTGACGGACAGCGGAGCCTTAGTATTAGGGTCCCGTTGGCACGGAACGGAACGGAACCCTAAAAATTAACAACTGACAAAAATCTATTAAAACCGTTGTTTTTTTTTTATATGATGATAGAAACGCTCCCTATCCAACAAAGCAAATGCCACTATGTGAGAATGGAAGGTACTGCAACCCGAAAAGGACATCGACTTTTGAAAAAGAAATGGCTGAACTTAAAACCTTTGGAAGAGTAAGTTAATTTTCTTTAATATTCTTCGATCACGAATACACTAGATCATAGGTTCTCAATGTGGGCGATAACGCCCCCTCGTGGGTTCTTGCACAACTCATACTCAACTCATATACAGGGTGACAGGGAAACTCGACGAATTCCTTGAAAGGGGTTATACTAGAGGTCATTAGCAACAAATTTAGTCCAGTCAACTAGGGGTCAAAACTGTAAGAGGATAAATAAATAAATAACGCCTCCTCGTGGGCGATAACGCCCTTCGTGGGCGATAACGCCCCCTCGTGGGCGATAACGTCTGTCGTGGCCTTTTAAGACTTTCAGGGGGGCAGTAGAAAATCCAGAGAAAATTATACGGGTTCTGTTTTTCTTCTTTTTTCTTTGCTTTTTTCATAATAGATGGCTGAAAAGGCTAGCTGTAACGGACCTTGCCAAAGCCAAGGACATGCTGCCATGAAATATTATGAGGGAAATGTCGCTGGACAAAAAGTAGTCATAGCCCAGGGATTGCCGCTCCCCCGACAGGCCTGTCCGGGGAGCGGTGAATGCTTATGCGAATCCCGCACCCCCGGCCATAGGCAGAGGTGTAACACCGCAGTGGTTTTAACCGGTAAGAGTCCGGCATACCCCTCTATCACCCCCACGATGGAGGAAGACCATGAGGATTTCAACCGCGCAGCAAACAAACTAACTATCTACAACGCCACATGCGAACAACGCGTCATACTGACGCCACGCAAATCTTGCATCTCGCAAGCAGAGTTTACCGCAATTAGCATTAGCAAACTTCCAGACATCAGTCGTTGGGCAATTGCCCGCCACACACAACACCCGTCTGGTTGGAGGATCCTCCCTTTTCTATAGAGGATGAGTGGACTTAACACCCTGCTCCTCATACCTCTATACTCATCGTGATCTGAACACGCTACCTTCTGATCGCAACGGCTTTGACGCGCAACCTGTTTCCATGGATTCAGTACATGATTCTGAACCACAGGCGTTGAAATCTTTCGTCTATTCTTCGACATAGAGCCAGCACCCTGATTGCGTCTATCAATCACAATTTGAATAATTTTGAAGCATATTACTAATCCATTACGATGTAGCGGTATCTACAACGCCACATGCGAACAACGCGTCATACTGACGTCACGCAAATCCTGCATCTCGCAAGCAGAGTTTACCGCGCAGTTAGCATAGATACAATTTCCCAATATCAATCGTTGGGCAATTGCCCGCCAGACATAACACCCGTCTGGTCGGAGGATCCTCCCTTTTCAATGGAGGTTGAGTGAACTTTACACCCTGTTCCTCATGCCTCTAAAGCTTCATATGTTCGAAAAATTTGTCTACTCCACGACGTAAATAACGCAATGAATGTTGTTGAACTGTCAAAATGAAACCCCAATGGTTTTCATTGCGTACCACACTATCAATAACAATTATTTGATAGTGTTACGCAATTGCCAGCTTGCTTAAACCACGGAGCCATTTTAAAATTTCAATCTTTATTATCAACTTATCAACTTTATTATCAGCTTGTGGCTAAGTAATAACAGCCGCACGGGTCGATCGATCAGGTTAAGCTACTATTGCCGCGGTTGGTCCGTGGATGGGTGACCATTTTCACATACCAAGTCCCCTCCGTGCCTCGGAAAGCACGTTAAGCCGTTGGTCCCGGCTGTCATTCGTGGATCTTTGACAGTCGTTACGGGTCGTCAGTAGCCCGAAAGTCTGACAACCAGTCTTACCAAGAGGTATCGTATTACCCAGTAACTGGGTTGTGGGGGTCAGATAGGCAGTCGCTTCATGTAAAATACTGGTATTCAGCTGCATCCGGTTAGACTGGAAGCCGACCCCAACATAGTTGGGAAAAGGCTAGGCAGATGATGATTATCAACAACGTTTAAAGTTTTACATACAACTGAGGACCTTCCGGAATAAATTCGATAAATGATGCTGAAAACTGTACTTACCAAAATCCTTAGTGTACCTATTTTAAAAAAAAGAACAACGCTTTTACACAGACAGACACGAAAAGCGACTGTAAATTATAATATACTAGGTTCTGCCCGCGACTTCGTCCGCGTGAATTGTCCGTGCTGCTATCGTACTTTGTTTTCAATTGGTGTTATTTCTGGCTTTTTTTTTTTCATTTTGCGCGGCTCCTTAGGGTCGTAGCGTGATGTTAGGTAGCCTATAGCCTTCCTCAAGAATTCGGCTATCAAACGCAATCAGATTTTTTATAATCTGACTGTTGGTTCCGGAAATACTTACTCTAGGATGCATATCCGGTAGGCTCTTAAAGGCTCGAGCAGACCGGATGCGTATGCGTAGACGTAAGCGTAGACGCGCACGTACCACTGAGTTGTAATGTATGGAACTGTATGAGACAGGACACACCGCTTGCGTAACGTACGTCTAGGACGCGCACGTCTTCGTTAGGCAAGCGGTGTGTCCTGTCAGTGGTACGTGCGCGTTTACGTCTACGCACACGCATCCGGTCTGCTCGAGCATTTAATCCTACCCTTTCCTACGGGCACGTCTTCCCTACCAATACCGCGCCTCCCGGTCTACTTCTTGATATGCAATGCTCGCTGTAGCACCATGAACATGAGGCTACAGGAGCTAGTGCGAATCTTGGGGTTCATTCGATTAATCGAATCTGGTCAAACCACGCTGGGATTGGTGCAATTCATTCATTCATTCATTCTGACTGTTATTTCCGGAGATTACCCCCTACATACATACAAACGAGCAAACAAATTTTACCTCTTTATAATATTAGTATAGAGGTATAGACTAGCTGCGTCCCGCGGTTTCACCCGCATAAGTCTCGATCCCATGTGAATATCGGGATAAAAAGTAGCCTATGTGTTAATCCAGATTATGGTCTACTCATGTGCCAAATTTCATTCAAATCCGTTCAGCCGTTTTAGCGTGAAAGCGTAACAAACGTGCGTCTCCCAATAGAAGTGATAACTTAAACTAATCTATGGTATATGTCTATCGCACACTAAACACTGAGTAGAGAGAGGGAGAAGCGTCTGTCCGAAATACGACTAGCGCTGTGGGTTAGAGTGAGAGAGGAAGAGCCTGCCTACCGCTGCCGTATGCGTCAGAGAAAGGGAAGCCAGACAGACTGGCGCCGTAACGCGTTACGTTACGAAGCGGTTTACCCTCCCATAAGAATTTATCACTTGAAAAATCAAATCTTTTCTCTTTATAATATTAGTTTAGATTTAGATAAAGTAACATAGTATTATTTTCATGTTTCAGGGTTCCGGAGTGAAGGTCATCTACGGTCCAGTGCCAGTACCCGTCATTCTAGTACCAACTTACGACAGACCTCAACAATGACTCTTGAAGAACTCTTCCGAAAAACGTCCCTTTTACTAAATAAGTCAACTGCATTATTATACAGTCGTGGAATGAAAAGGTTAAGCACCTGTTGGCTAATTTTAACTGTCAGAGAAATGTCAGAAAGCCAATTCCAAAATTTAAAAACGTTCAAAATCTTTTTTCAATCTCATCTCAACGTCAAAGTCAGCACAAACGTTCTAATGTGCGTTCGTGATTACCTTGCATGTAAACAAATATGAGTTATTGGAAAAATAACTTTAATTCCTACACAATAAAGTTCAGTTTACGCTACAACTTAAAAAAAAATTAAGACTTTTTATATAATGCTTGTCACTCTTTAATCAACTTAATTACTCCTGGAATAAAGTTGATATTTGTTTAACTTGAAATAACATAAATTGGAAACGTAAATTTGAATGGACCTTACCTAGTCTTTTCCAAACTATTTTGGGGCTGGCTTCCAGTCTAACCGGATGCAGCTGAATACCAGTGTTTTACATGGAGCGGCTGCCTATCTGACCTCCACAACCCAGTTACTGGGTAATACGATACCCCATGGTAAGACTGGTTGTCTGACTCTTGGGCTTCTGACTGACTGCCAATTGCCAAAGTACAAAGGTTTATAAGTGTTATAAGTAAATATTAATGTTTTAAATTAAATAATAAACTTGTTCAATTTATTCGTTTAGTTTTTCTCACATCCTCAGCCTATCTATTCATCATAATATTTTAAAACCGGTCAAGTGCAAGTCAGACTCGCGCACCGAGGTTTCTGTAAATTTTTTTAACTTTTAATATAGGTTTTTTTTTTAATTATTTTTTATTCCATACAGACCGCCAATTTTTTTTTTTTATCATATGGAACGATTTCAAACACAATCTAAATTGTTTGTGAAGAAATAAATAAATAAATAAATTGAGCCAAAGAAAATTAAATCTTATGCCAAGGATATAAGACTCAATTTTAAATGCATATAGTAAATGCTAGGGTCAACACCATTTTGTTAATAATAATAGTTAGCTTAAAAAAAACAAGTTTTGGTCATTGTATTATGCTTTTAACTCAATACTCTAATTTAAACTCAATACTCTAACCTCATACATCCCGTATGAGGCCTTGCGTTAATTATGTTACATAATTATACTAGCAGCGGCCCGCGGTTTCACCAGCATAAGTTTCGATCCTTTGGGAATATCGGATGAAACGTATCCTATGTATTAATCCATGTTGTCAGCTACGTCTATCACGTCACTATACAGGAGTAATTCTTAGTATGGGGCAACGTTTAAAAAAAATACAAAACATAATATGTTGGGAGATGAATGAAACGGACTTATTCTTCTAAGAATAAGGTACATACTATATTGCCTTTTTTTAAATATAAAATACAGGATAGCCGAGCGATACATTATTTTATCGACGCGCGCACTCGGTCCTTGATGTCGTCCGAATCATGGCGGCGGGCTTGCGGCTGGCGCGGTGGCCCCGCGCCCTCCCGCTGCCCCTGGGTCGCCATGCGCGTGAACACGGTCATGCGTGTACATTATACATTAACCAAAAACAGACCTTCTAGATTTCGTTTGTTCTATCTAACCCCCGCTCCCATCCGATAAATTTTGTACTAGACACGGCAGTCTGTTCACCTAACTAGCGCTTCCTTCGCGTTGATTTCGTAACATTTAGCGCGTTGGATTGAAATATATTTATTTTTGTATGAAAGTCTGATGAATTATTAGAAGACATAGAACAGTTGTTGTTCATGATGTAACCATATTTATTCATAACATAGCTAACACTTAAAATGATAATATGTACATTTATATGAAAAACGAACGTACTTTCTATAAAGCTACCATTTACTGGGTACGTCTTTCATTGACTTGAATGTGCCCTGGCGGCTGAGAGTATGTCATGCTCACTCTAATGTCTCGCTGGTGGTGGCGTGTGTGTTGGATCGTTAAGTTCCCTTCAAAATGGTTGAGCTGAATGGTGCTGATCCATACGTCATGTTCGTGAGGGCGCCTTCAGTAGGGACTGGTCATCTCTTAGCTTCTTATTGATTACCACTAGCACCATCTAGTATCGACTAGCAGAACTAATTTACAACTAGCGCCATCTAGTATCGAGTAGCAGAACTAATAGATCCTTTTAGAAATTTGATGCTAGAACTTTCTAGAACTATCGACATCTGGTCAGTCGGGGGCGGTATGTACTCGAACCTTCTAGATGTTTCTACAATAGAAGGTTCTAGAACTATCTGCGGCACTATATAAGGCCGGGATGAGCCACAAGACAACCGAGTCAGAGTTAGATTGGCGATACGAGCGAATACATCGAAAGCGATCTTCAAGTGCGACTTAAGTGCAATATTGTGTTTTATAATTAGTGTGTTTGAGTTTTTATTGGTGTTGATTAATTAAAGTGTAATTTTTGGTAATTTATATCGGCAGTTTTTATTGTTACGAACCTGAAGCTTTGAACAGTAATAATAATAATAATAATAATGACAGCCAATGGCTTAATAGCCAAGAGCCTCGACCAACACCTGAGGAGGCTCTCGTTGGGCAGCTGGATCAAGGGCTTGATTCAGAAGGCGGTACTTCTGGACACGGCTCGCATTGTCAGGAGGTTCCTCTCTCTGGAGCCCTGACCGCCGGTAGCTTGGATCCTGTTCCCGATACCGGTGGGCTACTATTTTTTATATTTTTAAATGTTTTTATAATTTTTATATTCAAATATTTAAAAATATAATTTATATGTGTTATTTTGAATAAAGGAGATAATAATAATAAACGTTTATTTGGAACAAGTTACAGGACATAAATTTACAAAAGAAAACGAAGATAGCTACAAAAGTTAAAACTGTGGCGCAGCTATCAACAGTAATATAGTCCTGAGAGGTTGTTAGTGTTTTACTAATAACCCTGTGTATAGTCATACAATTTCCTACCTTATTAGCCGCAGCCAGCAACTCAGTCAGCCTGGCTGTCACAGTCTTGACAGCGGTGGCCGCCAGCTCACATTTGCTGATGACAGCGAAGAATGGCAGGTCTAGTGCTGTCAACAGGCTTATGTGCTCCTCTGTTATCGATGTTATTCCCGCTGTCGCTGATATCTGGGGGATAAGTGACGGTTAAGTTAGGTTTTAG
Source organism: Apamea crenata (assembly GCA_949629185.1). Taxonomy (NCBI): domain Eukaryota; kingdom Metazoa; phylum Arthropoda; class Insecta; order Lepidoptera; family Noctuidae; genus Apamea; species Apamea crenata. Next base: position 7,070,941 of record OX451382.1, on the reverse strand, counting down.
AAGTTTACAATATTCCTACTAATATTATAAACGCGAAAGTTTGTATGGATGGTTGGATTAGCACACAGATAGTTTATAACATATAGGATACTTTTTATCCCGATATTCCCACGGGATCGAAACGTATGCGGGTGCAGCTACTGTTAGAAATATCAAAGCATCAATACAATACAATACAATACAATAGCATTTATTTGCAAATATGGGTAATACATAAGTAGATAGTAGTAGGTATAAATCAGAGTTCTGCCATATTTCACCATTCGGCATGCAAACATTTTCATTATACAAAATTGTTATAATTTAAATTCTCATTAAAACATTGAATTAATATTACCTATTACATGCAATAAATAAAAATATTAAAATTCAAATTGTCATTAAAACTAACTTAATTATTGCATTCAATAACAAAAATTATTAAAAAATCAAATTGTCCCATTAATCCGTTACATAATGTCATAAATTAAAAAAAAAAAAAAAACATCAAAATGTTAAAAATGACAATACTCAATATATTTATTACTTCCACATGTGAACTTAAATTCAAATTCTATATAAGTTTCAAATTGACGTTATTTCAAGTTAAACAAATATCAACTTTATTCTAATGGTAATTAAGTTGATTTCAGAGTGACTAGCACTATTGAAAAAGTTATAAAAATGTTTGAAGTTGTAGCGTAAACTGAACTTTATGGTGTGGGAATTAAAGTAATTTTTCCATAAACTCATATTTGTTTACATTTTTGGCGAATATGTCGCGATTCAAAAGTAGATTTTACAGAATATGTATGATCATTGTGGACCCCGGTCGGGTACAGCAGAAGTAGGACAGAGGAAGAGGGCTTTTATTTGACTACTTAGACATTATAATAAATATTGTAATTATTTTATAAAAACCGTTCAAGTGCGAGTCGGACTCGCGCACCGAGGGTTCCGTATAATTTAAAATTATGAAAAATATTTTTATTATATAAATAAATAAATAAATAAAATTCATTTATTTCAGATAACTAATTGATCCATAATTCCATTCAGTCCGACTTAAAATCGAATAAATAAATATAAGACTAAATTAAATTACAAATGAAAGATTAAAAATAAAAGAGATTAAAAATAAACAAATTAAATTAAAAATTACAAAATTAAATAAAAAATTTAAAATTAAAATAAAATTAAAATACATTTAAATTACTCGCTTAATAAAGGATCTCCACATCGGCGAAGAGATCCTATCAGCTACAGTCTTCAGAATTCCGTTGCAGCTGCCACGCATTCTGCAGATCAGGGATCCGGTTTTCTTGCGGATGACTGCATGAAAGCCATCCGTGCGATACAGCGCAAACATCCCCGATGCACTACAGAAGCGAGGCAGCCCCAACATCATCCTGAATATGTTATTATACTGGATGCGCAGGACATCCAGCGACCTTTTTGTGTGACTGACCCACAGATTTCCCGTATAAAAGCTTTGACAATACGTTAATTATATGATGTAACTAAAAATTTACGGTTTTCGCAATTTTTCCTTTAACTGTGCTATAAAACGTTGCTTCGTACCAAATTTCAAGATTCTGAGGTCACGGGAAGTACCCTGTAGGTTTTGATTCCCTTGCGAGTGTCGAAAATTTGCGGAAATTTGCGGCATAAACGGCTGTATCTTTTGATTGCGTTGGCTTAGAAGTTTATTTTTTTCACTGCTCTAAGGGTCAGTAGACCTGAGTATTTGATATAAAGGTTATCAAAAAAAATATCTTCTGTTTCATAGCAATATTTTTTTTTAATAACCGACGAAAAATTTCGACGCTATGGGGTCTAAACTCATGTGCTGAATCCATGGTTACAGTTTGCGCGTCGATGTCCCTGCCACCCTGTATATTTGTGTCTGTCTGTTTGTTCCGGCTAATCTCCGAAACGGTTGGACAGATTTTGATAAAATTTGGAATGGGGATACTTTGAACCGTGAGGAAGGACATAGGCTTTCTTCGACATACTACGCGGGCAAAGTCGCGGGCGGAAGCTAGTATTAACATTTAAATACACATTACTCACCACCAACATAGCATAGTGTGGTGAATAGCCGGTCAGTCCATGCAGCGTGGTGCGCTGGTACTTGCTGTGTCCGGCCAGGTCGAGGAACGACACCAGCTTAGCGCTTCTCTCGCCGATCCTCTCTGCTGTCATTAGTTCTGAGCAGCCGTAATTCACCACGTTACCCTGTAAAGAAGATTTTCGTATAGTTTTTTTTATTGTATTTGTTGGTATATTGGCGTGGCTAGCTGACATATCTATACTTATAATAAGAATGTAAAAAAGGTGTGTCTGTACACTGAATATATTTAAAAAATAATAATTGAGGGGGGTTAAGAAACAGTAATAGAACACGAATCTAATAAAAAAAGTCTGTCTGTTTGTCTGTTTATCTGTTTGTCTGTTTATCTGTTTGTCTGTTTGTCTGTTTATACACGCTAATCTCCGGAACTACTGGACAGATTTGAATGAAACTTTTTTTGTTATGTAGCTACTAAACCTGGGCAACATATAGGCTATAATTGATTTTGGAAACTGGAACACCTGATGCAGAACCGCAACAGACCAGCTAAACTATAAGAGTTACAAAAATGGCGCCTTAAAAATTTTTTTGCGTCTGATGAGCATTTTCTGCTGCAAGAATAACATTGAAGATCCGGAACACCTGATGTGGAACTCTTAGAGCACAGCTAAACTATAATATTTATAGGTTTGACATCTTAGCAAAAGTTATTCAGTCTGATGAGCATTTTCTGCTGCGAGAATAAAACTCGAGGATTGGAACATCTGATGTGGAACTCTAAGAGCACAGCTAAACCATAACATATATAAGATTGACATCTTTGCAAAAGTTGTTCAGTCTGATGAGTATTTTCTGCTGAGAGAATAAAATTCGAAGATTGAAACATCTGATGTAGAACTCTAGAGCACAGCTAAACTATGGCATATACAGACATGACATTTTAACAAAATTTGTTTGGTCTGATGAGTATTTTCCGCCGAGATAATAAAAATCAAGGATCAGGAACATTTGATGTGGAAATCACTTTATACTAATATAACTAGGGCAGATGAGATTAACGCTTCATTAAAACATTCGTATCTATGGCCTTACTTTTTTTAACAATAAATATGAGAGCCCAGCTTGGTGGTAATTCACATGCCCAAGAGTTTTCAGAAACATTATTAAAAGTTGGAGAAGGTCTCCTTCCTGCACAGGTCTGGTGACTGTTCCTGATATACTTGGAAAAGTTGTTGCCTCCGAAGAGGAACTTATACAATCAGTATTTGGGGACATTCAGAGCATAAGAAACCAGAAAAAATCGTGGTTATGTGAACGCGCCATATCGACCCCAAAAAACGAACAAGCTGCATCAATAAATGAAAAAAAATTGGGGGAAATTATTGGAGATGAAGTCGTTTACACTTCTTTTGATAACGTAGACGATCAGGACGACGTCACCAATTACCCAGTTGACTTCCTCAATTCACACACAGCGATGAGTGGTCTCCCTGCTCATAAAATAAGACTCAAAGTTGGTGTTCCTCAAATACGGAAAAACCAACAATATAGTTTATAAAGATTTAAAAAAAAAATAGTAATGTTAACTAATTGATATTAATTTCGCTTTATAATTTCGGAATGAAAATAATTCTACCTTTATATTTTAATGAAGTTATAACCTACCCAGTCTACAACACTCAATCAAACTCAAAACTCAAACTCAAACTCAAATCATTTATTTCAATTAAACCATTTACAGGCACTTTTGAATTGTCAAAATTAAATAGTCGGTCAGTTAGTCAGAAAGTTGAAGCTAGTCTCTAATCTAAGTTATACCAAACTTAATCGAAATCCTCCATCGGTTTTGATTGATTTATTGGCTGACATATCAACGCACAGTTCCAACTATTACCGAAATTCCTATCGGAACGAGAAAGGGACTGGATTCGCGTACGAAGTCGCGGGCAGAAGCTAGTGGCAAATAATTTAATTTAATGTTCTCTGTGTTGTAATATTAATTACTTTGCATACCTAGTATTTTATTTTAGAGGGGCTTGTGGCTAAGTAATAACAGCCGCACGGGTCGATCGATCAGGTTAAGCTACGCTTGCCACGGTTGGTCCGTGGATGGGTGACCATTTTCACATACCAAGTCCCCTCCGTGCCTCGGAAAGCACGTTAAGCCGTTGGTCCCGGCTGTCATTCGTGGATCTTTGACAGTCGTTACGGGTCGTCAGTAGCCCGAAAGTCTGACAACCAGTCTTACCAAGGGGTATCGTATTACCCAGTAACTGGGTTGTGGAGGTCAGACAGGCAGTCGCTTCATGTAAAATACTGGTATTCAGCTGCATCCGGTTAGACTGGAAGCCGACCCCAACATAGTTGGGAAAAGGCTAGGCAGATGATGACCTAGTATTTTATTTTATTTTATTTATTAAGGACAACAAACAGCAGTATATTAAATATTACACATGACTGGAGTACTAAAATAATAGAATTAACAAATACACTAGTATTGTATACAATCAAGTATTTTCTAACTGAACAGACAGCTGTGCTGCTGGGGAGTTTGCTGCGCCACTTCTTCTTCCCAGCGAAAGCACTAGGAAGTGGTGAAGGCTGCATCCGAAGGGCGAAAGTCTGACATGGAATACGATGCCCTTGGTAAGACTGGTGCCTTACCAAGGGCATCGTATTACCGATTAACTATGTTGTGGAGGGCAGATACGCCTTTGTTCCATGTTAAATACTGGTACTCAGCTGCATCCGATTAGACTGGAAGCTGACCACAGCATACTTGGGAAAGGCAGAGAGACAAGTAGCATCAGCACGTAACACTCACACACACACACTTCCGAATTCGCCATTGTCTCGGACTGTACCGAGAGCTCCCGCGCTTACACACACATTCACAGCGTGTTTGTACACTTGGTAACCACAAGTAAAGCGCGCGTCGGTTCGTGAGATAAAAATACTGTACACAGATGATGATGAGAACTAAACTACTAAAGCAATACGTTACCTGAGCATCGAACCCCAGTATCTCGTGGCTCAGAGACGATGTCCTGCCACTCTTAACCTCGTGCAGATGTCGGAACATGTTCAAACGAGCGCTCCCTCTGCCGTTGTCAAGTTCACCTGAACAAATAAATATTCATATAAAAAGAAACTGTTTACGTCCACCGCCACACATGGAGTACGAAAAAAACTGGGGATTAGTCATAAAACATACACAAAAAAAGTACAGTCAATCGCATGACAGTTCTCACTCTTGAACCTCGAAAATCACCCTTACTGTTACGACATAAAGGTGTTTTGAATGTAAAATTGTTACATATTCGCCAAAAATGTAAACAAATATGAGTTTATGGAAAAATAACTTTAATTCCTACACAATAAAGTTCAGTTTACGCTACAACTTCAAACATTTTTATAACTTTTTCAATAGTGCTAGTCACTCTGAAATCAACTTAATCACCATTAAAATAAAGTTGATATTTGTTTAACTTTAAATAACGTCAATTTGAAACAAAAATAAAATTTGAATATACGCGGCTACGCGGTCAAAACTGTCGCCCAATATTAATCGTTGTTATGACAACCACGAAACCAGTAACGGTCCATTTCAGACATAGCATACTTTAATTAGCCTATAATGTACGAGCGTGCGTGATGTGCGAGCGTGTGTGTGTGTGTGTGTGTGTGTGTGCGGTGTGTGTGTGTGTTTGTATAATATAATGTATAATGTACTCCCCGTCATTCTAATATTTTTTTTGTGCTGCACCATGTCTGGGAACCAAAGGGTTACGGAGAGAGAGAGACGGTTTCCAACTTTTCCTGACGTTTTTTTTTTTTACGAAAGCAAGTCTTTTGATTTCATAACACAACTTTAAACCACCCAGAAACACAATGTCTTACGTGTGGTACAATGTGCACACATCACAAGCGGTTTATTTTCTTACAACAAAAATAAAAGTAACACAGGCCTCCTCTCTGCGAGATGGAGCGGGCCATAATCCACCACGCGGACCCAGTGCGGGTTGGTGGATATCACATGTCTACGAATTTTCTGTTCTAGGACATGCCGGTTTCCTCACGATGTTTTCCTTCACCGCTTCGTTTAATTTCAGAGTTAATCACAGACACCAGGGCCCATTCTATATTGTAATTATTATTCTGCAAACCACGTACAGTCACGAGCACCAATATGTCAACACTTGGCAACTTTCAATTGCGATTTTTTCGTGAAATAACGAATGCAACGGAGAAATATGACACATTAGATAAACCTATGGGTTCGAAAATGCTATGTTCGTAACAACATAAAATTTCATTCAAAAATAAAGGAGTAAATCGCTTTTGAATAAAGCCGAGTGTATACATACTTTTGCTCGTGACTGTACGGTTGCCAAGTGTAATTCGACCGTTCAAACCGTTTCATTTTCGTTCATCGTTATTAGCAGATACCGTGACTAACTAATGAATTGACGTGGTTTCGAAGTAAGGAATCATTAAGATGGTCATTGTGAATTGGGGCCCTGCACGTCGGTAATAACACTTGATCTACGAAAACCGACCTTAATGTGACGATATAAAGGCGCTATCAAAGTTGGTCGTGCGTCTTTTGCCACTCACCTTGAGTCAATACTCCTATGAGCGTAGACTTGCCAGCCTCGTTGGCACCCATGACCGCTACTCTTAGCTCCACACTCTGCTTCGGGTCCGGTAACTGAAACAACGACATATTCCCTTTTGTTTATTTTATTTTTGTAACAATTTTATGGTTTAAAAGAGTGTCCATGGAGTTTCTTGCCCGTTCTTCTCCATAGGTACCTACGCTTTGGAATGGGCAACTAGCTTCATCTTTCTGACTGACTGACCCTTTGACAATTCAAAAGTGCCTGTAATTGGCTTATTTTAAATAAATGATTTGAGTTTTTTTTTTTATCGTAAAACGAGGTCATAGCCTAACAATATTATAAATCGAGTGCAACAATATTATAGATCGGAGAGTGATCAGGCGCAGGACCAACGGCTGTAGGTGGTTTCTGAGGCACGAGGATATCACACCGTACCGTGTAATTGGTAATTCCTCCTACCTAATGTTATAAAAGCGAACGAGCGTCTGTTGGTTTGACCTTCTTTCACATAAAGACACTATATCTGCCGAAAACATAGGCTAGTTTTTGTCTCAGAAAAACTTACCATTCCTGTGGGGTGAGGCAAGAGAACCAGGAGATTGAAACCTTGGATAAACGATGGGTGTTTGTGTTTGTTACCCACCTTCCTAACATAGACCTCTGCGACGGCCCTGTGCGGCCCCACCCGGCGCGCCGTGACGTGCGCCAGCGTGGCCCCCAGCGCCTGCGCCATCCTGCGCAGCGCCACCAGCGAGCTGCGCAGGCCGCGCGCGCGCAGCCCCACCAGCGCGCCGCAGTCGCGCACGCCCAGCACGTACACCGCGCTGCCACCGCCTGAGCGGAGCCGCCATTTTAACTGCGGAAGAATAAACAGGTTTATGGTAAAGAATAGCCGGAATAACATCAACCGTTTCATTCTTTTAATTCTTTGGTCTGATAGGCTTTGCATCATTGTTTGAAACATCAACAAACCTGTGTGACTAGATGCTGGAACCTCCGCTCGCACAGTGAAACCAGCTGTAATTTGTACTCCACGTTGCCGAACCTGGGCTCCGGCGGCAGGCTGCCGTACACCTCGTCACCTGAGTCCTCAGGCTCTGAGGTTCTGCAGGAAAAAATAAATAAACTTGATTTTTGGACCGAAATTCCTTAACGCGGCTTGCGGTAGGAATTCTCTCTCTCTCACACAGACTCACATTCTCTCTCTCACACACACACACTCACATTCTGTCTCTCTTTCATACACTCTCTCTGTCTCTCACTCTCTCCCCTCTCCACTCCCTCTCACTCTCTTTGTCAATTAGTATCTCATTTGCGTAAAGGTTTTCCTTCCACCACTGTACATGTAGGTGCATTAGTCGAATACTGTCTCATGAGAAAATTTTATTTTTTATTTTATATGGCATTTTTATATATTACCTATGCTATAAAATAAAATAATAAACATTAAAAAAATACTCACGAATCATCAATGTACTCCTCCATATCATCCGAGCTATAGAAGAAATCATTCTCCAAGTCATTCGTGTCAAAATCTCCAGCCAAATACATATCATCTTTAAGTATAACCTTTTCCAGCTTGTCTATGACATTATAGACATCCCTGTCTCTGAACTTGTCTATGCCACCTTCGTTAAGTCTATTTTTCATGTTGAAATCATTTTTTAAATCATTGACATTTTTTCCGATATTTTCGTCGCAAATTTTTTGTACTGAGAGTTGGTTGTTCCAGTTCTTGGTGTCAGTATCGACACCGTCTGTAATCCAGGCGGAGTTGGTGATGTCTTTGGCAGGGGATATCTTGTTCTTTTTTCGCCTGTATTTTCTGCCTGAGTTCCTGCGTTTCGTTTTCTTGTCGCTGTCTGTTCTATCTGTAAAGTTATAACATTTTTATTTTTATCTTGAATACGTTTGAATACATAGTCAGCCTATAATGTTCCCACTGCTGGGACACAGGCCTCCTCTCGGTGAGAGGGAATGGGCCGTGATCCACCACGCGGGCCCAGTGCGAGTTGGCAGGTGTCACATGTCTTCGAATTTTCGGTTCTAGGACATGTCGGTTTCCTCACGATGTTTTCCTTCACCGTTTTGAGTGCAGTGGTGACGAAATAATTTACACAAAGGAGGTATATAAAAGGAAACTTTTTTCTGACACATTAGTCTTGTATAGCATTCATTCATCATGAGCAGTGGTGGCGCAGTGGTAACGGCCGCGACATACGAGTTGTAGGTCGTAGGTTCGAACCCAGACAGGCGCTTTACGATTGAATGTCACTCTGCAGTGCTGCGCGAAACTCTGCAGACGTGATGGGTATCGATGTGTAAACCGCGTACCCGCGGCCGCCTGAACATGTGCAAAGGGTCCTCATATATAGTGGCGACATCTACATCGCCACATGCGAACTACGCATCACACTGACGTCACGCAAATTCCTGCATCGCGCAAGCAGAGTTTACCGCGCGACTAGCATATATACAACGTCCCGACATCAATCGTCCGGCAGCCCAACAGATGCAACACCCATCTGGTCGGAGGAACCTCCCTTTTCTATGGAGGATGGGTGAACTTTACACCCTGTTCCTCATACCTGTACAATACAATATGAAGGTCACTTACCATCATCTTTCTTGTTAATCTCAATGAAGTTCTCGATATAACTAACATCTTTAACTAAGAGATCGGTGCTGAGATCCGGTTCACAGAGGAAAGAGGACTCTTCTGGCAAGGTTTCATTCTTCACATTCGATTTGCGGCCTCTTCTGCGCCCTGAAAGAAGAAAAGATAATGTCTAAAGAAGAATAACAGATACGGTCAGACAGTAATTTAAATAAAATCTCAATTCATCTACATACAAAAATTACCGTCACACAAAGAACCTCGTAATTCTAACTTACCCTTGGGAGCGTCAGGTTTCTTCTTGACTGTATCCTGTTCAGGTTTGTGCCTCTTTTTATTCTTCTGCTTGTTCTGGTTCCCGTCTGAAGGGTCAAATAAACTAAAGAAGGAATCCATTGCACTGTAACAAGAAAATAATTTAACTTTATTACAAATACAAATGGTAAAGGCGGGCTACTAAATAAGTGAACTGCATTATTGTTATATGTTGGTTATTATTCGAATGAACACGATACCCCTGAGTAAGACTGGTTGTCTGACTCTTGGGCTTCTGACTGACTGCCAATTGCCAAAGTACAAAGGGTTATAAGTGTTATAAGTAAATATTAATGTTTTAAATTAAATAATAAACTTGTTCAATTTATTCGTTTAGTTTTTCTCACATCTCCAGTCTATTCATCATAATATTAAAAAACCGGACAAGTGCAAGTCGGACTCGCGCACCGAGGCCTCCGTACAAATTTGAAGGTATGTAAATAATTTTAAAATTATTATTTTTTGTAATATAACTACAAATTTACGGTTTTCGGGTGTTTTCCTTTACTTGTGCTACATGACATTGCTGCTTGCCAAATTCCATGATTCTAGGTCAACGGGAAGTACCCTATAGGTTTTGATTTCGGAACCTAAACGCCTGTATCTTTTGATTGCGTTGACTTAGAAGTTTGAATTTTTCACTGCTCCAAGGGAGAGTCAATTATTTGTCACTGTTTGTTGACGGTTCTATTACGTGCATGTTTCAGGAATTCCCGATTAAAATAACCTACTTTGATTTCTTGTATATTTTTTTTGTCTCCTTTACTCTTTCACACGCTGTCTACATCTTTCTATCTATTGTCCTATCGCAGGTATGCTGGAAGAGGTTTCTTATGAAATAAGCATCACCTCTGTACCTATTTTTTTTTCTGTTTATTTTTATATCCCATAACTCTAGGGGGTCATTGTACTCATCATTATGAACAACTTTTACTATGGGACCAAACCCGAAGTCGCGAAACAAAAATCTGGTGTTCCCTACATTTTGACGAGTTATACGAACATAAATGTAGGGAACAGCTGATTTTTTTCGCGCTAAGTAGAATGGTAAAATTAATAAATACTTTGTCCTGTTGGTATACAAAATTTGCACGACATAGAAACCAAATTATCTTGATATCTTTAGGTTTTTTAGCAAAAAAAAATATTTGGTTTTTGTCATTTATAATTATAAACCATCTGAAAGTCTTGGGAAAGCTAAAGACAGAGAAGTGTGGCGTGCATTGCAGGATGCCTAAAGGCTGGAGAAGACGAAACCATCTGAACATAGTTTTTTTTATTATAATATAATCAGCCTATAAAGTTCACACTGCTGGGACACAGGCCCCCTCTCGGTGAGAGGGAGTGAGCCGTAATCCACCACGCGGACCCAGTGCGGGTTGGTAGATGTCATATGCAAATTGCAAATAACGTAAGAAAATTCTGCGGACTACCTTGGCGCTGAACAAGTTATTTTTTTTTTTTTTTTTACCAAAATCATATATTTATTTACAAGTTTGGAAACTAAAATGCAAACACATGATAGGTCAAAGATGTTACATATTTTGTTGAGTACGATTCCAAAGACAGTCGCAGCGAGCAAAGTATTTCATAGTGTAAATATATCCACAGACGAAAGATATTGTGCCAAATTACATTACAATGTTATCTTTAGAATAAGACTATCTGATTGCTCAGCAATGTTAAAATAATAGCAGAAGGTGAAGTCTGAAAGTCAAACTATATGGCGGCTCGGAACATGAGGCTGATCGCTGCGCAGTAACAAATGTATGTGTCAGCAGAGGTGAGGGGTGAGGTACTTTTAATATTATGGTGATCAGTTTGTAATTATTGCTATACATATTTTCAAAATATTTGGTGATCAGTGTGTAACTTGTGATATTTTATTAATATTATGGTGATCAGTATGTAATTTTTGCTATATTTTGAAAATAATTATGTTGATTGGGTTTGATAATCTTGCTGTTACTAAATATCAGTGTGTATTTTGTGAAATATTTTGGTGTTAAGTTTGTAATTTGTGATATTTATTAAATATTTTGGTGACCAGTTTGTAATCTGCGATATTTTGTAAATATTTTGACACAAAACTCTTTTTTAAACGCGATAAAAAATGTACTCTCCTCTCCGAGCCGGTCTGTATGAACGGACAATTAGTCTTACTGATCTACTAATCGTATCTATAATGTGACAAGATCTTTAATATTCGCATGATGAGCGGCAGGTCATTCACTCCTTTGTTTTTAACAAACGACCTCAATTTAGATGCTAATGTTATGTAAATATTCTGATTTAATTTAAATGTAGGAAGTACTTTGTCTGTGACTAGCGTTTTCGCGCTTGAAAACGTCTGCTTGAATTTGATCATCTATAATATAAAAATGAATCGCTGTATGTGTTGCTAAGCGCAAATCTCGAGAACAGCTGAACTGATTTCGCTAATTCTTTTTTTAGACTATTCCTTGAAGTACAAGGATGGTTCTTACGCAGAGAAAAATTAAAAAATAGGATAGGAGTAAGTTAGGGGAGTAGGGCAGGAGTAGGGTAGGGGGTAGGGTAGGAGTAGGGTAGGAGTAGGGTAGGAGTATGGTAGGAAGACGGTAGGAGTAGTGTAGGAGTAGGGTAGGAGTAGGGTAGGGGGTAGGGTAGGGGGTAGGACACCACGCAAACGAAGTAGCGCCGGGCAGCTAGAAATAATTTATATGGCAAAACAACGTTTGCCGGGTCAGCTAGTTTAGTTAATAAATTTTTAAATAATATGTTTTAAATTACTACAATACAGAGCAGTGACGGTCCAGTGGAATTGGCCCCGACTTACGCGTTGTAGGTCGTGAGTTCAAACCCAGACAGGCATTTTACTTTGTGTATTTAATTTTATCACCACTGCTCTCATAACGGTGAAGGAAAACATCGTGAGGAAACCGGCGTGTCATAGAACCAAAAATTCGAAGACCTGTGATAGCTACCAACCCGCACTGGGTCCGCGTGGTGGATTATGTCCTACTGGCCTGTGTCCCAGCAGTGGGAACATTATACGCTGATTATGCTAATTAATTTTGATCCACATACTTATGTTGAGTTGAGCGCCGCCATTTGCAAAAAAAAACGCAAGAAATCTTGAATTTCGTTACCTACACAATGAATCACTTTTACCTTATAATTATGATCGTTTAGTCACCCAGCAACTTAATTATCTATGCTGTTTGCATCATCTCTTAGTATTGCACAATAATTCTCATTTTTGGGATTCCCCGAGTAAAGTTCTACTAACCTAATATCGCGACATATTCGCCAAAAATGGTAAACAAATATGAGTTTATGGAAAAATAACTTTAATTCCTACACAATAAAGTTCAGTTTACGTTACAACTTCAAACATTTTTTTTTACTTTTTCAATATTGCTAGTCACTCTGAAATCAACTTAATTACCATTAAAATAAAGTTGATGTTTGTTTAACTTGAAATAACGTCAATTTGAAACATAAATAAAATTTGAATTATAGATATTAATAGACTGCTGACGTTTGCTTATAAATGTTTATTGTCTGCTGGCTGGCTGGCTGGCCATATTTGTCGAAGGACCGATGGCCGGTGGAGCAGACGAGTCCTGGATGTCTACTCCGAAGTAGTATCCGCCGAATATTCGGCAGTTTCCTGCTACGAAGTTACTATTTGGTTCGGTCGGTTCCAATCCCACACTCCTACACTCTTTCGAATATTGACTATGGTCCCGACCCAACTGAGCCGATCCGAACATTTTTCGCATTTTTCAATAATATTCAGTTCGGCCATGTGTCGGTCCGATCCGAATATTCGCACTTTGCACTTCGGAGTAGACCCCCCCGAGTAGAGACCGCGTATCGGCAAGCGTAGTGTGGGACGCCCCCCAGCTAGATGGACAGACGACCTAAAGAAGGTGGCTGGGACTGGGACAGACTGGATGCGGAAGGCGGAGGACAGGGTGTTGTGGCGCAGCCTGGGAGAGGCCTATGTCCAGCAGTGGACTGCGATAGGCTGAGATGATTGTTTGCTTATGTAGGAGAAATTACCTGAGCGCGTTTTAAAAGGCACTTTTAATGTTGCTAAATGGATACAGTATTTTTTTTAATGGCATCTCTCAGTTCAACCTATGGGTTGTCGTCTGTATAACCGCCTGTGATTGCCTCAATAAATTAAGGCCTGGCTGGACTACATGCTAAGCGGACCCCCTGTGGGGCACGGATCTCGGCTTAGGGCGTCGCAGGCTTGGGGACAAGCTGGATCGGATTATATTGTGTACAGAAGAATCTTATATTTATAACAAACAGCTGATTTCTTATTTTAGTTTATTCCCCAGATAGAGACAAAAATAAAATTCTATCTGTGGCATGTTTTTTTTTTCAAATTTGGCAATGCTTTAACGAAAAATTGGCGGGAATTTGGTAATCTTTGTTATTCTTGGCTGTCGCAGAATTTTTTATTAAGTATTCCCTTCCTTAGTTTAACGCCACCGTGATGCAACAAAATATGGATGAAAAGCAGCTCAAAAACCCAGATGGCCACATCATATTTATAGTTGGGTAAAATAAACAGCTGATTTTTTATTTTAGTCGATTCCCCAGATATAGCAGAGACAAAAATAAAATTCTATCTGTGGCACGTTTTTTTTTTCAAAGTTGGCAATGCTTTGACGGAATATTGGCGGGAATTTGGCAATCTTTGTTGTTGACTGACCGCCGCCATTTTTTTATTATATTACTACGATGTAAGTGCCAAATTGGATTATAAAAAAAAAACATTATGGCTGTTTGCCTTGTAAAAATAGCAACTCAACACCATCTTCCTGTCCTAATTGTTATTAATTTGTCTATTACTGTATTAAATATTTGTATATAATCATTACATGGCGGAATGAGTGACATCAAATAGGCTGAGAATCAGCACTTTTCGAACGTCAAAAATTACAAAAGACAGTCCCCCAAAACACCCGCCCTTCATCACTTCCTAGTGCTTTCGCTGGGAAGAAGTGGCGCAACAAACTCCCGAGCAGCACTGCTGTCTGATAAGTTAGAAATTAATATTGTATACAATACTAGGTCTGTTAGGCCTAGGACTAGTGTACACTGCGTCGGCGCAGACAAGATTTTTGTTTTTGTGTTAAACGTGTCGTTTCTACAGCGTGTGTAGAAACGACACGAATTCTTGCATAGACCCGGCGATTTTTCTTGTCGTGGACACGCGGCCTAAATTAACATTACAAGACACAGAACATTAAATTAAATTAGTTGCCATATGTCAGCTAGCCACGCCAATAAACCAACAAATACAACAAAAACTATACGTACTCAAGCAAGAAAATAATTAATCAAAATTAAAAATGTAAATAAAAACTTACTACCTAAATAAAAGCCTCCAGGCGTAAAGGGCATCTTTTGTACCTACCACACCACCTAATTGGATTTCATCGTATTTTCATTTTTTTTGCGCGGTACTGTACCCTATTTTAGTTTAAATAAAATTACTCCATACATCATCAGCTATCTGACAGTGAAAGTTCCGTCCAAATCGGTCGAGCCGTTTCGGAGATTAGCCGGAACAAACAAACAGACACGAAAATTAAAAAGAAACTTTTTTTTACTTATAAGTTATAAGTAAGTCCCGTATATTATTATACTTTCATCTGCACTTAGTAAAACGCTGTTATTTTGATATTACAAACAGACACTTTTTTTTTTGTGGATGGGAAATCATCAAATGACCCCTCCCGCTCTGGGTGGAGCGGAAGGGAGTGTCAAACAGACACTTCAATTTTATTTATTTGTATAGAGTATAGAATGATGTATAGATGGAGTTCATTATTTATACGTGCGCTATGGAGCGAGCTATGCTCGAAGTTTCTTTGAAGGATAAAATCAGAAATTAATCCGGAATAGAACCGGAATTACGGACATAGCTTGCAGAGCAAGCACAGTGAAGTGGCAGTGGGCTGGCCATGTTTGTCGAAGGACCGATGGCCGGTGGAGCTGACGAGTCAGAGAGAGTTGGAGTGGATTTCAGGACTCGTCAGCTCCACCGGCCGGGTATCGCGGACGCCCCCCAGCTAGATGGACCTACGACCTTAAAAAGATGGCTGGGACAGACTGGATGCGGAAGGCGGAGGACAGGGTGTTGTGGCGCAGCCTGGGAGAGGCCTATGTCCGTCCAGGTAGTGGATTGCGATTGGTCAGCCAATCTCTCAAATTATCAATTTATCAATGAAAAACTGCCCGAGCAGTTTACTGCTCTAACTGCGCTGAATATGTACGTAATAGGTACGCAAGTGAAAGGAATGCAATGACTCTCACTAGAACGCGTATGTTTACGCGCGATAACGTCATATACGAGTTCATTATTATGTATTAATTAAGCGTATTAGACTCTATTTTAATAACAATTTCCAACAACATGAGCATAAGGTCCAGCGGGGTAATAGCGTAACAAAACACACTAACATTTAGCAATGTCTTTTAGTTTGACAGTTCAACAATATTCATTGCGTTATTTACGTTGTTGAGCACACAAATATTTCGAACATATGAAGCAATGGATTAGCTATCGACGCTCCCAAGCAATAACCCGGTAATCGAAAAATCAAAATTTTACAGGAGAAAAGATTTACTGATTTTATCAAATATCTTTTCAACACGTGGGACTATTGAAGTCATTGATGTATTAAATGAAAGGTATTTTTTTACATCAATGACTTCAATAGTCCCACTTGTTGAAAAGATATTTGATAAAATCAGTAAATCTTTTCTCCTGTAAAATTTTGATTTTTCGATTACCGAGTTATTGCTTGGGAGCGTCGCTATATCCTTCAAAAGGTTCGTTTCCGGGTCAAGGCCTGTCGGGGGTGCGGTGAATGCTTACGCGAATCCCGCACCCCCGGCCATAGGCAGAGGTGGAACACCGCGGTGGTTTTAGCCGGTAAGAGTCCGGCATACTCCTACGTCACCCACGATGGAGGAAGTCCATGAGGATTTCCACCGCGAACCCGGAAAAAAAGGCGACTGGATTTAGTGTCCTGTTGATAGCAATAGGCTCGTTCCATTACATGGGACCTAAAAATAAAAAAATCCTCCAGACTGTATTTCGGCCATTGCGACAGTGGTATAAATTTTAATTTTTTTTTTTTTTTGCGAAGTTTCTGCCGAACCCTTCGGGTATAACAGTCGTGATGTTACACTATAATTGTTTTAGAGAATATCTAAAGTAAGAATCCAAAATCTCACCTATTTACAAAACCGAAAACCACAAAGCCTGTGATTACCTAAACTACTTTCACAATTCATGTGATTCCGGAAAATAGCTTTATGGCCTACACATAAACGTTCTTTTCCGCTACAAATTCATTATTTTAATGCCATATTCAATAGAATTCTTAAATCGACTTAATTTACCCTAATTTATATTTGTGTAAGTAATGTAAATTGCAAACTAGTATTTGAAATTAGTGTAGTCATTCTGAAGTCAAATTTATCAACACTAATATAAAGTTGAGATTTGTGTAACGTAAATTGGAAACCAATATAAACTTGACTTATTAAAATGACAGTGCATCATAAATAAATGAAGGAAAACAACAATAATTTTAATTTTCCTTATAATAAATGTCCCTTCATAATAGCCCAGATATAATTTTATTTGTATATTTTCCTCTACTGACCTCGTTGGTCTAGTAGTCGCAAGCACAACTGTTGAGCATGAGGTCCTGGGTTCGATCCCCGGGCCAGGCAAAGTGTTATTGGGTTTATCCATACTGGACATTCTCAGTAGCAGCCCAGAGTCTGGATCAGTACCCGGTTGAATTTAATATCCTACTAATATTATAAACGCGAAAGTTTGTATGGATGGATGGATGTTTGTTACTCTTTCACGGAAAAACTACTGAACGGATTTGTATGAAAGGCACACAGATGGTTTATAACCAGGATTAACATATACGATAATTTTTATCCCGATATTCCCACGGGAGCGAAACTTATACTGGTGAAACCGCGGGGCGCAGCTAGTAAGTTACTAATCGCTTGAATTATTCAAGTTAATTAATGAATTTCTTAAAATAATTATGAAATATGTAACATTTGCGGTTTTGCACACCGACATCAAAGGCTTAACAAGAGATCAATGCAATTATCTTCAGATCTTTCTGTACCTTTATTTATACAAATAAATAATTTTGAAGGCTCGCCCCCAATTACATGGGACATAAACATGACTAGCAAAATATGAGTGTACTATAGCTACACGTCTGCCTAACCCATCGAGGACTATACGCGTGATGTTATGTAGTTTATTTCCCTCAATTACATTTTATATTACTTAGTTCTTATCAGATTCATTAATAAATGCCTGTATTATCTGATATTGTTGAGCGAGTAGATTGTATACAAATATAATATTTATAACTTTTAGTTTACTGTGACCCTAATCTATTGCTGTAATCTATGGTTGCCACACTTTGTAGGTATGTATGCAAAATATTAGAAAACATTTTATCAGAGTAACGGTGGAGTTTCTCCAAGTCTTCTCTATACGGAAACTACCATTTGGAAGGGGCGACTAGAATCAATTCTATTTTACTGTAATTTTTGACATTCAAAAGTGCCTTATAAGTTCCTATTTGAAATAAATGCTTTGACTTTGGTAAAGATGATTTTTCGATGTTGCCCAAGCCTCCTCTCAGTAAGAGGGAGTGGGCCGTAATCGCCCACGCCGGCCCAGTGCGGTTTGGTACAGGCGGTCTACTCCGAAGTGCAAAGTGGGAATGTTCGGATCGGACCGACACATGGGCGAACCGAATATTATTGAAAAATGCGAAAAAGTTCGGATCGGCTCAGTTGGGTCGGGACCATAGTCAATATTCGAAAGAGTGTAGGAGTGTAGGATCGGGACCGACCGAACCAAATAGTAACTTCGTAGCAAGAAACGGCCGAACATTCGGCCGATACTACTTCGGAGTAGATCCCTAGGTCACATGTCTTCGAATTTTTGGTTCTTAGACATGTCTGTTTCCTCACGATGTTTTCCTTCACAGTTTCGAGAGCAGCAGCGGTGAATTTATTTACACAAAATAAAGCACCTGCTTGGATTCGAAACTGTGACCTACTGCTCGGAAGTCGTGGTCTTCACCTCTGGGCCACCACTGCTCTCGCAACACACTTTTATACGCAATGATATAAAATGTATATTCAAATTTTATTTATGTTTCAAATTGACGTTATTTCAAGTTAAACAAATATCAACGTTATTTCAATGGTAATTATGTTGATGTCAGAGTGACTAGCACTATTGAAAAAGTTATAAAAATGTTTGAAGTTGTACCGTAAACTGAACTTTATTGTATAGGAATTAAAGTTATTTTTCCATAAACATATATTTGTTTACATTTTTGGGGAATATATCGCAAATTCAGATTAGAAATTATTTCCATTGTTTTCCGACTGTACCTACCTAACGTATTTTATAATTAAATGTTTTTTCCACATAATAACTAATAATAAATAGGGAATATTTATATCAAAGCTGTAAAACCACAATTATTTTACAATATAATAAAGCTAAAGAGTTTGTTTATTTGTTTATACACTCTGAACAGGCTCATAATAAATTAGTGCGCTTTACCATCAACAATTGCATCACTGCTTTCCATCAGGCGGGGTCGCAGTCAATCACTAGTTTATATCACATATACATACGTCATGTTCGTGAACGGGCGCCGTCAGTAGGGACTGGTCATCTCTTAGCCGCCACGGCTTATTGTAATTTTTAATTTCTGAATTGTTTTTATGTTTTCTATAACGGATGCTTCAAACGTGCACGTCTTTCTACATCGTTCTCACATGGTTAATTTCAACACGAATGATGTATCAAATATTTTGTAACAATTTTATGATTTAAAAGAGTGTCCATGGAGTTTCTTGCCCGTTCTTCTCCATAGGTACCTACGCTTTGGAATGGGCAACTAGCTTCATCTTTCTGACTGACTGACCCTTTGACAATTCAAAAGTGCCTGTAATTGGTTTAGTTGAATTAAATGATTTGAGTTTGAGTTTATCATTAAAAAAAAACTCTGAAACTACCAGTCGGATTTGATAAATTATTTTTGTGTTTGATAGCCCAATTCTCGAGGAAGGCTATTATAAGCTATTTATTATCATATCGCTACAACCCTTAGGAGCCGAGAAAAAAGATAAAATGGCAGAAAGAATGCTTAGCGAAAATAAATTAAGAGCGAGAGAGGGCAGTGGGCGTTGCGATGTGAATGGGAGGGTCAGAGGAACAAGAAATTTCAAGCGGATAAAGTCACATGCACTTCTGCTCGCGACTTTAT
This sequence comes from Apamea crenata, assembly GCA_949629185.1. Lineage (NCBI taxonomy): Eukaryota > Metazoa > Arthropoda > Insecta > Lepidoptera > Noctuidae > Apamea > Apamea crenata. The sequence continues at coordinate 7,050,982 of OX451382.1, read as the reverse complement.
CCACTAGTAGGTAATATTTTTATCAAATTTGTAAAACCGCAATATAACCACATAACATTATTTATAGAAATGACTCACTCGAGAATATGTTATAAAAATAATAATTGTGCAATAATTGTCAGTTGGATAATTATTTTTTTATCACTACAAGATTTTTTTATATGTAAGAATCAAGTTATGCATGTACGTGTATGACCAGAGCGGCAGTTCTCGTAATTTTAAGAACGTTCACAGTCTGATCTCAGTCTGTCAAAAATACCTCTAATTTCCATACACTTTGACAAGTTTTTAACATTTGTTTGTCGCCGAGATGAGACTGCAACTAGATTTTAAATGTTTTAAATTAGGTACTTGAATTAGCCTTCAGATTTAAGAATGTAAACGAGGCAAGGTAAGGATCATAGCAGGTGGTGTTTTGTAGTTTCTACCTACCCCCATGGGAAGGTGCGAGTTTAAGTTTGTAAGATAAGTACATTTTCTTAGAGTATTTTCTAATTCTTACATATTTGTAAGTATGTCAGTATTTACCTACATAAATAGCATTATCAAATGCCTTGACATGGTTTGTGGTCAAACTATGTAATAAGTTTTAATAAGTTAGACAAAAAAAAATGGCTGAAAATTAAAATAAAAGACAGAAAAGTAAAAGACAGCAAATTATCAATTTAGAATCCTACTCAAAATATAAGTACCTAAAATGAGCGGGAAAAAATGTTTATGATTTGCAAACTCTTCTATTTTTTTTTTTTTTAAATGCAGGTATTTCATTTCTACAGCATATAAATTCAGTTCTTACTGTTAAAAGTAGAGAAATTGCCTTTCTTTTATGCAACAATTACCTCCTTATAATAAAGAGAGGGCTCTTTCAAATCATATTCTCAAGGTCATAAGAAAGATAATTAAATCCCGCGAAATATGATAAACATAAATATAAACAGTAGTCGGACATGAAAAAGCAAAACCACGAACTTTTAAAAAGTGAATTGATTTCTTAAATTGTTTTTTAATCTACATTTTTAATAAATTATATTATTGCAAAGGTACTCACGCCAACAGCTGTTATGATATCCAAGGTCACTGCTTTACTAGCTTGTTGCCAACGCAAGTTCTCAGACTATTGTGAGTCAACAAACACAAACAGAAGGAACACAGCCAAATTATTTACAGTGACGTAAAATTACGATTTGTTACAACTGCATATTATTGTACAACACATTGGTAGTCATACGCGACGGTCTCTACGCGATTGAACATAACGTCACACGATAAGGAACTTATATTATTAAAGGGAAATGTATAATGCTTTTGTTTTAATTCCGATAAGATTATTTCGTTACGGTTGCGAAAATTTCGTCATGAATTGCATTTCACTGGACATTTTGACACTTTACAACCATAACATCATTTGTTTTTGAGATGGCAACTATTAAGGCAAAGATTCTTTGAAGTAGAGAGCCGTTCAGAAACCTATTATTGTAATAATTATGAGAACTATTAAATAAAACTGGTTCTGATACTTCTTTTACTGCAGTAATTATCGAATAAATTACATAAAGTAATAACAGCAGACATATTTAGGTAAGCAGTGATACTAAAACACATGCGAAATTCAAGTAAAATGATAACCTCGTTAGATGATTTGATTTCAGGACACACTAGTGAAGTTGCCATTTTAAAAGTAAGTTTTATAAAGCTGGTTTTCATTCATTATATTATCGTAAAATAAATTAACAAAATTGAAAAAAAAAGCATGCAGAACACACAACATACTTGGTAGAGCATTTAACTAGAGAGTAATCATAGCAGATACACACGTATAATTTCCAGTCCATAAAAGAAAGTACAGCGTTAGAACAAATATTGCCCTAGCGTCCCTACTATGCTTTAAATTTATATAAACCTGTGGATGGCTGTGGAAATTTACTGCTGTCAAGAGTGTCAAGTAAATATCAATGTCAAATTCAAATTGGCGGAAAATCGCAGTTTCAGTCAGAATTCAGAAAAACACAAAGTATTTACTAAGATAAAACATGTCTATTCAAGTGGAAAATAACTTAAAAAAAGATGAAAACACAGAATTATTTGAACAAAGAGCCCATTACATGGCTTGCTCAATTGCATCCGACGGCCCTGCGAACTCAAACCAATATTTTGAACCCTACGTTGCTGACGAAAATGGAGGTAAACAAAACAATGAAAACTTTTATTCAAAATCAAAATCAAAATCAAAAGTCATTTATTCAAATTAGGCTGAGAATCAGCACTTTTTGAACGTCAAAATTACAAAAGACAGTCCCCCAAAAACGCCCGCCCTTCACCACTTCCTAGTGCTATCGCTGGGAAGAAGAAGTGGCGCAACAAACTCCCCAGCAGCACAGCTGTCTGTTCAATTAAAAAAAAAATACGTGATTGGATACAATACTAGGTTACCTAGATGTTCGGTAATTAACATTACAAAACAGAACATAAAATTAAATTATTTGCCATAATATGTCAGCTAGCCACGCCAATATACCAACAAATATAATAAAAACTATACGTACTCAAGCTAAAAAATAATTAATTAAAATGTAAATAAAAAAAAACTTAAAAAAAACTTACTACCCAAATAAAAGCCTCCAGGCATAAAGGGCGTGACAGCTTACACATTTATGCATTGCTGGGTTCTAAGACCTGGCAGTAAGCCAATTCTGGAGAAGGAACATAAACATTGTCTTGCGTTAAACTAGGGTGACCAACTATTCTTATCGTCTAAGTAGTCGTTGATGGAATAGTATGCCTTTGAACAAAGGTTGGATTTTAGTTGAGCTTTAAACGCATTAAAAGGCAAGTCTAGAAAAGAAGAGGGTATCTTGTTATAAAAGGTTATACCAAGCCCAACAAATGAGTTATGAACCTTATGAAGCCGGTGAAAGGGGGCACGTAGTTTGTCCTTATTTCTAGTGTTAACACTGTGAATATCACTATTTTTAGTGTACAAGTGTAAATTTTGCCTAATATATAAAATGTTGGCAAGGATGAATTGTGATGCAACCGTGAGAATACCAATATCTTTAAAGAAATCTCTTAGAGAAACTCTGGCACCTAGCTGGTAAATTGCTCGAACAGCTCGCTTTTGAAGGACAAATATATTTTGTATATCAGCGGCTTTGCCCCACAGCAGAATACCGTAGGACATAACGCTGTGAAAATAACTAAAATAGACTAAACGAGCTGTATCAACGTCAGTGTATTGTCTTACTTTCCTGACGGCGTAGGCAGCCGAACTGAGCCTTCCTGCTAGACTTGATATATGAGGTCCCCACTGAAGTTTGGCATCTACTGTTAGTCCTAGAAAAATTGCCGAGCCTACAGTTTCAAGCACCTCTTTATCTAAGACGATGTTGGGTCCTAGGTTTCTAACATTCGGTAAGGCGAACTTTACACATTTGGTTTTCTTGGCATTGAGAACTAAGTTATTTGACGTAAACCAATCTGTAACTATTGAGAGTGCACTGTTTACGTCGTCAAAATGTTGTCTATTCCTGTCTACTTTAAAAATAAGAGAGGTATCATCTGCAAACAGTACAACATCACAGATGCCCGTCAAATGGAATGGTAAATCATTAATGTAAACTAAGAACAAGAATGGACCCAGTATTGAGCCTTGCGGAACACCTAACTGAACTGGTAGCCCAGATGACTTCACACCATTAACATCTACACATTGGACCCTATTATGTAAATACGAAATAATTACGTTGAGAGCTTCGTTTTGGACACCGTAATGACGTAATTTACGCATAAAAAATTTACTAACCTATCACCGTTGTACACACATTGCGCCAATTATAGTAAACTAGCTTCTGCGTGCGACTTTGTCCGCGTCAAATAGTCCACTTAAAGGACTAAGTGCGGAAACCAAACCCACAAAACATAGAACACAGTCCATCCAGATTATTACCATTTTTTAAATTTTTTTTACAGAATTAACAGGGTCATTTCGTGGATACCCTTTGACTGGTAAAAAAACTAGTGTACCAGAAGGGTACACAGCTATTGTGGTCACAGAGGCAAAGAGGCCGCTTGCTGAAGACGCTGAAAGGAAGTTTCAGGTATTTTTTTAGATAACATTAATATATAGGATGAAATTGAAAACATGCGCCAACTCGAAATTAAGTTAAATTACCGCTAGTTCAACACGTTGCCAAGTTGTGTCATGTTGTGAACTCTGTGATGAATGAATTACTTATAACTACGCACACTAAAATTGGTACTTTAATTTTCTTCTTTGTTTTGATATATTATGATTAAAAAAAAACTGGGACAACAATAATTTTATATGTGTCAATAACTTAGTTTGCACTATCAAAGATAATTTTCTATGATAATTACATGATTATTTTAAGAATAAAAATTTGGGACTATTAACAATTATGTAACACTTAATCGGCGTCCTAGGGGGGGGGGCTAGAGGGGGCATCTGCCTTGTAAATACCTTTTGTGAGTTGCCTTTCATTTATCCTCTGAATATATCTCTCATTATTCTATATTTTAAGGTGACCGGTGGTTTCAAAGAATTCACAAATTGGAACTGGGACAAGAAACCATCTGAAAATGATAAAATCATTGGAGCATTAGACTGGATACAGATTGCTGACGCTGTAAGTACTTACTTCGTTTGAATCTCAAAATCATACTCAAAGTATTTATTTCAATCAAACCAATTACAGGCACTTTTGAATTGTCAAGGGGTCAGTCAGTCAGAAAAATGAAGCTAGTTGAATGAATGCATTCATCATGGACCCATGGTACCTGTAGTAAACTCCTCAATCAAATTGGCTAGCCTTTTCCCAACTATGTTGGGGCCGGCTTCAAAGAAATGACGGATGGACTGTGTGTCAGATTATATGGCTAGAACGGAGGTGACTACCGAGATGACGGCTAATAGAGAAGTATGGAGGAAGAAATGTTGCGCCAACCCCAAATAAATTGTGGTAAGAGCAGGAGATACATGATGATGGTGTTGGGGTCGACATCAGGTCTACAAGGAGTGACTGCCTATCTGATCTCCACAACCCAGTCACTGGGTAATACCATACCCATTGCTAAAACCGATTGTAATACTTTGCTGCTCCATCTATTGTTTCTTTGATCTGCCCCTACTCCAAATCCACACCTTCCCACCACCTCCATCCTCCTCCATCTCTAGCCATCCACATTCATACTCAAAACTTTCCTCACAACCATGATTGCCTTATATTAAAAGTTTAAAAGTAGCAGTGCCCCGCGGTTTCACCCGCATAAGTGTCGATACCGTGGGAATATCGGGATAAAAAGAATCCTATGTGTTATTCTGATGTATAAACTATATTACTGTAAAGTTCATCAAAATCCGTTAAGTAGTTTTTAAGAGTAATCTACATCCATCCATCCTCACAAACTTTCGCATTTATACTATTATAGTAGGATTTTTTTTTTTGCAGTTACATGGAGATGACGATCACTAGAGTAAGGATTCATCATTATTTCAGCCGAAAGACGTCCACTGCTGGACATAGGCGTCCCCCAAGCACGGCCACTTCGTACGGTTCTGTGCTTCTCGCAACCAGCTGATTCCTTGCGGCCTTCACCAGGTTATTCATCGGTCCACCTTGTGGGAGGCCTTTATCCCTATGTCTTCTGGTACGCGGTTGCCACTCTAGCACATTTCGGCCCCAACGGCCATCTGCATAGCTATTTACAAGCATTAGACAGGTTGTCGAATCGAAAATGACATATTTTCAATTACTATTATGCCTTGCCCCCGACAACAAACAGCTTTCTATTTGATTATTTTCGTCTATTTGATTGAAACTGACAAAAATTTGAAATTTTTTATATTTGTAAACAGCGATTACAGGTTTCTTTCTCTTTTGATAACATTGATTGATGTTTGATTCGGCACAAAAGCGTATCGAATGGTTGTGAATAGCTACGCTGTTCTGCCACTAGAGTTTGGCAATTCCTTGGGCTATGTTGGTTAGGTTCTCCATAGTATGAATGTGAAACTATGAATTATAATATAGGGTATAAGAATAAAAACAATTTAATCAACAAATGTATTTTATTTAAAAAAAGAAACATTTTAATTAAACATATTTATATTCCATACTCATCCCGTTTGTAAGCCCAGGCTCGCAAGGGAATTTTTTTTCGCGCACTGAATTTTCAACGCTGAGGGTTGAAAATCTAACAGTATGTTTTTTGACGCTCTGGGATGCACTGTTGCATTCTCAATCCTCGGCTCAGCGCAGAGATTTGAAAATCCAGTGCATGTAAAATCCCACCCCGACTATTTACGCCCGTGGAAACGGGGACATGACAGGTTAATTACTATAGATGGGCAATCCATCGGGTAACCCGGTGAATTGAAATCTATAGTTATAACAGAAAGAAAGTATAGAAAAGTGAACACTTGTGGAAACATAAAATAAAATAGCACACTTCGGCATTGCACAAAATAAAGAAAATTCTTCAGAACACAATATCATCAAAAAAACGAATAAATTTTTAGTTATAAAATTTATTCGTTTTTTTTTGCGGGATTATCAGAGCATAACCAAAAAACGTTGAAATAAAAAGAGGGTGTGTGGTTATGACCATACGATAGAAGTGAAAACTTACGACTGGAGCCGAGTATACCCGATTCAGCGTCACTGACCGACTGGAGCCGAGTATACCCGATTCAGCGTCACTGAAAGACTGGAGCCGAGTATACCCGATTCAGCGCCACTGACCGATTGGAGCCGAGTATACCTGATTCTGCGTCACTGACCGACTGGAGCGGAGTATACCCGATTCAGCGTCACTGACCGATTGGAGCCGAGTATACCCGATTCAGCGTCACTAGCCGACTGGAGCCGAGTATACCCGATTCAGCGTCACTGACCGACTGGAGCCGAGTATACCCGATTCAGCGTCACTGACCGACTGGAGCCGAGTATACCCGATTCAGCGTCACTGACCGATTGGAGCCGAGTATACCCGGTTCAGCGTCACCGACCGGCTGGAGGCGAGTATACCCGATTCAGCGTCACCGACCGACTGGAGCCGAGTATACCCGATTCAGCGTCACTGACCGACTGGAGCCGATTATACCCGATTCAGCGTCACTGAAAGACTGGAGCCGAGTATACCCGATTCAGCGTCACCGACCGGCTGGAGCCGAGTATACCCGATTCAGCGTCACTGAAAGACTGGAGCCGAGTATACCCGATTCAGCGTCACCGACCGGCTGGAGCCGAGTATACCCGATTCAGCGTCACCGACCGGCTGGAGCCGAGTATACCCGATTCAGCATCACTGACCGATTGGAGCCGAGTAGGTATACCCGGTTCAGCGTCACCGACCGACTGGAGCCGAGTATACCCGATTCAGCGCCAGAAGTTATCACTTCAAATACTATTTTATATGATTCAAGAAAAACCGGAACTAGTCCGTCGCAGTTATTTTACTTCTGACAAAAGCAACTTAATAACAACCCTGTGAAATAAGAATAAAGATCACAATTCAGTGGCAGCAACCTTATTACAATGAGAATAAAGTTCACAATGGCTTTGACCGACTTGCAACCCAACAGCAACCTTATTAGAATAAGAATAAAGATCACTGTGATTTGCACAGTAATGCAAAATCAGAGGAAAAATAACTTTGAAAGGACTGTAAAAAGTACAGACAGCACACTAAGCTACCAGAAACTGTCAAATTTTCCCAATCAACTTTGAACCTTACGCGGTGTCCTGCGTGAGCGACGAATACGACGCGACGTAATGCGACACGCGACAAGTGTCCTACGTGATTTTAGTCATTACTTCTCGAATCATGGAGAAGCACAGTACAATTTTATTTTGCTCGAAAGTTGAAGTGACGCGTCTGGTCGCCCTCAAAACAATTACGCGTTACGTCGCGTCGCGCCGCAGACCCGCAAGTAGGGTATATATGCCGTTGAGTTGATCGCGTTCGTAGCGTCGCCTCGCGTCGTATTCGTCGCTCACGCAGGACACCGCGTAAGAAACGATGGATGGAATGTGTGAATGAAGATATATGGTTCGAAAGGGGGTGACTACCGAGATGACGACTAATAGAGACGTATGGAAGAAAAAGACATGTTGCGCCGGCTTCAAATAAATTGGGATACGGGCAGGAGAATGATGAACCTTGAACCTTATATGCTTTAGCGATAAAGTTGAAAATCTACTAAAGAAATTTGACAGATTGTAGTAGCTTGATATGCTGGCGTCTGTACATACTTTTAACACAATTTTCTCCTTAAATTATCTTTTACGCATATTAAGAATTATATAATCAAAATTCATATCTACTTTGTAGTATTTTATTAAGTAATATTCACATATTCTAATACTTACTGATATAATCTCGAAATAGGGAACGATAATGCTATCCCCGTGTCGTATGTACAAACTTCCCAACCCTCTATCACGTGAATTTGTCAACTGCGCAGCACTGACCTATAATAAACAAGTACGCTGGACTTCATACTATCGATGACGAAATTAAGACATTTGATTCTCGCCATTTTGGCGCTGACAGCAACGTGAGCGTCCGTGGAACTAATATGTTTGATAGCGAGTTTTACAAGATACTCTCATGATAAGAATGTTCTAAATATCTCGTAGTAAACACAAAATACACTTAAGTCTTATTCCACGATTGAGACCTTAATCGTCAGAGATGTACCAAAACAAAACGACGTCCATTTGCGGCAATGTGGCAAATTTAGTTCCTGATACGCTCGAGTGGGGCGCTTTGAATCGACACAAAAAACAACTGTCATCTCGTATAGTATATTTAGTCCAGCGTACTTGTTTATTATAGGTCAGTGGCTAGCATTGATCAACACGCTTGAGCACTGCGTGTTGGAGATTCACTATAGGTATATTTTGCTACGTAACATCACGCCTGTAACCCTCTTAGGGTCAGGCAGAACATTTAGCCAGATCCCATTGAGAAATTTCTGATGGAAAAACCCAGTTGACACTGCCCGACCTGACAATTGAACCCAGGAGTTCATACTCAGCAGCAGTGCTTGCGACCACTAAACCAACGACGCAGTCACATTAGGTATACATAATAATATAATTAGATAAATTACTAATGTATAAATAACTACCTATATAGAAACATTGCCTATACATCATACTTGAGTTTAGAATCTTAGATAGTGAAGTCCACCAGAATCTCATGGCAAATGGGGGAATAAAAATTAGTTGTGTGCAATACTGGGGAAATTGGATTAAACGATCTTGATCCTGGCGCCGATTCCCTTGTTCACAAACTAAACTAAATTTAAGTTCAGTGCATCTTTTTATTTTATTAAGAACTAGCTTTTGCCCGCGACTTCGTCCGCGTGAAGCAACTTTCTTAATTTTTTTTTTCGTAACCAACTTCGTACTTCAAGGAACATTCTAAAAAAGAATTAGCGAAATCGGTTCAGCTGTTCTCGAGATTTGCGCTTAGCAACACATTCAGCGATTCATTTTTATATTATAGAAAGGACAGAAGATAAATATTAGTTTAGTCCCATCAAATTAGTCAGCGCCTGACCTAATTGACGTATTTTTAGTAGTCATTTTTTTAATCACATCTATACTGTCTATGGAATATCTTAATTTGACAGGACTAAACTAATATTTATCTTCTGTCTTTTTCTTAATTAAGTAGAAAGAAAAAGATGCACTGAACTTAAATTTAGTTTAGTTTGTGAACAAGGAAATCTGCGCCACTGTTTAATTTTTATTGATGTCTTTAGTATTAATGAACATGAAGTATATTAGGTATGTGTATGAAGAACGTTGTTATACATAGGAAAATATGTCATGAAAAAATAAATCAATTGTTTATTACTTTATGTACTTACTAATTTATTAATCATCATTTAATAAACAATTATTATTATTATATATCATTTAAATCATACTAATAACTTAACACCTCATTCACTTACAAATCAAAGATTGGGTTTGATTTACGCTTTCTTCTTCCCATATTTTACGATACACATTGAAAACAATATTTCTCGCTTGAGATCGAAGTGGCTTTTTCGAAATTTTCACAAAAAAAAAAACAATCGATTTCCATAAAAACACTGCAAAGTATAAAATAAATTTAATTTCGGAAGTCGGTGTTTTTGGTTTTTGTATTTCGTTTTTCATCACCGACTTCCGAAATTAAAGTTATTTTCCACTTTGTAGTGTTTTCATGGAAGTCGGTTGTTTTTTTTTTATAAAAAAGTTTTTATTTTTCACTTTTTAGTTGTAAAAAGCAAACGACGCAATTTTATTTACATGAATTATTATCCGTAATTTTGTTTTAAACCAAACTACCGAACCGGTTGTGATAAAATTTCTATAGGACCAATCAGAAAGTATATCCCATAAAAAAAGAATTTTTCAAATCGGCTCATAAATAACGGAGTTCTAAGGTAACAAACGTAAAAAAAATACAGTCGAATTGAGAACCTCCTTTTTTTTCGGTTAACAACAAATTATCAAGAAGATATTACAAAATCTCAGCAGCGGTTGACAAATCTCGTAATTTGATTTGACAGGTGACAATTGACATTGCCATATGAAAATCACAATTTTTATTTATTTTTTATGCCATGAGATTCCGGTAGACCAATTAAAAGTTTTGGAACTACAAACTCAATGCTATACTTAATAAAGTACAGATTCCATTGCAACCACCACTATTGACCTATATATTCTGAACTAGCTTTCGCCAGAGTTGAGGTAGTAAATTATCCCACGGGTAAGTACACACGCCAGCAGGTCAAGCTACCCGAAACTGTCAAATTTTCCCAATCAACCTTGAACCTAATGCTTGAAAAACTATTTGTAGCGGTATCTACAACGCCACATGCGAACAACGCGTCATACTGACGTCACGCAAATCCTGCATCTCGCAAGCAGAGTTTACCGCGCAATTAGCATACATACAAACTTCCCGACATCAGTCGTTGGGCAATAGCCCGCCAGACACGACACCCATCTGGTCGGAGGATCTTCCCTTTTTTATGGAGGATGAGCCAAGTTTACACTCTGTTTCTCATACCTCTTCAGCTCGAGACCCCTAACATGAAAATCAGCGCAGCCTTCGAGCAAGAAATTTGACAGATTCTAGTAGCTTGATGTGCTCTGTACTACCAGGATAAAAAGAACCAAGTCAGGGTCTACCCGCATGCCAAACATCCAAATACATTCAGCCGTTAAGGAGTAAAATGGTGAATAATCTGCGGCTCCCGAATTCCCCTTAATCTTTAGGAGAAGATATATAAAACCATGATTAGACGGGGCCTAAAAAGGCCACTCCTTTAAAAGCTATTCATTTCCTGAATTCCCAGCAGATCATTAGCAATTCCTTAAATGGTTACACATAGTTTAATCACCTACAATTCATTTCATATCAATCATATTTGGTGTAAACATTGGTGGACCATTTTACGATTTTCCATACAAAACTGTCAAACAGGTAAATTGCGTGATATGAATTGCACACAGATCATATTATTATGAATTGTCAGTTTGTGACCATTTTACGATTTTTAATATGATTCATATTGTTATACTATTATGATTCTGCCAAAGTGGCCTTTTTAAGCCACAAAAGGGATGACTGAAAGATTGCCTTTCAGTCATCCCTTCATCCCTATGGGTGGACTGTAGTAGGGTATATGCCGTTGAGTTGATCGCGTTCGTCGCGTTCGTAGCGTCGCCTCGCGTCGTATTCGTCGCTCACGCAGGACACCGCGTAAGAAACGATGGATGGAATGTGTGAATGATGATATGGTCAGAAAGGGGGTGACTACCCAGATGACGACTAATAGAGAAGTATGGAGGAAAAAGACATGTTGCGTCGACTCTAACGACCACTCAGGGTTGGTCCTGTAGTAAAAGTTGTTCATAATGATGAGCACAATGACCCCTTTTAAGGATTAACCCTTTGTATGAACGTAGATCCACGCGAGACACAATGGCTTTTTAATTGTGTCTGTAATTACGGCATTCAACGGGTTAAAACGATCAAAAAACGGTGTATAACAAAAAAAAATCTGTGTCAGTTTGTTCCGGCTAATCTCCGAAACGGCTGGGCCGATTTTGATGAAATTTGCCATGGGGATACTTTGAACCCTGGGGAAGCACATAGTCTTTGTATCGACATACCACGCGAGCAAAGCCGCGGGCGGAAGCGAGTTACTAATATTATTGAAAATTTAAGTTTTCGACCGCTCTATCCTCTGCCTCATTTGGTTTTTAATCTCCAGCCGTCTTAAATACTCTTTTTTACTAATCATAATTACTCTAGTATACCCTTTCTTCTTCCTTTTCCCTCTTTTTTGTATCGGCTGCGTTTCCTCTACCGTATCTTCTCCTTTATCCGACTCTGCAGTATTTTCGTTAGTAATCTCATCATGGTGGACAATATTATGCATACCAAAGTCGAATCGGTTTTCCAAATCTTTAAAATCATTGACATTTTCACGACTCATCTTGTTGAAAATCTTCAAAAATTGCCAGAATTCTATGTCACCTCCTTTGATGTTCTTGTGGTAGAATTCTATCAGCTCTCTGTCACATTTGTGGTTATTTTTCACGGGGTTCGGATCAGCGAAACGATGCGCCACTTCATCGGATTTATTTTCATCTTTACCGATTTTTTCTAATTTACGGTATTTTTTCTCGACATTGATTTTACCGCTATTTTGATTAGTGACATCACTATTATTATTGCCGCCATATTTTTTTCTGTTATTTTTTTTGTTGACATGACTATATTTACCGTTTATGCCAATAAGAATCTTGTTCTTCCACACTTTAGGTTTAAATCTCTTTGGGTTCGCTTCGTGCTTTCTGCTATGTAGTTTTAACGCGCTCATTGTGAGACAGATCTTGTCACATCCATCACAGGGGTAAAGGATTTTTAGGCCTTTTTTCTTAGCAATAATACTCAAGCTTCTAATTTGTTCTAAATAATTATCTCCTATAGTTTTCAAAGCCTGATAATCTTCCTCACAGAACTCTGGCAATAAAAACTCATTGTTGATATCAACTTTTTGCTTCTCCACCATCCAATCTCCCCCCTTTTTGACCAACTTCGTCGTTCCTAGAAATATGTTTTTCGATTTCCGATTTTTTTCGTCGATTTTCATCGAAGCGATTTTGTTTAGGTTGCTTATACTGGGGATGACTTCTAAGTCACAGTCTTTGTCGATCTCGAAGACGTATTTCGATCCGTTCTGCGTGTCCCTTTCTTTAATCCGGCCATAGGGTATGTCTAGGGATATTTTGTGAACGAGTTTTATATGTCTTGTGATCGTTAGGTTGGTGACATAGCCGCAGAACGGACATTTTTTGAGCATTTTTTCGTTGCATATATCGAAATGTTGCTTGCAGTGGATTTTTAAGTCTGTTTTCGTTTTGAAGAGCTGAAAAAGAAAGTTTAAATAGTATATTTTCAATTACAAAACAATTTAAACAATAACCTAATTTGTAAGTCTGTTATTTTTAACATAATACAGTACCTAGCGAACGAGGTGTTCGTGGCTAAATATAACAGCCCCACGAGTCGTTCGAAGGTGAAGCAACGCTTGCAGCGGTCAGTTTGTGGATGGATGACCATCCATTACATATCAAGACCCATCGTACCTCGGAAAGCCCACTAAGCCGTTGGTCCCAGCTATCATTCGTAGATCTTTGACAGTCGTTATGGGTCAGAAGCTCCAAAGTCTGACAACCAGTCTTACCCAGGCGTATCGAGTTACCCAGTAACTGGGTTGTGGAGGTCAGATAAGCAGTCGCTCCATGTTGAATAGGAAAAGGCACTTTTGCACGTCAAATGACAGGACAAAAGAATTATTGAATCTATGTGCCTTCAAAAAGGTGGTTTCGTTTTGAGGAACTATGCTGGGGAGTTTGTTGCGCCACTTCTTCTTCCCAGCGATAGCACTAGGAAGTGGTGAAGGGCGGGCGTTTTTGGGGGACTGTCTTTTGTAGTTTTGGCGTTCAAAAAGTGCTGATTCTCAGACTAATTTGAATAATGACTTTTGAATTTGATTGATTTTGATTTTATAATAACTCTTTTAAAAAAAACCTTACCTTAAAACAAATATAACACTGATGCGTATTAAACTTCAGTTTTCCATTCGGATTGGTTTCTTCATCACTATTACCTTCACAATCACTGTCTTTATAATCGAGATCCTTTTCATCATCATCATTTATCTTATCACCGTTGTTATCAGCAATTTCTTCATCATTAACAATGTCATCGCGATTTTTGACAGCAATTTCTTCATCATTAATTATTCTATCAGCATTTCCGTCAGCAATTTCATCATCAATCATTCTATCATCACCGATTACATCATCAAGATGAATCTTTTCAGCATTTTCTTTTTCTGAATCATTCTTTTGTCTATCCACATCTTTAGTTCCTTCATTATCTATTTCACCACCATCATCAGTATGGGCGTCTTTATCATTATTTACATCTTTTTCTGATTTAGTCGTTTCATTATTATTTTCTGGTTTTTTGAAGTATCTAATGGATTTTTGTTCTGAAATAGACGTGATAAGTGTTTATTTAGTAATTTATTTTACAACATACCTGGCAGGCTACAATGCAGGCTGCTTGCCTGCATGCCTACATTCAAATTCAAAATAATTTATTGTGGATCATAGGTTCATAGGATGTCTTAGGTACAATCTATATATATAAAATTCAAAGTCCTGACTGACTGACTGACTGACTGACTGACTGACTGAGACATCAACGCACAGCCTAAACCGCTGGTCCTAGAGACATGTAATTTGGAGGGTGTATTCTTCGTAAAGTGTAGGTATCCACTAAGAAAGGGTTTTTCGAAATTCCACCCCTAAGAGGGTGAAATGGGGGGATTTTGTTTGTATGAAAAATCTTATTCCTTGAGTTAATAAACTTGAAACTTGGCACGAATAATTATCTAAGTAAATTATGAATTTAACCATTTTTAGTTTTTATAAACTACCCCCTAAAAGGGGATTGGGGGGTTTCAAAGTTTGTATAGAAGAATTTTAGCGCGGGGTCCGATTTAATCGAAACTCAGTATTTATACCTAAAATTGAAAGGAAAGAATAATGAATATCAGGGTTTTTCGAAAATCTACCCCTGACGGCCTGCTTTTCAGGCCGTCAGGGGTAGTCAATTTTACAGGGGAGGATTTTACAGCGTGGCTTGATTAACTCGAAAATTGGTATAAATAATCTTTAAGTCAAGTTATGAACACATCCCAAAAGATTTTCAAAATTCCACCCCTGTGGGGGTGAAAAGTGGTGATACAGTTTACATGAAAAATCTTATTCGTTAGATTAATAATCTTGAAAATTGGCATGAATACTCGAGTAAGCAATAAAGTTTATCATTATTAGTTTTTCAAAACTACCCCTCAAAGGGGATATAGGGGTGTTAAAGTTTGTGTGGATGAATTTGAATGCGCGGTCCGATTAACTCTAAACTCAGTGTTTATACTTAAGACCAAAAATAAAGAATAACATGTATCAGGATTTTTCGAAAATCTACCCCTAACGGATTGAAAAGGGGTAGTTAAATTTACAGGGGAGGAATATAATAAGTGGCTTGATTAATTAGAAAATTGGTATAAATAATCTTTGAGTCATGTTATGAATATATCTCTAACGACTTTTTAAAATTCCACTGCTTTGGGGGTGAAAAGCGGGGATACAGCTTATATGAAACATCTTATTAATTTAGTTAATAAACTTGAAACAATACTTGCCTAAGTAAGTAATAAAGTTTATCATTATAAGTTTTTCAAATATACCCCTCAAAGGGGAATATAGGGGTGTTGAAGTTTGTGTGGAAGAAATTGAATGCGCGGTCCGATTAACTCGAAACTCAGTATTGATACTTTTGACAGTAATTAATTAATAATAAGTATGTAAAGTTGTCGAAAATTGACCCCTGACGGGGTAAAAAGTGGTAATTCGGTTTTTAGGGGAGGATTTGAACTTGAAACTGTATGTTACATTTTCACGCCTAAACCACTGAACTTCTGATTTGGCAAAGAGGTAGATGGCATCCTGGGGAAGCACATACTTTTTATCCTGGTAGCACGTTCCCGTGGGATAACTTCCGACATCCACGCGGGCGAAGCCGCGGGCAGAAGCTAGTTATTACATAGGCCAGCTATGTCTCGCCATTGAGGCATACAAAATTCACAAAATTATACGGAATAATCCCTAAATTGACATGCAATACATTTTGACTGTCAAGCAATTTTTAAAAGATAATATAAATAAATGTCAAATTACAAATGTCAAATTGTTATGTTTACTGTTAATTAAAATAAATGTCAAATTATATTTTGCTGATTTAGAGTAGATGGCAAATTGTCATTAATTATTAAAAATTACATAATAATAGTCCATAGTCTGTGGGTACAGACTTTTACATTTCATTATTGGTTTGTACAAAGCGGCTGGTTCAATGTCTTGTCATTTAAATATTCTCTTATAGAGTAATAGCATTTGACAATCAGTAAATGCTGTAACTTTTTTTTTAAAGTATTTAAGTCAGTAGTATTTAAGTCACTTATGTTTTTGAGAAAAGGTGGCAGGTTATTATATATATGTGGAGCTATACAAAAGATGCTTTGGTGCAGAAGTTTTGTTTTGATAGGTACTATGCGTAGGTTGTCCTTGTGTCTGGACCTAGTATAAAATTCAAATAACATGGCATGCAGGCAGGCAGCCTGCATTCCTCGAAGGGTTTGGCAAAGGTGTATCTACAGGTTTAGTTTTCAAACACCAGCCAAATTTAAGGGTGTGGTACAGACCATCAGACTAAACAATTTTCTCAGTGGAACCAACATCGTAATCGCGAATAAATAAAGTTCAGTTTACGCTACAACTTCAAAACATTGTATAACTTTATCAATGCTTAGTCACTCAAAATCAACTTGATTACTATTAAAATAAAGTTGATATTTGTTTAACTTGAAAATAACATCAATTTGAATAGACTAGTTTACGTACCTTTTCTAACGCCCCCGCTGTTCGCCGTCTTGATACGTCGATTGTACTGTCGGCGTAGTTTCTCTAACACCACCCACTGATTGCGTACTCTCGCCTGGACGAGGAGTTTCTCTAAACGCTTTTCAACGCGTTTCTTTTTCTCCTCATCTACTATTTGTTTTGGCAGTTCTGTGAAAAAAAAAAGTTATTATTTACTCCCCGATTTTTAAAGGACAGACAGGAAATTAATTTTCTTAGGGCTAATTTTTCCAACGCCAGATAATTGTATCGGAGGAATAATTTTGAATTTTAATACTCAATACTTTTATTGCATTCCACATGTAGGTATTCTTAGGTGGTAAACCTATAATTAGATCATATGGACCCTCCCTGTCGGGTACAGCAAAATAAGTGAGTTATGAGAGAGGAAGCCAGACAGTTCTTCCATACAGAAACTGTCAGACCAGTGGCGTAGCGTAGTGGGGGCGGGGGGATGGCCCGCCCCGAGCAGCACTTTTTAGGGGGCGAGAGTAAATAATAAAATATATTTTGTAAATATTTGAACCATTTCATATTTTTAACGCAACTATAAATTCGGACCGATTGAAAAGTGCACGGAATTTTTCATTACTTATTCTGTGACGAATTCGGGGAATCCCTTTTCTTTGAATGATATTTTGTAGCGAATGGCAACACCGTCTATACTGACTTGCGGGGTAATAAACGTGATTGCAAAACCAATAAACTTTTTTATTTAAAATCTTACCTGTATAATGCAAAATAATGATAACTGTTCTTGCCGAAAAGTTCTCTAGTATTAAAGTATATACTGTATAGTATACATTAAATTGAAATACCTAATTAAGAGGGCGGCAAAACTGCCTTCCGCCCCGGGCATCCGATACCCACGCTACGCCACTGTGTCAGACGTCAATTTTACTCCGCGAATAAAAATTATCAGTCGATTCAAAAATCAGCCCTTCGCCATTGACTGCCACCGTGGTCACCGGTGACCGCCAACAATAGATTTTCTATTGTGTCTGTTGTCTGGCGAAACGTATAAAAAAAAAAAGACTCAAGTTACAAACTAGCGAGTGACCTGACTACCCGTAACAACTTTACAAGATTTGGGAATGACAGCCGAGGCCAACGGCTTAACGTGCTTTCTAGCCCAACCGGATGCAGCTGAATACCAGTATTTTACATGGAGCGACTGCCTATCTGACCTCCACAACCCAGTTACTGGGTAACAGGTGACTGGGTAACACGATACCCTTCAACCGCCCCTTTTTTATAACTCCAAAATAACTTACCAAGCTCTTTCTCAGGCTTCTTCAGCACATGTCCAATGAAGAAGTCGTCGAACACGTCCGTCATACTATCACGTTCTATCAGACTTCGTGATATGTCCTCTGATAGCACCTTCTTTGAGTAGGTGATGGTGTCGGAGTCTACGGTGAAGTTCTCGGGACTGGTCGGCCGTAGCGTGTCTATGGTGATGCGTTCGGGGCAGGTCGGCTGTAGGGAAAATAGTGGTGTTTCTGGTGGGGTATCTGAAATGGATGATTACATAGTTAGAGCACTTTTATATGAGTAGAGTATATGGACCGTAGAGAGGCGAGAATGCTATCTAATTACTACTCGCTATAAATGCATCAAATTTTACAATCATCATTTGCTTAACCTTTTCCAACTACCTATGTTGGGGTCGGCTTCCAGTCTAACCGTATGCAGCTGAATACCAGTACACATTACAGTACAGTGAACATGGAGCGACTGCCGATCTGACCTTCACAGCTCAGTTGCTGGGTAGTACGAAACCCCTTGGTAAGACTGGTTGTCAGACTTTCGGGCTTCTGACGACCCGTAACGACTGTCAAAGATCCACGAATGACAGCCGGGACCAACGGCTTAACGTGCTTTCCGAGGCACGGAGGGTCTTGGTATGTGAAGATGGTCACCCATCCACGGACCAACTGCGGCGTGCGTAGCTTAACCTGATCGATCGACCCGTGCGGCTGTTATTACTTAGCCACAAGCCCCTCTAGAATGCTATCTACTTACCACTCGCTATAAATGCATCAAGTTTTTCAATACAGGGTTAAATTAAATTAGCTAGCGAAACTCCGCAGACGTGATGGGTATCTATATCTAAACATGATTACATATTTATATTAACCTTTTCATATACGCAAAATACGCGCATTGTCGTGGAGTTGCGGACACCAGCCCGTATTACCTATTACCTATTAACCTTTTTCTTGTGTTCACAGTAGTATCTAAACACGATGAAACAGAGAAAACAGATTTTCTCAACTCATACTTCAAATAATTTAATTTGACCTTGTAGTGTTCTAAGGCGGGATTTTATAGTGCACTGGATTTTCAATTCTCAGTGTTGTGCCGAGCATTAAGAATCCAACAGAGCGCATTCCAGCGCGTCAAAATGACACGCTGTTGAATTTTCAACTCTCGGCGCTAAGCAGTGCGTTGAAAATCCAGTGCACAAAAAAAAACTCCGCGGGAAAAACGCGCCCGTGTTCACATGCACTGAGGGTAAGATATATTTCTTGTATCATGATACAATGATAAAATATGATTTTATATCTGTAAGTAGTAGCTTTGTACAAACACTTTTACACGTCAATCTTATTTTAAAAACTAGATGAGAGGTCGGCGTTTCCTATCTGACTACTCTGAGAAGAAAGGCCGAAACAAACTCAGAGGTCACAGTCTCTTTTAAAGTCCAGACATAATCTTGGTCAGATCATATGAAGACCATGTAGATCGATGTCTGAGATGGTCTTTTAATTATCTTATAATCATGGTCAGCAGTACTATTCTGAAAAACATCTCACCGTGAAAACCTAGGTGAAGTGACATGTCATTCCACCTAATGCTAGGGATAGCCACTGTTGACAGCTCACTTCAAGGTCACTTCACCTGATTTTTACAGAATACTCAGAATAGATCGGCAGTCATCCCATCCGATGCTCTAGGGATTGACAAGATTGACAGCCCACTTCAACTAAGTTTTCACGGCAAGATGTTTTTGAGAATAGCAATATAATATATGTAGACAATGTAGATTGATCTTACCATCAATTTCATGTTTCTGTATTTCCACTTCGTACATGAAATCTGGAGGGTCACCCATCTCTTCGATTTCCTCCAAAGGTTCTTCTTTTACAACAACTTTAGGTTTTTTCCTAAAATAAAAAAGTTTTTTACGTTACTGTGTGGTGTAGTATGCAAGTACACTATACTAGAGGGTTAACTGCCTCGCTAACTCTGCTGCTTGCAGAGTTAGCAAACTGAAGTGGCAGTGGGCTGGCCATGTTTGTCGAAGGACCGGTGGAGCAGACGAGTTCTGGGGATCTACTACGAAGTGCAAAGTGCGAATGTTCGGATCGGACCGACACATGGGCGAACCGAATATTATTGAAAAATGCGAAAAAAAGTTTGGATCGGCTCAGTTGGGTCGGGACCATAGTCAATATTCGAAAGAGTGTAGGATCGGGACCGACCGAACCAAATAGTAACTTCGTAGCAGGAAACGGCCGAACATTTGGCCGATACTACTTCGGAGTAGACCCCGTGGAGTCGAGACCGCGTATCGGCAAGCGTAGTGTGGGACGCCCCCCAGCTAGATGGACGGAGGACCTAAAGAAGGTGGCTGGGACAGACTGGATGCGGAAGGCGGAGGACAGGGTGTTGTAGCGCAGCCTGGGACCGGCCTTTGTCCAGCAGTGGACTGCGATAGGCTGAGATGATCGAGTCCCTTGCACTGACAGTATTTTTCTAAAACCTAACGTGCAATATTAACGCCCAGGTTATTATTCACTTACTTTTTATCCAATACAGTGTATTTCAGGTTGTGGTGACTCAAATAATGTTCCGTTAACGTTTGATATTTAAAATAATCCTTTCTGCATATTTGACATTTTGTGTCCTGAAACAAAAACACGTTCAGATTTAAAATAAATAAATATTTACCACTAAACGCTCGACGCCATCGCGGAGGCCGAGACGGAGATGGCGGGACGAGCTTGACTCCTACCGGCCGGCACTCGCAAAAGACAGAATAAGCTAGTTTCCTAAAAAAATCATCAGTCCGTCAGTTCAGTTAGATTATCAAAAAATATTGAACACGTATTTTTTCTTTTGTCATGTTACAAAATATAGTAGTATTGTGCACAATTAACTAGCAACACTGTTAAGAGTTGGCAACACCATACTCCTCCTACTAACCGTAGTGTATTTGAGACTGCTATAATACTTGACTCGGGACATTCGATCGCCGATAGCCGACCTGAGAAGTAGTAATAGCGAAACCTCTGCCTGATTGACCGTTGGTCGTTGAAAAGTTTAAATATTGGTAACGGAATTTTTATAATTTACTGTATGCGAATTTGTTATAAATTGCTTTAACTCTGAGTTTGTTTAAGTTGATAAAAGTGATTAATAAAAATATATTATCCTGAAACTGCAGTTTCTCTGAGTTGTCCAACAGTCAATTATATAAAAAATGATGAAGATATCGCCCGTTAAAGTTCCGCGTGACGTCACTTGCTTGCGATACTTTTGCAAGTAAGTGACGTCATGACCTCCCACTCCCAAATTTTGACGCGCTTTATCTTTGCCATTTTTTGTTTGATTGACAAAAGAAAAAATACGTGTCCATTATTTTTCGATAATTTAACTGACGGACTAAATATATATTTTTTTTTTTACCCAGGAAACTACCCTATTGTGTGGAAAAGGGAGGGGGAGGCCTCTGCCCTGCAGTGGGACTATCCAGGCTAGTTAATCTAATATCGCGACATATTCGCCAAAAATGTAAAAAACTATGAGTTTATGGAAAAATAACTTTAATACCTACACAATAAAGTTCAGTTTACGCTACAACTTCAAACATTTTTACAACTGTTTCAATAGTGCTAGTCACTCTGAAATCAACTTAATTTCCATTGATATAAAGTTGATATTTGTCTAACTTGAAATAACGTCAATTTGAAACATAAATAAAATTTGAATATACATTACATTAGAAATATTTTGAACCGACTTCAAAAAACAAGAAGTTATGCTTATTATTTTGTTAGGCCTTTTTGTGTCCCACTGCTGGGAAAGGGCCAAAGTTATGCATACGATGTTTTTTTTTTTAATGTGATAAAAATCCAAAACAACTAAACTCGCATATGTCTCAGATAATGATCATGTTAGACCATAAACTCAATGCCATACACAACAAAGTTCAAATTGCACTGCTACCAAAAGGACATGTTATAAAATGGGCTTAAAATATTTTATTAATCACGCAAAATCGTGGTGCCAAATCGTGTGCAGTATCCAAAGAATCCTAATTAATAGCCAGGTCAAATAAAGATCCACTTAAAACATGAAACTTGAACAAAAATAGCACAGCAAAAACACAAACAAATTCAAACCACGCAATCCACAGACGCAAACGCATTGAATGAATTTAATTTCACACTTGATTGACTTTAACATTTCACAATGACAATAATGACATCCAACCGAAAAGTGTTGCCAAAATCAATAATTACTGTGGGTTGCAATTTCTTTTTTTAAATATAATTAATTAAATATTATAATAATTAGGAATTTTTTAAACGCACCCTGCGTTAAAAAAAAAAAATATATATACAAAGTCTCCTTAATTTATGTACTTTCACAAAAATACAATCTCTTCCCTGTTCACAGCAGCTTCGAATAAGAGCCCAGCCTCCATACAAAAACCTAACATGTACTTTATTTACGATCTTTTATTACAAATGGTCACACAAAAATCAACTTTGAATACATGACGCTAAAGCAGATAGTTGAGTGCCAAAATAGAATGAAGAGCAATTTAAAACTTACCTTTTCAGTGCCATGTCCATATTTAAGATGTTGTATGATACCTCTTCTGCTGTAGGTGACCATATCACAGATGTCACACAGATACTCTCTAGACTTGGGATAGGGACCATGGGCATTCTTTATATGTTGAGCGAGGTAGATTTTGGCTGAAAACCTGCAAGAAAAATGTATGGTCAACTTGTGGCTAAGAAATATCAGCCACACGGTTCGATCGATCAGGTTAAGCTACGCTTGTCGCGGTTGGTCCGTGGATGGGTGACCATCTTCACATATCAAGACCCTACGTGCCTCGGAAAGCACGTTAAGCAGTTGGTCCCGGCTGTCATTCGTGGATCTTTGGCAGTCGTTACGGGTCGTCAGAAGTCCGAAAGTCTGACAACCAGTCTTACCAAGGGGTATCGTATTACCCACTAACTGGGTTGTGGAGGTCAGGTAGACAGTCGCTCCATGTAAAATACTGGTATTCAGCTGCATTCAGTTAGACTGGAAGCCGAACCCAACATAGTTGGGAACAGACTGGGCGGATTATGATGATGATAAGTAGGTAACTAGCTTTTGCCCGCGGCTCGCGTTAAGAAGTATAGTTTGACAAAGTTCCATACAAACTTTCATCCCCTATTTTATCCCCTTGGGGGTAGAATTGATCAAAATCCTTTCTTAGCGGATGCCTACGTCATAACATCTACCTGCATGCCAAATTTCAGCCCGATCCGTCCAGTGGTTTGGGCTGTGCGTTGATAGATCACTATGTCAGTCAGTCAGTCACCTTTGAGTTATATATATTTAGATAATAATTATTATTTATTTATTTCCATAAGTAATGTACAGAGTAGGTATGCGCAGCATTTACAGCGTAGGACTTACACAGGATTTGCACAGGATGTGCACAGAGATTTGATCAATAACCCCCATGCTAGGTGGGACCTGTGTTACAGGGGTCATCCATCCGTCCATTATACAGATTACATGTAAGTAAGTATAGTAACCGGCATGAGTCGTGAGCACAAACTGACACCTGCGCAGTAGTTCATTTTTCGGTCTCTTTGGCGGAATGAAGAAGGCGGGGGGCACCGAGGCTGCACGCGATTGGTTCGTCTGTCGATGCTCGTCGTCTATTGGACTCTCACGTGTCATTCGGCTACTGTACACTTTCGTGCACTTTTAGTGACTCACGTTTTTAATTTTGAAATAGTTTATTTTTGTTAATTCGTATTTGTTAAGTCAAAGTAACGGTTAAATTTGTTTCTTCACTATTTTAGCAGTTACTTGAATGAAGAAAACATTTGCCGTAGTATCAGTAAAGGTCAAGTAAAAGTTAATACTTTGACTGATTGTGTTGATGAAGAAACTGGCCGTAAGTCACAAAGGCCTTCATGTCACAAAGGACAACATTACTGTATCAAAGTAAAATTTCAAGTACCACTAATATTTTAATTATAGTTTGCGTAAGTACCTATCAATAATTTGAGCAAAAGCGGTAACTAAATAAATTTGGCCGAAAGTGCACAATGCGCGAGCTTGCCCCCACTACTGCCCATCTGTGCTCACGACTCGTGCCGGGCATTATAGTACCCACGCATTATTTGGGCGAGCAATTATATGCCTACCTATAGCTAGTGTGAAAAAAGTGTGGTTAGTGTGTGTGTGAGGGTGTGTAATTGTGTATGTTAGCTACTTACAACTGTCCACAATAGTGACACTGCACGCGACATCCATTCAGTAAATGTCGTGCGAGTCTGAACTTGCGAGGGAAGCGTCTGTTGCAGCGGGTACACACGTGCTGGTTGTCTGGGTAGTGGATTATGAGGTGACGTTTGAGGTCGCCCTGTAAGAACAAACGAGGTTTTTTTTTTATTTTTTTTTTTTTTAAAGAATTGGGTGAAGGGTTAAAAGGTTAAACATTCAAAGTGTGAGCAGTGGTGGCCCAGTGGTAATGGCCGCGACTTACGAGTTGTAGGTCGTAGGTTCGAACCCCGACAGGCACTTTACTTTGTGTAAAATATTTCATCACCACTGCTCTCAAAACGGTGAAGGAAAACATCGTGAGGAAACCGGCATGTCCTAGAACCAAATATTCGAAGACATGTGACATCTACCAACCCGCACTGGGTCCGCGTGGTGGATTACGTTGTAGTGACACAGTACCTGTCACACAGTTACCAGAGAACCAGTTACTTTACCACGTGTTTGACAAATCAGTTAAAGAAACAGGGAAGACCGCCCTGAAAAGGACGTACGTAACTCTGTTAAGAAATAAGAAGTTCGCTCTGAAAAGAACGGTTTGGGCTCAGGGCTGACGACATGCGTGAAGATCATCGAAGCAGCAGAGGTGGACACACGACGCGAAGACACGCAGAGATCTTCACGCAACGCCGGCAGCCCAAGAAAAGGACGCGCGCGGCGCGCCCGCAGCTACTTATAGGCGAGCGCGGCGCGCGCCGCCGGACGCCGTTGATTGGCCGTGCTATTATGTGAGCACCGCGCATGCGCGGCGCATCGAGCGACATCTGACGAATGTGGTGGTTGGATATATTAATATGTAAATATCTTAGGCTAAGCATTACTTGTACCAACGTGAATGTAAATACATATAAATAGGACAATTTACCGAATAAACACAGATCATCCGGACACGTCTTTGATTCAACATATCCCGCTCACCCCTAAATTGGTGACCCCGAAAACTCAAGCCGCAATCCTAAGAGGAGTCAAGACGCCTACCTTCTGATACTTGAATATAAGAGAACAATCGAGATCAAGCAAAATGTCAAAAGACGACCAGATCGAGGATTTCTGCGATGCCCACGGTGCCGCAACGGGGACGAGCGATGTCGCTGCCATATCGCTGCCTGCGCGTTTGCCATCATTTTACCGCCAAAATCCTCGACTATGGTTCGCGCAATTCGAAACCGCCATCGCCGGAAGCAAGATCGGAGAAGATCAGAAATTTAACCTCGTCGTTCCACTGCTGGGCTACAGTGATTTGGAGCAGATTGGTGACATAATCCTGAATCCACCTTCCACGGGAAAATACAGCACACTGAAGAACAGGCTGATATCGACATACCAAGAATCGGACCATCGCCAACTGCAAAAATTGCTCGCCGGGCTCGAACTCGGCGACCAGAAGCCTAGCCAACTACTCCGCAAGATGCGCGATTTGAGCGGCAAACTTATGTCAGACGAAGCGCTCAAGGTGATGTGGCTCAATCAACTACCCATGCAAGTTCGCGCCGTGATCTCTGTGAACACAGAATCCACGCTCGAAGTCCTGGCTGCGATGGCCGACAAAATGATGGAACACTTCGAACCGGCATCAGTGGCCGCAGTCTCCACAACAACATCGCCAAGCTGCGGAAGTCATCACTCATCATTAGCCATCACGAATTTGCAAGTAGATTTGCTATCGAAGCAAATCGAGAAGTTATCAGTTGAAATCGCCGAGCTACGCACAAGCCAGCAACAACGCACTGCGCATGCCCGCCCCTCTCGCTCCCGTTCCCGCTACACATCGTGGTCGCGCCACCGCAGCACTTCGCGCCAAAACTCCCGCGGATCGAGCAAACCGGGCGACGCTGATTGGCTGTGCTACTATCATTACCGATTCGGCGACAAAGCACGCAAATGCGAATCACCTTGTTCTAAAATCAAGAAGGAAAACTAGAACATACATCGACTGTGGCGGAAGTCGATGTAAGCCAACGAAGTTACCGCCTCTGCATCATCGATATCAACAACCGAGAGAAGTTTCTCGTTGACACCGGAGCCGACATATCAGTTTTAGCAGCAAGAAACAAGAAATATTCGAAGCCGGCAGACAGTACCTACAAATTATTCGCAGCAAACGGCACACAAATACGTACCTACGGAGAGCGTACACTCGAGCTCAACCTAGGTTTGCGTAGAAGCTTTAAATGGACATTCGTCGTCGCCGACGTCAAGACATCAATACTGGGCGCAGATTTCCTAGTAAAACACAAATTACTAGTCGATTTACATCAACGGAAACTCATCGACCGCGTTACCGATCTCGCCGTGAACACCATAAGAATTCAAGCCACAGAAGAAGCCGTCTACTTAATCGACCGTAACCATGCATACCACGACATACTGAGGAAGTATCCAGATGTTCTGCGACCCATATCACTCAAGACTACTGCAAAACATGACGTCAAACACCACATAGAAACAACAGGCCAACCTATTTACTCAAAGCCACGCCCACTTCCTCCGGACAAGTACAACG
Organism: Apamea crenata; assembly: GCA_949629185.1. Lineage (NCBI taxonomy): Eukaryota > Metazoa > Arthropoda > Insecta > Lepidoptera > Noctuidae > Apamea > Apamea crenata. The sequence goes on along the minus strand of OX451382.1, from coordinate 7,023,799 downwards.
CAGCAAAAATTGAATTTGAGAAGATGATGGAGATGGGTATCTGTAAACCTTCTAAAAGCCCATGGGCTAGTCCCTTGCACGTCGTCAAGAAAAAAGATGGCTCATTACGTGTATGCGGCGATTACCGAAGACTTAACGCCGTGACTGTACCCGACCGCTACCCAATTCCGAGAATGCAAGACTTTACGTACCAACTACATGGGAAGAAAGTTTTTTCGAAACTCGACATGAAGATGGCCTATTATTCCATACCAATCAATGAAGAAGACGCTGCCAAGACCGCCATTATAACGCCATTCGGTCTCTTCGAGTTTACATGCATGCCGTTTGGCCTCCGCAACTCGGGTCAAACATTTCAACGCTTCATGCACGAAGTACTGCGAGGACTCGACGATATCGTATTTTGTTTCGTCGACGATTTACTTATCTACTCAAATAATGAAGAAGAGCATCAGCGCCACCTACATCAAGTACTCAAACGATTGAACAACTACGGCATCACACTCAATATCAAAAAATGGGAGTTCGGCACGAACAAGATACAATTTCTCGGATATGAAGTCACACAAGAAGGAATCAAACCCACACAAGACCGCATCCAAACTATAACCAACTACCCTAAACCGACAACTATACAAGAATTACGAAGATTTTTGGGAATGCTAAACTTTTACCGCAGCTGCTTACCTCATCAAGCCGAACACCAAAAACTTCTCAACAAATACCTACACAACAGCAAAAAGAACGATAAATCACCAATCGCCTGGACGCCTGAAGCCGAAGAAGCGTTCGAGAAATGCCGCCAAAGCATACTCGAGGCAACTACGCTAACGCACCCGGTACCTAGCGCACCGCTATGTTTGTTTACCGACGCATCGAACACTAGCATCGGCGCCGTCCTTCAACAAAAAGTCGACAACGTGTGGAAACCTCTCGCATTCTACTCAAAAACAATGAGCGAGACGCAGCGGCGCTACAGCGTGTACGATCGCGAATTATTGGCTATGTACACCGCTGTCCAACATCTACGACGGCTAATAGAGGGCAACGATTTAATAATATACACCGATCACAAACCTCTAACGTACGCACTCACAAGAACGCCGAGCAGTACAGACACGCCGAGAAGGGAACGACAACTCCACTATATAAGCCAATTCTGCGCAAATATCAAATATATTCACGGTGATAGGAACGAGGCAGCTGACGCGTTGTCACGGATAGAAGAGGTCGAACTACTAAACTCGACTATCGACTACAATCAACTTGTTGGAGAATATGAAGACGACTCCGAACTACGATCATGCCTCAACAACCCCAAGCTGAAGTTCACCCGACTGACTATGCCTGGAGTTCAACGACCCATACTATGCGAGACATCGACAAACAACGTTCGACCATATTTACCACAAACTTATCGTTTTGCCGCCTTCAAAGCGCAACACGACTTAAGTCACCCCGGGGTACGAACATCAAGAAAAATAATGGCAACAAAATTCTTCTGGCCTTCCATGAACAAAGACGTCACTACATGGGCAAGGGCCTGCATCGGCTGTCAGCGCGCGAAGGTTCAACGACACGTGAAGAGCCCGCTCGGCGAATTCAAAGAGTCAACACGGTTCGAACATATTCATGTTGACATCGTCGGACCACTACCTCCATCTAATGACTACCGATACCTCGTCACGATGATCGACCGCTGCACCAAGTGGCCCGAAGCGATTCCTACGCGTGACGTCACCGCAGAGACTGTCGCCAAAGCCGTATACGACGGGTGGATATCACGATTCGGATGCCCGTTACGACTCACTACAGACCAAGGGCGACAATTTGAGTCCGCGCTATTCACATCGCTGATGAAGAAGTTCGGCATCAATCGCATTCGCACCACTGCATTCCACCCACAAGCGAATGGTCAAGTCGAGCGATGGCACCGCACACTAAAGTCAGCATTGATGGCGAGAGCAGCCGCGACACGGTGGAGCGAGGAACTACCCACAGTTCTCCTAGGATTACGTACCGCACTTCGTGAAGATACCTCCGTCAGCGCAGCCCTAATGACGTACGGTACAACACTACGCATTCCGTCCGATTTCTTCGTGCCTACAACGCCGAACATTGAAGACGCTGAATTCGTACGTCAGCTGAGTGAAACAATGTCGTCGCTATCGCCGGGGAAAAGAAACCAATCAACAAACGCGAACGCATTCGTGTACAAAGATCTCGCAACATGTACGCACGTGTTTCTGCGAAACGACACTGTGCGCAGTCCACTCACACCACCTTATGACGGCCCGTTCGAGATACTACAACGCAGCAAAGAAGGAAAGATGTTTACATTGCGCCTACCTCGTCGCACCGCCATCGTGTCAGTTGACAGATTGAAGCCGGCGTATATGTACAACGAAGATGACACGGAAACAACAACGTCGAACTCGCCGTCGTCTGCGACACATTCGCCTACTCAAGTTCATCGAAACGCATCAGCAGACACGCACACATCGAACGCACCGAGTAAACATACCTACATCACAAGAACCGGCCGCGCGGTGAAACCCAACGTACGCTTCGCTTAAGGGGGAGTGATGTAGTGACACAGTACCTGTCACACAGTTACCAGAGAACCAGTTACCTTACCACGTGTTTGACAAATCAGTTAAAGAAACAGGGAAGACCGCCCTGAAAAGGACGTACGTAACTCTGTTAAGAAATAAGAAGTTCGCTCTGAAAAGAACGGTTTGGGCTCAGGGCTGACGACATGCGTGAAGATCATCGAAGCAGCAGAGGTGGACACACGACGCGAAGACACGCAGAGATCTTCACGCAACGCCGGCAGCCCAAGAAAAGGACGCGCGCGGCGCGCCCGCAGCTACTTATAGGCGAGCGCGGCGCGCGCCGCCGGACGCCGTTGATTGGCCGTGCTATTATGTGAGCACCGCGCATGCGCGGCGCATCGAGCGACATCTGACGAATGTGGTGGTTGGATATATTAATATGTAAATATCTTAGGCTAAGCATTACTTGTACCAACGTGAATGTAAATATAAATAGGACAATTTACCGAATAAACACAGATCATCCGGACACGTCTTTGATTCAACATATCCCGCTCACCCCTAAAACGTCAAACTCCCTCTCACAGAGAGGAGGCCTGTGTCCCAGCAGTGGGAACATTATAGGCTGATTATGTAATCACGTTTAGATAACGATACCCATCACATCTGCGGAGTTTCGCTAGCTAATTTAATTTTACCCAGTATTGTAAAATTTGATGCATTTATAGCGAGTAGTAAGTAGACAGCATTCTGAACAGAGTGATTAATTCAAACATTTTTATGAAACTCGATGTACGCCAGTTCGTTTTTACTCCTGTATCGTCGGTGCATTTAAAAACATTTAAACTCACATACACAAATAGCCAGACCCGGAACAACTACCTGTAGGCAATACAAATATTTGTTCCGTGCGGGAATCGAACCCGCGACACGCAGCGCAGCAGTCGATCGCTCAGCCACTGCGCCAACCGTGTCGTCATGTTTATGAACTGTGTGTTAGTTTTAATAAAGTAAACTAACGGAGCTTGCGGTAGGAGGAGACTGGTAGAAATTGGCACGTAACGAAAATGCGTTATCCCCCCTCCATGCGACTTTTTATTACATATAATAGAGGAAGTCAGAGAGAGAGATAGTTTTCATGGTTTTTGAGGATGCTGAAGCCAATAGTGAGGTCAAAACGAAAATCTAAGATGGCGGCTGCAAAAATATTCATTTTTTTTTCATTGGTTTTGTTTTCATTGTTTTAGAGGGTGCTGTAGCCAATAGTAAGGTAAAAATCCAAGATGGCAGACGAAAAAAATTTCAAATTTTTCGTCATGGTTATCGTTTTCATTGTTTTAGAGGGTGCTGTAGCCAATAGTAAGGTAAAAATCCAAGATGGCGGCTGCAAAAATTTTCAAAATTTTCGTCATGGGTATCGTTTTCGTGGTTTTAGAGGGTGCTGAAGCCGATAGTGAGGATCAAAATGAAAATCCAAGACGATGGCTACAAAAATGTAGAAAATATCGTCATTTTGAAGTTTTCGCAGTCGCCATCTTTTTTTTTTTTTTTTTGGGTGGGAAATCATCAAATGACCCCTCCCGCTCTGGGTGGAGCGGAAGGGAGTGTCAGACCCTTACTGACTAAAACCCACCCGTGTTCCTTCCTTAGCCCTTTCTGTTCCAGGGCAGCGGCAACCCTTTCGGACGATCCCGCCGCCCTGGCAGGCAGGGGGAGTTCAGCCGCCATCTTAGCTTTTATTTTGATCTTCGTTCCTGCCACCCCACCCCCACTTTTCTTTCATTCTTACCTTATCCTTAAATCTCTTCCCACAAGGTTTGTAGCTACATTTGTAAGGTTTAACGTCAATATGTCGTCTCATATGCGCCTGTAAGTTGTTCTTAGTAGACAGACGGCCGCAAATCTCACACTTTATACGATTCGTTTTCTTGTGGACTGTGTTCTGAAAAGAAATGTCAAATTCATTTATTCACAGGTTCATACGATGTTAATAAAACAATAAAATCCTACTAATATTATAAATTCGATAGTGTGTGAGGATGGATGGATGTTTGATACTCTTTCACGCAAAAACTACTGAACGGATTTGGATGAAATTTGGCACACAGATAGTTTATAACCAGGATTAACACAAAGGATACGATTTTGAGGTTTTTATGCCGATTTTTCCACGGGATCGGAACTTATGCGGGTGAAACCGCGAGGCGATATGCGCTTTTAATGAGTCATGACCTTAGGTCATAACTCATTAAACAGTACTGCTCAGACACAGCAAATAACTTGTCATTCAAGTTAGAATTTTAGATCAACTGCATTAAAGTAAATTTTACGATGACAATAGTGGGGGGCTTGTGGCTCAGTAATAACAGCCGCACGGGTCGATCGATCAGGTTAAGCTACGCTTGCCGCGGTTGGTCCGTGGATGGGTGGCCATCTTCACATACTAAGACCCCTCCGTGCATCAGTAGCCCGAAAGTCTGACCAGTCTTACCGAGGGGTATCGTATTACCCAGTAACTGGGTTGTGGAGGTCAGATAGGCAGTCGCTCCATGTAACATACCGGTATTCAGCTGCATCCGGTTAGACTGGAAGCCGGACAGAATCAAAAGTAAAATGTTATACTTACAACATGCATAGTTAGCGTCCCTTTAGTTTTAAACACTTTATCACACTGCGCACAGGGATGCTTCCTGGTATCCAGCTCAAAGTGCACCTCATCCACGTGAATTTGTAACGTCTCCTTCTTTTTGAAGCTGACAACACAAATAAAAAAATTTAAAAAATCGATCAAAGGTTAAGCTACACTTGCTGAGGTCGGTCCATGGATGGGTGACCATCCGTTGCATATCGAAACCCCTCCGTGTCTCGGAAAATACTTTAAGCCGTTGGTCCCGGCTGTCATTTGTAGATTTTTGACAATCTTTACGGGTCATAAGCCCTAAAATCTGATAATCAGTGTTACCAAGGGATATCGTGTTACCCAGTAACTGGGTTGTAGAGGTCAGATAAGCAGTCCTACTATGCAAGATACTGTATTCAGCTGCATGCAGTTAGACTGGAAGCCGACCCCAACATAGTCGGAAAAATGCTAGGCAGACTGGTTCACTTGATTGATGCACCTCTGCCGACCCCACCAAGGAATACAGGCGAAATCTATATATATAAAATTCAAAGTCCTGACTGACTGACTGAGACATCAACGCACAGCCTAAACCGCTGGTCCTAGAGACAAGAAATTTGGAGGGTGTATTCTTCGTAAAGAGTAGGTATCCACTAAGAAAGGGTTTTTCAAAATTCCACCCCTAAGAGGGTGAAATGGGGGGATTTGGTTTGTATGAAAAATCTTATTCCTTGAGTTAATAAACTTGAAACTTGGCACGAATACTTATCTAAGTAAATTATGAAGTTGGGCATTTTTTGTTTTTATAAACTACCCCCTAAAAGGGGATTGGGGGGTTTCAAAGTTTGTATGGAAGAATTTTAGCGCGCGGTCCGATTTACTCGAAACTTAGTATTTATACCTAAAATTGAAAGAAAACTATAATGTGTATCAGGGGTTTCCGAAAATCTACCCCTGACGGCCTGAAAAGGGGTAGTCAATTTTACAGGGGAGGATTTTACAGCGTGGCTTGATTAACTCGAAAATTGGTATAAATAATCTTTGAGTCAAGTTATGAACACATCCCAAATGATTTTTCAAAATTCCACCCCTGTGGGGGTGAAAAGTGGGGATACAGTTTATATGAAAAATCTTATTCGTTAGGTTAATTATCTTGAAAATTGGCATGAATATTCGCCTAAGTAAGCAATAAAGTTTATCATTATTAGTTTTTCAAAACTACCCCTCAAAGGGGATATAGGGGAAGGTGTGGAAGAATTTGAATGCGCGGTCCGATTAGCTCGAAACTCAGTGTTTTTACTTAAGACCAAAAATAAAGAATAACATGTATCAGGATTTTTCGAAAATCTACCCCTAACGGGTTGAAAAGAGGTAGTTAATTTTACAGGGGAGGATTATAATAAGTGGCTTGATTAATTAGAAAATTGGTATAAATAATCTTTGTGTCAAGTTATGAATATATATCTCAAACGATTTTTTTAAATTCCACCCCTTTGGGGGTGAAAAGCGGGGATACAGTTTATATGAAACATCTTATTAATTTAGTTAATAAACTTGAAACTTGGCAACAATACTTGCCTAAGTAAGTAATAAAGTTCATCATTATAAGTTTTTCAAACTACCCCTCAAAGGGGGATATAGGGGTGTTGAAGTTTGTGTGGAAGAAATAAATTGCACGGTCCGAATAACTCGAAACTCAGTATTGATACTTTTGACAGAAAATAATTAATAATAAGTTTGTAAAGTGGTCGAAAATTGACCCCTGACGGGGCAAAAGGGGGTAATTCGGTTTTTTAAGGGAGGATTTGTACTTGAAACTGTATGTAACATTTTCACGCCTAAACCACTGAACTTCTGATTTGGCAAAGAGATAGATGGCATCCTGGGGAAGCACATACTTTTTATCCTGGTAGCACGTTCCCGTGGGATAATTTCCGACATCCACGCGGGCGAAGCCGCGGGCAGAAGCTAGTCTTCTATAATATAAAAATTAATCGCTGAATGCATTGCTAAGCGCAAATCTCGAGAACAGCTGAACCGATTTCGCTAATTCTTTTTTTAGAATATTCCTTGAAGTACGAGGATGGTTCTTACGGAAAAAAATGTAAGAAAGTTGCTTCACGCGGGCCAAAGCTAATATTATTACAAAACTTACTTCTTTTTACATATAGAACACGGATAGTCCTTGGATATTCCTAGATGCCTCTCTATGTGTCGTCTTATCGTAGAGTTGTCCCGGCAAGCGTAGTCACAGTACGTACATTGAAATGGTTTCTCTCCTGAAAAGAATAGAATAGAATATTCATTTATTTGCTCAGAATGTAGATATTTACAATAAGGTTGTGGGTTACAATAATATTAAAGAATCCTTGTACATTCTACCATTTATGCAGTTCATCATCAAACATTAATACACAACTAAAATCTATCAGCTAGAAAATCCGATACGGAGTAGTGAAATTTACAGTTAGTTTCTTTTTGAAAGTTGTTACTGGTTCCTCTTTTATGGAATTAGGAATGTGGTTAAAAATTGCCGGTGCCATACCAAAAACACTGCTTTGCTGCATTGCTATTTTGATTCTTTGTATTATTTTTTTGTCTCCTTTGCTCTATCACACGCTGTCTACATCTCTGTATCTATTGTCCTATCTAAGGTATGCTGGAAGACATCTCTCATGAAATAAGTATCACCTCTGTACCTATTTTTTCTGTTCTGTTTTTCATTGTCTATTTATACATATATGTGTGTACATAAATGGTAAAATAAAATAAACACTTTTCCGTAACAAGTTTTGGTATTGGGATCGCAAAGTTACATCTCGGGAAAAGAATATTCACTTTAATAGTCAAAACAGTCAGTGGCCTATAAACTAGTACAATCAGACAGCACGCCAGTGGCTCAGAAGCAATACTTGAACTACGAAAACCGACCTTAATGCTACGAAATAAAGCAATCATCACTATGTCATCAGCCTACAGCAGTCCACTGCTGAACATAAACCTCCCCAACTGCACGCCATTCATCTCGATGGTATCACAACATACTCCACCAGATTAACCTTTTCAACGCCTTTGTCACATATACAAACACACGACAAACGAAATCTTACCCTGAACGCCAATGTCACAAATATATGACAAAATACACGTCGCACCATATTATGAAATAAACAATTTAAATCATTACTGGAATCCCTATTTTTTATGAAGGTCATTTGACAGAAAAAGTGGCCTGGCGTCAGGGGTACGGCGGTACGTTTATACTCTGGCGTTCAAAAGGTTAAAAGTTCATCCACATCAATTGACAAGGAGACTAATGACAAACCTTCACAAGACTGAAAAGAAGGGCACCCCAAGACCTACTTACAACCAGCAAGAAGGAGCTGTAGTATCGATCGGATGGGGCAGAGACTTCATACCGTGCAAGATCGGAAACCACCACCTATTGCTGAATGACTCAGGACAGATTGCATTAAAAAGAAGGAGAAAAATAAAACATCTCGATTCTCGGCAGCTCTCATCCAGCTGCTACCAGCCACCCTGTGAAGATCGTCGCTCCACCTAGCCTGAGGGCGTCCCACCTTACGTTTGCCGATTCGTGGTCTCCACTCAAGAACACGAACACATTTACCCCAACGGTTATCGGTTCTACTGCTAATATAACCGGCCAATGCCACTTCAGCTTGCTTATTCTGTGAGCTTATATATGGCCGCAATACAGATGGCGATGGGGCCGAAAGGTTCTGGGGGTCTACTCCGAAGTAGTATCGGCCGAATGTTCGGCCATTTCCTGCAACGAAGTTACTATTTGGTTCGGTCGGTCCAGATCCTACACTCCTACACTCTTTCGAATATTGACTATGGTCCCGACCCAACTGAGCCGATCCGAACTTTTTTCGCATTTTTCAATAATATTCGGTTCGGCCATGTGTCGGTCCGATCCGAACATTCGCACTTTGCACTTCGGAGTAGACCCTCTGGAGTGGCGACCGCGTACCGGAAGACAGCGTTGGAAGGCCTCCCACAAGGTGGGCCGACGATATTGTTAAAACCGCTGGAACCCGTTGGATGCGAGACGCACAGAACCGGTCGATGTGGAGGTGCCTGGGGGAGGGCTATGTCCAGCAGTGGATGTCTTTCGGCTGAAATGATGATGATCATCCAATGCTTACATAACCGGACTAAGTACTAATTACCTCATTCGTGGTTATTAAACTATTAATAGTCGAAATTAACTTTTAATAGCCATTACTGTTGCGATGGCCGCCATTTTAGCTTCAAGCTAACAATGTTGAGTGATTCTTCAGAAAATGTTGTTATTTCTCGTTTTGGCGTTAAAAATCTTATTTGCAGGTAAGTTTATTTTTGGTTACTAATCTTGGGGTAGGTTTTCAAGGTTCCAGTCGGGGGTTGCGGAAGGATCGTACGTTCCCGCGACCCCAGGCGCAGGTGTGAGACCGGGGTGGTTATTTGTCAGTGAGAGTCTGCGAGAGACAGACCCCTACGCCCGCCCAGAGCGGAGGACATCCATGAGGAATTTTCAACCCGGTTGTCAACGTTAAAGGTCCCTTGTTATCGGTCGCTTCGAATTGCCGTCCCATCGGACTATGAGAGTAAAGGAACAGAGAGTGCACCTGTGTTTACGCACACACTGGTACACTATAATCTCCTGCGTATCTGGCTAATCATCGTTGAGATTGGCCACCGTGACCGAAATCAGTCGGAATGCTATTATTTTTTTACTTCACACTTTTTATTTTATTGTTTGTTTTATCTGATGTATGTACACACGGCTACACATCAAGCTATACATTTCCAGTTTTAGCTGACCTCGCAATGTATAGATTTTTTGTACAATCAGAAGTCAGCTTATACTGGTTATGTATAGCTTGATGTGTAGCCGTGTGTACCTGGTGTATTGTGTGTCTTTTAGTTTGTGCCTTTCTTTATTGTGTTAATTTGCAGAAGCGCGCGTCTTCTGCCAGGACAGTAACGCATTATCGTGGAAGCCTTTAGGACCACCATGTCCTGTCACATGCAGTACTATTAAATCGGCCATTGATAGGTGAGTACTCGGCAGTTAAATAACAAATGATTTTATTTTGTAAGTAGGTTTGTACAAACACTTTTACACGTCAATCATATTTTAAAACTAGATGAGGTCGGCGTTTCCTATCTGACTATTCTGAGAAGAAAGGCCGAAACAAACTCAGAGGCCACAGTCTCTTTTAAAGTCCAGACATAATCTTGGTCAGATCATATGAAGACCATGTAGATCGAAGTCCGAGATGGTTTTTTGAGAAAAGAACCACACAGATTGAGAGGACCTGTCTAGTCAATGCACGCATTTGTCAGAAATCGTGCAGCTCAACTCAAAACTTAAGGAGCTCGACGACTCGACGAACAATACCAAAGAAAGGACATTTGGGTAGGCCACATTAATTACTCAAACTGCCAGACCATGACAAAAACTAACAGAACAGAGAGAAAAATAATATAAATAAAATTACCCGTTAAGACAAACAAAGTTCTTTAACACGGCTTGCGACAGAAGTAAACTGGTGGAAATCGCGACTTTGTATCGTGTAAACAGGGTGACTGCATTTTCATCATCATCTGCCTAGCCTTTTCCCAACTATGTTGGGGTCAGCTTCCAGTCTAACCGGATGCAGCTGAATACCAGTATTTTACATGGAGACTGCCTTTCGGGGCATTGTATTTACACTTATTAATTATTTGGCACGTAGCCTTTTTGTTATTAGAGGTTTTAATATTGTAATTTTTTTGTGGTTTATGAGTTAGATTCATAATTCTTTTGATTTATTTTGAATATCATTTCAATTTATCTCTATTAGATTGACTTGGTTTTAACCTACATATATTGCCATAGAAGCTTCCGTTTGTTTTAACTACACAACTTTATCCCACGTGATACCCAATTAGGATTTTTTGTGGAATCATTTTGCTGAGGAAACATAATTCGTACAATAATTGGATTGGATTAAGAGTTTTTTTTTTAAATCTTAGTTCCTCTCAACCAATTAATCAACCATCTAATTTCTTCACCACCCTTGGTTGACTGGTAGAGAATGCCTAAGGCATTAAGTCCGCCTTTGTACCTTTTTGTCCGAAAAGGTTAAATAAATAAATATACATTTTATAAAACATTAATGATTTACCATCAACCGCACCGGTAATAACTCGAAATTGACAGCGCCTTTGTATCATAGCCATAAGGGCGGTTTTCATAGTTCATATATTACCTTGGACTCAGTTTACTGAACAGTACATAGAATTTTAATTTTCAGATTAAAAGTCAGAGACTACCGATACCTAATCAACAATAGAGACAAAGAACAAGTAAATCTGTCAGCAACGGACCTCTATTTCTTGGGCCAGAAGATCCAAGATAATATCTATGGTAGAACGTCAAACTCCTTACACCCCGACACGAGAAAACACATCAAACTCTACCAGACATACCATAAACTACTATCCAACGAGAATTTCGAACACGCTTTGAAAATAGAAGCGGGAAAAATGACAGTCGAATTGAACAAGACATGTTCCAATATGGCGGCTAAAGACTTGTATAAAAAGATTGTTAATGTTAAATGCACCAGAAAACTTAATAAGAGATCAGACGCTTTAGAAAAATTTACTAAGTTTTTAAATATTTTCGCCGATTCGAAGTATCCTTTTGATGAGGAAATGGCTGGGGTGAGTAAAGCAGTCATCATCGTCCTTTTCGCCCATAATCAGCCTATAATGTTCCCACTGCTGGAACGGCTTCTCTCTGTGAGACGCAGTGGGCCGTAATCCACCACGCGGGCCTAGTGCGGGCTGGTAGATGTCACATGTCTTCGAATTTTTGGTTCTAGGACATGCTGGTTTCCTCAAAATGTTTTCCTTCACCGTTTTGAGAGCAGTGGTGATGAAATTATTTACACAAAGTAGACTGTCTGCTTGGGTTTGAACCTACGCGAACAACTCGCCACTGGGCCACCATTGCATTCAAATATTCGGGCGAAACGCAGGAAACGCTTATAGATTTCTCCCTAGCTCTTCGATGGATACAGGCTATATTCTTTCCAGGTAATTCTACAAAAATTAGAAGGGAACCTAAACCTTCGGTACGGCGTGGTTGACTACAAGATTATACTAGCGTATTTAAGAAGAGCGTTGAAGTACCACATGTCCCAAAGTACAGGAACAGGTGATCGGATAATCAACCTACAGTCTAAAAACTGTTTCACTATTTACCAACCAGGATGTTTTTGTAAAAATGGGTATATTTTTTTTTATAATATTTATTTCTGTAAGTAGGTTTCAATATTTCAAATCCTAACTTAAATGGGGCCTGGGCAGGCCATGTCTGCCGCATGTCGGGCAAACTGTGGGCCCACATAGCACAGAATTGGTGCTCTGAAAGTGAGGCAGGGGGCGCGGCAGACCGCGTAGGAGATGGCGGGACGAGCTGGATATAAGGTTTAAAATTTGAATTTCGCGGGCTACGCTGACGCTTCCCCCTAAACTCTGAAATTAAGGAGCTCAACGACATTGGAAGCAAATCGTTTCGGCCCTGCCCTGCTGGTTTTGCCCTCTGGTATTGAAGATGTACAGAAAAACAGTACCCTTATAATTTTAATCTATACACAGGGTGGCAGGGACATCGACGCGCAAACTGTAACCATGGATTCAGCACGTGAGTTTAGACCCTATAGCGTAGAAATTTTTCGTCGGTTATCAAAAAAAACATCTTCTCTTTCATAGAAAAGTGCAATACCTACGCGGTCAAAATTTATGGGACAGCAATATTTTTTTTAAATAACCGACGAAAAATTTCGACGCTTTGGGGTCTAAACTCATGTGTTGAATCCATGGTTACAGTTTACGCGTCGGTGTCCCTGCCACCCTGTATATAAAAAAATATCCCTATTTCCCTTGGTCACGCCATAACTTGAGAACGACTTTACCGATTTCATCCATCTTTTTTTTAAAAGTTTTCTAATACTTTGTAGAGGGTTCTTACGGACAAAAATAAGTAAGTTGCGCAGAAAATTATAAAATTTAAGAATTACGCTTTTATGCTAAAACAGCTGAACGGATTTAGATGAAATTTGACACATAGGTAGACCATGATCTGGAGAAGGACATAGGCTACTTTTCATCCTGGATCGCAGACGAAGTCGCGGGCAACAAACAGCTAGTTTTATTTATAATTGTATATTTTCTTCCAGATTCGTCGAAAACCACGGCCAGTGCGTGAAACCAGAAGACTGTCTGGCCAGTTCCATGCACGCAGAATATTTAGAAAGAATTATATTGTATTAGAAAAATCCTGTCATACTCTATTTCATATTATTATAAATAAATAAATATGTCCATCCTGTCCTTATCTCAATGTCGTCGAAGTTCTGGCCAAATGGAGGGTCAAATAAAATTAGCTAGCGAAACTCCGCAGACGTCATAGACCAAATTGACAACATTTTATATTTTTAAGTACGAGGCTTTTGACTACTTTGTATGTGTAAACAGAAAAAGAAAGAAAATACGTCTATTTGCGGTAAACATGACGCATAGAAAGAACATAAAACACAAAAAAAATAACAAGTTGGAGGAAAACATGCGTCACATCCACGCAAAACGGCCAACGCTCAGCATAATGCTAAGACCCTTTCGATACAGAGCCCCAGCGCTGGTTTTTTAGTGTATACAGGGTTATTTGTAAGACACCAACAACCTCTTAAGAGGTCATTGTACTCATCATTATGAACAACTTTTACTAAAGGACCAAACCTGAAATCGCGAAATAGAGCGAATAGCTATAGATGTATCAAAACTCACCAGTATGTATCATCTTGTGTCCGCTCAGAGAGTATCGAGAATTGAACGCCTTGTCGCACACATTGCATTTAAACGGCTTTTCACCTGAAAATAACAACATTGAATTAGAAAGAAAAATAGGTTAATTTGTCACAGATTCTCAATTCCTTATTGCATAGATAATTAACTCAAGTTATTAACGCCATCTATTGGTGCTAAGTCGACAACACGTGGCACCCTCTAGCGTCGAGTAAACGTAGGCTCGGCGGAAGGGGAGTGAGCGAGAGCGGCGCACGGGCAGCGCTGATTGGTCGTCGCCGAAGAACTTTCGAGAACGTTCGATTCCTTCGTTCCACGGATCAGGAGTTCGTTGGACACACAAGAAGAAAATAAAGATGGTAGTCGGTCCACCATCACAATTTATTATTTCTCATATTGCAACCTATGTAACTATTATAGTAAACGCCTTAGCGTTTAATATAATAATAGTTACATATTATTTACATAGCCTATACTCCATTCCGAATAAGATTAGACATTTAAAGAAACCTTTTTTACAGTCCGTTCAACCGATTTTAACTTCTATTCCGTAGGCACAAGGATGGCATTAAAAGCAAAAAAGTGGTTACAATACCAACTATTTACTGCAGCTGCCATTTGTCATGCCAACAACGTAATAGAAGTCAAAATCGGTTGAACGAACTATACAAAAGGTTTCTTTAAATGTCTAATCTTATTCGGAATGGAGTATAGCCAGGCTATGTCATAATTGCTGCCGGATAGAAGATATTCGTGGCCATGCTTGGGCGAGGCCTATGTCCAGCAGTGGACATCTGTAGGCTGCATAATAATGATAAAAGGTCTTAATACATACCAGTATGCACTCTCATGTGGTCCCGCAGATTACAGTCAAAGTGGAAGCACTTCCCGCACACCGGACACTGATGGCCAGTCGGCTTGGTGTGTGCCTTCTTCACGTGCCGGGTGAGGTACTTCTGGACCTTGCATTTGTAGTCGCACAGGTCGCAATGGTACGGCTCCTCGGTTGAGTGGAGCTTGACGTGGCTGTGCCAGTTTGAGGAGTTGTCGAAGTTCTGGAAGAGAGTTTTTTTTTTAGCAGAATAAATAATAATAGTCGTCCAGACGTTAAACCGCTGGTTCCGACCGTCATTCGTGGATCTTTGACGGTAATTACGGGTCGTCAGAAGCCCGAAAGTCTGACAACCAGTCTTACCAAGGGGTTTCGTATTACCCACTAACTGGGTTGTGGAGGTCAGATATGCAGTCGCTCCATATAAAAGACTGGTACTCAGCTGCATCCGGTTAGGCTGGAAGCCGACCCCAACATATTTGGGAAAAGGTTAGGCAGATGACCCATCCACGGACCGACCTCGGCGAGCGTAGCTTAATCTTTGATTGACCCGCACGGCTGGTATTATTTAGCCACAAGCAAACATAATGGAATATGGAAGGAGTGATGGGTGGCTACGGAGAAATGCTGCACTTGCACGCTGCGTGACCGTGCATGATCCATCGCCACTCGTTCGATGTCCACCGCGCACAGGATGGATGGAAAGCAGCACATGAAGTGTTTTTTTGCTCCATTGGTGTAATTGCTGTATGGCGTTCCAGTGTGAGGATAAATAAATAATAGGATCAAACTCCGTAAAGTATCACGTTTCCAAGGGCTCCATATAAAAAAATCGTGTGCGTCTCGGGACGCCCGACAGAAATGATAACTTTAACTAATTTATGGTATATCTATCGCATACTGAACACCGTAGAGAGGGAAGCCAGACAGACTGGCGCTGTAACGCGTTACGTTACGAAGCGTTTACCCTCCCACTTCAATAAATACATATTTTCAATCCTTTTTTTGTGTGTCTGTTCGTTTATGCCGTCTAATCGGAACGGCTGGACCGATTTTGACGGAACTTCAACTGGCAGATAGCTGATGTTATAAGGAGTAACGTAGGCTTTTTGTCCCAGCAGCATGTTCCCATGAGATAATATTCGACAACCACGCAGGCGAGTAAATAAATAAAAGCAATCAAAATGGAATCAGATTTCTTACCTTACGACAATGTGGACATGAATAAACAAACAGTTGTCGTTTAGCTTTAGGCTTACCACCCTTCTTTTTAGCTTTTTCCTTCATTGTCAAATGTTTATGTGAAGACTTGGTCAGAGGGTGGCTTAGCTTAGTATAACGCGAGGACTTTTATTACATGTGGTGGTTTCACAGATTATCTGAAAGAAGAAAAATATAAATATGACTAGTATCGTTTTTACCAATCATGCAATCTTAACATTTTGTTGACACGGCAAATTTTTCTGTATGACAAAATAAACGCGACCTTATTAAAAATGTAACATTGCAAAAATCATAATAGAATATGTTTGCAAAAATGTCTTACGATGATGCAAAAAGTAGCATATTTCTGTCAATTGGAATATAATCATAATTTATAGTAGGTAAATTATTTACTATTTGTTTAAGGAATTTTATTAAATACTTATTTTTATGCACTTGAGTGAGATACCTGAGATACAGGTTTATTCCTAGTTCAGGTAGTATCCAATTATTTCTTACCTACCTCTAGTTTAAGACCCTGTCTTGTAAATATCTATGTTTTTGTATATCAATTATTTCAATAAACAATTTCAATTAAGGTTGCCTGGAGAGAGAAGCCAGGCCGCCCATTGTATATTTTGTAGTGTTTGAATTAAATATTATATACAAGGCACATTTTCATTTGTATCTTCTATTTAACATAATGTCAATTAGATAACTATAATTATACAAAAATAAATAAACAAAAGACAAAGAGTAAACATGGTCAAAATAATATTGATATTATGAGTATTAAACACTTAACTTAACTTTAAAGACAAAAAAAGTCATTACAAACTCCCTGCTTCCTTGCCACGCTGTTAAACGTGCAGAGTAATAACAGACAGGGACACAAGGAGCCAATGTTGTGAGTTTAGATAATGTCAGCGCCAGAATAGTTGTGTAAAGGTTTCCACACTCAACTATGGACTGGGAGTGAGTTACGACAGGAAGCAATTTCTAGGGTAAGTGTAATAAGCGGAGCCCTAACTGGTAGGAGGGCACACGACAGACAGGACCCAAGAAATCGTGTAAGGTTGTAATAGGCCTTTTAGTCCCATGTAAACCGCATACAAATCCAAACTACACTGCTACTGAGAAATTACTAATTATTATGACTACCTATATGAAACTAAAGTAGTTTAGTGCTAGATTTTGGCTTTATTTTTATTTATTTGGGACAATAAACAGTTCTACATTACAGCATTTACAAAAAGTAGTTAAATTACAGTTGAGGAAAAGTATACGTAAACGTAACCCACACAAGGCTTTCCCCAATTTGCGGCGGCACTACAGTCGGCCCCCCGACGTTCGTACTAACAAAGATACTAAACGTTTCGTTGTACACTAGCTTCTTCCCGCGACTTCTTCCGCGTGAAATTTCGGCCCCCGAATCATCGCGTCGTAACCCATAGCTCGGCCGTGCTACTATTTCGTTTTCGCTTAGCGTTTTTTCTACTTTTTTCCTTTTGCTCGGCTTCTAACGTGGCATGATGTTAGAGCCTACAACCTTCCTCAAGAATTGGGCTATCAAAAATCAAAAGTTTTTTTTTTAATCCGACTGGTAGTTACGGATATTACCCCATACATAAAAACAAACTTTACCTCTTTTTAATACATATTAGTAAAGAATCATTGATGGAGACTAGAAAATCTAGGCATCAATCCCGGTAAATTAATAGTCTTATTAATCTAACACACCCTCATAATTTAATTAATAATTTACCTCTGTTTCTAAAGTTGTACGACTATAAAAACGCAGGTGTAAGTAAGTAATGCACTATCGGAACATTTTAAGTTAGCTAACAAATTATTATAACTGTTATAACAAGAATAATTGTGTTATTTCCAATTTTCTTAGTCCGAATCACACTCCGTACCCGAAATTGTTTTTTTTTTTTACTTTTTATGACAGGGATTTTGACGTATGTTGCTCCGTTCGGAAAGTATTTTTCTTACTGACAACGTGCAGCTGTTGCTGCCGATATGAACCGCCGCAGCTTCTGCTCAAATCAAAAGTAGTTTCCGACAAACGGTTTGAAATCATTTACACCGCACGTGTATGAAAGAATATGTAGTTGCAGCATGGGGCAAGCGATTGGAGTCAGTTTTATGAAACATTATCCAACATTTCTAAACGAATTCATGAAAAAAAAAACAATGTCATTGTCAAGTTGACAGTTCATTCAGTGTCAGTACTGTCAGTCATTCAATGTGAAATGTCATGTGCGGCACATTGATTCTATTTCTTGATTTTTATTTATTTAATTACTATTTCAAATAGTATGAAAATATCTACGTAACGTAGTACAAACTATATTTAATTCTTATTCTCTGCATCGTAACCAAACATAATTATATGTCCTTGAATCTGACAATAACCTTTGAAAAACATGATGATTCGATTTGGTTATAATTTATCTAGTCAATTGTTTTGAAATTACGACTTATTTGTCGTTTTTTTTTACAACTATTTACGAGACAGAGGTGAGTGATGTGTCCGTTGTTTAATATTATGATATAATAAAGAGGTTATGCTCGTTGGTACGTCGCGTCGTATTATGAAAAACAGACTTGATATTTTTTGCCCCTCTCAAAGGCTGAAATTAAATAGCAAAAAATATTATTACGTAATACCTTTAATTAATTATGCGTAGGTGAGTGATATAAATATTATAAACAACCAGTTCTACCAGCCGAATTATTCTGTAAAAAAATATCACCGTGAAAACGTAGGTGGTGAGCGTGAATTGAGCAGTCATTCCACCGGATGCTAGGGATTGTCAATAAAGACAGCTCACTTCACCTAAGTTTTCATGGTGAGATTTTTACCAAATACATCAGCAGGTCCTTGGCCCTCTTCATATTATGTAAGATGAAAAGATATTTGTATCCTTGTATATGTACTTTGCTGTATTACTGGTAATTAAATGATTTTTGGTTTGCTAGATTAACCCTTTGCGGGACACTTAACACCCCTCAACGTAATAACAATAAAACGTCTATTATGTCTAGTTCAGTGTCTTTCAATGCGTTAACAGGGAATATTGCGAATATCATTAAGTTGTCTTTATGAGATCGCTCTTAGCAACAAGACCACCCATTGTGTCACCCTTTGTAAAATTTCTACATTTACTATCTGTAATTTGTATGGTGTATGGATGTCAGCAAGTCAAGCTACCCGAAACTGTCAAATTTTCCCAATCAACCTTGAACCTTAATGCTTTATTGATAAAGTTGAAAATCTATTAAAGAAATTTGACAGCTTGTTGCTTAATGTGCTGGCATCTGTACATATTAAAGAGTATTATATTCTAATATAACAAATACAAACACTTAGCTTGCTTATAATTATTATATTCGCAATTTTTAGAAATTAAACCCTTTGTTTCTGCCTACCTATCTGAGAAAAAGGTGTGAGTGTATATGTTCACTTATTAAGATAATACCAGGAAGGTAAACTATGAATATTGAAACATAGTACTTACTGATCAAATAATAATAATAATAACATTACAAATGAATAAACCAATAATGTTTCATTACAGAACGAGCCTTTAGGCCAGTTATTGTATTTTGAACTTTATTCAGACTAAGGCAATCTTCTTATTACAAAAGCTAGCTTTAGAACTACATCTAACCTTTCGATTTTGTATTTTGAACTTTTCCTTAGTTGGAATAAGGTTCAAAGTACAATAACTAGCTTTGTAATGGATAAATATTGTTCAAGGAGTTTTCAGACCTATATATATTATTATATAGGGCTAATATAGATATATATAACTAGCTAACAGTTTCCTAGAACTCAATCGCAGCTCCACCTACCAGCTCCAGGAGGAATTCAGTGACATACATTTATACACAAGAAATAATCTACTAATATTCTAAACAATGGATGGATGGATGTTTGTTACTCTTTCACACAAAAAGTACTGAATGGATTTTGATGAAACTGT
This sequence comes from Apamea crenata, assembly GCA_949629185.1. NCBI lineage: Eukaryota > Metazoa > Arthropoda > Insecta > Lepidoptera > Noctuidae > Apamea > Apamea crenata. Next base: position 7,003,729 of record OX451382.1, on the reverse strand, counting down.
ACAGTAATATAGCTTATACGTTAGCATAACACATAGGATACTTTTATCCCGATATTCCTGCGGGATCGACACTTAGGCGGGTGAAACCGCGGAGCGCCGCTAGTATATGTATAAAGATTTATGTATTTGAATTAAATTAAGTATGTGTTAAGCACATACTTAATTTAATGGAACCCTCTTTTTGTACTCGTGAAAATATTATTGAATACTCCAATGTAATGATTGAGCCTCTTTTTTGAACCCCAAGTAATTCTTATTTTGGGGTTCTAAAAATACTAAATAGCCAAGTAACTGCGACCAACTTCGGTGTTCAGCTCGCCGGCAGCTGCCGCAGCACCATTCGATTCGCTTGCTCGGCTCGGCTGTGGTTGGCTAACCTTTTATTTTTTCCGGGGTTTCCACCCCGGAAAAATATCCTCATGGATGTCCACCCAAAACACCCCCGATGTTCCATCTCTACGCCGGGGATCGCGGGAACGTGCGATCCTCTCGTGGTTCCTCCTCCTCGGGTCAGGGGGGGGGAGTGAGGTGATAGACTCCCCCCGCGACGACTAAGAGAGGCGCGCGTGCGAACACTACGCGCCGCCATCGCCACCTCGGTTGCCTAACCTAACCTATTTGGTTGGAGTACCCTAGATTATAATAGTTACTGAAAGTTAAAAACAAGCTCAATTATTTAAAAAAGTGTGCATTACTAGTTGCGCAAAAGGTTCATTCAGTTTTAAGAGGATCAGTAAATAGTGTATGTACTAGAATTTTTTTAACCATTTTTTTATTATTTTCAGGACCCAGTGCTGTGAAACCCCACCAAAAAATATGTTAAACAATAGTCTTAAAATGTACAAACTTACACAAATAACTAACCTTTTACAAAAAACAATCTCACTCAACGCAAAACGAAAAATATGCGACTACCCACCAAAGGCATACTCTTGCCTATGCGGCCAGGTTTATTTAAAAAAACAAAACCATAGATATGAAATCTCTAGGATATATTCAACACAGAGCGACCAGCATAGACAAAAAGTTGTTATTGAAACGACAACACCGAAGATTGTCTATGATAAGTTGGGAAAAGTGTTGCCAGATAGAGATGAGATCGAAGCCAAGGCTGGGTTTTGGAAGGAGAAGATTGATCCGTATATTAAGTTGGCGAGATGGGACAGACCTATTGGTATGTATGCTTTTATTTTAAGTTTATACCCTTTCCATTAGGTTAACCGTTTTTGACAGCTGTCTTAGAACGTACAGACGCCAGCAGGTCAAGCTACCCGACACTGTCAAATTTTCCCAATCAACCTTGAACCTTAATGCTTTAGCGATAAAGTTGAAAATCTATTAAATAAATTTGACAGATTGTAGTAGCTTGATCTGCTGTCGTCTGTACATATTCCAGATTACGTAAAAGTTTACTTTAAAATCTTACTAATATTATAAACATGAAAGTTTGTATTGATGGATGGATGTTTGTTACTCTTTCACGCAATAACTCCTGAACGGATTTGGATGAAATTCAGCACACAGATGGTATATAACCAGGATTAACATATAGGATACTTTTTATCCCGATATTCCCACGGGATCGAAACGTATGCGCCTGTAACCGCGGGACTCACTAGTGCGTAATAAAATAAATATATAAACTGCCTTATTTTATTTATGGCTTCTTACAGACATAATACCGTACGTGTATCAATCAATGTATTATGTGTTGCTGCAATCACTAGTTCCATCTGTCAAAAAACGGTTTACCTAATGGACAGGGTATAGTAGAAAGATTTTCTGGCTCTTTTTTAAATAGCACTTTATTTAATAAAACATTTTTATAACACTACAGGGTGGAAGGGACGCTAAACCTGTTACCATAGTTCAGTAAATGATTCTTAGCCAGTTGTTTTTTTTTAACTGTGCGTTGCTTCTCCTGAGCGCGATGTCGCTGCGTCATTTTACATACATAATCAGCCTATAATGTTCCCACTGCTGGGACACAGGCCTCCTCTCTATGAGAGGGAGACTCACTCTCAAGCCTATAAATCTTTACAGGAATATACCTCCTCTACTGGCCCTGCGCGTGGTCAATAGCCATCGCCTCAGTAGCAGGCACAGTTCCCCTCCACTCCTCACTGCAGACAGCCGGCTTGTTCCTAGTGGGGGCTGGTCTGATGCGCGGCGCCGGCTGTACCATCAACGATTTGTGGGACCGCGACGTCGACGCTAAGGTATGGTGAACTGTGACGAACGTAATTTGAGTGTGAATCGATCATTCAAGTGAGAGAAAAGTACTATATTATGTATAGTTCAAATTTTATTGTTAATTTGTGTCATAAGAATTCATTTTGTACTTTTTGCTGTGCCCTACAGGGTCCATAATTGTACCTTAGCTTTAAACCATTGTTACACCTGTACAAAATTATGGAATGCAAACAAATACATATATGAATATGATAATTCTAGTCACATTGAAGATTTGTTTCAATATTTTGAAGCATAAGCTCGTGCGTTCATATTCACATGCTCATGTAGCTATCGTAATAAATTACAAATACGAAAAACTATAAATCCGTCAAGACGAATCGTCTTGTAGCCATTTGAAACAAAAGAAAGAAAGAAAAAAGTTTATTTGGACACAATTTGTGAAACACAAAATACAAAATTAATAAAATAACAAATAATGTTTCAGACTACAATAGTGTGTGCCTCACGGCTACGCCAAAAAGTTTCATTTCAGCATTTGAAAGACTTTTCTTGCCCAACATATTAGCGCACAAGTGTATGACAGTTACAGGTAAACCAGAAAAGTTATGCGCTTCGGTAACATTCGTGTTTTCAAATTAGTACGAATTTCGCGCCATAGAGTAACCTGCCACAGAGGAAAAGCTACCATCTGAGTTTTGTACTGCCGCTCTTCGTGTTTCATTTTGTCGTAGTGAACCCACCATTGCGCGTTTTAATTAAGTTTTATCTGTGTCGGGTGACTTACACCGGTCGGAGATCGTCGTCTGTCACTCAGAACTTTCGAAAAGTATTTTGGAATTACATAGAGCTGTTAATCTACAATTTGGGAAACATGGTAATTAATAAGCAAGTACTTCCATGATTGTAACAGGTGTATATTAGATCTCATCATCGCGCGTTCGTATTTCCGAAGATATCCGATGAACCCCGAAGCGCATACTTTCTTGGGAATCTGTATCAGTCACTTTTTTCGACACCTTCTGGCAGAGACGTGTCATACTTTAATTAACTTCCACACGTTTTCCTTTTTCCAGGTAGAACGCACTAAAACCCGCCCTCTAGTAACGGGCGCAGTATCAGAGACGCAAGCGGTGGTGTTCCTAGCGGCGCAGTTGAGCTTAGCTCTGGCGGTGCTCTTACAGCTCAACTGCTATAGTATAGTGTTAGGAGCTAGCAGTATGCGTGAGTATTGTACACACTTTATTTCCTATAATGATACAGTATACTTCGTACCTCGGAAGACACGTTAAACCGTCGGTCCCGGCTGTTATTTGTAAATCTTTGAGATTCGTTACGGGTAACTTAGAAGCCCGAAAGTCTGACAGCCAGTCTAGCCGCTCAGTTGAGCTTAGCTCTAGCGGTGCTCTTACAGCTCAACTGCGAGAGTATAGTGTTAGGAGCTAGCAGTATGCGTGAGTATTGTTTATGTAACTTTTATTAGCAGAATATAAGAGTTCCCTTTAAGACATTCAGGGTAAAAAAATGTAGATAAATAAACATCCTTATATCTACATATATCCATATCTACCTATACTAATAATAAAGTTGAAGAGTTTGTTTGTTTGGAAGCGCTAATCTCTGGAACTATCAGTCGGATTTGAAAAAATATTGGGGAGTTTGTTGCGCCACTTCTTCTTCCCAGCGCTAGGAAGTGGTGATGGGCGGGCGTTTTTGTGGGACTGTCTTTTATAATTATGACGTTCGAAAAGTGCTGATTCTCAGCCTAATTTGAATAAATGAATTGTTGAGGGAGGCTATAGGCTAACATCACGCTAGCAACTTTACCAGCCGTGTGAAAAGAAAAAAAACAACGAATACATTAAAACCCATGAAATCCAATTTGTTTTCCGACATTCACGTGAACGATCTCGCGGATGCAGCTAGTTATAAATAAAATACACGAAAGTTCTCCTAACATTTATACAGTTTAAACACTCCTAAAATGAACTTTACTCGCAAAAGAAAGTGACCAAAAGTTGTACCAAAAAGTCTCATGCATCAAGATCAAAATATTATAGTAATTATTTTCATAATTTTTTACGACATTACGCGTCGAGGATTTGATTTTTGAACAGGGAATTTAATTTAAGTAAAAAAGTGTTGATATTGTTTTATTCCCTTTACATGACGTTCCGTTTCAAATGATATGATTAATATAACCTTGAATTTTGAAAGTGTCATGATCACGTCTTTCAAAAAACATGTATAAAAATTGTACTTTGCCAATTCTACATTATTTAAGAATAACTAGAACAAAATAGAATAGAATTTTTATTTAAACGTGGATCATTTTTTTAGAGGAATAATCAAAATCAAAAGTCATTTATTCAAATTAGGCTGAGAATCAGCACTTTTTGAACGTCAAAATTACAAAAGACAGTCCCCCAAAAACGCCCGCCCTTCACCACTTCCTAGTGCTATCGCTAATGCTTGCCGTTCGCGTGTGACATGTCAAACAAAATACAGTACCTGGTTCTCAGGTTATTTCGATTATTTTGAAAATCTCCGAAATCCGGGTTTTTGTTTACAAAAATAACTTTTGTAGGAGTTGATATGATAAGTATCCTACTAATATTATAAACGCGAAAGTTTGTATGGATGTATGGATGTTTGTTACTCTTTCACGCAAAAACTACTGAACAGATTTTGACGAAATTTAGCACACAGATAGTTTATAACCAGGATTAACATATAGGATACTTTTTATCCCGACATTCCCACGGGATCGAAACTTATGCGGGTGAAACCGCGGGGCGCAGCTAGTAGTCTATAAAAAACAAAGTTTGACTTTGATGCAGCATGGTGCGGGATTCCATACATCCATGAGCATTGTTCTTTTTATTTTCTCTTTCCAGTCCTCGTAGTAACCTACCCATTAGCGAAGCGGTTTACAAACTACCCTCAAATATTCCTGGGCGCCACGTTCAACTGGGGCGCGCTGTTGGGCTTCAGTGCTATACAGGGGACCATAGACTTGGCGATCTGCGCGCCGCTCTACATCGGGGCGCTGGCGTGGACTGTTGTCTATGACACTATCTATGCACATCAGGTGAGTTTAAATTGTAACTGATTATTTTATTGTTGTTTTATAACGCGAGACTATCAAAAATAATAGCAAGACTTCTAAAATATGGACGAATTTTATTAACAGGTTAACTTAACCTGTTCAAGGCCATAATTATGAAAAAAAACCGGCCAAGTGCGAGTCGGACTCACGCACCGAGGGTTCCGTACAATTTAAAATTATTAAAAATATTTTTATTTTATGATGTAACTAAAAATGTACGGTTTTCGCAATTTTTCCTTTATCTGTGCTATAAGACGATGCTTCATACCAAATTTCAAGATTCTGAGTTCACGGGAAGTACCCTGTAGGTTTTGATTCCCTTGCTAGTGTCGAAAATTTGCGGCATAAACGGCTGTATATTTTGATTGCGTTGGCTTAGAAGTTTGATTTTTTCACAGCTCCAAGGGTCAGTAGACCTGAGTATTTGATATAAATTCCAGCTTGATGCCTCCACGCGTTCCTAAGAAAAAGGGTCTTAACAGACAGACGGATAACAAAGTGATCCTATAAGGGTTCCGTTTTTTCCTTTCGAGGTACGGAACCCTAAAAAATAGAGAAACTGGTCAATAGACTCATTACTTCGATTTTCTTTCATAAATTACTGACTTATTTTCAGTCGGAATAAAGTACGAAATACAAAAAAGTGTGCGGTCGGGGAGCGAACGTCTAGACGCGATACTGACACACACTCGTATATAATAGAAAGAGACAGACAGAGAGAGAAGAGACAGAAAATATGAATTTAATACGCGTTTTTAATACAGAGCCATTTAGTATAACCTTTTACAAGCTCTCATAAAATTGTCGCCATCTTGGATTTTCATTTTGATCTCGCTATCGGTTTAAGCACCCTCGAAAACCATGAAAATTATCTCTGTCTCTCTCTTATACTTTCTATTATGTATTGAATAGATTAGATACAAATGAAGCTTTCAATGAATTTCACGAAGAATTAACGTTATTCTTTAAGCTTTGCTTTCCCATAATAAGACGAAGAAATTGTTTTAGAGCCGGTAAAATTTCCTGGATAACGAAAGGTCTTAAAATCAGCTGTAGAACCAAAAGAACGCTAAGATACAACTACTACTTAAATAGAAGCAAAAATAGTAAATTAGAGTATATAAAATATTCCAAATTGTTAAGGAAATGTATAAACAGCACTCAGTCGCTTTGTAACCAAAGGTACATAACTAAATCTCACAATAAAGGTAAAGCAACTTGGGATGTAGTCAAACGCTATGTTGATGGTACTGTACCTATGACTGGTACATTCATTGATAGTATTGTCGACAACGGAAGTACAGTTACATCTGGATCTGACATAGCAAACATATTCAATAATTTTTTCATTGATGTAGTTCAAAATTCTAGTAGTTCTGCCTCTGTCAATAATGGGTCTGATCATCGCACATCAATTTTAAAAAGTAACGATTCTAGTATTTTTTTAAAACCCACGGATGCAAATGAAGTTGTCAACACAATAATTTCATTGAAAAATTCTAAGTCAGCAGGGTATGACGAAATTAATTCCGACTTACTGAAAAGTATTGCCCGATTTATATCGGAACCTTTGGCTCACATCATAAATCTATCTTTTGAACAAGGATGTTTTCCAGACAAACTTAAGCTATCGATAATAAAGCCACTACATAAGAAAGGGTCAAAATCAGATAAAAATAATTTTAGACCGATTGCTTTAACTCCGGTCCTATCTAAGATCTGTGAAAGAATAATGCTCAAAAGAATAGTTAACTTCCTGGATAAATATGACATTTTGGCAGCGGAACAATTTGGTTTCAGGAAATATCGGTCAACGCAATTAGCTACCTTCACCTTAATAAACCGCATCATTAATAATATAAACCAAAAAACCCCAACGTCAGCTCTACTATTAGACCTCAGTAAAGCATTCGATTTCGTTGATCATTCGATACTCATCGCGAAACTTGAAAAATGTGGAATAAGGGGGTCTTCCTTGTTATGGTTTCAGTCCTATTTGCAAAACAGGAAACAATTCACTAGGATTACTAAATTTGACACTGGGACCAATAATGTAATTAAGTTTGACTCGAAACAGAGGATTAATTGTTCTGGGGTACCACAGGGTAGCATCGTAGGGCCTCTGTTATTTCTTATTTACGTCAATGACCTTCCAGGTGCACTCACACATGACTGTGTCTTGTTCGCAGATGACACAACTATTATTATGGACTGTAAAAATATTGATACATATGAAACGGAAATATATAAAACGTTAGAAGATGTTATTCAATGGTTAGACACAAATAAATTAAAAATAAACATAGAGAAAACGAAACTTATTAACTTCAAAACTTATAAGAGTAAAAACATTGAATTAAATATTTGTTATAATAATTCACTTATACAACAGATAAACAGCGCAAAATTCTTAGGCATTACTCTCGATACACATCTTTCTTGGAAAGAACATATTAATAGTTTATGCATAAAAATAAACAAGTTTGTTTTTGCACTTCGAAAGGTAAAAGACGTGACGAGCAGACATACTTCTATTATGGTATATCACGCTTACATATGTTCCATTATACGGTATGGCATAGTTGTCTGGGGAAATTCCTGTGACATCACGAGGGTGTTCATAGCACAGAAAAAATGCATTCGGGCACTGTACGGCATGGATTGGTCGGAATCATGTAAACCTATCTTTAAATCTAAGAATCTACTAACTGTTCCCTGCATATACATTTATGAAGTAGCTAAATTTGTCAAATACCATAGTCATCTTTTCACTACTAACGACAATACATCTAAACGCAAAATTAACCACCTGCCCCTAAAAATGCCTGTGCCTAAGCTACAACTGTTCAGAAAGAACTGTGCCTATATGGCACCTCTAATATATAACTCTTTGCCCAAAGGAATGACCGATCTGCCATATAAAAGGTTCTGTTGTGCCTTGCGAAAATGGTTAATACAGGAGAGCTTCTACACGGTTAAAGATTTTTTGAATAAAAGCACATGCCGATTTGGTGTCCACTAAGATACTGATTATTCCTCTTATTTCCTGTGACTTTGTCCTTATTAATAATTTAAGTAATTGAAATCTACTAATATAACTCTAATAATTGTATATTGAAATGATTGTAATAATTATTGTAATCCAAATTTTCTTATAAATTGTAATAATTAAAATAATTGTAATTTAATTTAAAAAAATGATTGTTGTAAACTAACTATAATTTTGCATGCCCGTGATGAGGGTGAAATATGTCCTGTGCTATAATTTAATTTAACATCTTGTGTACCCACCATATTTCAGGCAAATAAATGATTTATTTATTTATTTATATACAATTGAAACTCGCATGGAGGAGGCATAACTATTTTTCGTTACGTGACGATTTGTACCAGTTTACTCCTTTTGCAAGCCGCGTCATGGAACTTCCTTCCAAAACTGTCTCGATAATTTACATGAGCTTGCACAAAATTAAGAACTCGTTTTCGATAGTACAGAACCCTTAGTGTGTGAACCCGAACCACACTGGCTGGTTGTTTTTGGTTTTCTGTTCACGAAACAAATCAATCAAAATGCTTGAACAGACAGCTGTGCTGTTAGACAGTTTGTTGCGCCACTTCTTCTTCCTAGTGAAAGCACTAGGAAGGTGTGAAGAGCGGGCGTTTTGGAGGACTGTCTTATGTAATTTTGACGTTCGAAAAGTACTGATTCTCAGCCTAATTTGAATAAATGACTTGATTTGACTTGCTCTTTTCACCTCCACAGGACAAAGAAGATGACATGAAAGTTGGCGTTAAATCCACCGCCCTTACGTTCGGAGAGCACACTCGGCCCGCGCTCACCGCGTGCTTGGCGGTGAGCTCTGGGTCGCTCGCGCTCGCTGGACATGCCGCTGGGCTGGCGCTGCCTTACCAGCTGGCCATTGTGGCTTATACTGCGCATGCGGCTCAACAGGTAATACAAACAGACAAAAATGTAGAAAAGGCTCCTTCGAGAGATATTTATAGGTGGTAACACTGATACAGAAATGTTAAGGTGGCAACACTGATACAGTAAGAAATTAATTTTGAAAAAGAAAAATCAGCAGCCGTTGCTACAATAACTCGCAGTGTTAGTCATGGGCGTAGCCAGCCATGGGCTCAGGGTGGGGCAGCAGTCTAAAATAATATTTAACTAGCAAACTATACCCGCGGTCTTACCCCGGTAAATTTTTTCATACAAAAAGGTTACACCCTATAGCACCCTGTATCTGTATGTATAATTCGAATTATCTAAAACACTATCTTATTGCTCACTTACCTACACCACGAAATCCTTCATCCAAAAATGTGTCTCTAACTTCAGCCGTCTGAGCTATGGCAGGGTGGGCAAGCGCCCCACCCTGCCCCACCGTGGCTACTCCCATGGTTACCATGATGAAGTTCACTTTAGGAGCATTTTAAAATGTTTTTAGATCTAGGCCAGTAATAAAAATGGCGCCGTTAAATGACCTCTTTTAATAATGAATAGAATACACTTTATTATCTACTATATAAATTGCAGACATTAATATAGAAATCTTACAAAGGGTGACACAATGGGCGGTCTTGTCGCTAAGAGCGATCTTTTAAAGACAACCTTTGGATGGATTAAGGGGAGACAAATACTGTAGGTAGTATGTGGCGTACCATTTACATAATACAATAAATACATAAAGCATATTATACTAATCTAAGAAAATAAATATATAATAATATACATGAAACAGGAGCAAAGAAAGTATCGATGATGTTTAAGGAGAGAGGAAGTGATTTTTATCATAATTTTAAAAGTGGACAAAGATTGAGCACGCCTCACCGACACGGGCATTTTATTACTATTACGAATACAGATAGATTAGACTTTTATTTTCTATTACAGATATACACACTAGACACAGAGAATCCTGAGGACTGCGCTTCAAAATTCAAATCAAACTCGCAAGTAGGTGCTATCATCCTTATGGGGATACTCGCAGGAGGATACAAACAGTACTTGGATAACGTAGCGGATAACGTCAACCATGAGGATACGACAAAAGGCTGTCTATTCAGCTAAGTAATCTGAGTGGTACTTTTAGTACCAAGTGAGTTTTAGCGCAAAATTATGTAGAGAATCGTGAGGATGGTATGTAGAGATGTTTGCATAGTTAATTTGATATGTGGCTTCAAGTGGTACTTTTAGTACCAAGTGAGTTTTAGCGCAAAATTATTAAGAGAATCGTGAGGATGGTATGTAGAGATGTTTGCATAGTTAATTTGATATGTGGCTTCAAGTGGTACTTTTAGTACCAAGTGAGTTTTAGCGCAAAATTATGTAGAGAATCGTGAGGATGGTATGTAGAGATGTTTGCATAGTTAATTTGATATGTGGCTTCAAGTGGTACTTTAAGTACCAAACGTGGTCTAGTACAAAACAATCAAGAGTCAGAAATTGTAACTTGTAGGTAACAATTATGAATTATATTTTTTAAATATATTTTTGAAGCTCAAACTGGCACTTTTAGCAACAAGAGTGAATGAAAAATATGTCAGTAAGATAGTTTGCTTAAAGTGATCTAGCCCTCGTTTTGCATACTTGTTAAAGTCAGGTCCTGCGCCTGATCTCTCTCCGGTCGTGCCGGACTGCCGTCCCATCGGACTATGCGAGTGAGGGAAGAGAGTAAAGTCACGAGCACTAATATGTCCACACTTGGAAACTTTCAATAGCGATTTTTGCGTGAAATAACGAAAACAACAATGAAATACGACACATTGCAAAAACCTATGGGTTCGAAAATAAATAATATGTTCGTAGCAACATGAAATTTCATTCAAAAATAAAGGAGTAAATCGCTTTTGAAATTAAGCTAAGTGTATACACACTTATGCTTGTGACTGTACACCTGTGTCTGCACACACACTTGTGCACTATAATATATGTCCCGCATCGATGGCCAGTCTCCGCTGAGATTGGCTGCCATGACCGAAATATGGTCTGGAGGACCATATAGTCAGCCTTCAAGTGGTACTTTGAATTACCAACCGCCATTATAATACAAATAATGTCTCAAATATTTTGTTAATACTGTTACCAGTCTCTAGCCACTATAATAGCATTTATTAGTAACAGTTACTAAATAACGAAAATATATGCATAGAGTACGAGGCTGTTAATATGGCATTTCGAGTTTTCAAAAAAGTTCGGCTTTGTAGAGCGTCGTCTCTGTCACGCATATAGTATGTTTATCTCACGAAGCGACGCGCGCTTTACTTGTGGTAGGTAACCAAATGTACACGCTGTGAATATGTAAGCGCAGGAGGTCTCGGTACCGTCCGAGATAATGGCGAAGTCGGAAGTGTGTGAAGTTGTGAACAAAATACAGCAAAAAAATAAATTTGACACTACGAAAATTACAAATGGGCCGCCCTAACGCTTTTTGCGATCTCTTCCAGGCAACCTTCACAGTGTTTGTACACTTCATTAAAAAATGAAAAAATCAAATAAAAACTTTATTGCATAAAAACCGGCCAATTGCGAGTCTGACTCGCGCACCAAGGGTTCCGTACAATTACAATTTACGATTTATGACGTATTAAAAAAAACTACCTACTAGATCTCGTTCAAACCAATTTTCGGTGGAAGTTTACATGGTAATGTACATCATATATTTTTTTTAGTTTTATCATTCCCTTATTTTAGAAGTTACATACATTTTACCACTTTGGAAGTGTCTCTCGTGCAAACTGTTCAGTTTAGAAAAAAATGATATTAGAAACCACAATATCAGTTTTGAAGACCTATCCATGGATACCCCACACGTATGGGTTTGATGAACATTTTTTTTTTTAGTTTCAATTTCTAAGTATGGGGAAACCCCCAAAATTTATTGTTTTTTTTTTCTTTCTATTTTTGTGTGAAAATCTTAATGCGGTTCACAGAATACATCTACTTACCAAGTTTCAACTGTATAGTTCTTATAGTTTAGGAAAAAAGTGGCTGTGACATACGGACGGACAGACAGACAGACAGACAGACATGGCGAACCCATAAGGGTTCCGTTTTAGCGATTTGGCTACGGAACCCTAAAAAGTTGTTGCAGTAAATACTATAAAAACAGTTGCACTTTACAAATGAACACTGGTGTACAACATAGATGGTTGGGGTACTGTCCTCTTTGATAGGCTACTTATAAGCCTATAGTAAAGACAAACAGTGCCGTATCCCTCAAGAATGGAGAAATCAATTGCTTAGTGTTTAAAATTTAAAAAATACCAGAAGCACCACAAGCAAAGCGCGCGTCGCTTCATCAGTAGGTATGTAGCTGTGTAACCGTCTCTTTCTAAAACTCGAAGTGCCATTTAACGGTCGCGTACTTGAAATAAATGATAATATCTATTTAAACATGTTGTTTAACAGAAGGGCGTCCTTTTTAGTGATTTTCTAGCCAAAATTGGCTAAAAAGACGTTATCACGTCAAAAGGGGACACTTTTCTTATTTATTATATTTTTTTGTGCTGTGACTAGTCGTAGAAAGGGGAGTTTCTCGTACACCAACTAAACTATGAATATTTCTATCTTTTTAACCGACTTCAAACAGAGGAGGTTTTCAATTTGAGTTTTTATGTATTTTTTTTTATTATTTCTCTGCACCTAGCTTCTGGCGTTTCATAAGTGCCCATGTAGCCTTATGTGAAATTAAATAAGTATTTTGATTTTGACGTGACAACGTCTAATAAATCGATGAACGCCGGCTGCATGCACGAAAAAGGGTGACTCATTGTCCCGTTACGCTCATTGTACGCATGCGCGTTTGCAATCATTTCATCATCATGTTTTGTTATGACGTTGTCACGTTAAACTATCGTCCGTAAACCAACTTTACAGACAACCAATTTTTTCTCAACCGAATTAGATTAAAAAAAGAATTAATATTTTTAGAGCTGTCAAAATCGTTAACAGCGTTTTGACATGCTTTTTAAATGTCATGTAGGTACTGACTTGCCATAAAGATATATTAGTTGGTGATTAACAGAATCGTAGCCTATGTAATAATTGTAAATAAATCAGTTAGTTAATGTTGAATTACCTCGCATCCTTACTACCGCCATCGACAAATCGTATGTGTAATGAACAGGTAGAACAATAAGTGTCGCCGCAGACTATGCGACTGGTGTCGAACGCTAAAGTGGCCGTGTCTGGTTGTGGTTGCCGTCAACACAAGCGGACGGATACCTCAGTCGCCGGCCACTTTCTAAAAGGTACACGGGCAATTTAATTGCTCGATTCTCGGCAATATCGGCAATATAAATTACGAGAATTGCCCCTCTGGTCATACACGCACACCGGTTGTAAGCACTACGCACCTGACCTTTCTGAAGAACTTCGACGGAAAAAAGGACATAATATGGTAACCTTAATTGTATCACTATAATTATGTCCTTTTGTGCGTCCTCGGGATTGCCGGCAATAGTTACTGAACACATTGCCAGAGGCAATACAGCTTTTGAAACATAGTTTGCGACGACGCTTAGAGGGTAAAAACTCCCATTAAAAATGTAAAACAAAATGGTGCATTCTGTTAATATCAGATATTATAATTATAATAAACGTTGCAATCGTACAAACCAAAACTTATTTTAATTTGTTGTCTTTGTAAAATAGCATTTTATTGTTTTTCTAGATGTTTCAGTATTGAAGATCGTTCAAATAGGAACAATTATTGAATGTCAAATTGACTGAATTATATCGATGAGATAGGTACAGTTGACCTTGTAATTGTGTTACCATTCTAAGGCTTGTTCTCTATACCCTATCCATTAGGTTAACCGTTTTTTGATATGTATTTTATTTGATATTATTTGTGTGTGTACATATTCCAGATTACGTAAAAGTTAACTTTAAAATGCGTAATTAAATAAATATATAAACTGCCTAGTCCTTCTTACAGACATTATAATACCTACCGTACGTATGTATTGTGTGTTGCTGCAATCACTAGTTCCATCTGTCAAAAAACGGTTTACATAATGGACAGTATATGACACAATGAACGAAACCGCACGAAGTAAGGAATCGTTAAGTGGTCATAGTGAATTAGGGCTCTGCACGTCACAAAACGTCACTATCTATGTTGATTTAAGATCAATGTGACAGTTTGATACAAGCTTAGTGAAGTTTCAAATTACTGGGAGTTTTGGAACGAAGTTGCACGTTTGGCAAATGAGAGCTAGACCGAAAAAAGTGTAACATTTTTACAGATAAGACTCATGCTCGTTGTAAATTTATTTAATTATACCTACGTGGTATATAATTGACTTGACTGCACGGTTGGCGCAGTGGTTAAGCGATTGACTGCTGTGCTGCGTGTCGCGGGTTCTATTCCCGCACGGAACAAATATTTGTATGACCTACATGTATTTGTTCCGAGTCTGGGTGTTTTTCTATCTATAATATGTATGTATTTACAAAAAAAAAAAATGTATATAAGTTAGTTTATCAGCCATCTTGTTACCATAACACAAGCATTAGGTTGCTTAGCTTGGGACAAATGGTGCTGTGTGAAATGTCCAGGGATATTATTATTATATAATATATAATACATACAGCGAAAGGAACTTCGTTCCAACGGGATGTCCCGCGACATCTCTCGGCTTTTTTGTCAAAAGTGGTAAAGGAATTACGAGGTCGACTTTGCCGTAGTTATAATAAAAGCTACTTAACCCTGAGGGCAGTCTAACAAGGATTAAAAGCATTTAGAAGTACGTCGCTAAGCGAACCAAATTATATTCATGTTTTGTTTATGTATAGACTATAGACCAATACCTATGTACAGTTTGTTATGTTAATAAAATAATCTTGCCATTTATGAAAGTTTTATTTTTACCCTTTTTTTTGGTGCACAATCATCATATGACTTCTCCCGCTCTGGGCGGAGCGGGGGGGTGTGTCAGACTTTTACTGACTAAAACCCATCCGTGTTCCTTCAGTTGCCTGTGCCAGGGGCCACGGTATCTCTTTCGATCAACCCGCGGCCCAGCCAGGCATCGGCCCTAGCGGACCCCGTCAGTTCGTGCCGACATCTCTTTGAGGCGCGCGTGGAACACATCGCGCCGTCGACCCGGGCCTGGTCCTTACCGGACGGCGAGCTGCCCATTGCTCGCCGCCCGCAAGCCTGCGCCTTCGGTGGCCGGAAGTCTGCTGTTGACTCCCAACGTCCAGGGAGTCTCCTGCGGTGATTAGGGGCGTGAGGGCGCAGAGATTGCCTCTCCCTCACGCGCTCCGCCTCCTCCTTTGCGAACATTACTGCTTCGCAGAAGGAGGTGACGGCTTCCCATGCACTCTCGCTCCGTACCATGGCCTGGACCACCCTATCCATTCATTCATCTATGGTGGTACCTACTTTTACACTACTTTTACTGGTAGCCTGTAACAGCCCACAGCTGGACAACGGCCACTCTCCATGACTTCCATTGCTAATGTGGACCACTCAGGCACGGATACAGGGGGACAATGGTTGCAAATGACTGTATTAAATACTTGTGACTTTTCTGTCTAAATTAGTTCAACTTAATGCCGCGGGACTAATTCTAGGTAGGTTCAGAAACTGACGGCTTTGAAGCACGGTCCGTGCTTTGAAGGCGTTCCGTGACAACTTGTGCGCTCAATGCATTCTGACCGCCACGGATTTTATATGTAAGTACTGCTGTCTCTAGACGCTTTTGGCACGGCGCGGCGTTTCCTTACTCTGGGGGCGTATTATGACGTATTAATGCCACCAATTTTCCACTGTGGGAGAGCGACGGAGCTATATAAGGCCAATACAAGGAGTACAAACCTGGTTTTGAGCTCCGTGGGCCAATATCACCATCCAGTTTTCGCAGTGGTGGTTTTTTTGTTTGTTCTTTTTTATGCGTCATATTTGCCGCAAATAAATGTATTTTCTTTCTTTCAATAAATGCTAGCTGCAATGCAGCTTAGGTAAACCATACTACAGAATTATAAAACCACAAAAATACAGTAGATACTTAACCAACTTAAATTTAATTTGAATAACATTACAAAAAAGTTTCCTAAAACAAAATCAATTCTATTTTTTATTCTTATTCTGCTGCGGGTTCCGACCCTGGCTGCTGCCGCCTCTGGCGAGTGGTGCTGGTCGTCCGCGGTTCCCAAACGCACCTCGGTTGCCACCGCGGCCTGTCCTCATGTTCTGACCACCACCGCGACCCTTTGAGACTTCGCTTCTACTTCTGGATTTGACCTGGGAAGTCAGATGTTATTTGTTAGCTGTGTTTTAAGAAGACCTAGGTGGATAGAGATTGATAGATAGAGGGGCTTGTGGTTAGGTAATAACAGCTGGATGGGTCGATCAATGAAGTTAAGCTACGCTTGCCGCGGCTGGTCCGTAGATGGGTGACCGACCATCTTTACATACCAAGACCCCTCAGTGCCTCGGAAAGCACGATAAGCTGTTGGTCCCGGCTGTCATTCGTGGATCTTTGACAGTCGTTACAGGTCATTAAAAGCCTGAAAGTTTGACAATCAGTCTTACCAAGGGGTATCGTATTACCCAGTAACTGGGTTGTGGAGGTCACATAGGCAGTCGCTTCATGTAAAATACTGGTATTCAACTGCATCCAGTTAGACTGGAAGCCGACTCTAGCATAGTTGGGAAAAGGCAGGCAGATGATGAGGTATAGATGGATCTATCTACCAATCTTCATGCCGCTTTTGAAGTGAAAACTACTTCAGGCGCACCTTGCGCTCTTTCTGAACAGTGAATGAAATTGAACCGTCATGCTTCAGTTACGCTGAATCGCTGACTCAGCTCTAGTAGTTATCAGAAATTAGAAAATCTGTGTATGTGTGGTCTTAAACATACACCCTTTCTTTTTGTTCACAAAACTGGAAGGCACCCTTTGTCTATTAGTATTGTTCATCCGTCACTATGAAAATTATGTAAAGGAGGTTGGTAGCAAAACATATTGATCATTTAACAGGTATGCCACTCTTGAAATCGTAACCTTAGAGATAATTAACATGCTGGAGAGTTTTTTGCGCAACTTCTTCCCAGCTAAAGCACTAGGAAGTGGTGAAGGGTGGGCATTTTGGAGGACTGTCTTGTGTAATTTTGATGTTTAAAAAGTGATGATTCTTAGCCTAACTTCAATAAATGATTTGATTTTGAACCACCTCATGAATCTGTTAATTTTTCACCTCACATTTTTTTGAGCATCTATTCTAGCTAGAGGGCCAATAAAACCTAAACAAGGTAACCGAGAGGTTGTGATTTCCAACCAGCCTTTTCCTTTTTCTTGTCAGTGCACTTATTGCCCTATAGACATGTTAATAATCTTTTCCTATATAAGTTTTAGCTTAGGTACTTAAACTTCAATGAAATAAGATTATGATATTGCAACATATTTCTTAACTTATATTAGTCAGATTCAGATTAAGAAGTAAATATATAGGCATAGAATCACCAGTTGATGAAAGCTGCTGCAGTCCTGCCTATACAAGAAAATACTAATAGGCTGAACGCAAAACATACCTGTGTCTCCTCTTTGACCATATCGATAACTTCGTCAGGAATACGTAAGTACTTGATAGTGCTGCCTCGTATGTAACATTCAGGCATCCTCCAGAACTTGTCACCGTCTCTGGATGTGCAAATAACTTCTCTGAGGTTGATATTCATCCAATTATCACAACTAACGAGATGACCGTTGTAAGTTTCGCCATTTTTCAACTCAACCAGCATCGGGTGGTTCTGAGCAGTACGGAGCAGTGATAAAGGCAACATTTTTGCTATTTGACTTTATTTAGATTCTGTTTTTAGATAAATAAATAGCTTTCGCTTCTGTTTGTTTGACGCGTTTTATAGGTTAGGAAATTGGGTTTTTAAAGTTGACTTGACGTTTGACGTTGACACATCTTCGTGTGACAGATATTATACTATGAATTTTACTCTGCATTACAAATTACAATAATTTTGTAAGAATTTCTATGAGAATAGTTATAATCATTAAAAGTTAAAAAAAAAAATGCAGCGTTAGGTTCAAATTATAATAGGATTATTTTATTGAAAAAAATATTATGAGCCAACTTCTAAGCTCCTTAAAAAAACTTTTAGTTTGACATTGACAATGACAACTGCTAGAGTACCTACGCTTATTCTTCCATAAAATTACGGTGTATTCATTATTATTATACTCTTTGGGTGTATTCAACCTAAATATTAATTAATGTGGAACTGAAAGTAAAACAAGTATATTTTGCAACTGATTGGGCATTCAGTTGTGACGTACATACAAACTACAAACACGACCAGTATAGTAAAAGAATGCTTAAAATTTTGGTCTCTACCCAATACAAGCAAAATATTGTCCCTCTATTTAAAACATTGATTAGTAATTTAAACGATGAGTAGAATACGCTCAAATTCAGCTGTCATTTGGCACGTTCCAACAATTTTGATTAATATGCATCAGTTTCTTGTTATTTCTTTTCCGCAGACATATAAAGGTATGAGAGAGAAGGGGAGAACCATATCATATATTTAGCTTAGCACCAGACCGGAATAATCATCTAAGAAATATTATAATGTCTTGTTGAACGGACGATTGTAGATTTCGCTTGAAAATTCTGGAATTATTCCGTTTCAACATTACTGAAACTCGTTAAATATTACGTCTGCTCCATCGGGTAAGTCTTCCATATATATTTCTTGTACTTCCCCTTTAGATCTAGAATTTCCAGACCGCGTGTTGTAAATATAAATAAATGAAGTATAATTCTGTTTAACGTCGTGTAATAATCGCAATTATCACAATATTCTGTAGGATTTGTCGTAAAAGTTACTCGAAATAATCCAACAGGAATATCTCTATGGCTTGTAGCGCAAACGTGGTAAATTCACAGTTATTTTTCGGTAAGTTCACGTATAGCCGGCAAACGTTGTTTCACACTTTTTATGCCTTATTCCTCCGTTAATATATTATTCTCATTATATTACCAAAGACTTAATGTTAAACTAGGGTGACTGACCCTTAATTTGTAGTTTACACCCGTCCATTCCTTGTTTAAACTCGTTTTCAGTTTTTTTTTTTCATTCGCGTTTTTTACACAGAAGTACGTCGAGGGGCGTTCCTTTTTTATGAAATCTCTTCCATACTCACACAGTCTGATTGTTAATCTATTGATTGAATATCTAACCAACCTGTGCATGTTATATGGTATTAAATTAAATGAAAATTGAGATCAATGACCAATGACCCTGAATATTTATTTATTTTTTAGCAGAGGTAGTTTTGTTCTGTATTGAATAGAATACTCTTTATTAAGTAGACCATATAAATTACAGATATAAATTTTACAAAGGGTTGACACAATGGGCCATGTGATCGCTGTCATCTTTAAAATATTACCAAACGTTGTCTTATAATATCACTCTTAGAGCCCGGTTTTTTTATCCGAAGTTAAACTCAACCAATTTTTAAAAATAGTAACTAATGGTTAAATTTTTGCAAAATGTGTTTTTTGATAAATTTTTAGTATATCTAATGATTTATTATCATTGATAATGGTCAAATAATTAACTATTAGTTTAAAAAAATAAGCATTAGTTTTTTTTATTTTTTTATTTTTATTTATTTAAAAAACAAAAATTACAAGTTCCATAACTTAAACAAAGCACACAATTAGACCTCTGGGGTCTGTCTTAGCATGCCATGGCCTGAGATTTGATCAACGCGCTATTAACAGCTAAGTTATAATCGAATTAATGTAATGTTCTTTTAGCTTACGCTTTATGTTTTTACTATTCATTGATTCTCTAATGTCTACAGGTATCTGGTTTAGTAAATTGGGTATTGTGAAGGAAGCGGTACGCCTGCCATAAAAGTTATTTTTGCGTGGCACTTGAAATGATTTTGATTTGGCTTGTCGTGTATTCACGTCATATTTAACTGGAATTTGGATATCACTGTTATCAAAATGTTCTGTGAGGAACATATACTCGGCACGCGCTAGAACAGGTAATACTTTGCAGTGCTTAAATAACCCTGTGTAATTGTCTAGGTATTTCTTTTTGACATAGTTTGGTACTACAAGTTTCAACAAGCGTGTTTGCAAATTATGTATTTTATTTAGGTGAGTTTTAAATGTGCGGCCATAACTGGTGAGTCCATAGGATATTATCGATTCAGCAAGAGCTGTGTACATTTGAAGGAGGGTTCTGTACGGTATATTGCGCTTTATAATGGAAAATTTGGTAAGTATCGCACGCAACCTGCCGCAAACCGATTCCACTTGGTAACTCCAGTTGAATCGGTTATCAATTATTGATCCCAAATAGGTATGATATGGGACTTGCTCTATAGGCGAGCAGTGGCAGTCTGGCACGTTTTTATGCAGACAATCATGACTATGCGCTATGATTTGAAAGGGATGAGAGGTACTTATGTAACTTGAATGTATGTGTATAACTTTAGTTTTTTGTGGATTCAGAACAAGTCCCATATCATGAGCCCACTTAGCCATAGAAGTAAAATCTTTTTGCAAACATTCTACAGCCAAGTTGAGGTTTAAGTTAGCAGATAGTATACAGGTGTCATCAGCGTATTGATAAAGGGAACAGGATGTTATAATATTTTCTAGGTCATTGACGTATGCCAGATAGTGGAGTGGACCAGACACTGAACCTTGGGCTGTGCCTTTCGTCACGTTTACAGGTCTGCTAAGACTAGGACCAACTTTGACGCGGTAACTTCGGCTACGAAGGTATTCTTTGCACCAGTCGAGTAGTTTCCCTCTTATACCCGAGTTTTCGAGTGTTTTTAATAGTGTATTGTGCCTGAGTGTGTCAAAGGCCTTGCTGAAGTCAATGAATATGAGTATTACATGCTGCTTGTCATCTAGGTAGTTGTTGACTTCATCAGTAAAATTGGAAAGTAGCTGAGCTGTAGATTTCTTACTTTGGAAGCCATACTGTGATTTGGAAATTATGTCATTGTCCCGATAAAAAGTGTAAAGTTAAACTAACAATTGATCAAAAAACACATTTTACAAAAATTTAACCACTATTTACTTTTGATAATTGGTTGAGTTTAACTACGGATCAAAAAAACCGGCCATTAGAGTGATATTTTAAAGACAACCTTTGGTTGGATTAAAAAAGGGTAGGCTGTATTGCTATCAACAATTTCACATTAACTGTAATGTCTATGACTCACAATCAATCTGCCAGCCTTTGCCTAACTATGTTGGGGTCGGCTTCCAGTCTTACCAGATACAGGTGAATATCATTTAACATGGAGCCAATGCCTATCTGACCTCCACATTCCAGTTACTGGGTAACATAACACTTACAAACAAACTAATATAATATGAACAAGTTCACTTAAATAGTCCAACAGGTGGTTTTGGAATGCAGCCTTTAAATGAAATTAAAATTAATGTAATAAGGAGAAAAATACATATATTATTAAGTTACTATAACGGACGCTTTTAACGTGCACGTCTTTTCTACATCGTTCTCACATGGTTAATTTCAACACAAATGATGTAATCAAATATTTTGTAAGAATTTTATGATTTAAAAGAGTGTCCATGGAGTTTCTTGCCCGTTCTTCTCCATAGGTACCTACGCTTTGGAATGGGCAACTAGCTTCATCTTTCTGACTGACCGACCCTTTGACAATTCAAAAGTGCCTGTAATTGGTTTAGTTGAATTAAATGATTTGAGTTTGAGTTTTGACCATGGTCTACTTGGAAAACCTTAGATAGACTTCGTACCCAAGTAGGCCGCAGCAAGGACAACCTCCACAAGTGAGGGTTCATGGAAGGCTCTGATCTCCGGTGTGTGCGGTGACTCTCGACAGACAATAGCTCGCCAACCATCTTGCGCAGCATGCTCTGTCACCTGCACACGTGAGGAACGAATGGCAGCGTTGGCAAATGCTATCCGCATTGCTGAATTTTGGGCCAGACAAATTTAAGAAAAAAACTATATTTTTGCTATCGACACGCTAAAAAGATAATAATAATAATAAATGGAGAATAGAGCCATTCTTTGGTTTCTTGGCACTCTCTATTTGACAAACTGTTATTAAAAAAAAAAAAGTTTTTCTTATCCAGCTACTAGGAGTCTGAAGTTGAGGGGCTTGTGGCTAAGAAATAACAGCCGTATGGTTCGATGGATCAGGTTAAGCTACGTTGCGGTTGGTCCGTGGATGGGTGACCATCTTTTCATAGCAAGACCCCCCGTGCTTCGGAAAGCACGTTAGGGTAGCGGGATCGTCCGAAAGGGTTACCGCTGCCCTGGAACAGAAAGGGCTAAGGAAGGAACACGGGTGGGTTTTAGTCAGTAAGAGTCTGACACTCCCTTCCGCTCCACCCAGAGCGGGAGGGGTCATTTGATGACTTCCCATCCACAAAAATAAAAAAAAAGCAGTTGCTCGAGGCTCTCATTCGTAGATCTTTGAAACTCGTTACGGGTCGTCAGAAGCCCAGAAGTCTGACAACCAATCTTACCAAGGGGTATTGTATCACCCAGTTAATGAGTTGTGGAGGTCAGATAAACAGTCGCTCCATGTAAAATACTGGTATTCAGCTGCATCTGGTTAGACTGGATGCCAACCCGAACATAGTTGGGAAAAAGGCTAGGCAGATGATACCAGGGGGTCTACTCCGAAGTAGTATCGGCTGAATGTTCGGCCGTTTCCTGCTACGAAGTTACTATTTGGTTCGGTCGGTCCCGATCCTACACTCCTACACTCTTTCGAATATTTACTATGGTCCCGACCCAACTGAGCCGATCCGAACGTTTTTTCGCATTTTTCAATAATATTCGGTTCGGCCATGTGTCGGTCCGATCCGAACATTCGCACTTTGCACTTCAGAGTAGACCCCCAGGAGTCTGAATTTGTGCCTGGTAAATGGCAACAAGCTCGCCCACCCTACTTGCTTTACATGGGACTGAAACAAAACCAGGGAAATTTGGGTGTACTAGTGGCGGGAAAAGCTTGACTCCTTTTTTTTGGGGTGGAAAATCCTCATGGAGGTCCGCCACCCTGGGGCGGGCAGCGCGGTCTGTCGGACTCTTACTGACTAAAAACCACCCCGGTGTTCCATCTCACACCTACGCCCGGGGTCGCGGGAACGTACGATCCTTCCGCAAACCCTCGTGGTGCCTCCTCCTCGGGTCAGGGGGGGGGGATTGAGGTGTTAGACTCCCCCCGCGACGTCTAAGAAGGGCGCGCGTGGAACACTACGCGCCGCCACCTTGGGTCCTGATGTGTAGGGGGCGACTGACGTCCCAGAGTCTGTCGCCCCTGGACCCATTTAGGGGGGCTGTAAGAGGGCGTTGTCCGCCCTCCGCCGACGCCCGGTGCGCCTGCTGCGGGCCGGGTGAGTGGACAAGATCTCCCTCTCCCTTTCTGCAGCCTCCTTCTGCGAAACGACGAGCTTGACTTCTAGCATAGGGACTGTTCGGCACTCGCAAAAGACAGAATTGTGTGGAAAAGGGAGACGGAGGCCTTTGTCCTGCAGGGAGACAATCCAGGCTAGTTAGATTAGATTAGGTAGGCAAATACAAACGTGATATTATATTTATCTATGTGTATTTTGGTTTTCTAGCAGTAATTCAAGATGCCGCAGGCTCGGCGCAAGACTCCCTTCAGCGGGAAGGCCAAGAAGCAACAGTTGCAGGGCAAGAAGCAGAACAAGACACTGTTAATGTCAAGTAAGTATTTATTCATGAGTAGCGGGATCGTCCGAAAGGGTTACCGCTGCCCTGGAACAGAAAGGGCTAAGGAAGGAACACGGGTGGGTTTTAGTCAGTAAGGGCGAGCGCGCACTACGATAAAAAATCGTTGCGAAAAAATATCGCAAATCTGTGAACCACAGAAATACACTACAATCCGCGCATTGCGAAAATAAATCGTGCGTGTATGAAATATTGTAGTTTGCGATTTTATTTCGCATTAAAAAAATCGCAACGATTTTTATCGCGGTGCGCGCTTAGCCTAAGAGTCTGACACTCCCTTCCGCTCCACCCAGAGCGGGAGGGGTCATTTGATGATTTCCCATCCAAAAGTATTTATTCATTAGTTATTTGAATGTCATTACCATCCTGCCCGTATCCCAATTTGATTGTGGTCGGCGCAACATGCCTTTTTCGTCCATACGTCTCTATTAGTCGTCATCTCGGTAGTCACCCCCCTTTCTAACCATATCCTCATTCACACAGTCCATCCATCGTTTCTTTGGTCTTCCCCTACTCTTATACCCATCCACATTCATACTCAAAACTTTCCTCACGACATTTTCCTCATTCCTCCATATCACATGTCGGATCAGCAAGTAATGAATACAAATAATTAATTTCCTTTATTTCATTCAATACATGTTAATTATATTTTTAAATATTATAATATAAAAAGTAGTAGGCCACCGGTATCGGAGAGTACCAAGCTACGGTCAGGGCTCCAGAGAGACGAACCTAATAATGCGGGCCGTGTTCAGAAGTACCGCTTTCAGAATCAAGTTCTTGATCCAGCTGCCCAACGAGAGCCTCCTCAGGTGTTGGTCGAGGCTCTTGGCTATTAATCCATTGATTGTCACGATTTTTGGCACAATGATCGCTGAGTCCACAACCCACATGTCGACAACCTGGTGAGCCAAGTCAAGATACTTGATTTGTTTATCTTTCTCGACTTTCACGAGGTTCTCATCATGCGGGGCGGTTATGTCAACAATCATAATTAATTTTATTATTATGTTCCTTTAGCAGCGTCAGGGGGTACAACAGCATACGACGTAGTATCAGTGAACTATCAACCTGCCCGCGGTAAGGGCGGCGGCAGGGATACCAACCGATACGCTCTGAAGTTCTACCGGGAGACGGAAGAGGAACTGAGGCTGAAGAAGGAAGACGCTTTGTAAGTGCTTTTTGTTCGGGTTAAAGGACACCAAAGGAAATGCCATAGATCTTTGACAGTCGTTACGGGTAGTCAAAAGCCTGAAACTTAGACAAGCAGTCTTACCAAGGGGTATCGTGTTACCCAGTACCTGGATTGTGGAGGTCAGATAGACAGTCGCTCCATGTAAAATACTGGTGTTCAGCTGGGTCAGGTTAGACTAAAAGCTGACCACAATATAGGTGGGATAAGGTTAGGCAGATGAGGGGTCTTTTGCTTATCGGGCGCGCGCTAAAATTGGTACTTTAATTTTCTTATTTGTTTTGATAGATTAAAATAAATTTATTTTTACTGGAACGACGATACTACAAAGATCCACAAATGACAGCCGTGTGATCCACGAGTGACTGAAGTGTCCACCGGCTTAACGTGCTTTCCGAGGCACGGAGCGTCTTGGTATGTAAAAATGGTCACCTATCTACGGACCAACTGCGGCAATTGTAGCTTAACCTGATCGATGGACCCGTGGGGCTGTTATTTCTTATCCACATGCCTCACTCAACAGCTCAATTTGACGGCACGGTTGGCGCATTGGTTAAGCGATTGACTGCTGCGCTGCGTGTCGCAGGTTCGATTCCCGCACGGAACAAATATTATTTGTATGACCTACAATTAGTTGTTCCGGGTCTGGCTGTTTGTGTATGTGAGTTTATATGTCTGTAAACGCACCCACGACACAGGAGACATTCCTAGTGTAGGGCTACGTTTAAAAAAAAAAAAAAAAAATTACAACAAGCATAAATATGTTGTCAACAGGAGAGAGCTACAACCAGTACCAGAGAAGGACTTGGAAGTGAACCCAGTGGATTACTTCCCTACCGATCTGTCCTTCCCAAAGAGGCCGCCGTGGGACTTCAAAATGACGCCCGCGCAGCTGGACGCACAGGAACAGCGGTATTTTAAGGTGAGAAAGAAAGAAAACATATTTTATTCGGAGCATGTACCACAACATTTGCAAATTTAAAAAAAATACATTAAAAAAAGTGTAGTGGAATGAGGAACAGGGTGTAAAGTTCACGGGCCGTTGTATATATGCTAGTTGCGCGGTAAACTCTACTTGCGAGATGCAGGATTTTACGTGACGTCAGTTGTTCTCGTGTGGCGTTGTAGATACTGCTACAAAAGTAAGTAGGTATGTGTGTCTGACGGCTGCGCCAAATAGCCGTAGAACTTATTAGGAGAGCTCTTTGTGAAGCAGCTTGTCCGGGGAAGAATTACCACCATATCTCTGTCACCAAGCATTGCTGTGTTCTGGTTTAAAGGGTATGTGTTCTGGTGTAGTTACAGACACACGAGATACTTCAGCTTCGTCTCTTTGTTGGTGTTATTAGTGGTGCCACTTACTATCAGTTATAGTAGCGATAGCACTAGGAAGTGATGAAGGGCGGGCGTTTTTGGGGGACTGTCTTTTGTAATTTTGACGTTCAAAAAGTGCTGACTCTCAACCTAATTTGAATAAATGACTTTTGATTTTGAGTTGGGCCATTGGTTGGATGACATCCAATAACATAAAGGTGTGTTGTCTTTGGTCCCTGTACCTGACATCAAGCAATGGACGAAATTGTCAACTTTTTATATGCTTGAGTACGAAGCTTTTGACTACTTTGTTTGTGAATATTTTGTCTTTTTTTATTTTTGATGCGCGTTTTGTTTGTGCAGAATAAACCATTTTTCTTTCTTTCTAAGTTACTCTCATAATAAAAGTTTTTCATATTCACTCCCTCTCGCAGAGTGTGGGCCTGTGTCCCAGCAGTGGGAACATTATAGGCTGATTATGCTATATTCACGCCCCCTAAATAAAATATTCTAGTGTCCTTTTCCCAGCATTATTTATTTAACATAATTTTTTAGGGTTACGTACCTCGAAAGGTAAAAACGGAACCCTTATAGGATCACTTTGTTGTCCGTCCATCCGTCCGTCTGTCTCTCCGTCTGTCTTTTTCTCAGGAACGTGTGGAGGTATCTAGCTGGAATTATATTATATCAAATACTCAGGTCTACTGACCCTTGGAGCTGTAAAAAAAACAAACTTCTAAGCCAACGCAATCAAAAGATACAGCAGTATAAGCCGCAAATTTCCGCAAATTTTCGACACTCGCAAGGGAATCAAAACCTACAGGGTACTTCCCGTGAACTCAGAATCTTGAAATTTGGTACGAAGCGACGTCTTATAGCAGAGATAAAGGAAACATTGCGAAACCGTTAATTTTTAGTTACATCATATAATAAAAATATTTTTAATAATTTTAAATTGTACGGAACCTTCGGTGCGCGAGTCCGACTCGCACTTGGCCGATTTTTTTTTTTTCAAAGTAATATGCTGGCATTATTTTTGTGTGTAGACTCCTCTGTCTGCGCCATCAGGGAATAACAGTTTGATATTCTATTATATTATATTTATTTCCACAGAACTACGTAGACACTCTCCAAGCCTCAGAACATTGGAAACAGATGTCGTACTTCGAGCTGAACCTCGAGACATGGCGACAATTGTGGCGCGTACTGGAGATGTGTGACATTCTGCTGCTAATCGTCGATGTGCGATATGCTGTGAGTATTTATATATTGTACTTAGATTAATAAGGAAAAAAAACTGAGCGTGGGTACACTGCTGGTGGCTGCTTAACCCTTCGGGGAAAACAGGCGTGATGTTATGTTTTTATATGTTTTAATCATCTTGCTAGCGTTTTCCTATCTATGTTGGGGTTGGTTTCCAGTCTAACACGAGGTAGGTGAATACAAAAAAAAAAATACACGGTGTGACTGCCTATTTGACCTCCACATGACAGCAATGAACACAAAAACTTTTCCAGGGGCTGCAGTCTCGACATTCATAGCGATCGCTTTACGACCGAATTCGGTCGCAAAGACCAGGGGGTCTACTCCGAAGTAGTATCGGCCGAATGTTCGGCCGTTTCCCGCTACGAAGTTACTATTTGGTTCGGTCGGTCTCGATCCTACACTCCTACACTCTTTCGAATATTGACAGGACTTTGCGACCGAATTCGGTTGTAAAGCAATCGTTATGAATGTCGAGACTGCAGCCTCAGTAATGTGTCAAACTAGCGAATAACTGGCGTTTGGTTTAGAGCAGTGGTGGTCTAGTGCTAACGACCTCGACTTACAAGTTGCAGGTCGTGAGTTCGAACCCAGGCAGGCACATTACTTTGTGTAAATTATTTCGTCACCGCTGCTCTCAAAATGGTGAAGAAAAACGTCATGAGGAAGCCAGCATGTCTTAAAACCAAAAATTCAAAAAGATGTGATATCGATCAACCCGTACTGGGCCCGCGTGGTGGATTACGGCCCGCTCTCATAGAGGCGGCCTATGTCCCAGCAGTGGGAACATTATGGGCTGATTGTTTTGTATTTATTTTATTTCTTATTGTGTTATTTATATCATAGTATACTGCACCGTTTGAAGTGATCACGTCAACGCCGGCTGTCGCTGAAAACCAGACCTGGGGGGCTCTGTCTCGCTTAGGGTCGTAGCATTATGCTGAGTGATGGCCGTTTTGCGTGGATTTCCCTCCAACTTGTTCTTTTTGGTGTTCTTTCTCTGCCTCATGTTTACCGCAAATAAACGTATTTTCTTTCTTTCTTATTCTTACTACGAGCTTCTACCTCCCCCCCCCCCCCTTCGGAAAATTCCGGCGTGATATTATATAATACTAAAACCATAACTAAAATATTACATCCTTGCTGCATATTTTTATATTTATTTTTAATTTTGTTAACCTACCTGCTCAAAATTGTAACGGCAGACAAGACACAAAGAAGGAACCACTGGCTCGGAAGATACAGGCTATGCCTAGTTTCGGAGTCAGGGATACTTATACTTTACTTGTCAAATATAACGCCCTAGCTACAGTACCTAACGAAATTGTTATCCAATGTCCAATCTCCTATTTTTAGTCACTACGATGTACAGACGCCAGCAGGTCAAGCTACCCGAAACTGTCAAATTTTCCCAATCAACTATGAACCTTAATTCTTTAGATATAAAGTTGAAAATCTATTAAAGAAATTTGACAGATTGTAGTAGCTTGATGTGCTGGCGTCTGTACGAGTACACCTTAGAATAAGACCAATAATTGTAATAAGGGTTGTGAATAAAACATTATTATTATTATTATAACTAAACATTTTCCCCCCACCAGGGCATGATGTTTCCCCCTTCCCTCTACACCTACGTTCAAGAACAAAACAAGGACATGATCCTAGTGCTGAACAAGATCGACCTCGTGGCACCCTCAGTGGTAGCCGGCTGGAAGCAGTACCTTACTACGTCATATCCGGCGCTACGAGTGCTGTACTTCACGTCATGTCCGGCGTATAATTTGAGGGGAGCTACCAGTGATAAAGCTGGTAAGTAATTTTTTTTATATGTCATCAGTTTTCTCTTGAATAATGACGATGGAATTTTATCTTTATGTTAACTGAATAAGGTTATTTTTAGAATAACAATATTCGAGTAAGTATAGTAACCGGCATGAGTCGTGAGCACAAACTGACACCTGCGCAGTAGTTCATTTTTCGGTCTCTTTGGCGGAATGAAGAAGGCGGGGGGGGGTACCGAGGCTGCACGCGATTGGTTCGTCTGTCGATGCTCGTCGTCTATTGGACTCTCACGTGTCATTCGGCTACTGTACACTTTCGTGCACTTTTAGTGACTTACGTTTTTAATTTTGAAATAGTTTATTTTTGTTAATTCGTATTTGTTAAGTCAAAGTAACGGTTAAATTTGTTTCTTCACTATTTTAGCAGTTACTTGAACGAAGAAAACCATTTGCCGTAGTATCAGTAAAGGTCAAGTATAAGTTAATACTTTGACTGATTGTGTTGATGAAGAAACTGGCCGTAAATCACAAAGGCCTACAACATTACTGTATCAAAATAAAATTTCAAATACCACTAATATTTTAATTATAGTTTGCGTAAGTACAGCTATCAATAATTTGAGCAAAAGCGGTACTGAATAAATTTGGCCGAAAGTGTACAATGCGCGAGCTTGCCCCCACTACTGCCCATCTGTGCTCACGACTCGTGCCGGGCATTATACTTTGTTAATTCTGTGACATCGTTTGTGTCATCATGTTCCTCTTTCATACATCTCTATCAGCCGTCATCTCGATAGTCACCTCTTTTTAACTTTCGATAAAAGGAGGAGGTTCTCTATTGGGTTGTATATTTTTAGGGTCCCGTAACCAAAGGGTAAAAACAGGACTCTATTACTAAGACTTCGCTGTCTGTCCGTCCGTCCGTTTGTCCGTCCGTCTGTCTGTCACCGGGCTGTATCTCAAGAACCGCGATAGCTAGACAGTTGAAATTTTCACAAATTATGTATTTCTGTTGCGGCTTTATCAACAAATACTAAAAACAAAATAAAATAAATATTTACGGGGGGCTCCCATACAACAGACGTAATTTTTATAGTTAATGGTACGGAACCCTTCGTGCGCGAGTCCGACTCACACTTGGCCAGTTTTTTTTTTGTTTCTTATCTCAGAATTCCGTCATTTATAAACCGATTTGAAAAAATATTTTGTTTGAAAGTATGTACTTATAGAGTGGTCCCATATAAATAAGAGGCGTGGTGGCCCAGTGGTAACTGCCGCGACTTACGAGTTGTAGGTCGTAGGTTTGAACCCAGACAGGCGCTTTACTTTGTGTGAATTATTTCATCACAACTGCTCTCAAAACGGTGAATGAAAACATCGTAAGGAAACCGGCATGTCCTAGAACCAAAAATTCGTAGTGAAGGTATACGAATTTGTGTGATTTCTGATATCGCCCTGAAGTCACATTGCAAAATTCACCCCTTTTAAATCTGTAACGACTCTGTTCTGTTCAGATGGAGATGTAGCGGTATCTACAACGCCACATGCGAACAACGCGTCATACTGACGTCACGCAATTCCTGCATCTCGCAAGCAGAGTTTACCGCGCAGTTAGCATAATAATTATATACAATTTCCCAACATCAATCGTTGGGGCAGTTGCCCGCCAGACACAACACCCGTCTGGTCCTCCCTTTTCTATGGAGTATGAGTGAACTTTACACCCTGTTCCTCAAACCTCTATAGATTTTTAAGATTTAAGAATTGTTCATTTTGTTTATTTGTTATTTTTTTCTTTAGGTCTCCAAGTCCGTCGGCGGAAGGGTAAGCAAAAAATGTGCGCAGAAGGAGCGACGAAGATTCTAGAAGCTTGCAAAGAGATCGTGAAAGGAGAAGTAGATCTCTCTTCTTGGGAGGAGAAGATTAAAAAGGAGACGGATGTCGAGTTCGATTATGATGAGGGCGCGGAAGTTGGTAAGTGTTAAACAATTATCAATCTTATTGCTATGTAAATTAAGTTCAAAATAACTTTTGTAACTCATGTAAAATTGAAGTTACAACAGAAATTAAACTTTATGTGAAGGCTTTAGAGTTACTTTTCTGCAATTATATAAATTGGGAATACAGTTTTGTATTTTGAATGTTTTCCGCTTTTGTTTCAAACGTTATTTAGAAGTGTTTAAAATAATTATTACAAGCATTTTTGTTTTTATTTCTGTAAAATGGTTTTAAACGTAAAAAAAGAATTAATAATAATTTGAACGTTTTATTAAACCATTACCCAACACATTACTTACATTGTTATGTAAATTAATATTTAAACCATAAATTGTCAGTATTTAATTCTGAAAATTTATTTATGACAAAAAAAACGCTTGTCTCTCTTTAACTTGGTATTCAGTTACATCCGGTTGGATTGGAAGCTGACCCGACATAGTCGTGAAAATGTTAGGGCATATTGATTTTTGTAATTTGTTTTTCTAATTGATCACACATAGGAGTAAACTTTATTTTCGAATCGACTATTATTTTTTTCATCCTTTCCTCTTTCCTAGGTGAAACAATACTAGAAAAGGCAGACACATCGTACTACTCACACGAGCGCTATAAATCGGGCATGCTCACAATAGGCTGCGTGGGCCAGCCCAACGTGGGCAAGTCGTCCCTGCTGAACGCGCTCATGGGCCGCTGCGTGGTGTCCGTGTCGCGCACGCCCGGACACACCAAGCACTTCCAGACCATCTTCCTGACGCCGCAGGTGAGGACGCACAGCAGTGGCGTGCATTGCATATAAATTTGAATCGTGACATATTCGCCAAAAATATAAGTAAACAAATAAGGAAAAATAACTTTAATTCCTACACTATAAAGTTCAGTTTACGCTACAACTTCTAACATTTTTATAACTTTTTCAATAGTGCTAGTCACTCTGAAATCAACTTAATTACCATTCGAATAAAGTTGATATTTGATTAACTTGAAATAACGTCAATTTGAAACATAAATAAAATTTTAATATAGGCATATAAGCAGTGCCTACCTCGATAAATCGATAAACCATAAGCCTGTCAATTACATTTTAGTGTGTGTGCCCCACAATTTAGAAACCCGTTAAATTATCATACCTAACAAAAAACAAAAAACAGGCGCGGAAGGCAGGCTTTACACAGGCAGTCGCCAGAAGGCCTACTTGGCTCCCGTACTATTCGCACATTGTCACAGAATTACTTGTTCATAGTGACTGTACTACTGTTTTAGTCTTGTGTGGGGTCACACATCTCACATAATATTAGTAAAACACACCGTCCAATATATAAAGAAAATGATAGGTACTAAAGGTCATGTCAAGACGTTGTACACGCCCTTACATGTTGACCGTTTTAATCCTTAAAAGGGGTCATTGTACTCATCATTATTATGAACAACTTTTACTACGGGAACAACCCTGAAATCGTGAAAAAAAAAATCAGCTGATCCATAGATTTATGTTCGTTTAACTCGACATAATGAAATGGATTAAAACGATCAAAATGTTACGGTGTATATGCTAGTGGCGCGGTAAACTTTGCTTGCGCGATGCAGGATTTTGCATGACGTCAGTGTGATGCGGAGTTCGCATGTGGCGGTGTAGATGTCGCTACAGACCCAACCGGGGTATTAATCGTGGTATGCAAGCCATTATATTGTGTATTTGATAAGATCCTGTAGACCAGCTATACTCTAAGTGTGTTCCGCGGAACCCTAGGGTTCCGCGATACCTCTGTAGGGGTTCCTCAAGAATTTAGAAAAAAAATCAAAACACCTCTCTCTGGTCGAACGTTTTGACACCGCGGCCGCGCGTATGTATATTTATTTATTTATTTGTATTTGTATAAACATGTGTTACAATAACTGGTACAATATCTCATAACTTTGGTATCAACATGTATACTTGTAGGTATACTTGTGAGCGCGCAGTCCCTTTGATAAAAGCCGCCTCTGTATTAGACGCTATAGTTGTCAACAAGCGACTTTCGACTCTAACTTAAAAAAATAAAGTCGAGATTGTTTACAACGTAATTTTTATATTTCTCTTTTTATTTTTGCTTTTTGTTTATCAAAGGCGCCGACTCGAGTATTTTCGAGAATATTCGAGATCGAGTCTAGGACTAAGTATAAAAGCGGCGATCGCGTGTCGCGCCTCGTCAGTCAGTTGACAATTAGCGTTCGGAGCGATAAGTTCCTGCCTACCTACTTATAAGCTTGCTAGCGAGAAACTAGTGTTCATTGTTCTACTGCCTGCTGTATTCGTTGTCTCAGTTTTATACATTTCTTCATTGTACTAAACTTAGTCTCTTATACGCAGTAACGATTGTGCATTATTTAGACCCCACTATCCTGACGTGTAACATTATAAATAAAGAAGAATGGAACGTTGGCTTAAAGGTGTTAAACGTGTTGCAACAACATCTTCTAATGACGCTGAATGTTCAAAAGCAGTACGCACGGAGAATATAGCAATCACCGATCCAGACGATGATGCCGCGACGTCAAGCTCGACGGTTTCAAAGACGAAAAAAAGGAAGTATGATGAATCATATATCAGTTTCGGATTTGTTGATTCCAACGGCTCACCTCTCTGCATGCTATGTAGTAAACTGCTTCCTAATAGTTCCATGGCACCTGCCAAATTGCGCCGACATTTAGAAACTGTGCACCCCGAGTCTAAAGACAAGAATAAAGAATTTTTTGTTCGTAAAAAAGATCAGTTATTGGAAAGTCAAAAAAATATGATGCATGTAACACAAACTATCAACGAAAAGGCCACGGAGGCATCATATTTAGTTAGCTATCGCATTGCACAAGCAGGTGAAGCGCACACTATCGCTGAGAATTTAATAAAGCCATGTGTATTAGACATAACAAAATGTATGCTCGATGAAAAATCTGCAAAGCATCTTTCTACTGTGCCGCTATCAAACGATACTGTTTCACGGCGAATCCATGATCTGGCAAGCTACGTCAAACAAGAACTAGTTACACGTCTACAAAAAACACGATTCGCCTTGCAAATGGACGAGTCAACTGATGTCGCTGGTTTGGCTATCTTGCTGGTTATCGTGAGATATCCATATGAAAGTTCTTTTAAAGAAGACATGCTTATGTGTTCACCGCTGCTCACAAACACTACCGGGGAAGAAATTTTTAATAAAATAAATATATTTTTTGAAGAAAATAATATCAGTTGGAACAATTGCATTGACATTTGTACAGATGGGGCCAAGGCGATGACAGGTAAAACAGCAGGAGCAGTGTCACGAATAAAAAATAAAGCGCCTAATTGTAGTTCCAGCCATTGTATTCTGCATAGACAAGCACTTGCGATGAAGCAAATGCCGTCAAATCTAAAATTAGTTATGGATGAAGCGGTAAAAATAATTAATTTTATCAAATCACGACCACTACAATCCCGATTGTTCTCATTATTGTGTGAAGATTATGGCAGCAAACATAAAACACTGCTGCTCCATACAGAAGTGCGATGGCTGTCTCGAGGTAAAACTTTAACAAGGCTATTTGAACTTAGAGCCGAGTTACAAATGTTTCTTTCAGCAGATACTTCTTTTAATTTGAAGGACCGTTTGTATGATAAAACTTGGTTGTTCCGATTGTCTTTTATGGCGGATATCTTTCAAAAACTGAACGAATTGAATTTATCATTGCAAGGTAAACAGACAACAGTGTTTCAGGCCTATAACAAAATAACTGCCTTCAAAAGAAAATTAGATTTTTGGATTATTTGCGTTGGTAAGAAAGAAATAGAAAGCTTTACGTCACTCAGTGAGTTTGTTAGCGATAACGACTCAGAAATGTTTCAAAATGATGTGTTTGGAGAATTGGTCCAATATCTCAGATCGATGCGCGCATCTTTTGAAAAGTATTTTCCCGAAGAACAGAATACAAAAATGAAACTGAATTCATGGATTCATAATCCTTTTTTACCTAACTTGGAAAAGCCCGAAAGTATGTCAAACGAGATATATGAATCTCTTTTAGAAATGTCATCAGACACAAGTATGGAGTCACTGTTCAAAACGACGCCTCTCAACGATTTTTGGTGCAGAATCCGTGATGAATATCCAATGCTTGGCAAAATGGCTCTGAATATTCTTCTCCCGTTCTCAACAACATATTTGTGCGAAACAGGATTCTCAACCTATGCAGCCACGAAAACAAAATATCGCAATAGACTGGACGCCGAACCTGATATGAGACTTCAACTGTCTTCTATCAAACCTGATATCAACCAATTGATGAAAAATAAAAAACAGTTTCATACCTCCCATTAGTTAGATTTTTTTCTTTTTTAATATCTTCTATTATTGTACTTGCCATGTGGTAAAGTAAGTAATAATTAGTAACTGTTACATTGTAATTTTATTATGCTTATTAATAAAGAATACACTTTTAAAAACTATTGTTTTATTGTAGGGTTCCATCAAGTATTTTGCTTCCCAAAAGGGTTCCGTCACCAAAAAAGTTTGAGAACCACTGCTGTAGACCAATATTAACATGTACCATTTATCATGTAGGCTTGTTATGGTTTACACTACCAAATGAATCACAAACACGTTGCTGTTTTAGAAAGCGTTTACTGTCTTAGAACACCGTTTATATGGTTACAAAAAACACGACACGAAGAAGATGGAGAAAGACACGAAATATATTATACAAGCACTTGACAACACGAGAACGTCTAGGTTTAGGTAACGTAAACACCTGAGCGATTAGGCGCGAGGTAAAAATGTGCGTGCATTCGCCGTCGGAGCAGGTAGGGCACTGCTTAGCGTGACAGCGATAGCGGATCGGCCGTCTCATACCACGGCAGGCAGGTGCGCGGGCGCAGGCGGTGAGGTGCGTCTTTTGTTGTTAGTGCCGCCACAATCATTATGTATTCGTTTGTTCCCAGGTTCGTCTGTGCGACTGTCCCGGCCTCGTTTTCCCGTCAACAGTGCCTCGACCCATACAGATACTGATGGGATCCTATCCCATAGCGCAGCTTAGAGAACAATATACTACTATCAGGTAAATAATAATATAACACTACTAGCTGACCCGGCAAACGTTGCTTTGCCATTTAAATTCTTGCTAGCTGCCCGGCGCTACTTCGTTCTCGTGGTGTCCTATTACCCTACTCCTACCCTACTCCTACACTACTCCTACCGTACTCCTACCGTACTCCTACCCTACTTCTACACTACTCCTACCCTAATCCTACCCTATTCCTACTAGAGTCCGACCGAAACTGGTTATCCGGCCGAAACCGAAACCGAAACCGAATATTCGGCCGTGGCTTCAGTTTCGGCCGAAACCGAAACCGAAACCGAAACTAATAATAATAATAATAATTTAATTTTATTTCTCCCACAAAAACAAGACTTATTAGATAAAACTTAACTAAAATAACAAAAATAACTCACGTGGTTAAGTATTAAATTCCTTAAAATACTGAAATTTGGTGCATTTTACCCATTATTCTGCATTAATTAGGACATGAAATGGAAACACAGTAGGTATATTAATTTTGTTATAATCATTTATTTAATACTAGCTTCTGCCCGCGGCTTCGCCCGCGTGAATGTCGGAATCCCACGGGAACGTGCTACCAGGATAAAAAGTATGTGCTTCCCCAGGATGCCATCTATCGCTTTGCCAAATCAGAAGTTCAGTGGTTTAGGCGTGAAAATGTAACATACAGTTTCAAGTTCAAATCCTCCCCTAAAAACCGAATTACCCCTTTTTGCCCCGTCAGGGGTCAATTTTCGACAACTTTACATACTTATTATTAATTATTTTCTGTCGAAAGTATCAATACTGAGTTTCGAGTTAATCTGACCGCGCATTCAATTTCTTCCACACAAACTTCAACACCCCTATATCCCCCTTTGAGAGGTAGTTTGAAAAACTAATAATGATAAACTTTATTGCTTACTTAGGCGAGTATTCATGCCAATTTTCAAGAATATTTTTTGCTTTTCACCCCCACAGGGGTGGAATTTTGAAAAATCATTTGGGATGTGTTCATAACTTGGTTCAAAGATTATTTATACCAATTTTCGAGTTAATCAAGCCACGCTGTAAAATCCTCCCCTGTAAAATTGACTACCCCTTTTCAGGCCGTCAGGGCTAGATTTTTGAAAAACCCTGATAATCATTATTCTTTCCTTTAAATTTTAGGTATAAATACTGAGTTTCGATTAAAACGGACCACGCGCTAAAATTCTTCCATACAAACTTTGAAACCCCCCAATTTTAGGGCGTAGTTTATAAAAACAAAAAATGCCCAACTTCATAATTTACTTAGATAAGTATTCGTGCCAAGTTTCAAGTTTATTATTATTAACTCAAGGAATAAGATTTTTCATACAAACAAAATCCCCCAATTTCACCCTCTTAGGGGTGGAATTTCGAAAAACCCTTTCTTAGTGGATACCTACTCTTCACGAAGAATACACCCTCCAATTTTCATGTCTCTAGGACCAGCGGTTTAGGGTGTGCGTTGATGTCTCAGTCAGTCAGGACTTTGAATTTTATTATAGATATAGATAATATAAAAAAATATTAATAATATTTTTATTATTTTTTCAAATTAAGTTCTCATAGCAAAATGTTTATCAGTTATCAATAAATCAAATTTAATCACTAATTGTTACTGTTTCGGTTTCGGCAAAAGTTTCGGCCAATTATGGCCGAAACCGAAACTGCCACCGAAACTTGATTTTTGGCCGAAACTCGGCCGAAACCGAAACCGAAACCGAACTTTCGGTCGGACACTAATTCCTACCCTACTTCTACACTACTACTATCCTACTCCTACACTACTCCTACCCTACTCCTACCCTACTTCAACACTACTCCTACACTACTCCTACCCTACTCCTACCCTACTTCTACCCTACTCCTACACTACTCCTACCCTACTCTTCGACCCTGTGTAACCTAGATGTGTAATTTTCAGGTATCTAGCCGAACGTATGGACCTGCCCAAACTCCTGAGGATCGAGCATCCCGAAGGAGACAATACTTGGTCTCCGCGAGACATCTGCGATGGCTGGGCCAAGAAGAGAAGCTATTTGACTGCTAAGGCTGCGAGGTACGTATTAAAACAAAGGGAATTGAAGATTTACATATGGAGCCTTGCTATTGCTACCTACTGTTACGCCATTTTGATTTTTTTTTTTTTTAAATGGCGGTAGATGTTTGATTACTAGTGATTATTTCAAACATCTGTGCAACAAGTTGTAAGCAAGTTTAAAAAAAATATGGATGTCACGTGATTTGAACGTTAATATTTCGGAAACGTGAAGCTTTACGGGATTTGATCGTAGTATATTTTCCGTTTGCATTCATGTCAGCTATCGATTTATTAACCGACTTCTAAAAAAAGGAGGAGGTTCTCAATTCGGAAGTTTGCATTTTTTTATTTTATGTTTGTTCGCGCATAACTCCGTCGCTTGCCAACAAAAAAATTATCAAAATTGTACATGCGGTTTTTGAAAAATCAACAAAAAACAAAAAAAAATATCACAACAAAAATATGAAAAACTAGCTGCGCCCCGCGGTTTCACCCGCGTAAGATTCGATCCCGTGGGAATTTCGGGATAAAAAGTATCCTATGTGTTATTCCTGGTTATAAACTACCTGTGTGCCAAATTTCATCCAAATCCGTTCAGTAGTTTTTGCGTGAAAGAGTAACAAACATCCATACATCCATACAAACTTTCGCATTTATAATATTAGTAGGATAAAAAGTGAAAAGTAAAAACTTTTTTACAAAAAAAAAACACCCGACTTCCATAAAAACACTACAAAGTGAAAAATAACTTTTATTTCGGAAGTCGGTGGCGAAAAACGAAATACAATAAAAAACCAAAGAACTTCCGAAATTAAAGTTATTTTTCACTTTGTGGGGTTTTTATGGAAGTCGGTTATTTTTTTTTTTGTAAAAAGTTTTTTATTCAAAATATTAAAAAAAAAACAAAGTAGGCGACAGGTAGTTATGCCACGATCTTCAAATACCTTACAGTCTTATCATATTATATACTATCAATAACGTAGAATAATGTATAAGAATTTTCCCATTTTAGGCTAGACTCATACAGAGCGGCTAACGCTCTGTTACGGATGGCGTTAGACGGAAGAATCTGTCTGTGGCTCCGACCGCCTGGATTTGCTGAGAATAGAGGTTAGTTTCACTAAAATTAATTATACTTCTGAAGTCACCATGAGGCACTAAAGTATCACCCGGGGCCCTAATTCACTCACCATCTGCCGAGCCTTTTCCCAACTATGTTGGGGTCGGCTTCCAGTCTAACCGAATGCAGCTGAATACCAGTTTTTTACATGGAGCGACTGCCTATCTGACCTCCACAACATAGTTACTGGGTAACACGATACCCCTTGGTAAGACTGGTGGTCAGACTTTCGGGCTCCTGACTACCCGTAACGACTGTCAAAGATCCACGAATGACAGCCGGGACCAACGGCTTAACGTGCTTTCCGAGGCACGGGCCCTAATTCACTATGACCACTTAATGGTTCCTTACTTCGAAATCACGTCTATGTTGTGGGTTGGGTTTCCGCACTTAGTTCTTCAGGTGGACCATTGTGCGTGGGCCATGGCGACCGTCGGTGGTTATTCCAACCAGCCCACCTCCCTGCAGAAGCTTATTAAGTCTCCTGGCCTGTTGAGAACATCTGTGTAAGATCTGGGTGTCCCCTAGGGTTTCTGACCGAATCTGGGTGACGCCTATGCACTCATAGAGCACATGCGCAAAGGTTTCATCAGCCTCCATGCAAGCCCTGCACAAGGGACTGTCCGTTTTGCCTATTGTGTGGGAAACCACGTCAATTCCTTAGTTAATCGCGACGTTTGTTAATAACGTATTCTCTTTAACACAATGAACGAAACCGCGCGAAATGAACACGAAGTTGGCGTGGTTTGAACTGTCAAAATAGCCACGCTTGAGAACCGTACGTGGTTTGCACGTGGTAAGATTAGTAATTACCATACAGAATTGGGGCCTTGGTGTAAGTAAAATGTCACTGTTGTCATCATGTATCAGTAAAGTGTCATCGTGTAGTAGCGGGATCGTCCGAAAGGGTTACCGCTGCCCTGGAACAGAAAGGGCTAAGGAAGGAACACGGGTGGGTTTTAGTCAGTAAGAGTCTGACACTCCCTTCCGCTGCACCCAGAGCGGGAGGGGTCATTTGATGATTTCCCATACGCAAAAAAAAACGTGTGTCACTTTGGTGTCAATAACATGTCATTCTGCCGATCGATTCTGTAAAAATCTCACTGTGAAAAGTTAGGTGAAGTGAGCTGTCAATAGTGTCAATCCCTAGCATTAGTTGGAATGACAGGTCACTCCACGCTCACTTCACCTAAGTTTTCACGGTGAGATAGTTACAGAATCGCACTGCTGGTGTCTAGAGTGCGCGCAAGATAAGTCTGCGCGTGACGTTCCTCAAGATTATATCCCTGCCAGCACTTTTAATCACTTTCGGCGTAATGATGGCAGTTATTTACTTTGGAAAACACTTGACGCCTGAAATAAACGTCCAGGTAACGGCAAACGATTATTTTTGGTCGCGTGCAGACTTATTTTGCGCGCACTCTATACTTGTTGACTTATTTTGCGCGCACTCTATCTACACTTGTTGACTTATTTTGCGCACATTCTACATTTGTTTCTATATGTGTTTTGTGTGTGGTTTCACGGGTGACGTGGACCATATGTCATAATGTGTCACCATGGTGTCATTCTGGAGGGCAATTCTCGTAATTTTAAGAACATTCACAGTCTGATCTCAGTCTCAATCTGTCAAAAATACTTCTAATTTCCCGACATTTTCACAAGTTTTTGACATTTGTTTGTCGCTGAGATGAGACTGTGGCTAGATTTTGAACGTTTCAAATTACGAGAATTTTATTAGCCTTTCTTTAACATGTGTCATCATAATTATGTCATACATAATGTATCACTCTCATTCAAAATAAACAAATTGTCATTTTTTGACAAATATATTTTGATGTCTACCAAATAAGTAACACCCACAATTTCCTTCCACAGAAAAATACGAAACCTGCGACGAAATAAAATACGTCCGCTGGGTGCAGGCGTTGTCTGAGGACAAGGCAGAAGAGGTTCTGACGTCAGACTCGGACGGCGACAGACAGTCTGACAGTGATGAACAAACAGACAGTAGTGATGACGAGGAGACTACCGCTATGGCGAATAAGTTTGCCGCGTTAGCTGGAGACGGAGATGATTAATGTTTTTTTTTTTCAACTATATACAGGGTTAAGTTAAATTAGCTAGCGAAACTCTGCGGACGTGCTGGGTAGCGATATCTAAACATGATAAAAATAAAAGATTGCTATTAAAGCGTGGTTGATAATACCAGTGAAAGACGATGCTTTAAGCTACGAAAAACAGTTTAATTTAACATACAACAAAAATATGGTTTTTGGCGAAGTTAGAGCCATGGACGGTGCGAAAACTCTTCGTGCGCTCGTCGGAGCGGGGGCGCGGCGGACTCGGGGGCGCGCGGGCTGTGCGCATGCGCGGCGCTCGGCCAATGCTTAGCTAACCCTGCGCCCGCGCAGTACCGCGTTTCAACCCGAAAATGCATGTGATATTGATGATTTTTTTTTTGTGGTGTCATCGACCGCTGATAGTGTTGTTACTTGAAGTATGAGCTGAGAAAATGTGTTTTATTGTTTTTAGACATCGATACAAATCATGTATGTGAAGTTTACACAAAAAAAAACTGATATTTGAAGTAAATACACTAACAGTGGTCGATGGACGATGACACCAGATTTTTTTTTTTTTCAATAATTTATAGGTTTCGATACCCATCACGTCTGCAGAGTTTTGCTAGCTAATTTATTTTACCCTGTAT
Source organism: Apamea crenata (assembly GCA_949629185.1). NCBI lineage: Eukaryota > Metazoa > Arthropoda > Insecta > Lepidoptera > Noctuidae > Apamea > Apamea crenata. The sequence goes on along the minus strand of OX451382.1, from coordinate 6,961,162 downwards.
TATAAAGTAACACTTTTCTTAGTTATTCCGGTCGTTGTTGGCTGTGACTGGCTATCGCTTTTCTTTAAGCAGACTAACAAAACTACAAGGGTACTGACCGACTCAACATCAGCTCGGGCAGATATTTTTCTACTTTATATTTAAAAGTTGTTTCCTGAGAGGCAAATCTCGTGAGAGGTAATTTTAAGAATGTTCACAGTCTGATCTCAGTCTCAATCTGTCAAAAATACCTCTAATTTCCATACATTTTTGACAAGTTTCTGACATTGATTGTCGCTGAGATGAGATTGCGACTAGATTTTGAACGTTTTATTACTAGATTTGTTACGGGAATTAGTCTTCTGTTTTATGTCCATAAATCAGAAACTATCTGTTCAATGTCACCTTTAAACACTGACCTATATTATACAAATACGCTGCACATCATACTATCGATGACAAAACGAAGACATTTGATTGTCGCCATTTTGGCGCTGATAGCAACGTGAGCGTCCGTGGAACTAATATTTTTAGTAGTGAGTTTTACAAAATGCGCATACTCTCATGATAAAAATGTTCTAAATATCTCGTAGTAAACACAAAGTACACAAAAAAGTCTTATTCCACGATTTAGACCTAAATCATCAGAGACGTACCAAAACAAACGGCCATTTGCAACAATGTGTCAATTTTAGTTCCCGAGACGCTCGAGTGGGGCGCTTTGAATCGGCACAAAAAAAACTGTCATTTCTTATAGTATCATTTAGTCCAGCGTACTTGTATAACATAGGTCAATACCATTAGATAATTGGAATTGTGACTTACCCAGTTTATACTTTTTTCTTTAACCCGTTTAATGCCGTAATTACAGACACAATTAAAAAGCCATTGTGTCTCGCGTGGATCTACGTTACGACAGATGAAGGGTTAATGGTCAAAGTTGGTAATTATTACCGTCGCATTCCTTCTTTGTCTGGTCAGCATCACATTATCATTTATAAGTAAAACTACGTAACGTTTGGCTGGACAAAATGTAACGTAAGATTTTTAGGGAAAAACTTCTTCAGGCGCACGTTGCGCTCTTTCAGCACAGTGAACGAATCTGAACCGTCATGGTATACTCGGCTACAGTCGGTCAGTGACGCTGAATCGGGTATACTCGGCACTGAATCACATAATTATACTCGGCTCCAGTCGTAAGTTTTGACTTCTATCACGTGGTCATAGCCTCATTATTATTGTATCCGGTTTATCTCGACCCTGGCGCCGATGCCCTTGTTCACAAACTAAACTAAATTTAAATTCAGTGCATCTTTTCCCATTTCATTAAGAAAAGGACAGAAGACATATTAGTTTAGTCCTGTCAAATTAGTCAGCGCCTGACGTAAATTGACATATTTTAGTAGCCATGTTTTTAATCACGTCTAAACTGTCTATGGAGTATCTTAATTTGACAGGACTAAACTAATATTTATCTTCTGTCCTTTTCTTTATGAAATATAAAAGAAAAGAAGCACTGAACTTAAATTTAGTTTAGTTTGTGAACAAGGGAATCGGCGCCATTAGCCAGAATTTAAAGACTAAATTAATTCTAATAAAAGTCATTTAGAAGCTAATTTAATGATATATTAATGAAATTACTGTGACTTATGGACGGATGGTAATAGAACAGTACAGAAGGTTGGCTTCATACAATGAGCAATGGAGCACTGGTAGCTCATTAGCAACCGACTGACTCTTTACTTTGTGTAAATAATTTCATAACCACTGCTCTCAAAACGGTGAAGGAAAACATCGTGAGGAAACCGGCATGTCCTAGAACTAAATTCGAAGACATGTGACATCTACCAACCCGCACTGGGCTCGCGTGGTAGATTACAGCCGTCTCCCTCTCACAGAGAGGAGGCCTGTGTCCCAGCAGTGGGAACATTATAGACTGATTATGTGTGTGAAGCCAAACTTCTGTATCTTTTCTTTGGTTTAACGTCTTATTCTTATGGCAAGCGACTATGCAATGAATACGTGTTGTATACCTGTAGCACTACTATTAAATAGTTATTTTTAATACTAATAAATTCTATTGTTAAGACAATAATATACTTTTATAATGCAGCTTACTTATTCTTGCAGCTAATGTTATCTATAAAGTTTATTTGTAATAAACAGAGTTATTAGGTAGAGTTATTTATGTACTGACACTGATTTCATACAGCGAAAGAATAAAGTGGTTATGTCTTAAATCCCGAGATTAATTTTAAAGAGCAGAAAAATCCCGTGGTTTATTAAATAAATAAGTTATATACTTTTACACAATTTGAACCACTTTACCAAATTTAGATCAACGACATCGGATGTCCGAAATTGCAAAATTCCAATGCGCACACGCGCGATGTTGCCACATTTGTAGTTCGCACAACATAGCTTGTGAGAACAAAAGAAAACAATAGCGGAAATGCGGAGCACTCCCCGCTTAACAAAATAGCCACACGGGATTGTCGATTAGAAATCCCGGGAAGATCCATATTAATATCAACATTTCGATGCAAGTACATAAATAACTCTTCCTAATTCTGACCTCTGGTAATAAAATATCATTTTTTTTTTACTGTCTCCTTGGTCTAGTCGTTGCAAGCGCTACTGCTAAGTACGAGGTCCTGGGTTCGATTCCCGTGTCGGGCAAAGTGTTATTGGGTTATTCGATCAAGAATTTCTCAGTAGCAGCCCGGAGTCTAGATTTATGATGGTTGATGGCGACAGGCTCGCCCCCCTACTACATGGGACTTACATATGTCTGGCGAAAACCTCCGCCTCACTCTTCGGGGATTACAGGGGGTCTACTCCGAAGTAGAATCGGCCAAATGTTCGACCGTTTCCTGCTACGAAATTACTATTTGGTTCGGTCGGTTCCGACCCTACACTCTTTCGAATATTGACAATGGTCCCGACCCAACTGAGCCGATCCGAACTTTTTTCGCATTTTTCAATATTATTCGGTTCGGCCACGTGTCGGTCCGATCCGAACATTCGCACTTCGGAGTAGACCCCTAGGAGTGATGTTATGATATGTTTTATGTGTACCTTACAACATCCCCTAAGGGCTGATTGTTCCAACGCACTGAGTTATACTAAACAAGTACGCTGGACTTCATACTATCGATGACAAAACAATCATGCAGGCAGGCAATCTCATCATGAGCGACGTTGGCTCATGATGAGATTGCGACTAGATTTTGAATTTTAACGTTTTTTACGGGAATTGGCCTTCTGTTTCATTCAAAGCAGGAACTATCTATTAAATATGTAGCTAAAGTCGATGTCACCTTTACATTATACAAGTACACTGGACTTCATACTATCGATGACAAAACGAAGACATTTGATTTTCGCCATTTTGGCGCTGATAACAACGTAAGCGTCCGTGGAACTAATATTTTTGATAGCGAGTTTTACAAATTGAGCATACTCTCATGATAAAAATGTTCTAAATATCCCGTAGTAAACACAAAATACACAAACGTGTCTTATTCCACGATTTAGACCTAAATCATCAGAGACGTACCAAAACAACACGACGGCCATTTGCAATAATGTGTCAATTTTAGTTCCTGAGACGCTCGAGCGGGGCGCTTTGAATCGGCTCAAAAAACAAATGTCATTTCGTGTAATCTAATTAGTCCAGCGTACTTGTATAGGTAGAGGTCAGTGTTCCAACGCCAGATAACTTTATCGGAGGAATAATTTTGAATATTTGACAGTTCTTCCATATAAAAGCTGTCAGACGTCAATTATATACCACGAATAAAAATTATCTGTCTATTGAACAATCAGCTCTAAATATAATTAAAACTTATTAGTTATTTCATATTAATATGGAATTTAAATATATCTTATTGCATTTATTAAACTGCTATTAATATAATTAAGAGCGAATTCAAGGCTTGTTATAATTATAGTGTTTCAAATGTCAATTTTATGGATTACTTCGCGTCTCTTGAAATAGTTGGGAAAAGGCAGGCAGTGATCTGCCTAGCCTTTTCCCAAGTATGTTGGGGTCAGCTTCCAGTCTTACCAGATGCTGATGATGACCCTTTGGTGAGACTGGTTGTTAGACTTTTGGGCTCCTGATTAACCGTAACGACTGTCAAAGATGTACAAATGACAGCGGGGACCAACGGCTTGAAAGTGCTTTCCGAGGCACGGAGAGGTTTCGGTATGTAAAGGTCACTCCACTCATACACGAACCGACCGCGGCAAGCGTAGCTTAACCTCCGATCGAGCCGTGGGCTGTTATTATTTAATTATCTTAAGAAGAATGTCGTATTTTGGTAAAGATGGTAGCTAGTTAGCTAGGTGGTGGCCTTTTTCAGCCCCAGATAAGTTAATGTTAAATTATCCGGTGGCCTAGTCGTGAAACAGGCCTTGAAAGTTGTATCTTTTTAATTTAAATGTGCAATTACTAGCAACCTAATTGCGTTACACACTCAATGATAATCTGAATAATTTTGAAGGATTTTCATCCATTGCTTCATATGTTCGAAACATTTGTCTGCTCAACAACGCAAATAACGCAATGAATGTTGTTGAACTGTCATAATGAAAGCCATTCTTACTGTTAGTATGTTACGCAGTTACCCCGCCTATACCCTGTCCATTAGGTTAACTGTTTTTGACAGCTGTCTTAGAACGTACACATTCCAGATTACGTAAAAGTTAACTTTAAAATGCATAATAAAATAAATATATAAATTGCCTTATCTTATTGAAAATATCTTATTTATGGCTTCTTACAGACATAATACCGTACGTGTATCAATCAATGTGTTGCTGCAATCATTATTTCCATCTGTCAAAAAACGGTTTACCTAATGGACAGGGTATAGTGTGTTACAATTCATTGCCCTTAAAATGCCCAGTAATCTGTAAAATTATATTTTAGCTAATAGTTCTCATAATTTATTATTGTCATACAATTAATATATAGAGCTAATATTTTGTACGTCCAATGAATTTTTTTCTTAAATAAATAGATGTTATTTTATGTCTGTGTTTTTTTAACTACCTCATCTCACCTTCCTGTGTTTTCCCAACTGTTGGGGTCGGCCTCCTGTCTAACCGGATGCAGCTGAATACCAGTATTTTACATGGAGAGACTGCCTATCTGACCTCCACAACCCAGCTACTGGGTAATACGATACCCCTTGGTAAGACTGGTTGTCAGACTTTCGGGCTACTGACGACCCGCGATAGTCAAAGATCTACGAATGACAGCCTTGACCAACGACTTAACGTGCTTTCCGAGGCACGGAGGGGTGTCGGTATGTAAAGATGGTCACCCATCCACAGACTAACCGCGGCAAGCGTAGCTTAACCTGATCGATCGACCTGTGCGGCTGTTATTATTGAGCCACGGGCCCCTCGGTTTTTTTTACCTCCCTGTCATTGAAATAAAACTTCGTCTGAAAGCAAAAGTGGGCGTATATCATACGTTCCACACTGCAGTATAAATAGAGATAAGCGCGACTGCTGAGCTGGGGTCCTGGGTTCGATACCCGGGTTGGGCAGTGTTATTGGTATTTTCAGTTGGGAATTTCTTAGTAACAGCCGAATTTGGAAGTTGGCGGTGTGATACCCCGTGCCTCGGAAAGTTCGATCGTGTCGGATTGCCGGCCCATCGGACTATGAGAGTGAGGGAATGGAGAATGCACATGTGTCTGTGCACACACTAGCTAAGCGCGCATTACAGCCGCATTGCAAAATTGCGCCAAAACACATTTTTTTTATTTTAATAAAACGTTGCCCCACACTAGGAATTTCTCGAGTGACGTCAGGCCCCAACCAACGCAGAAATTATTTCAGATGCATTCAAGTTTCGAATTAGATTTTAAACGGTATGCAACTCCATGGCATGAGGCTGCACAAATTTGGGCGGGTTGAAAATTTTATATAATTATATTATAGTCTATGGGTTAAAATCCTTAGAGCGGCCTTTCCTTTGTCCCCTTGAACCCTAACAGGTTTTGTAGTGAAAAATCTTGATATTTTCATAATTTTTATTAGACATCATTTATTACAAAACATACAAATATAATAATTTCATATAAACATTGATTTTACAGCGATATACATTGTACATGACTACATACATTGGTATAATTAGTATAACATAACGGAGAAGTATATAAAAATATTGCACTTTTTGTAAAAAAAAAACATCGTACAGACGCGCCAGCACATCACTACTACAATCTGTCAAATTTATTTAAAAGATTTTCAACCTTATCGCTAAAGCACTAAGGTTCAAAGTTGATTGGGAAAATTTGACAGTTTCGGGTAGCTTGATATGCTGGCGTCTGTATTATTTAGTTTTTTTTATGAATTAATAATTTTTTTCTGAGGTCTCATTTATGCGATAACAACAAGCAGCATTAGTTCTTTGTATATTTTTTTTACATTAATTGCGTACCCTCCCACTCCGGCGCAGTCGAGTAAAAAGTTTAAAAACGTAGGTATATTTAATTTAATATATTTTGTACATTCTCTTTACATGGCATATTATCTATAATGTGTATATGGCATTATTTTTTTAAATAATTATAGTGATAAACATTTATTTAAAATCATTGTGCATATTTCTTGTGGAGGTTCTCCTAAATGACAGTGCGTGTATTTGTGAACCCAGCCGGTGTAAACAAAAATCGACCTTGCTTGTTGGAATAAAGTTGAAAATAAATAAATTTCCATTAGTGTGAGAGAAGAACGCGGACACGGTTATAAGGTTATTTATTTTCTACTTTATTTTAAAAGACGTAATGTCGATATTTCTTTGGCAGGGATGGCCCGCTCTCTTGGTATACAACGAATCTATAACAACGGAAGTCAGAACCCAAATATTTTGAATTGAAAGTAACATTGTAGGGGTGAGTTCTTTTGGGGCCTAAGTAGATTTAGGATCTATATGGGTTCAATTGGGATCTATATATGTGGGTTCAATTTGTATCTACATATGTGGGTTCAATTCGGATCTACATATGTGGGTTCAATTGGTATCTACATATGTGGGTTCAATTGGTATCTACATAATATGTGGGTTCAATTGGTATCTACATATGTGGGTTCCATTGGTATCTACATATGTGGGTTTAATTGGGATCGGGATCAAGTGGGTTCTTTCGGGATATAATTGGGTTCTTAACCATTATAAGACGGGTCATTTGTATTCTATTTGTGCTAGTTAACAGTAATTATTTACTTTTCGGTTTAAATTTTAGGAACTGTGTTTTCTTTGAATTCATAATAAATTATTTAGGACAAAATTAGAATTTTTGTGTACATCGAGCCTTTGATAAATATCTTTATAACTATATTTCACACTTACATAAAAGTTCCGTGTATAATTGATATAGTTTTTACTTAACATTTCATAGTTTTCGTCAATAATATTATAAGTAAAGATACATACAGGAAATTAATTATTATGTCAAAATCAAAACGACAGACATAGATTTTAGACAACTGTCAAAGAATGACAGTTAATACAACATTGGGAAATTTAAGTTGTCAGGCAATTTGCTTAACAATTATTTCTCTAGCTTTACCTGTCAAATCCTAGTTTCTAATTGACGTTAATTTCGATTAAGCAAATATCAACTTCACCTTAGTATAAATTAGGTTGATTTTACAATGACTAATCTCCTTTCTTTCGCAGATGTCATAAAAATATTGAAGCAACAGAAACAAAACTTTATGTTTAGACATTAAAGTTATTAAAAAAAAAAAACTTCACACTTTTATAAATACGGTTGATTAATGATTTCAGCATGACAAGTACTTTTGCAAATGTCATATAAATATTGAGGCAGCAGAAACAAAACTTTATGTGTAGGCATTAAAGTTACATTTCCTTTGACGCAGTTTACTTATAACATCATTAAATTTCCGTATATATATAACATCTTTATTTACAACTTAGACTGCGGCAGTAATCTATTAGCTTCCCTGAATCCTGTATCCGTCGCTCCATGAACGGTCGAGAAATGCGTGTCATCTGTTGCTTCGCCCGCGAACAGGACTCGCGGGGCTCCGCTGCTGTCTACCAGGGGCTGCGCTAACGTAGCCCTGGCGTTGGGGAACTGAGGGGTGAGGACATTGTCGTAGGAGTAGCTTCCGCGCGTGTAGGGGTTTGAGAACCAGGATGATCTGGAAAAAGAATAGAGGCGTTATAGTTGCTGCAGTATAATGAAGTAATTGACTTCACTGTCCTTTCCCAAATATACTCAATACTTTATTGCATTCCACATGTAGTTATTGTTAGGTGGTAAACTTATAATTAGTGCTCTGTCGGGCACAGCAAAATAAGTGAGTTAGGAGAGAGGAAGCATTAATTGTTAATTTTATAACATTACTTAACAAACTACTATATTACAATAATGATGTAGATATGATATGAGATAAACTAATAGCTTTAATATAAAATTTAGATAGGCATCTAAATTTTATATTAAAGATATTAATGAGAGATGTAATAATTAATAAAATAAAATAATGTGTGTATAATAATTAATAAAATAAAATAATGTGTGTATAATAATTAATAAATAAATAAAATAATTATTTAAATGAATAGTCGAATTATTTAAATGACATTTATTGTATGACATAATGAATTTTTTGGATTTTGACATTTTATATTATGCATGTATGTAATAATTAAATTATAATGTGACATTAAAATTAATTAACAAAAATATTGCATGCTGAAAGGCTGAATATAGCGGCTCGAAATTATTGGATAACATCTGTATTCTCTATACCTATATTCGCAATAAATGAATTTGAATTTGAAAAAAAAATTTAAGTCTCGAGTTAATAAAATTTAATATCCCTTCGTGCCAAATAACAATTCGACGCCTTTCGACAGACTTTATTTCTGTTTTTGTTCTAGAATCTATACAAATAAAAAAAAATTGAAATGATTGTTTGTAATGTAAGAATAACAGCTTAAAGTATAAACGGTATAACAAAACCAATGTTTAACATTTTTGTCAGTCTGTCTGTCTGTTTGTTCCGGCTAATCTCCGAAACGGCTGGACCAATTTTGACGGGACTTTCACTGACAGATAGTTAGCTGATGTTATAATGAGTAAGTTGCTACTTTCATTTTAGAAAAATAATTAGGGTTCAGCGCCTACGGACTCTGTGATCCGTGATCCGTGACTACGGATCAAAAAACCGGCCCTTAGTTGTATTACACAATTTGTTTATGTTAGAATATGAAAATGTCGACTCACCTCAACATAGCTATAGGCTCCGGTATCGTCTTGTTTTTGCCCATGAATCTTCTGATGAGTTCCATCACTTTCCTCTTAACCACATCCTCGGGTAAAGTTTCAACCTGAAATGTTGGGAAAAAATTGTAGAACACAGCTCTGTAGACACAGAAGTGACAATTGGTGACACCACAAGTGAAACTTGGTGACATCAAAGTAACACTTGGTAACATCATGAGTGACACATGGTGACATCAAAAGTGACACTTGGTGACACTCGGTGACACCAAAAGTGAAACTTGGTGATATGAAAAGTGACACTTTGTAACATCCCGAGTGGTGACACCAGAGTGACAATGTGTCGTATCTTGTAGTGTGGTAATTTCTCCAACATTACTTATTTAGAAAATACAGTTGAATTTTGAAAGAAGTAATTAATTTTCAGTTTACAATTATTTCCATGTATTCAGATTTCTTAGTAATTAAGATTTTTTTTTAAAGTATATAATTATCATTGAACAAGTTACCACACTTTATCATTTGAACAAAATAACAAATACTACTCTTGGAATACCCAAACGACACCTAACTTTAAGACCACAATAAAAGTATTTCTGTCCGTTGAAAGCACGTTATAGTGACAAAGACAACATGAGCCTTAACGGTGACTTAAAATTGAGTTGCGTTTGATATAATTTAGCAGAGTACCTACCTATTATGTCTTTTACAAAATGCTTATTACAAGTGTAAGTATAATTATTCATACAATTTAATTATATGAAAGAGGATTGAAGATTTTTATATGGAACCTGGCATTTGTGTTGCGTCATTTTTTTTATTTTTTTTTTAAATTCCCTTCCCTTTGCAAACAGAGTTTTCTGTTTGCATTGATTTATATAGGTTCTATGCGTGGCCACCATTTTGAAAAAAAAAAACAAAACGGCGCGACACTAACAACAGACAACACAAGAATAAAACAGGCGCCATATAAAAATCTTCAATCCCCTTTAAGTGCTGAGCCCATCTGGGTATAAAAGATACATCACACATGCATTAATATTGTTAGATGTGGCACCAAAGCTGCCATGCTGTGTAGTTATCAGAGCCAAGTGACTTAGCGTTTTAGTCCAACAAAGTAATTTAACCATTCTCGTTTGAAAATATTCTTTTAATAAAACCTACCATAGGCCGATCGCTTTACTGAGACGTTGCCCGAGGTAGCTGCGCGGTGCGGGAGGGGTGATAGCTGTCACAAGTTGACGAATCACTGAGCTCTCGCATCACGTCACCACACCCCTCCCGCACCGCGTTTTTTTTTTTTTAATTTTTTTATTGACAATGGGCTCACTCTTGACCTCAATCCAGCCCAGAGGCAGGGATGAGATCTACGGTGGAACGAGCTTGCCCAGAAGAAGCCTATTCACTCTCGCCCTGAAGAGATTAGGGTTGTATGAACTCGGGAATGCAGACGCAGGCAGACAATTCCACTCCTTTGCTGTGCGCATCAGAAAAGATGACGAGAAGCGCTTAGTGCGTATATATGGTATATTAACCAAATAGGGGTGGTATCCCGCAGTGCGTCTGGACTCCCGATGGTAAAAAGGTGAAGGCGGGATGAGCTCATGTAGCTCTTGAGCACACTCCGCGAGGTACAGTCTGTAGAAGACGGACAGACAGGCAACACTTCGCCGGTGAGCCAAACTGTGAAGCTTTGCCTCCACCAGCTTTTTATCGCCAATGAGTCTCTTAGCTCTGCGCTCGACTGAGCTGCGCTGCTACCTCAGACAACGTCTCAGCTAAGCGGTTGGCCTATAACAGTTTGCACGATTTTAAGGCAGGACCCAAAAGTTAGGACACTTTGGCACTGTCGGATATAAACAACATATTGGGCCTACGCAGACGACAGAATTCGTATGCATTAAGTTTACTGCTCACACACCGTTCTAAAACACTAATCACCCCAAAAAAACTAGTAACAGACTGCCAAATTCATGTTACAGCCCGATTCAAACTTTATGGCGGCTCGGAACATGAGGCGAGTTGCTGCGCAGTAAAAAATTCACGTGTCAGCGGGGGTGAGGGGTGAGGTACTGCACAGCGAGGAGCGCACTTCAGAGCCGCCAGTCACTAGACATAATTTGACAGTCTGTTCGCAGATTTTTGCGACGATAAGCTTTTTAGAATCTTGAATGCAAATTCTCGTAATTAAAAAACGTTAAAGTTCAAATCGCTATCTAATCTTAGCGACAATCAATGTCAAAAACTTGTCAAAAATGATGTATAGGTTTTAATATAGAGGCATTTTTGTAAGTTTCAGACTGAGATCTGTAAGGCTTCCTATACAGGACTACACATACGAATGAATATCGCTTCTATGCGGTGCATACGCGGTTCCGGCGCATGCACGATATTAATTCGTATACACAAAGATGCGGTCCGGCTTCGGTGCGGCTACGTCATGTACAGGAAGTCTTAACGTTCTTAAAATTAGGAGAATCGCCCCTCAGGTGTTAATATCTTGAAGCTGCAGGTTCGCCGTCGTCTGCATAACTCCACACAAAAACATGCAATTAAAATGTACCAACCAGCTTCGCACCATCACCGCTGGTCCACAGTGTCAACGAGGTCGACGACCCCATGGGGGTGCTAGCCCCAAATATCTGAGTGGTCCAATAGTCCTCCTTAGACACTCTGGTTCTGTCAACCCCATTCCATACGAAGCCAAAGAATGTTGCAGTCGTGGGCCACCATGCTTTAGGGAAGTGCAAGACTATTTTATCGACCACTCCTATCGCTAGATTGTCGATGGCAACCACCTTGTCTTTGGGTAGACTTGGCGAAAATATCGATGTATGCCTGGAATTTTAGTTTTTTTTTTGTTGTAATCAGTGTCAATTTTGCCAGAATCTTTTTTCCGAGTGTGATTTGCATGTATGTAGTTTCTGATTTATTCCGTTCACAGTTATTTTACCTTTGCCAGCAGCAACGTAACATAAACCTTATAGAAATAAGAATAAAGTTCACAATGGCTTTGACAGACTTGCAACCCAACAGCAACCTTATTAAAATGAGAATAAATCACTGTGATTTGTACAGTGATGCAAAATCAGAGGAAAAATAACTGTGAACGTATTTTAGGTTAATCAAGACAAAATTTGCTGGCTGATAATCAAACTTATGACCTGAGTTTGACATTCTGCTAACAATTTTTTGTGTTGATTAACCTTCCAGAAACCGCAAATAAGAAGAAATATAAATCATCTCATCACAATTCTTTAATAAAACAATGTACAGTTACCAAAGGAAATAAGTAACCAGGGTCGTCGCATATTGAAATTGAATTGAATTAATAGATTAAAAACAGTTCATGTATAAAATTAAATTTCGTTAGAAAACATCCATCGGTTTCTTACTAAACTTCAACTATATCCGACGACCCTGGTTACTTGTCTCCTTTGGTGACCGTACATAATATACCAGCATTTAAAAGAATATAACTTTCCAGACACGTTAGATATTTATGCCAGAATGCGAATGCAAAAGAATATGCCATAGACAAGCAATGGATGTATGATGCCCGAAAATTAATGTTTTTTTTTTAAATCATAAATGCTTATTATAACCCCATGCAGTGTTTGGACAGTTGGGTTCAAGTAGATACCATGTTTGACCTGTATTAGGTTCCCATATTTAGGTAAAAAAGATGCATCATGTATGTTTTAGTTTTTACTATTGATAATTTGATTATTTCTGCATTTTCTTTAAAAAATCCTAGTAGTTTTTTGTTGTTGTCTTGAAAACGTAATGACAGAATCCTAACTAATATTATAAATGCGGAAGTGAGTTTGTTTGTCACGCTAAAACGGCTGAACGGATTTGGATGAAATTTAGCACACAGATAGATCATGACCTGCCGATAGATTCTGTAAAAATCTCACCGTGAAAAGTTAGATGAAGTGAGCTGTCAATAGTGTCAATCCCTAGCATTAGTTGGACTGACAGCTCACTCCACGCACACTTCACCTAAGTTTTCACGGTGAGATGGTTACAGAATCGCACAGCTGGACAAGGATATAGGCTACTTTTCACCCTGGTTCACAGAAGACGCCACAGGCAATAGCTAGTTTATAATATCTTTTTATTACTATGTTTATTTTATCACATACTAAAACCCCATGTCCTTACTAAAGTGATCGATCGCGTGTTCGTGCCTCGGCTTTGGTTATACGGCCTAACCCCACTTCTTCTGGTTTCCCGAACAAAAAGTGACATGAACACCATGATCGCATGCTCGTGCGATGATCGCGTTCTCATGCGCCGATCGCTTTTGGTTATGACGCGGCCTAAGGTTCTTAACATTTTTAATAATTGATAATGATTAATACATAAACTTTTACTTTTATTTGTTTTTAAAGTGCCTAATTAGCAATTTTTTTTCCAGTGATTTTATTTTCAGCAATTTAGTCATTTAATCTGAACACATCTAGGATACTTTAAGACGATTCGACTTGGTTGGGCCCCACCAAGTATAATCATCTGCTAGTACCTCAAGATATGTGAAGTATTTAAACTGTTCTATTGTTCAAAGTATGAATGTGGATGGCTATAAGACTATGACGACTAATAGAGGAGTATGGAAGAAAAAGACATGATGCGCCGACACCAAATAAATTGGGATAAGGGCAGGGAAATGATGATTGTCTAATTAAAGTATCGGTGTTTTATCGTTACACATTTTAAAATGTAGGTTGTTAAGGTCAAAAAGAGACCGTGATGTGACCGTGTGACGTGTTTTGTATTAAAAATTAAATTTTTGTTATGTATTACAGCGATAGCACTAGGAAGTGGTGAAGGGCGGTTTTTGGGGACTGTGTTTTGTAATTTTGACGTTCGAAAAGTGCTAATTCTCAGCCTAATTTGAATAAGTGACTTTTGATTTTGATTTTCTGGTGTACAGACGCCAGGACATCAATGTACTACAATCTGTCAAATTTCTTTAATAGATTTTCAACTGTATCGCTAAAGCATTAGGCTCAAGGTTGATTGGGAAAATTTGATAGTTTCCGGTAGCTTAATGGGCTGGCGTCTGTAAAATAAAGTATAGGTTTACAAACGTGTCGAGAATCAGTAGCATAGTTACCTCCTTGAATTTGACGAGGATGCAACACGACATCTTGTATAACAAATAAAAAAGACGAATAGAACTTCAAGGTCAATTCAACTCTTCTTCAACCATTCTATTACTAACTAAAAGTTTATTTCATGTTGTTTCTGAGTCTTAATATCATGCACGATTCTTACATACCCTATTTTACTTCACCTTTCATGCGAGATTGAATTTCATGCAGTGGTCGCAAAACTTCCAAAAAAAAAGCGTTCACAATTTTACCCACCCTGTATTATTTATATCAATTTGGCGTTTAGGTTCTCACATTAATTGAAACCACGTATATTAAAGTTGTCAAAAAATAAAAGGCCCGTTTTGACATTGACAGTTCTTAATAAAGACCAAATTCGCGAAACACGTAATCGTTTGTATGACAGGTGTCAAGAACGCATTGTCAAATGTCAAAACGGGCCTTTTATTTTTTGACAACTTTACATAACGTAACGTATTAAAAACATACACAATTCTAATAATTAATAATAACTAACATTGTAGCCGTGGGACATTTTTTTCGTTTTAGTATTTAACAATATTAAACTTAATTTGTGAGTATTTGGTAAAAATACCATAACGTTTGTAATTAATTGTTGATACCATCGCCCCGCGCTTGTCTAATCGCTTATTATCAAAGGTCGTTTATTTCGTGCAAATTTTTAAGTTATTTATTGTGTTTGAACTCAATTCTTATAACTAACTATATAACTTCTATTTTTATTCAAATTATTTATTTTATTATTTTAACAGACTGATTAACATTAGTAATAACCGCCGTACTGTATGATTTTACTAAAGTCATAACTTTTATCCGTGGAATAAAATTGACGTCTGACAGCTTTAGTGTGGAAAAACTGTCAAAAAGTCAACATTTATTCTTAATATAAGACTTAAGTTATGAAAGTTTGGTGGAATGCGCCCATAATGTGATAACCTAATCGCCAACCTGCCGGTAGATTCTGTAAAAAGCTCACCGTGAAAACTCAAGTGAAGTGAGCTTGATGCGACTTGTCAATAGTGTCAAACCCTAGCATTATTTGAAATGACAGCTTACTCCACGCTTACTTCACCTGAGTTTTCACGGTGAGATGGTTACAGAATCGCACTGCTGTATAACGAAAAATCTACCTACCAATTTGGCAACTTCACCACAAGACCACATAGTCATAGCATTGGTGTTCCCCATAGGAGGGGTGGCTCCACTGAAGTTTGTCACCCACTCATCCTCCTTGCTCAACTTCTGTCTATCTTCATCCCTCCAGAGATAAGGAAACCAGATAGTCCTGTTCCACCAAGACTTTTCAAATAAGAATATAACTTTGGCTACGACGCCGATAGACATTTTCTCTATGGATGTCACTTTTTCTTGTGGTAACACGGGCGAGAAGAGTTTGGTGTGTCTATGGAAAGGAAAAATTGTTTTGTTTGTAAATTTTGTAGCAATGTGGGTTGAATAGTAGGTACAACCAATCGATTCTGTAAAAATCTCACCGTGTAAAGTTAGGTGAAGTGAGCTTAGAGTGAGCTGTCAGTAGTGTCAATTCCTAGCATTAGTTGGAATGACAGCTCGTTCGTTTCGTTACATGAGAGAGAAGAAAGATATAACTCTCTCTGTCTCGCACACTAAATTTCTCCAAGTCTTTATTTTTAAAGAAGTTTCTCTTCTATCACTTGTACGGTACTTCGCGCGTATTTTTTTTTTTATTTAGGTAAAACCAAAAGATTCGCAGTCCAGTCCCACATGGATTACCACCAGGTGGCTATCGGGAATGAAATTCCCAGTTGCCACCAGGTGGCGACTGGGAATCGAACGCTGTACACTGCGGCGTAGATCGCCAACCCAGATTTTTTTACTATTTACATTTTTAAGCGTTTTAGATAGAAAATCAACTTTGAACGTTTATATCTCGGAAACGTGACACTTTACGGGGTTGGTCTTTTAATGGTTTCTGTTTGCATTGATGTCAGCTATCGATTTATAAAGATTTAAAGCGTAGCCACCATTTTGAAAAAAAAAAATGGCGGTCTCTTGTGTGCCCGCCTCCCTACTACTTAATTGATAGTGATACTATGTAAATCAAAACTACCACTACGTTCTTGGAGCCACATGGCCAGAATAATGAAGGATAACATCAATATGACATGCATATTGGACGGTAAGAGTAGGGGAAGACCAAAGCAACGATGGATGTGTCAAATATCATAGAAGAGGCACACCTGAGATGACAGCTGGTAGAAATGTATGGAAGAAGATATGCTGCACCGATCACTAATAAGTAAACCATCGCCAGTACTAACTTCATATGATCGGAAAATTAATCCGCTCAACAACGTAAATAACGCAATGAATGTTGTTGAACTGTCAAAATGAAACCCTTTGCTACTGGTAGTGTGTTACGACGTTACCCCGCTGTACTATATAAAAAGTCTTAAAAATATTTGAAGGTGTAGCGTAAACTGAACTTTATTGTGTAGGAATTAAAGTTATTTTTACAAAAACTCATATTTGTTTACCTGTTTGACAACTAAATCGCGAACGCAGATTAGACAGGTGATGATGACAATGTTGTCGTGCTGCATGTTGTAGTATATTTATGAAAATAATATCGTTTCAAAAATACCGCATATTTAAAGTGTACTACGTAAGCTCGACAAATGGATGTGCGAATAACACTTGTGCGACCAAACTGTACTGCGACTCACCACAGTTCGAATGCACGCTTGTGCGACACAAAGACGGTCACATCCAATTGTTGAGTTCACGTAGTACACTCGCATATTTATGCTCTACGTTCATTCCTATAATCTCACATTCACTAACACTAGATACATTCATGCCCTGTATTTAAAAGGGTGCAACCTAAGAGTTGGCAACGTCGTAAATATTTGACAGCTATTTGCAATGTTGCCAACTTTCAAAATGCACAGCCTTACAGTGCGGCCGACGTGAGAATGCGATCTTAACACCCGTCAGTTTCTTACAGAATACGTGTTTTGCGAATTTGATCTTTATTAGCTATTAGAGTTGTCGCACTGACAGGTGTCAGAAAAGCATACTTTCGACGGCCGAACTGTAGTAGTTCTTATGTAGTTTTTGGAACTACCTACCAATTTAGCTATATCCCCACAAGACCATAAAGTCATACACTGCGAGTTCCCCATAGGGGTATTCGCATAACTGAGGTTAGTCACCCATCCATCCTCTTTGCTTAAATTATTCCTATCTTCACCCCTCCATAGAAAAGGGTACCATATAGACCCGTTCCACCACGGCTTTTCAAATAAGAATACAACTTTGCCTACGACGCCTATAGACATTTTCTCTATGGCTGTGATTTTTTCTTGTGGCAATACTGGCGAGAACAGTTTGTCGTGTCTATGAAAAGGAAAAAAAAATGAATAGTCATAATCGGGGAGGTCGCTCCATGTAAAATACTGGTATTTATCTGCATCCGCTTAGACTGGAAGCCGACCCCAACATAGTCGGGAAAAGATCGGGCAGATGATGAAGATCGGGTAAGGGACTTTGGGGTAATTAAACAATCATCAATCGGTGGAACAGTTTTTCACGCGGACGAAGTCGCGGGCAGAAACTAGTGAGATACCTATTATATTTTTTTTATTTTGAAATGGCATGTCAATATTTGCCAAAAAGCGAAGTGTCAAGCGATATTGAATCATGTGCGTTGCAACTATAACTGCCAATTTAATTTGCCATGCAAATGATTTTGGTACGGGCCCTTACCAAAATCACTTATCAGGCAAGTCAAGGTGACAGTTTACAGTTGGTACGCACATAGTACAAGATATCATGCCACTTGATTTTTCTATTAAATATTGACATGTCATAACAGTGCGTTGTACAGACGCCAGCAGGTCAAGCTACCCGAAACTGTCAAATTTTCCCATTCAACCTTATACCTTAATGCTTTGGCGATAAAGTTGAAAATCTATTAAAGAAATTTGACAGATTGTAGTAGCTTGACGTGCTGGCGTCTGTACCTACTTGATTTGATATCTTCCATACATTTTTTTTTGTAAAGTGACAGCGACGTAACAGCGTATTACTAAATACTGGAGAAAGTATATAGGGTACTTAAAACAACTTTTTTTTC
Source organism: Apamea crenata (assembly GCA_949629185.1). Taxonomy (NCBI): domain Eukaryota; kingdom Metazoa; phylum Arthropoda; class Insecta; order Lepidoptera; family Noctuidae; genus Apamea; species Apamea crenata. The sequence goes on along the minus strand of OX451382.1, from coordinate 6,942,641 downwards.
TTGAAAAATAGTGTTAAGTACATGTAAATTCAACCGATTTTAAATTTTCCATAGAAACAGAGATTTCCGATTATCTTTTTTTAAATAAGACATTTCGAAAATGTTCTAAACTAAATTTTTAGACCTATGTATCCTGCTTACGCGTATGAAGTTTAATTAAAATCGGTTCATGCATTTCGAAAAACAAGGACTTGAAAGTTTGTATGAAATGCCGTACGTTGTCAACGCTCTTAAGTATTCAACTGGCCATTGGATCATTGATACCAGCATTGTGGTCAATGATCTTAAATCACCAGAAGGCCAATTCTCGTTATTTAAAACGTTCAAAATCTAGTCGCAGTCTCATCTCGGCGACAAACAAATGTCAAAAACTTGTCAAAATGTAGGGAAATTAGAGAAATTTTTGACAGATTGAGACTGAGATCAGACTGTGAACGTTCTTAAAATTACCTACGAGAATTGCCCCTCTGGTATTCTTGGTTTTTAGCATGGGCCTGTAATGCTGCTTATCATTAGTTAGTTTACCAACCGCATCCTATGGGCTTGCATGCTGACTGATAATTTGTTACTAGCTAGTTGTATGCCCCACATTGATACGATACCAGAAAATTGAAGCCCACTTCCAGATGTCCCATTACAGAGTTCTAACTTTAGACCTAACTTGAACCTTCGATCCAGTTACTGTGTTTTGAACTTTATTCCGACAAACGTAAAGTTCTTAATGGAAAATTGACAACATAGATTTAGCGTCAGTTTTTGGAATAAGAACTTTAATTTTGTCGGAATAAAGTTCAAAATTAAAAAATGGCTTGATGGTCCCAAAACACTGACTGTCCAGGTCCACTTAACCATATTATTATGATTCCCATATTATCATAACCTTTATTATTTAAATTAAACAGCCTAAAATCAAACCTACCAACTTAGCTCTGTCCCCACTAAGCCATACAGTCACTGCGTTACTACATCCCATAGGTGTAGAGGTCTCGTCGATCCTCGTCATCCAATAATCCTCTTCGCTAATATCCTTCTTGTCTATGCTTTTCCATAGAAAGAGGAAGAAGGTTGTATTTGGGTGCCAAGAAGGATTGTCAAATAGCAGTACGACCTTCCCCTCGACTCCTATAGATATTTTTTCTATGGATGTCGCTTTTTCTTGTGGTAGGGGCGGTGTGAATAGCGCGGTGTGTCTATAAAGGATAAATAATAAAGCTGAAGAGTTTGTTTGTTTGAACGCGCTAATCTCTGGAACTAACAGTTGGATTTGAAAGATCTTGTTGAATTTGATAGCCCAATTCTTGAGAAAGGCTTTAGGCTATTTAACATCACGCTACGACTCTTAGGGGCTGAGCAAAAAACAAAAAAAGTAGGGAAGAATGCTAAGCGAAAACGAAATAATAAAAAAAAAACGGGTTGCACTCCGGGAGTGCCGGCAGAAGTGAAAACTTAAATATTAACGTTGTGCATTTTTGATATTTTGGAATGCGGTCTACTCTCCCTCCGTCTTACGAATTTTCGATCAGGTCACGTGTCCTGACGCGAGCTCCGTCTTACGAATTTTCGATCAGGTCACGTGTCCTGACGCGAGCTCCGTCTTACGAATTTTCGATCAGGTCACGTGTCCTGACGCGAGCTCCGTCTTACGAATTTTCGATCAGGTCACGTGTCCTGACGCGAGTTTAACATTTTTTACCCATCACAACAAAAGTGCACAACGCCGCTAAAGAAGTTTTCACTTCAAAAAACATTTTAATTGTAGCAAGCAACCCACACACAATTTCGTCCAGTGTGAGCGTCCCGCGGTCGCGTTTCGCCACGATATAGAGAATGAACTGTCTCTTTCTCTCACCTGGTTATTGCGAGGAAGGCGCCTGGCCATGTGCGCCAGTCGGCTGCCCACACGTCTACTACGTAGTCGCGTATTTTATAGTACCGCGCAAGTCACGTCAACGCCGGCTGCCGCTAAAAACCAGCGCTGGGGCTCTGTCTCGTATAGGGTCTTAGCATTATGCTGAGCGATGGCCGTTTTGCGTGAATGTGACGCATGTTTAGCCCCATCTTGTTATTTTTTTTTTGTGTGTTTGTTCTTTTTTTATGCGTCATGTTTGCCGCAAATAAATGTATTTTCTTTCTTTCTTTTCTTCTAAGTGACTTTTGTTGTCGCGCAAGTCAAGTTGCTTTTAATTTCAATTTTTATATTATTATTATTTTTTCATTCCAATTATTGTTTTTATTTAGTACGCCGTAATTGTCATGTACATTAGTCCTTTAGTTATTAAGATTATTCTAGTATAATTTACGTGATGTGGCCATGTTTTTCTTAAATAAATAAATAAATAAGTCACCACGCGCCGACCTCGCGCCGCCATTGTTACGCAAAATAATCATTATTAATCAAGGGTATTCGTTCCCAATGTTTTATGACTGTGTTAACTGTTAACTTTTGTGTTTACAATTCAAATACACTTATTTACTTAAAAGGTGTTTTCCCTATGATAACCTTCCTCATAAAATTATTTGATTGATTGCTGCGCTGCGTGTCACGGGTACGATTCCCGCACGGAACAAATATTTGTATGACCTACAATTAGTTGTTCCAGCCAGTCGATTCTGTAAAAATCTCACCGTGAAAACTCAAGTGAAGTGAGCTTGATGCGAGTTGTCAATAGTGTCAATCCCTAGCATTTATTTGGAATGACAGCTCACTCCACGCTCACTTCACCTGAGTTTTCACGGTGAAATGGTTACAGAATCGCACTGCTGGTCTGGCTGTTTGTGTATGTGAGTTTAAATGTTTGTAAACGCACCCACAGGAGAAATTCCTAGTGTGGGGCAACGTTATTTAAAAAAAAAACAGGTAAATGCAGAGATCCCAGCACGAACGTAATATCTATCCATGATATTAATATTGCTTACCGTATTTTAAAACATAATGCTAAAGAAACGTCTTATTTCCAGATAAAGATTTAAAATTCTATAACCTAGCTGAGAGTACAGCACCTCACCACCATTCAAGTTGTAGTTTTAGTACACTAATTTGTCAACCCTGTAAATTACCATGTACTACAATGCTTTTATGATGAATAAACAATTTGATTTGAAAATCATTTGCATTCCCGTTATAGACTGATTATGTCCCAATTAATTTTTATACCCTCATTCAGGCCAATTTTTTATTGATGCATAAAATTATTCTGATGCAACTAGATTTATGGTCACCAAATCTGGTCGTTTGACTATTTACTGACCAATTTTCCTACATCCCCTTTTGTCCAAACTGTCATGACATTATCCGCTCCCATAGGGGATGACACTCCCGCAATTTGCGCGCTCCAGTCATCCTCTAACCCCTCCTTATCCGCCGGATACCAAATAAAGTATGCAGAATTATTTTTGTTCGACCCCCACCAAGTTTCGGGGAAATGTAAAATAACTTTCCCTATTAAACCCATGGATACATTGTCTATGGCAGATATTTTCGTTTGTGGCAATACTGGCGTAAATAGTGTTGCGTGGCTGAAAAATATATTTTATTTTTTATAATGTTGGTTTCTTTCTGGAGTTATCTAAAACGTTGTAAATATCAAAATCTTGCAAGATATAAAGGCTGTGGAAGCAGCTCGTCTGGGGAAGTTCTACCACCATACATATTTCTGTCACCAAGCGTTGATGTGTTCCGGTTTGAAGGGTATGTGCGCCGGTGTAGTTACAGGCACGTGAGACACTTCAACATTGTTGCTAATACTAGGGATCGAACCCAGTAACTGGGTTGTGGAGGTCAGATAGGCAGTCGCTCCACGTAAAATACTGGTCAGCTGAATCCGGTTAGACTGGAAGCCGTTGGGGTCAGCTTCGGCATAGTCGGGATAAAGGCTAGGCAGATGACTAGGGATCGAACCCAGTACGAGAATGTCCTCAACTCAGTGGAAAAAACATTAGATTCTAGTTGCCTTCGCATTCGCCATTTATGCCAAGTCCTGTGGCGCCATCTAGTTCGCCACGTGTGAACTAAGCATACACTGATGTCACGCAAAATCTTGCATCGCGCAAGCGAAATTCGACGTGCAACTAGCATATAAACAACGTCCCGGAATCAGACATCTGGCAATAGCCCACCAGATAATACACCCGTCTGGTCGGAGGATCCTCCCTGCACTATTGAGGATGAGAGTTCACTCATCCTAGACCTTGTTCCTCTTGCCTCTACAGTCCCTTAAAAAAGGGGGCGAGTACATTGCTGCTATAAGAATTTCGTAATAAAAAAAACAGCATTACTCTAACTATGCCCGATCAGGGAATCGAACCCAGGACCACACGCTCAGCTCGACAAAATAAAAAAAGTTTAAAATTAAAGGGGGTCTCCGTACAAGAAACGTGTTTTTTCTTCACGTGGGAGGCCGACTCGCACTCGTTTTACTGTTCGTATTTCCTGTGCGTGTCCCAATTTTTTTCTTCTTTCTTACATCCAGAAGTTGCTCGTTTCTCAAAAAAAAATAAAGGATTTAGAAGACTTACCTCTCCTTCAGTACTCCCAAAGAAACGGTAACGATAACATTCCTGGCTCTATATGTGGAGCCATCCTTGCAGGTCACCAGCACATCCTGTGTGGGGTCCTGTGGCCAGGTTATCTGGGTGACTTCCTTCTGAAGCTTGATGTCCAGATTGGGGTAGCCGGGGCCGTTTTTGTATGTGTTCTGGGGGTTGAAAAAGGGGATGGTTAAATGTCATAACGTAATATCACGCTCGTATTGCCCGAAGGTGTCGTCAGGGGTGTGAAGTAGGGCGGCGGGATCGTCTGAAAGGGTTACCGCTGCCCTGGAACAGAAAGGGCTAAGGAAGGAACACGGGTGGGTTTTAGTCAGTAAGAGTCTGACACTCCCTTCCGCTCCACCCAGAGCGGGAGGGGTCATTTGAAAATTTCCCATCCAAAAAAAAAAAAAAAAATTGGTGTGAAGTAAACCAGCTTTTGCCAGTTATACAAAATCAACCTATAACGTTCCCACTTCTGTGAGAGGAAGCGGGCCGTACTACCACACGTGCCCAGTGCGGGTTGGTGCATGTCACATGTCTTCGAATGTTAAGTTCTAGGACATGCCGGTTTCCTCACGAGGTTTTCCTTCACCGTTTTATTTTACAGTTATGTTTGTGTCCAATGCAGGAAAAAAGGTAGTATGTACTTACCAACAAAATCTGGAACAGAGTCTTATACCCATTTCTGTGCCAGCTCATATGCTGATGTCCACCCAGCTCCTCATACCTCGACTGTGTGGACACATCGTTCCAGCTGTTCGAGGACTCGTAGTTGTCTATGATCAGGTCTAGGAACTGCAGCAGATTGTCCATGAAGTCCTGGTCGTTGAGTAAGTGAGGGTATTTTGTTTTTATGTAGTCATTTAGCCTGGAATTGAGAATGAGAATTGAGAATATGCACATCAGAAAAAAAAAATATTTGGTAGTCATGGCAACTTTAGTAGAGCCAAGAATTTGACATAATTTTCGAGTTATGGGACAACAAACTGAATGTTAAACTTAACAAAGTTCAAATTTCATTGCAACCAAAAACTTGTTACGACCTTTTTGTTAGAAACGGTCACTCAAAAATCAACTTAGAATTTCACTAACGTAGCTATAACTGATTTAATTTGAATTATCTGAGATTATGAACACACTAGAACTACGAAAACTGCCCTTATTGCTACGACATAAAGGTGCTGTCAATGTCAACATTTCACTAACGTAGCTATAACTGATTTAATTTGAATTATCTGAGATTATGAACACACTTGAACTACGAAAACTGCCCTTATTGCTACGACATAAAGGTGCTGTCAATGTCAATTAGTTACAGTGGCCATGCGATTGAATTTAGGAAACACATAATATTTAGTTTGAAGATCTCCCTTATTTCTTTTTTCGTTATTTAAAGTTGGGCTTACTAAGTTTTTTTCTCGTTCCTTTTACTTTTAGAGCTCAGAACGACTACCATCGCCTTTACTAAACCAAGGATGAACGAACCCCGATATTTGGCTAACCCTCTGCCTAACGCCCTGTGTCGGAACAAATAGACGGTTTAAAATTATTTGAACAGTTAAGAAAATAGACTATCGGTTAAGGTGGATGCTCCAAGGTAGCCCGCGAAATTCAAATTTTCTTACGTTTGTTGCACTTTGCTGGTCAGTATTAAGTTGTACGTTGATTAAAATATGATTCGCGGCCGTAACAAATATGTATTTATAGAATTATAATTATTTCAGCCCGATCCGTCCAGTGGTTTGGGCTGTGCGTTGATAGATCAATATGTCAGTCAGTCAGTCACCTTTGAGTTATATATATTTAGATATGTATGCAAGAAAAAATCTACATCATTTAAATAAAATAAGTGACAAGACATAATTTTAATACTAGAATTTTGACGTTCAAAAGTGCCTTTTATGTGCATATTTGAAATAAATGATTTACTAGGAACACAAAACATTCGATGGATCGAGAAACACTGTTAACAACTATGGTTGTATTCCATTACCTTGATAAAAGGTAATATTAAATGTTTGGTATCTATATATATACGTCCTAATTGCCCTCGGAATCATGATAACAATAATCTCCTTTTATCTGTACAAGTCGTTAGTAACATCAAAATTATCTGTCCAACTATTGCCACCCGCTACCTCTACCCGCTACCACAGATAACTAAATAGTTACTACGTAACAGATACTTCACTCAGTAGAAAATTTCCTAACCTACTGCTATAATAGCCTACTCCGTCGCGTCAGCAACCGCTGCATGCTACAATGTGCCTAAATGCTCAAACGTACAGTTGTGATTGCTTCGCACCGCGCGATCCCACAACATTCCCAGGGCTGCCTCTTCGATAAAATTAAATTAACATAACTTTTTGTGTCAATGTTATTGAGAACTGTGAATATGTTCTGTTCTGACTATAGGTAGTAGTTTAAAATTGTATCGTTTATAAAATATATTTTTTATAAATTGGTTCTGACTGTGCAATATATTATCTAGATAAAACATAATTATAGAGATAGAGGGTAGTAGTAGTAGTATAGAGGACATAAGGCACCAGACGGCATCGTAGGTACGCGTACGAACGAATGGAACGATTAAAATTGAACAACGTACGTGCGCTTAGCTTGCGAAAACCGCACTGAATTTGGTCCGCAAACGGCCCGAGACCGCTTGGCCAGGCGGTAGGTAATTATAGCGCGCAAGTACATGGAGTGACGGAGGCCTGCCGCTACCTAAATTATAATTCACAGTGGCGCCAATTCCCTTGTTCACAAACTAAACGAAATTTTAGTTCAGTGCATCTTTTGTTTTCTATTTCATTAAGAAAAGGACAGAAGATATTTTATTTTGTAGAACGTATGTAACGTTCTACAAAAAAAGATTTGACTGCGACTCACCGCCTCGTAATATACCGCCCCAAAGGCTCCGGTTTCTCAGGCGGATCATCAACAACTCCCAGACTGAAGGTCATCAGGTCATTCAGTACGTCCTTGTCTCCAGCGCTTCCATCTGACCGGTATACATCGAAGTCCAGGTCTTGAGGGAGGATGGACACGTTGTTCTGTATCGCCAGGTCGTACACGCGAGAGGGAAATTGGCCGTGGATCCTGTAGAAGAAAATGTTGTTAGAGATGGGATGGACAACAGTTCTGGGTCAACGTCACATTGTTACTTCGACGTGCGTTTCGACTGTACAAGCGATTTCTAAACGAAGTATACAGATGAGTGGCAGGGACATCGACGTACAACCTGCCTGGCGCCATGGATTCAGTACATTGTAGCGGTATCTACAACGCCACATGCGAACAACGCGTCATACTGACGTCACGCAAATCCTGCATCTCGCAAGCAGAGTTTACCGCGCAATTAGCATACATACAAACTTCCCAACATCAATCGTTGGGGATTTGCTCGCCAGACACAACACCCGTCCCTCCCTTTTCTACGGAGGATGAGTGAACTTTACACCCTGTTCCTCATACCTCTATAACATGATTTTAGACCGCTCTGGGCTGACATTTTTTATCGGTTTTTTTTATAATCTGCTGTTTCATAGAATAGTGTAATAATACCTATGCGCTCAAATGTATGGAAAAGCATTTCTTTATAATTTTCTACGAGGTAGGTTCAGAATCATGTACTGAATCCATGGTAATAGGTAGCACGTTGATGTCGCGTGTATTTGTCTTACCCGACTACGGCGAAGGCCAAAAGAAGGATAGCGTTTGCTGTGGTACCGCTGCCGGTAAGTTTACGAGGCATTTTAATATAACGACTTTTTGCCTTAGTTTCGGCGACATTTCCGAAATTTGCATTTGTAGGGAACTTGAACAGACGCCATCACATCAACTTTATCGCTAAAGCATTAAGGTTCAAGGTTGATTGGGAAAATTGGACAGTTTCGGGTAGCTTGGCCTGCTGGCGTGTGTACATTTTTGGGACAGCCATAATCAATGAGATTATAGATAGGGTAAGGGCTTCAGAAAACCGGTGTTTGACTTAACAATAAACTCGACTCAAGTAAAAGTGAAATAATTAACTGAGTTATTGATATTGTTAGTTGTTATGTACTAGCTTCCGTCCGCGTCTCCGCCCGCGGGGTATGTCGATAAAAAGTAGCCCATCCCGTCCTTCCCCAGGTTTCAAAGTATCCCCATACCACATCGACAAAAATTAAAAAAAAAACCTCTTTTTTATAATAAGTACCGACGCCAGCACATCATGCTACTACAAGCTGTCAAATTTCTGTAATAGATTTTCGACTTTATCGCTAAAGCATTACGTTCAAGGTTGATTGAGAAAATTTGACAGTTTCGAGTAGCTTGGGTGTGCCTGTGCGTACCGTATAATTATACTTATACTTTCATAATTATGCATTTAGTAAAAAGCTGTTGTGTTGTTGTTCGTGTGTGTGTGTGTGTTGGCTATATGTATAACTGATGAGTCCTTAATAGTTAAGATTTATAAAAAAAAACACCACTACAACTCACCATTCAGCCCCCAACTCGACGAGACCATCACCAAAAGGCACGGTGTTCACTCTGCCACCGACTCTGTCCATCGCTTCCAAGGCCAGGACTTTCTTACCAGCCCTGGATAACGTAGAGGCGGCCGTGCACCCTGCCGCTCCCATGCCAACTATAATCGTGTCATAGGATTCTGGCATTTTTGCGCTGAAAAAGCGAGAATTATTAGTTAGTAAATCATCTCCGGCCTGGTAAAGTGAGGCTACTGTGACGGAACGGCAGTAGGGTGTGATTGTGGAGCTATATCGCAAACCATGCTCCACCATCCTGCCCTCTGCTCCAAAACATGCAGTCAATGTGACCTCTGCGCTGCCACTGACGACGCCGTGGAAATGGCTAAGTTTTGGGCCAACAAGATATGAAATTCAGTCGTGCCAGCGACACGGAAATGAAGATCGTCGAGATTCCAGATTGTCATCCCTCATTAACATGGCCCCGACTTACGAGTTGCAGGTCGTGGCAACCCAGAGATGCGCTTTACTTTGTGTTAATAATTTCGTCACCACTGCTCTCAAAACGGTGAAGGACAACATCGTGAGGAAACCGGCATGTCTTAGAACCAAAAATTCGAAGAGATATGACCTCTACCAACCCGCACTGGGCTAGCGAGGTAGCCCACTCCCTCTCGAAGAGAGAAGAGAGGCCTGTGCCCCAGGTGGAAACATTATTGGCTGATTATGATGAAATCATCATCCAACAATGACCAAACGAGAAAAAACGAACTGGACGCAAGAAAGAAGGCTGCCAGGCTCAAATGGAATTAAGGGGTCACATCAGCCGAATGCAGGATGACTGCTGTGTAAAAGTCTTCACACAATGGATGCCTGAAGATGGATGGCGCCGCCGGGGCCAGTCCTGAAAGAGGTGACGAGACATGGACGCGTACCGCGGAGGCTGGTTCAAGGTGGCGCGGAAAATGAGCTCCTGGAAGGACTTGGGGGAGGCCTTTGCCCAGCACTTCGACCGGTTCTGTGCTTCTGGCATCCAGCGGATTCCTGCAGCTTTCATAAGGTTATCGGTCTACCTTGGGAGGCCTTCCAACGCGATCGAATAGGAAATGAAGAGATCCGTAGGAGAACCAACGTGACCGACATAGCTGAAGATTTGCCAAACTTAAGTGGCAGTGGGCAGGGCACATTGCTTGCAGAACAGATGGCCGATGGGGCCGAAAGGTTCTGGAGTAGCAACTGCGTACCGGAGACGTAGCATTGGAAACTTTCTCATATTTAGATGTCATTCTTGTAATGAACTACAGACATAAATATGTTCATTCTGAATCACACCTTGTGTCACTGAGCTATAGATTAATTTTCTTAGTTTTAGATTATTTTGACATGTCAGTTCTCCCATTATATTTTCGATGCTCAAAACGGTCAAGTCAATATCCTGTAGTGCGATTCTGTAACCATCTCACTGTGAAAACTTAGGTGAAGTGAGCGTGGAGTGAGCTGTAATTCCAAATAATGCTAGCGATAGACACTGACAATTAACATCAAGCTCACTTCACTTGAGTTTTCACGGTGAGATCTTTACAGAATTGACCGGCTGATAGGTATTAAGTGAACTGTTATTGTATGCACAGTACAATTGAATTAATTGAGAGTTTGGGAGCAAGACTCCTGACTCATGGGGCACTTTGAAATATTTTGAATGACAATTACAAACAGTCTTAACAAGAGGTATTGTGTTACCCTGTAACTGGGCTGTGGAGGTCAGATAGGCAGTCGCGCCATGTAAAATACTGGTATTCAGCCACATCCAGTTAGACTGGAAGCAAACCCTTAATAGTTGGGAAAATGGGGCTGCATGAAATATTACGTGGGAAATCTCGCTGGAGAAACCACTCTGCACTATCAAACCAATGGTGGCTACATAAGCACACTCACATAGAGAGAGCTGGTGGATCTTGTGACCGGGCTGCAGGCAATCCAAGGAAGTCAGGCCATCATAAGATTCTGTGGCAAGCTAACCAGGCGTTTACTACACCTGAACAGGAACGACCTGCGCCTGGTGACAGGTACCATCACGGGACACTGCTCGCTAAATAAACACTTCCAATTGAACATATCTGGGAAAATGTGAGTATACAAACGGTACTGCTCTGCGTAATCCTTTAGGAAAAACAGGCATGATGTTGTGTATGTGTTAATAAATCGACTAGCAGCCTCCAGTGGTTTCACCCGCATAACTATCAATCCCATAGGAATATCGGGATAAAAATTATCCTATGTGGTATTCTGATGTATAAGCTATATTACTGTACCGTTTCATCTTTAAAATAAATTCAGTAGTTTTTGCGTGAAAGAGTAACAAACATCCATCCATCCTCACAAACTTTAGGGTTTATAAATATTATTATAAGTACATAGTAGGATAGGTTATATGACAGAGAAAAACTATGTTTTATAATTTGCTGAGATATAGATTCAGTAACAATGATGCTAAATAATACCTATTATTTATTCAGCAACGTCTCGAATCAAAGCAATATCATTTAATCATAATTGTGTGTAATATTTTAATGTAAGCAAACCATTATGATAACAGAGTCAAGTCATAAATAATGTAAACAAATTATCAGCTGGTCTGATGTTATGGAAACTTTTAACTTATTGTTCAATATAACAACAAAAGGAACATTTCTCTTGAAGCATTCTGTAAAATTTATCAAGTTTTCATTCAACATTGCCAAGAACAAGCAACATTTTATTCAATTTTATTATTTCTTCTCATACATAAAATTACTTTTTTTTTCTAGTTTAAAAAAGGAATAACTTAAAGTTAGGTACTCACTTCAATTTACCGGTATAAGACACGAAAAAAAAAAGTTTGTTCAGCCTATTGGTGACCTGGACCTCCCAACAAAGTTATCACAATAAACTTTCGCGCAGCGCACAAGAACCAACTGAGATTAAATACTGTAGGTTATATTATCTAATGTGCACTGTCCACGTGTCGCACAACAGATCAATAAATAAAGGAAATAATTATATAATTAAACACATATCTAGTGTTTTCTAATCTAGTTACGGTGTATTTTTAAATTATCGCCGATTCTGGGAAATAACAATTTGACGTTTCGTTCACATAATATGGAGTTGAGTTAGGTCTGCCACTTGCCAGCACTAGAATTTTAATTTGCCGAATGTTATTTGAGAAGTGGTTTATAGATGTTCATTAAATTAATATATTTATTTATAGATAAACATTTTATTTTACATAAAATAAATATATATTTCTATGTATCTGTTGATAAATAGATAAGTATATATATTCGACAGAATTGTGTGGAAAAGGGAGTGGGAGGCCTTTGCCCTGCCGTGGGCCTAGGACAGTTAGATTAGTAATAACTAAATTACTATACCGAGTTTGAAAACTGTGGCAGGACACTCTTCCCTCTCCTAAATTGACGGCACGGTTGGCGAAGTGGTTAAGCGATTGACTGCTGCGCTGCGTGTCGCGGGTTCGATTCCCGCACGGAACAAATATTTGTATGACCTACATGTATTTGTTCCGAGTCTGGGTGTTAACCTTAACGGAACGGTAGTAGGGTATGATTGTGGAGCTAAGTCACAAACCATGCCCCATCTCCTATCCCGCCTTCTGTGTCCCAAAACATGCAGTCAAAGTGACTTCTGCGCTGTCATCAACAACGCCGTAGAAGTGCAAATTTTGGAAAAACGAGATTTAAAATACAGTTGTGTCAGCGACACGAACAAGGAGAAGACTATACAGAGTCTTAATCTATAGTAGTATAGACAGCTTGTCTTATTTCCCAGCCTTACAAGGCTTTCATAAGTTTTAATTAAAAAAATATAATATTATCTTGGTCAAATTCATAACTCCATTGGTTTAATATCTTTGAAATATATAAAAACTCTATAGTATCAGAATATTCTTCTTTTAAAGAACGTCGTTGACTTTTTATTGCGGATATTATTGGCAGTTAGTGTTTTTATCTCACGAAATGATAGGAGCTTTACTTGTGATAACTAAGTGAATATGTGTGTTAGCGCTGGAGCTCTCGGTACCGTCCGAGCCAATGGCTAATTTGGAGGTGTGTCCGTGAGCGTTATGTGCTGACGCCACTCGCCTTCATGCACACAATCACAGCGTGTTCGTCATGAGTCCCATTTGTGTTTTTATATTTTACCCACAGAGGCTAGTAAAAACAATACGTGGCAACACTCCAACTGTCAAAATTGGAATAAACGTTCCATATCCTAAAATTATGAAATTTTAGCATTACATTTCTTTAATGGATTTTTCCACTGGTAGATGTTGAGGTTGTTTACAGACCCGCCCTGAATTATAATTCCGCCACTGTCACTGTCACTGTTAATGTCCCATAATAGGAAGGTATTAACATAAAAACACTGCCCGCAGCCCGACCTAGGAAATGAACCGAAATACCTACGTTCAACCATCGCCTTTGCTGGCCATTGAGAGAACGCGTTCCTGACGTCTGTCAGTGCGACAATTTTAGTAGATAGTAAACACAAAATTCACAAAAAAACCTATTCGTATTTGTATGAAACTGACAGGTGTCAAGAGCGTATTCTCTCGTCGGCCACACTGTAGTAGAATCTAGGCTCCTATAATATACTGATCACACTGTACAATATTGTAGTAGCTGTTGCTTGCTCCAATGTAATAGTCATTTAGATTTTAACAGGTAAAGTGCGCTCTTCCGTTCATAGTCAGTTTATTGATGACTTTAACGATCGTTATCAGCCGGTCTGAGGTCATCAGTCAAAGAGTCTAGGTACGGTCAACAACAAAAATAGAGCATCATCTTGCTATCATTGAATTGTAATTTAAAACAAAAAGAAAAAATGTACCTACGTAAATTACTTTTACTATTCCTTTTTTTTCCGTGGGGGAAATCCTCATCAATACTCTCCGTATGGGAAGAACGGAGGGTTATGTTGGGCTCCTAACTCCTACAGACTAAAACTCTATTGTTCCTCACTACCATAAGTCCCGGGCCCGTCGGGGTGATTCCGTAACACACTAACAGTAGGTAGGAACGACTTTCATTTTGACAGTTCAACAACATTCATTGCGTTATTTACGTTGTTGAGAAGCAATGGATTAGCAATAACCTTCAAAATAATTCAGATTGTGATTCTGGCAAAGACTACAATAGTATACCTACTGGCTAGGTGCTGGTATCTGCCAGCCATGCCTCGCGGGCCCCGTCATTAAGAGGGGCCGACTGCACGTCGTCCCATAGTTATGCACTTTTATCTAAACATAGGATAACTAACTACGATAACAAATCGTTTTATTTCTAACATAAATAGGACGTCGCTAGATATCGTTGCTTAACATCACTAGTTTTCCCTGAACGGGGTAGGCAGAATAGTTCCTAATTGTTTTTCTAACTGTAAGTGTGCGTAAACACGAGAGACACGCATCAACGACAGAGGTAACTGCAACCGTCGACGCGTGTTGGCGACAGCAGTCCATGCGTGTTGACGGTTGCCGTCGACAACCCCCGACTCTTGCTAGCCAACACGCGCCGCTCACCCTGTAGCTTTGAATTTGTCCCTAATTAATTCTGATCCTTGATGCTCTCTCCCAGCGACGCCCTAAGCCGAGGTCCGTACCCCACAGGGGGTGCCCTTAGCGTGTAGTCGCTTAGTTTTTAAGTTTTAAAGCCCTGCCTTTTTTTTCTTTTGAGGATGGGATATCATCAAATGACCCCTCCCGCTCTGGGTGGAGCGGAAGGGATTGTCAGACTCTTACTGACTAAAACCCACCCGTGTTCGTTCCTTAGCCCTTTCTGTTCCAGGGCAGCGGTAACCCTTTCGGACGATCCCGCTAGTACCCCACAATCACACTTAAGCCCTGCCTGGATGCTTTATTTTATTGAGGCACCCAAAGGCAAGTCTGGTTAACCAGACGACAACCTCATAGGTTGACATGCGAGATGCCATTCCAGAAAAAAAACCGTTGACAACGCGTCGCTCGTGTAAGTAGGTATACCGTACACTTTGCTAATACTATATGGATTGTGTGTATTTTTATGCGTGATACAATAAACTATATCATTATTAAATACACGGACGGGATGTTGTCGACGGCAGCCGCTGACGTCATCCTGCATCTTGCAAGCAAAGTTTACTGCGCAATTAGCATATTATATACAAACTTCCCGACATCAGTCGTTGGGCAGTTGCCCGCCAGACACAACACCCGTCTGGTCGGAGGATACTCCCTTTTCTATGGAGGATGAGTGAACTTTACACCCTGTTCCTCATACCTCCAAATGTCGACGGCTGCTGCCGACATGCGACAATGGTTGCAGACTTGCAGTTGCCTCTGTCGCCAACGCGTGTATGGACACTAAGCAACAACAGCTTTTAATTTATTTATTTTGTTATGTAATTACTGATTAGCGATTACAAATTGTAAGGTCAAAACGAATGTATCAGTGTTGAGATAAATAATTACCTATAATAACATGTTTAACCGACTTCTCTGTTTATATCTACGCTTACTTTTAAAAAAAGAGGTAGGTATGTTTAGATAAATGATTTTATTTCTGTAAGTACATTTGCACTAACACACTAACACTTTTACACCTCAATCGTATAGAAAAAACAAGTTGAGGTCGGCGTTTCCTACCTGACTACTCTGAGAAGAAAGGCCGAAACAAACTCAGAGGTCGCAGTCTCTTTTAAAGTCCAGACATAATCTTGGTCAGATCATGTGAAGACCATATAGATTGATGTCTGAAATGGTATTTTGAGGAAAGAACCTTGAGTGGACGAGCACCCAGGCGCGGTCGCAGTCCAGATTCTGGGGGGGTCACCAAGTAGTAAGTTAGTAACTTAAGTTAGTAAGGCAAGTAAATCATGCAGACTCTCGACAGCTTGAATAATTGGGAGGGGAGGGATGTCATGACCCCCCTCCCCCCTCGGACCGAGCCTGCGAGCACAATCCAGACATCATCATCTGCCTGCCTTTTCCCAACTATGTTGGGGTCGGCTTCCAGTCTAACCGGATGCAGCTGAATACTAGTATTTTACATGAAGCGACTGCCTTTCTGGGGGCCTAAAAAGGCCACTTTAATCAATACCTCTAAAAGCTATTCATTTCCTGAATTCCCAGTAGATCATTAGCAATTCATCTAATTTTTGTTAAATGGTTACACATATTAGTTAAATCACCAACAATTCATTTCATATCAATCATATTTGGTGTAAGCATTGGTGGACCATTTTACGAATTTCCATACAAAACTGTCAAACAGGTAAATTGCGTGATATGAATTGCACACAGATCATATTATGAATTGTCAGTTTGTGGCCATTTTACGATTTTTATTATGATTCATATTGTTTTCCTATTATGATTCTGCCAAAGGGGCCTCTTTAGGCCCCCTGACATCCACAACCTAATTACTGGGTAATATAAGACCCCCCCCCCCCGTGTATTTATCAAAGCAGACAAGCGTAGCTATTCACAACCACTCGAAATGCTTCCGTACCCTATCGAACATCAATCAATCTTAGGAGTCCTCTAAACGCTGTTCACAAGTTCAAGTGCCCGAAAATTTTGTCAGTTTAAATCAAATAAACGACTTCTTTTGTTCCGACAGCTTTTTGCTGTCGGGGGCAAGGCAAATCAGGTTATCGAAATGTGTCATTTTCGATACGATATCCCAAAGAGTATAATAATAATACGGGATGGTTGTGAATAGCTATGAAGATCAATAACTTTATCGAAATGTCACAATTATGCTCCTGACTGAAATTCGGCAACGACGACTATTCTTAACATAATGCAGGAGTACCTATTAGGCAATAGTTAGCGCACAAGTGTGTGCGCAAACATACGTCAGCTCCCTCTCATAGTCCGATGGGAAAGCACTATACACACACTGCTTAAATGGCCGAAGAAACAACCGAATTCAAACTTGTGTTTCTTCATATTATGAATTAACTTAGACCTGGCCAGTATTTTTTAAAAAGCCCTGTATTCCATTAACATAAAATAATGACATAAAAAAGCTACTCACGGCCCAGCGTTCCCGCGCGCGGCAAACGCGCACAACATAACAACACTATACCACAACATGGTTGACTGTAGTGCTGCCCGTTGACTATTTACGCGTATTTATACTACTCATCGCCGAGATAACTGACCACTTAGATAACTAAAAAAGCTCAATTTAATAGGTAAGTAATATAGTGATAATAAAGTTGCTATCTAATCGACCGCATAGCCTTTTGCGTAATAATCATGCTAGTCAGCTGCAGAAAAGTAAAAATAGGTATCTATACTAGGTACGGGCGAATAATTAGACTAAACTTTTATAGGTACCGAGTTTGTTTATGCCTTATCTTCTATTTCTTAATTATGTCAAGCAAAGCCGATGTCGACCATTCTGCATTCTGATGTAAAGTGATTTGAAAAAGCAAGTGTGCATTTTTTTTTTCGTGGTGAGGTTTTCCTGGATACTCTCCGTCTGGGAAGAACGGACTCCTAAAACTAAAACCCTACTGTTCCTTCTAGTACCACGAGTCGGGAGCCCGAGTAATACTTGTACATTCGCCGCTGCAAACTTTTGAATCTTTAAAAGTCATCCTAATGATGCGATTTTTTTATGTATTTTTGAAAAAAAATCGCAGAGTAAGATTCAAAGTAGGTATGTAAGTATAAATTTTAAGTTGTAAAAATAAAACGAAAAAATATAGGTTTACTTAAAACAATTATATTTATTTTCAATTAAACTTATAATAATATCCAGTTAAAATAAACTCTGTACAATTGTGTGACTTGTTTTAACTATATCTGGTAGATTGTTTATAGATACTCAATTTCCAGAAAACAATAAAGAAACAGGCCCTATTTTAACTCGGATGTGGCGCGAAAACATTATTTTTTGTACAGACGACAGCAGGTCAAGCTACCCGAAGCTGTCTTTTCCCAATCAAACTTGAACCGTTGAAAATCTATTAAAGAAATTTGACACTTTGTAGTAGCTTGCTGTGCTGGCGACTGTACAATTAAGTCCTATGTAATATGTATAATACAATTTCATAAAAATTCATCAAATGAAAAAACCAAAATAAACAAAATTAAATATTCCACGCCACATCTTTTTCCGAAGAAGCCCATACATACGTACTGTCGCGCCATATTGTGTTTTTTTTTCAAAATGGCGGCCTCACATGTAACCTATATAAATCGATAGCTGACATCAATGCAAACAGAAAACACATTCCCCTTTATTCATAAACGTTGCTTGAAGTTAAGTAGTGATTAGCGACTGTTTAACCATACATTTTTGACGTTTAAACGGTACTTAACTTTAGTCATCGTTTATGAATAAACCCCAATGAGACCTAACCCCGTAAAGTGTCATGTTTCCGTTAGGTAAATGTATCATGTTTTGTAAAAAGTCATAGAACAAAAGCTGTTGTTTATGATGTTAGTAATATAGTCCTGAGAGGTTGAATAACCCTGTATAGGTTTCAAGGGCCACCGCCATTTCGAAAAAAAAAAAACAAAATGGCGCGACAGGAGGTATGCCAAGGTCCATGTAAAAATCTTCAATCCCCTTTGAATTTCGTGGGCCACCTTACCGCTTCCCCCTTAACTCGCCTTCCATTTCATTCGACCAAGGTTGTGAGATCTTGAACCCTATTCCAGATTGATTTTGACCCAGCGATAAGTATCAACGTAAACGTTTACGTAACACTATTTATAATTATTATTATTTACTAACAATCTGAGGGAGAGTAATTACTGTCGGTACTATTTTCAAAGGCATTTGATAACTTTATCCATATGTAGAATAGACTTTTGACCTCAGATAAACTTGGTATTACATAGAAAACTTTGGTAACTAACTATCATTTTTATAATTAGCTGCTAATAACAAACAATTTATTTTCTACATTCGCTATTCATTCGTCAAAACTGTAAACAAATATGAGTTTACGAAAAATAACTTTAATAAAGTTCAGTTTACGCTACAACTTCAAACATGTTTATAACTTTTTCAATAGTGGTAGTCACTCTGAAATCAACTTAATTGGCATTTAAATAAAGTTGATATTGGTTTAACTTGAAATAACGTCAATTTGAAACATAAATATAATTTAAATATAGAGTCATGAGGACTTCGATATAAAAAAGTCTGTCTAGTTTCGCCAGTCAATTTGATTTTAACATCATAATATTTATTTATTTTAACTTAATATAATAAATTCTTGCTAACTATGGAGTTCGCAACTGAGGCGTAGTGTCGCGTCCTTTCCCCACTATCGTTGCCTTATAAGTGCCCCCAAAATAATCTATATTGTGAATTTACAACAGAGATCATAATAAACGAGGTGAAATAGAGAACTATCTGTATTAGATTTGACAGGTTGTTGACATCTTACAAGTAGCGCCACCATTACATTACATCTTTTGGCGCGTGGCCAAAATTAGAACTAACGCCGCCATCTTGTATTTCCCATACATTTCACAAAACAATCACAACACCTCTATGAAATTGCTATGAAGATCATTGTGTGGCGACATAGAATATAGAATTGACGGCACGGTTGGCGCAGTGGTTAAGCGATTGACTGCTGCGCTGCGTGTCGCGGGTTCGATTCCCGCACGGACAAATATTTGTATGACCTACAAGTAGTTGTTTCGGGTCTGGCTGTTTGTGTATGTGAGTTTAAATGTTTGTGAACGCACCCACGATACAGGAGACAAATTGTATTCGATTTGGCAGTATGTTGACATCTTAAAAGCAGCGCCGTCATTACAACGCTACCAGAATCTTTTGGCGCGCCAAAATCGGAACTACCGCCGCCATCTTGTTTTTTCAATACATTTCACAAAACAATCGCACAAATGTTTACCAACAGCGCCCCCTGTCAATGTCATTCAGACGCACGAAACTTTTGGAAGCGGCGACTAGAATCAATTCTATTTATTAGTACATCTTGACGTTTAAAAATGCCTTTTACGTGTCTATTTGAAATATAAATGATTTGACTTTGATTTGGCGCCAAAACACCCTTGTAGCGGTGTATACATTATTCACCTTCTACATATCGGAAGGTGGTTGCCAGGTGACAGCAGATATTTTCCTATTTATCTCCTGTAGAATGAGCCGACATCTCGCTAGCTGTGGGGGTCGCAACTGTGGTGTAGGGTCCCGTGTCCTTTCCCCACTACTGTTGCCAGGTGGAGGTCGTTGAGCACGACGGAGGGCGCGGCGACGACGAGCGCGAGCTGGAAAGGGGGGTTGTTGTCATTTGGCTCAAAAAGAAAACAATGTTCTACGTTTAGACTTTTTCCGTATTATTACAAAACGAAACCTAATTTTAGTTCTAGCCTAAACTATTGAGCCAGTACTTGTATTTCGAACTTTATTTCGATTTAGGTAAAGTTCGACAACTTAGCGAACAAAGCTGTCATTTTGTATAAAGAACTGCATTTCTCTATCAGTTGGGTTCTTAATTCAATAACTGGGTCAGTGGCTTAAACCTGATCGAAAGAAAAACCTTGGTGATACCCAAGCTAGAGTGATCTTGTAACTTCATCTGTAATTTTACTGTTTTAAAGTTTGTGTAATTATCATCATCTGCCTAGCCTTTTCCCAACTATGTTGGGGTCGGCTTCCAGTCTAACCGGATGCAACTGAATACCAGTATTTTACATGAAGCGACTGCCTATCTGACTAACACAACCCAGATACTGGGTAATACGATACCCCTTGGACTGGTTGTCAGACTTTCAGGATTCTGACGACCCGTAACGACGGTCAAGGATCCACGATTGATAGCGGGATCCAACGGCTTAACGTGCGTACGTCAAAACTTGGCTAATTAGCCAAGTTTTCTTCGTCTTGTCTCTTTTTGCTCTCAATAATTACGAGACGCCTTCCTACTTTACGTGTCTCCTAATAATGTGACAATGTGCCGTTTTTGACGCTCGAATGTTTGGTAGGTATCTACATAAAATAGGTGTTATTCATAATCAGCCTATAATGTTCCCACTGCTGGGACACAGGCCTCCTCTCTGTGAGAGGGACTGGGCTGTAATCCATCACGCGGGCCCAGTGCGTGTTGACAGATATCACATGTCTTCGAATTTTTTGGTTCTAGGACATGCCGGTTTCCTCACGATGTTTTCCATCACCGTTTTGAGAGCAGTGGTGATGAAATTATCTATTTACACAAAGTAAAGCGTCTATCTGGGATCGAACCTACGACCTACAACTCGTAATTCGAGGCCGTTACCACTGGGCCACCACTGCTCTCGTCTCATTACTTATAAATCTTACAATGGCCCCGATTCCCTTGTTCACAAACTAAACTAAATTTAAGTTCAGTGCATCTTTTTCTTTCTATTTCAATAAGAAAAGGACAGACGATAAATATTAGTTTAGTCCTGTGAAATTAGTCAGCGCCTGACGTAAATTGACGTGTTTTTAGCAGCCATGTTTTAAATCACGTCTAAACTGTCTATGGAGTATCATAATTTGACAGGACTATACTAATATTTTATCTTCTATCCTTTTCTTAATGAAATAGAAAGAAAAAGATGCAGTGAACTTAAATTTAGTTTAGTTTGTGAACAAGGGAATCGGCGCCAATATCGTTGCTTAATACAGTATGGCCGACAGAGCAGACCAGCTCTAATTCGCTATGACCACTTAACGATTCCTTAGGCCGCTATCCCACTGGCGTTTTACGAGCGTTGGCGCTTCTCCAACGTCTGCGCAGCGCCAACGTTGCGTTCAGCGGATGTACGAGTAACGCTTGCCACTAGAAACTCGTGACGTTAACGTCGCGTCTGCACAACGTTGGCGCTGCGCAGATGTTGGAGAAGCGCCAACACGGGTGGCACGTGGTAAGATTTCGCGGGGAATAATACAGAATAGAGGCCCAGCCACCTTTACGAAATTACAAGATCATTCTAGTCCAGCCTATATCTTTGTAACAACCGGTTGGAAGCTGGAAATACCAATGATAAGTTAGGTTTAGTCAATTGAAAGGACCTGTTTCACTGATTCCGGATAAGAATATAATGGGATGAGCATTGTGAAAAATTAAAAAACCGTAATTAATGGCATTTTGTGAAAAAAAAAAACTGCCGGATTGAGAAAAATTTTTCGTCAGTCACTCAGCAGACGGCGGACATTTTGTCCACGAATGACCGCGTATGGGTCTTCTGACAAGCATCGGCGGCGAGGTCGTATTGTCCTCCGTGTGCGTGCATAGCTTTCCATACATTTTATCGTCGCGGACAAATTGCCCATCGTCTGCTCAGCGCCTAAACTTATTAGGAGTTGGTGAAACAGGCCTTGTGGTATCCCATTCTTTTTTTTATCCTGTTTGGATGTAAGGATCTAATGAATAGTTAATGAGCTTACGGCAGTCGCCCGGGGCGGACGAGCTTGCAGTCGCTCTGCCCATTCGGACAGTGTCTGCAATGTTGACGTAGTTCAGAATATTAGTCACACACAGTTAGTAACGCATGCCAAGCGAGGATGTGAGGAACTGAGTTAGGACTTTAAAGGAGAGGGATGAGGACCAATGATGCGATAGGAGTAGAAGGATGGATGGATTGTGTGAAGGGTGATAGTATTTCTAGAAAGGGATGGCCACTGAGAGGACGGCTGAAGACATGTTGTACCAAGAAATTAGTGAATACTAATATTACTTAGTAATTCCATGCACGTTTCGGCCACCTTCTGTCACTGTCATGGAATTAGTATGTACTATGCATGGAACTAATACAACGTATTATGTCACCGTTCTCTTGTTTTGAAAGTTAGTAACGCATGAGAACTGAGGAGTTAGGAGTAGGACCAATCGAGGACTTAGGAATGGGACATTAAGGTAGAGGGGTGAATATGCCATAAATAAGCAGAAATTAATTCAAAATTGAGAGAAGAACAAGTGATGCGGATTGCGGAGGAATAAATTACATGTCGTAAATAATGTTTCGACTTTTTGCGTATGAATGTGGATGGAAATAACAGTAGGGGAAGATCAAAGAACAATGCTTGAAAGAAAGAAAGAAAATACATTTATTTGCGGCAAACATGACGCATAAAAAATAACAAAGACACACAAAAAAATATAACAAGTTGGGGGTAAACATGCGTCACATTCACGCAAAACGACCATCGCTCAGCATAATGCTAAGACCCTATACGAGACAGAGCCCCAGCGCTTGTGCTGGCGCTGGCCGGTTGGCTTGAATTGCGTCAACGACAATAACGGGGTGACGGTTAATATACTTTGAAATAATATAAAGTGAGATGGTCGGAGCCTGCCAGGGTAGCGGGATCGTCCGAAAGGGTTTATCGCTGCCCTGGAACAGAAAGGGCTAAAGGAAGGAACACGGGTGGGTTTTAGTCAGTAAGAGTCTGACACTCCCTTCCGCTCCACCCAGAGCGGGAGAATCATTTGATGATTTCCCATCCACAAAAAAAAAAAGATGGTATAGACAAAGATATGCTGCGCCGATCACTAATAAAATTGGGATAGGTCAGGGTAGGAGGATGCATGTGATAATGATGATCTATACAGGGTTATTTGTAAAACACAGCAGCACAGGGAGCAGTTGATTTTTTTTTCGCGATTTCAGGTTTGGTCCTATACTAAAAGTTGTTCATAATGGTGAGTACAATGACCTCTTAGAAGGTTGCTGGGGTTTTACAAATAACCCTGAATAGTTCAATAGGATTGCGACAGGCTGAGTTAAAGCACATTAAACCAAATAGAACAGGCAAGGCCACACAAACGAACAAACTAATGAAAGACCCATTTCAGCAAGAAGGAAATGTATGTTCAACACAATATCACGCTTTATCATGGCCTGGTGTTGTGTAGGTACATCCTACAATGAGCTTAAAGAAACAGGTGGTAATTAAAAAGTTAAAAACAAGCACTTTGCAGTTGTGGCATATATTTTAGTTAGTTTACTACCGGTTGGATTTGAAAAAATCTTTCAGCATTTGATAGTGCAATTCTCGAGGAAGGCTATTTAAGGTGGATGCTCCAAGGTGGCCCACGAAATTCAAATTTTCTTACGTTTTTTGCAATTTGCTGGTCAGTACTAAGTTGTATGTTGATTAAAATATGATTCGCGGCCGTAACAAATATGTATTTATAGAATTCTAATCATTAGAATCAGTAATGCAACTTGTTAGGTTAGCGTAATCCTAAAATGTCAAGATTTAATGAAATAGTCATTCAGTAGGATTACTTGATTTTAGAGAGTTGTGTTGGTGACTTTAATGATTATAATTCTGTAAGTAAATACATATTTGTTACAGCCGCCAAAACTCAGTATCAAAAACATTAGTTCCACAGACGCTCACGTTGCTGTCAGCGCCAAAATGGCGAAAATCAAATGTCTTCATTTTGTCATCGATAATATGAAGTCCTTCGTACTTGTTTAACATAGGTCAGTGACTACTATTAATGTTTTTTATCGAATGTTCTACATCAGTTTTCGTTCGTGTGGACCAAGCTCAGTAGTAGTAAGAATCACTTACGACAGTAACGACACTTACCGCTTTCATTCTTGTCCTTTGGCTTGTTGTCCTCGTCCATTGATTGCGACAGGGATCGCTTCTTTGGTGACTGAAACGGAAATTAAACAGTGTTATTAGAAATATTCATCTACATTTTTTTTTGGCCGAAAACGAAAACAAAATTCGGCCTGATTTGTATTTTTGGCCGAAAAGCGAAAACCAAAGTTTTTTTGTTTGGCGATAGGTTTTATTTGGTGAAAGTAAATGAAATGCAGTGCCAATCATAAACTTTTTTCAACGGAAATCACACGAAGTGATTTCAGTTGAAAAAAGTTTTGTACAAAAAAAACTTTGTACTTATCAAGTTAATAATCATATAACCTGATATTAAATGCGAGAAAAAAATTTTTTCTGTATTTCTTCATTTTGTGCTAGTTGTTTGCACATACATAACTATGCATTTTATCTGAATAAAATAATGAATGTATTGATTTAGCTTATTTTTTTTCGACCACTGCCGAAGATAATAAGTTTTTTCGGCCGAAAACGAAAATAGCTGATGCCGAAAATGAATATTGTGGCCGAAAATTGCCGAAAACGAAATTCGGTCGGACTCTATGAGTACTTAAATCCTTATTTAGCAGGGAAACAGTCATCTACAGACGCCTGCAGGTCAAGCTACCCGAAACTGTCAAATTTTCCCAATCAACCTTGAACCTTAATACTTTCGCGATAAAGTTGAAAATCTATTAAAGAAATTTGACAGATTCTAGTAGCTTGATGTGCTGGCGTCTGTACACACGGCTACACATCAAGCTATACATTTCCAGTTTTAGCTGACCTCGCATTGTATAGGTTTTTCGTACAATCAGTAGTCAGCTTATACTGGTTTTGTATAGCTTGATCTGTAGCCGTGCGTACAAATAAGTTGTGTTTCCTAACAGTGGGGAATCATTCAAAGCATGCATTAATTCAGTGTATACTTTTATGAACCATAAAAATAATTCAAGATATGCTTAAACTACGAGTAGGTACTTGGAGAAATTATTACAAATTCGTGTTAAAGGGACTACTCACACTTATTCAGCTCTGTTCAGCTTTTGTCCATAGAAAACAAAGAATTTGTATGGAATACGTACGCGGTCGTAAAGCTGAACGGACGCGTACGCATTCCATACAAAATAGATGTTTTCTATGGACAAAAGCTGAACAGAGCTGAATCAGTGTGAGGAGACCATTAAATTTTGTCTAATTTTTCACTTACACGAAATCTAGGGGTGGGTTTATATATTGCTTAAAGTTAAGTAATGATTATCGACTGTTAAACCATACATTTTTGACGTTTAAACTTCTCTTAACTTTAGATTAAAGTTTAGATTTTTTAGTTAAATCTTTCAGAAACGTTTCTTCTAAACCAACAACCTACTTCAAAGTGGACAAACTATACTATTTCTAATCAATCAATCTGGCTCGTCCCTTGGGATTGGCTTCCAGTCTAACCGGATACAGCTTATTACCAGTTGTTATATGGAGCGACTGCCTATCTGACCTCCACAACACAGTTACTGTGTAGTTAACAACTACAATTACCAAAAACTACTGACCCTCCGCTTAATCTGCTTCTGATAATGCTGAGCATCATAAAACTGTGGCTGCGACCTCCGTACCCTCCCTGTCCGTCTCTTAATATCCTCTACAGCTGGCAAGCAGTCTGCAGCACGACGGGAAGCGAAGAAAGTATGCCCACATTTACAGGACTTGGAGGCGACCGCTACCTGCAAGTATGTCTTTGTTATAAGAAACAGATTGAGATGAGTTATGAGTTTTGTGAAATGAGGTTTTACGATTGATGATGTACACAAAGCATAAAGATAGACAGAAAGAAACATTATTTTATTTGGGACAGATACACGAAATACATAGTAGAAAAAGATGCGATTAAAACTAACAAAGTTACATTAAAAAAAGCAAATAAAACAAAAAAAGTCATGTACGCAGCCAAAAATGCTCCTATCTCAAAATAATGCTGCAATATTCCTACTAATATTATAAACGCGAACGTTTGTATGGATGGATGTTTCTCTTTCACGCCAAAAACTACTGAACAGATTTAGATGAAATTTGGCACACATATTATACAATACCGCCTGCCGCCTGTGATACAGGTTTTTCCTAGTACAGGCATCTTACATTATTATACCTTTGTAAGTTATTTCTAAGACTATGTAAATATTTTACCAATTATATATTGAATAAAATATTTATTTATTTAATAGTTTATAACCAGTATTGACACATAGGATACTTTTTATCCCGATATTTCTATGGGATCGGAACTTATGTGAGTGAAACTTAGCTAGTTAAAAAATAAATACCGCAGCGCTGGTATTCTGATAGGACCCGCTGTGATGCCACGGATACACCAATGGATATCTATAAATCCTACTATGAGATTTATAAAAAATAAGAACACAAAAAATTGCAATAACACATAGTGTAGTTTAGAAAATTAAAACCGTAACCGTTAAAATAAGGAGTATGTGAGGATTGTAGCACAAAAACAGTATCAATCAGCACAAACCTTTAGTGTCTGTTCACACGGAGAGGAGAGTACATTTTTTATCACATTTGAAAAAGAGTTTTGGGTCATTGAAATAAGGTTGATATTTACATGTTCTTCTTCTTCTTTTATAAATGAGAAAGCAGAATGAATTCAATTCAGCAGCACATGAAGTGATTTTTTGTTGGTGTAAATGCTGTATGGCGTTCCAGTGTGAGGATTTTTTTTTTTTTTCGAAAAGTTCCATTTCCAGTGTCAGGATAAATAAATAAATAAATGCTTAAGAGCCGACCAAACACTTTCGCAATGTCTTTCTAACATATTGTGCATTGTACGTAAAAAAATTGAATAATGATAAAAATACAAAATATTTTTAAGAAAGGTGAAAAGTAAAATGACCCAACTCAAAAAATTGCCATAATAACAAAGAGATTTAGGGTACTAAATAATTTGTCATAGCCTAATAATAATGGTACAAAGAGATTTAAGGTACTAAATCATTTGTCTTTGCCTAATAATAATGGTACAAAGAGATTTATGGTACTAAATAATTTGTCTTTGCCTAATAATAATGGTACAAAGAGATATAAGGTACTAAATAATTTGTCTTTGCCTATTATTAACAGCATTTTATCATCATCATCCTATTCTACCTAGCCTTTTCCCAAGTAATTTAGGGTTGACTTCCAGTCTAACCTGATGCAGCTGAATACCAGTATTTTACAAGGAGCGACGTGCGACTGCCGATATGATCTCCACAACACAGTTACAGGGTATGATACGTCTTGGTAAGACAAATTGTCAGTCTTTCGGGCAAAGTTTTGGGCCAACAAAATATAAATTCAGTCGTGCCAGCGACACGAAATAGAAGTCTTTCGTGCTACTGACCCCTAACAGCATTTTAACCTAATTGCAAATATATAATTACCATCATTACCTACCTGTGCATAAAATCAATAAAAAAAAACTGCTATATTTTTTTTGTTACTGACCTGAAGCTCGCATTTTGGGCAGCTTTTCGCGATCATTTTGTGTTTACCCATTTTCCTCATTTGGAACCGATTATAGGCACATATTATCTAAGAATAATTAAATAGTTCAAAGTCTTTAATTAATTAAATTATTAAGAAACAAATGAAAGTAATTTTTCGTCGATTGTTTTTTCTTTTCTATCTTTGACATTGACAGTCATTACAACAAATCACCAAATTGACAATGACAGATCTAATCTAGAGGTTACCAACTTACCATGCTTGAGTCCGCCCACAGAACACATATCAAGACAAATATACTCCTAGCGGAAAAGAAAAATCCCTTTTCTATGTCAATGGCCTCACCAAAGATGTCTCGCAGACGTGACATATAATAGTACCTAGCAAAGAGTATAATAATAATACGGCTAGTCTATGGACGCAGCGTTTGAATGCGACGACGCGACGGCCGACGGCGACGACGCGACGGAGCCTTTATTTATTTATTTTTTTAATTATGGTTTACCAACAGTTGCTATAGATATTATACATATAGTTACATACAAGTAATTGTGTCTTAAATCCAACTGCACAACCGATTACAGGCAAACACCACATGCAAAATCTTCTTTGTAATTATAAATTCAATTTCAATTTAAAAACTCAATGTATTGATATGTTAAAAAAAAATAATTAAATCCAATACATAGCACGAAAATATGTATTTACTTAAATTCTAGATTATGTTAAATTATATTAAATACTAACTATTTTATATTAAACTAACTATTATTATTAAATTATATTATATACTAATATGGTGTCTGACAAACGTCGATATTGAGTCTGCGTGGACGTCAACCAGGTCGCTGCGTTCGTTTATGAGTTTGCACATGCGGGGTATAGGCGAATTAGCACCAGACACTGTACGGCGAACAGGTGGAGCTAAGGGTGTTATAGGTTTGCATTAACTTTCCTGGTGAATTTTATGTGGCTACATTTCGAACTGTTCAACGAGATTTTATTGTGATAACACCATGCAGATAATCGGTCGATATCTTCTTGCATTAAGTTTACGTCCTGTTGAGACCTAATGGCTCTAGAAATTTTCAGGTCGACTGCAAAAAGAAAAATAAAAAATCAAAAGTCATTTATTCAAATTAGGCTGGGAATCAGCACTTTTTGAACGTCAAAATTACAAAAGACAGTCCCCCAAAAACGCCCGCCCTTCACCACTTCCTAGTGCTATCGCTGATGCTGAGTGAATATGCTAGTATTGTGAAAGCACGATGTTACATCATCTATATATATGCTGAATATTACTGGGCTCAGATGAGAACCTTGAGGGACACCCGAGGCAATTGCATACCGACCTGAACGGAACCCATTGACAACCACATAAAACTCCCGACCAGCCAGATAAGAACCAAACCACTTTAGAAGACTACCGGTGACGCCGTACGTAGCTAGTTTTTCAGCAAGCAGTATATGCGAAACCTTATCAAACGCCTTGCTAAAATCCGTATAAACAGCGTTAACCTGTATACCTTTATCCATGGCTTCGCATGAGGCTTCAACAAAGGACACCAGATTTGTACTTGTGGTTCGGTTCTTTACAAAGCCGTGCTGATGGTCGTTTAAGAACTTGCAAAAATAGCGTTGAATATGTGGTTAAAAATATTGGAGTCGTTTAGACTCCAATATTTTACCGAAAATCGAAAGGATGGATATTGGTTTATAGTTCTTGTCACAATGCTCTCTCTCTCTAACTCTTGTAGACCGGTACTACTTAAGCCTTAGGGGTTGGGGTTGTTGTACGAATGTTGATATCTGAATAATAATAATTATGAGACGGACTATAACGGCCAGTTACGGCAATTCGCGGATTGAATTAAGGTTAAGGTTAACATACAAAGTAAAAAGCGCTGCAATTTGCAAAAAAATTAAAGAAAAGTATTTCCGCGGGTGGTATTCAGGAATCGCCTAACGCAGATTTGTATTTTTTTGACAATAAATTGAAAGCTCGACACTACAGATGTCCCCATTTTCCGGGTTTGTTTATTTGTTTTCCCAATGGCGTCCCTATGTCTAAGTCACCATATTTACAAACAACAAAACCAGAATTTGGTATAACTAAAATGGAGTTAGCAAATAAAGTAAATGTTTATAAATCGCCACATCGTTAAAGACTAATGTTATAATTAAAGATGAAACCGTTGAAAAGGTAAGCATAAGAAATCATTATTTTTGAAAAAAGAACAATAAGTATTGCTTACGAAAATAAAAAAAAATGTTTTTTAATTTTTAAAGTTAATGATGAATGACGAACGGAATATTTTCTAGACGTTTTTAAATTAATTAAGCTACGATAATATTATTATCGTCATTATATTATATTAAATATAAAAATATTGAACTCATATCTTTTGTTAACATGGGTTGTTCATTTATTACGTAAGACGATTTGAGGGGGGAGGGGGTCCAAACAAGTCTTATTTTATCTTACGTAGGGGTGGGAGTTGTCTAGAATATTCTTACCTATGATCACAAAAGTAAGCAAAAATTATAATTTAAGAAAGAATTGCGACTTATTCTTTGCAATCATGGTAGATACTGGTCTTACCTAAGATTCAAAGGGAGGAGGGAGTTCATTCAATTCTTATTTTTTTCTTATGTAGGGGGGAAGGTTAAATTTATATTTTAAACTCGCTGAAAGATGCAACTAGAGCTATGGTGTTTTGTAATTTCATACGTATTGGAAACTGTTACAACTACTAGACTGGTTTGGTCTAGTGGTGGCAAGCGCTACTGCTGAGTATGAGGCCCTGGGTTCGAAAACCGGGTCAGGCAAAGTGTTACATTTATATTTTAAACTTGCTGAAAGATGCAACCAGAGCTAGTGTTTTATAACATTTTAACAAACAATTTATATTGGACTCTTGTTACAACTACTAGACTGGCCTGTTGGTCTAGTGGTTGCAAACGCTACTGCTGAGTATGAGGCCCTGGGTATGATTACCGGGTCGGGCAGTGTTATATTTATATTTTAAACTTGCGGAAAGATGCAACAAGAGCTAGTGTTTTATAACATTATAACAAACAATTTATATTGGACTCTTGTCACATCTACTAGACTGGCTTGTTGGTCTAGTGGTTGCAAACGCTACTGCTGAGTATGAGGCCCTGGGTTTGATTACCGAGTCGGGCAGTGTTATATTTATATTTTAAACTTGCTGAAAGATGCAACCAGAGCTAGTGTTTTATAACATTTTAACAAACAATTTAATTCATATTGGACTCCTGTCACAACTACTACTGAGCATGAGGCCTTGGGTTCGATTCCCGATTCGGGCAAAGTGTTATTGTGTATTTGTGTTTTTATAGGAATTGGAGTCAGGATTTGTGCCCCGTTGATAGCAATAGGACCGTCAAAGTCAAATCATTTATTTCAAATAGGCACATAAAAGGTACAAAATGTACAATAAAATAGAATTGATTCTAATTGCTTCTTCCAAAAGGTAGTTTCATATGCAGAAGAATGGCCAAGAAACCCTACCGTTTCTCTTTAAAGGGATCCCTCTTTAAAACATGTTTTTTTTTAATATTTCATGTTTTTGTTTTTCATTAATTATATAATTATGTGTGAAGACAACCTAGAGTATTATTGCTATACTACAATAGGTATAAAAACTTTTTTACAAAAAAAAACAACCGATTGGTGTCTTTGTTTTTTGTATTTCGATTTTCGCCACCGACTTCCGAAATTAAAGTTATTTTTCACTTTGTAGTGTTTTTATGGAAGTTGGTTGTTTTTTTTTTGTAAAAAAGTTTTTATTTTTCACTTTTTTGTTGAGATATTTTTTTATTTTTATTTTGATTTTTGGAAAACCGCTTGTCCAATTTTGATAAAAATTTTATGGGACCATTTGGGAAGTATACCCTTTCTAACAAAAAAATAATATTTCAAATTGGTTGGCAAGCGACGGAGTTAAGCGCGAACAAAAAAAAAAAAAAAATACAAACATCCGAATTGAGAACCTCCTCCTTTTTTTAGAAGTCGGTTAAAAAACAATTAAAAATAAAGCAATGACAGGCAAATTAGCCATGTTGTGATAGATACATGGTGCTCACATATTTACAAATATTGTAAAGTACATGACCCCCTGCTACATGGTGAATTGTGGGTGTACTATTGGTAGTGGTACACCTCTGCGCAACCACCTTTGCCTATTTTTTTTTTTTTTTTTTAATAAAGAAAACGTTGCCCCACATTAGGAATTACTCCTGTATCGTGGGGTAGCTTACAAACATTTAAACTCACATACACAAACAGCCAGACCCGGAACAACTACCTGTAGGCAATACAAATATTTGTTCCGTGCGGGAATCGAGCCCGCGACACGCAGCGCAGCAGTCGATCGCTCAGCCACTGCGCCAACCGTGTCGTGTCGCCTCTGCCTTCGGGGAAACAAGACCTCATAAATAAAATAAAAAGGTTTATTGCAGAAACTTTTACAGTAAATCTTACATAGGGACCTCCTACCTCTGATATTATATTTATTTTAAATTATATAGCCCGGTGTGCGGTGGGACAACTGCAGGACAAAGGCTTCCTTCTTTCCACTTTTCCCAGTCTACTGCGATTGTGGGCCAATCCTTTGAGGAGTCCAGCTCATCCTGCCATCTCTTTCTGGGCCCCAGAAAGGCCTGATGTTATGTTAAATATTTAATTTCCTTTTCAGAAAAGCTAAGAAAGTTGTCTCAGATGCAGAACGCAAACACATATGCGCCGCTTGCAGAGAGTCATTCCAATACAAATATCTACTGAAAAATCACATAAGAAAACAGCATTTCAAGCGCGTTGGCCTCGCACCGTACGCTGACACTCAAAATGTCAACGATGTATGGGTCGAAAAAGTTGAAAACACTGACGCCTTAGTTGAAATAAAGAAAGTTGGGATCAACAAAATATTAATACAGAAAGTAAAGGTAATTTTAATCTGTTAATTTACACTTTGCAGGATACTAAACACCCCCAGACATAATAACGCAAAATGTATCCTTTCATGCGTTAATGTGCATATTCAAATTCATTTATTTATTGTTTCTCACAGGTGTAAAGACCGTTCTTACTGGTACAGACGCCAGCACATCAACCTACTACAATCTGTCAAATTTCTTTAATAGATTTTCAACTTTATCGCTGAAGCATTAAGGTTCAAGGTTGATTGGGAAAATTTGACAGTTTCGGGTAGCTTGACCTGTTGGCGTCCGTACAATTGGCATTATTGTGTCACTAGCAGCGCCCCGCGGTTTCACCCGCATAAGTTTCGATCCCGGGGAAATATCGGAATAAAAATGATCCTAAATGTTAATCCTGGTTATAAACCATCCGTGTGCCAAATTTCATCCAAATCCGTTCAGTAGTTTTTGCGTGAAGGAGTAACAAACATCCATCCATCCATCCAAACTTTCACGTTTATAATATTAGTAGGGTAGTAGGGTTATTACGGTTATACAATTTACGTTTCTTAACTTTATTCTTAAGCTAGCTGTGCTCGCATTGTCTGATTTCGTTTTCAATGTATATGTAATTTAGATTTCATGGGTTTATTTGCTTCGCGCGGAACCCTTATTCTTTTCTAAAATAAAAGTAGCCCCAGTTACTCCATATAACATCACTTATCTGCCAGTGAAATCACGTCCCGTTTCATCAAAATCGGTCCAGCCATTACGGAAATTTGCCAGAACAAAGGAAAGACGAAAATGTTAAAAATGGTATTTTTTTAAAGTAAAATTTATATATTTTCATATGCATTCACTTTTCAATGAGGGGCTCGTGGCAAAGTAATAACAGCCGTGCGGGTCGATCGATCAGGTTAAGCTACGCTTACAGCGGTTGGTCGGTGGATGATCTTTAAGTACATATGATCTACATAGACTCATCCGTGCCTCGGAAAGCATGTTAAACCGTTGGTCCCGGCTGTCATTCGTGGATCTTTGACAGTCGTTCCGGGTCGTCAGAACCCCGAAAGTCTGACAACCAGTCTTACCAAGGGGTATCGTATTTCTCAGCAACTGGGTTGTGTAGGTTAGATAGGCAGTCGCTCCATGTAAAATACTGGTATTCAGCTGCATCCGGTTAGACTGGAAGCAGACCCCAACATAGTTGGGAAAACGCAGGCAGACGATGATGATGCATTTAGTAAAAAGCTGATTATTTTGACATTACAAACAGACACTTCAGTTTTATTTATTTGTGTAGATCAGTGTTTTTCAACGAGTGGGTCGCGACCCCCTGGGGGGCCAGCCTCTCGCCAAGCCTCTATAATGGGGCCGCAGTTTCTTTAAAGTTATAGGAGGTTCCAAATGGAATCAAACACTTCAAAGCTTCAGTGGTTGTTTGTGGGTTTTATTTTCTGTTTAACAGAAAGGTACCCAAGGTACAGACTTGAATTCCAAGTGAAAGAAGAAGCAGCGGAGGGAAGGGGTGCGAAATATTTTCCGTACTAAGGGGGCCACGCCATGAAAAAGGTTGAAAACACTGTTGTAGATATGTCTATTCAATTCCCTGTGACAATATGGGCTGTACACTGTAATGTGTAACAGCGAATTGCTAATCCATTGCTTCATAAGTTCGAAAAATTTGCCTGCGCAATGAATGTTGTTGAACTGTCAAAATGAAACCGATTCCGATTAATCGTGGGTTACGCAATTAGGGTGCTGGTTGGGGGAAAACATGCGTCACATCCACGCAAAACGGCCAACGCTCAGCATAATGCTAAGACCATAAACTAGACGGAACACGGATTTTCAAAGACTGTTTTTTTTTTTTGCAAGGATGACACTATACAGCCTACGGATATCAAACGTGAAGTTATCGATGTACGGAAAACGTACCCTGTGCGTACCAGTGTTGAAGATGAGTGTCGAGTATGCCACAAGAGTTTTTTTAAAAAAGGAGGTTTAAGTAAACATTTTGCAGCCCATCACGCACCGTTTGTCAAAAAACGGTGCGCGGCATGTAACATTTCGTTCAAACGTGTTTATAATTGTGCAACTCATGTTTGTCCATTTATTTCCATTAAGTAAGTGACACAATATTTTTAACTGTTGTTTTTTTTACTGTATACAGTGTGAAATAGAATTAGCTAGCGAAACTCCGCAGACGTGATGGGTATCGGGTAAAAAATAATTGATGATGTTTTTTTGGGGGTTACGATGACCGCAGTTAGTGTAGGTAAGTTACCTACTTCAAGTATGAGTTTAAGAAAATCTGTTTTTTTTTTATCGTGTTTAGATGCAAGTGATTGCGTAAGTGAGTTGAGGGGCTTGTGGCTAAGTTAAAACAGCCGTACGGGTCGATCGATCAGGTTAAGCTACGCTTGCCGCGGTCGGTCCGTGGATGGGTGACCATCTTTACATATCAAGGGTGACCCCTCCGTGCCTCGTAAGGCACGTTTAGCCGTTGATCCCGGCGGTCATTCGTGGATCTTTGACAGTCGTTACGGGTCGTCAGAAGCCCGAAAGTCTGACACCCAGTATTACCAAGGGACATCGTATTACCCAGTAACTGGGTTCTGGAAGTCAGGTAGGCAGTCGCTTCATGTAAAATACTGGTTTTCAGCTGCATCCGGTTAGACTGGAAGCCGACCCCAACTAGGAGATAATTATACATAAATGTGAATTTGACACAAAAAAAAAATGGGTGCGTGTACTTATGTACGCGCGTCAGAAGTTATACTTCTTTGGCATCATTAAAAACAATTTTTAATTGCATGCAAATAATTAATTACAAAAAAGGTTACAATAAAGTTCGTTGCTTAGGCTGAATAATGTTGGTAAAAAGTCACGGGCCTTTTAAAGAAATTAAAAGCATAATTAAAAACCAGAATTTTATGGCATCCAATTTTTTATAGTGAAATGTCCATTGCCTTTTTTTTAATCGATAAGAACAAACAGGTTGCTATAAAAAATGCTCAAAATAGGTACAGGCCGATTTATGCTAAAAAAAGTGACGTATTGCTTTAAAAATAATGAGCGGTTTTGCGGACAGCTTCAACCAGTGAATTTTGTGTGACGGTGATGCGCGCGCATCTTAAAATTTCACTCTCATCATTTTTTCATAACGTGCCTAAAGAAGTATAACTTCAAAAAGCTGATTTTCAATAAGTACTCAAACTGCAATATCTGCTTTTGTTGGCACCTTAACAAAAATCATCACATCAATTTCTTTTTCGTTTTATTAAGTTAAGATGTCGATACTCATCACGTCTGCGAAGTTTGGCTAGCTAATTTAATTTGACCTTGTAGATATACTCGTATATATAATTTATTACCTAGGAGCTGATGTTTTCAATGTCAGATATCTTTAACCAATGAAGAATTCTCACTTCAACTGTTTTCCTTCAATACAAAAAGTACTTACGAAAATTAATTGTCAATTTTATTTCTTGGGTGGAAGAAATCTGTCATTGGAAAAAACAGTCTTTCATCTAAAGACTTATGGAGTTATGGCCTGTTTCACCACGTATGCATAATGTATTTATAGTCAAATTCCTTATTGAAATTTAATTTCTTTGAGGATTTTGTATTTATTCTGGTACACAACTTTTATCCACACGAAGCGATCTTTACTCATGTGGTTACCAAATGCTGAAACACGCTGTGAATCTGTGTGTAAGCGCAGAAGCTCTCGGTACCGTCCGAAACATGGGCGAAATCGGAAGCGTGTGTGAGTGAGTTACGTGGCGAGTTGCTGACGTGACGTTGTCCTTTGTAATTGTTTTCTAAGTTTTTGTTTAATAACCTTTGTATCTACGTACATAGTGGTCCCAAAATAAATAAATTTGAATTTGTTACTCGTCTTCACGCACACATTCACGGCGTTTGTAAACTTTGTTACCACAAGTAAAGCGCGCGTCGCTTCGTGAGATAAAAGTACTGTAGATAGTGTCTTTCTGAATACTGTGAAACAGGTCTTGATATTTATAATATAGCTGTTTACAATGTATTGTGTATACAGAGTGGTTGGGACATCGATGTACAATCTGTTTTACCATAGATTCTGTACAGTACATGATTCTGAACACACATGTGGTGAAATTTTACGTCGGTGATTTTAGAAAAAGTGTGGGGTCGAGGCGCCCCCGGCAGGAGCGAATTTCAAAATGAAAATCCAAGAGGGCGGCTATGAAAATTTCAAAATGACGGAAAATTTTATAATTTTCTCAACCGCCATGTGTTATTTTCATTTCGACCTCACTATCGGCTTCAGCATCCTCGAAAACCATGGTTTTGTCATGGTCATGGGTCATGGCCCATGACGAAAAATTGAAAATTTTCGCAGCCGCCATCTTGGATTTTCATTTTGACTTTACTATTGTCTTTAGCGCCCTCGAAAACCACGAAAACTGTCTCCCTCTCTCTCTGTCTCTTTGTTTAATATATAAAAAAATTACGTTTTTTCTCGGTTCGTGACGATTTCTTCCAGTTTACTCCAATCCAACCGCAAGCTCCGTTCCAAAAAAAATGCTATTCCATACATTTTGACCGCGTATGTATAGCAGTTTTCTATGAGACTGCAGATTTTTTTTTGATAACCGACATAATATTTCTTCGTTAGGGGGCCTAGAATCATGTGCTGTATTCATGGTATCTGTTTGCACGTCGATAGCGTCCCCGCCCCCTGTATTTTTCGTGTGATTGATACCAAAGTATTTATTTGAAATGTGGGTAGTTGCATGTTTGTTGTTATAAGTCTGCTTATAAGTTTGCTATAAGCTTTATTGATAAATTATTTTTTTTATGCTCTTAACCGCGTTATTAATATATTCTGAGGAAACACCAGCACCCCATTTGCGTAACACACTTTCAACCACAATCTGAATAATTTTGAAGGATATTGCTAATCCATTGCTTCATATGTTCAAAATCCATTTATTCACATTAGGCTGAGAATCAGCCATTTTCGAACGACAAAAAAAAATCAAATAAATGTGTTTTAGATAATTTATACTAACATAGTTTTAAGTAGTACCTACTAACAAAATTATGGGTAATGTGCCTGAATTAAAGATAAATAAATAAAAATGTAATGTTAAAAAAATGTGTCTGCTCAAGAACGTAAATAACGCAATGAATGTTGTTGAACTGTCAAAATGACAGCCATTGCACTGCTAAGTGTGTTACGCAATTATCCCGCCGTATAAATTTTTCAAGATTTCACTTTAACTTCCGAGTTTGTTAATAAGCGGTTAAAACATTTTATTTATTATTATTTATAACGTTTTTTTTTTAAGAAAACTGCTGAGTTTGAAAAAAAATGACATTTCATAATTTTGTTAAAATGTTAAGTAAGTAAGTAATCTATTTTCATAAAACTTGTATTTTGGTAGCTATTTTTAAGGTCTCAGGGCAAGAATTACTTTTATTTAGTAATTATTATTAAATAATTAATTTAATTCATGGATCTTTGACAGTCGTTACGGGTCGTCAGAAGCCCGAAAGTCTGACAACCAGTATTACCAAGAGGTATCGTAATACTCAGTCACTGGGTTGTGGAGGTCAGATAGGCAGTCGCTCCATGTAAAATACTGGTATTCAGCTGCATCCGGTTAGACTGGAAGCCGACCCCAACATAGTTGGGAAGAGGCTAGGCAGATTATGATATTAATAATGTAATGAATGTAACAATAATGATATGTAAGTATCTAATTAATTATTGACTCAGCCGAAGCGAAAACTCGCGAATTGTTATCTTATTAATTGCCAAGCGATTTAATATAGCGATAATGCGATATCCTTCTTATTTTTTGATAAATCATTTATTTTCATGCGGTAGTTAATTAATGTATTTAATTATACAATTTTATTTCCATTTTATCGAACTAATATATACTATATACAATTATATACAAGTATATAATGATGATGATATAATACGAAAAAATATATAAAAAGGCAGGAGCTCATGGGCATCAAAAAATTCGTCCGCATCACTGTCAATGGGATAAAATGGGCCAAAAAGGCTGGCAGCATTACCACGTTGGATGGCAATGCTGATTCTTTGGGCTAAAAATACGCCAGCCTTCTGGTCACGTGAAGAGTCAACCAACCGCTTGGCGATGTCCCGAAAAATTCGATGAGCACTAGGACCCCAAGGCCCTAGAGTTTCAACCCCAAACGGCTCAAATTTATAGCGCCCAATAAGGTTGTTATATTTGCGCCGTTAGGTTTTCTGCTCCTGCAGCAGCCGCCCCAGCACAGCCCACCGTGCTAAGAAGGTGGGATGGCGCGAGGGTGTCGACACAGGTTGCATCCCACACCAAAGGCCTACCCAACTTCAAAGGCATTATGGTCATTCCATCGGGCCTCTTTCCATCGTCGCGTGCCAAGCCATTGGGTTCTAAAACAGCTGGCACCCCGGCGGAGACAAGAGCCCGACGGATGATTTCGTTAATGCTGGCGTGCCTTGCCATCCGTCCAGTGCTCTTGCTGCAGGATACGCCATGGTGTCCGAGGCAGTCGACTGCTTCACCGCATTGACAGCGATGTGGAGTTCCGCATGGAGCGCCCAGACGCAAACATGTAGCGAGCCGGAATTTGGTGTCACCCAGAATCGTGCCTATATTGGGTGAAGGTAGCGCCTGAAGCCAGAGGCCCGACTCCCATTCACCCACAGCCAGCAGGCGGGCACGCTCAGCAGTATTGGTCGACGTATTAATAAGTTTATTCCCTACCAACCTGCAGAGCGGCTCATCCCACTGTCTCTGGGAAGACGGGTTTATTTTCTGTACTTAAGTAGATTTGTACAAACACTTTTACACGTCAATCATATTTTTTTTAAACTAGATGAGTTCGGCGTTTCTTAACTGACTACTCTGAGAAGAAAGGCCGAAAGAAACTCACAGTCTCTTTTAAAGTCCAGACATAATGTTGGTCAGTAGATCATGTGTACGATACGATGTGTATCACTAGAATGTTGCGCTGACCCCAAATAAATTGGCATAAGCCCCTGCCGGTTTTATGTTACCCCAATTGAAAACAAATGCCAGTCACACTCGCTGTACGTAGACGCGTGTCTGTGTGCGTGCGTGTTCGTTGGTTGTATGGAGACATTCCGTACCTAGACATAATTATATTTTGAAGTATTTTTTTATTTTTTTGTAGTATTTGTGTACCTACGCAGACAAAACGTTGCTGGTCGATCACTTAACAGTTATCACCCAAGGGGTGAAAAGTCGTCGACCCCCAACGATTTTACCTACCTCGCTTTTGTTTTGTTTGCTTTAAGCGTAGGAATGCCAAGCTGCTGAATGCTGTTGGTTCCAAATATGGTCAGTTTTTATTGATGTACTTTTGTTGTTGTAATAATTTGATAAACCAAAACTCTAAGGCTACCTACGCACTCACAGGTGGCTTGTTTAGCGCCTATAGCTTAGCGCCTAGAGCTTAGCGTCTAGAGCTTAGCGTCTAGAACTTAGCGTCTAGAGCTTAGCGCCTAGTACTTAGCGCCTAGAGCTTAGCGCCTAGAGCATAACGCCCAGAGCATCCACGCTAGGCGACTACCGAAGGCGCCAAGCGCGCAGTACGGCCGGTTGTGAGAATTCTAGAGCGTTCGATTCACTTCGCAACTAAAGAGAAAGAAAGAAAAAGTATTTATTGCAACTCGCAAGGTGACTCGCTAGGCTCTAGGCGTTAGGGGACCGTCTCCACGAGCGAGAGAATCGCGGCTTTATTATCGTCGTTCCACGTATTTCTGTAGACTCTCTTAGAACATGTCTCCAAACGGCGATATCATGCGAAAATTGGCGAAATTTAAGGCGAAAATTGAATGGCACGCCACGACGATAATATCGCCGCGATTCTCTGGCTCGTGGAGACGGTCCCTAAGCAAGCCACCTGTCAGTGCAAACGCAGCCTTAATAATTCCTTTTGTCTTTTGTACATTTCAGCAAAAAACTAAAAAAAGATGATAATGATGAATGGACTATAATGGATTCAATTTAAAAAGAAAAAGAAAGAAAAAAGTATTTAGGCCACACGCAGGGAATAACAAAACAAAATTAAAAAACGGAGCGTTTATACAACTAACAAAGTTGCATTAACACATTGGCGCCGATTCCCTTGTTCACAAACTAACATATTTTAAGTTCTGTAAGTACTAAGTTTATGTCAAATACTGGTGCAAATGACAGACTTTTATGACGGAACCGCTTTCCTAGGGAAACAAAGCTGTAGGCTTGTTTTCTGTGCCAAAAGTCGCGTCGGTATGACCAGTATAAAAAAATTGTAAATGTCATAATAATTGTCTATGACAGTGACTGATTGTCAACCATTACTTATGAAATATGGTTGTGTGGCCCAAGTAAGAATAATGTGAAGTACAATAATAGAGCTTGGAGAATGTAGCAGTAGAAAAGCATTAATTAATGCGTCTAAATTAAGTCCAAAGGGTCTTTCCCAGAGCCCCGATATCGGTCGATAATATCGGATGCGTTATTGCGATATCTCATTTCTAGATAGCTACGAAGTTACACACTGCTGCGATAATAACGACGCAATAGAAGAAGGACTCTTGTGTTCCTCCATCCTACGATATTCCTGTTTTCTTATAATATTCTGTACTAGCTGAGCCCCGCGGTTTCACCCGTATAAGTTTCGATCCCGTGGGAATATCGGGATAAAAAGTACCTTAAATGTTAATCCTGGTTACAAACCATCTGTGTGCCAAATTTCACCCAAATCCGTTTTGTAGTTTTTGCGTGAAAGAGTAACAAACAACTATCCATCCATCGATACAAACGTTTACAGGTTACACGCACACGTTAGAAATATCGGACGTTAAAAACGCAGAGTAGCAAGGAATTGGGTTGCATTATCGAAATAACGCATCCGATATTATCGATCGAATAATAATTTCATTTCATTTCAATAAAGCGCTTGTGGGGGAGAGCCTTTATTTTACAATAAAATCGTCTATATAGTGACGAAGTTTTTGTAAGGGTATTTAGATACATCCAGATTTGTCCGGAAATATCCGGTTTTTTGGCCCCGCGACCGGACTTGGTCTGGCTTTGCCATTTGTTCGGACTTTTCGAAATAAACGAAAGATAAGAGAAGTGCGTCCGCTGCGCTTCTGTTTATAATACGAAATTCTGATCGGGCGACGCGACGGTCGGGCGACTGTCGCGCGACTATCGCGGTGCTAAAGTCGCCTAAACCCTCGAATACACTAGGGGACAAACAGAGCGACATGTTGCGGAACATGGCGCTCGACAACTACGGGAATGTCCCGAGAGAATGTCGTGGAAGATTTTGCTGGCCTACAAATGGAGCGACACTGACGCAGGGCGCGTGCGCTCACCATCCACGTCACGTAAAGCCACGTTTTCACTAGGGGACATGTCGCGGATACTTATCGCTCGACATTCACGTAGTTGTCTCTGCAAAAGTTGTGGGACAATGTCCCGCGACATATGACTTGTTCACATTCGCCAGTCATGATCAGTATGTCGCCCGAGGAGGCCGAGAAGGACCACATTACTGCCATTTTCAGAACACAAAGCGACACGCGTCCTCACTACTCAAAGGCTGTCGGACGACTGTCGAGGGACACGAAGATCGCGCGTGTCGACGCTCGCAGAACGTCGACTAGCGACAAGTCCTGCAACTCGTAAATGTCGCAAGCGACGTCGGGCGACATGTCGCGGGACACGTAGATTTCGTGTCGGGCGACAAGGTCGCGAGACAAATGTCCCCTAGTGAAAACGTGGCTTAAAATGGTGCGGGACACTGCAACGTTGCAGCGACACGTAGATTGAGTGTTGCGGGAGAAAGTGTCCCCTAAGCCCCTAATGTATCCGAGGCTATACGAAAGCGGTCTATGGTGACGAGACTGCAGACTGCAAAGTGCAGCATTTAATGAGGGACTGAAACTTTACATGTTTTGGAGGGTAGTTATACAATTCTACTTAAAGTAGAAGGCTAAAGGCTACTTTATATAAAGTAAGATTATAAGTAAGCTGTGTACAGTTTTACATAATAATATTTATAAATTGCTCTATGCGGAATTGTCAATTGGTGTTGAGGCAATTTATTCTTTAAAACTATTTGTACGGTCAGCATGAACATAGGAAACATATCAAATCGGTGTCTATAAAAAAAATAACGAAAAAAAAATCAAGTTTGTGTACTTAATTGAAATTATATAAAAAATTCGATACCTTTGGTTAGAAATGTCGTATAAACCAAAACCCGACTTTTCAGGAGAGCAGTTAAACTATTTTTTTTTTACATATAAATTCATAACTTTTTTGTTTTTGAAGTTATAAAAAAATGATCTATGAGAAAGGTTCTTACAATTTGCAAATGAAAAATGTTAAATCATCAAAACCTATCTATTTTCTTTAGTTTTAAAGTTAGCTTGGATTAACGTCTAAGAAAAATCAATTCTTGGTTAATACACCCCATTGAAATGTACTTTAAAAAAAAACTGTATAGGTCGTATATCCATTTTTGGTAAGCTTATGGTCACATTTACTGTCGTAAAAACCCATATGTAGTTTTTTTTTTTATTAAAAACCATTTATACTTAATCATAGATCAATTGAATTCTGACTAATAAACAATCCTGTTACTCTCAGAATTAGTAGGAACTCAATTATTATTATTCTAATACCCAATAATGGTCGATTCAAATAAAATAAAACTACCTGAAATACGAAATCAACATTTATTTAGTATTATAATACCTTCTAATCAACATTTACTATTATTTCAATAATGGTACAACATACATAACAGGTTTAACATTTTTAAATTGAAAAAATAATTATAACAACTTAAACTGAAAAGTGAAATAAAAAAATCTACTTAGACATAAAAAAAAACAAAAATTATTCAAACTTCTTCTATATTAAAGTAATCAGCCATTTTAATCATTTATAAAATTATGACTTGATCGTTTTTTTTTTAATTTTTGTACATACTTAAATGTACTTAATTCAATAAATTATTGAATTAAGCCATTGTACTAAGGCTTACTTACTAAGTAATTTATTGAATTGCAACTAAATAAAAAACGATCAAGCACTAAACGTAACTAACTTACCTATGTACTAAAAAGTAACTTATTTATGATATAAATTTGTATTCATAATAAGTTTAAAATTATTTATGAATTGTTTTAATTATTATTATAAATTATTTTAAAACGAATGAAATGTTTTGGTAATGCATTTAACACGTTAGGGCGTATAAACCATTTACAATTAACGACTATTTATGATGAGATAATTTACGCCCTGAGTTAATATAAATTATGGTCATTACATCATAACAAAACTACAAAAAAAATAACATTCGGCTTTTACATTGAAAAGGCTATGACCGAAAATTTCTGGGTCGTATTATATATTACAGATCGATAGAGAAAAAAATTCTGAGAAAAATGGTAGGTATATATAACTCAATTTGGCCAAAATGGTCTAAACGACCTTTCTACCCAAAGGTATCGAAATGTTTCCCTGAACAACGTAAATAAAGTTGTCTGCTCAACAACGTAAATAACGCAATGAATGTTGTTGAACTGTCAAAATGGAAGGCATTGCTACTGTTTGTGAGTTACGCAACTAACCCGATGATACTGGCCAGCAAATTAAAAAAAAAACGTTACAAAATTTGAATTTCGCGGGCTAACCCTGACGCTTTCGTCTTATGTTATTCAAACTTCGGTACCTTAGAACTTGTTCTCT
The DNA here is from genome assembly GCA_949629185.1 of Apamea crenata. NCBI lineage: Eukaryota > Metazoa > Arthropoda > Insecta > Lepidoptera > Noctuidae > Apamea > Apamea crenata. The sequence continues at coordinate 6,897,788 of OX451382.1, read as the reverse complement.
AAAGACGTGTTCAAAAACAATAAATTATATCAGTATTTATAGGCTAAGTCTACAAATATACAAAGCACAGTCGACCTCGTAATTTCTTTACCGCCCTAAACTTGAATGTCACTTGTTTGTCATAAAATGACAGGGTCGTTTTATCTTTGTGACAGTTGGATAGTTTGCCTAAAACTGCGGTGACCGCCACATCGCATCCGCACTATACCATCGAATAACGTCACCGAAACGTTATTTATGAAAACCGCGGTTTCACCCGCATAAGTTTCGATCCCGTGGGAATATTGAGATAGAAACTATCTGTGTGCCAAATTTCATCCAAATCCGTTCAGTAGTTTTTGCGTGAAAGACTAACAAACCATCCATACAAACTTTCGCGTTTATAATATTAATGGTAGGAAATTGAAAGCAAGTTTTTTGACACCGTAAAGGCAAACTCCGGTGCCATCATTTTTATGACGTCCGTTATTATGTGGTGGCCACCGCTGTCGTAGGAAATTAACGCTTTAGCGCTAATCCATCCAAAGGTTGTCTTTAAAAGATCGCTCTTAGCGATAAGACCGCCCATTGTGTCACCCTTTTGTAAAATTGTAAATACAGATTTATGTTCTGTAATTTGTATGGTGTACAAGTGTGCATAATAAAGAGTTGGCAATTATCACACTGCCACGCATCACGCTGCATGTTGCGTGTCGACGCACCTACGCGCGTACTTGCAGGAGTGCAGATCTGCATCATCGTGCGGGTTTTTTACGCACTCACGCGCTTTTTGAGGATTCACGGCGGCTCTGACTCATTTCATTCAAAGCCGTTCAAGCCCATCCAAAATCACGCACGGCACTGCGAGACTCGGTGTGCGCATGTTTCTCCGCTTGCAGGCGCGTGATCTGATTGAACGCGCGTGGATGCGTTTTCTGTGTGTTGGACTGTGCGTGTTTTCTACACAAACGGAGATACAAGCAACGTTAAAACACGCATTCACGTGCTACGCTGCGTGGTGCGTGGCAGTGTGTTAATCGCCGTATTCTTCTCTATGTTTCAATGTACTGGGAATTTTAGTCTAAATTGGTAAAACAAATTACCAGGTTGACTAGAAAGAGTAGAGGTGCAGCCGCATGACTGTAGGTATACGAAAACGGTGCCAGATCACTGTTGGTCGAATTTGGTAAGAGTCCTTTGTATTACATAATTAAATTATCCTAATGGTAAGGTACACTAAGAATTTTATGTCATAAGATTGAGGTGGAAACCAGCGCCTGGCGTTCCCTCTCCGGTTTCTGAAACTGATCGGTGGTGCTTCATGATCGGTGGTGCGCCTAAATTCAAAATAAAGGAACGTGTTAGTTTATTAATATTGATTTATTTCATTAACTATTTTTACATTGTGTCGAAATGTATTACATTTAAATCTAAAACAACATGAAATACAATTTAAAGATAAGAAATAAAAAATATTATGAATATATCCTACATAAGTGACAAGTTTTAAAACAATCTGCCTAGTAAAACATCGAAAATGCAAAAAAATATTTTTGTGTGATCTGACCAGCCTTTCAAGAACTGCGTGCTTTATGACCATACCTTCACTCGCACGTTATAAAATAACGGTTGATTTGTCTATGTGATAGTTACATAGTTTCAATTTACTGGGAGTTTTTGAAGAAGAGAAGAGGTAAAACATTTACGAGGTCTACTATTTATAAGGACCGCAAAACGTCTAAAAGTCAAATATTTTCCTAATTTTATTGATCAATAATAAAATTGAAGTCATATAATTATCTTCTTTATTTGCATGGTTTACATAATAAGTATAAGTTATATTTTTAAATATTAGAATATAAAAAGTATAAAAACATTTAAAAATATATCATCAGGTGTTTGTCGAGGCTCTTGGCTATAGACATTGGCTGTCACGACTATCGGCACAATGATCGCTGAGTCCACATCCTACATGTCGACAACCTCGCGAACCAAGTCAAGATACTTGATTTGTTTATCTTTCTCGGCTTTCACGAGGTTGTCATCATGCGGGACGGCTATGTCAACAATCATCGCTTACATAAACCCCTTTATTCATAAACGTTGCTTAAAGTTAAGCAGTGATTAGCGACTGTTTAACCATACATTTTTGACGTTTAAACGTTACTTAACTTTAGTCATCGTTTATGAATAAACCCCATAATTATTATTATTATGAAGCTAAGCTATCTACTTGTAAGATGTTGAAATGTACAGACGCGAGCACATCAAGCTACCCGAAACTGTCAAATTTTCCCAATCAACCTTGATCCTTAATGCTTTAGCGATAAACAGTTGATAATCTAATAAAGAAATTTCACAGATAGTAGTAGCTTGATGTGCTGGCGTCTGTACATTATAATAAAATACCATGCCAAGCGCCAGAACGCTCTGGTCATATTTCAGGGTAGGTACAGACCATAACACTGCCGAAGCATTCCGTAAAAACATCACCGTGAAAACTTAGGTGAAGTGAGCGTGGAGTGAGCTGTCATTCCAACTAATGCTAGGGATTGACACTATTGACAGCTCACTCTAAGCTCACTGTACCTAACTTTTCACGGTGAGATTTTTACAGAATCGATCGGCTGTTTCATACATTTGGGTCGAGTACCTAACTATTGAAGTTTTTTATAGGGCAGTTGATATTTTTTTCGCGATATCGATATTGGTCCATATGGAGAAAGTTGTCCAGCTTGATACATGTTGTATAGCTTGTAAGATAAGTTTGTATTTTTAGATTCCAGCCGATCAATTCTGTAAAAATCCCACCGTAAAAAGTTAGGTGAAGTGACCTGTCACTAGTGTCAATCCCTAGCATTAGTTGGAATGACAGCTCACTCCACCTAACTTTTCACGGTGAGATGGTTAGGTACAGAATCGCACTGCTGTTTATTGTGTATAAACTCTGTAGATAACTTGACGTTTGCTACAGGGGTCTCTATACGGGGCATACCTACTTTATGTAATCTTTGTATGGATATTTATAAGATATGAAAAAAACTGATTGAACGAAGGACTGAAGAAAATCAGTGTAGCTTTAAAAATAATGAGCGGTTTTGCGGACTGCTTCTACCTGTGAATTTTGTGTGACGGTGATGCGCGCGCATCTTAAATTTTTACTCTCATCATTTTTTCATAACGCGCCTAAAGAATTATAACTTTGCGAAAAAAACTTATGCGAGTGTGGTTTACAGACAGACTCGCGTTCTTTCGTCCAATATCTTTAGCAAGGGGGCGCGGGCGGGCGCGTAATCTCGCCGTTGCCGCGCTTAAAGGCACGTTCGGTTCGAACACATACGTTAAGAGCTTGTACGAAAAAACTAAACTACTAAATATTAGACAGCTATACCTACATTTACTACACTTGCATTCTTATTAAAAACGTAACTACAAACTCAATACAAACTAACATATTACAACTAAAGAAAAAAACAATGCCATATAACCTGAGAAATAGATATAAAAACCAACTTGAAGTAATTAGCGTACGCACTAATTACGGTAGAAAGACCATATTGTTTGAAGGAGCACAGCTGTTCAATGGATTGCCGGACGATATCAAAGAGTGCGATAACGTGAATATATTAAAAAATAAGCTTAATAAACATGTATGTACCTACACTAGGTATAGCTTCTAATACTCTGGAGGAAATTGAATTGTACTGTATTAAATCATACTTACTACTTTGTATTATCATTATAAGTGAACTGTAAGTTCTTATGAGAAATAAATTTCTTTAAACCGAAGGCTAAGCTACATGTACCTACCTATTTTTTAACGCGTTGTTCACAAAGATGTAGCCACTTCATAAGATATCGCGTTATTTTCATTATCGTAGTCGCTCCATTTCCAATTACCTGTGTGGTTGTAGGTTTTGTTTAAAATATGTTCAGACGCCAGGAGCTCAAGCTACCCTAAACTGTCAAATTTTTCCAATCAATCTTGAACCTAAACACTTTAGCGATAAAGTTGAAAATCTATTAAAGAAATTTGACAGAGAGCTTGATGTGCTGGCGTCAAACTTAGTACCTACGATTAAAAATAATACTCATGAAGGACTTGTCTTAATTAATATTATACAGATATAAATGTTGTGGCTGTATCGTGTAAGTTTAGTTTATAAATACTCCAATATTTATGAAAATGTCAAATTAAAAATGTATAATTATGTGTAAGTAATTTATTCATCGACGTGTTTGTGTACTATGATTCTGAGGAAGAAATCCGAATTTAATTTGATTTGGTATAATAAAGTTGTAATAAATAATTATCTGTAGTATTTTTGAGTCATATTTTAGAACATAGAGGACGGCTAAAAGCTCCTGGGGGTTTACTCCGAAGTGCGAAGTGCGAATGTTTGGATCGGACCGACACATGGCCGAACCGAGTATTATTAAAAAATGCGAAAAAAGTTCGGGTCGGTTCAGTTGGGTCAGGACCATAGTCAATATTCGAAAGAGTGTAGGAGTGTAGGATCGGAACCGACCGAAACAAATACCTAGTGACTTCGTAGCAGGAAACGGCCGAACATTCGGCCGATACTACTTCGGAGTAGACCCCCAGGGCTTTGAGGATCAAACCGGGGAGTGTGGGATTTTTACCTCAATAAAACCACCCCGATGGTCACCATCAGGGGCCGTATTCTCTTGTGATTTGCTAAGAAATTGACGTGGTCTCAAAGTAAGGAATCATTGAGTGGTCATAGTGAATTATGGCCCTGAACATGGAAGGGGGCACCTTTACCTCTCTAAAGACCGACCCGAAACACCCATGTTCACCACCTGTTGTGGAGGCTGTCTCCCCACAGCCTAACTGTTCAAGACTGCCAGGCAGCGCGTAACTACTGCGCACCAGCTCCATCGAGGTCAATGTGAGCGGACAGAGTTGGAGACCCCAAACGTTTACGACACCTACCTACTGACGAAAAGTCCGGCTATGCCTGCGATCTTAGGACACATGACCAGTGCTGCTCGTTGCGTTTTCACTTGGAAAGTACAGACTCCAGCCAGGCACTCCAGCACATTAAGCTACTACAGTCTGACAAATTTCTATAAGTAATAGATTTTCAACTTTATCATTAACGCATTCAGGTTCATGTGACTCAGGCTTTATGTGACGGCTAAACACCCTTATGTCAGAATTTGTAACGCTAAAGAATCTTAGATAATCGATCGAAAACGTGTCCAGCCAGCTTGAAAAACCACTTTTCGCTGGTCTCTCAATCTCGGTAACGGAAGTGACTTTGACGACTTTTTGCATATCAGGTTATCAGTATCGTCCCCGTTACAAAATTTTGAACACATTTCGAAGGCCGTAGATCATCAGGCAGCGGAGATACATGTGTCCAGCCAGCTTGAACTCAGGCTGGCTGGACATTTAGTTTTTATTGATTTCTCGTAAACCCTTAGATGTGACGTCATAAACCAAACGTTATTACTGTTACACGTTGCGTCACTAAATGTTAGTAAAGGAACTATATTCGAAAACGCTCCCGTTATTGAGATTCAGCAGCAGGAAGTGCCAGCCAGTTTTATACGTAAATTCAAGCTGGCTGGACCCAGATTTTTGCATTTTTCTACTAAACCGCTGTACGTATCACAAAACGTTTAGGTCGATGCCTGTTACAAATTTATGTGACGCCCGTTGATGTGCAAAAAGTCGTCAAAATCACTTCCGTTACCTACCGAGATTGAGAAACCAGCAAAAAGTGGTTTTTCAAGCTGGCTGGACACGTTTTCGATCGATTATGTAAGATTCTGTAGCGTTACAAATTCTGAAATAAGGGTGTTTAGCCGTCACATAAAGTGCCTTATTGACCTAATTAAATGCGAGCTATTTTGATGATTTGTCCAGCCAGCCTGAGTCACATTCAGGTTCAAGGTGAATTGAGAAAATGTTACAGTCTCGTGTAGCTTGGCCTGCTAGCGTCTGTATGTACAGACGCCAGCAGGTCAAGCTACCCGAAACTGTCAGATTTTCCCGATCAACCTTGAACCTTAATGCTTTAGCGATAAAGTTAAAAATTTATTAAAGAAATTTGACATATTGTAGTAGCTTTACGTGCTGGCGTCTGTACAGACGCCAGCACATCAACCTACTACAATCTGTCAAATTTCTTTAATAAATTTTTAACTTTATCGCTAAAGCATTAAGGTTCAAGGTTGATCGGGAAAATCTGACAGTTTCGGGTAGCTTGACCTGCTGGCGTCCGTACATACCATTATATCCCTAAAATAGGAGGCAGAATAACTCATTGCCTGTACTTCAAGTACTAGTCTTTGATCATTGCTGAAACTACATCTGTACCCTCATTTCTGTGACCTTCATCCTTCAAACTGACTGAAACTCAAATACTGCTTGGCAGCAGAAATAGGTACTTAATTAATTAGTGTCTAACATGTCTACAGAACATTCATTCCTAATCTTAGGGTTTTGGTGAGTTCAGAGCCAATCAAACTTACAAAAGACACTAATTATGGTTAAATTGTACTCGACCTACCCATGTCATACTTCAATGTTCTGTGGTTCTTGAAATAGAAAATCGACTAAAATTGCATCTCTAGCAAAAACCGTACTCTTCTGTCAAAGTTTAATAAACAAAGCAAAGCCAAAGAGCATCACTTTATAATGTATTTCAACGCTTTGTTTTGATTGTATTTTACTATATTATTAATTAAAAATGACTGAAAACAGGAGCTTTACTGTTTTTAACATGAAGGATAAGTGTCGGGCTTGCCTTCAGGCCGCGGAAAAAGTATATCCAATGACCACTATGGAAATAAAAGCTTATCAAAATCTTACCGAAAAGGTTATACCTAATTATGTATTATTATTTTATTATTCTAAGCGTTTGTTCAAAATTGTGTAAATAGGTATCTGTTTTGGATATGACTTGCTTAAAAGTTTATGTGCTAAGTTTCTATTAGTTCCTATGGTTAATGGCAATTGACTCGTTCCTATATCTAATGGGACTTGAACATAACTGGCTGGTGTAATAAACATCACTGCTTACACCCATCGAGGTAAATAAGCTTGATATTATCAATGCTAAAAGCTTGTCATGTACCTTTAATCAGCATTTCCCCCTTCAGAATTGGCAGCAGGAATAGGTAAACAAATCATTTTCATCTGAAAATCTATTTTTCAGGTGACCAGCAAGGATGACAACATGAATATTTGTTTACTATGTAGATGGACGTTAAAGAAATGTATAAAGTTTTCACAACAATGTATGAAAGCTGATGAAATACTGAATCAGACTGTCGAAGGGGTATGTATTGACTTTTGACTACACATTATTTCCGAGCGCCCAATTTTTTTTACTTACCATCTGTCACAATTCTAAAACAGCTATTACTACGTCTGTATTTCAATGTGTAATATTAAATACTCGTAAGATAGGATATATAATTTTCCCTGGGTCTTCTACTGTCCCCCTGAAAGTCTCGAACGCCCACGTGGGGGCATTATCGCCCATGTTAACAACATATTATAATCTATATTAATTATCTATTAGAGATGTTTAGTTTAGTTTTAGTTTTTTTTTTATTTTTGTTTTTTAAACGTTGCCCCACACTAGGAATTTCTCCTGTATCGTGGGTGCGTTTACAAACATTTACAGCATTCTATTTATCTATTTTCAGGACACAAAAGCCAGCCTCTTTCTCCAACAGACCTCCATGTATGACTTAAAAAGATGTAGCCTAGAGGTTCATTACTTCTGCCCTGTAACCATGGCAGATTTAAACGGAGATGAAAATGAAGAACTGATGCCTTTAGATGATGCGGTGGATGATGACGATGATGAAATACCTCTAGTGATGCTGCAGGGTGAATATAAGAATAATAAGAGGGATTCTGATAGCTATGAGGTAACTATGTTATTTAAAATGTATGTCCATTCTTTTGAGTAAGTTCCGGCATTTCTTCTCAGATATCAGTCAACAGGGAAATGCTGGCGCCATCTAGTTTTAAAATATTGACCAAAAAATTGCTTTTTAAAAAAGATCTACTTGCAGAAATAAACATCATTTAATTTTATAAATTTGCTGACAAATACCAACATAACATGACGCCTGTATTCCCCAAAGAGATAAATCAAAAATCAAAATCAAATCAAAAGTCATTTATTCAAATTAGGCTGAGAATCAGCACTTTTCGAACGTCAAAATTACAAAAGTCAGTCCCCCTAAAACGCCCGCACTTCACAGATAGGCGTATACATTCACACGTAACCAGCAATATTTTAAGATCTGAAAGAAAGAAAAAAAAGTTTATTTGGACATAGTTCGTGAAACACAAAATACAAAATTAATAAAATAACAAATAATGTTTCAGACTACAATAGTGTGTGCCTCACGGCTGCGCCAAAAAGGTTCATTTCAGCATTAATGCCAGACAGATGCTGTCTGACGCTGGTTTTCTAATGAACCCTTAGGGAAAAGTGATGGGGAGTACACACAGTTTCAACATACCTAATACATACTTAATAATAATAATAGCCTTTATTAACAATCTTACAATCTAGTTACATAATTATAATAATTAAGTAGTTAAAAAGAAAATATCTTCCTCTCTTTTATCTCCTTTTCAGACATCGGTTCCCGAAGATTGTTTTGCCTTAGCATAGGCCTCCCCCATATTCTTCCATAGTTCCCGGTCCTGGGTTTCCCTCTTCCACATTGGCCCAGCTGTCACCTTAAGGTCGTCATCCCACCTACGTATCGGGCGTCCTTTCTTCCTTTTGCCTTCTCTTGGGTACCATTCGGCTACTAATTTAGCCCATTTCTCCTTTTTGTCTCTGATAAGGTGGGCCCGCCCATTTCCATTTCAGCTTTTTTATCTTGTATGATACGTCCGCTATTTTCGTTTTCTTTCTGATATGTTCGAGGCTTAGTTTGTCCTTTCTCTTAACATTAAGCATACTTCTTTCCATGTTGTGTTGGCATGTTTGTAATGTCTTAGTGTTCCGCTTAGTTAAAGCCCATGTTTGGCAACCGTAAGTCATGGTAGGAAGTATACACGAGTTAAATACTTTGCTTTTTAACGCTAGTGGTATAGATTTACTTTTTGTGACTTCTTTTAGGGACCAGTATCGCTTCCATGCTACGTTTACCCTGTTCTGAACTTCTTTAGATGTATCGTTTGTAGGAGATATGATCTGTCCCAAATACGTGTATTCCTCTACAAACTCAATTAGGTCGTTGTTGACTCGTATGGGTGGTTTCGAACGGTTCGTCATGAACGACGAACGAACCGTGACGAACTGACGAATACATACTTATAATTAAATAAATAAACTAGTAATCACGTACATATCATTACAAATACAAATAAGATCTGGTGAAACCTTGCATAAACATGATTCAATCCAAAATGTTGCGGCGTTAGCGTCGCTTTTGTGCAGCATGTACGCTATGTTAGACGTTGGACTAAAGCCAATGCCGCGAATGCAGGGGGTCTACTGCGAAGTGCAAAGTACGAATATTCGGATCGGACCGAACCGAATATTACTGAAAAATGCGAAAAAAGTTTGGATCGGCTCAGTTGGGTCGGGACTATAGTCAATATTCGAAAGAGTGTAGGAGTGTAGGATCGGAACCGACCGAACCAAATAGTAACTTCGTAGCAGGAAACGGCCGAACATTTGGCCGATACTACTTCGGAGTAGACCCCCTGGTCCCACCATCTACGATAGGATCCAGATAGTGATAGGTACAAGTAGGATTACCATTCCGAAAATTGAAAAGTCGCGACAAAAATCCAAATATTTGCAAAAAATTCCGGACATTACATTTTGATTTTTATTTATCAGTACCTACTCATTGAATTTTATTTTTTCTTAAAACTAGAAAAGTTCGGAATAAAGACAAGACCGGAAAAGGGAGGCCAAACATCCGGATATATCCGGAAACATGGCAACCTTAGACACAAGGCTACCCAACTAATTTTTTTTAATAAAAAATTACTTGACTAATTTCATTCCCCACAAATATTTTCAGACAGCACTAGAGATAGAAATAAAAGAAGAACCGGACATAAAAGAAGAGTTCAAAGAAGACTTCTGTCCCAAAGTGAGACGTAAGAAAAAGAAAAAAGAAGTAAAAGAAGGATTCTCTTCTAGAATGGTGCAGGAGACTGATGAATATGTTGTCATTAAACTTACTAAGAAGGAGGTAAGAAAATAATATACAACTTATGTAGCGGTATCTACAACGCCACATGCGAACAACGCGTCATACTGACGTCACGCAAATCCTGCATCTCGCAAGCATAATTTACCACGCAATTAGCATATATACAAACTTCCCAACATCAATCGTTGGGCAGTTGCCCGCCAGACACAACACCCGTCTGGTTGGAGGATTCTCCCTTTTCTATGGAGGATGAGTGAATTTTAGACCCTGTTCCTCATACGTCCAGAGATTAGCGTGTTTCTTTCCCCTGCCCTTATCCCAATTTATTTGGTGTCGGCGCAACATGTCTTTTTCTTCCATACTCCTCTATTAGACGCCATCTCGACAGTCAGCCCCTTTCTAACCATATCATCATTCACACAGTCCATCCATCGTTTCTTTGGTCTTCCCCTACTCTTATAGTCATCGACATTCATATTCAAAACTCTCCTCACGACATTTTCCTCATTCCTCCGTCACACATGCCCATACTATGACAACCGGTTTCCACACAACTTTTCAGTTACCGGTGCCACTTTCAAACTTCCTCTTATATAGGTACTCATTTCTTATTCTATCCATTCGTGTAACACCACACATCCCTCTCATTCTCATCTCAGCTGCATGCAATTGCTTTTCATTCATCCCTTTTGTGGCCCAACATTCTGATCTATCCAAACATTAGCGTGTCCAAGCAAATAAACAAACTCTTCAGCTTTAATATAAGTAAAGATTTATGCATTATGTCACAGGTACTAGCAGAGCTGGCAGAGAGAGCGAAGGCGGAGTCGTACATACGGTCTCCCTACAAATGTGAGAAGTGTGTGAAGGGGTTCAATTTCGAAGAGGTGCTGACCGCTCATATGGTGAAACATACTCGGGTAAATGTTTTATATAATACTAGCTGTTTCTCCAGCATGTACGTCGACTTTTCTATTACTTATAACTTGTCCACTAAGTTAACCGTTTTTTGACAGCTGTCTTAGGACGTACTTTTCCAGATTACGTAAAAGTTAACTTTAAGAGCGTTCACAACGTACGGCATTTCATACAAACTTTCAAGTCCTTGTTCTTCGAAAGGCATGAACCGATTTTAATGAAACTTCATAATGCATAAGCAGGATACATAGGTATATAAAGTCGGTTCATGCATTTCGAAAAACAAGGACTTGAAAGTTTGTATGAAATGCCGTACGTTGTCAACGCTCTTAAAATGCGTAATAAAATAAATATATAAACTACCTTATCTTATTGAATTATCTTATTTATGGCTTCTTACATACATTGTAATACCGTACGTGTATCAATCAATGTTTCGACGCGATTGACTGCTGCGCTGCGTGTCGCGGGTTCGATTCCCGCACGGAACAAATATTTGTATGACCTACAATTAGTTGTTCCGGGTCTGGCTGTTTGTGTATGTGAGTTTATATGTCTGTAAACGCACCCACGACACAGGAGAAATTCCTAGTGTGGGGCAAGGTTGAAAAAAAAAAAAAATGTATTGTGTGTTGCTGCAATCACTAGTTCCATCTGTCAAAACGGTTCACCTAATGGTGTAGTAAAATTTCATAAACATGATGAATATCGGCAATTCGGCAACAAAGGCGCCGATTCCCTTGTTTACAAACATATTTATCTTCTGTCCTTTTCTTAATGAAATAGAAAGAAAAAGATGCACTGAACTTAAATTTAGTTTAGTTTGTGAACAAGGGAATCGGCGCCAAAGACACTTAAAAACTTTTTATTTATTTTCATTTGGTGATAATGTTTTCTCGTCAGGAACACGGCACATATGAATGCGACATGTGTACACAGTACTGCCCCAGCCCGGTATCTTTAAGAGGACACATCAAATCACATACGACGAGGTAAGCATCCTCCTCCTGTCGTTATCCCAATGTATCAGTGGTCGGCGCAGCTTGTCTTCTTCTACCATAAATGATTTTATTTTGTAAGTAGGTTTGTACAAACACTTTTACATGACGTGTAAAAGTTCATATCATATTTTAAAACTAGATGAGGTCGGCGTTTCCTATCTGACTAGTCTGAGAAGAAAGGCCGAAACAAACTCAGAGGTCACAGTCTCTCAGATTAGGATGTAAAGTTCAGTCATCCTCCATAGAAAAGGGAGGATCCTCCGACCAGACGGGTGTTGTGTCTGGCGGGCCTGCTTGACGATTGTTTTTGAAGTGAAAACTTCTTTAGCGGCGTTGTGCACTTTTTTGTGATGGATAAAAAATGTTAAACTCGCATCAGGACACGTGACCTGATCGAAAATTCGTAAGACGGAGGGAGAGTAGACCGCATTCCAAAATATCAAAAATGCACAACGTTAATATTCAAGTTTTCACTTCTGTTCAACCTATGAGGTGGTCGTCTGCTTAACCGGGCTTGTCTGGATGCCTCAATAAATTAAGGCCTTCAGCCAGGGCTTAAAAAATTTAAAAACTAAGTGACGCTCCCCCTCCCCCTCTAAGTTGGTTATTAATATTTTTTTTTATAATAACCAACTTATATTAACAGTTTGCACCACACATACAAGTTATTAGTCAATATTAGTAATTAGACATGTCATACAATCATAAAATTAAGTTATAATAAAAATGGACAAATTTTGATGAAATTAAATGATTCAATTTTGATTGACTTGATTTTGATTTTTTATTTAATTAAACTTGTTTGTAAAAATTAGATAAAATAAGATAAAATTAAATTAGACAAAATTAAATACATATATATATTAGATAGAGTGTAAGTATAAGTATCCAAAATTTGTATGCCTATTAGGCTAAACATAGCGATCCTGACTTTCGAATAAGAACTTATTATATTGTACCATTTGTACCTATGTTTCACAAATAAATAATTTAAATTTGAAAAAGCGTTTTCTACCGTTTCCAGTTCCTCATCATCATCATCCATAGCCGGACTTCCCCCACAGCTCCATAAGCCTCTTTTTTCTTGTGCAAATCCCCACACTCCAGTGTCAGCGTCATCCAGGTTTTGCCGCTTCCCGGTTAGACTGGAAGCCAACCCCACCATAGCTGGGAAAAGACTTTGAAAATTGATATTCATTATTTCCTACTGCAAAATAGTTGTAATATTTCAGATATAAATGCAAGCTATGCGGCCATGTCCGTCTGTCGCGCCAGCACCTGCTCGAACATCACGCGATCAACCACACGCAAGGAGCCACAACGTACACTTGTGACAAGTGCCACTTTAGTACCAAGTAAGTAATAAATTAATAATAATAAGTGTAACAAACCTTATTTTAATCCACCAACGCCACCCATCATAAAAGAGAGACACCACAACATGCCGCTAATCGACGCTAGATGGCGCTGTCGCAATACGTCACGTTTCTGAATCGCGGTGTCGAGAGTCTCCGAGAGTCCGGTGGTATATTTGTTTTTTTTGAAGACTGAACTAGTGGTGCATCCGTGAATTACGTCCTACTTGGAATAGTTACACGGGACTCCGCTACAAAGTTAGCCTAAACTATAGACTTATTGTCTTTTTTTGGTTTAGAGGACACCTTATCCCCTCCTTCGTCCCTTCTGGGAAAAGGTTGTGTGGGTTCGTCCTATACATATTCAGTACTAAACTACCATTGTGTGAACAATAAATTCTTGCTTAACTAACTGGACTTCTTTGTGCCGGAAACGGTGACGACATACGCTACAAACTGGCGACCAACGGTGGGCCCGACAAGGATCAACAGAAGTACGTCACTCGTGCAGGCAGAATAACGACGTCAGCTGTGAAGACCTCACCTAAAGCGATGTCAGTCAACCTGTCCGACGCCCAGTTCCAAACCTTACTGGAGAAGATCTCACCGTCTAGGCAAGGATCCTTCACGACGTGTACCGCCCAATATGACGGGACCAAGAACTCTGAAGTTCTAGAAGCGTTCCTGGCAGCGGTTACAATTTTCAAACAAATTGAAAATATTACGGATGCTGATGCCCTTACCAGTATTCCGCTACTGATGAAAACTGATCCAGATAAAACCAAAGCCATCCTTGAGAGGCCAGTCCCTAAAAACGTTAAACAACTAGTATCATTCCTGCAAATGTGTTCCTGGTATCGTCGGTTTATTGAAAACTTTTCAGGGATAACTCAACCACTTACTAAGCTTACGAAGAAAAAGGCAGGTTGGGAATGGAATACGGAACAAGAAGATGCATATAACAAACTGAAATACCGGCTTACAACTGCGCCTGTCCTAAAACAAGCAGATGGAACAAAACCCTATATCTTGAAGACAGATGCCATTGGTTTTGCACTCGGAGCAGTTCTCGTCCAAGGGGAGAAGGAAGAAGAGCACCCCGTGGAATACGCGAGTAGATTACTTACGGCTGCTGAAAGAAATTATTCCACAACCGAGCGAGAAGCGCTAGCCGTAGTATGGGCCTTAGACAAATTTCGAGCGTACATAGACGGCTCACCGATTACTGTTATCACAGATCATCAAGCGTTGAAGTGGCTCATGAATTTAAAGTCACCAACAGGCCGATTGGCTAGATGGGCCTTGCAATTACAGTCATTTGACGTAAATGTTCTTTACCAACCCGGTAGAATGAACACTGTGGCGGACGCACTGTCCAGGCCCCCGTGTTGTGAAGAAACCTGTGACATATGTCTAATTACCATAGAAGAAGTACTAAAGAAGTACGAGAAGAACAGATGAAAGAAGAAGGGGACGACCTGCGAAGAAGTCGGTAACGCAGACGACACTCCCCGCCAGTAAAAGAGGACGTGGACGTCCTAGAAAGCAACACCACTCCAGTTCTTCTCGCCGAGACGACTTCGAGAACTGAGGGGGAGATTGTAACAAACCTTATTTTAATCCACCAACGCCACCCATCATAAAAGAGAGACACCACAACATGCCGCTAATCGACGCTAGATGGCGCTGTCGCAATACGTCACGTTTCTGAATCGCGGTGTCGAGAGTCTCCGAGAGTCAATGACCTCCGGTGGTATATTTGTTTTTTTTGAAGACTGAACTAGTGGTGCATCCGTGAATTACGTCCTACTTGGAATAGTTACACGGGACTCCGCTACAAAGTTAGCCTAAACTATAGACTTATTGTCTTTTTTTGGTTTAGAGGACACCTTATCCCCTCCTTCGTCCCTTCTGGGAAAAGGTTGTGTGGGTTCGTCCTATACATATTCAGTACTAAACTACCATTGTGTGAACAATAAATTCTTGCTTAACTAACTGGACTTCTTTGTGCCGGAAACGGTGACGACATACGCTACATAAGTTAATTCAATAATTGTTTACAATGATGCACAAATATATTATAGGCTATAAATCAAAATCAAAAGTCATTTATTCAAATTAGTCTGAGAATCAGCACTTTTTGAACGTCAAAATTACAAAAGACAGTCCCCCAAAAACGCCCGCCCTTCACCACTTCCTAGTGCTATCCCTGGGAAGAAGAAGTGGCGCAACAAACTCCCCAGCAGCACAGCTGTCTGTTCGATTTAAAAAAATACTTGATTGTATACAATACTAGGTGCTTATGTTCGGTAATTAACATTACAAAACCAGAACATAAAATTTAATTATTTGCCATAATATGTCAGCTAGCCACGCCAATATACCAACAAATATAATAAAAACTATACGTACTCAAGCTAAAAACTAATTAATTAAAATGTAAATAAAAAAAAACTTACTACCCAAATAAAAGCCTCCAGGCATAAAGGGCGTGACAGCTTACACATTTATGCATTGCTGGGTTCTAAGACCTGGCAGTAAGCCGATTCTGGAGAAGGAACATAAACATTGTCTTGCGTTAAACTAGGGTGACCAACTATTCTTATCGTCTAAGTAGTCGTTGATGGAATAGTATGCCTATGAACAAAGGTTGGATTTTAGTTGAGCTTTAAACGCATATAATTTCTTGTTACAAACGAATTAGACATCTGTAGCCGAACTAGGCGAAAGCCTGTATTTCGGCTATCAGCGCCCAAACCCTCACATAATAAACACTTAAAAATAGCCATCAAGTAAGTTTGATCAAAAAGTGAAAAAGTGATCATAAATAACATAACAATTTGATACCAATAAAATAAAAGTATCTAATATTTATTTATTTAGGTTAACCAACAATTGTTTACACTATATACATTTCTGATTTAATGACTAGAGTAACATTTACAAGTGCAACTATTAATTACAGGTTAACACCACATGCACAGAAAACGGCTTCACATAACATATTTATAAATTATTGAAATTAGAACTTCTACATACCATGAATAAGTATTCCAAAACAATAATAAAGAAAAAATACCATAACATTCAATGCCTTATACAACATATAAAAAAAAATCATTGGCATGTGATTACTGATTAAATTATAATTGATTACATTATGATTAATTATTAATTGGATTATGAATAAAGATATTGACCATAAATTGATAAGAAAATAAAATTAAAAGAATGAACTAAAAAGAATAAATTGAATACATTGAAAAAATTGAAAAGAGAATAAAATTAAAAAAAAAAAAAAAAAAAAAATCGCCATTGGATGATTTACAAAAGCTCGTAAATATTTATTTATATTATCGTATAATATAACTAGCTTCTGTCCACGAATTCTTTCTTCCTTCTCTCGACGAACTTCTCCGAACCATCCCTCGCGGTACGCTTCCATGTCATCTCGCCATCTCTTTCCGAGTCTGCCTCGGATTACCCAATTTGCGGAAATAAATATCATTTATGTTCCAGCAAGCGAACGATAATCCAACGCCACGTGAAAACGCACGCGATTAATGCACGACACGCGTGCCATCGGTGTGGGAAACTGTTCAACACGATCGAGTCGCTCAGGGTGCACACTACGTAAGTTTAATAATAATAATATCCCTGGACATTTTACACAGCACCATTTGTCCCAAGCTAAGCAACCTAATGCTTGTGTTATGGTAACAAGATGGCTGATAAACTACTTATATACAATTTTTTTTTGTTAATACATACATATTATAGATAGAAAAACACCCAGACTCGGAACAAATACATGTAGGTCATACAAATATTTGTTCCGTGCGGGAATCGAACCCGCGACACGCAGCGCAGCAGTCAATCGCTTAACCACTGCGCCAACCGTGCCGTCAAAAGTTTCTATCGACTCATTTAAAATGCCACGTATTTATTCGGAACTCCAATAATTCCTATTTTGCTTTCTAAAAATATTATTGAACACTTTATACATGAAAGTTTCCCTGCGTGATCGAATCAGAAATGAAGAGATCTACAGGAGAACCAAGGTAACCGACATAGCCCGAAGAATTGCCAAACTTAAGTGGCAGTGGGCAGGGCACATTGCTCGCAGAACAGGGGGCCTAAAAAGTATTAAGCAATACCTCTAAAAGCTATTCATTTCCTGAATTCCCAGCAGATCATTAGCAATTCCTCTAATTTTCGTTAAATGGTTACACATAATAGTTTAATCACCTACAATTAATTTCATATCAATCATATTTGGTGTAAACATTGGTGGACCATTTTACAAATTTCCATACAAAACTGTCAAACAGGTAAATTGCGTGATATGAATTGCATATTATGAATATTGTCAGTTTGTGACCATTTTACGATTTTTAATATGATTCATATTGTTATCCTATTATGATTCTGCCAAAGTGGCCTACGCCCCCTGATGGCCGATGGGGCCGAAAGGTTGGAGTGGCGACCGCGTACTGTCACGAGCACCAATATGTCAACACTTGGCAACTTTCAATTGCGTTTTTTTCGTGAAATAACGAATGCAACGTTGAAATACGACACATTACATAAACCTAAGGGTGTTAACAACATACAATTTCATTAAAAAATAAAGGAGTAAATCGGTTTTGTATAAAGCTGAGTGTATACATACTTTTGCTCGTGACTGTACCGGAAGATGTAGCGTTGGAAGGCCTCCACAAGGTGGACCGATGTGCCTTGTGATATTGTGTACCCGATATTATTTTATGATAATTATTTCTTATAGGCGCCACGACAAATCGAAGCGCTTCCAGTGCTCTCAGTGCGACAAGCACTTCATCTACCCGTCGCTCCTGCACAAGCATGTGGTAGCTGTGCACGAGAGAAAAGATTACTACTGTGTTGAATGTGATGTTAAGTTCAAATCTGCGGTAAGCTGTTTCATATTTAAGTACTTAAAAGATGGATGGATGGATGGCTTTTAGGGTTCCGTACCTCGAAAGGAAAAAACGGAACCCTTAAAGGATCACTTTGTTGTTCGTCCGTCCGTCAGTCTGTCTGTCTGTCAAGACCCTTTTTCTCAGGAACGCGTGGAGGTATCAAGCTGGAATTTATATCAAATACTCAGGTCTACTGACCCTTGGAGCTGTGAAAAAATCAAACTTCTAAGCCAACACAATCAAAAGATAGCCGTTTATGTCGCAAATTTTCGACACTCGCAAGGGAAACATGTCCCGTGACAGGACTAAACTAATATTTATCTTCTGTCCCTTTATTAATTAAATAGAAAGAAAAAGATGCACTGAACTTAAATTTAGTTTAGTTTGCGAACAAGGGAATCGGCGCCATTGGCGATAGATACCTACACGAGTAAATTTAATTTTTCAGGAGAGCTTAAGACTTCACTTCAAAAAAGCTAAGAGACACCGAGACTCGTCATCTTACAAGTGAGTGAGTACATTCCGTTTCATCACAAACAACCCCACTAAAAAATAACATAAAAAAAAGTCAAACTCAAATCATTTATTTCAAATAGGCACATAAAACGCACTTTTGAACATCAAAAATTACAGTAAAATAGAATTGATTCTAGTCGCCCCTTCCAAAAGGTAGTTTTCGTATGGAGAAGAATGGCAAGAAACTCCACCGTTACTCTGTTAAATGTTTTAAGAATATTTTGCATTATAAATACTAGCTGACCCGGCAAACGTTGTTTTTGCCATATACATTATTTCTAGGATTTTTTTTTTGTATGAAAAATAGATGTTGGCCGATTCTCAGACCTACCCGATATGCACACAAAATTTCATACAATTTCGGAGGCGTTTGGTAACAAACATTGCGACACGAGAATTTTATATATGTCGCATCACTGGGTGGCCGAGATGCGAAACGTCGGGTCTTCTTCACGATCCGACATAGTTTACGTATGTGTGGGCACTGTAGCGGGTACTCGAACGAAAAGATAATTTGAATTTAAAGTAACTTTAATAAACCAGCGATTATCAACTGAAACGCACACTTGCGTCGGAAGCAAACACGTGCGTACGGTACTGAGCGTTTGCCAAGACTGTCCGAGCTCGACTGTCGACTGTAGACTGTCGCAACACTCGGTCTCTCCGCCAGTCCTCGCTGCATCCCCTCCACCGACGATCGTGTCCAAGCGGTAGGGCTCACTTGCGTTTCCGATCACATGATTATTCGTTTACCCATCAAATTGTTAGATGGCGCTGTCCGCTGTACTACGGCGGCATCTATCCACGACATATTATATTAGATGTGATCTTCTGTCCTTTTCTTAATGAAATAGAAAGAAAAAGATGCACTGGACTTAAATTTAGTTTAGTTTGTGAACAAGGGAATCGGCGCTATTATGTAACATATTAAACGCAAGACCTCATACACCCCAATTACAGCAATGAGTTAAGAGCATAATACAATGACGCAAAATTAGTTTTTATAAAGAAAATCGTGTTGATCCCAGCATTACTTTATGCATTTAAAATTGAGTCTTATTGTCTTGTAATGTAATAAAATTTATTTTTCTTTGGCTCAATCGGCGGTCATTAAATGATAAAATGATTGATATATCTGCAAGTAGGTTTGTACAAACACTTTTGCACGTCAATCATATTTTAAAAACTAGATGAGGTCGGCGTTTCCTATCTGACTAGAAAGGCCGAAACAAACTCAGAAGTCAGTCTCTTTTAAAGTGCAGACATAATCTTGGTCAGATCATATGAAGACCGTGTAGAATCTACACGGTCTTCATGTGAAATCGATCTACACTGTAGATCGATGTTTGAGATGGTCTTTTGAGGAAAGAACCACAAAGATTGAGGATTACAGCCCACTCCCTCTCACCGAGAGGAGGCCTGTGTCCCAGCAGTGGGGACATTATAGGCTGATTATGTAATCGGCGGTCATTATGGCAGAACACAAAAAAAAAAACCTAAATTTGAATCGCGATATATTTGCCAAAAATGTAAACAAATATGAGTTTATGGAAAAATAACTTTAATTCCTACACAATAAAGTCCAGTGTACGCTACAGCTTCAAACATTTTTACAACTTTTTCAATAGTGCTAGTCACTCTGAAATCAACTTAATGACCATTAAAAGAAAGTTGATATTTGTTTAACTTCAAATAACGTCAATTTGAAACATAAATAAAATTTGAATATATATTAAAAGTTACTGAAATCGATTCAGTAGTCAATTATGAAGAAACTACTTTCAGGATCTGCGTTTATTTTGTAACACCTTGTATAAAGATATGTTATTTTTTTCTAGATACGAGTGCCCGCACTGCCCGCAGCGCTTCATCAGCACGTCGACGCTGGCCGTGCACCTCACGAGCGCGCACGCCGCGCCCCGCCTGCACGCGTGCCGCGCGTGCCGCCGCACCTACAGCAACCGCGAGGCGCTCCGGGCGCATGCGTGGAGGGTGCATCATGCTGACACGACACCTGTGCTGTTGAGCTGAGACTGTGAGTCGACATCATATGCATATACTGATACCGTTAGCCTGCATCATCCCAGTGCTGGGCAAAAGCACTGGGACTCTCCCCATGACTTTCAGCTCTTCGATCCAGGGTTAAAGTAGACTACTGGTCGTTTGTTTCATATTCATTGTAAAACATAGGTACATTATAAGTTCTTATTTGTTAATACCTTGAGGGCGCTATGCTTTGCCTCTAAGGCGTACAAAAGTAGTAAAGCAGTAACATGCAATATAATTAAAACAATAAATTAATATAGATATTATATGAATAACAAATAAACAAGTAAATAAATTAGATCATCTCACTTAACAATGTTGATTAGTTAACTTGATAAATTATGTGTAATGAGAAAAAAATAATAATGTCCGCAGTCATTGTAATAAAATGAAAATTGTCACCACTTACTTATTTAAAGAATGTCAAAGAAATTGAATGACGTCATATAAATTAAAATTAAATGCCACTAAGGAAGATCAATAATTGTTACTCAGGAAATGTCAGAAATTTTATAACAGCATGTCATTCAAATATTCGATGATTGAATAATAGCAATTTTCTATTAAAAAAATCTTTAATTTTCTCTTAAAGTTGTGCAAATTTTCATTTTTTATGCTATCAGGAATTTTATTGTATATAACCGGACCCATGCCTAAAATACTTCTCCTTGCTAATGCTGTTATGTATTTACCTGTACACAACAAAAAGGGTGTATATCCAGGTAGTCCCGCCATCTTCTACAGGGTCTGCCGCGACGCCTTCTAGCTGTGTCAGGGCTCCACGTGGTGGTTATTTTGGCCCACAGTTTATTAGGTATACGGCAGACGTGACCGGCCCAGTACCACTTCAGCTTAGCGGCTTTTAAAAAAAAAATGCATAAACAGTGTGTAAAAAGACACATCACATAGCCGTCAACTACGCGTTCTGTACATCAAACTAAGTAACATTGCACAAAAATAATTGATGGGAAACGATTTTTATTTTTGGCCTTCAATATCTCCGTAACCAGAAGGTTACAAGGTATGGTCCAGTACAAAAAAATGATTACAATGACGGGGAGTACAAATGACTCTCGGCTTCATTAAGTGTCTTTTTACACCCGTTATATTATGCATATTGCGCCGGAATCGTCCGAAAGGGTTACCGCTGCCCTGTAACAGAAAGGACTAAGGAAGGAACACGGGTGGGTTTTAGTCAGTAAGAGTCTGACACTCCCTTCCGCTCCACCCAGAGCGGGAAGGGTCATTTGACGATTTCCCATCCTCAAAAAAAAAAAAAAAAGATATGGTACAGTACAAAAAATGATTACATTGACGGGGAGTACAAGTGACTCTCGGCTCCGTTAAGTGTCTTTTTACACCCGTTATAAAGGTTCGACGCGCAAACTGTAACTATCAATTAAGATGATATGATTTTATGTATTTTTTTTGTCTCCTTTACTCTTTCACACGCTGTCTACATGTCTCTATCTATTGTCCTATCGCAGGTATGCTGGAAGAGATTTCTTATGAAATAAGCATCACCTCTGTACCTATTTTTCTGTTCTTTTTTTTCTTGTCTGTTTATACAAGGTGTCGTTTTGCATCCTCGTCAAATTCAAGGAGGTAACTATGCTACAGATTCTCGACACGAATCAATAATAAAATAAGTAGGTTTTTTTTTGGAATTTTTGGAATGTGTGGGACTCGCATTTTAAAACGCGGCCTGTGTGAGACCGCACTGTAACTGCCCTCTTACACACACATAAAAACGCAGCCGCTTATACGACACCATAACGCGATTCTGTTCTTTGAAAGTGGTGTACTTATTCTGAAATAGTGTCAAATTTAAATAACTAAAAAAACAAGTATGTTTTCATTATTTACCAGGGATCGTAATTTTATTTGATTATTTTATGTCTTTCATAACAGCCTCCTGAAATTTGACGAGGATGCAAAACAACAGCATGTATATAAATGGTAAAATAAGTGATTTTACGACCCCCTAGCGTAAAAACTTTTCGAGAGTAATAAAAAAAAAACAGCTTTTCCATAGAAAAATGCAATACCTGCGCGGTCAAAGTATATGGAACATTCTTTATTTTTTTGTAAATGCCTACGAAAAATGTCTGCGCTGGGGGTGTAGAAGCATGTGCTGAATTTATGATAACAACACCCTAATTGCGTAACACACAATCAATCTCAATCTGAATCATTTTGAAGGATATTGCTAATCCATTGCTTCATATGTTCAAAAAATGTGTCATGTGTCTGCTCAACAACGTAAATAACGCAATGAATGTTATTGAACTGTCAAAATGAAACCGATTCCGATTGATCGTGTGTTACGCAATTAGGGTGCAGGTTGCGCGTCGATGCCGGCCTACCGCCCTGTATACGAGTATGAAACAATGGACTGAAAAATTACTTTTATTATACTTTGCTTTTTTCTTTTATTTTGCTTGCACATCAAGCTACACGAAGCTGTCAAATTTTCCCAAATAACCTTAAACCTTAATGCTTTAGCGATAAAGTTGAAAATCTATTAAAGCAATTTGACAGAATGTAGTAGCTTGATGTGCTGGCGTCTGTAAGTATATGACATGATGGGGTAACCCCATATCGAGCCACGGCTGACTTTTTAATCTACATAATGATAATTTTTCAGCAAGAAGACTCGGTGCAACTGAAGTCGTTCAAACTCTGATATTTGGGTTTTCATCAAAAATATCTCAGCAGCAGTCCGGAGCCTGGAATATCCGGTTGACGGTAATAAGCTCGCCCCTTATTAATTAGCGAAATGTGGGGTGTTCTATACACTACTGTCTACCTTCGGGGGATGCAGGCATGATGTTCTAAAACGTGAAAAGATTCTTGTAAATAAATAAAAAGATTTCATACAAAATTATCTGGTTTTTTATTAATAAAAAATATACTTTAACAAGATTCAAATAATTTCTTACATTTTAATTATCATATTTACAAGTGACAATAGATTCCAAACAACAGGTGCATTTTATGACGTAATTCATTATTATAATAATTTATTGATAGAAGAATTTATTTAAAGGCATTTACAGAACAACGCACGATTTTACGAACAAACCAACCAACAACAACAACCAACTCCAACTCCAACCACCCAACCAACCCAACCCTCCAGCAGCCCCCTCCTCCCCCCCCAACCCCCTCCCCCGCCTCCTCCAACTTCTTTCTTTCTTTCTTTCTAACCATCGTGAGGAAACTGTCCTAGACCCAAAAAATTCAAAGACATAAATATACCAACCCACACTGGGCCCGCGTGGTGGATTGTGGCCCACTCCCTCAGCAGTTCCCACTGCTGTGGGAACGTTATAGGCTGATTATGCATGATTTAAGGTGCATTCAAACAACTTGAGGCATGCCTCGAGAATCTCTTACTATTCACGGGCAATTCCTGTATTTTTAAGAACGTTCTCATACTAATCTCAATAAACAATATAAAAACGCGTGGGTTCGGGGGACCCCCGGCAGGAACGAAATTCAAAATAAAAATCCAAGATGGCGGCTGTGAAAATATCAAAACGACGAAAAAATTTAAATTGTTTGCAGCCGCCATCTTGCATTTTAACTGGGTACTGGGATATTGCTAAACCATTGCTACATATGTCCGAAAAAAAAACAACGTACGTTGTTGAACTAACGGACATTGCTACGCAATTGCCCCGCCGGTCGGCGTGATTCAGCAGAACTGGGCGGCAAAGTAGAATGTATATGTTGCCGCCTGTGCCGAATCATGCCGACTCGAGTAAATGTGTAGACCCCTTAGACAAATGCTGATCACCATAGCTATTCACAACCACTCGATACGCTTCCGTACAGTATCGAACATCACTCAATGTTATCGCAGGAGTCTTCTGAACGCTGTTAACAAGTCCATAACCAGAAAAAAATGTTCTTTTTTTATCAAATAGACGACCGCTGTTTGCTGTCAGGACAAGGCAAATTAGGTTATAGAAATTTGACATTTTCTTTACGACAGCCTGACGGATGACTGTGAATAGCTATGCTGTGCAGGATTTCACAGAACGCATTACAATATTTTATTGGTGGTGTTGACAATATTGTGAAATAAATTATCTCACACAACTTTTTGATTCGTATGCTAACACCTTTATCAAAAAAATGCAGTATTAATGCAGCAATTTAGCACCGCTAAAGACTTGCGCGCTGAATCCAATAGCAATGCTTATGATAATAGATAGAAAACTAGCTGACGACCTCATCATCTACCTAGCCTGTTCCCAACTATGTTGGGGTCGGCTTCCAGTCTAACCGGATGCAGCTGAATACCAGTATTTTTAACCCTCGACGCAAAAACGACGGGGTGTTATAAGTTTTACATGAAGCGACTGCCTATCTGACCTCCACAACCCAGTTACTGGGTAATACGATACGCCTTGGTAAGACTGGTTGTCAGGCCTTTGGGATTCTGAGTACCAGTAACGACTGTCAAAGATTCACGAATAACAGCCGGGACCAAGGGCTTAACGTGCTTTCCGAGGCACGGAGGGGTCTTGGTATGTAAAAATGGTCATCCATCCGAAGACCAACCGCGGCAAGCTGAAGACCTATCTGATGTAAAGTTATCACCGCCGTCCACAGCCTACGTTCTTCTGCAATACCAGAGACATCGCAGATGCGTTGTCATCTCAGAGACAAAGCTGTAATATCTCATAATATATGCGTGTAACTAACTACCTTTAACAAACGAACTTATGCAGGAGCGGAGTTGTAGCAAAGCGAACGAACGATCTGCTATTCTCCGGTCCGAGACGAACTACCGGTCAAGTGCGAGTCGGACTCGCGCCCCGAGGGTTCCCTACAAATTTGTAGGTATGTAACTACAAATTTACGGTTTTCGGATTTTTTCCTTTACTTGAGCTTCATGACATTGCTTCTTGCCAAATTTCATGATTACAGGTCAACGAGAAGTGCCCTATAGGTTTTGATTCCCTTGCGTTTCCATGGAGTGTCAAAATATGCGGCATAAACGGAACATAAACGCCCGTATCTTTCGATTGCGTTTACTTAGAACTTTGATTTTTTTCACTGCTTCAAAGGATTGCAGCCCAGAGTATTTGGTATTAATTTCAACTTGATAACTCCACGCGTTCCTGAGAAAAGGGTCTTGACAGACGGACGGACAGACAGACGTACAACGAAGTTATCTTATAAGGGTTCCGTTTTTCCTTCTGAGGTACGGAACCCTAAAAAGAACGACCTACTTCTCCAAGGAGCTGCTACAAGTACATTTGTAACGTGAAATTACAGTTAAATCGACTTGGTGTTGAGTTAGTGGATTCAACGCTTAAACAAAACTCATTTACATGGAAACGCTTTTACAAGAAGGCATTACGTACTAGCAATTTCACATCGACAACGCCTTTATCTCATAGCAATAAGGGCGGTTATCGTACTGTGTTATTAATAAAGTTAAACGTAATTATTTTCATAATGGCTGCGATTCTGTAAAACTAAACATATTGCTATCTCTCTCTCGCTCCATGTAAATGTGTTTTTCTGTCCTGAAATTTAATATTTTTTTAATATTACCTACTTACTTTAATATTTAAATTACAATACATTTTAATATTTCTATATTCTTAAAGATGTAAGTACAGTCACAAGGAGATACCTTACCAGAGTCGTCGAATATAGTTGAAGTTTAGTAAAACCGATGGATGTTTTCGAATGATATTTAATTTGATAAATGAACTGTTTGTTTTCTATTAACTAAATTAAATTTTATTCAAAAACATCCATCGGTTTCTTACTAAACTTCAACTATATCCGACGACCCTGAGGGTCTACTCCGAAGTGCAAAGTGCGAATGTTCGGATCGGACCGACACATGGCCGAACCGAATATTATTGAAAACTGCGAAAAAAGTTCGGATCGGCTCAGTTGGGTCGGGACCATAGTCAATATTCGAAAGAGTGTAGGAGTGTAGGATCGGGACCGACCAACCAAATAGTAACTTCGTAGCAGGAAACGGCCGAACATTCGGCTAATAATACTTCGGTCGGAGTAGACCCACTGGTTACTTACCTCCTTTGGTGACCGTATTGTGAAAAGGTTAAAGCACATTTGGTGCCAATTTTATGTGCATAGTAATATGCTTATTTCTATTGAAAAGGTGACATGTGCCCACACTGTGGATAATAAATGTATTATAAATCTGCTTAGACGAGTTTCATGATTTTCAATCATCAGATAACTTTTATGAGGAAGAGAAATTGCGGTTGGACAAGTTTCCTGTAGAACATAATGTCAATCCTCCATATTTATTCCCCAGATAAAAGTTATCTGACGATTTAAAAATCCGTCCTTAAGCTTGGTTTCTTAAGAAAGTGGTGAACGGTCACACAATAACAGCAACAGCTGACCAAACACAGCGTTTTTTGAAACCTTGAGGGAAGCGCCAGCGAGTGCGCGGAATTCAAATTTTCTAAACGTTTTTTGCAATTTGCAAATCATTGTCAGCACCCAACTTGCGTAACACACAATCAATCGGAATCTGAATCATTTTGAAGCAAATTGCTAATCCATTGCTTCATAAGTTCGAAAAATTTGTCTGCTCAACACGTAAATAACGCAATGAATGTTGTTGAACTGTCAAAACGAAACCGATTCCAATTGATCGTGTGTTACGCAATTAGGGTGCTGGTTGTATGTTGAAGAAAATATGGTTCGCGACCGTAACAAACATGTATTTTCATAATCAGCCTATAATGTTCCCACTGCTGGGACACAGGCCTCCTCTCTTCGAGAGGGAGTGGCTCTGTAATCCACCACGCGGGCCCAGTGCGGGTTGGTGGATGTCACATGTCTTCGATTTTTTTAGTTCTAGGACATGCCGGTTTCCTCACGATGTTTTCCTTCACCGTTTTGAGAGCAGTGGTGATGAAATAATTTACACAAAGTAAAGCGCCTGTCTGGGTACGAACCCACGACCTATAACTCGTAGGTCGCGGTTACCACTGGGCCATGTCTGCTCTCAAATATATTAATATGTATTTACAGAATTATAATCATCAATACAACCTTCTAAGTTCATATACCCCATTTGTATGACTATTTCATGAAATATAAAAATAACAAAACTGCAAAAAACCGTAAAAAAAACTTGAATTACGCGGGTTCCCCCGTAACGTCAAAATACTGATGGAAATGTCAGATTTTCATGACGACCGTTATAATATGACAGAACCGATTTTAAAATCATAGCTTATGTAAATACTTACAATTAAAAAAAGATATAAATTAGTGACTTACTATTGGAATGTAATCGATTCAAATCGTCCGATACTAAAAATATTTGCTTAATTTCAAGGGTATTGTCGTCTAGCTCACACAAAGGCAGTGACCACATATGCTGTCAGTACTACTAGCCGCTCAAGTCAACCAGACAGCCGACATGTCAATCGTATCTACTACGGATAGCCCACGTTCACTCGGCGTTGAACAGTACGGTATTTTAGTGTTCATGTTTTAGGATCACAAGACAGTAATCACGTCTAAGCTGTCTATGGAGTATAATGGCCGGCACGAGTCGTGAGCACAGATGGGCAGTAGTGGGGGCAAGCTCGTGCATTGTACACTTTCGGCCAAATTTATTTAGTACCGCTTTTGCTCAAATTATTGATAGCTGTACTTACGCAAACTATAATTAAAATATTAGTGGTACTTGAAATTTTACTTTGATACAGTAATGTTGTAGGCCTTTGTGACTTACGGCCAGTTTCTTCATCAACACAATCAGTCAAAGTATTAACTTTTACTTGACCTTTACTGATACTACAGCAAATGTTTTCTTCGTTCAAGTAACTGCTAAAATAGTGAAGAAACAAATTTAACCGTTACTTTGACTTAACAAATACGAATTAACAAAAATTAACTATTTCAAAATTAAAAACGTAAGTCATTAAAAGTGCACGAAAGTGTACAGTAGCCGAATGACACGTGAGAGTCCAATAGACGACGAGCATCGACAGACGAACCAATCGCGTGCAGCCTCGGTGCCCCCCGCCTTCTTCATTCCGCCAAAGAGACCGAAAAATGAACTACTGCGCAGGTGTCAGTTTGTGCTCACGACTCATGCCGGTTACTATGTCTTATTTTGACAGGACTAACCTAATATTTATCTGTACTGTAAAATATCGTTCAGTACAATGCCGTGTGACCAGCCGTATACCGTACTTAGAGTCAGCTAACACTGAACAGCAAAATGCTTGAGCAATTTAAATTGATAAGTTAACAATGAACTATATCAAAACTAAAACACAGTCGAAAATAGCTTGCCAGAGATAATTCCCTGTCGCTTGTGTAAGCTGTTGATGGTGTCTGTAATTCTGTAACCACAATATGTCAATGTGTCAAACACACGTCACTTTTGATGTAACTTGCCATCTCCCTCTCGCAATACAATGCTTGACGTAGCAGGAACGTTGTGTACTTTCATATGATTATATCACTTAATCCTGCCTATTTCTTTTATTTGTACCAATAACCCTTTAGCTATTTTCAACTTCATTCCGGTTATAATAAAGTTCATTATCAATCAATCAACTCACCCCCAAGAAAACGTATGTCATTCCTTTCTCATACATTTTCTCTTCTCCAACACTATCAGGCTCTTCAGTGCACTGGCTACCGTATACCTTAGTTCGTGGAACTTCTCGTAGGACAGACGGTATGTGTGTGTCTGTCCGTCTGTGAGGTGAAGTATGAGGATAATGTGGGTGTCTCGGTGCATGAGTGATCTGGTACGCTCTGGGGACGGATGCTCTGAAGCTATTGAGGACTGGCTGTGGAAATAACACAGAGATTTTTGGTATAAGGTCAAAAACTTGGTCACATTGTAAAATTAACCGAGACATTGGAAATGTATCAAATTTTCTCCTCTTTATAAAGGCTTTCTACTGATCTTCTGGATAATTAGAGTTGTTACTGTTACCCTGCATCATCTGACTGCTGGGCAGAGCCCTCTCCCCATGACTTCCAGCTCTTTCTATCCAGGGCTAAAGTGGACCACTGGTCGTTTGTGTTGTCCAGCTCGTCCCGCCATCTTCTACGGGGTCTGCCGCGACGCCTTCTAGCTGTGTCAGGGCTCCACGTGGTTGTTATTTTGGCCCACAGCTTATTAGGCATACGACAGACGTGGCCAGCCCACTCCCACTTCAGCTTAGCAACTTTTTGAGCAATGTCAGTAATCTGTGTGTTGGAGCGCAGTGTGGTGTTGCAAATATGGTCTGTCAGTTTGACGCGACGAATACTGCGCTCCATTGCACGTTGGCAAACGTTGAGTTTGGACTTTGGAATGTTTGTCAAAGACCAAGTCTGGGATCCATAGGGCAGAATGGGAAGGATGCACATGTCCATAATTTTTTGCTTTAGTGTCAAGTGTAGTTTAGTGACACACTAAAAAATTAGAGTTGTTTAAAATATATTCTATTTCTAAGTTGGTGGTAGGTGGTGTGGTATGCCACAGGCAAGTAAATCGACAGGGACATCCACGCGAAAACTGTTACCATGAAAGCAGTACAGTCACGAGCAAAAGTATGTATACACTCGGCTTTATTCAAAAGCAATTTACTCCTTTATTTTTCAATGAAATTTTATGTTGTTACGAAGATAGCATTTTCGAACCCATTGGTTTTTGTAATGTGTCGTATTTCACCGTTGCATTTGTTATTTCACGAAAAAATCGCAATAGAAAGTTGCCAAGTGTTGACATGTTGGTGCTTGTGACTGTACATGATTCTAAACCCCCTAGTGTAGAATTTTTTTGTCACTACCCTATATTTTTTTATGGTAGAATAAAGTGTGATTTACATGGTGTGATTTAATTGCCTGTGGTGTACCATTAGATGAAGCAACAAAATTGCAAGTCATTTGTTGGAGTAATTTGGAATATTAGATGGGTATGACATAATTAATTGGCATAATTGGGTTCAATTAATCACAACTGTTCTATTAGTTGCAACCATGCAGAACACATTTCTATTTTTTGTTTTTTCTGCAATGGAAAAAAGTTTTTTTTTTCTTCTATAAAATATTCAGCTATTTATCATGAGATCATGTTTTTTTCTGATACAATACGTCCATATTGATATTCAGCGGCTGTTTTGTTTTTATCGTCATTATTATATAGACTCATCACAAAAATATAAAAAATATTAAATTAATAAACATACCTCAATGAGATATCAATCTTCCACTGCATGCTCACCAAGCCGGGCTTCACTCTCAGGTGCAGCGGTACATTCTCATACATCTTGTCTGTACATAGTAAAGTTGTGAACTCTGACACACAGTCTGGGGAGAATCTGGAATGAGATGAGGATTATGAATAGTTTTATCTTCTTAGCAGGGATGGCACAGGAAATTGATATGTTGATTAGTTCATATTAATTTAGCCCATGTTCGCACGAACAATAAAAAACAAACTGTTGGATTTTTAACTCTCAGGGCTAAGGAGTGCGTGTACAACTTAAAACCAAATATATAAATACTAAATATAAAATACGAATACCATAAAAGCAAATAATACCATTTTAATTACTTATATTATTTAATTTTTTTTTTTTTTTTCTTTTAAAAGCGCCTTCATCCTCTCTCCTACTAAAAACTAACTTAGCTGTGACCGACAGGGTCCATCATTGATTTGATGTTTGGACATACCAACTATCATATTATGTACACATTATGGAATGCAATAAAGTATTGAGTATTGAGAGAGTAATAAGAGTCAAGGAGTATTTTATGTCCTAGAGTCCATGCAAATCACAGTCCATTGCAATGTTACCTGGAAGAGATCGCAAAAAAGCAATAAGGCTGCCCATTGTATATTTTTAATTTTTTTTTTTGTTATTTATTTTTGTGGTGTACGATAAAGTATATATAAATAAATAAGAGTCATTTTGGTCTACCTTAATCCTTCTAAGAATGTTCTTACGTCCTCCTGCCCCCACGGTTCTTTAATAGCAGAGCGTAGCCTAGCGAAGTGTCTCACCACCTCTCTGACTGCTGAGAACTTGTCTGTGCTCATCAAACTTGATGTTCTGCTATCTGGGTTACCTTCTAGCTCTTTAAGTGCCACTGGGGAAGAGAACAGTAAGAATTAACAGATGTAAAGTGGGTGGAATTCGATTTTAAACGTACGACATACTAATGGTCTTATACCAAGCTGCAATTAGCAAAATACGGAAGAATATTTTTTGTGGGATACCTTGGAGCATTAGGTTTAATGCTGTAAGGGCAAAATTTCAGTTTTTAAAACAAATAAAAGTAGTTTATTTCGTTGCCAAAATATACTCACAAATAACAAAGGGTTTTATCTCCTTCTTTTGTATTTCTGGCGTTAACAACGATACAGTCGTCCATTGCGATGGACTCTCTGTTAGTAATTCTAATTGTTGAGACATTTTATTGCAGTGAGAATTAAATAAAACTTAACAGAAAAATCAAAACAACACGAACTTTTCGTCTACAAAATTGACATTTGTGACAATACTGACAATCATGTGTGATAAGACAATGTCACTTTTTTTTTTAGCGTAGCCTAATATCGCATTAACGGATAACAAAACGATCACTTCTCGTTTTTAAAAATCGACTAAAATATTATTATTTAATTAATTGTTATTTTAAGACGGTTAGCTTTTTAAATTATCTAAATTCCTATAAAATGTAGGTATCTATACAAATAAATAAAAATCTTTCCTTAGAAAAAATACTGTTCTTCTTAAAAACCGTTAAAATAAGTAGAAAATAACCGTAATCGTATGTACACGTCATCGCGTCACTACAAATTGTAATGGCCGCCGCTTGTTTGGCGTTATCGCGATAACTTCAGTTTTATTTGACGAAAACTTACCAAAATACCACTCCACTTTGACCAAAAAGTACACGAAAGTTTTATTTTAGTTTGTTTAGATTGAAATGGCTGCAGTACAAGGCGCTCCTGGAAACAAAAATTGGCCGGCTAGACCCGGTATGCAGCATCAGAACAGCCAGGGGCCACCCTCCAGTATGACGCTAAATAGAACAATTAACCTGTATCCGCTCACTAATTACACGTTCGGGACCAAGGAGCCTCTATTCGAGAAGGATGCCTCAGTTCCCGCCAGGTTTCAGAGGATGCGGGAGGAGTTTTCAAAAATCGGCATGAGGAGGTTAGTTTTTGACAAGATATTTTGGCAGAGTGGCTAAAAGCTAAAACTATTGCTGGCAAGTTGGCAGTGTATCTGAGAAGTTGGCTTGCCAGAGTCCTGGGTACTACTCTAGGTTGGGTAATTTTATTTGAGATTGTATGTTTTGGCTGCACTATAGAATATCAAACAGACAAAAATAATATGACATTATGTACTGTTATAATTTATTTGTTCACATTTAATTGAATGTGTAACGAAATTGACTATCTATACGTATTTTCAATGACAAAGTAATTTAATAACAAAACTGAATAAGTTGTGTCATAATGTTCCTAATATATTTGCACACCTCACATGGTTATAATATAGTGTGCCCTAAGAACCTTTTGTAACATCCTCTGAACCTGTGTCATGCAAATAAATGATTTGATTGATATGAATTGATGGGTGTGCTCAAAGAGTCAACCGCTAATATTGAGCCCCATTCTACGGGCCATAAATTCATTCACCAACCTTTACTATAGTTGTTTTATTACCTTACAGCCCACATACCATTTTATTACAAGCTTGTAACTTCAACTTGTTTTGTAATAAGACAATGTTCTATATTAGAAGATTTGGTTACCGTTCGTAGTCCTTCAGTCGACAGTTGAGTGTGGGCCGTGGCAACCGTTGGTGGTTATTCCAACCAGCCCACCTCCCCCCAGAAGTTAATTAAATCTCCTGGTTTGTTGAGAACATTTGTTTGAGATCTGGGTGCCCGAAGGTTCCTGTCCTAATCTGTGCATTCGAAGAACACACGTGCAATGGTTTCCTCAGCCTCTATTCAATCCCTGGATAGGGGACTACAAAGGCATACTTTTTCTAATAGTCTGTCATATTAGCAATATTGTACAGTCACCAAGGAAGATAAGTAACCAGGGTAGTCGGACATAGTTGAAGTTTAGTAAGAAACCAATGGATATTTTCGAATGAAATTTAATTTGAACAATGAACCGTTTGTATTCTATTAATTAAATTAAATTTTATTTGAAAACATCCATCGGTTTCTTACTGAACTCCAACTATATCCGAAGACCCTGGTCACTTATCTCCTTTGGTGACCGTACATAAAACATTACATTGATACAACCTACCTCCGTTAATTACAGGTCAGTAGAAGGAGTATTACTAGTTCACGAGCATGGTCTCCCACATGTATTACTGCTGCAGCTCGGGACTGCGTTCTTCAAGCTGCCTGGTGGAGAGTTGAACCCTGGCGAGGTGAGGAATATTGTTAAATCTATAACTTTTTGACTGCTTTGTTTCTAAGTTAGTTACCATGCTTATCCCGAAACTCGGCAACGATATGATGAATAGAATACAAGGAAACCAGGTGAGATTAGAAATAATATGAAACGGACAGGATAATACTAATTGGTTGATTAAATCAGACTTGTTAATAGAAAAAAATTTCAAGATATGTGACATGTAAGAACCCCCACTGGTCCCGTGTGATGGATTACAGCCCACTCCCTCTTACTAGGAGGAGAGCTGTGTCCCAGCGGTGGGCTGCTTGCACCAGAAATCAGTAATTACGTTATGTGCTAAACTAATTAAAAACATTGTTAACCCTTAAGTTCGGTTGTATAACCTGTTTGTATTTGTCCACAGGATGAGATTGAAGGTCTGAAGAGGCTACTGACAGAGACCCTTGGCAGACAGGACGGAGTCAAACAGGAATGGCTCATTGAAGACACTATTGGTAAGTCTTATTTTATTTTCAAATTTAAAGTTGTTGGATATCAACTTTTATGTTTTGAAAAACTGCTATCTCTAGTGCGCAATGTTATGCTCGCATTAAACTGTCTAAATTCAAATTTTATTTATATTTCAAATTGACGTTATTTCAAGTTAATTAAATATCAACTTTATTTTAAGGGTAAATAAGTTTATTTCAGAGTAACTAGCACTATTGAAAAAGTTATAAAAATGTTTGAAGTTGTAGAATAAACTGAACTTTATTGCGTGGGAATTAAAATTATTTATCCATAAACACATATTTGTTTACATTTTTGGCGAATATGTCGCGATTCAAATTTATGTGGGTATTGAGTTTGGGTTCAATCCCCGGGTGCACATTTTGGGTTTTTCATCAAGAATTTCTCAGTAGAACCTGCAGTCTGTATTTGTACCCTGTACATAGCAAGTCTCGTCCCCTTTTACAGGGACCTTAAACAATGCAATGTTTGCGTATTATATACTCTTGCCTCATTCCTGAAATACAGATCTTAGGATCTTTGAAGGGGGGGTTTTGGCGGACTGTCTTATATAATTTTGACTTCCAAAAAGTGCTGATTCTCAGTCTACAGTCTGGCTGTCGAGAGATTGTGTTCCTGACACCTGTCAGTGCGATAATTCTAGTGGCTAAAAAGGATCAAGTTCGCAAAACACGTATAGTAACCGGCATGAGTTGTGAGCACAAACTGACACCTGCGCAGTAGTTCATTTTTCTGTCTCTTTGGCGGAATGAAGAAGGCGGGGGGCACCGAGGCTGCACGCGATTGGTTCGTCTGTCGATGCTCGTCGTCTATTGGACTCTCACGTGTCATTCGGCTACTGTACACTTTCGTGCACTTTTAGTGACTTACGTGTTTAATTTTGAAATAGTTTATTTTTGTTAATTCGTATTTGTTAAGTCAAAGTAAC
Source organism: Apamea crenata (assembly GCA_949629185.1). Taxonomy (NCBI): domain Eukaryota; kingdom Metazoa; phylum Arthropoda; class Insecta; order Lepidoptera; family Noctuidae; genus Apamea; species Apamea crenata. The sequence goes on along the minus strand of OX451382.1, from coordinate 6,861,990 downwards.
GTTTAAATTTGTTTCTTCACTATTTTAGCAGTTACTTGAATGAAGAAAACATTTGCTGTAGTATCAGTAAAGGTCAAGTAAAAGTTAATACTTTGACTGATTATGTGTTGATGACGAAACTGGCCGTAAGTCACAAAGGCCTACAACATTACTGTATCAAAGTAAAATTTGAAGTACCACTAATATTTTAATTATAGTTTGCGTAAGTACCTATCAATAATTTGAGCAAAAGCGGTACTAAATAAATTTGGCCGAAAGTGTACAGACGCCAGCAGGTCAAGCTACCCGAAACTGTCAAAATTATCCAATCAACCTTGAACCTTAATGCTTTAGCGATAAAGTTGAAAATCTATTAAAGATTTTTGACAGATTGTAGTAGCTTGATGTGCTGGCGTCTGTACATGCGCGAGCTTGCCCCCACTACTGCCCATTTGTGCTCACGACTCGTGCCAGGCATTATATTCGTTTGTATGAAACTGGCAGGTGTCAAGCATGCTTTCTTTCGTCGGCCGCACTTTATGTCAAAATCTACGCAGGCTGTTCATGTCATTAATAGTGACATTGATTTTTTAGGAAACATTTTTTGGTTTTTGTAGTGAAAAATAGCTTTTAACTGAAGCGCGCAATGTAACGCACAGAACAGACTGTGCTTATGTGGGTATAGAACAGAATTTTTGGGTTCCATCCCCCATTTGGAGAGTGTTATTAAGAATATATCAGTGGCAGGACTAGCAGGCCATATTCTTGCCTCATTGATGGAAATAGGCTCAACGTCTATTACTTGGGACTTGCAAATTTTGCTTATGCATATGTGGCAGCCAACTGGTTAAATAAGCCGTTTTTTTTTTAATAAATATGTTGCCCCACACTAGGAATTTCTCCTGTATCTGTAACTCACATACACAAACAGCCAGACCCGGAACAACTACTTGTAACTCATACAAATATTTTTTCCGTGCGAGAATCGAACCCGCGACACGCAGCGCAGCAGCCAGTCGCTTAACCACTGCGCCAACCCGCGCCAAGCCGTCAAATTATATGTATATGTCGTTTAGTCGACCGCCTGGCCTTTGGAAGTAGTGCTCGCCTCGCTTCGCTCTCTCGGCTCGCAAGACCCATTTGGTCGGGGTGCCCTGACTTAGTTACTGCGAACAATGCGGCTCGCGTGTTAGTGGTTACAGTTCCAGCCTAAACTGTAATTTATTGAATATCATTCAGGCCGTTAGTTGAACGGCCGCCGTTTAGTTACAAGGCTAGGCGGTTAACTAAACGGCTAATTAAACCAGTTGGCTGCGACATATTATATAATTATATACCCTTGCCTCTTGCTCGTTTTGGGGGTCTGTCTGTCTTATGTAATTCTTACACCCCAAACCGTGCTGATTCTTATCCTAATTTGTATAAATGACTTTTAATTTTAATACTATTTCATTTTCCTTCCAGGAAACTGGTGGCGCCCAAACTTCGAGCCTCCCCAATACCCATACATTCCACCTCACATCACAAAACCAAAAGAGCACAAACGCCTGTTCTTAGTACAACTACAAGACCGAGCTCTATTTGCTGTGCCGAAAAACTATAAGTTGGTTGCAGCTCCCCTGTTCGAGTTGTATGACAATGCTCAAGGATATGGTCCAATTATCTCATCGTTGTCCCAGAGCTTATGCCGGTTCAATTTTGTGTATATGTGAGGTTTTACATAAGGCCTGGCAGTAATAGTGTAAAATTGTTGAAGCGCTGATAGTACTCGTTAAGTTGAATAACTTTTTATAAAACAGTATAGTTTTTATAGAAGCCTGCTTGCACCACAAATGAAATCCTACTCATCATATCTCTAACCTTTTCCGAACTATGTTAGGGTCAGCTTCCAGTCTAACCGGATGCAGCTGAATACTAGTATTTTACATGAAGCGACTGCCTATGTGACCTCCACAACCCAGTTACTGGGTAATACGTTACCTGTTGGTAAGACTGGTTGTCTGACTTAGGCTTCTGACGACCCGCAACGACTGTCAAAGATCTACGAATGACAGACGGGACCAACGGCATAACGTGCTTTCCGAGGCACGTAGGGGTCTCCCTATGTAATGGATGGTCACCCATCCACGGACCGACCTCGCCAAGCGTTGCTTGACCTCGAAGATCGGCCCGTGTGGCTGTTATTATTTACCCACGAGCCCCTCAAACAGACTAATGTTTTAAATATGTTTCGCCCATCTAGTGATTTGTGGTGCAAGCAGGCTTAAAGGTTGTCTATATTCATGAGTATTATCAGCTGTTAAAACAATTGACATTATTATTGTTAGACCTTATAATTATAAATGGTGTATGTTTATATAGTGTAAAAGTTTAGATATTTGGTTGACATGGAGTAGTTAGTGAATGGAATGTTCAGATATCCCCCTGACAGAATTTCGGTCACGGCGGCAAATCTCAAAAGAGACTAGTCAAGTACGCAAGATATATTATAATGCACTAACAAAGCTGAAAAAAAAGAAAGATTTATTGTGACTCGCACAAGAAGATCATAAACTTAACCAACAGCAGCATTCTCTTTTTGCTCACTCTCATAGTCCGCTGGGACGACAATCCGATATTACCGAAGAGAGAACGGGCGCAGGACTTCTGATGCGTCTTACTTTCGTCACTTATTGTGCCTACTTACTTATCACCGCTCAATGCAATGATAAAATGTCCTGTACATTTGAGGACGTAAACAACGCAACTGTTGCCGCGTTAACGTGGCCACTTACTGGACCAAAATAATCTAGTTATCTAGCCGAATGTTGTAACATCGATTGACTTGAGTTTGAGTTCGAACAGAAGATGACGGTCGCGACAAGCAATGATCATCACCTGCTTAAGTTTTTACCAACTATGTTGGCGTCGCTACCCCGGAATGCATCACTTAAATGACATGCATAATGCAAAACAGTTGCAATGTTACCCTGACATTCCATTTCACAATAATTATTCTGTGGTCACCTATTAAGTAAAATTTTTGCACTATTTAAACACACCGAATTTGTATGTGAAATAGAACTATGTATGTGAGATAGAGTGTGTGTGTGTGTTATATAGTTTATACTGACAGTACATAATAAAACAGTTACTTGTCTTATATTGGTACTTGGCCAATTTGTCCAAATATTTGCGTTATTGGACTCATACAAAAATGAACCTTATTTATTTAGGGGTATAGTTTATTTTGTGTTGGCGAAATAACGTGAAATTTTGAACAAATATGCCAAGGAACGCTGGGTTGTCTGAAGCCACATGTACAGTGGCACCGTAAATATGGCACATCGAGTTTTAGAAAAAAATCAGCTTTGTCTCACGTCATCCCTGTCACTCTCACTTGTGTCAGAAAGAGACTATCTCTTTCTAAAGTCCGATGTGTCATAAAAACTTCCGGTTACTTTATTTGACACTATACCCTGTCCATTCGGTAAACCGTTTTTTGACAGATCGAACTAGTGATTGCAGCAACACAATGCATTGATTGATACACGTACGGTATTATAATGTCTGTAAGAAGCCATAAATAAGATAATTCAGCAGTTATTATATTTATTTTATTACGCATTTTAAAGTTAACTTCTACGTAATTTGGAATATGTACATTCTAAGACAGCTGTCAAAAAACGGTTAGCCTAATGGACAGGCTATAACCTGACTTCCTAGCCAGGACAAACCCTTAATTTTAACTAGACAATGGTCTGTTACTTCATTCTTTTATATATTTCAGACTCCAAAGAAGAAATTGGTTTATGTTTCCCTTGGTTTTCTTTTAAAATCTGTGTCTTCACCCTTCAATAATAAGGACTATATTGTAATGTTAGTTTTAAGTGAAATTTACAAAAAAAAATGGCATATACCTCTATTTCAGGTGCGTTTTATTTCTCTGTACCTCAAGAAAGAAGATTGTTTTTAGTTTTTAAGTGTATTTTTAGATATTAAGGCGAAACCGTCACTGTAGCCCGCGAAATTCAAATTTTCTTACGTCTTTTTGAAAGTCAAAGCATTTATTTCAAACAGGCACTTAAAAGGCACTTTTGAACGTCAACATTTGCAATAAAATATAATTGATTCTAGTCGCCCCTTCCAAAAGGTAGTTTTCGTATGGAGAAGAATGGCAATAAACTCCACCGTTACTCTTTTAAAATGTTTTACAATATTTTGTATATATGTATTAATAATATATCTTTTTTTGAGTTAACGTATTTTCTAGAGCGTTATATAATTATATGTGAAGACGATGCACCTAGAATCAAATTACTATACCATAATATGTAAAGGAATTAAAAATGAAGACATGACATATAAATTAATTATGTGATAGATACTTAATACAGAATATAAAGGAATGTCAAAGAAATGATAAATTTTAAATATTATAAAATATTTATTTATACATAATTATAAAAATTATCAATGCAACACTCTAAGTTCAGATGATTTCATGAAAAAGCCATTCAATAGGGTACTATTGAATGATTATTAAGTCTAATAACATTTGAGGCCAATTCTAACTCAAGGAGTTGTAATGCTGATTCTAATGGTTATAATATTCTGAGTCAATGGTCGCGAATCCCATTGTAACCAACGTACAACTTGACTGACTTGCAAATTGCAAAAAACATAAGAAAATTTGAATTTCAGGCTATCTGCATACTCCTTATTAAGGCTCAATTTATATTGCCGCGGAACGGAGTGGAAGCGAGTTTTCGTAGCGTATTATACATAGCAGCATGAACTTTATGTCAATATTGTCAAACGTACAAAAAAATACGAGCTTATTACTGCCGGAATTCCCGAGAATGCGCGACAATTCTCCAGAAGATGCGCGACCTGTGCGTATCTGTGTATCTAACTTGTGCGTTACACTTTTGACATAAAGTTCATTATGCTTTGTACAAAAAGAAATCGCTTCCAGTCCGTTCTGCGGCAGTGTAAATTGACCCTAAGGATATTTACAAATATTTTTTAAATGTTTAAACAAAACTACATACATTATACATTACACGTTGTACATGATACATTGGCGCCGATTCCCTTGTTCACAAACTAAACTAAATTTAATTTCAGTGCATCTTTTTCTTTCTATTTCATTAAGAAAAGGACAAAAGAAATATTAGTTTAGTCCTGTCAAATTAGTCGGTGCCTGACGTAAATTGACGTATTTTTAGTAGCCATGTTTTTAATCACGTCTAAATTGTCTATGGAGTATCTTAATTTGACAGGACTAAACTAATATTTATCTTCTGTCCTTTTCATAATGAAATAGAAAGAAAAAGATGCACTGAACTTAAATTTAGTTTAGTTTGTGAACAAGAAAATCGGCGCCATTGTTTATTTACATAAATGATGTTTATTTTTGTAATTAGGTCTGTCCCCTTTAATGGAGAGCAGTGGTGGCCCAGTGGTAACGGCCGCGACTGACGAGTCGTAGGTTCGAACCCAGACAGGTGCTTTACTTTGTGTAAATTATTTCATCACCACTGCTCTCAAAACGGTGCAGGAAAATACTGTGAGGAAACCAGCATGTCGTAGAACCAAAAAATCGAAGACATGTGACCTCTGCCAACACGCACTGGGCCCGCGTGGTGGATTACGGCCCACTCCCTCTCACCGAGAGGAGGCCTGTTTTCAGGGGGAACATTATAGGTTGTTTACACTTTTACATGTCACTATTATTTTAAAACTCGATGAGGTCGATGTTTCCTATCTGACTGCTCTGAGAAGAAACACCGACACAAACTCAGAGGTCACAGTCTCTTTAAAGTCCAGACATAATCTTGGTCAGATCATGACTGAGGACCATGTAGGTAAGTTTCTGAAATGGTCTTTTGTGGAACTCATTTATTGTTTTATCTACTAGCTGACCCAACAGACATCCTGTCCGAACAATACAGAAATCTCTGAAAAAAGGACGTCAAATTTTTCGTCTCCTTTTTTATTTAATTCAAACATTTTCTAGAAACTTTTCCGATTTTTCTTTTCATAAAAATCTTATTTGGATCACTATAAAAAATTGCCAAAACGGTCCAGCCGTTCTAAAGTGATGCGCTTAACAACAAACAACATTTCATTTTTATTTATATAGATTCACGTTGAGTTTTAATTAGGGTAAACACATAGATTTATATCTCTGACTATTATTTTATATTACTGATGTTTCAATGAAGAATTTGAGATAATTTTCAAGTTATGGAACAACAAACTGAATGTGACACATAACAAAGTTCAAATTCCATTGCTACCAAAAACGTATTTATTTTGTGAACATTGGTGATTACAGGTGTTTTTCAATATAAAATGTCAAGTGCACACACCATGTTCCGCCGATAGGCACACAAAATCCTAATTAAAGTTATAGTAAATTTATTTATAAAAATTGAAACAAAAAAAGAATTCATGCAGTAGTTATAAACGAATTAACAATGTCAAAAACATATTATTAGGCATGTCAAGTTATAAAATTGTCTTAAATAAAATTATACCATTTTGTTACAAATGACGGCACGGTTGGCGCAGTGGTTAAGCGATTGACTGCTGCGCTGCGTATCGCGGGTTCGATTCCCGCACGGACCAAATATTTGTATAACCTACAAGTAGTTGTTCCGGGTCTGGCTGTTTGTGTATGTGAGTTTAAATGTTTGTAAACGCACCCACGATACAGGAGAAATTCCTAGTGTGGGACAACATTTAAATTAAAAAAAAAGTCACTCAAAAATTAACTTGGAATAAATTTCGCTAAAGAAGATACCTAACTAATTAAGTGGCGATGGAATGTAAATTATCTGATATTATAAACACTGCTTATAATCATGTTTAATGTTAGCACTAGAACTAGTAAAGACTGACCGAATCTGTGATATTTAATAATTTATTGTACACACATTAAATTAATGTTATTAATATTCTAGTTAACAAATGAATATAATCATAAGTTTATATTTTTAATTCTGAATCTTTATTATTATTATTATTGAAAGTGTATTTTACGTATCTTGGGACCCTGGGGTCTCGGATTTTTGGAAGGCGTACGAGGGGCGGAAGCCAACTCGCAGAGGCAAGTTAGAGGTACCAACCGACGATTATCCCTGTTCGCACTATGCAAGCGCACCCAAGGACAACCCCCGGTTGGTGTTGGACTATTGCAGGGTATAAAGAAAAAAAAGTATTTTCTTATTTTATTGTATTTATTATTGGATATGGAAAATATTGGGTGGCTAAAATGGTTATTTAGGACTATGAAAGATATAGCCCCTGTCTGACCGATGTTCTATAGGTACAACGTGTTCTTTTTGATATCCCATTATAAGTCTGTGCCCATAACTCTAGGGGTTCATTGTACTCATCATTATGAACAACTTTTACTATGGGACCAAACCTGAAATCGCGTTATACGAACATAAATGTAGGGGCAGCTGATTTCTCTTCTCTTTTCTGACTTTGCCGGCACTCACGGAGTGCAACCCGTTTTTTATTATTTAATTAGCTGATGCGTGTGTATCGTATAGCTTGGAGATATTTAATCTGTCCAGTCGATTCTTGAAGCAGTTCAGTGCAGTGGGAGTCGTCATATTTTCCGGGAGCCTATTCCATGCTGTTACAACTCGGTTAGACAAGAATTGCTTCAAGGGCTTTTTTCTATGAATTTTCACATAGCTTTAGGGAATGCCCACGCAAGTGTTTGTTCGCATTCAATGTGTAATGATGTTCGTTTTATATTTAGACTAAAATAATAAAGCTGATGAGTTTGTTTGTTTGAACGCGCTAATCTCGGGAACTGCCAGTCGGATTTCAAAAATTATTTTTGCTTTTGACAGCTCTATTCTTGAGGAAGACTGAAAAACACACTACGGCCCTTAGGAGCTAAAAAGAAAAAATACTTAGGAATAATGCTTCATACAAAGCGTAGCTAAAGGACACGGCCGTTGCTTAGCCGTAGCCCTGTAAAACGGCACGGCACATTGATACTTACCCTTAAACCAAATATTGTATTCAAAATAAATAATTCATATTCATACATAAAATATTATGCTGTAATTCAATTTGAAATTAAATTTTTAATACCCACACGACACCCATAAAAGTTTAACGTTACATAATGCAGTGACGGAAATCGAAAAGATTTGAACAATAAACAGTTTATTTAGCACAAGAATGATGCTTTTCTTATTTTGTGCTATATTCCTTTTTATTGATTTTGGGGAAAGTAAATGGAGCAAGGGAGTCGTTCACTACGCTATCAATAAGAAAGACTATGGTAAGTATCTCTAAGATGATAATACAAGGCGGCCATGGACGCGCAACCTGTTACCATGGAATCAGTAAGTAGGTACTATCGCCAAAACCTATATCTGAGCATTTTGAAAACAAAATCCCGTGCACGATGACCACAGCTGCGTCCGTAAGTAAAACAAAAGAGGATCCTTTTTATATCGACTAATAATATGCGCTGCAAGCAGGAATAGTCCTTACGGTGGTCAGTAGAAGTCCTGACGTCTAGGAGGTGAGCCGGAGCGGGGGTTGGGAGGCACAAAGATCCCCCACTTTTGGGTTTTTCGCATATATCTCAAAAAAGGATAAAAGGTCTTGCTTGATATACCCTTTTGGGCCATTCGTTGACTGAACTATATACCTAGACGTCTGCAATATCTCCAGAGGCAGGGACAAGACAAAGCTGAATTGTCTCTTGTACCGGTAATCACAGCGGCACTTTCAAACCGGGAACACAGCAACGCTTGGCAGCAGAAATATTTATGGTTGTACTTCCCCGAACAAGCTACCTTCTTCACAAAGTGGTTGCCATCGCGGGTAGAACCTGGATTTGGTATTGGCACAAGAAAAGAGATGCCCAGCCATGGGTGATGTCGGGCTATGGATGTTAATGATGGAGTACCTACCTATGCTCTTTGCTTGACTAATTTTTTTTTAGATCCCCACTCCCAAGACATCATAGCATCGACGTTTGAGCAGCTGCAGAAGGAAATCTGCGTGAAATTCTTCAACACGCCCCTGAATCGTACCGCACGCGATAATGAGAGGATCCTATATGTCTCCAACCCTGATAAACGGAAGAACTGTCCGCCTGAAAGCTATAATTTTGATAAGACCGTCGTGGTAAGTGTCCCTTTGCAGAACTTAAAAAGTAGACCGCGAAATTTAAAACGAATTCTTATCATTTTTTAATTTGCTGACTCTTCTCTGTCACGTCGACCGGTGTGCGAGTGAGAGCGCGCGAAGTATAGTTCGCATTATCGCGACAATTGTAGCCGTAACAAGTTTCTAATGTGCTAAGCCGCTGTAGTACCTCTAATGGCGGTCATACACGCTACGGTCTTTCGGAGAGTACACCGCACATGCATGTGATATGATCGAGGGTAAACCGCTCCAGTGGCTCCTGGCGTGTGTAGCTCACCTAAAGGCCGTCTCATTTTACAATTTTCTCCTAATTTCACAGGACATGACGATAGGCTACAAGTGTCTGAACAACGTGGATATATCCAGGATAGTCCTCGATATGCTAAAAGCCAGCATCGGATTAACAAGCAGTTAGTATTTTTTATCAGTTCTTGCTAGATTCAGACTAAGGGAGGGCACCCACGAGCAACTTTTGTCTTAGTAACTAATTTGTCTCTCACAACAAGTCTTCGCGGTACCTATATATTTATTTATATATCAATTGCTTGCTGCACTTACAGTACACACCAAAGCGCGCAACAAGCCAACAACATACATTTAACTAAAAAACTTCATACAAACAGATTTACTGCTCTAAGTAGGTACATCAAGCTACTACAATCTGTCAAATTTCTTTAATAGATTTTCAACTTTATCGCTAAAGTATTAGGTTCATGGTTGATTGGGAAAATTTAACAGTTTCGGGTAGCTTGACCTGCTGGCGTCCGTACATAAATATGTCAACTTGCGGGCTCCTGAGCAATCAGAATTATATGTACCAAGTGCGCGCATGTAGCGACGCGACAGGAGAAGAAATTGCTCGTGGGAGCTGGGATGCGCTATGGTATTTGCAGGTCAATTTTGATTAACATACAACCTGACAAGTCAGCGGGGTAATTGCGTAGATACCTAACACACTATCAGTAGCAATATATGGCTTTCATTTTGACAGTTCAACAACATTCATTGCGTTATTTACGTTGTTGAGCAGTCAATTTTTTCGAACATATGAAGCAATGGATTAGCAATATCCTTCATAATGATTCAGATTGAGATTGATTGTGTGTTTTAGAATAACGTGATTGCAACCGTAACAAATAGTGTTTACAGAATTATATGGAATTCATTAAAATTAGAATCTCCAATACGACTTCTAAGTTAGAATTGGCCTCAAAATGATTTCATTCAATAGCGTACCTAATAGGTACGTATAGAGTCGTATTGATTGAGTAAATTCTGTAAATACCTTCATATTTGTTACGTTACGATGGTGAATCATATTTTGCCTTACGGTTTCGCCTTGAGTCGAGTTACTTCTAACTCGGCTCAAGGCGAGCCTGAGCAAATAATTCAAGTATAAACCAGCAGGCTATAATAAAAGAGCCTGCTTAAATAAAAGGGCAACAGTAGCTAAAAGAGAGCATAATCTAATGAACAGATTTTGTCGCCATCACCTAAGAGAGTTATTTCATCGGACTTCGGACGAGAGAGAGGTGTGCAGCGTATCATAGACCCCAGCATAAACATATAGTATACTTACGGAATTCGTTTGTTTAATTTTGTTGTTCGCTTTGTTTACAGGCAAACCGAACAGTAACGATTTAATAAGAACGTTTCAAGAGCAGGTAATCATGAGTTGGCTGGAATATTTTTAAGTATAGAGGTATGAGGAACAGGGTGCAAAGTTCACTCATCCTCCATAGAAAAGGGAGGATCCTCCGACCAGACTGGTGTTGTGTCTGGCGGGCAAAATCATGTCGGACTGCTGTACACACGGCTACACATCAAGCTATTCTTTTCCAGTTTTAGCTGACCTCGCATTGTATAGGTTTTTCGTACAATCAGATGTCAGCTTATACTGGTTATGCTAATTGCGCGATAAACTCTGCTTGTGCGATGCAGGATTTTGCATGACGTCATTATGACGCGTAGATATAGTTCGCATATATTATTATGGCGTTGTAGATACCGCTACAATGCATTTAGGCTTTATCTTACTCTTTCAGCCTATTTTCATTCGTAGTTCCTTTAATTACGTAAATACAAAGAATAACTAATAGTACCTATGTACAGACGCCAGCAGGTCAAGCTACCCGAAACTGTCAGATTTTCCCAATCAACCTTGAACCTTATGCTTTAACGATAAAGTTGAAAATCTGTTAAATTTTTTTGACAGATTGTAGTAGCTTGATGTGCTGGCGTCAGTACCTACTTGGTAAAGAGTAATACGTAAGTGGTGGCCCAGTGCTAACGGCACTTACGAGTTGTAAGTCGTGAGTTCGAATCCAGGCAGACGCTTTACTTTGTGTAAATAATTTCATCACCACTGCTTTCAAAACTGTGGAAGAAAACATGTTGTGAGAAAAATTCGAAGAAATGTGACATCTACCAAAGCGCGCTGGGCCCGCGTGGTGGTAGGTACAGCTCACTCCCTCTCGAGAGATTAGGCTGTGTCCCAACAGTAGGATAACATTAAAAGATATCTATGCCATCACGTCTGTGGGGTTTCGCTAGCTAATTTCATTTGACCCATTATAACTGCTTATTTTATCCCCTTTTTCCTTCAGAATGAAGACGGCGAAACACTGCTCTCAGTGCAAGACCGTAACTTTATCAACGCTAATTATCTCGAGGAGTGTGGCGACTTGGTACAGAAGCCCATCGACGCGAGACGGTCACGTGGAGGGAACATGGAGCTTACTGCCGATAATGAACGGTTTTATAAGGATAAACTGTGGCCACTTGGCATTGTTATGTATGGAATCGATAGCAGGTTATGTGAGTATCTGTTCTATTTAATTATTACTAGCTGCGCCCGCGGTTTTACCCGCATAAGTTTAGATCCCGTAGGAATATCGGGATAAAAAGTATCCTATGTGTTAATCCTGGTTATAAACTATCTGTGTACCAAATTTCATGAAAATTGGTCCAGCAGTTTGGGCGTGAAGAGGTAACAAACATACAAACACACATTCTCACAAATTTTCGCCTTTATAATATTAACCATTTAATGTCCAACTGTTGGGCAAAGGTCTCCCTCCTCTTTCCACCTCTCTCTGTCCAGAGCTGCCAAGGACCAATCTTTATGAAAGGAGTCCAGCTCATCCCGCCATCTCCGTCTGGGCCTGCCGCGATGTCGTTTGCCATTAAGCGGGACCCACTGGGTCGCATGTTTGGCCCATTGATCGTCTGACATGCGGCAGATGTGTCCAGCCCTATTCCATTTAAGCGTGGCAGCTTCCGAATGACATCAGTCTTTTTAGTGATGGCACGGATTTTTGTATTCTCAACCCAGTCCACAAGTTAACGACCCATAACATATTCTATTACATATTGTGAATTAAAGTCGTAGGTAATAAGGCTCAATTTACATTGCCGCGGAACAGACGGGAAGCGATTGTTACTAACGAAATGTTACAAAGCATAATGAACTTTATGCTCACTTCACCCTAATTGCGTTAATTGCGTAACACATTTTCAATCACAATCCGAGACTTTTAAAGGATATCGCTAATCCATTGCTTCATAGGTTTGAAAAAGTCATCTGCTCAACAACGTCAATAATACAATGGACGTGGGTGAACCAGAACTGTCATGTTATATCTATACTTATAATAAATCTGTAGAGAGGTCAATTCTGTACATGAAATATATTTCCAAAATAACTATCAGGGGGTGATTAGGGATCGATACTGATGCCAAAAATGCAATCAGTAAAATTTTTGTCTGTCTGTCTGTCTGTCTGTCTGTCTGTCTGTCTGTCTGTCTGTATAACCGTTATAGAAACAAAAACTACTCGACGGATTTTGATGAAACTTGGTACAATTATTTTTCATACTCCTGAGCTGGTTATAGTATACTTTTCATCACGCTACAATCAATAGGAGCAGAGCAGTGAAGGGAAATGTTGGGAAAACGGGAGAAGTTACTCCATTTTTTACGCTTCCGTCGCGTGTGCAACCTTAATGGTTAAAGCTACACAGAAATCATGTATGACGGAAATGTTCTCCTTAAAATTATATAAAAAATATCCCACGACAGCATATGTCTATCTTTTATGGTTGACTCACAATAACACGTGTAACTCCCGATAGCTTAGCAGTTCGAAGCACTGACTAAAACCCACCCGTGTTCCTTCCTTAGCCCTTTATGTTCCAGGGCAGCGGTAACCCTTTCGGACGATCCCGCTACCCCTTCTATAGGTACTTAAGCCTCATGTGAACGTGATCTAAACAATATTACCAATACATTAACTTAATAACACACAAGGAGTTACACGCTGACGGAGTCGCGGGCACAGCTATTAACAATAATATTGTGCGGTTCCGTATTGCGATATTTTTCAACAGTATTGTAGATTGACATATTATATTTCCGTACTAAAATACGAAAGTTAATCTGTCTGTTAGGTAGGTACATCAAAACCACTGAACCGTGAGGAAGGACATAGGCTACTTTTTTTTACGAAAAACGGCGGAAACGTGGACGAAGTCGCGGGCAACAGCTATAGGTACTATATAAAATTATATATTCTGTCTGTAGGTATGTTACATTTTCACGCCTAAATCACTGAACGGATTTCGATAAAATTGCCTGCCAGCAGATGCCAAAGAGATAGATGGCATCCTGGGGAAGGATATACTTCTTATCCTTTCCGACATTCACGCGGGCGAAGCCGCGGGCAGAAGCTAGTCTGTAATATTTATGGTGTAAATAGGTACATAATAGAGACCGTCCGTACACATATTCTATTCTAATATCTTATTCTTATATTTATTTGCATTCCATAATATTGTAGAGGTGTTATCTTAAAGACTTTTTGGTAACAACATTATGTGACTGCGACCTTCACAGTGAACTCACCAGCCTTCCCGTTGCTCCAACTCGCTATGACAACCATAGAGCTGGCGAGCTGCGTGGTCTTCCAGCACATCTCAGAGGATGAGCCGCTGCAGCCAAAGAACCTGCTGTGGTTTGGTCTGGAAGGCGAGGAGGTACCGAACCTTGGGTTTATGGAGGGGAACCAGGTAGGAATATAAATTGTTGTCATATTTTGTATCTGTTTTCCCTGGCACTTGGGCGGAAGCCAAGCTGAAGTGACAGTGGGCCGGCCATGTTTGTCGAAGGACCGATTGTCGTTGGAGAAGATCGCGTACCTATGGGGAAACGTAGCGTTGGACGCCCCTCAGCGAAATATCTGGTTCCTGCCACCTGGCAGGCTGGATGCAGAAGGCGGAGAACCTGCACTTTCATTGCGTAACACACTTCTAATCCATTGCTTCAAAAAAGTCATCATTATTTTGCATTATACAGGTTAGATTTTAAATAAAAAAGTTTATTTGTTTTACAATCAGGTTTTTACACCGCAAGTCAGTATAGACGGTGTTGCCGTTCGCTACAAAATATTCAAAGAAAGGGGATTCCCCGAATTCGTCACAGAATAAGTAATGAAAAATTCCGTGCTCTTTTCAATCGGTCCGAATTCAATAGTTGCGTTAAAAATATGTATATAAGTAGTTTATCAGCCATCTTGTTACCATAACACAATCATTAGGTTGCTTAGCTAAAAAAAAAAAAAAAAATGAAATGGTTCAAATATTTACAAAATATATTTTATTATTTACTGTGAAATTTTGCCGCCCCCTAAAAAGTGCCGTTCGGGGCTCCCCCCCCCCCACTACGCCACTGGGCCGTCGGTTTTGGTAATCATCCAAATAACTTAGAAATAACTTCTCACAGACTGTGCTCATGTCCGGAATGGTAAACGGGGCTCCGGGTCACAACGCACACACCCTCAACCTTCTGATGAGGATCCTGGGTATACCCATGATGTCAAACCGTTACGATAGGACCAACTACGTGATTATCAAGTGGAACAAAGTTGCTAAGAGTGAGTTTTTTTGTTCTTTATAATTCTTTTTTCAAACTCAAACTAAAGACGCAATTTGTAAAACCAATATTGTTTGTGCGTCGCTGAGACTCAAGAGGCCCAAGGTCTGGTGGGTCGGCAGTCGGAATACGGCGCTTCAGGAAAATAAAAGAAATCAACCTATACTGTTCCCACTACTAGGTCACAGGCCTCCTCTCTGTGAGAGGAAATGGGCCGTAATCCACCACGCGGGCCCAGTGCGGGTTCGTAGATGTCACATGACTTCGAATTTTTGGTTCTAGTACATGCCGGTTTCCTCACGATGTTTTCCTTCACCGTTTTTGAGATGAAATAAATTACACAAAGTAAAAGCGCCTGTCTGGGTCTGAACCCACGACACAACTCGTAAGTATAGCTACCACTGCGCCACCAGTGTTCTCAGCTCTCAGGATAATAACCACAAAGCCTAATTACACAGTAGGCTTAATAGGTACCTGGTACCTTAGTATAGTTCGCGCCAAACTTTATGGCGGCTCTGAAGTTCGCTTCACGCTGCGCAGTACCTCACCCCTCACCGCCGCTGACACGTGAAAGTGTTACGTGACGCCCTAAACTTTAAATCAGGCTGTTTAAGTACAGACGCCAGCAGGTCAAGCTACCCGAAACTGTCAAACTTTCCCAATCAACCTTGAACCTTAATGCTTTAGCGATAAAGTTGAAAATCTATTAAAGAAATTTGACAGATTGTAGTAGGTTGTGATGTGCTGGCGTCTGTACTTACTGTACTGCATAATTACAGGATACTGAATGACTGACCCCTGACATACAGATACACCTCAGGAGTCAGAGGCTTCAAACAAGTTTTTGTAACCTATTATACTGAATTTAAAAAAAACTTTGCCCCTTTATACCTACTTTAGGAGTTTTAGACACTGAACGTCTTTAAACAATGATATTATAGCTTCTTTAACCGCAAAGTTTTAAACTATGAAACTATTGTAGCGGTATCTACAACGCCACATGCGAAACAACGCGTCATACTGACGTCACGCAAATCCTGCATCTCGCAAGCAGAGTTTACCGTGCAATTAGCATAGATACAATTTCCCAATATCAATCATTTGGGCAATTGCCCGCCAGACACAACACCCGTCTGGTTGGAGGATACTCCCTTTTCAATGGAGGATGAGTGAACTTACACCCTGTTCCTCATACTTCCAAACTATGTTGGGGTCGGCTTCCAGTCTAACTGCTGCAGCTGAATACCAGTAGTTTACATGGAGCGACTGCTTATCGGACCTCCACAACCCAGTTACTGGGTAAATACAATAGCTCTTTGTAAGACTGGTTGTCAGACGTTCGGGATTCTGACGTCCCGTAATGACTGTCAAAGATCCACAAATGACGGCCGGGACCAACGTCTTAGCGTACTTTCCGAGGCACCGCGGGACCTCGGTATGTAAAGTTGGTCGGTTGACCATCTTTACATACCGAGATCCCTCGGTCCATGGACCGACCGTGGCAAGTGTAGCTTAACCAGATCCATCGACCCGTGCTGCTGTTATTACTTAGGCACGAGTCCCTATGCAAAGTGTTCTTAGACCATTAAACCTAAATTGTTCAATGTTTTTCTGACCCACAGTGAAGGAGCACTACCTAGAACGCACTCCGCAAGAGGCCTGGCTCAAGAACACGGAGGGCGAAGGCGCCGCGTATGACTTCGACAGCGTCACACACGCACCTGCTAACTTCATGTGTGCGGACTGTTCACTTGGCGAGCAGACTGTGGAGCCGATACAGGTGAGCGCGAAAAGCGTGCGTTCAGTTTTTGGCTCGAGGCCAAAATCAAAAGTAATTTATTCAAATTAGGCTGAGAATCAGCACTTTACGAACGTCAAAATTACAAAAGACAGTCCTCCAAAGCCTTTCACCACTTCCTAGTGCTTTCGCTGGGAAGAAAAACTGGCGCAACAAACTCCCCAGCAGCACAGCTGTCTCGAGGCCAAAAATTCAATAAAAAGTTGCTTATATGTTACGTTGCCCCACACTAGGAATTTCTCCTGTGTCGTGGGTGCGTTTACAGACATATAATAATAATAATAATTGGCTTCATGTTTCTTATTCATGTATATTTATTGTACTTATGTAAAGCTGTTGGTTTTCCATGTGATAAATAAATAAATAAATAAATAAACTCACAGCCAGACCCGGAACAACTAATTGTAGGTCATACAAATATTTGTTCCGTGGAATCCGGGAATCGAACCCGCGACATGCAGCGCAGCAGTCAATCGCTTAACCACTGCGCCAACCGTGCCGTCTGTATACGTAATAGGTACTTAGCTACCGCCGTTTTTGACATCTACACATTCATTGTAAGATGATGCTGTCCAATTACGCCGGCTGTCGCTGAAAGCCACTAGAGCTTTGTATCGCATTAAATAGGGTCGTAGCATTATGCTGAGCGATGGCCGTTATGCGGGTGTTGTGTTTGTGTTGTTTCTCAGCGTCATTATCATCATCTGCCTAGCCTTTTCCCAAATATGTTGGGGTCGGCTTCCAGTCTAACCGGATGCAGCTGAGTACCAGTATTTTACAAGGAGTGACTGCCTATCTGACCTCTATCCTCCAGTCTTTCTCAGCGTCACGTTTACCGCAATTTTTTTTTTCTATTTTATATTCCAGGACCACCTCTGGCAGAGGACGCTCTCAATGGGCCACACGACGGAGCTGAGTCCCGCAGACGTTGAAACGGTGAAGCTGCTGTACAGCAGGCAATGCCAGCTTCGATTCATGAGCAATTCCAAGAAATAACGCTTATATTACTGAAATAAACATTATGATTATCACACCGTTTTTCTTTGAAGGGAGTTCTTTTTTTTGGGATTTTTTTTATGGAATATTTATTCAGAGGCGTATTATTGAGGCCAATGCAAGCCTGGCCTGGCGACTTAGCGAGTTGTGGGGTCTTAGATTCGATCACCAGACAGACGATTTAGGGCGGGCGCGGCGCCCACTGGCGGCACGGCAGGGCAAGGGATTTTTATGCGACGAATAGAAATATAACTTTATATGTATGACAATAAAATTTAAATTTCAATTATGATGCCTAAGGACGTCGCAGCATGCCTAAGGATACCGCGGCATCGTTGCCGAGAGCAAAAAGTTGTGCAAAATCCACGAAAACCTACTGCCGACAATTTCTTTGCAGTTTGGCAGGTGTTATGTTAATATAAAACTAACATTATGGAATAAATAAATATATTTTAAAAAAGAAACCCGAAATATAGCCCAGAACAGTTACTGGGTATCGTGTTACCCAGTACCTGGGTTGTGGTCAGATAGGCAGTCGCTCCATGTAAAATACTGGTATTCATCTGCATCCGGTTAGACTGGAAGCCGACCCCAACATAGTTGGGAAAAGGCAGGCAGATTGTTAGTAAATACTTCCCACAAAAAAAAAAACCGACATTTTTATTATTTTACATTTTTATTAGCTCTGGCTACATGATACAGAGTCTTATCACAACATTTTGAAACAACTATCTTACAATACATACGTCAGCCTTATAGAATAATGTAAACATACAGGGTGGCGATTTAGTTACTTGCATACTACATAGGGGCGACTGTACCAGTCATAATAAACACCTTTC
Source organism: Apamea crenata (assembly GCA_949629185.1). Classification (NCBI taxonomy): domain Eukaryota; kingdom Metazoa; phylum Arthropoda; class Insecta; order Lepidoptera; family Noctuidae; genus Apamea; species Apamea crenata. The sequence goes on along the minus strand of OX451382.1, from coordinate 6,843,273 downwards.
GCTATGTAAAGCCCGTATTCATGGTATAGATTTGTTTACAAACAAAGTTTAATCAACATGTTGCAGAGTTGATCACGGCATGTTGACAAGCTCTCCCTCGACGAGCGACAACATCTGAGGGGCAATTCTCGTAATTTTAAGAACGTTCACAGTCTGGTCTCAATCTGTTAAAAATACCTCTAATTTCCCTATATTTTGACATTTGTTTGTCGCCGAGATGGGACTGCGACTTGATTTTGAACGTTTTAAATTACGAGAATTTGGCCTTCTGTTTATCAACAATTGTTGACGTGTGTGGACGTGTTTGCAACCAGTTTATAAACATGGCAGTAGTGTTTTGAATACAATAGATACAGAGAACAGAACAACACTATTTCCTCGGGCAATATTTAGAAGCAGACTGGCGTGTGGACAAGACATATTGATATAAACTTTGTTATCAACAATGTTGATCAACTGTTGAAACCATGAATACGGAGCTTAACTCATCCGGATAGCTTATGATACCGGGCGGTGGAAGGAAGTAGAAGGAAGGTGGGCTCAAGGTAGAGCATCAGCAAGATGGCAGCATGCACCAAGCGGTCCGCACTGCAGACGACCGCATAACTTAGAAACGCGTCGAATGTGATCGCGACCCTCAGCATTGAGGCTTGAATTTTTTTTTCTTTTGTTCCTTGTGGAACAGGCTAGGGTCAGGGACCATACTGCCTAGCCATCAGTTTGTAGAGGCATAAATAAGAAGAGAAAAATGTCTTTTAGACTCGTATGAGTTTCATAGCGAAAGTTGTTTAGTAATTTTGCAAGAACCGCTTCCTTGATGGATGCAGGACAACTAAATCGCCTCCGTGTATACAGGAAGGAGGAACAGTCAGTGACGGGTAAGCACCTTACAATATTGATGATAGCTAATTGAACTCGAAATACAGGCATTTTTCTTCGAGTAGGTATTTTGTTTTTATTCCATTGAGTAAATTTTCATTATTTCATATTAAATTCCTGAAAAGTCTATTTTTACTCAAAAATACAGGCGTGTTTACTTCGAGTATTTTTATTATTAGTCTATTGAGTAAATTTTCATTAGATATTTCATATGAAATTCATGAAAAGTCCATTTTTACTCAAAAAACAGGCATGTTTCCTTCGAGTATTTTTTTTATTACTCCATTGAGTAATTTTTCATTATTTCATATTAAATTCCTGAAAAGTCTAATTTTACTCAAAAAGACAGACATGTTTTCTTGGAGTATTGTTTTTTTATTCCATTGAGGGCAAATATCTGTCGTTTGAGAAATCTCATACGACAGATATTTTTTATTTGTGGAATAAAATTGACGTCTGACAGATTATGTATGGAAGAACTGTCAAAAATTCAAAATTATTCCTCGAATAAAATTATCTGGCGTTGGAAAAATCAGCCCTAATTACTTTAGGGCGCATTCCACCAAACTTTTATACATAGAACAAGTCTTATACTGAGAATAAATTATGAATTTTTGAGTTTTTCCATACTGGAACTGTCAAACGTCAATTTTATTCCACGGGTAAAAGATATCTAACTTTGGTAAAATTAGCCCTTAGACTTTTCAGGAATTTAATAAGCAGTCAGTCAGTGAGTATATTAAATTACTGAAAAATCTAATTTTACTAAAAAAAAAACCGGCGTTTTCTTGGAGATTTTTTTTATCCTTGAGTATGTAGATGAATTTCTTTTATTATTACGACTGCATATTAAATTCCTGAAATCTCTTATTTTAGCCGGGAATTGAACCGATACAAGAACTTAAAAATAAGTAAAAGGGTTCCAAGGACCCAGCAGTGGGAACATTATATTCAAATTGTATTTATGTTTCAAATTAAATATCAACTTTATTTCAATGGTAATTAAGTTGATTTCAGAGTGACTAGCACTATTGAAAAAGTTATAAAACTGTTTGAAGTTGTAGCGTAAATTGAACTTTATTGTGTAGAAATGTAAAATTATTTTTCCATAAACTCATATTTGTTTACATTTTTGGCGAATATGTCGCGATTCAGGTATCTATAGGCTTACTATGCTATATGTACAAATACATACATACATGACGACAGAGGATTTCATGTTAAATTCACAACTACATGAGCAGTAAAGAGGCCACAATACATTCTACATAGCTAGGTATTAACAGTTACGGGTTTAAATACCTAACACTTCGCCCACGAACGCATGCACATAGGAATATCGCGGCGGGATTTAATCGCGCACTGGATTTTCAACTCTCGGTGTTCAGCCGAGCGTTGAGAATCCAATAAAGCGCGTCATAAAAACACACTGTTGGATTTTCAACTCTCGGCGCTAAGCAGTACGTTGAAAATCTAGTGCGCGAAAAATTTTCGCCGCGGGAAAAACGCGCCCTTACAAACTTGGGCTTACGCAAAATTTAAAAGCGATTTTCTTGTGAGATTCCACATTTAAGATGACACGTATGTTATAATAGTATGGTTTCGAAAAATAAAAGGAAATACCTGGATGAGAGACGCACAGAACAGGGAAGTATGGCAGAAGAAAGGAGAGGCTTGTACCCAGCAGAGAGAGAGTGATTCCGGGCTGAAAGGATGATGATGAGGCTTCAAAAATACTATGTACAGACGCCAGCACATCAAGCTACTACAATATACGACGGCACAGTTGGCGCAGTGGTTAAGCGATTGACTGCTGCGCTGCGTGTCGCGGGTTCGATTCCCGCACGGAACAAATATTTGTATGACCTACATGTATTTGTTTCGAGTCTGGGTGTTTTTCTATCTATAATATGTATGTATTTACAAAAAAAATGTATATAAGTAGTTTATCAGCCATCTTGTTACCATAACACAAGCATTAGGTTGCTTAGCTTGGGACAAATGGTGCTGTGTGAAATGTCAAAAAAAAAAAAAAAAATATGTCAAATTTCTGTAATAGATTTTCAACTTTATCGCTAAAGCATTAGGTTCAAGGTCGATTGGGAAAATTTCACAGTTTCGGGTAGCTTGACCTGCTGGCGTCTGTACCTATCACTATCTGGCGTAGACGGTGGGACCAGCATTCGCAGCATTATTGGCTTTAGTCCAACGTGTAACAGCGTACATGCTGCACAAAAGCGACGCTAACGCCGCAACATTTTGGATTGAATCATGTCTATGCAAGGTTTCACCAGATCTTAAAATATTGCTGGTTACATGTGAATGTATACGCCTATCTGAAAAATTTGACAGTTTCGGGTAGCTTGACCTGCTGGCGTCTGTACATAAAATATCAATGAATATTTTAGGAGAAAATCGCTTTTGAATCTTGCGTAGGTAAGCGTACTTATGTCTTAAAATTTTACGTTCTAATTTGAATTGATGTCAGACGTATTGCCATATCAAGGAATAAACTCTTCAATTATTACTTTTTTTAGGAGAAAGCGCAAGAGTATTAAATTTTTTTAAAGTTTATTTTTTTATTTGCAGGTCAGTGGCGCCGATTCCCTTGTTCACAAACTAAACTAAATTTAAGTTCAGTGCATCTTTTTCTACCTATTTCTTATAATTAAGATACTCTATAGACAGCTTGCTGGCAATATTAAGATAAAGCTATAGTCACCTACCTAATTTGTTAATGATAAGGTAAATTAGTTTTTTAAGGTTCACATTTTATTGCTTTAGATTTATTTTTATAAATATACGATGTTTGAGGTAGTTTGTTGTTCCCTTATATATCGATAAAAAATCACCTGTCCTTTGGGCTAAAGTTAGCTTGCTGTAAGAGGCCACAAATTTTAAATTTGTAACAGTGGCCAGTGACCAGACGCCAGATTAGACGTGATTAAAAACTTGGCTACTAAAAATACGTCAATTAACGTCAGGCGCTGACTAATTTGACAGGACCAAACTAATATTTATCTTCTGTCCTTTTTGTCAGGTTGTATGTTGAACAAAATATGATTCATTCGCGACCGTGACATGTATATGCGGAATTTTAATCATCAATGCAACTCTCAAAATTCATTCCGCACCCTAATTGCGTAACACACAATCAATCTCAATCTGAATCATTTTGAAGGATATTGCTAATCCATTGCTTCATATTATGTTCAACAAATTTGTCATGACAAGTGTCTGCTCAACAACGTAAATAACGCAATGAATGTTGTTGAACTGTCAAAATGAAACCGATTCCGATTGATCGTGTGTTACGAAATTAGGGTGCAGGGTTTTACGGAAGAATGAGGAAAATGTCGTGAGGAAAGTTTTGAGTATGAATGTCGATGGCTATAAGAGTAGGGGAAGACCAAAGAAACGATGGATGTGATGAACTGTGTGAATGATATAGTTAGAAAGGAGGTGACTGCCGAGATGGCAACTAATAGAGAAGTAAGGAAGAAAAAGACATGCTGAGCCGACAACAAAAAATTGAGAAAGTCTCAAAATTCGTATTACTCTATTGAACGACTACTTTGATGAAATCACGACTTTTAAGCCAAAACATACAACACTGACCTGTAAATTAAAAAAAAAAAGGTAAATAACGAATTTCGTCGGCTACCTTAGCGTATACCGCTTGCTTCTTAGCGTGTCGATAGCAATCTAAATGGACTCTGTCCAGAATCCGGCCACTTGCTTGGCGCCATCACCAGCGTCCATCAGTTCCTGTAACGTGCAGCTGACAGGACACGCAGGACACGATATTAAGTGTCCCATCGTTTGCGGAACATGCGGCTTAAAGTATTATTATATTTCTAAGTCTGATTTAACAAATAATTATGACTCCAAGGTATCCTAGCAACATCTTTGCAATAAGAGACATGATTCCTATACACCTCTTTAGAATCGGCAAGAAAATTACACAAGCCACATGTCAAAATTGGCGCCATTTCACATTTCTCACAGGAGAAATCCGTCTGTCCATTTTCGGTTTTTACAATACAATAATCGCAGTTCTTTAGTCGATTTTTGTCGTCCTCCAAATCGATTTTAGCGTCGCCATTTTCTTTTTCCTTCTCTATGGTCTCTTTGACATCTGTCACAGGAATGGTGGGAATAGATTTTTCGGCCCTTTTCGAACGCAACTTGCTTTTGCATTGTTTGAAGAAATTGTTGAGTTTTCCTCGTACAGCATCTAATTTAGTCATGTTTGTGTTTTCAGCCGGTTTTGATTCAGTATCTGGATTATTTTCGATTTTAATATTTTCTGGGGTTATTTTGTATACCGTTATAAATTCACTTAGGTCCTTTTTTTTATTAGGAACATTGGCAGTGTTTGAAATATTCGCATCGTCGACATCTGAAAGAGTTTTTGGGATTTCGTTCGTTCCCATATCGGAGTTGGAACGATTATCTAAATCTATGATAGAACTTGAATCATCATTATTACCTAAACTAGAATTTGTACAACTATCTCTAATAACTATATCAACGGATTTTTTATCCAACGCAGAATTCATTTCTTCTAAACTTTCTTCACTTTTGAATTCAGAACTCGTAGGGAGATCTTTATCAAAACCCGGACTTTTTATCGAGAATTCTTCTTTAATTTCCGGTTTTATCTCTATTGTTAAAATTTCCCTATCTGCATTATCGTGTTTTGCCGCTACTATTTCATTTTCATGTATATCAATAAGTTCTTCCTTTATTGCAATATCATCAATTTCACTTTTATTATCTACCGATTCTGCTAGAGACTGTTCTATAGGAATATCCATATTCTCAAGATTTTTCAGAATTTCTTCTTCATTGAAACTCAAATCGGAAAAATCTTCACTTTCGGAAAGCTTCCTATTTTTATTGTTTTCATCATTTTTCACTACATTTTTAGTTTGAATAGTTTTATTCTTTATATTACCCAGAATGTTTTCTAATTTCTGTTTTTTCTTGACGAACTTTTCGTCTTTTTTGTTTTCGATTACTTTCGGCTGTTCAGTGTGTTGTTTTATTGTAACTATATTGATCGATTTACTTGATTTTTTATTATCTGTGACTTTTCTCTTCTTTGCTTCTTTAGTTATCTTTTCAGGAGGCCCTTGTGGTCTTGTGTCTACTGAATCTGGAAATAATAATGTATCGTCAAATGTCTTATCTGCTAATATTACGTCTATTTTCATATATAACATCACGCCTAAACCGCTAAACTTAGGTGGGATTGGGTCGAACGTGTCTGCCGCATGTCAGATGACAGTTGGGCTAAGAGAATTACCGATTCGGTCCCACTAAACACACACGACGCTATCGCGGCAGGCTGAGACGAAGATGGCGGGACAACCATGACTCCTACCGTAGGGACTGGCCGGCACTCCCAAAAGACAGAATAGGCTATTTTAATAAAAAAATCTAATTAGTCCGTCAGATTATCAAAAAATATTGAACCCGTATTTTTTTCTTTTGTCAATTATATAAAAAATTATGAAGATATCGCCCGTTAAAGTTCCGCGTGACGTCACTTGCTTGTGACACTTTTGCAAGCAAGTGACGTCAACCAAAAACCCCAATAACATTTAACCCGAGTCGAACGTAGGACCACAAAAAAAGGACACTCAACAGTCGCGCTTGCAACCACGAGATCAACGGGCAGCTAGGATATGTATAAAGTATACGAACGTCTTGGTGACAATGGTTTTGTAGCGGTATCTACAACGCCACATACGAACAACGCGTCATACTGACGTCACGCAAATCCTGCATCTCGCAAGCAGAGTTTACCGTGCAATTAGCATACATACAACTTCCCGACATCAACCGTTGGGCAATTGCCCGCCAGACACAACACCCGTCTGGTCGGAGGACATTCCCTTTTCTATAGAGGATGAGTGGACTTTACACCCTGTTCCCCACGCCATCATACGAGCGAGTGATAAACAATCCCAAGTAGCACAGATAGCTGTATAACTACTCACTTTTAGACCTATTTGAAACTCTATGCGTATTAAGACTCTTTTAAGAGTACACAGGTGATCCTACAGCTGCATAATAGCTGTCAGTGATATTTAAACAGCTTAGGCTGATTAAGAGCTGCATTGAGGCTGATTAAGACCGACAAAACTACAATTAATACGCTACGAGTGCTATAAAGGTATATTTTCAACGACTCTATTCAGCTTTGAACCTTTTCTAATGCCTTAACCGTAGTAAGAGCTGTTTAGTGGATGAAATAACGCCAAATGCTGTATAAGAAGGTATTTGTGAACTCCTATTACACTGACTTATTAAAGGGGCACGTGTGAACTATTATGACGTTAATAGCTGTATAATGGATGACTTGTGGCCCACATTACAGCTTATTGCTGAATATGTTTACCGCTAATCAGCCTTTATACTGCCATTGATAGTGTCTGCATAGCGGCTGCTTAAACATTCACTAGATGCCTCGCAGCTGCTTAGAGACTCACTAGTGTATCGAATTAAGGGCTTCTACTTCATAGTGGTTCACATAAGTACCTTTAATCAGACTTTATCTGAATAAAAGTAACATGTGGTACTGTAATCAGTCAGTGTACCTAGATGGCGATTACACTGACGTATATATTTTATTGCTTTATAAATATGAATTCGACTAATTCGTGGAAAATGAAAGCTAGAACAGGGGGCATTAGAAGAAAATTATCGAAAGAGTATCAAAGAATTATGAAGACAGAAGAAATAAAACGTTCAAGTCGGGATGTAACGCAAAGCGTGACGAATAGTTTGAAACAGGATGGTTCCGTACAAAATATTAGTCGCAATAGCTCAGAAGATATTGCACATTCAACAAATTATGTGTGTCCAAGTTCTTCTTCCAGTAACCTCGGTGATTATATTAATTGTTCAATTCTAAACACCGGCAATTATAACTCGGAAAAAATATCGAGTTCTGAAGATGATGACGACGGCAACTATAGCGATGATGTAAAGCACTCACTGTTTAGGGAAAAAATTAGAACGTGTAGAAAAGAGTATTAACCATGTTGCTTTAAAGGATCTAGCAGCAATTATCAACAACATACTTTGTAAATAAAACAAAATAAATGATTTAACTTATACATATTTATTGATTCATTTAGCTCACATGAATTGGTACTCTGTCAATGTTGGTACCATCTGTCACAGAAAAGTAAAAGGTAATTCAGTCTTGAAAAATATTTCCGAAGCTTCTACTGTAAATGCTGCGTCCCACGAATGAACCATGTCAAAAAAAACTTCCTTAATAATTTGTAGTTTTTCAAAGCAATTTTCGATTTTTCTCCATTGTATCTATTTGATCCACTATTCGAGTTTGAATATTATGTGGAGTTGGATCAGCGGTTTCCTGGCACCCGCAGTGCCAGGAAACCGCTCATAGACATCGGTGTCACTATATCGCTCCATACTTTCTAATTCAATTTCTGCATGTGCGTACGAAAACAAATTTTGCCTTTTTAGATCGCAGTTCATTTTCTTCCAATCAGGACTCGGCTTCGAACGTTCTTCCTTGATCATCTTCAAAATGTTTTTATTCTTTGGAGGCCAACTTAATATTCCATTAAACTCCCAAAGTGACGGTACAATGCTCAATCGATCACCATCCGGTTCTGAAGTACTAACGACCTTAAAAGGCATTATTCTGTAATAAAGAAATGAAACAATCACTTAGTTATTATAAGTAATAAATACATAACTTGTACAAAGGTATCATCTGGGTAGGTAGGTAGTATTGTTAGCATAAGCTTTTTACAGTTTTTAGGTACCTGCTTGTTTATGTCAATCGTAAACGTTATTACGAATTGAGGTATAAAAACAGAACTAGGTACATTAAAAGAGTACGAAACGTTCCTTTCGACCATGCAGGCAACGACGACAAGCGACTGGCGACAGTGCGTACCGAGAGCCGACTGAGCACTAAAAAACAGGCGCATCTAGCGCGCGAACGACAGAAAGAGATGGCCGCATTTAGGCACAATAGGCTAGGCGACAACACAGTTTTATAAACGAGAGCCGCGCGCGCGCGGTCTTCGCAGCCGTTAAGTTTATCAGTCGATCCGATACATTATGAGGATCAAATGTCTCTAAGGGCCAATTTCATAAATACAATACAAAAGTCAGAAATGAGCGTCAGCTCTAAATTCAATTACAATCAAACGCAAGGACAGTTGGACCTAGTTTAGCAGAAAGGACTTAACCCATATTCTTCCCAATAACTCGAAAATTGCGTTAGTGTATGTAATACAACTTGACTCATAAAAATATTAATATACATATTTGCCCATAAGTTACAATATTTCTAAATATTCCATATACAATACATACACACATACATATTCATTGTAGCAATACACACCTAAACTTAAAACCTCATAACTCAAAAATTACTTTTTGTGGCTTGAGTCCTTTCTGCTAAACTACGTCCAGTTATCGTTTAACTTAACGAAAATTAAGCGTGACGTCACGTTTTGAGTAACAGCCTTTTTAGAGTATGTAAAAACTAGGAAATGAAAATATGTTGAGGATGAAATATTGCATTTATGTTTATGTTGCAGTACAATTTATTTTACAATAAAAAAAAATTATAAATCGATTTATATATTAATATATTTCTACCCAATTTGAAAAGTTCGTGCGCGCGTAAATCGGTGTGTTAAATAATATCACTTTGACAATGTTGAATCAGAAATTATCCATGCGGTGGTTTTAGATATAATACTACGGATCCCTAAAGAGTCTGTATAACAACTGTTTAATTGTTCACATTATGGTTAACGGTAGAGCTTGTGGGCCATTAAAAGTAAAGAAAACAGCTTATAGCTGCATACAGTTCACATGTGTAATTTTTTTCAGTTTTTTGCTGATTAACAGTACCCTAGTGAACTATTAGACAGCTTTTTGCAGCATATAAGAGTTTTAAATATTCACGTCGCTGTTTAACATTGTATTGTATAACCTATAAATATACTGATTCATTTTTCAACTTTTATGATGTTTTGTGTATGAATTAGGAATGTATTGCATTAGGTTTTACTTCCTGATAACATAATAATAACTTTTTATCTTATAATTCTTTTCAAAACTCTAAAAATTGTTTATTCAAGTTTTCATCACGGCTTATTTATATTACAAAACTAATTAAAAAGAGAATATATTCGTGGCGCACTAAAATTTTCTTAGACAATATATATGTATAATGTCAGTGAAATTACATTCCCAGTCATTTTTCTTTTATTATTAAGTAAAACAATGTACTTACCAGATATGAATATTATCCACGTATAATTCACTCCACGAAACATAAAGTGTTCAACTGGCAGCTTGGGTTACATTTACATTTGCTTCTATATGTTTGCTACATCAAATATGTTCACTTTTACACTGGCCGCAAGCAGCCTTTCCCGGTTTTAAACATCTATTAAGAGCTTAGATGTGACATATTTACTGAATAAAGAATAACTTGTGATCTCTTAGTCAGTCGATATTTAGCGCATAGTACTGTCGTTACCTTTTATAACACTGTTAAATTGCTGCTACACAGTTCCTAAGCAGCTACGTGAACTTAAGGCTGAATAATTTGTGCCCATTTAAGAGTTATAAGAGCTGAATAAGGCCCTATACAGCCATTATGCAGCTATTTTATTCAGCTTTAAGCATAATGGGAATCCGTTATGCGGCTGATAAGCAGCCTCGTGTGCTACTTGGGAAGGTAGGAAGGAACATGAAGTATTTCAAGTACATACTTTGTAGCGGTTTTGTTCAAGAAAGGCAGAAAACTGTTATGGTGAATATTATTGTTAAAGCGTACTTATACAGGGAGGCAGGGACATCGCCGCGAAACATGTTACCATGGCTTCAGCACACGATTCTAGACCCTAGATACTAGCGTAAAACTTATGGAAGAACAAGACATGTCGCGCCGACCCCAAATAAATTGGGATAATGACGAATTACCTTCAAGCGGATCATCATCAGGCGGGTCCTCCCACCACACAGGACTGGGGCAGGTCAGGATCTCCATGAAATCCTCATCGCTAAGACTCCTGGTCTCCTCCATCATCCGCACCATATCTTGCATGCTTAGTTCCGGACTGCTGCAAGGTCTAGCGGAGATCCTGGACCTTTTTAATGATTTCGATCCGTTTTGCGATGAACTGTGTTTTGAGGGCGGTGATTTAATGCCTGTAAGATGGTTATTTAGGCTGTTTAGAACTTATTTCTATAAGATTGATATCGACTTATTCTATTGATATCGACTTCTTATTATCAAAATGTTGTCTTAACTTATTCAAGTGTATTTAAAAAAAATAATGATTTTCTTAACATCCAAGTGTTGAAATTAATCCTGACTACAATTACCTTTCTGTGGTGTTGCCAGCTTCCTCTTATTCGTAGCTGCGATAACTTTGAAATTGTGTTTGGGTTTCAACATTATTTTCTTAGTGGTAACATCGCGTTTTAATGTATTCGGATAATACTCTACTTGTTCTATGACTGCATCATCGGACTCTATGACAGGAGCTTTAAGTAGAGACACTTGTGCGCGTTTTACGGTTTTTGTAACTTTAGGCGACTTTATTTCTGGTTTAGTTAGTTCCGGTTTTTCGGTTTTCTTCTCTTCTTTATTTCTTAGTTGTCGTGACTTGGTTCGCGTTATTATTGGCTCTGGAGCTTTGGGTCTTGGATTTTTTGCCTTTCTTGAGGTTTTCGTTTTAGATGACATTTCTTCCTGAAAAAATAAAGATGGAGAAGTTAGTTCATTGACCTCGATAATGATAAACTCGAAATATGAATGCTGTCTTGAAACGTTTTTTTTCTTTCTTATTTTTACTTTTATTTAGTACCTACTTATGTTTATTTCTATCCTGTTTAACACATCAAATCATTTTTATTTCAGGATAACACCCATTTTCATCACCTGCCTAGCCTTTTCCCAACTATGTTAGTGTCGGCTTGCAGTCTAACCGTATGCAGTTAAATACCATATTATGAAATGAACATGTTTATTCTGTAAATAATATATTGGAATAACTTTTACACGTCATATTATTATAAAAAATATAAGCTAGATGAGGTTGGCATTTCCTATCTACACTGAGAAAAAAGGCCGAAATAAACTCAAGAGGTCACAGTCTCTTTTAAAGTCCAGATATAATCTTGGCCAGGTCATATGAATACCTAGCTGTTATCTATACCTAGTTATAATTATTTGCAATGCTGTGGTCTCCTGTAATGTAATTGAAGGAATACGTGAAATATAAACTTATCGTCGCTGCGCTTTCCCTATTCATGTGTTTTTTACACACTTTACAGGAGACGCAAAATACTGATTTTCTCAAAAAATAAACAGATTATTCAAATAATTTACTTTTACTTTAATACATAAATAACAAATTGACGTAGTTTTAGATTACTTTTGAATAGATAACATTATTAATAATGCGAAAATTAAACATGATAGGCAAATTTGACACATAGAGATATTTATTTGAGTCGTAAATACAAGCCATGTGCAAATATAACACATAACTACTTTATATTTCTATGGAATCTTATTGAAACATGCTATAGCTTCACATAGCTATTCTTTTAGAAATAAATAATTATATATTTGAAAAACCAAACTTGACCAAAAAACTCGCTGTGTGCAGTGAAGCACATATCGGGCGCAATTTTTTCTCTCTTCTTTTTTGCTTTCTTATTAGTGAACTTATTTTGGCTATGTGAAATATATATATAATAACTAGCTGACTCGGCAAACGTTGTTTTGTCATATAAATTATTTCTAGCTGCCCGGCGCTACTTCGTTCGCGTGGTGTCCTACCCCCTACGCTACTCCTACCCCTCTCCTACACTACTCCTACCCTACTCCTACTCTAGGGTGGACACCCCTTATCACTTAGGGGTTTGAAAAATAGATAGTAGCCAATTCTCAGACTTACTGAATATGCATAACAAATTTCATAAGAATCGGTCAAGCCGTTTCGGAGGAGTAGTAGTTCGCTAGTATATTGGACGAGAATTTTATATATTAGATAATAACACTTAGCGTGTTTATATGCAAATTTCGATGTATGAATGTCACGTAGCTACTTCCGTAACTCTTTAAATGTTGCATTTATCACATAGCTGTTTTTACAGTATGTGTGTATTCAAATAACGATTCAACCTGCATAAAAAACCGAAAATCACGAAATAACACAGCGACTTTTTCACGTGCAACGACGTTATGTATTATTGTGATTTCTATTGTATCCATGTATCCTACTTTCTACTACGAGTAAGCTTATAATCATGAAAGTTTGTGAGGATGGATGTTTGTGACTCCTCACGCAAAAACTCCTGAACGGATTCGGATGAAATTTAGCACACATATATACCGCCTGACGCTGATTTTCTTTCAGCTGCAGCCCACGAGTGCCATACGCTACGATAATGAACACATACGGAAGTGTGTATCATTTTTACCACGGGGCATCATGTTACACGCAAAAGCTACTGAAGCTGAACGGATTTGGATGAAATTTGGCACACAGATAGTTTATAACCAGGATTATCACATAGGATACTTTTAATCCCAATATTCCCACGGGATCGAAACTTATGCAGGTGAAACCGCGGGGCGCTGTTAGTAAATAATAAATAAACTCCCTTTTTTGCAGGGATTTTTGTAGGTAATTTTTTTACAACTCCATATTTTATGGCAATCATTACAACTGATCGTAAGCATCTCTTTAATACCTACAAATAGTATTTATAAGCTACTATTGAATATTTTATTTTCTATGCTAAGAGACATGAAACCTGTTCGCCACTTGCCAATATGCGTTCTGAGGGCGTAGTGCGAGTTTTTCTACCTACTCGATGGCAACTCAGATTTGTATGGAATGACAGCAGTGCTATCGAGTTTCCACTAGATGGCGCTGCTCTAATACCGTACAAATCTGCATTTACGTTCACGCGATCGAGTAGGTAAAAAACTCGCACTACGCCCTCTGAACAAGTGCTGAATGTGATCCCGGCTTGGCACGATAAAAAAGGGAGCAGAACGCAGCGTGTCACTTACAGACCAGTCAGCCGACAATGTTCTGTCATTCGTTAATAAAATTAATTAATTTTAAGTCAAGTTACACTTTTAAGGAATGATTCAGTCTACCAGAGTCCCTAAAACAGAAATATTTACAGGAAAAAATACTGTTAAAACGAACAGGAAAACCTTCATATTTCTTGAATAAATAAATAATAAATAAATAAATCCCTGGACATTTCACACAGCACCATTTGTCCCAAGCTAAGCAACCTAATGCTTGTGTTATGGTAACAAGATAATATAACATTTATTAACAATATAAATATGAATATTATAACATTTATTATTTTGACCTTAAGAGCGTGTACAACGTACGGCATTTCATACAAACTTTCAAGTCATTGTTTTTCGAAATGCATGAACCGATTTTAATGAAACTTCCTACGCATAAGCAGGATATATAGATCTAAAAAGTTAATTGAGAACATTTTTGAAAAATAGTGTGAAAGTTTGTATGAAATGCCGTACGTTGTCAACGCTCTTATTGTGACGAATTCACAATACCATAAACTTTTCTTTTTTTAATTTAATTTAAACGGCAATTAATCGCAAGACTATAACCAGATAAGTTGAATGAATATGGCGTGTAGGTGGAGAGACCAGTGTCTTGACTGCCTTCTTAAAACACATCCTTCCTTTTTAGCCTTTTCAATGTTACGGAAAGGTTCAAGAGATCATTGGCCAGGGTATTTGGATGAAACGAGAGCCGATCAGCATATCTCCTTTTGAATTTCTAATACCTAAAACTGTATGTGATTTTAGTTTGTGTATGTTTTGGTGAGTAAGTTGTTGAAGTGCCTCATCAATAAACAAATCTAGTTACTTAGTAGTTAAAAGAAAAGAGAGTGTTTTAGATAATAATGTAGGTTCCATTCTAGTTCCCATGTACCTAAGTTTATGTGAAATAAAATATTTTGATTTTGGCCCAGTAACTGGGTTGTGAAGGTCAGATAGACAGTTGCTTCATGTAAAATACTGGTATTCAGTTGCATCCGGTTAGACTGGAAGCCTACCCCAACATACTTAGGAAAGTGCTAGACAGGTGATGAATTTATCTATTCTATAAGTATGCACTGCTTGACAAACTTGCTGTTGATAATAACCAATCTGCCTGCCTTTTCCGAACTCTGTTGGGAACGGCTTCTAGCCTGACCGGATGCCGTTGAATACCAGTATTTTACATAGAGCGACTGCCAATCTGATCTCTACAACCCAGTTAGTGGGCCAAAACCAAATTATTTCATTTCACATAAACCTACATGGGAACTTATGAAACGTCAGAAGCTAGGTGCACGGTTCCAATTGGTTGTTTCCTATGGAGAAGAGCCGGCAAGAAATTCTACATAAATGCTTTTATAACTTTGTGTGTGGTATGCTAAAGTGAAAGTAGGATTTTTAATGATCATTTTATTTTATGTAACTTAAACACTTTACCCCTATATATAAACATTGCTTAAAGTTAAGTGACGTTTAAATGTCAAAAATGAATGGTTAAACAGTAGATAATCAGTACTTAACTTTATTCAGCGTTTATAAAAAAACCTCTTCAATGTTATCTTTAAAAATATATTTATTTTTAATAAATTGATAAGTAAATGTTTTTGTAGCATTGTGTGGGGTAAGCTAATGTGAATGTAGACCTATTGCTTATTCATGTCATGGTGTTTAAGTAATTATTGCTAACATTTTTGACATCATGATCAGAAGGTACAGCGACAAAAATGCTTAAATGTCTTGAATTTATTTGATACTAAAAACCCTTATTTGACCACTATGCCAATAAATTATATATGGAGCTTTTTTATCCATAGAAGTAACAGAATCAAAAGGCATCAAAAAAAGTTAGTGTGAATATTGCCCTTTTTTTGCTGACTGTACATTCAATGTGTGAATGATAATCAGCATTTCTGAAAGTAATGGACAGTTTCCTAAGACCATTTTCCTGTAGCTACCACAATAAGTTACCTAGCCTTACTGCACTTTCTCAAAAATCATATATTCAAATAATAACATATCAATAGTTACAGAGATATTATGAAAACAATCCAAGTAAACACAGCTTTAATTCTAAAAATAGATAATATAAGAAAGAGGTACCTCAGAACTCAGCAGTAATCAAATCAATACTGAAATACAACACTACTGACAAACAGCATAATCAGTACATAGGTGCTATATACTTAGCTATGTATGTAAAAACAACATGTGGACATGTTCCCATATACCTACACAGTTGCTTAGACCAATATTATGACAGTAGCTACAGATTTTAACACTTTTAACTAGACAAAGACAAGACTTTCTTCCTTATAGAACATACACTCTTATGGAAATAAATAGACTACAGCCTACCTATTTAAATTAGAACCTTCACGGTTTTTGCTTCTATAACTTGCATACAGATGGCGACACCTGTATGAACTAGATTACCTCTATACTCGGGACTCGCAAGCTATAGCTGTTGTTATGAAGAAAACCTAACACATAACTCGATAGGATGAAGTAATGAATGCCCGAGTCAACAGTATATGACCCACATGCGTCTATACCCGTGGGATAGCGAGTAATATTGATAACTATCTTCTATCCTTGTCGTCGCTCGTAAGTTGGATGGAGAGAGAAATAGCAGCTTCTACGGATGTTCAAACCGACGGAATTACACCTCATGGTACCTAGATTCATAGTAGACCCTAATTTTTCTTAATATTATACACTATTTCATACACGAACCACTGGAAAGTCTTCCGAAAGTAGACCGAACCATTCGTAAAAATTACGCAAAAGATATCATAAACATTTTTACCTGCAGAATTACACCCAGGTGGGCAGCTGTCCTCCAAATCAATTATCCAACTTGTTTATCTGCCTTTATAACTGTTATATCACAAAATTATAGCAATTTCAATAGTTTAAATACGTAATTTGCATTATTTTATTTCATTACATTCGACACGGACTACAAACGACGGGTCGGGGATTCGTAGAATAGTGCTGCGAAATGTCCGCAACATAATTTAGTCTAAAAATCGACTAAAATAAAATTGATGTGGTAAGGATGTTTCATTTTTAGTAAGTTCGTAGTGATAAAAATAAATTGTTTACAGTAAGTTTATTATACAATTTTACACGAATACTTTGCTTGCCTGTGGATGCCTCAATTTATTAAGGCCTCCAGCCAGGGCTTAAAAAACTAAGTGACTACAGCTAAGGGCACCTCCTGTGGGGTACGTACCTCAGCTTAAGACGTCGCTGGGGGAGGGCAGCAAGAGACCAAGAGAAATCTTTAGGGTGGGCCTGTTCCTTTTAGCCAGTAGCAAACAGGATCCAAACCGCTTCTGAGCAATTCATTATGCAAAGCCAAATAACACTTTGACCCACCCAGGCATCGCTTACAACCACTAGAATCACGAGTTCTATAAAATATTTTATAGTTTTTCGTCTCATTTATATAATCGACTAAAGTTAAATTAAATGCACGTGACTATCGACTAATGGAAAACAGAAAAGTACCGACCTATTCAATGCTACATTTATCTGAATTTATCAAATTATTTACATCTTTAGAATACAAATATGTAGTTACATTGTTGTAGATAGTGCAACCTTGAGTAGACCAGGAATAACATGTCATAAGGAAACGGCGAAACGCTTGTCTAATATTCGGCGAATCTTGTATGACAGAATAAAAAAAAACAATAAAATGGTGACCTCAGGGTGGTGTTGTTTTTTTTATTTTGTCCAGTATTGCTCAACATATTTTTTATATAAAAAACTGGGTGTGTCATAAATGTTTGACCACCAAATATTCGTCAAAGGCCGCTATTATTACTTTCCTATTTCTAAAGGTCAATGAATTTGGATTTCTCGCTGTAGCGTGCACAGAGTCACCTCGGCTACCTAATCGTGTATTAAAATTAACTACGAGTATGACCTCCACGACGCGCGGCGCGGCGGCGTGACCAAAGACTACAATATGTATAGGGACAGGCGTGACCAAGGAACATATTTACTTGGGCGTGACTCTGTCTCGTTGGGAAAGGAGATTGGTATGGTTGGTGTGTTTCAACGCATTTGTTTGATCATTGCTTGTTTACTTGTGCTGAACAATGGACGAGCGGTCCATTGTTGTGACATTGTGATGCTTTAACTACGATTGAAGTACCTACTCCCTACCTAAGTTAATAACCCACGCACTCTAATTGCGTCTGCGTGTACATACACTTTCAATGACAATCCGAGGGTTTTAGAAGATATTGCTAATCCATTGCTTCATAAGTTTGAAATATTCGTCTGCTCAACAAAGTAAATAGGTAACGCAATTAACCTGGGTGGACTGTCAAAATGAAACCCTTGTTTTTTACTATACTCCATGCATTATTGTATGTCAAACTCAAACCAATCCACCTTCTGTATCATTATTGGGCATCATTGGGCGGCATGCTAGTACATTTTATTTTTTGCCTAAAACAATATTGTCTAATTGCGATATTGATGTTGATTTTGTTGAATTGACAAAAACTTACAACGGCAGGGAACTGTTATTTTTTGTGTCTGGAACTTACAGATTCAGGTAGATACCTACAGCTATTAACGTAAACGCAACTTTATGTACCTACACATAAGGACGGATCAATTCCGCTTTTATCCCGCTCCAGGGTGCCGATGGCTTGGTTCGGCTAGGTACCTACGCAAGATGGCGGCCCTAACGATCTCATACGGACATACGGTATAGATGGAAAGTTCGGTCGAACTAGACTGAAGGAACGAAAACGCGTCGTTTAGTATGTTTCTAAAGCGTCCCTCACACTGGCAAACATTTTGCACAAAATTATGAAGATGTGTTTTTTGTGCAAATAACCTATATTGAAAGTGTGAGGAGAATATTGCGCAAAAAAGGGGCATTCAATATTTTGTGGAGCGTTAAAGTTAGTGAAAGTATAAAGTTTTCTGAACGTTTAGAAATGTTTAGCGGACCCATCAATATTTTCTCAAACACCTCGTCATTCATCCTCAGGAAAATTTTATTATGTGTAGATTGCCCAGGCTCGGTTCACGAAGTAGGTAACGATGACCATGAGTCGGTCGATTCTTCAACCAATAAAAGGGCTCCATCAACGCTGCACACAATGCAACTATGAAACTTGCAACCTCCGGGTTAATCCTGGGTAAAATGGCGCAGGCAGCTATGGCTTAGTAGGTACACACGGCTACACGTCAAGCTATGCATGTCCAGTTTTAGCTGACCTCTTATTGTATAGGTTTTTCATACAATCAGAAGTCAGCTTATGCTGGATAAGTATAGCTTGATGTGTAGCCGTGCGTACAACGCGAGGCGCCGCGCCGTCCTTCCAGCGGGGAAATTTTAATCGACACTGAAGTATTGTGCAAAATGTTTGTGAAGTCACGACCATTCAATATTTTGCACGAAATTTTGAGCGACATTTTGGCCAGTGTGAGGGACGCTTATCTATCGATTATGACTCCTACACACAATAAAAGTCGACCACCATGCGAATTCAATTAAAACTTTTTAAAACCACCATTGCATTTCAAAATGGCGGCAGATTATTTTCCGTACTTAGTAATAATAATTGTTGGATTTTTAAAAGGGACAAAAACAATGAACTTGCATTTTAAAATGCCTGTTGAGGTTAAAAATTTTACTAAGCTCTCTCATTTAAAACTTGAGAGCGTTACGAAATATTGTTCTCATAGGGACGAAGCTTGTAGGTCGAATAACACGGATGTCTGTGGTGTGAAAATGGTGAATGATAAAAAGTTTTACAGGGATTTTGAAAATGGATGCTATTTATTTTTAAGTAACATGTGTGATCATCCTGAAGAGGGTAAGCTGCTGTTTTTATAACCCACTAAACTTATCAAAAATTAAAAGGCCCATTTTGACATTGACAGTTCTAGTGCCTAGTTAATAAAGATCAAATTCGCAAAACACGTATTCGTTAGTATGAAACTGACAGGTGTCAAGAATGCATTCTCAAATGTCAAAACGGGTAACGGGCCTTTTATTTTTTGACAACTTTAGCTTTTGCCCGTGACTTCGTCGGCTTGACATTTCTTGTTCCACCCCGTCGCATCGTATTTCCTGCCCGCGCTTCGCTTAGCGTTCTTTTTGCTCGGCTCCTAGGGGTCGGTCGTAATGCAATGCTAAATAGCCTAAAGCCTTTCTCAAGCGTTGGACTAACAAATGCAAAAAGATTTTTTCGAATCCGTCTGAGCGTTCCAGAGATTAGCGCTTTCAAGCAAACAAACAACAAAATAAATAGATTGAAAATGGCGTTGGTAAACATCCACAACCACTTTCGAGGCAGAATAAGGTGCGGGTGATAAGCGCCTTTTTTACAGACCGGCCGTCGAGAGAATGCGTTCTTCGTCTTGACACCTGTCAGTTTCATATAAACGAAGTGTTTTGCGAATTTGATACGTCGCACTGACAGGTGTCAGGAACGCATTCTCTCGTCGGCCGCACTGTATATAAAATTCATTACGTGGGTCTCGGAGCCGAGGCATCGAACCCCTCTCCAAGTCTTCTCCTGCTGTCGTGAATAGCGTAGGAACTAGGTAGGTTCTTCTGGCGCGTGTTATAGTCGGAACCAATGCCGCCATCTTGTTTTTTCAAAACGTCATTTTCAATGTTTACCAACAGCGTTTTATCATCGTCATTCGAACGCCAAAAAGATCCTTCTAGCAGTTAATGTATACTAACTCGGCACAAAATCAGCCTATAATGTTCCCACTGCTGGGACAGAGGCCTGCTCTCTGTGAGAGGGAGTGGGCCATAATCCACCACACAAGCTCAGTGCGGGTTGACAGATGTCACGTCTTCAAATTTGTGGTTCTAGGCCATGCCGGTTTCCTCACGATGTTTTCCTTCGCCGTTTTGAGAGCAGAGGTGATGAAAATATAATTTGAACAAAGTAAAGTGCCTACAACACGTAAGCCGAGCGCGAAACCACTGGATCACCACTGCTCTGTCGTCAACCTCTGCTCGGTCTACAGTCAAAGTTAAAAACCACAGCACCACACCATCGTAGCACCGCACACCGTATCGGTTTCGGGTGCAGCATGATAACCGCGTAACGTTTGAATCGGACTGTACTTAGCTAATCTTTTTAAAACTTTTTGTAGAGTACTTCATAGCAGCTGCCGGTAGTTGCGAACAGTATTTGACAATAAGAAGAGTTGAAGAGCCAGAAGATGTACCTACTACTGCAGCGGATGATGAAAGAGGAGACAATACAAACTCTACTGAGACGAATGACGGTGGTAATGATACTGGTAAGAGCTTATGCACACGAACGACACGCGTCAACGACGAACCCGAGAGAGGCAACTGCCTAAAGCGCTTATATTACACTATCCAATTTAAGCAATGCTAACTAGGAACACTAACAGTTCAGTTAGAACCGTTCTTACTGCGATTACATCTGCCGATTTCCTTAGCATTCCTTAAAATTGGACAGTGTAATAAGCGCTTAACTGAGAGTCGACGGATGACGCCGATAACATGCAACTCGTGTATTTGAGCACCGTACTTAAATACACAAGCGGCACGTTTTCGACGTCGGCCATCGATGCGCTTCGAAAGCAGCCGTCGACACGATGTTATCGTCGTGGCACGTATTTCTATACACTCTCTTTGGACGTGTCTCCACACGGCGATGTCATCGCTGCGAGAATTGGATAGCACGCCGCGATTCACTCGCTCGTGGAGACGGCCCCTAAGTCAAGTACTTATCTACTCCTCATCGTGACAAAATCAAAATTTAACTTTACCGAGCGTGACGGTTCAGTTTCGTTCGCTGTTCACAAGGATCGCAAAGTGCGTCTAAAGAAGTTTTCACTTAAAAAAGTAGCGTCAATATATTCAGTGAGTAGTACTTCAAATGAATCTATCGAGAGTGTTGTCAAGTTAACTGAATAGACAGCTGTGCGGCTGGACAGTTTGTTGCGCCACTTCTTTTACCCAGCGAAAGCACTAGGAAGTGGTGAAGGGTGGCGTTTTGGCTGACTCTCTTTTGCGAGTACGAAACTGAACCGTCTCGCTCGGTGACGCTGTATCATACTGACGTCACGAGATTTCGTGATGTCAGTGTGATGCATAGTTCGCATGTGGCGATGTAGATGCCGCCACAGAGTATATTTGGCTCCAGCCGGTCGGTTACACTAAATCGCGTATACTCAGCTCCAGTCGTAAGTTTTCACTCCTAGCCTGTGGTTGTAAACACACACCCTCACTTGTTTTCTTCTCAAGCTGTTACACAGATCGAATGCAATTGATTTTTGTTCTTTTTTAAAATCTAGTTACCGACGCCGGCGCTCTCCGTCAGAACACATTCAGCACGTTGTATGACATTGACACGTCTTTCGACTACCACGTGTGCCCTCACTCCTGCCCGAATACATACTCTCCGGAATGCGTCAATATCAACAGAGGCTTCGGGAAGTATTTCAAGATGCTTACCTTTGTGAACCATTGTTCAGCTGATGTTTATTATTGCAAGAATTGGAGAGGTGAGGATCACTCTATACATACACATAATATTACGCCTGTAATCTTCAAAGGGTTACGTAGAGGGGTACGTAGGTTGGCTAGCTTTGGGGATAAGACCGCGAGGGTGGGATTTTACTTCAATAAAACCACCCCGGTGGTCACCGTCTGCACATGGAAGGGGACACCGTCACCCATTGCTTCAACTGATGGTAAGCATGCCGCTGGCAAATTGCAAATCAGGTTGAAGATCATCACTCATTAGAACCGCACCGCTCTAGTGCAGTAACCGCCCGTCACCGCCTCTATAAAATTCCACCCGGTTGTCCCCAATGCGCCGTCTGCTGGTACGCACCTGGTGAGGGGACAGCTTGTTGTTCACGCGCCGCTTGCTAGTTGGTAGCTCATCGTCAACGGCTAGTTTTCAGCTTACAGACCGGTTTGTGAACATTTAGTGAGTGTATTTTGTGGGAGACAGCCGTACGACCGGCGCGAGGAACACGCGCGGGCGGCGGCGAGGCGCTGGCATGCATCCCGCTTGTAGGGGTTTCTTCGCCGCCGAGCGGGCTGCTGGCATGAAGCGCGCGGTCGGCGCGACGTGTTACATTCACTTTAACGCAGTTGGTAAATTTAAAATCCTAACTTAAATGACGAGTTATTTGCTTCGTCGGAGCGGTGCTGTTATAAATGAGAGATAACTTTTAGGAGTCGAGGAGGAAAAATGTATTGTTTTAATTAATTTTCAGAGTTTCAGCCGCCTCCTAACGAGGATGAGAGTGTTAGAACATCGCCTTTAGGTTGGTCTTTCTGTGGAGCGCATAGGTAATTGTTCAACTTTTCTACTGCCTGACTTTTTATTACCACCGCCACTACGTGGAGCCCTGACACAGCCAGAACGCGTTGCGGCAGACCTCGTAAAAGATGGCGGGACGAGCTGGAGAAAACAAACGACCAGTGGTCCACTTTAGCCCTGGATCGAAAGAGCTGGAAGTCATGGGCTTTGCCCAGCTGTAGGGTGATGCTGGCTAACAGTAACAGTAACGTGGGCCCGTGGGGTCGAGAAAGCAGTGGTGGTCCCAGTGGAAACGGCCCCCACGGCCGACTTACAAATTGTAGGTCGTGGGTTCGAACCCATCAGGTGATGATAGGTTCGAACGCAGGCAGGCACTTTACTTTGCTTAAATAATTTTATCACCACTGCTCTCAAAATGGTCAAGGGAAACATCGTGAGGAAACCGGCAAGTCTTAAAACCAAAAATTCTAAGGCAAGTGACATCTACCAACCTGCACTAGGCCCGTGTGGTGGATTACGGCCCACTTCCTCTCACAGAGAGGAGGCATGTGTCCCAGCAGTGGGAAGACTAAAGGCTGATCATGCTGTAATCATTCTTCCTCAGATACCTGCAATTCGCGCGTTTCTCGGAGGCCGTTTCGTCTATGGGACATTTTGGCTGGCTTGCCGGCGACTACAAGTACTCACATATCATGGAGCCACATCAACGAATACCAGGGTATGGGTAGATGCCAGAATGCACAGAATGTAGGACTGTGCACTATAGTGCACATACCTACTGTTTTTTATTTCATCTAATAAATATACATGACTATAGCCTATTTGGAGCTTACGTGCAAGCAACCTCCGCGAGGCAGTTTTTATTGGCATGAGATACGAGACAAACATGAAGTATGAAGTTGGTTTAAGATTAAAAGAGATAGGTCTTGAGATTTAGCTGACAAAAAAAATAAAAAGTTGTAAAATACGCAGAATGATTTAGGGCAGATTTTTCCATCGCCAGATAACTTTTAATCGAGGAATAAAGTTGACGTTTGACAGTTTTAGTATGAAATAACTGTCAAAATGTCAAAATTATTCCTTGAAAAGTTATAGACAGGCGATGGAAAAATCAGCCCCTATAGGAATAATTATTCAACATACGTGCTAAACCGTAGTTTAATTGATTCCTCCCGGTTCCCTGAAGGTCGTGGAGAGCTTCACAGTAAACTGCTACAAGGATTTTTTTGGCGCTCGACCGACGTTGTAGGGGGCGCTGTTGGTAAACATTTGTGCAATTGTGTCGTGAAATGTGGCGGCAAGATGGCGGTGTTAGTTCCGATGATGGATACGCGCCAAAAGACCCTACAGCTATATTCGTAAAGAAAATGGGTCTTCTCCTTAGCGTGTTGATGGTAAAAACAGAAAAAATAAACAGTTTTTTAAAAATTGACTGGCCCAAAATTCAGCAACGCGGATACCATTGGCTGACGCATCCATGAGGTCCTCACGTGTGCAGGTGACAGGGCATGTGGTGCAAGATGGGGGGTGAGCCATTATCTGTGGAGAGACACCGAAGACAGACACACCGAAGATCTGGGGACCTAAAAAGGCCACTTTAAGCAATACCTCTAAAAGCTATTCATTTCCTGAATTCCCAGTAGATCATTAGTAATTCCTCTAATTTTCGTTAAATGGTTACACTTAGTAGTTTAATCACCTACAATTCATTTAATATCAATCCTAATTGGTGGACCATTTTACGAATTTCCATACAAAACTGTCAAACAGGTTAATTGCGTGATATGAATGTTTGTGACCATTTTAAGATTTTTAATATGATTCATATTGTTATCCTATTATGATCCTGCCAAAGTGGCCTTTTTAGGCCCCCTGAGCCTTCCATGAACTCCCACTTGTGGAGGTTGTTTAATGGGTTAGTTATTTCGAATAATCTAATAATAATAAACGTTCAAATTTTTGTTAGGTATTATATTTTAAATTATTCTTTAATCTACATTAAATATTTACACAGTCTTTGAAGATCATTAAAATGATGATTGATTGCCAATGCCATATTTTTTTTCCGTAATTACATAATTTATCATATAATACATTTAGATCAACATAGTACAGACACCAGCACATCAAGCTACTACAATCTGTCAAAATTCTTTAATAGATTTTCAACTTTATCGTTAAAGTATTAAGGTTCAAGGTTGATTGGGAAAATTTGACAGTTTCGGGTAGCTTGACCTGCTGGCGTCTGTACATGGTGAACATGGTCATACGTCCGTAGTTGCAGTAAACCGAAGGAAAAAAACGTTTCACGGGCCACCGTATAGCGTTCTCGTATCAATTTAATGAATCTACACTGCACTTGACTCCGCCATGATCCCAACTCTCTCAAAATCAACGTATCCACGACACTCTCATCTACTTCCTGTTCCGGATGATGTATCAAATGCAA
Source organism: Apamea crenata (assembly GCA_949629185.1). NCBI lineage: Eukaryota > Metazoa > Arthropoda > Insecta > Lepidoptera > Noctuidae > Apamea > Apamea crenata. The sequence continues at coordinate 6,817,505 of OX451382.1, read as the reverse complement.
CAGGATCCTGGGCTCAGAGCGTTATTAGTTATCACACTGACACATCTTGCCAGCGTGTTTACAGCGAAGTGATCTGTGAGCGTGCTCTCCGTGGGTGTGAAGCGAGCTAGCTGCGATTACGCGACGTGTTCTACACTTGCTTGTCCCGCTCTCTTGTACAGTCACGTCAATCGCCCTCATTTCGCACACGTGACGTGCATACTAAAAACACGCAGTGAGCGCGTTTAACAATCGCAAATATAGAATGTTGGTTCAATAGACACTGTTTTGTTGGTTCAATAGACACTGTTTTGTTGGTTCAATAGACACTGTTTTGTTGGTTGAATAGAAACTGTTTTGTTGGTTCAATAGATACGGTTTTGTTGGTTCAATAGATAGTGTTTTGTTAGTTCAATAGACATTGTTTTATTGGTTGAATAGAAACTTTTTGTTCGTTGTTTTCTTTAATTTTTTTTCGTCGTCGACATACTCGTAGCGGAGTTGCAGAAAATCGTAGCAAAAAAAAAAAAAAACATTTCCCGGGCCATCGTATAGCTTTCTCCCATCAATTTAATGAATCTACAACTGCACTTGGCTCCGCCATGATCCCCAACTCTCTCAAAATCAACGTATCCACGACACTCTCATCCACTTCCTGTTCCGGGTGGTGTATCAGATGCAACAGTATCCTGGGCTTACTGTTTCCCTCCCATTTGCAAATAGCGCAGGTGAATAAATTCTTTTTTGTGGGTTTATTTCTTTCCTTTTTCTTCACTCCGTGCGCTTCGAAACGATGCTGGGAGTATAGACGGGCGCAGAACATTTTTTTGCATTCAGGACATCTGAAAAAGAAATATGCGTATAAGGGTATATTATTGTGTACCAGGGTAGCGGGATCGCCCAGGGTAGCGGGATCGTCCGAAAGGGTTACCGCTGCCCTGGAACAGAAAGGGCTAAGGAAGGAACACGGGTGGGTTTTAGTCAGTAAGAGTCTGACACTCCCTTCCGCTACACCCTGAGCGGGAGGGGTCATTTGATGATTTCCCATCCAAAAAAAAAAAAAAAATGGGTATTTTATATTTCATGTTTTGATTGTCGTTTTTTTTTTTTTTGTTTGTGTCGAATCATAATATGTTGCAATGGTTTATTTTATTTCTTGTTTTGATTGTTGTTTTTATTTATTTATGTATAATTGCATGCTGCACTGGTTGCAGTCATCACGTCAACGCCGGCTGCCGCTGAAAACCAGCGCTAGGGCTCTGTCTCGTATAGGGTCTTAGCATTATGCTGAGCGATGGCCGTTTTGCGTGAATGTAACGCATATTTACCCCCAACTTGTTATTTATTTTTTGTGTTTGTTCTGTTTTATGCGTCATGTTTGCCGAAAATAAATGTATTTTCTTTCTTTCTTGTATAAAAAAACACTACAAAGTGCAAAGTGAAAAAAAAAAGAAGTTGTAATGTTCGTACCAGGTGGCGTTCTGTAGTTTCTACCTACCCTCATGAAAAAAGGTGTGAGATTATACATGTGTGGTAGGTAAGTGCAAATAATAGTAATTACTTTAGTTATGGAAGGCCGTGACAAATAAAAAACGAATCAAACAAAGCCAAGTCATCGACATCCGATTTTCAAGTTATTTTGCACTTTGGAAGTCAGTTGCTTTTTTTGTAAAATCATTTTACACAGTCTAGAGTCGATTCAGGCCTAAGTGGTCTATTAAGGCCTAAGGATTCTTATAAGGCCTAAGTGATCTATTAAGGCCTAAGGGTTCTATTAAGGCCTAAAGGTTCTATTAAAGGCCCACGCGGCTTAGGCCCCTTTAATTAAGGCCCAATAACATCTTAGTATATTCATTCCATTCCATGGCAGGATACATACCTCCTCCTACTTTTCCTATGAGCAGTATGACTTTTCACACTACTGAAGGTCACCTTACAAACAGCACATTCCTTCACCACCTCTTTACATAGTCAAGATTCTATTACGACCTAAGGCCCAAGCGGTCTATTAAGGCCCAAGCGGTCTATTAAGGCCCAAGCGGTCTATTAAGGCCCAAGCGGTCTATTAAGGCCCAACATATCTTAGTACCTACAATTTTGTTTTTAACTGGAAAATATTAAATTCCATGGCAGGATACATACTCTCTGCCAGGGTCGCGGGTTGTTCGAAAGAGTTACCGTGGCCCCTGGCACAGGCAACTGAAGGAACACGGGTGGGTTTTAGTCAGCAAAAGTCTAGCACGCCCTTCCTCTCCGCCCAGAGCTGGAGAAGTTGGATGGGTGATTTCCCAATATGATTTCCCAACAAAAAAAAACCAGTCAAGTGCGAGTCGGACTCGCGCACCGAGGGTTCCGTACAAAGTAGGTATGTAACTAGAAATTTACGGTTTTCGCAATTTTTCCTTTATTTGTGCTATGAGACGTTGCTTCGTACCAAATTTCAAGATTCTGAGTTCACGGCAAGTAAAATCAAAAGATACAACCGTTTATGCCGAAAATTTGCGGAAATTTGCGGCATAAACGGTTGTATCTTTTGATGGCGTTGGCTTAGTTAGAAGTTTGATTTTTTCACAGCTCCAAGGGTCAGTAGACCTGAGTATTTGATATAAATTCCAGCTTGATACCTCCACACGTTCCTGTGAAAAAGGGTCTTGACAGACAGACGGACGGACAACAAAGTGATCCTATAAGGGTTCCGTTTTTTCATTTCGAGGAACGGAACCGTAAACAAGGAAACGTACCTCTTCCTACTTTTCCGATGAGCTGTATAACTCTTCACACTACTGAAGGTTTCCTTACAGACTGCACATTCCTTCACCACCTCTTTACCATGGCTCAACTCATGGTGTTTCAAAGCCTTCGCATGTCTGGCTATGAAGCCACATTCATCGCACTTGTGTGGGTTGTCGGGTCGGTGGATCAGTTCGTGTTTCTTCGTGTTCTTCTTCGAAACACTGCGATATGAGCAGTGTGAGCATTTGTAGGGTTTTATACCTGTTGAAAGAAAAATAGCGTTTGTAATAGAAATAGTTTATTTTGTACAAAAAGGATAAAAGATTAGAGAGAAAGAAACAACAGATAAATATAAATGTACTAATAATAAATCTGAAGAGTTTGTTTGTTTGTTTGAACGCGCTAATCTCTGGAACTACAAGTCGGAATTCAAAAGTTCTTTTTGCTTTTGATAGCCTAATTCTTGAGGAAGGCTATAGGCTATTTAGCATCACGCTAGAACCTTTAGGAGCCGAGCAAAAAGACAGAAAGAAGTCTAAGCAAAAGCGAAGTTATACGTGGGCAGTCGATGCGACGGCTTAAATCAGGGGAACAAGTTTCACGCGGACGAAGTCGCGGGAAGGAAATAGTTACACATAAAGCTCATTCAATAGGCTCGTTTTCTAAAAAAATCTAATTAGTCGTCAATTATATAAAAAATGATGAAGATATCGCCCGTTAAAGTTCCGCGTGACGTCACTTGCTTACGACACTTTTGCAAGCAAGTGACGTCACGACCCCCCACTCCCAAATTTTGACGCGCTTCCTCTTCGTCATTTTTTGTTGATTGTCAAAAGAAAAAATACATGTCCATTATTTTTCGATAATCTAACTGGACGGACTAAATATAATCATTATTTTTTTACCCAGGAAACTACCATATTGAGTGTTTTCACACTGACTTTAATGAGCGATTAAAAAAGAGATTTCGTTTCTATCTACTACATAGATTGGTAGCAACTATGTCTATTAAGGCGGCCCAACTAGCGACTACACATTATGGTCTACATACGTCTATTACGGCGCACCAGCGGTTTTTTATGGGCTACCTACGTCTTTTTAGCCCACTTATGGTTAAAGAAATTTATTTCTCAATAAGAAATTACAAAGATTTCACTTACTTGAGAACATTTTTAAAACTTAAATATATTATAAGAACTTTGACACACAAACCAAGCAGCTATTATTATATTCTTTACAACAAATCATTTACGCAACAACATTTCACCTTGCACACAAACAACATTAACGGATACACTTAAGATTACCATTCCACCACCATATCACCAGTATTCTATTATGGCCCATCAGTCATCTGTTATGTTCCACCAATCGTCTATTTATTTAAATATACTTTATTGTACACCATAAAATCCATTATAAAAAGTACAATTATCACTACAAAACATACATACTTATCGCTTTCTACGTTCTACGTCTATTATGGCCCATGTGTCCAATATTATTAAAATAATAGCAGCGCCCCGCGGTTTCCCCCGCATAAGTGTCGATCCCGTGGCAATATTGGGATAAAAAGTATCCTATGTGTTATTCTGACGTATTAATAACTGTAAAGTTTCATAAAAATTCAGTCAGAAGTTTGTGCGTGAAAGAGTAACAAACATCCATCCATCCATCCTTACAAACTTTCACGTTTATAATATTAGTAGGATATCACTAACCTTGATGAATCCGCACATGCTCTTCAAACAAGACTTTGTTATACGTAGAGTAGTCACACATAAAGCATTGGAACGGATTCTCCCCTCTATGCATCTTACGGATATGACGTAACATCTTCTCTTCCGTTTCCGCTGTGTAACGCTTGCATTCTGGGCAGCGGATACGGCGCGGTTGTGCTGCGAGGTATGCTTCTAGAGGTGATGTTGAACGGCTGAAAAAGGTTTTTTAAAATGGATTATAGAAGTGAAAGGATTAAAGGATTACTACAAGGGGTATTGTATTACTCAGTAACTGGGTTGTGGGGGTCAGAAGGCTAATTCCCGTAAGTAATTAAAAACACGCTTTTATAAATGCACGATGCCAGTGCCTATCTTCCGGCTTCATGATCAGACCTTGAAACCTAATCGTGGTCAAAGTTCATTACAAGACTTTTCTAAGAAATCCAAAACAGCTATGATACGATTTTCCATCATGAAGTTCCAGTTCATATCTCCCGGCTCCATCATCAGATCAGTTCGACAGAACCATATTATTGTATTGTCATCAGAACTACATACAGCTGCCAATTTTCATTACGCTACGACCCTTGGAAGATGGTTAAATTAGTTACCTTAGATTCGATTACATAGTTAGTTACATACAGGTCGACCTAATAAAAGCGTGTTAAAAACATTTAAAATCTAATTGCAATCTCATCTCAGCGACAATCAATGTCAAAAACTTGTCACAAATGTGGGGAAATTAGAGGTATTTTTTACAGATTGAGATCAGACTGTGAACCTTCTGAAATAAATTTTTGACATTGATTGTCGCTGAGATGAGATAGCGACTAGATTTTAATGTTTTTAACTACGGGAATTAGTCTTCTTCAAGTGTTACTAAGCTATAAGAGCTGGAAATCAGGGGGTCTACTCCGAAGTGCAAAGTGCGAATGTTCAGATCGGACCGAAACATGGCCGAACCGAATATTATTGAAAAATGCAAAAAAGTTCGGCTCAGTTGGGTCGGGACCATAATCAATATAGTAACTTCGTAGCAGGAAACGGCCGAACATTCTGCCGCTACTACTTCGGAGTCGACCCCCAGTACTCACTTATTTTGTTCCACCTTGACTTCCTCAGGAGTAGCCACGACTAAGGGATACTGAGAGCCCGAAGCCACATCTATAAATAGCGTGTTTGAGAGCTCGCCAGAATCTGCCTCTGCCATGGTTCATCTGAAAAAATATAGTTTTGTGTCGAAATAAAACGTTCTTGTAAGTTATTGGACGGCAAACAAGCCAAAGGTGGTATCATAACCCAGTAACTGGGTTGTAGAGGTCAGATAGGCTATACTGGTATTCAGCTGCATGTGGTTAGACTGGAAGCCGACCACAGCATAGTTGGGAAAAGGCAGGCAGATGTTGATAATGAAACAAGCCGATGGCCCTTGATGGTAAGTTGTCACCCACTGTCGCCTAAGCCTATGGGATTATGTATTTATTTTATATTGCAAGTATTTATTGATTTTATTTTGTGATTATTTATTTTAATTTGATTTCATTTTATTTTATCTGATTTTATTTGATGTGAGTTTATATGTGTACGTACTATCAATGGGTGTTATTTACCTGAAATAAATAAATGTATTATTAATTTATTATTATTATATGGACATCTGCTGTATCAGAGCTAAGCAATGAAGCTTATACATACATATTTATTATTTACATAACATGTCATTACGCCTGTAATACCCGAAGGGTTAGGCAGCAGTGTATGTTATAATGGTAATAGCGGGCAATGGGCATGTACCAGCGGGCAAGCCTATTGCTATCAACCGGACATAAATCCAGCCCTTGTGGTGCTACTGAGAAATTCCTGATGAAAAATCCTAATGACACATTACCCGACCCGGGAATCGAACCCAGGACCTCATGCACAGCAGTATCGCTTACAACCACTACACCAACAAGATTCTAATTTAAAATTATTAATTGCAAGAATACAAGTACTAGCCAGCTACCCTCCCATTTGCATGCATGCGCGATATTCCCCATGTGTAGGACACTGTAGGGCGACATTAGCAAATAACTCAGTTCAAATCAATAGCATAATCAGCCTATAACGTTCCCACTGCTGGGACACAGGCCTCCTCTCTGTGAGAGGGAGTGGGCCATAATCTACCATGCGGGCCCAGTGCGGGTTGGTAGATGTCGCATGTCTTCGAATTTTTCAGTTCTAGAACATGCCGGTTTCCTTACAATGTTTGCCTTCACCATTTTAAGAGCAGTTGTGATGAAATAAATTACACAAAGTAAAGTGCCTGCCTGGGTTCGAACCCACAACTCGTAAGTCGTGGTCACTACCACTGGGCCACCACTGCTTTTCCAATCGTTCACTCTTCAGGCTTTCAAATCAACGCCAGTTGGAAAATATTCGTTGAATGTACGAAACGGTAATAGTATGGGTGGAAACTGTGGAGTGGACAGTTATACATCAATGGGTCATGGCAAAACAATTGAATTGTTACTTACCAAATATACAGAGTATTATACTAACAAAGTTCGAATAAGATAGAAAATATTTTATTGTCCAGGTAAGGTAATAGTAAGCAGGTTCACAGGATATCACCAAGTTGAGACGACATGAATAGCTACAGCTAAGTTATCACGATAGTTCCTAAAACTAGTTAAGTAGACAATTATTATAGAATCATTGGTTTATGAGACAAAGTAGCATTTTTTATTTAACAACAAATAAAAAATAAACAAACAAGGCTCTTTCTGACATTTCAAATTTGACAGATCATCAGGTCATGACTCTTATTGTTTGTGATCCTTGCTTTTAGAGGTGAGGACGACGCATTTAGTCGAGTTGTAATCGATTTACTACATAATTATTGTGACCAGTGTAAAAAAATATAACATATTAATAGTTGCCATTGCTGCGTGTGTCTATTTTTTGCTACCTACCTACGTGTCTGTCGCAATACAACCTCAATTATTGTCTATCCGACTACTACATTAGAATATGTGAAGTAATAATCTCAATATTGTAGCATGTTAATTGAAGAAAAATATGAATGCTTGTAAAATATTATAGCGATACAAATAAACAAGTTACCTACTCTACTAATTCCTACCCCAATAGGGTCTACCTTTCCATGACAGCACTTTAGCACTTGCTGCACACACGGCGACACATCAAGCTATACCTTTCCAGGTTTAACTGACCTCGCATTGTTTAGGTTTTTCGTACAATCAGAAGGCTTATACCGATTATGCTTGATGTGTAGACGTGCGTACACATGGCTATTGGCAGTGCTAACCTTGTGAAATAAAACTGCGCCAAAAAATGGTCAGAATGAAGCAAAAATGGATCTGCTGCTATCTTCCGATGTCTAGCCTTCAGTAGGTAATATATAAAGCAACATAATAACTAATTTATTATTAATCAAATTATAACTTTATTTCATAAAATCTGCAGGATTTTGTGGGTGTTCTTTTTGCCATTTAGCCAACTTTTCATGATAATCCTCGTATTCAGGAGCTCTAACATACGTATACAGTTTATCCCCCTCTTTCCTGATCACTGGCTTGAACTTGCTAGAGCTTTGATCTTCACCAGACTGTTCTTTCGAACTTTGATCTTCTGGAGACCGTTCTTCAGGACTGCGATCGTCGTTGTCGTCTGAAGCTTTGCTTCTGTAAACGCCTCTGTTTGGATTGTGATCAGACGTCACTTTATTCTCCTCAATGCTGTCATCGTGTGCTCTAAACTGTGCAATAACATTTTCATCTTCAATAATCTCCTCTGTGCCACGTTTATCAGGCTCTTCTTCATTTTGCTCCACTTCATCGATAATATTTTCTTCGGACCGTTCCAGATGTTTCTGGTTTTCATTTTCCAAACTTGAAGCTTTTTCTTCTCTAAGCCCATTGTCCACATGACTCACTTCTTGTTCTACAACATCCTTATCTTCTAGTCGTCCTGAATGTTGGGCCTCGCGGAAAACTACCTGTTCATGTCCAGGGCCTTGTTCTTCTAGCGAGTGATCAGGTTTCTTACTGCTGTCGTTTGTTTCGCCATCCGTACCGCTACGATAACTTTCATTTATTTCACTGTTTTTAGTAGAATCTTCTTTCGGACTCTCACTTTTCGTATCATCTCGAGCACGTTTGTTTTCGCCCATTGATATTTTTTCAGCGTTCATTTGGTTTTCCTCAGTTGCATTTTGATTGGGAATAGGCTCTTGTGTCTTGTTATTATGGTCTTTGGAATCCGTGGGTCCTATTGTCTTAATCTCTTTGGTTAGGTCTCCTTTTGTATTGTTTTTGGGAAGCGGATCTAAATTGCTCTTTGCTTTTTTCTCAAGCGCATTTTTCTTAAAGTACTTGTATTTGAGCTGGAGGTTTTGTGATAGTGAAATCGTTGCATTTATGACTGCTTGTGGATCGATCTTGCCTGTGAAGTCTTTTCTTAATTTCCCATCGTTCAATTGAGTCTTTTCGTATTTGTTTACAACGTCTGCCCTATTTGACTGTTTCTTACTAACTTCTTGAGTACTTTCTTTACTATTGTCACTTTCGTTACCATCAATGGCCCTTTCTATGGGAGATGGCGCTGCGTCTAAATGCATTATCTTGTTAGCAGCTTTTTCAGCTAATTTTTCAGCCAGGTCATCAAACTTCCGTGAAGCAAGGAGTTGACTTATAAATCCGTCTATATCATAGCGCCTGCCTTTTGGATTGTGCATAATCGAGGCAGCTGATATTTTTATGTTACAAAGATGCACTATAACTGGAAAATGAAAAAAAAAAATATAATTATTGTGATGTTGTTAATAGGTAGGTACTTATTAAATTCTGCCGCCGTTATAAAGCTGTTCTTAGGAGTTTTCGATAAAGTTTCTTATGCAAATCCAGGCCTACGTCTGCACCAAACTTCGTTCAAATCCGTTCAGGTTCAGCTGTTGAAGCGTGATTAATTTAGTAACAAAGAGACACATTCACGGGTCACATTATTTTTTTGAATGATAAAGTAGGTTATTGTAGGAGTATGTCTGAAGAAGAATCATAGACAGTGGAAGATGGTTTAGGTATATACTTACAAAAATAATGGAAAATCACATATTTCATTGTAGTTAACTACAAAAACAACTAGGTAGAAACTTTTAGATTTACTTTAAACGACTGTGAGAACATAAAAAATTATATAAGCCATAAAATAACACTTATTTTCAGTGATAAGAAGGCGTACTGGGATTACAGCAGTTAAATAATACCTACGCATGAACCTGCCGATCGATTCTGTAAAAATCTCAACGTGAAAAGTTAGGTGAAGTGAGCTTAGAGTGGGCTGTCAATAGTGTCAATCCCTAGCATTAGTTGGAATGACAGCTCACTCCACGCTCACTTCACCTAAGTTTTCACGGTTACAGAATCGCACTGCTGTAACCATGTCAATGGTTACAGCAGTGCGATTCTGTAACCATCTCTCCGTGAAAAGCTCACTCTATGCTCGACACTTCACCTAACTTTTCACGGTGAGATTTTTACAGAATCGATCGACAGAATCGCACTGCAGCACCCTAATTGCGTAACACACTATCAATCTCAATCTGAATAATTTTGAAGGACAATGCTAATCTATTGCTTCATATGTTCGAAAAAATTGTCACCTCAAGAACGTGAATAACGCAATGAATGTTGTTGGACTATCAAAATGAAACCCATTCCTACTGGTAGTCTGTTACAAACTTACAATACTTACAATAATCCGCTGTTTAGAAAAAGTTTCCTTGAGACTGCGTTATTCTACTGTTTTATAAATGCCAGACTTCAAAGGGGGCAAGATGGAAATCTCCAACGAAGTTAATAAAGGCAATGGCGCCGATTCCCTTGTTCACACGGCAAGAAAAATCGCCGGGTCTATGCAAAAATTCGTGTCGCACTAGACAAAAATCTTGTCTGCGCCAGACGCAGTGTACACTAGTCGTGTGTAGAAACGACACGAATTCTTGCATAGACCCGGCGATTTTTCTTGCCATGGACACGCGGCCTAAACCTATTATTAAGACCACTCATGTACAGAGGCCAGCAGGTTTCTGTTCACAACTGTGTAGATCGCCCGGAAGACACGGTGGAGCATACGGTGGAGGTCTGCCCGGCTTGGGCGGAGCACCGCCGCATCGTCGTGGCGGCGATCGGCGGCGGCGATGTCTCGCGTCCGGCCCTGGTCCAGGCCATGGTACGGAGCGAGAGTGCATGGAAGGCCGTCACTTCCTTCTGCGAAGCAGTAATGCTCGCGAATGAGGAGGCGGAGCGCGTGAGGGAGAGGCAATCTCTGCGCCCTTACGCCCCTTGTCACCGCAGGAGAAGCCCTGGACGGGAGTCAACAGCCAACTCCCGGCCACCGTAGGTGCGGGCTTCCGGGCAGCGAGCAATGGGCAGCTCGCCGCCCGGTAAGGACCAGGCCCGGGTCGACGGCGCGTTGTGTTCCACGCGCGCCTCAAAGAGATGTCCACGAATTGACGGGGTCCGCTAGGGCCGGTGCCTGTCAGGGCCGCGGGTTGTTCGAAAGAGAGACCGTCTCCCCTGGCACAGGCAAATGAAGGAACACGGGTGGGTTTTAGTCAGTAAAAGTCTGACACGCCCTTCCGCTTAGCCCAGAGCGGGAGAAGTCATCTGATGATAAGCCACCAAAAAAAAAAAAAAAGCCTACAAGTCAAGCTACCCGAAACTGTCAAATTTTCCCAATCAACCTTGAACCTTAATGCTTTAGTGATAAAATTGAAAATGTATTAAAGAAATTTGACAGATTGTAGTAGCTTGATGTGCTGGCGTCTGTACCATGTTTTAATGCAAATATTGTATACACCGTGTTCCGGACGATATAAATAAACTTCGAAGATGTTCAGACCATGGAAATATGCATTTTTCATTGCGGACACACTAATGAATTCTTATTTTTTGTTAATTTTCATACAAACAAATACCTTGACGTAAATCACCCGATATGCATGCCTCTTTATCTCTTTATCCGATGCATTTGATAGAATTTATTATTTTAATTGCAATAAGCGGTAACATAGGCCAAATTAAGACCCTTCCTTACTGCATAGCCCAATTAAATTTCATTAAATGAAATTACAAATATCTTTGTTACGAAGCCTTTTTAAGTAAGTATGTACGGACGCCAGCAGGTCAAGCTACCGGAAACTGACAAATTTTCCCAATCAACCTTGAACCTTAATGCCTTAGCGATAAAGTTGAAAATCTATTAAAGGAATTTGACAGATTGTAGTAGGTTGATGTGCTGGCGTCTGTACTACTTCCTGTGTTAGATTTTATTTGTAAAAGCTATAGAAGCGTTTGCCAAAGTATATGGCTAACGTGAAGGACACAGTGTAGATTATACTGTTTCGGTTCTTTTTAAAATATAATTTCCACTGCTTTTTATCATAAGATAACACACAAAAAAAAACAGAATTGTTGATGAATTTATAATTCAGTAGGTATACGGCAACACTTGGCGGCTTATTTCAATTTGCTACCCTCTGTTCTGTTATTTATTATTTTGAGAACAACTTTGCTGACTTTCACAAATACGGTACTATTCACAAAAGTAATTCTAGACAACGAAAACCTCAAAGATGTCCGTGCCAGCATTCAGACAACTACCAAACTTGACAGAACCACAAAATATGCTTATCGTAACAAAAAAAGGTGTTAAGCTTGTGGTGTCGTCTGATGCTTACCACGGCGTGTTAACGGCTGGGAAGCTCTTCAGATGCGTGTTTTGTGAGGCGGAGACGACCCGAGACGTGATTTGTAAGGAGATACACAAGATTTCTGAAAATCATCGAAAAACGTTAGAAATCTACCCACATGTTGAGGAATTCAAGGAAAATTTAATCAGAAAGGTTTGTTTATGATCTTATTACGCGTAAATCAGAGAGCCAGGTGTCAGCGAATGTTATCCACTTTGCTGAATTTTGGGCACGACACGCTAAGGAGCAGAGACCCAGGGCGAATATTTTGGACGCTGCAAACAAAAAAGTGTTGACACTGTTAAGGACTTTGTACCACTTTTTAGTACTGCGATTTTCGCCAGTGATTGTTATCAGTGAATCATTTTTACCACCAATGCGCTCCCTAACTCAAGTAGGCGATGTTGGAGAAAAAACAGCCAGGCTGAAGTGGTAGTGGCCTGGAAATGTCTCACAAATGCACCTGGAGAGATGGGCAAAGATCGTCACACACCTGAGGCAGGATATTACCGTCGAGGTAGACCACGGCGAAGGTGGCGTGACGATCTGATATCGTTTGCAGGGCCAACATGCCCAGACATCGCACAAGACAGGGAGGTTTGGAAGGAAAAAGGGAAGGCCTTTGCCCAGCGTTGGGACACAATATAGGCTAACAAAAAAAAAAAAACAATTTTTTGTTATGTTCCAGTTTCATGTAATAACGGTAAAATCTATTGCCACTAGCTAAATCTAGTCCCCGGCTGCTAGTGAGAAATTCCTGATAAAAAAAAACCCATTATCAATCCATTTTTATTTTCAGTTACACGGGGCCGTCCACTACTGCACAATCTGCAACGTTGTAATAGCATCCCATTACATCTACAAACATATAACCACAGAGGCTCACACCAAGCAGTTACAGATGGCTAAAGCACGGGCTCTTGCATATAAACCGTTTAACTGAATTGAATCAACATTGTCTATGTACTGATATTCAGTGCCTTAGCTTATTATAATGTACAGACGCCAGCACATCAAGCTACTACAATCTGTAAAATTTCTTTACCTTTGTACCTATTCTTCAAAAATGTATTATTTTATCATTTATTATAATTTTTTGACGAATATATGAGTCATATAAGCAGGGAAATGTCTTGAAATTAACTAGGTACACATTTCTTAGTGATTCCTTACAAAATAATGTTTGCATGCGAGACGATCTATGGGGAGACACGTAGATCATTATTATGACCATTAAACTACCATGTTTTAATGCAAATACTTATATAATAAATATTATATTTTATTCACTGTTTCGGTTCTTTTCAAATAATATCCACCTTTTTTTATCATTAAAGTTGTCAAAAAATAAAAGGCCAGTTTTGACATTTGAGAATGCGTTCTTGACACCTGTCAGTTTCATACAAACGAATACGTGTTTTGCAAATTTGATCTTTATTAACTACTAGATCTGTCAATGTCAAAACGGGCCTTTTAATTCATGACAACTATACGGGCTGATTTTTCCAACGCCAGATGATATCCAAGGAATAATTTTGAATTTTTGACTGTCCTCCCATACAAAATCTGTCAAACGTCAATTTTCTTCCACGAATAAAAATTATCTGACTATTCAAAAATCACCCATCTCAAACCCACAAAAAAGAAACTGAATTTTCGTTGAATTTATAATGCAGTATACGGCAACACTTGGCGGCTTATTTCAATTTGCTACCCCTCCCCTGACTGACTACCATTGAGATTGGAATAAACATGGAGATGCCGCGATAATCTATACATACATTTACTTATACAAATATGAGTGAAATGTGATTCAGAATTGGAAATATCGTTATGTCTCATTCTTTCTAGTGAGATAATCTTATTTGATAAAAGAGACAACTATATTTTAAGTTGTTGCTAATTATGGCAACATTTTGTCGTGACGTAGGGACAGTTGTAGGTAAGTGCCGTAGCAGCCATCATAGGCGACGAGTTTCGTGGTAGTTTTGCTGTCAAATGGTTGTTTGTTTTTTGTAAAGTTGAGATTTGTGAGAAAATTACGAGGATTTTACCTTTTAAAACTGCATGTAAATGTTGGAAAATAGAAATTGAACATGCCTCTGTGTTGTATTGTGAAGTGTGGTGCAAGAAAGAATGCAAATCAACCTCAATTGTCTTTGCACAGGTTAGTAACCGGTTTTCATACATTAATACATACACTATTACACATTTGATGATACAATTGTAACGCGATCATGAATTTATGGCTAAAGTATTGATATTTGGGTTCATTTCCATATAACAGGCCTTTTTATTATATTTGTTAATTCATTCGTTTGTTTACAAACATATGTCAGAATGGAATAGTGTTGTACCGTTGCCTACTTGCTGTAATAGTTTCCGAAACTAGTTCCTCCGCTGAAACGATATCCGTATATTCTGCGATGTTAACAAAAATAATCATGCATCTTATTCGGTCCGAGTGACCTAGCTAGCCGCTAAGTCCGGCCTGTGGTGCACACTAAACTTTACAGCACCAAAATAAAAATATTTCACATTAACCTACCTGGACACTTATGAAACGTCAGAAGCTAGGTGCATGGTAACAATTGGTTGTTTCCTATGGAGAAGAACCGGCAAGAAACTCCACGGTTACAGTTTTAAAAACAATTGGCTTTTACATTGTTTTCTATTTTGTTAAGTACCTGATACATGTTGACAGACCTACACTGTCCTCCCCTACCTATTTTTTTTCTTAAAAGTATTGTTTAGACGATAAGCGTTTAGTAAAAAGCTATTATTTTGACATTACCAACAGACACTTAAATTTTAGTTATTTGTATAGATAACAGAAGGTAAGATAACCTACTCATCTTTTTCTGTTACAATTACAACGGACTTTAAGTAAGTAGGTACATAATATTAGGTATGATCCAAACGTGATAACTAGTAAAACTCGTATTTAGTATCGATACTCGTTATAGTAACACCGATGTTACTTGATTGACACAACCCTAGTAATGGCAGCCATTTTATGAGACAATACGAGTTGTAGGTATGCACCCTTTTTTCGTAGGTATTTCCAGTCCATACTTTTCTTAGGTCAATGCTGACTACCCTCTGCTATTTATTGTTTTGCTTTTGGTAGACAAGTTTGCTGATGTTCATAAAATATTACTAACAAAAGTAATTCCAGACAACCAAAACCTCAAAAATGTCCGTGCCAGCATTGAGACAGCCGAAAATAACTCACAAAGAAGTGAAAGAAGTAAAAAACGCGCCACCAATCTTGACAGCAGAACCGCAAAATTTTCTTATCGTAACTTTAAAAGGTGGTATTAAGCTTGTGGTGTCGTCTGATGCTTACCACGGCATGTTAACGGCAGGGGAACTCTTCAGATGCGTGTTTTGTGAGGCGGAGATGGTCCGAGATGTGATTTGTAAGGAGAGACACAAGGCTTCTGAAAATCATCGAAAAATGTTAGAAAGCTACCCACATGTTGAGGAATTCAAGGAGAATTTAATCAGAAAGGTTTGTTTAAGATCTTATTACACCTAAATCAGATAGCCAGGGCTAATATTTTGAACGCTGCAAACAAAATAGTGTTGCTAAGGACTTTGTTCAGCCACTTTTTAGTACATTTTTCGTCAATCTTTTTTGTTGTTCGCCTGTTGTTCTGTTTAAGTCTCATGTAATGAGGATCTATTGCCACTAGCTCAATTTAGGCCCCGACTGCTACTGAGAAATTCCTGAAGGCCAAGTCCCGTAATTATAAACATTTAAAATCAAGTCCAAAACTCATCTCAGTGACAATCAATGTCAAAAACTTGGCGAAAATGTGGGGATTTTATAGGTACTTTTGACAGAAAGCAGTGCAGTTCAACTTCTGTCCTGCTACAAGAGCTGGTGGTAAGCCCCCTCACTGAATGTTCATTAAACTACAAGAATTGCCACTCTGTCCAAAAAAAACTAACAATTATTGCAAAAATACATTTTTATTTTCAGCTAAACGTGGCCACCCACTACTGCACAATCTGCAATGTTGTAGTAACGTCCCAATTTATCCACAAACATATAAACACAGAGGTTCACGACAAGGAGTTACAGATGGCTAAAGGACGGGCTCTTGCGTATAAACCGTTTAACTGAATTGAATCAAGATTGTCTATACACTGATATTCAGTGCCGTAGCTTGTTATAATGTGTACCTATTGTCCAAAAATGTATTATTTTTTCATTTATTATAACTTTTAGACCAATATGAGTCCTATAAGCAAGGAAATGTATTTAAATTAACTACACATTTCCTTGTGGCAGTGATTCCAAGCAAAATAATGCTTTGATCTTCATAAAAAGTTCAATAGATATTCCTGTCTGGAGGGACCAATTTTCATATTAATTAGTCTAAAGTTATAATAAATGGATTAACAATCCATTCAAATTTATTTTATCTCTGTTAACAGCAATCAAATAGACAAAAACCAATGAAAATAAAGATCATTATGATTTTGACAGTGTTGGTTATAGTAGCAACCCAATACCAACCTTATTGCTAGGACAATAAAGATCATTGTGATTTAGACATCTATGCAAAATCTCAGGTAGAATAACTTTGAAAGGACTGCAGTTGACAACAGTCTCATTTCTTCAGTATTAATAGAAGTTAAATTTCATTAAATAACTCTTTGTATTCATAAATATTTGTAGGTCGTAGGTTCGAATCCAGTCAGGCGCTTTACTTTGTGTAAATTATTTCATCACCACTGCTCTCAAAACGGTGAAGGAAAACATCGTGAGGAAACCGGCATGTCCTAGAACCAAAAATTCGAAGTCATGTGACATCTACCAGCCCGCACTGGGCCCGTGTGGTGGATTACGGCCCACTCGGTCTCACAGAGGAGGCGTGTCGCAATAGTGGGAAACTGTTAGGCTGATTATGTAAAAAATCTTCGAATGTTTCAGTCGAGACTAGTCATCATAATTACTATAGTTAATCTAAAGTTGGTAAAATTGTTTTTACTGACACCAAGAGTTGTTGAAAACTATGTACCTGTGTTTTTATCAACCTTTAGTTTGCCATAAGTTTTTGCAAGTCTAGGTTCTACTATTATTTATTATCCTACTTAATCTTACTTTTTACTAATATTCTAAACGCGAAAATTTGTGAGGGAAGATGGATGTATGTTTGTTACTCTGTCACGCAAAAACTAGTGAACGGATTTGGATGAAATTTGGCACACAGATATAGAAGCCAAGTCCAAGTCATACTGCCATCTTTTCAACGGTTTTCTTCCCTTTCTCTACCTATTTTGGGAAGTTTATAATAATAAAATTGTAATGTATATTCACCTTTCTATTGTTTGCTTCTGTAAAGCTTGGTCACTGATCTGGAAATCTGCTGTTTAGTTACATGTTCACCTATAGTAACTTAGTCTGGCTATCAGAGAATGCGTCCTTGTCACCTGTCGGTTTTATACAAACAAATATGTTTTATTGTCGCACTGACAGGTGTCAGAAAGCGTTTTCTCTTGACGGCCCGACTGTAGTACCTACCTATATTAAAATTTTATTTATGTTTCAAATTGGCATTATTTCAAGTTAAACAAATATAAACTCTATTTTAATGTTGATTAAGTTGATTTCAGAGTGACTATCACTTGAAAAACTTATAAAAATGTTTGAAGTTGTAGCGTAAACTTAAAGTTATTTTTCCATAAACTCATATTTGTTTACATTTTTGGCGAATATGTCGCGATGTTAGATTTCATAGATGTTAAAATGTAAATAAAATGATGCTGATTTGTCAAAAAGTAATATAATTTGTTAATCTATAAAAATCATTTTGTTTTATTTGCCCATTCTTATTGTAAATAGGTACTGTATATTAAAACAGGACACTTCATACTAAAAGTTGTTTTTGTTTTATATGCAATCAGTTGTTTAGATTTAGATTATTGCTCAGGGTATTTGGATGAACCAAGAGCCACACACACAGTTGTGATGTGATGATTCAATGCTATTATACACTATATATTTTGCCTCGGCAAGCATGTTATCATCAGTAGCCCGAAAGTCTGACAACCAGTCTTACCAAGGGGTATTGTATTACCCAGGAACTGGGTTGTGGAGGTCAGATAGGCAGTTGCTTCATGTAAAATACTGGTATTCAGCTGCATCCGGTTAGACTGGAAGCCGACCCCAACATAGTTGGGAAAAGGCTAGGCAGATGTTATACACTATATATTTTAAAAAATCTGCTTATGTTGCCCTACTACAGGACCTTTTCCACTCAACATGAAGCCGCACCAATCTGGACCAATCCTGTCTACGTGTTAAGCCCATTATGCCTGGGAACATCTCTGACCCGGGTATATTTTATTGCTGAATGGGCCAGCTCTTGACTTCAATCATGCCTGATGGAAAGTGATGGATGAGGTCTATAATGGAACAAGTGGATCTAGAAGATGTCTGTTCACTCTTGCTCTGAAGCATATAAATCTGGACATTCAGTTAACACATTCCCTGTCGCAGTACAAAGTTATAAAATGTATTTGTATGTCCACAGCGGCTCTTTTACATTTTCGGTAGCCTTGTTATCTAACCATACGTCTATGAGAATCTTTTTCGTCTTATTCTGTCAAATTTACTTTTGGATTACGACTCCAAACTAGAGTCATGGACATAGGAGTTTTTTACAAATGTGACTACTTTGGAGTCATTGAACAGTGTATGAGTTAAAGACACTAAATAAGAGATAGATATTTTGCCAGTCAGTTTGTCAGTCATAACATTGTTTTCTAGCACCAGTTGTATCAAGGTCACAGATTGAACTGATGATAGATTGAAATGACCGGGTCTGCTAAAGCGTATAGGTAATATGGCTGGTGTCCACAACTCCACATCAATGCGCATATTTTGCGTACGGGTGGGAAAACCGATTATTCGATCCACCCCAGCTGATAATTATGAGTAAGTAGTTAATGTGCAGCACGGAACTTTACAAAAGATGGCGTAACAAAATAAAAACACGATTTCTAAACACATATTTATTATAACCTTTTCCGTTTCTTATTCTTAGAGCGTTTCTTCGTGTTTTTCTTGCCGACTTTGTTGATTTTAGCGATCTTTCTCTTGTGCAGCCACACAGGGTACTGTCCGTTTTGATCCTTGAGTGTTTTGGTACTAAAAACTCTTCTCTTACCGTCGTCATCAACTTCGACTTTTTCGTCGTCGGAACTCATTTCAACATCCTCCACCGCCTTCTCAGCTTCAGCTTTCTCAGCTTCTTTTTGTGCGATTTTCTTGTTCTTTTTATCTGCCTTCTTGCTAATAGCTCCAGCATCTAAGAATATTACTTGGTCAGATTCCATAACCTCTTCGGTGGTGATTTCTGATGGTTTGTCCTCTTCTTTTACGCCTAACATCTTCTTCAAACGTGCCAATTCTTTGACGGCGTAACGTTCGCGCTTTACCGCCCTGCATTTTCGCTTCCAACGGCTTCTGAGTGATTTTGCCATCGTTTTTCAATAAACAAAAATATTTTTGCGCGACGTGCTTTTTGACGGAAAGCACATGAGAGAAGGAAATGTCAAAATAGGATAGTGTTGTCCGTACTTTTTCATAAAGTGCACAGACTACACACAGATTAAGTAAAATATATCGAAAATATACTTGTGGATTTTTCTTATGAATTCCTTTCTTATGAAGTTGTATATTACCAAAACAATCAGACAAATTCGTTATAAAAACTGAATTAGTTATTAATTTCATGTTATTTTTCATTTGTATTAACAAAACCGTACCTCTTCACCAAATTTTTAGTATTTTGAAAATTGTGTGCTGTCTTGCCGTTGCGTCCCCCTTGCAATAATTGTGAGAAAGATCAATTGCTTGTCAAAACATATTAAATTACGATTTTTTTTTCTACAAATCTGGGAGAAAATAATTACACTAGTTATCGGTAGTTGTCGAACCGAAAAATGTAGCTTTGGATATTGCATATTTGTTTAATGTGTTTGCCAATACGAAAGGAGTTGCAAAACAATCTGTGTTTTGATTGACTAAATAAGATAGCGGGAACACGAAATGCCGACCAGAAACCACCATAATAGAGCACAAGAAACCGAATATATTCGAAACTTGATGCGATAGCTTCTGTTAGTAGTTATTACGCAGTCAATTTTGAAATCGACTAAACGCCTAAATCAATAACTCTTCTACTAAAAACTAAAACACCTCTATGTGTTTTCTTCAGTCAACACCCGAGTTTTCGATTTTGTGATTATTGTGATTTCTCAAATAATATTTTTGGAATTGCTCCAAATTATAAAAAATTGTGTGTTTGTGTGTTTACTGCGGTTCATATCCTCGTTTATTCTTGTTTTCCTTTGTCTGATGGCGCTTGTGTTGTGTTCATTATTTCCGATGTGAGGGCCTGTATTGGCCAGTGATTATTTTTTCAAACCAGTTATTTTTGTGAAAATGGGATCATTCAATCCTGAAAATAGTCCGAATCAGGAGTTGGATGATAGCGGATGCATTCAGGATGGTAAGTTTTACGTCAGACGTAATATCTTTATGTATGTTCCTTTTGTTTAAGAATTATTGCGTTCTCAATGATTAATAATTATAAAAATAGCATTTTGTTTTGAAATATTCTGGTTTGGGACATAAATAGAACAAAGGATTTTGTCCCAGGGTCATTATGACCCACTGAAGGGTCATTGGGTCATCTCAGCATATGGTCACACTTTAGCAAAGTCATAATCATCAGTAAAGTCAATACATTCTTGCTTTTACTAAAATATCCATTTATAAATATTGTGGAGGTCATGTAGTCACTCCTTGTAAAATACTGTTACTCTGCTGCATCCAGTTAGACTGGAAGCTGACCTCAACATAGGGGAGTGGACTAGGCAGATGATGTCTAAACCTAAACCACTCCCAGAGTTGAAAAGGCTGTTTTAGCAATAGATCTCTTTGTGTAAGAGCTTATCGGGGAAGTACTACTACTAGTTCCTACTCTGCTAAGCAGTGTTGCTAGATTCAAGTTAAAAGGGTATGGGTGCTGGTATAATTACAAACATATTTAATAATTTCTAGCTGCGTCTTCGTTTTTACCCGCATAAGTCTCGATCCAATGGGAATATGTGGTATAAAAAGTCTCCCATGTCATAATTCAGGTCATAAATTAACAAAGACCTAATCATTATAAAAGTTAATGTATTCTTGCTTTTACTTAATATCCACTTATAAATATTGTGGAGGTCATGTAGTCGCCCTTGTAAAATACTGATATTCAGCTGCATCTGGTTAGACTGGAAGCTGACCCTAACAGAGTTGGGAGAAAACTAGGCAGCTGATGTCTGAACATAAACCACTCTGCGAGTTGTAAAGGCTGTTTTAGTAATAGATCTTTTTGTGTAAGAACTTGTTGGGGGAAGTACTACAACTAACTTATGCTGCCAATTAGCATTCCTGGGTTCCAGTTTCAAGGGTATCTTCATCTTCTTCGTAACAGTCTTGTCAGAGCGGTTGTGGTCCTCATGTAGTTTCTTCTTTAGGGGCTGATGTGATTCGCCTCAGGATTTCTCGCCACCTACTCCAATTTTTGGTATTTTTGGTGCTCTCATACAATGGATCGCCCACTGCGGATTTAATTTGGTTAGTCCATCTCATGGGTGAGCGTCCGCGTGGTCTAGTGTCCTCCACTCTACCCTGCGCGACTAGTCACTGTATGGCGTATAGTTGATTTGATTGAAGGGTATAGTTATTCATATAAAGACGGCATAGTTATTCACAACCACCCAACAACCTATAGTATAGAAAATGACACATTTCAATAACCTGACTCTTTTGGACTTGGGAACAGTGTTTAGAGGACTTCCACAATAACATTGATTGATGTTTGATATGGTACGGAAGTGTATTGAGTGGTGAATAGCTATGTTGGTGTTATTACAAGTATATTTATCCATGACTAGTTGCGTCCCTCATTTTCACTCGCACAAGTCTCGATCCCGTGTGAATATCAGGATAAAAAGTATCCTATGCCCTAACCCAGGACATGCTCTATGGTGAAAATGTGCTTTTCCTACCAGTCAACCTCTAACTAATGCAGAGACAAACAGTGGTAGGTGCAATAATGAAATATGTGGAATAAATAACATAAACACATATAATAATATGAGACATTTCTGCATTGTCTCTGGTATGGCAATTTTTTTATTATTAAGGCACATCAACAACGCATCTGTCATGCTTCAAAGTTTCTGATCTGATTAAAAATGTAAACAAATGGTCAGATAACATAGCTAAGGATAAACTAAAACAATTTCTATTATCCAAATGTAAAGTATCAATGAGTATGGGCGGCGGGATCTTCCGAAAGGTTAACCGCTGCCCAGGAACAGAAAGGGCTAAGGAAGGAACACGGGTGGGTTTTAGTCAGTAAAAGTCTGACACTCCCTTCCGCTCCACCCAGAGCGGGAGGGGTCATTTGATCATTTCCCATCCACAAAAAAAAAAAAAAAAAGTATCAATGAGTATCTTATCTAAAATTCTAAATAATTATGATAATATTTATTGTTGTTAATTATTATGATACATTTTATTGTTGTTTTTAGGGTTCCGTACCTCGAAAGGAAAAATCGGAACCCTTATAGGATCACTTTGTTGTCCGTCTGTCTGTCTGTCTGTCAAGACCCTTTTTCTCAGGAACGCGTGGAGGTATCAAGCTGGAATTTATATCAAATACTCAAGTCTACTGACCCTTGGAGCTGTAAAAAAACCAGACCTACAGGGTACTTCCCGTAAATTCAGAATCTTGAAATTTGGTACGAAGCAACGTCTTATAGCACAGATAAAGGAAAAATTGCGAAAACCGTAAAATTTTAGTTACATCATATAATATAAATATTTTTAATAATTTTAAATTGTACCGAACCCTCGGGCCTCGGTGCGCGAGTCTGACTCGCACTTGGCCGGTTTTTTAATTGTTGCTAATTGTTATTGCTTTAAATTAAGTTGAGTTTTCGCTGTAACTTCTATTTTATTTAAATAACATATATTCAATAGTAGTTGTCCATATTTTACATACGTATGCAGAAATAAATAATATTCTATTCTACTGATTAAGCTATTGGGGTCACGATCTGATCTAGCCTGTCCCTTGCTGCCGTTCACCGACGTCTGATGTCCGTATCCTACCCCTGTGCCTTCAGCGTGTAGTCGCTTAGTTTACAAGTTTTTTTGCCTTATTTGAGGGCCTCAATTTATTAAGGCACCCACAGGATAGCCCGGTTAATCAGCCTTCTAGGTTGTCCTGCGACATAAAATACACAAGAAAAAAAACAAACTAAGCTGTTGGGGTCACAATCTGATCTAGCCTGTCCCTCGCTGCCGTCCAGCGACGTCCGATGTCCATACCCCACAGGACCCCCTGTGCCCTTAGCGTGTAGTCACTTAGTTTATAAGTTTTTTGACCCATTTGAGGGCCTTAATTTATTAAGGCACCCACAGGATAGCCCGGTTAAGCAGCCACCTTTAACAACAACCACCTTCAACAACAAGCAGCGACCTTCTATACAAAATAAAAACTAAGCTATTGGGGACAGGCGCGGTCCGAGGGGGGGGGGGGAGTCCGTGGGGGTCATGATCCCCATCAAAATCATTCAAGCTGTCGAGTCTGCATGATTTACTTGCCTTACTAACTTATGTTATTAACTTACTACTTGGTGACCCCCCACCCAAAATCTTGGGCTGCGACCGCACCTGATTGGGGATGGATGCAGGTTTATTATTGTACAGCATACTAATGAATACTTTCCTCCCGCAGTATCCGCGAGTGAGAATGGCAGCAGGGGCTACGCACAGCTGCTGGACCTGTCCGATGACGTCCTGCTGTACATCCTGCAGTATCTAACTCCGAGGGATTTGAAGGCATTGGGCCAGTGAGTATACAGCTGTAGTATGGTCGACTTACGAAAATATTAACATTCTTAAGCTCACGAGGGGCTTGTGGCTAAGTAATAACAACCGCACGGGTCAAAATCAAAAGTCATTTATTCAAATTAGGCTGAGAATCAGCACTTTTTGAACGTCAAAATTACAAAAGACAGTCCCCCAAAAACGCCCGCCCTTCACCACTTCCTAGTGCTATCGCTGGGAAGAAGAAGTGGCGCAACAAACTCCCCAGCAGCACAGCTGTCTGTTCAATTTAAAAAAATACTTGAATGTATACAATACTAGGTACTTATGTTCGGTAATTAGGTAACATTACAAAACCAGAACATAAAATTTAATTATTTGCCATAATATGTCAGCTAGCCACGCCAATATACCAACAAATATAATAAAAACTATACGTACTCAAGCTAAAAAATAATTAATTAAAATGTAAATAAAAAAAACTTACTACCCAAATAAAAGCCTCCAGGCATAAAGGGCGTAACAGCTTACACATTTATGCATTGCTGGGTTCTGCAGTAAGCTAATTCTGGAGAAGGAACATAAACTTAAACATTGTCTTGCGTTAAACTAGGGTGACCAACTATTCTTATCGTCTAAGTAGTCGTTGATAGAATAGTATGCCTTTGAACAAAGGTTGGATTTTAGTTGAGCTTTAAACGCATTAAAAGGCAAGTCTAGAAAAGAAGAGGGTAACTTGTTATAAAAGGTTATACCAAGCCCAACAAATGAGTTATGAACCTTATGAAGCCGGAGAAAGGGGGCACGTAGTTTGTCCTTATTTCTAGTGTTAACACTGTGAATATCACTATTTTTAGTGTACACGTGTAAATTTTGCCTAATATATAAAATGTTGGCAAGGATGAATTGTGATGCAACCGTGAGAATACCAATATCTTTAAAGAAATCTCTTAGAGAAGCTCTGGCACCTAGCTGGTAAATTGCTCGAACAGCTCGCTTTTGAAGGACAAATATATTTTGTATATCAGCGGCTTTGCCCCACAGTAGAATACCGTAGGACATAACGCTGTGAAAATAACTAAAATAGACTAAACGAGCTGTATCAACGTCAGTATATTGTCTTACTTTCCTGACGGCGTAGGCAGCCGAACTGAGCCTTCCTGCTAGACTTGATATATGAGGTCCCCACTGAAGTTTGGCATCTACTGTTAGTCCTAGAAAAATTGCTGAGCCTACAGTTTCAAGCACCTCTTTATCTAAGACGATGTTGGGTCCTAGGTTTCTAACATTCGGTAAGGCGAACTTTACACATTTGGTTTTCTTGGCATTGAGAACTAAGTTATTTGACGTAAACCAATCTGTAACTCTTGAGAGTGCACTGTTTACGTCGTCAAAATCTGGTCTATTCCTGTCTACTTTAAAAATAAGAGAGGTATCATCTGCAAACAGTACAACATCACAGATGCCCGTCAAATGGAATGGTAAATCATTAATGTAAACTAAGAACAAGAATGGACCCAGTATTGAGCCTTGCGGAACACCTAACTGAACTGGTAGCCCGGATGATTTCACACCATTAACATCTACACATTGGACCCTATTTTGTAAATACGAAATAATTACGTTGAGAGCTTCGTTTTGGACACCGTAATGACATAATTTACGCAAAAGCGTGTCATGGTGCACGCAATCAAAGGCTTTGGAGAGATCACAGAAAACTCCAATAGCATTCTGTGATTTCTCCCATGCATCAAATATGTGTCTCAACAGAGCAACACCCGCATCTGTAGTTGAACGACCTTTTGTAAAGCCATATTGCTCATTATGGAGGAGGCTATTTAAATTAAAATGTCTTAGCAGCTGCTTGAGTATTAACTTTTCAAATATTTTGCTAAATGCAGGTAAGATAGAAATAGGCCTGAAATTGCCAACGTTATTCTTATTACCTGATTTAAATAATGGTATGACTTTACTACTCTTCATGAGGTCAGGAAAAGTTCCTAAATCAACACATTTATTAAAAGTAACAGCTAGATAGGGGGCTACGATGTCTATTATATTACTTATAAGTTTAGTGGAGATGCCCCAATAATCACCGGTGTTTTTAGACTTAAGTGTATTAAAAACATTAACTACATCACGCGGGGTTACATGTTCGAAACTAAATAAGGGACTACATTTAGGTACACTACTGTGCAAAAGGTTTTCAGCTTTAGACGAGGACGAATTTAAGGAGCGAGTCGTAGTTATCGGTATGTTGGCAAAAAACTCATTAAATGCCTCAGCTACGTCAGCTTCTTTATTAACTAATTTGTTGTCGACCATAATCTCAAGTAGTTTTTCTTGTTTAACCGATTTTCCCGTTTCATTATTAATAATTTTCCAAGTGGTTTTTACTTTATTAGTAGAATTTTTTATTGTATCGCCTAAAAATTTTGATTTAGCAAAAGCACTAATCTTTTTGAATAATTTTGAATAAGTTTTGACATACTCTAGGAAGGGAGTATCAAACCTGTATTTTTTCAAACCATATAACTCGTATAGTCTCGCTCTACTTTTATAAATACCGGGAGTAGCCCATTGGTTAAAGCCAACAGAGGATCCATTAATGTTAATAGTTTTGGTCTTGAAAGTGGATTGGTACTCTTTTTGCACAACATCAAAAAGGGCACCATAAATTTCATTAGGATTCTCGTATTCTACTATCGATGGTGTAATTCTATGAGCTATATTATTTTTAAACATTTTGCAACAACTAGCTGTAT
Source organism: Apamea crenata (assembly GCA_949629185.1). NCBI lineage: Eukaryota > Metazoa > Arthropoda > Insecta > Lepidoptera > Noctuidae > Apamea > Apamea crenata. Next base: position 6,790,643 of record OX451382.1, on the reverse strand, counting down.
AAGGCCTGCATTCAAATTTATGTGGCTTTTTATGTAATGGCATGGGGAAGCTAGCTAATAAACCACAGTGGTCGGACGTTAAGTCAGTTAACACTAATTTATTTTTGGCATCACAATCACTAAATAAATTATCAAGACAAGTTGACGAAGAAGCTGTGATCCTAGTAGGTTCAAAAAACAAGTTAATTAAATTATAAGACCTCAAAAGATTGAGAAGTCTAATACTTAATGGAGTAACATCTAAAATATTAATATTGAAATCTCCACATAAGATAATACTTTTGTTATTTGATTTTAACCTATTGAGAGTATCTTCCATTACCGATTCGAAACTAATAAAATCCCCAGAGGGGGGTCGATAAACGCAAATTATAACATATCGCTCAAGTTCAACACAAGACAACTCTATAGTGCGCTCGATTGAAAGATTAACTAAATCTAAACGTTGTTTACATTTCAACTTGTTTGAAACAAGAACTAAAGAGCCACCGCGAATAGCACTTTTTCTCACAAATGCACTCTGTACGGTAAAGTTTTCATCATTTATAAACACTACTTCATGTTCCTTCAACCAGTGTTCAGTCAAACATAACACCTGAACATCGTAGTTCTCCATAAATAAACTTAATTCTAGCTCTTTGCCGGACAGACCCTGCATATTTTGATGTACAACATTCAACATATGTGGCTGACCCGTTGTCGCACCTAATAGTTTAAACTACAAGGCGTATCAAAAGTAGTATTAGTATCAGTACTAACAGTAATCGATGGTACACTACAAGTACCAGTGTCACTGTGTATATTGTATGCTAAAAGATTAGCAATTTGTCTCCTACAACTAGGTGGCAAATACATAGTATAATTTGTCAGTTTGTAATCAGTAATAAATTGGTTACAATCAAAATATAAAATAGCATCACTGTGATGACAAGTCCTATTATAAATGAACATATTTAAATTATAAATATGCTTATTTTGCTCATCAGTTAAATAATGGGAATAAGGCAAGGCACAAAAAATAAATTTACAATTATTAGTATCATTAAGATGCAACATCAAATGGACACATTCAATTAAGTCCTTTTTCTTTACATTTAAGCTATCCCCATATAATAATATAACAGTTGAACTGGGGTTTATTTTTGTCAATTTGATATTATTAATTAATTGGCTAATACTGGCACCGGGTAAACAATGATTAATTACATATTGTTGCGATCACTGATTTAACAAGCTACCAAAACCTTGACCAAAGGAGAATGCCCAGGCACAGTACTCTTGATAACTGTCTCGTGTCTCAAAAAGTTGAACAGCATCAACTCTAAAATAAAAAGATATTTTTTAAATAATACTTAATTAATATTTATAATGGGATAGTATTTTGAACAATAATTAGTACTTTTAAGTTTCTGACTATAAGGTACGCCATTTTTTACTATAGCCTGTCAAAACTAGGGGTGTCCATTTTTACTATTTCGTGTACCTACTGTGCCTAACTACCTACCCGCCTACAAAAATACATAATAATATCGATTCTGTATTAATTGTTCGATTTATTATTGCGTATCAAGTTAAATAACTGTTTATTTAAGAAAACGGCTGTATACAATATTTTTTAAAAATCGATAAATAGCTCGCAAGGTAAAATAAATAAATCAGTTTCTATATCCCCACAGAATTAGACATTATGTAGTAGGTACATTTATCTATCTTTTCATTGAAAATGAGACGAGACAATAGTGTGCGGTGAGGTAGATATTTGGTTGGTATGCTAATTAGCTTTGGTTTTATTTATTGTTGATATTGAAATCGGAATAGTTTCAAAGGTCTAATCATACAACAGAGTTCTAAATCACATGTAACTTGCTGGTATTTGTAAGTGCCGGTAGTTGTCAACCGCGGGAAAGGCGCCTAGTTGTATTCGTGAAATACCACTGGGTGATTTGTGGAAATCGATTAAAAGTCGAATGTTTTAGAATCATTTACCAGCACGGGTACAACCTTGATTGACATTTATTGCCCGTCTGTCATACACTCATACACATTGTCAAGTTAACCAGTATGTTTTTTTCTGCTGGTTTTGGTACGTTGTGCGTCGAATTTGAGCCTTTTAGTTCCTCCGTTACTCCTGCTAACCCATTGAAAATAAACATCCTTCCAACCCGCTGCACCGTGTGTGTTGTATATTACTAAAATCAGGACTTTTTGTGTTGTAATACATTAAACATGGCGAGTGCGACTGTGGAGCGATGTCTCAACTGCTGTTTGAGATTAACTCCACATATGCGCAGACTCATGTTGTCGGAGATTCCAAATAATATCATGAACATTTTACGTGTCTGGATCTCACCAACGCCGGTAAGAATGATTAACATTGTCGTTTTGATATTATTTACTTAGGAACTGCGCTTTTTATAATGTGTACCATATGAAAATCTTAGAGGACAATAAGTGCAATCCATGTCTGTATGTTTGTTCCTCACCTCATTAGTTGGGTTACGGATTTCAATAACTTAGATAGGTACCTGCTATTAGTGTCGGTAACAACATAACTTATTAACTAGGATTGTATATTTCTATCAGTTTAGTTTATTCTGAGATACATAAAGCTAAAAAAACATTAATACAAGACGTGCTGTATTTACAGCTATAGATGGTAATGTACCACAATTAAGAAACTTCCCAAAACTAGGGCTAGTGGAGCTTAAAAGATTTGCTTTAGGCTCGTACCAATTGAAACAAGCCAGATCCTACTATGGCGAGCATATAAGACAAAATGGTATATACCATATAGAAGTATCGGAAGCGTTTGAAGAGGAATTACCTTTAATATTGGGAACTAATAATTATTTAGTTATAGGAAGAATCAAATCGAGGCATGTGTCTAGTAGAACTTATATAAGCGTATTATATTTTAATAAATAAAGACGAAAATGTAAGAGATACATTAGGCGCTATAGTAGGATATTATTGTTCTTGCCTTGTAGTAAAAAGAACCGTAAGTTGTTGTGTGCATGTAATGTGCATAGTGTGGTATTTGAGCTGGGCACGTTACAACAACGTTAGTGTTCCAGCTCCATTTTTGAATAATATATTTTTGGAAGATTAAAATAAAGGTATACGGAATAATCATGCTTTCATTTATTGTACCTAGTGTAGCTGTTTTCCATTCCTTCCTACGTACATAGACCATTTCATGAGACCTATTACAATCTATTATTTGAGTAGGATCTAGATATAACACTGAGCGTTTGACTATCAAGTAATGATTCTTCCATACTTTGCATAGCTAAACCGCTACATATTTTACACAAATGTACTTCAAAGGCACAGAGCTCACTCGTAAACCCATTCAGATCCCTTCAAATAGCTTTTTTCAATTAATTTTGCAGTCGAACATAACCTCAAAATAATAATTTAATTTTTCAAAATATCTCGGAAATAGCCATTGTAGTTTGTGTTGAACTTTTTGAGGATGTATTTAGACATGTCAACGAGTATCTTAAAGATGATTTGATGAAGACACAACAATGTTAAATTGAGTACATTTGTCCATAGTGCCGTGGGCAATCTCCTTTATCAGAAAAAATATAAGTAGTATTAATCAAATTATTCGTACTATTGCTATCATCACTAATACAGCTGCCTACTGGTTGAGCTACTGAGGGTGTGGGTGTAATAAGTTGGGGTCCCCGGGAACAGGTACAGCTAAAAGAGAGGTTATTTGTCAAAGACTCATACCTCTCCGCATTATACTTGACCAGGTCTGCCAACTCATTAGCCTCCTGCATGCGCTTACTCAGGTCTTGTTGAGAAGCCACATATTTACTAAAGATATCCTTTAGAGCGTATTCCCTAACAAACAGTTCATCCTGAAGGTGCTGAGTGTCTGTGTCATACATAGCATTACACAATTCTAATTCACTGTTACAGTTTTTTAATTCTTGTATTAAATTTACTTTTTTTTGCCTAAGTTTTGTATTTAATTTGTTTACTTTTTGGCATTTCAAAGATTTTTGAGTTTTTCTAATTAATCTATTAATTTTAATATATTTTTTTAGCTTATTGTGACTGGTAAACAATTTATTTTTAATGATAGTATCATCAGTTAAATCTATTGTTACCACTGGCTCAACACATATGGGACCCGACCCGCTACCAACCAACTCATCATAAAGACTGCAGGTGATCGCAGACTCTTCACGGGCTTTGAGAGTTTCCAAGGCGGTTATTGTGTTGTGGGCCTTGCTTAATTCCTGTTCTAGTTCAGATATGCGTCTCAAAGCCAGTTCGTGGGTGTCACTACATTCCTGGAAATTTGACACTAGTTGACGGAGGTGTTGATGCTGGTCAAGCTCAAGGTCGATCGATCAGGTTAAGCTACGCTTGCCGCGGTTGGTCCGTGGATGGGTGACCATTTTTACATATCAAGACCCCTCCATGCCTCGGAAAGCACGTTAAGCCGTTGCTGTCATTCGTGGATCTTTGACAGTTGTAACGGGTCGTCAGAAGCCCGAAAATCTGACAACCAGTCTTACCAAGGGGTATCGTATTACCCAGTAACTAGGTTGTGGAGGTCAGATAGGCAGTCGCTCAATGTAAAATACTGGTATTCAGCTGCACCCGGTTAGACTGGAAGCCGACCCCAACACAGTTGGGAAAAGGCTAGGCAGATGATGACTTCAGCTCACATGCTCCACAAATTTCAAGGTGCAGTGATGACAGCTGGAGTAAGGCTGTGACAGAGTGAAGGATTGGACTGCTGGGGAGTTTGTTGCGCCACTTCTTCCCAGCGATAGCACTAGGAAGTGGTGAAGGGCGGCCGTTTTGGGGGACTGTCTTTTGTAATTTTGACGTTCGAAAAGTGCTGATTCTCAGCCTAATTTGAATAAATGACTTTTGATTTTCTTATTTTGATTTTGGAAGACGAGATTTTGGTCGTCGAGAAGTTCAGACGACATTGTTGCCATCGCGGGCAAAACCTGGTTGAGGCTGGCACAGGAGCGTGGGGATTGGTACAAGAAAAGAGATGCCTATGGCCAGCGGTGGGGGAAGTAGGGCTGTGGATGATGATCATGCACCACTAATCACTAAATAGATTTAAGAGCATTTACAACGTACGGCATTTCATACAAACTTTCAAGTCCTTGTTTTTCGAAATGCATGAGCCGATTTTAATGAAACTTCATACGCATAAGCAGGATAGATAGGTCTAAAAAGTTAGTAAATAATATTTTCGAAATGTCTTATTTAAAAAAAGATAATTGGAAATCTCTGTTTCTATGGAAAATTTAAAATCGATCGAATTTAGCTGTATCACTATTTTTCAAAAAATGTCCTCAATTAACTTTTTAGACCTATACAGGGTGGCAGGGAAACGCTTCCGAAAACGAAGACAGGTGATAGGGCTACTGATTCTCGATACGATACCATAAAAAATGAGAAAAAAAAATGAACAATTTTACCTATTTTTTTTAGTATTTTTCGTACACTATGCTGTGAGAACAGTTAAATTAAACCATTATTTGCTATTAAACACATTTTTTTTCTTTACAACTCTAACAAGCAATGTATTCGTAAATAAATATCATCTGACGCTTGCGCGTGACCTCAAGTTCAAAGTGCGCGCGCGCTCGCCGACAGCTGTGCGGCTGACGACCCCAAGTCCACGTGACGCGCGAAAATAATCAATTTCAGGCGAAAGGTTAGTGGTATCCGTTTGCATAAAGGTTGTATATAATCTACGTTCTGGCTTCGGAAGCGTTCTCCTGACACCCTGTATATCCTGCCTTTTAAGATTTTATTTCGGGTTTGGTCCCATAGTAAAAGTTGTTCATAATGATGAGTACAATGACCCCGTAGAGTTATGGGATATCAAAAAATACACGTTGTATACAACAGCCCGACATGATTCATCGGGCAGTTGCCCGCCAGACACAACACCCGTCTGGTCGGAGGATCCTCCCTTTTCTATGGAGGATGAGTGAACATTACACCCTTTCCCCCATACCTCTGTAGTTTAATTCAAATAAATGCTGAGTTTTATGTCCCATTTCCAGCACCTGCTCTCGCCTCGGAGCCCTAATATGCGACCGCACTCTCTGGACAAGGGTGGACCACAGAACTTCGCCTGTTGGTCAACAGAGGCTGCGCTGGCTTCTCACGCATTGCTTATGTCCGGCCACCACTGAACTCAAGATAGCTGGATATGCTAATAAGTTTAGCAGGTGAGGGATTTTTTATTTACTTAAATGCTTTTTTGGGCCAAAATAAATGAGGAGACAAAACCATGAATTTTTGCTGATAAAGAAAGAAAAATATTTTATAAAGTAGTAGTAAGTTTTTTTTTTTTTTGATAGTGGGGTGAAAAAATAGATTAAAAAATAAAACAACTGATTTCCAAAAAAATCACTACAAAGTGAATAATAACTTTAATTTCTGAAGTCGGTGTCTTTATTTTATATTTTTGTAGTCTGTCTCTTTTTTTTTGGTTCTCAATTCGGTTGTATGTTTTTTTATTATGTTTGATACTTCAGAACTCCGTCATTTATAAACCCTGATTATGTGAAAAATTATTCTTTGGTTTGAAAGTGTAGGATAAAGTATTTATTTTTCACCTTTTAGTTGTGGTATCTACCCCACACAAATTCGTATACCTATATTCAAATTTTATTTAAGTTTCAAATTGACGTAAAATAAATGTATAAACTACCTTATCTTATTGAATTATCTTATTTATGGCTTCTTACAGACATTATAATACCGTACGTGTATCGTGTGGGTGTCCAGGGATATTATTATTATTAATCAATGTATTGTGTGTTGCTGCAATCACTAGTTCCATCTGTCAAAAAACGGTTTACCTAATAGACAGGGTATAAGTGGTTCATGAGTAATTGTTTGTTCACAGATGTCTGGGCATCCAAGACCTGCACTGGCCTGAAGAGCCAGATCAAGGTAAGAATCAATAATACGTTGTTTTTTTGTTATTTATTTCAAAGAAAGTGGGGCCAATACTTTTCTATTGATCATTTTGAACTCTCTCGCGACGCTGACTGTACAGCTAAAATGTTAAGCTCTTATGGTAATTTCATCTTCTAGAACTGCTGTCCAGTCCTAGATGATGAAATTGCTATAAAAAAAACATAAAATGTTCCTAAATGGGGTCAAATCGTAAATAAGAAAATAGAAATGTTTCTAAATGGGTCTGACAACCAGTCTTACCAAGGGGTATCGTATTACCCAGTAACTGGGTTGTGGAGGTCAGATAGGCAGTCGCTCCATGTAAAATACTGGTATTCAGCTGCATCCGGTTAGACAGGAAGCTGACCCCGACATAGTTGGTGAAAGGCTAGGTTGGATAATAATACACAATTAAATTATTTTTATTCTATTCTAGATTTCATCCGAGGCACCTGCATAGGATCTCAGGAAGGCGCTGATGTGGAGCACTTCCTACTTCGCATGTGGTACCCTCATCTGCCACGGTAAGTTAAGGGCATGTACTACCTCAGAATGCGAAAATTCTTTTTGCATTAACGGTTGTAGTTTCAACAGTACTGCAGTTTTCTCTTTGTAAATAACTAGCTTCTGTCGGCGAACCGTCCGCGTGGAATTCTTGGTTCCTCTGACCCGACCCGTCGCATCGCATCGCATCGCCTGCCTGCGCTATTACTTCGTTTACGCTTAGCATTCATTCTTCTTTCCTACTTTTTTTCCTTCTGCTCGGCTCCGAAGAGTCGTACAAAAGGCATCAGAAAAATTATTTTTGCATTTTGATAGCCCAATTATTTAGGAAGGCCCTCAAGAACTGACAGGTAGTTCCGCAGAGCAGAGAGATTAGCGCGCTCAAAGAAACAAACAAAAAAAAAACGGGTTGCATTCCGGGAGTGCCGGCAGAAGTGAAAACTTGAATATTAACGTTGTGTATTTTTGATATTTCGGAATGCGGTCTACTCTTCCTCCGTCTTACGAATTTTCGATCAGGTCACGTGTCCTGACGCGAGCTCCGTCTTACGAATTTTCGATCAGGTCACGTGTCCTGACGCGAGCTCCGTCTTACGAATTTTTGATCAGGTCATGTGTCCTGACGCGAGCTCCGTTTTACGAATTTTCGATCAGTTCACGTGTCCTGACGTGAGTTTAACATTTTTTACCCATCACAACAAAAGTGCACAACGCCGCTAAAGAAGTTTTCACTTCAAAAACTTCTTCAGCTTTATTATTAGTATCAACCTAAGATAGCTGGTACCTCAACTTGAGATAGTTTAGGAACAATCATGCACACGGCGACACACCAAGCTATACATTACCAGTTTGACCCGACCTCGCATTGTGTGGGTTTTTTGTACAATGAGAAGTCAGCTTGTACTGGACATATATAGCTTGATATTTAGCCGTGTGTACAGCAGAATTACGAAGAGGAGGACGAACGAAATATTTGTGATTTTATGATACTAAACAACCGATAGAATTATTTTTTATTTCATTTTGTAAGTAGGTTTGCACAAACACTTTTACACGTCAATCGTATTTTAAAATTAGATGAGGTCGGCAAACTCAGAGGTCACAGTCTCTTTTAAAGTCCAGACATAATCTTGGTCAGATATATTCAATATAAAGATAAGTATCCAATTGTTTTGATAATACAGGGTGGCAGGGATATGGACGCGCAAACTGTAACCATGATATCAGCACATGAGTTTAGACCCCATAGCGTAGAAATTTTTCGTCGGTTATCAAAATGTTTATTTCAATTACATTGGTCATTTAGATACTTACATGTTTTTTGGAGATCTCCTTTTAAGCAAGGAATTGCTTGTATTAGGAGTCTCCGCACTTCCCACTTATCATTAATTACTATGCAATTGAAATGTATACAAAGTAAAGTAAACAAGCAAGACTAAAAATAAAATAAAAATAAAAGCGGTAAATTAACATTATACAAAGGCACTGCATTAGAATGAGCGTTGTACAGAAAAAAGGCCAAGTCGCGCGAGTACGTGTGGTGCCTGTGTTACAATTACGAGTGAGTATGTTAGTGAGTAAGTGAGCGAGTGTGGGTGTGGGTGTAAGTGTGAGCAGTGAGGTTGTATAGTGTGTGAGTTATAATAAGCGATGTTTAGTTCATTCAACTTGAATGAATATCCTGACTAGCAGGTGCAAGCGTACGCTAAATAAAATAGAAGGTTGTTGGCCGTTGGCTAGCCGTACGACGATGTCTTGGGATCGAAAGAAGCGAAATAAGTCTTCTTTTCTTCTTTCTCTAAAGATAAAATATAAAAGATAGAAATATGGTGTCGCGGACTTATTTGTAGACTTATTTAAGGCGGACCAGAGGGCTATACATTGTGTTTAACTATAAAAATTTAATGAAAAAAATAAAAAAATACTTAGATTTTTTTTTATATTTTTCCCGTCGATAAAATTCAGCATAGATTTCATCATTACGATATGTGCACATTATGAAGACTCACACTGTATACAACTGTTCAGGCAAAGCACTTTACAAAAAAAACTGTTTTAAGAGGTATTTATTTCCGACATGCTAGACAAAAGTTGTGATAGCTCAGCTAAACTGCATGATGTAAAGATATTTTATAGCCTATAACACTCACAAATAATGTAGCTTTCTACCAGTGAAAGCATTTTTAGAATTCGATCATATACTCCGGAGATTACCCCCAACATACAATGCACAAAACTAATTGCTGGGATTCGACTTCTATTTTTAGTGTGAAAATTTTCGGCTTATGTTTAACTTACCACCAGTTATAGTAACATATAACAGACAAAAATAGTAAATGATTACTAAAATTAAACCCGCATTTTAATGTAAACTTATAACTAAAGTTTTAACATCTCGCTATCCTATTTAAGCAAAATGACTCCAAATAAATCATGTTCCGTTCTCGACAGCCTGCAAAAAATATTTTTTTTTCCATATTTTTTTTCTATACAATCTAGTCGTTTCTGGCACTCGCCGGCCGCTCCCGCGGCACCGCTCGCTTCGTTCGCTCGGCTCGTGCGTAGGAGGTCACAGTTTTAACCTAACCTAACCATTTTTTTTTAAATTAACATCGTCTATCTAGTTTGCAGCAAGCCGGAGACATATAACTTAATATGGCATCATAATACTTTATTTGGTAATAAACCTACATTTTATGGCAATCATAGTGGTTTATTTAGGCAGAAATAGCGCATTAATTTGCTCGCTAAGATTTAGTGATCATTTACTACATTTGGTGTTCGAATACAATTTGAAATGCAAGAACTAAGGGTATCAAAGCATGCCGCCGGGGCTGCGGGTTGTTCGAAAGAGATACCGGGGCCCCTGGCACAGGCAACTGAAGGAACATGGGTGGGTTTTAGTCAGTAAAAGTCTAAAGTCAAAGTCAAAGTCTAAGATTTATTTGCAGATAAATATGGTTACAAAAGTTCTTACAATTGTGGTATAATAGTAGCTTAACATATTAAATCATAACATAATGACATGCAATTTTTTTTGGTATAGGCACAATTACATCATTTACATTTAAACTGAAGGAATTCTTTAATAGTATAGAAGGGATTCTCAATTAGCCACCTGTGTAAAGCCCTTCTGAAGCGGACCATTGGAAGTTCTTTGATTTGGTTAGGAATCTTGTTAAAAATCTGAGAACACACAGGGTAGCAACTTCGTCTATAAAGTTCTGTTTTCGTTCTAGGGATAATTAATCTATTAGGATATCTAGTTTTGAAGTAACATTTATCTTCCAGTTTTTCAAACATCTCAGGATGAGATTTGGTAAATTAACATAATTTCCTCAATATAAATACCAGTTAATGTAAGTATTCTAAGTTCCTTAAACAGTGGTTTACAGGATGTAAGTGGGTCTACATTTCAAATCGCACGTTCTTTTGTGCGACGAAAGCTCTTCCGAGATGCACCGAGTTCCCCCATACCAGTATACCATAACGCAGTATTGAACCAACATATGCATGATAAGCCTGTAGTGTGGCTTGTCTACTTGTTAGGTTAGATATACGCCATAGAACATAAGCAAACTTACTGAGTTTTCCACATATCATATCAATATGATTAATCCAGGAACACCTCCCATCTGACACGCCCTTCCGCTCAGCCCAGAGCGGGAGATGTCATTTGATGATTTCCCACCCAAAAAATAAAAGGGTATCAAAGCATTTTATGGTGGTATATATTTAAATTTTCTGTTTGCGCACTACCACAAACAGTCTCCGTAACTCATAAAAGACAAGATTGACTCTTCAGGCTCTGTGAAATACTCAACCACACAGCCCAGCTAAATTCTTCTGTTAACCTCCCTCTCAAAGTTGTTCTTACCAAACTGCAGGGTTTTCCCTAGGTAAAAGTATTCTCAGACAACCTAACGCCAGAGTATAAACGTACCGCCGTACCCCTGACGCCAGGCCACTTTTTCTGTCAAATGACCTTCATAACAAATAGGGATTCCAGTAATGATTTAAATTGTTTATTTCATAATATGGTGCGACGTGTATTTTGTCATTATATTTGTGACGTTGGCGTTCAGGGTAAGATTTCGTTTGTCACATATATGTGACAATGGCGTTCAAAAGGTTAAAGCATTCATTGACAGCAATTGTTGAACATAATCCGGGTTTGTCCAAGTTCATCTGGAGACCAATGCGTATGAATCAACTAGGCTGTACAGCATCTGCTGCAAGTCATGCAGCGCTTCAGCCGCTGTGATAATGTCATCTGCAAATCTTAAGTGTGAGATGTACTCGCCGTTGATGTTAATGCCGCGTCCTTTACAGTTCAGCGTCTTAAATACATCCTCCAATAATATTAAAGAACAATTTGACGGCACGGTTGGCGCAGTGGTTAAGCGATTGACTGCTGCGCTGCGTGTCGCGGGTTCGTTTCCCGCACGGAACAAATATTTATATGACCTACAATTAGTTGTTCCGGGTCTGGCTGTTTGTGTGTGTGAGTTTGTATGTCTGTAAACGCACCCACGACACAGGAGAAATTCCTAGTGTGGGGTAACGTTTTTAAAAAAATTGATAAGAATTTCGGGGAAATTACGTCCCCTTCTCTCACCCCTTTAAGTGGATATGTTTAGTTCGCTGGTCTTGAGGTTGGACTGACATTGTCGCGTTTTCATGAAGACATCTCAGCCTTTGGATGCCTGGACGGGGCCCGATAGGGCCGAAGCCTGCCAGGGCGGCGGGATCGTCCGAAAGGGGCCAAATTTTCCCAATCAACCTTGAACCTTAATGCTTTAACGATAAAGTTGAAAATCTATTAAAGGAATTTGACAGATTGTTGTAGCTTGATTTGCTGGCGTCTGTACATTATAAATGTAACTATTAGCTAGTTAATTTTTAATGTACTAATTAATAATTTAACTTTCAATACTTATATTTCCATTTTATTATATACAGAACACTTCGACTACGTGTAATAATACTCGTAAAATCATAGCTTAATTATTTATTACCAAGCGTACGTCCATCAAGAGTGTAGTTCTCCTTAACTGAATCAGTTTGACAGTGCGAGCGGGATGGAGTGATACGTGGCGCGGGGAAGTGGGGGCAAGATATGAATTTCAACTGAAATATTACAAGCCCTTAACCATACCATACTTTATCATATTTTTATTTTTGTTACTAACAAGCATGGACAAATAATTAGTTTGAAATAAATGGTTTCATTTTTTTTTAAATATTTATTTATGTAACAGCTTTTTTGTGCTTTTTTGTGTATAGAAGCTAGTTTATTTGTGGTTGAGAATAGGTTCCGGTAATTGGACAGGACTAAACTAATATTTATCTTCTGTCCTTTTCTTAATGAAATAGAAAGGAAAAGATGCACTGAACTTAAATTTAGTTTAGTTGGTGAACAAGGGAATCGGTGCCCAGCAAAAAACCGGCCAGGTGCGAGCCGGACTCACATACGAAGGGTTCCGTACCATAAGGCAAAAAAAAATCAGTTTCTTGTATGTATGTTTCTTTAATAACGTAACAGCTCGCTTGTACAGCCCGATTCAAACGTTATGGTGGCTCTGAAGTGCGCTCCTCGCTGCGCAGTACCTCATCCCTCACCCCCGCTGACACTTGAATTTGTTACTGCGCAGCGACTCGCCTCATGTTCCGAGCCGCCACAAAGTTTGAATAGGGCAGTCATTTAATGCATTCATTTGTTTTTTTTTGGCTTATTCGCAACCTCAGACACTATGCTTGCAGTATTATTTGAGAATTATCAGCTATAAAGTTTATTCTAAATATGTAAAGTCGGAGAAAATAATTTGCTTAGCAAAATTAAAATTGACTCATTATTCAGGACAACAAGCCGGGTGCTTGTTGTAGAACCAAAAATTCGAAGATATTTGACATCTACCAACCCGCACTGGACCCGCGTGGTCAAAGAAAAGAAAGAAAAATTGTTTATTCTGCACAAAAAAAACGTACTTAAAAAAAAAGACACAAAATATTCACATACAAGTAGTCAAAAGTCTCGTATGTAAGTCTCGCATATAAAAAGTTGTCAATTTTGTCCATTGCTTGATGTCAGGACCAAAGACAACACACATTCATTGACATTGACAATACAAATTAATCCGGGATGCGCCCGCGCCACTGGCCCGTGACAACAAAACAAAAAATAGCACTTGCTCTGAAACGATTTGAATTTACGGACAATTTTATGTTGATAGTCAATTTTAATTTTGAAAGAAAAATACATGTTGCTCCGACCCTAAATAAATCGGGATAAGGGTAGGATAATTATTAATGATGCATAATCAGCCTATAATGTTCCCATTGCTGGGACACAGGCCTCCTCTCTGTGAGAGGGAATGGGCCGTAACCCACCACGCGGGCCCAGTGCGGTTTGGTAGATGTCACATGTCTTCGAATTTTTGGTCCTAGGACATGCCGGTTTCCTCTCGATGTTTTCCTTCACCGTCTTGAGAGCAGTGGTGATGAAATTAAATACACAAAGTGCCTGTCTGGGTTCGAACCCACGAGCTACTAGTAATTCCCCCACAGGCGCGTTATTATCCGTTGATAATATCGGATGAGCTATTGCAACATCTGTTTTCAGTACATTTTCTATTAGAACGGCTACGAAGTTACACACTGCAGCGATAATGATAGATAGATAGATAAAAACGTTTATTTAGTGCAACAAAAGACACACAATACAAGTAATAAAAAATAGAACAATAAAAAAAAAGTGAAACAAAAAAAACAAAGATTAAAAAGATAGATCGACCCATAGACACCTCGCAAATCCACAACCTCTAGTACAAAATAGTAGTCTATGTCCACAATGGTCGATCACTACTGGGCGGTGTGCCGTATTATAATTATACTCTTTGGCGGTGTGTGTCTCATGGTTGCACCAAATGGGAGTCCAGCTCAGCATATGCCAGGTACAATACCTGACGCTGGTATTCTGCTGTATCCCGTTAGTGACTCGATAATAACGACACAATAGAAGTAGGACGCTTGAGTTTCTCCATCCTGCGATATTCCGATATGAGTTGTTAGAACATTTTGTATTAGGACGCATACGATGTCACACACACCTGCGTTAATAATGTAGTAACGTGTATAGCGGGCGGGGGCCTGTAGTGTAGGTTACACGCACACGTTAGACATATCGGCAGGGACCATTTTGGTTACCCATTGAAAGGGTTTTTGATAGGGTTTTGACAAAGTGTTGTTTTAAAACCCATTTCATATTTGTTACACTCTTTTACGCAAACCCTCATCAATGGATAACATCTTCCAAACCCTATCGATTTGATTACCTGTATATTCAAAAACCCTTTCTTGTTGGGTTATACTTTTTAATGGTAAGACGTTTTGAACGGGTTACCCATTCAACGACTGTAACAGAGTTACCCATTCGGACTACAAGTATTGTAATTTTATCTCTCGTGCCTTTACTTTAAAGTACTAAACTGCCTGCATTCGGCAGGTTTGTTCTTGTTTCTTGTTGATTTCAAATTCTGGTGTAATAATTCTGGCAGTAACGGCACCTACTATTTGATCCTCTTACTTTATCATTTTAAATAATGATGTCGTTATTGAATAAATAAAAATCTTTAAAAAACATGGTACATATTTATTTTTTTAAAACATAATTTTTCAGAATTACTGCTTTTGTTTTGATTGTTGTTCATGAACACTTTGCATGACCATATGAACTATTTGATGCATACATTTGTTACGTCGTCCTTCTTCTAACTTGCTTAGATATTTTGCAATTAATAAAGAAAAATAATAACACGCATGAATATCATATTCCTTGCTATTGTCTGAGTTATCAGTATTTGTAGTCTTATCTTCCATTTCTTTAGAGTCATTTTCAAAAGCCAAATCGGGAGTAGACGCATTGTCTAATGTCGGTTGCAATGTCGGCATTGAAACGCATGAAGCATCGGTTGTCCTTAATTCCTCAAAATATGTTGATTCACTTTCGTCTGAGCTTCTGTCGCTGTCTGAAATATATATGTGCTCTAAAAAAATAAGAATTATTATTATAAAACTAGTAGGTATTAAACAATTTAGTGGCGTATTGCTCCTATTAAGACCCTGTCCTCCTCCTAGACCTATAACAATTTTATTGACAAGACAGATTTTGTCCATATAATTAGACTAGCTAGAAGCCCGCGGCTTCGCCCGCGTGGATGTCGGAAATATTTTCATAAAAAATTCCACGGAAACGTGCTACCAGGATAAAAAGTATGTCCTTCCCCAGGATGCTATCTATCTCTTTACCAAATTTTATGAAAAACCCTTAAAATAATTATATACTTTTCATTTTCTGTTTTAAGTATTAGTACCGAGTTTCAAGTTAATCCGTCCGAGGGGTTTAAATTTTTTTCTAACCTATTAATTTTTTCACTCCCTAAATCCTCTGTGAGGGCTTTTTTAAAACTAAAAAGTCACCATATTCTGTATTAATTACTAAATTATTATTTATTGGCAAATATTGCCAAGTATCAAGTTTATTAACCAAAGGAAAAAGGTTTTTCATATTAATTGTATCCCGTCTTTTCACCCCACAGGGGTAGAATTCAAAAAACAAATATTGGGATGTTTCCATAATTTGACTCAAAGATTATTTATACCCATTTTCGAGTTAATCAAGCCACGCATTATAATCCTCTTCTGTAAAATTAACTACCCATTTTCACCCTATTAGGGGTAGATTTTCGAAAAACCCTCATGCGTGTTATTATATATTTTTAGTCTTAAGTTTAAACACTGATTTTCGAGTTAATCGGACTGCGAGTTCAAATTCTTCCACACAAAGTTTAACACATAGCCCATGTGAGGGGTAGTTTTGAAAAACGAATAATGACAAACTTTATTGCTTGCGAGTATTCATGCCAATTTTCAAGATTATTAACCTAACGAATAAGATTGTTCATATAAAGTGTATGGGGATACACTTTATATGAAAATTCTTTTCACCCCCACAGGGGTGGAATTTTGAAAAATCATTTGGGATGTGTTCATAACTTGTCTCAAAGATTATTTATACCAATTTTCGAGTTAATCAAGCCACGCTGTAAAATCCTCCCCTGTAAAATTGACTACCCCTTTTCAGGCCGTCAGGGGTAGATTTTCGAAAAACCCTGATACACATTATTCTTTCCTTTCAATTTTAGGTATAAATCCTGAGTTTAGAGTAAATCGGACCGCGCGCTAAAATTCTTCCTCATAAACTTTGAAACCCCTCAATCTCCTTTTAGGGGGTAGTTTATAAAAACAAAAAATGGCCTACTTCATAATTTACGTAGATAAGTATTCTTGCCAAGTTTCAAGTTTATTAACTCAAGGAATAAGATTTTTCATACAAACAAAATCCCCCCATTTCACCCTCTTAGGGGTGGAATTTCGAAAAACCCTTTATTAGTGGATACCTACTCTTTAGAATAAAAAAGAATACACCCTTCAAATTTCATGTCTCTAGGACCAGCGGTTTAGGCTGTGCGTTGATGTCTCAGTCAGTCAGTCAGTCAGTCAGGATTTTGAATTTTATATATATAGATAGTAGAATAGATAGATAGAATATACTTTATTCGTACTTAATTAAGTATATTCTATCTATCTATTCTTCTATTCCATAAAATTACATAAACTTAAAGTAGACCAAGATAGGGTGACACAATGGGTGGCCTTATCACTTACAGCGATATTTTCAAGACAACCTTAGGATGATTTAACGAAGAAGGAAAACAATACTGCAGATAGTCAGTCCCCGGTGTACATTAAAAGAAAAATATACAAACATACCTGCACAAAACCATATTAAAGTATATATATAAAACATATATACAATCTAGGGCAAATAACCATATAAATTAACGAGCTTCTTCCCGCGGCTTCGCCCGCGTGGATGTCGGAAGTTATCCCACGGGAACGTGCTACCAGGATAAAAAGTATGTTCTTCCTCAGGATGTCATCTATCTCTTTGCCAAATCAGAAGTTCAGTGGTTTAGGCGTGAAAATGTAACATACAGTTTCAAG
This sequence comes from Apamea crenata, assembly GCA_949629185.1. Taxonomy (NCBI): domain Eukaryota; kingdom Metazoa; phylum Arthropoda; class Insecta; order Lepidoptera; family Noctuidae; genus Apamea; species Apamea crenata. The sequence continues at coordinate 6,773,111 of OX451382.1, read as the reverse complement.
TTCAAATCCTCCCCTGAAAACCGAATTACCCCTTTTTGCCCCGTCAGGGGTCGTCAATTTTCGACAACTTTACATACTTATTATTATTTATTTTCTGTCGAAAGTATCAATACTGAGTTTCGAGTTAATCGGACCGCGCATTCAATTTCTTCCACACAAACTTCAACACCCCTATATCCCCCTTTGAGGGGTAGTTTTGAAAAACGTATAATGATAAACTTTATTACTTACTTAGGCAAGTATTGTTGCCAAGTTTCAAGTTTATTAACTAAATTAATAAGATGTTTCATATAAACTGTATCCCCGCTTTTCACCCCCACAGGGGTGGAATTTAAAAAAATCGTTTGGGGTACCTATATTCATAACTTGACTCAAAGATTATCATACCAATTTTCTAATTAATCAAGCCACTTATTATAATCCTCCCCTGTAAAATTAACTACCCCTTTTCAACCCGTTAGGGGTAGATTTTCGAAAAATCCTGATACATGTTATTCTTTATTTTTGGTCTTAAGTATAAACACTGAGTTTCGAGTTAATCGGACCGCGCGTTCAAATTCTTCCACACAAACTTTAACACCCCTATATCCCCTTTGAGGGGTAGTTTTGAAATACTAATAATGATAAACTCTATTGCTTACTTAAGCGAGTATTCATGCCAATTTCCAAGATTATTAACCTAACGAATAAGATTTTTCATATAAAGTGTATGGGGATACACTTTATATGAAAAATCTTTTCACCCCCACAGGGGTGGAATTTTGAAAAATCATTTGGGATGTGTTCATCATCAGTTAATCAAGCCACACTGTAAAATCCTCCCCTGTAAAATTGAATACCCCTTTTCAGGCCGTCAGGGGTAGATTTTCGAAATCCCCTGATACACATTATTCTTTCCTTTCAATTTTAGGTATAAATACTGAGTTTCGATTAAATCGGACTGCGCGCTAAAATTCTTCGATACAAACTTTGAAACCTCCCAATCCTCTTTTAGGGGGTAGTTTATAAAAACAAAAAATGCCCAACTTCATAATTTACTTAGATAAATATTCGTGCCAAGTTTCAAGTTTATTAACTCAAGGAATAAGATTTTTCATACAAACAAAATCCCCCCATTTCACCCTCTTAGGGGTGGAATTTCGAAAAACCCTTTCTAAGTGGATACCTACTCTTCACGAAAAATACACCCTCCAAATTTCATGTCTCTAGGGCCAGTGGTTTAAGCTGTGCGTTGATGTCTCAGTCAGTCAGTCAGTCAGGACTTTGAATTTTATATATATAGATAGATTTAAAATAGTCACTTTTCGATGCCTCATATTATTAGACAAAATCTGTAACTAATCCACGTCGGTATAGATCTGATATTTAATATGATATATAGTCTTAATAAGAGTAATAAAAACAAAAATTTTGTTTAGAATGTTTGTCTGTCTGTCTTTATATTTATTAAAAAGTTACCTTAAATGTTCACCAGGATATTCAGCTATCACCATACCAAATTTAATCAAAATCCGTGGCGTACTTTTTGCGTGCACAAACAAACATACATACAGACAGACAAATTATTCAAAAATTGGTGATTTGGTATCTATATTGATTACTTATTACACCCCCATTAAAAGTTTAAAATATATTCAATGTACAGTCACAGGTTATTTACAGTTTTATTATATGTGATACTTAATTAAAATACACTTACTTACCTTTGTTCATCTTCAATATTCAGATATTATTTATAACTTAAAAAAGAAAGCACCGCCGTCCTGTCAAACCGAGTAAGTTGTAAGAAACACTAATGGAACGATTCTATATGATTCCAAACTTCCAAGGTCAATACCTACGACGATTATTCCTCCACTCCAACGTAATTTAAAATGATTTGATTTAAAACCCTTTGACAACCCCGACAAACCCTTTTAAAGGGTTATCTTCTTCAATTGGAAATCATACACGAGCCGGTAACATCTTGTACTAGTTAACTTATTGATAGGGTTACCCTAACGTTAGTGTTATGAAAGGGCTACCACTACCAAGAGTTAACCCTTTCCGTTACTGTAGGCGCACAATCTGTAACACTTTCGAAAGAATTAACTTATATTCGGGGTTGTACGGTCCCTGCATATCGGACGATAAAAACGCAGCTGTGTGGCAAGGAATCGGAATGCAGTATAGGAATAACGCATTCGATATTATCAACGGATAATAACGCGCCTGTGGGGGAATTACAAGTAGCTCGTGGGTTCGAACCCAGGCACTTAACTTTGTGTATTTAATTTCATCACCACCACGGCTTTCTCTGACTGTTCATAGTAAAATAGAAGAAGAAAACATTTTGTTTTTCCTTTTTTCATGCTTATTTTAAAATGGGGAAAAAGGAGAGATATCATATTGGCTAATGTTGCTGATCAAAGCTCTCGGCGTTATGAAGCGTAAGTTTTTATCCAAGATTTTAGCTATTTATGTGTTTTTAAGACAGGTTTGCGATAGCAGTGGTGGTGCAGTAGCACTGACCTATAATAAACAAGTACGCTGGACTAAATATACTATACGAAATGACAATTGTTTTTGTGCCGATTCAAAGCGCTTCGCGAGCGTCTCAGGAACTAAAATTGACACATTGTTACAAATGGCCGTCGTGTTATTTTGGTACGTCTCTGATGATTTAGGTCTAAATCGTGGAATAAGACTTTTTTGTGTTTACTACGAGATACTTAGAACATTTCTATCATGAGAGTATGCGCATTTTGTAAAACTCACTATCAAAAATTAGTTCCACAGACGCTCACGTTGTTGTCAGCGCCAAAATGGCGAAAATCAAATGTCTTCTTTTTGTCATCGATAGTATGATTTCCAGCTTACTTGTACAATAAACGTCAGTGCCATGTAGTAAGGGCTGTGACTTATGAGTTGTAGGTGGCGCTTTACTTTGTGTAAATAATTTCATCACCACTGCTCTCATAACGGTGAAGGAAAACATCGTGAGGAAACCGGCATGTCCTAGAACCAGAAATCCGAAGACATGTGACATCTACCAACCCGCACTGGGCCGCGTGGTGGGTTACGGCCCACTCCCTCACTCACAGAGATGATGCCGGTATCCCAGCAGTGGGAACGTTATAGGCTGAAAATGCTAAGGCCCGTTTGCACCACATCACTAAACACATCTAGGCCCGCTTATAATTCAAACCACTAAATGCGTTTAGTTCTAAACGAATTTACAACATCGCTTTGTTTTTAACTTTTCAAATTAGGCTGAGAATCAGCACTTTTTCGAACGTCAAAGTTACACCACATCCTAGTGCTTTCGCTGGGATGGGAGGACAAATACAAGAAACATGTTCGGTGGTTTTTGCTCGATCAACATGTGTAACTGTTAAATATTGTACTTGTACGATGGTACGGAGCCCTTCGTGTGCGAGTGCGACACGCACTTGGCCGCTTTTTGTGTGGGTGTGCATGCACACTAATAACTAAAAACACACATTATGGAATTTAGCATGCTGGTGCTGGTGACAGGTGCTGGTGCTGGTAGAAAGAAAGAAAGAAAATTTCTTTATTTTGCAGAAACAAAACGCATATTACAGAAAAAAAGTATGCATAACAAAGTACTCAAAAGCCTCGTACTCATGCATATAAAAAGTTGTCAATTTTGTCCATTGCTTGATGTCAGGGCCAGGGACCAAAGACAACACATATTAACTGACATTGGCGCCGATTCCTTTGTTCACAAACTAAACTAAATTTAAGTTCAGTGCTTCTTTTTCTTTCTATTTCATTAAAAAAAGGACGGAAGATAAATATTAGTTTAGTCCTCTCAAATTGCTCAGCGGCAGCGCCTGACGCAAATTGACGTATTTTTAGTAGCCATGTTTTTAATCACGTCTAAGCTGTCTGTGCAGTATAGTAACCGGCATGAGTCGTGAGCACAAACTGACACCTGCGCAGTAGTTCACTTTTCGGTCTCTTTGGCGGAATGAAGAAGGCGGGGGCACCGAGGCTGCACGCGATTGGTTCTTCTGTCGATGCTCGTCGTCTATTGGACTCTCACGTGTCATTCGGCTACTGTACACTTTCGTGCACTTTTAGTGACTTACGTTTTTAATTTTGAAATAGTTTATTTTTGTTAATTCGTATTTGTTAAGTCAAAGTAACGGTTAAATTTGTTTCTTCACTATTTTAGCAGTTACTTGAATGAAGAAAACTGATTGTGTTGATGAAGAAACTGGCCGTAAGTCACAAAGGCCTACAACATTACTGTATCAAAGTAAAATTTCAAGTACCACTAATATTTTAATTATAGTTTGCGTAAGTACCTATCAATAATTTGAGCAAAAGCGGTACTAAATAAATTTAGCCGAAAGTGTACATGCGCGAGCTTGCCCCCACTGCCGGTCATTATATCTTAATTCGACAAGACTAAACTAATATTTATCTTCTGTCCTTTTCTTAATGAAATAGATAGAAAAAGACGCACTGAACTTAAATTTAGTTTAGTTTGTTAACAAAGGAATCGGCGTCACTTACTGACATTGACACACACATTGACATTGAGAATACAAATTAATCCGTGATGCGCCCGCGACACTGGCAGAGTGGCAGATGACAACAAAACAACAACAATCAAACAAAAACAAAATGACAACCTGCAGAGTGGAAAAATAACTACTCTTGTAACAAAAAATGGTAAATGGTGATGTTTGATTAAAATTGAATCGGCAGACATATTTTGTCGTGTGATGTTTGTCCCCTAAACTACGGCATACGCCAAAATGTTATCGAGTCTGTATTAAAGTCTTTCCACCAGGTTCGCGGTGTCTCCCCGATGGCCAGATAAAGCAGAAGCTGACAGCAAAAACGCGAAAGCCGAAGCCGAAAGCAAGAAAGCTGCTGAAGCCGCGGCTGCCAAAGCTGCAGAAGCCGCAGCTGCCAAAGCAGCTGCAGAAGCCGCGGCTGCCGAAGCTGCAGAAGCCGCGGCTGCCGAAGCTGCGGCTTACGAATTAGCCGAAGCTTCCAGCAGCTCGGGCCGAAAAGCCGGCAGTTCGGGCCCAAGCTCGAGCAGTAATGAACAAAACTCAGGCCAACCACAGCAAGTCTTAGACTGGTCGATCCAGAACTACAAACGAGCATACAAACAGAAGGACTGGCCCGCTGATACCTTGCGCTTATCTGACCGACCCGTAGATATCTCGCGCTTATCAAACCAACCTGTAGACTGGTCGGCGTTACACGGTGGCAAATTGCCCCAAGGCAGCTCGAGCCAAACCTCGAGTAAACCAGACCAACACGAAGACTCGCCCAGCGGAAACTGTGAAATCAAATCAGAGCAGAACTCGAGCACTTCAGGCAACTCGAGCATGTCAGGCCAAAATCCGAGCAATGCAAGCCAGAATCCAGACGATTCTGAATCGAAGAAAGAAAATAAATGTGATTATCTATTTGAAGACGATGTGACTGACGATTGCAAGGGCCCGCAGTTCACTCTGACAACGAATTTGATGAGGGATCTTAGGAAGACATGCGCGAATTTGACATCATTGGCCCTCGAGTACTGTAATTTGGATTATAAAACGGTAAGTACTTTAAAAAACTATTTATTTACTAGCAGCGCCCCGCGTTTTCACCCGCATAAGTTTCGATCCTGTGGGTATATCGGGATAAAAAGTATCCTATGTGTTATTCTGATGTATGAGCTATATCACTGTAGTTTCATCAAAATCCCTTCAGTAGTTTTTGCGTGAAAGAGTAACAAACATCACGGTACTGCTAGTCCTGTATATCTACAAAAAAGCATGGGTGAGCTGATGAAAAAAAAAACAAGGCATCAAGAGACAGGCGAACTATGCATCACACTGACGCTATCTATATCTATTTTGCACGCAGTGTTTACTGCGCAACTTGCATATATACAACGGCCCGGCATGAATCATCGGGCAATTGCCCGCCAGACATGACACCCGGCTGGTCGGAGCATCCTTCCTTTTCTATGGAGGATGAGTGAACTTTACACCTTGTTCCTCATACCTCTATAGTTGTATAATTACTCTGTTTTGCCCCACAGACGAACCTCCGTCATTTCCCGATGCATTTGAAGAAGCTATCTCTCCGCGGCTCAAGATGCTACAACCTACCGCTGAACACATCATATTTGGGGAAGGTACAGCAGCGCTTGCCCCACCTAGAGGTAAGGAAACAAAATCAAAAATAATCATCTTCATCATCGTCATCGTCCCCATCATCGTCGTCTTCATCATCGTCGTCCTCATCGTTGTCGTCATCATCATCATCATCATCATCGTCGTAATCGTCGTCAACATCATCATCACCATCATCATCATCGTCGTCATCATAATCATCATCATCGTCGTCATCATAATCATCATCATCGTCGTCATCATCATCATCATCATCGTCGTCATCATCATCATCATCATCATCGTCGTCATCGTCATCATCATCATAATCATCATCATCGTCGTCATCATCATCATCATAATCATCATCATCGTCGTCATCATCATCATCATAATCATCATCATCGTCGTCATCATCATCATCGTCGTCATCATCGTCATCATCATCGTCGTTATCATCGTCATCACCATCGTCGTCATCATCATCATCATAATCATCATCATCGTCGTCATCATCATCATCGTCGTCATCATCGTCATCATCATCGTCGTCATCGTCATCATCATCATAATCATCATCATCGTCGTCATCATCATCATCGTCGTCATCATCGTCATCATCATCGTCGTCATCGTCATCATCATCATAATCATCATCATCGTCGTCATCATCATCATCGTCGTCATCATCGTCATCATCATCGTCGTCATCATCGTCATCATCATCATTATCGCCATCCTCATCATCATCGTCACCATCATCATCATCAAACACGCTGTGAACCTGTGCGTACTTTTGACTTTGACATTGTCTATTTCTTGCCCGCGTCGCTTTGTGAGATAAAAATACTGTAGCGTTCTATAGTTACTGCCTACCCCATGAGAAATAGGCGCGAGTATATGTATGTGTGTATGTAAATTATACTGAAAAAAAATATTGTATATAAGTAGTGTATCAGCCATCTTGTTACCATAACACAAGCATTAGGTTGCTTAGCTTGGGACAAATGGTGCTGTGTGAAATGTCCAGGGATATATTATATTATTATTACTGGTAATCAGAACGTTTTTAACATCAAAAGTTACAAATACCACTTCCTAGTGCTGTAGCTGGGAAGAAGAATTGGCGCAACAAACTCCCGAGCAACACGGTCGCGAGTACTAACTTATCAAATACATAGATATGTATTTGATAAGTTAGTACTCGCGACCGGCGTGTGTACATGACCAGCATAGCCATTCACAACCACTCGATACGGTTCCGTACTGTATCGAACATCGATCAATGTTATCGTTGGAGTCCTCTAAACGCTGTTCACAAGTCCAGAACTCGAAAATTTTGTAAGTTTAAATCAAAGAGACGACCCCTATTCTTCCGTCAGCTGTTTGCTGTCGGGGGCAAGCCAGATCAGGTTATCAGAATTGGTTCATTTTCGATACGATAGCCTGCCGAATGGTTGTGATTAGCTATGCTTAAGGCCAATTCCTGTTATTAAAAATGTTCAAAATCTAGTCGCAACGTCATCTCAGCGACAATCTTATGTCAAAAACTTGCCAAAAATGTAGGAAAATTGAGATATTTTTGACAGATTGAGACTGAGATCGGACTGAAAACGTTCTTAAAATTACGAGAATTTCCCCTCAGATGTATGAACGAACGAGGCAAAAGGAGTAATTATTATATAATTAATGTATGCAAAATATTGGAAAACATTTTAAAATACATAACGGTGGAGTTTCTTGCCCATTCTTCTCCATACGAAAACTACCTTTTGGAAGGAGCGACTAGAATCGATTCTATTTTAATGTAATTTTCGACGTTCAAAAGTGCCTTTTATGTGCCTATTAGAAATAAATGATTTGACTTATGTAAGGAGCCGGTGGCGTTCTTTAGTTTCTGCCCACCCCCATTGGAAGAAGGCGTGGGTATGTAAAGAAGTTAATGTTATTTTTCAGTACCTCGACGTGTCAGAATGTGACTGGTTTGAGCCAGCCTCACTAATGCCGCTCAGCAAGCTGGCCGCCCTCGCTGAGTTATACATGAGGGACTGCAGACGTCTGACTGAGTGTGTCGCTTACGCGTCGCTCTCTACCAGATACGGATTCAAGAAGCTTAGGGTAAGTCTGAAAATGTAGGGTAAGACATGAAAGTTGGGGTAAGTTAGAAAATATGAGGTATTTCAATACTGCGACTGGTTAGAACCAATAAGAAAATCAAAAAATTCATCATCATCATTCTTCATTCATCTAATTAATTAATTAGTTGTTAGGGTCAGTTTTCCTAACTTTACTCTAGTTAGGGTAAGCGAGAAAACTTAGGGTACGAGAGAAAACTTAAGGCAAGACAGGAAGGTGGGCAAGGGTGCAATTGGTTCGAGCCAGCCTATTTGAAATTAAACAAATACCAACTTTATTTTAAAGGTAATTAAATTGATTTTAGAGTGCCTAGCACTATTGAAAAGTTATAAAAATGTTTGAAGTTGTAGCGTAAACTGAACTGTAATGTGTAGGCATTAAAGTTATTTTTCCATAAATTCATGTTTGTTTACATTTTTGGCGAATAAGTCGCGATTCAAATTTATGTGCCTTGTCTGTGCATCTCCCATAGTGTGTCCGTGTCTAATCGTCGGTTTATTTGATTGGGCTTCATATTCCGTCATCTCGCCCAGGTATTCGACGTCCGAGGCTCCCCCCTGGCCGACTCCGAGGTGTCGGCGCTGGGCTGGCTGCCGCGCCTCGAGGAGCTGTACGTAGCGCCGCCCGAGGAGTTCAGCACCGTGTCGGAGCACACGCACTCCTGGGCCGACACCAAGGCTGTCTTCACGGAGCTGGACACCTGGGAGCTTGAGGTATAGTATCAGAAGCTCCCCACCAGACTGGGAGCTGTTGGTTCTGCCTCGAGGCTTGCAAATTAAAATCTTCCGTATCCTAGACGGGGTGCAATTTTTTTTCTGGGACGGGGCGCAAGTTTTTCTGCATAAGCCAACAACATTCTCTTCTGCGACCAGCTTGCGCTTCTAACGACCCGTAACGACTGACAAAGATCCACGAATGACAGCCGGGACCAACAGCTTGACGTGCTTTCCGAGGCACAGAGGGATTTGGTAAACGTAAAGATGGTCACCCATCCACGGACCGACCGCGGCAAGCGGAGCTTAACCTGATCGATCGACCCGTGCGGGCTGCAATTACTTAGCCACGAGCCACCTTATTAAATGATATTGTTACGAGCTTCGGGTTCGTGACAATAAAACTGCCGATATAAATTACCAAAAATGACACTTTAATTAATCAACACAAACACACTATTAAATAAACACAATTATTACACTTTAGTCGCACTTGAAGATCGCTTTAGATGTATTCGCATGTATCGCTTCCAACACACTGTGTCGAATCGCGGTTATTCCCGGCCTTATATATAATGCAGCAGATTGTTCTAGTACCTTCTATTGTAGAAACATCTACAATGTTCGGGAATATACCGGCCCCGACTGACCTCTGTCGATAGTTCTAGTATGGAAATTTCTAGAAGGATATATTTGTTCTACTACTCGATACTAGATGGCGCTAGTGGTAATAATTCTGCTACTTGATAATAGATGGCGCTGGTGGTAACTAATGTTGCCATGTATCAGGCATTAATCGTGGCGCGCAACAATATGATTGGCTGACTGAAATAACAACTGCCAATGTAGCCACGGTTTGTTGTATTGTTTTTATTATATTTTTTTGAGTGGTTCAGTGGTCGCGACACCACGAGTTGAAGGTCGTAGGTTCGAACCCAGACAGACGCTTTACTTAGTATGAATTATAACGGTGAAGGAAAACATCGCGAGGAAACCAGCATGTCGAAGACATGTATCATCCACCAACCCGCACTGGGCCCACGTGGTGGATAATAATAATAATAATAATTTATCATTTATTCTCTCTTCACAAAGCTGACTTAAAGTTAATGTGTACAAGAATGTCTTAGCTGTATTCCACCTTTGTGAGAGACTGGTGCCTGATGTAGGTATTTGGGAAAAACAGTGTTACAGGTCACCAGGCCCCTTCCACGGCTAGGTGGATAACGGCCCACTCCCTCCTTTAGAGAGGAGGCTTGTGTCCCAGCAGTGGGAATATGATTTAGACGACACGGTTGGCGCAGTGGCTGAGCGATCAACTGCTGCGCTGCGTGTCACGGGTTCGTTTCCCGCACAGAACAAATATTTGTATTGCCTACAGATAGTTGTTCCGGGTCTGGCTGTTTGTGTATGTGAGTTTAAAAATTTTGTGAACGCACCCACGATACAGGAGTAATTCCTAGTGTGGGGCAACGTTTTTCTTTAAAAAAAAAAAAAAGATTATGTTATGTAAGTGCACCACACACCTCTGCCAACACCTTCCTTTAATACAACTCGTAATATTCTATTACAGGAGCCAGATTACTACAAGGTCAAGAGTCCAGAGTCGGAGCAAGAGGATGATGACAAAGACGAGGAGCCTGATAACGAGCAACGAAGCGAAGTTATCATCAACAATCCCTGGTGGGCACACGAGAGACGGTAAGCTGAAGCTGGTTTATAAGGCTTTCCAATATGGATATCGACACTTGAAAGGCGAAATTGAATAAGGGCAGGGGGTCTACTCCGAAGTGCAAAGTGCGAATGTTCGGATCGGACCGACACATGGCCGAACCGAATATTATTGAAAAAGGCGAAAAAAGTTCGGATCGGCTCACTTGGGTCGGGACCATAGTCAATATTCGAAAACGTGTAGGAGTGTAGGATCGGCACCGACCGAACCAAATAGTAACTTCGTAGCAGGAAACGGCCGAACATTTTGGCCGATACTATTTCGGAGTAGAGCCCCAGTTTTTTTCCATCGACAGATAATTTTTATTCGTGGATTAAGGGACTAACAGAATCGGAACTTTATTTCTAAACACAGGTAGAGTCACACAGTGGTTCCCTATTTTTTCAAATTAATTAAGTACTATAACAATGGCGTCGATTCCCTTGTTCACGAACTAAACTAAATTTAAGTTCAGTGCATATTTTTCTTTTCATTTAATTAAGAAAAGGACAGAAGATAAATATTAGTTTAGTCCTGTCAAATCAGTCAGCGCCTGACGCAAATTGACGTATTTTTAACACGCTTTTATTAGGTCGACCTGTATGTAATTAATATGTAATGGAATCTAAGGTAACTAATTTAACCATCTTCCAAGGGTCGTAGCGTAATGAAAATTGGCAGCTGTATGTAGTTCTGATGACAATACAATAACATGGTACTGTCGAACTGATCTGATGATGGAGCCGGAAGATATGTACTGGAACTTCATGATGGAAAATCGTATCATAGCTGTTTTGGATTTCTTGAAAAAGTCTTGTAATGAACTTTGACCACGATTAGGTTTCAAGGTCTGATGATGAAGCCGGAAGATAGGAACTGGCATCGTGCATTTATAAAAGCGTGTTTTTCTAGTGTTTTTTAAACTATTAATTAGTAGCCATGTTTTTAATCGCATCTAAACTGTCTATGGAGTATCTTAATTTGACAGGACTAAACTAATATTTATCTTTTGTCCTTTTCTTAATGAAATAGAAAGAAAAAGATGCACTGAACTTAAATTTAGTTTAGTTGGTGTAAAAGGGAATCAGCGCCAATTACTGATTATTATAAATTATAGAAAGCACCAGGGTAATGAATAAATAATAACCACACACTTATTCACTTTGTAATATTTTTTTTTTGGAAGTCAGTTGTTTTTTTTTTTTTGTAAAAAAGTTTTTTGGCAGATTGACTGAGATCAGAATGTGAACGTCCTTAAAATAACTAGAATTGCCCCTCTGTTCTCCTGTAAAGTTATCCCTATGTCGCTTAGAGCTGATTTTTCCAACGCCAGCTAAATTTATCCGAGGAATCAATCAATCAAGAGCTACATGAGCTCATCCCGCCTTCACCTTTTTACCATCGAGAGTCCAGACGCACTGCAGGATGCCACCCCTATTCGGTTAATATACCATATATACGCACTAAGCACTTCTCATCATCTTTTCTGATGCGCACAGCAAAGGAGTGGAATTGTCTGCCTGCGTCTCCATTCCCGAGTTCATACAACCCTAATCTAGGCTTATAGAAAGAAAAGAAAAAGAAAAGAAAGAAAATACATTTATTTGCGGCAAACATGACGCATAAAAAAAAAAAGTGGGGTGTAAACATGCGTCACATTCACGCAAAACGGCCATCGCTCAGCATAATGCTAATGCAATGGTAATAGGCTTCTTCTGGGCAAGCTCGTTCCACCGTAGATCTCATCCCTGCCTCTGGGCTGGATTGAGGTCAAGAGTGAGCCCATTATCAATAAAAAAAAAAAAACAATTAACTCAGCCTATCGCAGTCCACAGCTGGACATAGGCCTCTCCCAGGCGGCGCCACAACACCCTGTCCTCCACCTTCCGCATCCAGTCCGTCCCAGCCACCTTCTTTAGGTCGCCCGTCCATCCAGCTGGGGGGCCATCCGAGGAATATTTTTCAATTTTTGACAGTTCTTCGATACAAAATCTGTCAAACGCGAATAAAAAATATCTGTCGATTGAGAACAGCCCTAAGGTAGTTTTACCTTTCAAGCGTTGATATGGGAATCTCCAACTTGTGCTAACAAATTTTGGGAAACATGCACATTGCACGTTACTGGTAAAAGTTTGACATTGCATAATTTGCCTATAATCCTACTAACATTATAAACTAGCTTCTGTCTGCGACTTCGGCCGAGTGAAATTTCTTGCTTTCCCGACCCAACATGTCGCTTCGCATCGCCTGTCTGCGTTATTACTTCGGTCCTTTCTAACTTTATTTCTGTTTGCTTGCTATTCTTTATTTTCGGACAACAATGATCCAGCGTGTTAGTAAAAAATAAAATAACTTATTAGAGATCGTGTAATTTAAAATTGCACGCGAGGGCCGTGCAATTTTAAATCAGACGATCACTCACATCACTGCTTATTGCATACACATTTAAAATGTTTGTATAGAAATTTTAGTGGAGGGGGGTGCAGTTTTAAATTAGACGATCTCTACCTAGTGTTAATACTTAAACTACAACACAGAAAAACACAGACAGACTAGATAGTATTGTGAAAAGAACATCCCCAAATGAATGTTTAGTGATTGTTCCTCTCACAAAACTTTTAATAATCGGAGAGTCGATACTTTCCGCTATAGTTTTTAGAATGCTGTTACCAGTCGCCCGCAACCTTAAAGCGCGGGCCACACCGCCAGCTGGCGGGCGGGCGGGCAAGCCGAGCGAGCATCGTCTCACCTTTTTTCATACTTCGGTAGCTTATCTCTGTAGTTCGCAGTGTGAACCCAAGTATGAAAAAAGGTGAAACGATGCCTCGCTCGGCTCGCCCGCGCGCCCGCCAGCTGGCGGTGTGGCCTGCGCTTAACAACAGCGACGCGGTTTTCTTGCGAATGACGGCGTGGAAGCCGTCAGTTTGGTATTACGCAAACATAGGAGGAGCGCTGCACCTTCGTGGCAGTCCCAACATGGCAGTCATAGCGTGATGTTAAATAGCCTTCCTCAAGAATTGGGCTCTCAAATGCAGAATGAAGTTTTCAAATCAGACTGTAAGTTCCAGAGATGAGCGCGTTCAAACAAACTCTTCAGTTGTATTATTATTATTTTTTTTTTCTGATGTTTTTTATTTCTGATAGACCCCGTCGCCCGCCCCAGGGCGATGGACATCCATGAGGATTTTCTACCCCGGAAAAAAATAGAAAAGGTAGCTGCGCGGTGCGGGAGGGGTGATAGTTGTCACAAGTTGACGAATCACTGAGCTCTTGCATCACATTACCACACCCCTCCCGCACCGCGCTGCTACCTCAGATAACGTCTCCGTTAAGCGGTTGTTCTATCCTATTTTCCTACTAATATTATAAACGCGAAAGTTTGTATGGATGGATGGATGTTTGTTACTCTTTCACGCAAAAACTACTGAACGGATTAGGTTGAAATTTGGCACACAGTTGGTTTATAACCAGGATCCACATATAGGATACTTTTTATCCCGGTATTCCCACGGGATCGAAACTTATGCGGATGAAACCGCGGGGCCCAGCTAGTAATGTAATAAAGCTAAGGAGTTTGTTTGTTTGAACGCGCTAATCACTGGAACTGCTTGTCTGATTTGAAAAATCCTTTTGTATTTGAAAGCCCGAGTCTTGAGAAAGATTATAGGCTTCTTAACATCAAGCTACGATTCTTAGGAGCCGAGTATAAATAAAAAACAGTCTGAACGCTAAGCGAGATCGAAGAGCTCGGACGGACGATGCGATGCGACGCGGTGGCGCGGGGGAACACGAAATTTCATGCTACTATTTTATTAAAGTTAATTAAAAAACCCATTTGAAATAAGATCAGATATTTAAATAAACCTTTTTTACAGTCCGTTCAATCGATTTTGAATTCTGTTGCGTTGGTGGTATGACAAATGGCAGGTGCAGTAAACAGCTGATATTGTTACCACTTTTTTGCTTTTAATGCCATCCTTATGCCTACGGTATAGAAGTCAAAATCGGTTGAACGGATTGTAAAAAAAGGTTTGTTTAAATGTCTAATCTTATTTCAAATGGAGTATAGTACTAGGTGGCAATGACGATTTTACAAAGAAACTGGTCAACTTGCACTAATACAAAGTCAAATTAAATTAGCTAGCGAAACTCCGCGGAATCAAGGAGGATGCCCCTAGGTAGCCCGCGGTATTCAAACTTCTTACGTTTTTTGCAATTTGCAATACATTGGCGCCGATTCCCTTGTTCACAAACTAAACTAAATTTAAGTTCAGTGCATCGTTTTCTTTCTATTTCATTAAGAAAAGGACAGAAGATAAATATTAGTTTAGCCCTGTCAAATTAAGATACTTACTCCATAGAAAAATTTGACGAAATTAAAAAAAATGGCTACTAAAATTACGCCAATTTACGTCATGCGCTGACTAATTAGACAGGACTAAACCAATATTTATCTTTTGTCCTTTTCTTAATGAAATCTAAATACCTGTAAATTGCAACAAGCGTAAGAAAATTTTAATTTTTTGGTCGTCCTTAAAGCTTTCGCCTTAGCGCTGATTTTTCAATCGACACATAATTTTTATTCGTGGAATAAAATTGACGTCTGACAGATTTTGTATGGAAGAACTGTGAAAAATTCAAAATTATTCCTCGAATAAAATTATCTGTCGTTGGAAAAATTAGTCCTTAACGGTTGGTACAAGTTTGGTTGGTTGGTGATTTGGTGGTTTTAACATCTAAAACTGGATATCTGACCTGAATAGTACTTTAAGCGAATGAAAAACAGCACCCTAATTGTGTAACACACGATCAATCACAATCTCAATAATTCCATTACTATAGAAGGATTCCATTGCTTCATATGTTTGAAAATTTGTCAGCTCAAGAACGTGAATAGCGCAGTGAATGTTGTTGAACTGTCAAAATGAAGTCATTGCTATTGATAGTGTGCTACGCAAATACCTCGCTGAATGTATGAAAATCTAATTTATACCCTGTCCATTAGGTAAACCTTTTTTTGACACATGGAACTAGTGATTGCAGCAACACACAATACATTGATTGATACACGTACGGTATTATAATATCTGTAAAAAGCCATAAATAAGATAATTCAATAAGATAAGGCAGTTTATATATTTATTTTAGGGATGCAACGATACGGCTATTACGATACCAATACAAATGACGAATACATCGTAATGGCCAAATACGATAACGAATTACGATACGAATGTATTACGATATTTGTTTAATACCATTTTGATGAATTTATTGGAAGCTTTGTTGTATGTTATTGTTGTAAGACTAAGTAAACTAAAAGTATAAAAAAAATTTATGCATTTTTAATCAATATATTTATTAATTTTATCAATTTTCATCATTAACTTATATTTTAAATTGTTACTATTTGTTACATTTACTGACTATTATTTAATTTTAATTGCAGTCGTAATTTATTACTGGCAAATTCTTATTCAGAAAACACAACATTTTTAAGTTTTTTCAGTATTAGTTATGCGTTTCGTTTCACCCGAAACAGTAAAAATTTAAAAATAAATGTATCGTAAAAATAGCGTATCGTAATATTTACGATAGCGAATGATCGTAAAGGTTTACGATAATCGCCGATATACGATTATCGTATCGGTATCGTTGCATCCCTAATTTATTTTATTACGCATTTTAAAGTTACGTAATCTGGAATAGTTCGTTCTAAGACAGCTGTCAAAAATCGGTTAACCTAATGGACAGGGTATAGTGTCATTCCCACCTGGTACTCTACTTAATGCGAATGAAGAACAGGAGTTGTGTACAGAAAACAGAAATATAAGTTTAGGTTTGATCTCGACAGTATCATCGTCATTCAGCCGAACGCCAGCCGACAGGAGCTCGAACAGCGCTACCCACCCAGGCAGAGACAACCAGCGAACGACGAAGACGAAAACATGGGACAACCTCGACAGGCTCCCAGACGCCCAGGAGAACGTCCACCGTGCCCCTTGGACCCGCAACAGGGTCCCGCAGACCCGCAACCGGGTCCTGCGAACCCTCGACCGGGGCCCGCCTATCCTCTCCCCTTACAGTTGGGATCCATAGATATTGTGCCCATAAACCCCCCCCGGCCCATGCGCGAACCCTACGACCAGCCTATTCAGTTGCATTTCCCCGCTCCCGTTAACCCGCGGCCGGTACCCTTGGATCCACGACAGAGGCCCACAGACCGACCGGGCCCTTTTTACCCACACCCGGGTCCGGCTCACCAACAACCGGGTCCCGCTCACCAACAACCGGGTCCCGCAAACCCTCAACCAGGGCCAGCTAACCCCGGAGAAGGACCTTCGAAGCGCCGTCTCACCGTCGGTGAAGCCATCGACCTCGCGAAACGCCGTCGTCTCGAAGCTGATGAAGAGGCGGTAAACATGCCAATACCCCTCCCCAATGACCCTGAAAATTTTCCACGGTATAACCCTGTGTATTGTCCAGGACTGAGGATGGAGGATGAACCTGAAAACGAAGCTGAAAATGAACAGCCCAGACCACCGGGCTGTGTTCGATTAAGACGACACGACCTACGTCACATAATGCATATAGACGTGGATATCCATAGACAATCTACTATCCATATCGGCAGCCATGTTGGATACCATCTTGTCTCTGATTCGTCGTTACTGCGCCTTGGAAGGGCGGAGAATGAAAATGTGAATTACATACATATTGGCCGGAATGGAGTGCATCATGGTTCTGAGTCGGGTAGTCGGCCGGACAGGTCCAATTTGCGCATATTGTCCGTTACTGGGTATAGGAATATCACGGACAGGAGTTTAGAACATTTGGTAACGGCTGCGCCATATTTATTGCATATTGATTTTACTGAAACCAATGTGACTGAAAGGGGCGTCGAGCTATTCAAAGCTGTTAGACCTGATTGCGATGTGATTTTCAGTCAATTCGGCCGAATGATGTAGGTTTAAAAAAAATGGGATTTCTTTTTCGGATTTTCGGATATGTCGAAAAAAATTGGATTACATTTTTTGAGGATGAAAATTATGCTTGTAAGGACAGAAAGTGCCGGATATAATAAAAATTGTCGGGTATAAGGATAGCGTATGTCGGATATTTATAAAATGGTTTGGATCTCGGGTTTGGAAAGTCTCGAATATCGCAGCTCGGATACTAGGATATCGGATATTTAATAAATTTCCGAAAGTCAGGGTCAAATTCTCGTAAAAAAAATATCTCAAAATTAACTAAAATTGCAGAAGTCGGATTTTTTATTTGACAAAAATCTGTTCGACATATAAGTCGGATATATCCGACTCTTATAAAGTCGGATTTTCGTATCTTCGTATATCGTCGGATACAGTCATATTGGATTCATGCAAGTACGGGTGAAATCTTAAACTAACACACAGATCAGCATCTTCCTGTATCTCTCTCCTTTTCTATCACTCTGAAATGCAATTCGCTAGAGCGAGAAGAACATTCGCACGTTAAACCGCTATCTATGTGAATGAGTGCCGATACTTGCAAGCGGACTTCTAACTTACATCCGGTTTCAGAATTGACAGTTGGGAACTCGTCAAACTCAAAAAATACGTAGGATGATTTCATCAATGTGGTCCGCCAAATTCAAAATTTCTTACGATTTTGCAAAGAAATTTTTATTTTTCGCGGGGATTTACCTTAAATCAAAATCAAATCAAATCAAAATATTTATTTGCTAGAATATGGTACGTAAGGTGTTAAGCAACGCTAAAGTAGAGAATGACGAGTGCTCAACATCAAATTCTCAATTCAGAAGCCGGGTGTAAGTCACATAAATAGATAATAATGCTGATCAGCACCCAAGTTCCGTAACACACTATCAATGTCAATAATTTTGAAGGACAATGCTGTCTGTCTGTTTGTCTGCTCAACAACGGTAATAACGCAATGAATGTTGTTGAACTGTAAAAATGACCCCATTGTTACTGATATTGTGTTACGTAATTACCCCACTGTATGATTTCACTCTCAATTATGCTACAGAGTGTCAAAGAATAATCTTTCATTTGAAGATTATTGTAAAAAAAAAAACTTTTTCGTAGTAATAATATATTTAATGGGTTAGTTTAGCGAATCTTAGATTCGGTGTTTTAATTTGCAGAATTGTTATCAGCGTGTTATTTGCTTATTATAGAATTTAATGATACCTGCAACTTGTCAAAGTAATTTAAAAAAAAATACATTTCACAGCCCTATATAAAAATATTCTGAATGTCTTCAGCGTGTATCAGAAAGTTGTGTTTGTATTTAAGAAATGAAATGAAATTTATTTCCAAGAATTGTGGTACAGACGCCAGAGCATATAGCTACCACAATCTGTCAATGTTTTTTAGTAGATTTTCAACTTTATCGCTAAAGCATTGAGGTTCAAGGTTGATTGGAAAAATTTGACAGTATCGGGTAGCTTGATCTGCTGGCATCTGTACATTACAGATGGTTGGGCTTTTTTTATCAGTTTCTAAAACAATGCGCTAAAACTAGCATGCAAAATTATTGATACAAGAATAAAATAAATGAAGCTAATAGAATTGGTCCATAAATCATAGTATTTATTTATTTATTTATTAAGCAAGGCACACCAACGATATATTTACAAGGGTAATTTATAGCAATTAAATTCAAATGTCAAGTATTTGTCAAATTACCATATTAACTTGTGGTACAGGTCATCAAACTGAACAACTTTCTCCATGGGACCAACATCGTAATCGCGAAAAAAATATCATCTGTCCCATACGTTTGGGTCGAAGAGGTATGGAGGTTTATATGGGACAGTTGTGTAGCGGTATCTACAACGCCACATGCGAACAACGCGTCATACTGACGTTACGCAAAATCCTGCATCTCGTAAGCAGAGTTTACCGTGCAAGTGGCATATACAACAACCCAACATGAATCATTGGGCAGTTGCCCGCCAGACACAACACCCGTCTGGTCGGAGGATCCTTCCTTTTCTATGGAGGATGAGTGAATGTTACACCCTGTTCCTCATGCCTCTATAGTTGATAATTTTTTCGCCATTCCGATTTTGATAGGTACCATGGAGAAAGCTGTTCAGTTTGTTGGTAGTCTGACCTTTAAAGATGACCACACCTTTCTGATACAAGCTGTAAATTACGCGTAAGAACAAAATCTCGAAAAGATTATCAAAAGGATATCAAAATGTCACTTCTTTTTAACTAAATATATCAATAAAACAATGTTTTGGCTTTTTTAAGCCAACTTCTAAAATGCACCAAAAAATTTGGCCTAAAACTTCGATGACGAGACAAAAATCGTTGTCTCTTTCCCTCTCACGTTACTCGTGTATATGTCTGTCCGGTTCTTGAACTATGAAACGGTAATATGACGGTCTACAGGTTGGCAGGGACATCGAGGCGCAACCTGTTCATGATTCTGGAGCCCCAGCGTTGATATTTTCCATAGTTTATTAAAAAAATAATTTGCTGTTCCATACATTTTTTTTTGTTTAAAAAAAAAGACGTTGCCCCACACTAGGAATTACTCCTGTAACGTGGGCGCGTTTACAAACATTTAAACTCACATACACAAACAGCCAGACCCGGAACCACTACCGTGACACGCAGCAGATTTTGACCGCATGGTATTGCACTTTGGTCAGAAACAGGTTTTTTTTTTTTAATAATAATTAATTTATCTTTCAGACAAAGTTTTTCACACATACACAAATACATAAATTACACCCACATTTCATTCAAATTAAATACAATTTAAAAGTATACTAAAGTCATTCAAAACAATAATTAATAACAAATATTTTTTTTTTTTGTTAGCCTACGTGTTGTCCCACGGCTGGGCAAAGGCCTCCCATTTTCCTTCCAAACCTACCTGTCTTGTGCGTTGTCTGGCCATGTTGGCCCTGCGAACGTTACCAGATCGTCACACCACCTGCGCCGTGGCCTACCTCGACGGCGATGTCCTCTCAAGCGTCCAGTGAGTGATGATCTTAAGAGATGATTTTTTTTACGCAGGGGTCCAGAATTATGTACTACATAATCAGCCTATAATGCTCCCACTTTTGAGACACAGGCCTCCTCTCTGTGAGGGAGTGGGCCTTAATCCACCACGCCGGCCCAGTGCGGGTTGGTAGATGTCACATGTCTTTAAATTTTTTGGTTCTAGGACATGCCGGTTTCCTCACGATGTTTTCCTTCACCGTTTTGAGAGCAGTGGTGATGAAATAATTTACACAAAGTAAAGCGCCTGTCTGGGTTCGAACCCACGACCTACAACTCGTAGGTCGCGGTTGTTACCACTGGACACCACTGCTCTTGATTCATGTACTGAATTCATGGTAACATGTTGTGCGTCGATGTCCGAGCCACGCCTGCCTGTCTTCAGAAAAATAATTTATATTTCAAATGATTCTGCATGCTTTAAGTTACTGAATATTGTTAAAATGGGGTATCTAATTTAATTTTTATTATTAAATTTAATATTATAATTGTATGTCTATTTAATGAATTTAGAATTAGTATTTAAATGTATTGTAGTTTTAGTATAAGATCAGTTTGAATTTCAAGTAATATTATGTTTTTTTTTTTAGTTCTAACATCCTAGGTTGTAGCGGTATCTACAACGCCACATGCGAACTACGCGTCGTACTGACGTCACGCAAGAGTTTACCGCGCAACTAGTGTATATACAACGGCCCGACATGAATCATCGGGCAGTTGCCCGCCAGACACGACAGCCTTTCTATAGAGTATGAGTGAACTTTACATCCTGTTCTTCACACCTCTATAGCGCCCTCGCCAGTCGCTTAGCGTGTATCGAAGGATGTTAAGTCACTAGGCTCTAGGTGCTTATCAAGCCACCTGTCAGTACTTACGTAACCTTACAGGCGCTTCTAACTACCTATCGCCAGGTAGACTATTTGCCAAGCTTTCAAACGTAATCCTCATCATCTGTCTAGCCTTTTCCCAACTATGTTGGGGTCGGCTTCCAGTCTAACCGCATGCAGCTGAATACCAGCATTTTACATAAGGCTACTGCCTACCTGACCTCCACAACCCAGAAAAATGTAACTTAATATTGCTTGAAATTCTTCCTTAAATATAATTAAGTATGTGAATTGTAAGAATTACAAAAAAAAAAACTCACGATTTAGTTGGTTTCATCTTTGGTATGTAGTCTTTAGACATTGACACATTTTTAGTAATCGTGTGCTATTTCTTATGTTATTAACACCAGAAGTAGTTTTTTGGGTGCATTTTTAGGAATACATGTTATCTTCTAGCACAAATAGACGGACGAAGTAACTGACTAGGTCTTCGTCACCCTCTGCGGCCGTCGCTACCCTACGAGCTCCCCTGTCATAGATCGAAACTCAACCATTTCATTAACTGATGTATTTCATACAATTCTGAAAGATGGGATTGTGGCGCCATCTACATCGCCACATGCGAACTACGCATCACGCAAAATCCTCCCTTTTCTATGGAGGATGAGTGAACTTTCGACCTGTTGATAAATGCTTGAGTAATGTTCTAAAACAGGGGTTGTAGACTCAGACCCATAATGTTGCCATTGTATTTATTGCACTGTGTTAAAGCCTATGATTTTCTCAGATCTCGGATAAGTAAATTGTTAGTCTTAAGTATAAACTATTAGTAATTTAAATTAAAAAGCAAATTCAAAGTAAATTTGTTAGGCGCTACAGTTTTTAAGGGGTGTTAAACACAGGAGATGGGGTTTGTAGTGAACGCTACAAATGTGTATGTTAAGGGTGAAGTCGCCTATTCAACGCTACGGGTGACAGCAGAAAAAACTTCGTGACGTTTATCCAAATGACAGCTGCTGTCATTGGGGTAAACGTCAAAGGGTACTTTTTTTAGGACTGGTAGCGACAGAGGGTGCCTTCCGGTATTCCGAACAAAAACTGATATATTATGAATGCGACGATCGCTTTTTGTTAGACGCAGGTTCGTGCTAAGGCGAGAAGCGAATGCGCGCGTCAATTTTTTTTAATGATTTGGAAGTTACTCGCGTCAAAAGCTAGGTGTACAGTTCCAATTGGTCGTTTCCTATGGAGAAGAGCCGGCAAGAAACTCCACGGTTACTCTTTTAAAAATTATTGTATTTTACAATGTTTTCGAACTACTGTTTTAATAGGTATTGGGGGACAGCGTAGGCCTGTCAACGAGTACCGTTTTAGGAGGCTTCACCCCAAAGTGATAGGTGTAATTCGTAGCGCTAAAAAACTAACTTTTAGGCATAAGTATGGTATGGAATTTTGATAAAAGGAATGTATATAAAGATTGTATGAAGTAAAAAAACGAGAAGGCATTTTTATCAGTGTTAAATCCAGTACGCTAGATGCGTAACCCACTTTTAAATCACAATCTGAAGGATATTGTTAATCCATTGCAACTTATGCTCGAAAAATTTGTCTGCTCAACAGCGTAAACAACGCAATGTAAGTATGTTGTTGAACTGTCAGAATTAAAGCCATTGCTACTTGATAGTGTGTTACGCATTTGCCCAGCCAGTTGGCACGGGCGATTTATTATCGCGGCGATTTTTTTTTGCGCACTAGATTTTTAACTCTCCTGCTTAGCTCCGAGAGTTGAAAATCCAACAGTGTGTTTTCTTGACCCACTGGGATGCGCTCTGTTCGATTCTGAACTCTCGGCTCAACGCCGATAGTTAAAAGTCCAATGCGCGATAAAATCCCGCCGCGATAATTTTACGTCTGTGGTAACACTGGTAACGTGGGCTTAACATGAAAAATACCGAATATGTACCTATGTATAATCCTTATAAGGTGTGTAAAACATTTAAAAAAAAAAAACCTACAAATATTGTAATAGTAAGAATGTAACAGTTTGGTAGCAATATAGCTAAATAGGTGAACTCGTGGAGATAACTCTATGGAAAATTAAAAAATAAAATATACATTGTTAGTTTGGTCTTCAGATCCGTCTGGGTAAGATTCGTACGTGTGCGGCTGTTACTGCCTGAGGCCGATTTGCTGATCAGTGTCAGGGTTCATGTTGATCAAAATGTAATTCGCTATAGTTACAAGTATTTGTTTACAGAATTATAAGCATTAGAATCATCAATACAACTCTCTAAGATTGCCTTAATTATCAAGGTTTCATGAAATTACTAAGGTAATTTGAACTTAGTCTATTCAAACTAATGTTTCAAATTGATGTAATTTCAAGTTAAACAAATATCAACTTTATTGTAATGGCAATTAGGTTGATTTCAGAGTGACTAGCACTACTGAATAAGTTATAAAATGAAAATGATTGAAGTTGTAGCGTAAACTGAACTTTATCGTTAAGCAATTAAAGTTATTTTTTCCATAAACTCATGTTGGTTTACATTTTTGGCAAATAAATCGCGAATGCAGATTAGAAAGAGTTTAATGATAATAATTCTGTAAACACATATTTGTTACGGTCGCGAATCATATTTTGATCAATATAAAACTTGGCACTGAGCTGCAAATTACAAAAATCGTCGTACTAATTTATTTGGTGTCGGCGCATCATGTATTTATCTTCCATACCTGTCTATTAGTCATCATCTCGTATTTAGTCGTTTTTCATGAATAAATATGCTTGGTTTAAAATTCTATCATGTTTTTTTTTTTAAGTGAAAACTTGTTTAGCTGTGTTGTGCACTTTTGTTGTGATGGGTAAAAAATGTTAAACTCGCGTCAGGACACGTGACCTGATCGAAAATTCGTAAGACGGAGCTCGCGTCAGGACACGTGACCTGATCGAAAATTCGTAAGACGGAGGGAGAGTAGACCGCATTCCAAAATACACAATGCACAACGTTAATATTCAAGTTTTCACTTCTACCGGCACTCCCGGAGTGCAACTCGTTGATTTTTTTTTTGACATTTTAAATTAGACA
Organism: Apamea crenata; assembly: GCA_949629185.1. NCBI lineage: Eukaryota > Metazoa > Arthropoda > Insecta > Lepidoptera > Noctuidae > Apamea > Apamea crenata. The sequence goes on along the minus strand of OX451382.1, from coordinate 6,748,479 downwards.
GATTTATTTTAAAAAAAATCTGTCAAATTAAAAACATATTTTCAACTTTTGCATGCCTAATTTAGGGTAAACCCTTTATTAAGGTTACCTTGATTTTATGTACCTACCTACTTTCTTAAAAAATAAACGGGGTATGATTATGAAATTATCTCTGGTTTTTTCCATGAAATTATCTCAACGGGTATAGGGTATAGAGGCAAAATTCAAATTTTGTACAATGCGCTACAAATACCTGTAAACTGTAAGAAAATGATAAGGTACTTTGTAGTGGTACAATACGGTTCAGGACAAAAATATGTATGCACGTAACGGACAGTACCGTACGTAGGGCATGTATGGAGGCTGAGGAAACCGTTGCGCATGTCCCCGTCAGGGTATATATGTTCTGTGCGCATGTCTTTTGAGTGCACAGCCGTCACCCAGATTAGGTCAGAAACCCTCGGGATACTCAAATCGCACACATGTTCTCAACAGGCCAGGAGACGTAATCAACTTCTGGAAGGAGGTGGGCTGGTTGGAATAAGCACCGACGGCCGCCATGGCCCACGCACAATGGTCCACCTGAAAGACTAAGTGCGGAAACCAAACCTGTAACATAGAACATATAATTTATGTACTTTGTGAAATTCAACTACGATTTTCTCCTAAAATCTTATTACATAAACACACACCTTCCCATGGGGGAAGGCAGAAACACAACAGATCGCCACCTGCTGTTCTCTTTAAACACCACTTTTGCCTCGAAAACCCTACGCTCGGCCTCTTACTAACCAAATCACCATCACCTACCGTACTATACAAAAATCACATAATCAGCATATAGGTAATGTTCCCACTGCTTGGACACAGGCCTCCTCCCTTCGAGAGGGAGTGGGCTGTAATCCACCACGCGGGCCCAGTGCGGGTTGGTAGATGTCACATGTCTTCGAATATTTGGTTCTAGGACATGCCGGTTTCCTCACGATGTTTTCCTTCACCGTTTTGAGAGCAGTGGTAATGAAATTATTTACTCAAAGTAAAGCGCCTAGCTGGGTTCGAACCCACGACCTACAACTCGGTAAGTCGCGGCCACCACTGCTCATACAAGAATGAATTTTGATATTTCATTTTGTCAAGTGCATACATATTTTTGCCCGCCGTACAAAATGTTAGGTATTTTGTTAGCGATACTTTTTAAAGTGATGGCAAACGGAGGCGCCGGTATTTGTAGTGAAACACGCCCTAAAAACACTGTTTACACGAGTTTAGTAACTAATGATTAGTACAGACGCCAGCAGGTCAAGCTACCCGAAACTGTCAAATTTCCCCAATCAACCTTGAACCTTAATGCTTTAGCGATAAAGTTGAAAATCGATTAAAGAAATTTGACAGATTGTAGTAGCTTGATGTGCTGGCGTCTGTACATTTCGTCATTGAAGTTCTAACAGTGAAGTCATTTTATGAGTGTTTTGAGATTTCAATGTCAATGGATAAAGTTTAATGGCGCGCATCGTATCGACCAATCAAAACATGTTGGATTCAAATCATCACAGAGTTAATTTGTATAAATAATTAAACGCAATATGGCCTTAAGCGTAAGTTACATTCATTTCATACAGTTTTTTTCACTGTCCTGTAAAGTAGCCATTTTTGACTTCCGTACTATTAGAACTTCACTGACGACTTGTCACTTACACTAAAACTTTGTGTATAGCATAAGCATAATCCGCATATAATGTTCCCACTGCTGGGACACAGGCCTCCTCTCAGTGAGACGGACCGACCCGTAATCCACCACGCGGGCCCAGGGCGGATTGGTGGATGTCACATGTGTTCGAAATTCGTTTTTTAGGACATTTTTTCCTCATGATGTTTTCCATCACCATTTTGAGAGCAACGGGTGATAAAATAAATTACACAACGTTAACACTGGGTCATCACTGCTGGCAAAACCTTGTTTTGAACATGCTGAATTAGTGCTTAGTGTGTCGAGTAAAGGTTCTTTTTTGTTCATTCCACGACCACGTACAAAATTATACTACACGAATACTATACAGGGGGGTGACCACCACCTCTTACAGCAGTATTATTTTAATCTTACTTCGTGTGGGAAAAGGATGGAGCTATACGGAATGTATAGCTCTATCTCTTTCACACACGGAAGTAAGATTATAATAATACTGCTGTAAGAGGTGGTGGTCACCCCCCAGGAATGAACGTTCATCTACTCCTTTCATTTAATTTTTCTTGCAAGATGCCGATTGCCAAAATCCAGCCGTTGGATCAATTCACTAATGAATTAATTTTTCACCTTTGATTCATTTTGTGTTCAGACTTTTCACTTCGAGTGAAAGATGCTGAATGAAAGCCAAAAAGTAAAGTGAAATTAAATAAGGAGATGAACGTTCATTTCAATGTAATTTTGTCAGTGTTGTGTGAACGTGGAATTAGACAATACTGAACGTTCACTCGAGTGAAGTGTCTAATATCAAGTTGTAATAAAACGTCAATAACATACTGACAAGTCGACACCGTTGGCTACTAAATAACAAGTGCTAAACTCGTGTAAACAAGGCATAACATGGTCTGGTACTGACTATATGCTAGTTTTTTTTAAACCAAACGATAGATTGGGTCATTATAATTATACTTACCATACAGGGTGGCAGGGAAACGCTTCCGAAAACGAAGACAGGTGATAGGGCTACTGATTCTCGATACGATACCATAAAAAAATGAGAAAAAAAAATGAACAATTTTACCTATTTTTTTTAGCATTTTTCGTACACTATGCTGTGAGAACAGTTAAATTAAACCATTATTTGCTATTAAACACATTTTTTTTCTTTACAACTCTAACAAGCAATGTATTCGTAAATAAATATCATCTGACGCTTGCGCGTGACCTCAAGTTCAAAGTGCGCGCGCGCTCGCCGACAGCTGTGCGGCTGACGACCCCAAGTCCACGTGACGCGCGAAAATAATCAATTTCAGGCGAAAGGTTAGTGGTATCCGTTTGCATAAAGGTTGTATATAATCTACGTTCTGGCTTCGGAAGCGTTCTCCTGACACCCTGTATATTCATTAAATTGGCTAGCGAAACTCCGCAGATGTTATAGGTATCGATAAAATAAAGAAGATTTTCGAAGCTCATATTTTCGTAACTGTACACACGCCAGCACACCAAGCTATTACAATCTGCCAAATTTGAATAGATTTTCAACTTTATCGTGAAAGCATTAAGGTTCAAGTTTAATTGGGAAAATTTTATAGTTTCGGGTAGCTGGACCTGCTGGCTGGACTACCAGTGGAAGTTGAGCCCAAAGTCAAGCTGAAGTTACATAAAATTAACAATTTTGTTTTTGAAATGAAACTTCAAATTCGATAATTAGACGAGAATTGAGAGTGAAATTTCAAGGGCGCGTCACGTCTAGGCACATTTCGTTACGAGAGAGAGACGAAAGATATATCTCTCTTTCTCTCACACTAAATCTCTCATATTCTTTATTTTTCAAGAAGTTTCACTCCTTTCACGTGTACCGTGCTGCGCGCGTTTTTTTTTTCGTTTTGTCGTCGTTAGATATCAATTGGTACTTATCTCATCTGCGGAGATTCGCTAGCTAACTTAATTTGACCGTGTATAGTTCACAATTTTTTCAATGTCGTATTATAATTGTATTATATCAAATACAAATTAATATTCCGGTATGATAATAATATATAATGTTTGTAATATCACTTTTAAAATTTCCTTTTTTTTTTTGTGTGTAAGGGAAATGGTCTTTGTATCAATATAACATAGCATCACGCCTCTTTCCCCCGAAGGGGTAGACAGAGGTGTATTTTACAAACACTTTTCGCCGAGTTATGTTATAAGTCCCATGTAAAAGGGGAGCGAGACTATAAACTTGATTTTTCTCGGTCAAAAAAAAATTATTGTTATAAATTGTCAATGAGTACTTTTATATTGATACAAATTCAATGTAAAATAGTCCGTATGATTAGATGCTTGAGCATCTAATTTCCATGTTTTTTTCTTTGTAGACATGAATGTTTTCAATTTTTGAACTTCTGAATGTGTACACGAAATAAGATTAAATAAAGAGTCTTTGAAAAATTTGTTGTTTTTTATTGTTTATTTTTACCCTTTCATCACCATCACCAGCATACAGCAGTCCACTTCTGGACATAAGCCTCTCCTATTGCACGCCATTCAACTCAATTTTCGGCAACTCTCATCCAGCTTCTACCGGCCATCCTGCGAAGATCGTCGCTCCACCTAGCCCGTGAGCGTCCCACCTTAGGGTCAGTTCACACCGAGACGCGACGCTGCGCGCACACTTTAAAAGAGTGACTCAAAATATAGGTACTTTATTTTCTACACGGAAAGGTACACATTGCATTGTGAGAGTTCGCATTGAGAGTATATTTTGAGTCACTCTTTTAAAGTGTGCTCGCAGCGTCGCATCGCGTCGCGTCTTGATGTGAACTGACCCAGGTTTACCAATTCGCGGTCTCCACTCAAGAACATGTGTACCCCAACGGTCATCGGTTCTACGGCTAATATGGCCGGCCTATACCCAACATTGTTTTTACCCTTTACATGAATTTAATACGAAAAAAAGTGATGAATCTTTTATTCGAGCTAACAATCCCTTTTGGTAACTCTAGTTTTTTTTTTTAAGTTGTTTAGATATCGACACCCCATTACGCGTATGAAATTAACACGAAAAAAATCATTTAAAAAAATGATATAAGTATTTCAAGTTTCTGATATATTTTTTGAATAATTTTTGTTTTTTTTTGTTTTATCGGGTTGAGATGTCGATTCCCATCACGTCTGCGGAGTTTCGCTAGCTAATTTAACTGCCCCACTCGCTCTCGCGGAGAGGAGAGTGGGCCAGTGGGCACGTGTTGGGTGGCGATAACTAAAAATTTTTTTTTTGGTTATAAATGTATGCAGATTTGAAGTTGCAGAGTGGTTTCTCCAGCGAGATTTCCCTTGTTCAGCTGTTCTAGAGATTTGCGCTTAGCAACACACTCAGCGATTCATTTTTATATTATAGAGATTTACAACTTTAAAATTCAATTGAAATAAATAGGTATCTTATAATTAATCGTAACCAACCTATCTATAATGTTCCCACAGCTGGGACACAGGTGTTCTCTCTTCGAGAGGGAGTGGGCTATAATCTACCACGCGGGCCCAGTGCGGGTTTGTAGATGTCACATGTCTTCGAATTTTCGGTTCTAGGGCATGTCGGTTTCCTCACGATGTTTTCCTTCACCGTTTTGAGAGCAGTCGTGATGAAATAATTTACACAAAGTATAGTACCTACCTGTCAGAGTTCAAACTCCCGACCTTCAACTCGTAAGTTGGCGGTCGGCGCCATTGGGCCACCAGTCACCACTGCCACATAATGTATATTAATAAAACCAAGTCGGGTTAGTTACTACACCCATAGAAATGTAAAAAAACCGGCCAAGTGCGAGTCGGACTCGCGCACGAAGGATTTCGTACCATTATCTATAAAAATTACGTCTGTTGTATGGGAGCCCCCCTTAAATATTTATTTTATTTTAATTTTATTATTTCTTATTAAAGTAAAAATACAACTGAGTATTTTGTGAATATTTCAAGTGCCTACCAGCCGTGCGATTCTGTAACCATTTCACCGTGAAAACTCAGGTGAAGTGAGCTGTCATTTCAAATAATGCTAGGGATTGACACTATTGACAAGTCGCATCAAGCTCACTTCACTTGAGTTTTCACGGTGAGCTTTTTACAGAATCGACCGGCTGTTGCCATTATTGATATCGAGCAAAAAAATCGCATTTGTTGTATGGGAGCCCCCCTTAAATATTTATTTTATTTTGTTTTTAGTATTTGTTGTTATAGCGGCAACAGAAATACATAATTTGTGAAAATTTCAACTGTCTAGCTATCGCGGTTCTTGAGATACAGGCTGGTGACAGACAGACGGACAGACAGCGAAGTCTACCGAACCCTAAAAACAGTCTTCTTTCCTATATCTATCTATGGTTAGGTACACCTTACACCATTTATAACTCAAGAACGGCTGGACCCATTTCTATGATCTTTGATTTGGTGGATTTGTCTCCGCCCCGAACAGCAGAATAACAGCTATTAAAACATGGGAAAAATTGAAGAATATGAAGAAAAAAAAAATTAAGATAATTCATTTCCTCATACAACAGTTTATTGATTCTGAGGCGATAAGAAGTTCGGCGGGTCAGCTGTTAAAAATAAATTAAATTGAATTGAAATAAATAATTGAAAGAGCAATAGTGGCGCAGTGGTCGCGGCCGCGACCAACGAGTTGTACTGACGCCAGCAGGTCAAGCTACCCGAAACTGTCAAATTTTCCCAATCAACTTTGAACCTTAATGCTGTAGGGATAAAATTGAAAATCTAATAAAGTTTGACAGATTGTAGTAGCTTGATGTGCTGGCCTGATGGCCTCTGTACGTCGTAAGTTCGAACCCAGTTAGGCGCTTTACTTTGTGTAAATTATATCATCACCACTGCTCTCAAAACGGTGAAGGAAATCATCGCGAGGAAACCGGCATGTCCTAGAACCAAAAATTCGAGGACATGTGACATCTACCAACCCGCACTGGGCCCACGTGGTGGATTACGGCCCACTCCCTCACACAGATAGGAGGCCTGTCACCCGTGTCCCAGCAGTGGGAACTTTATTGACTGATTATGTAAATAATTGAAAATAATAATAATATGTTCAGAGAAAAACATTGTAATTTCTAACGATTATGTATATGCTTGATTGCGGACAAAAACTTCACATAATGCTTTACACAAACAGCTACACCCGGAACAAATGTCTGTAGGTAATATTTAAATGTCTAGCTTGCAGTGTAGGAATCGAAAAAGGTTCATTGCGCATTACCAAATAAACCACTTTTAAGATTTTTTACACTTGAGCTTTTGATTGACACGTTGGTCTAGTGGTCGCCAGCTCGACTGCTGAGCGTGGGGCCCTGGGTTTCGATGCCCAGCATTCTAATTGCGTAACACATGACACATCCAGTTAGACTGGAAGCCGAGCCGACCCCAATATAGTTGGGAAAAGGTAAGGTAGATGATGGGCTGAGAATCAGCACTAACTTGTCGAACGTCAAAATTACAGTAAACAGTAAACGCCCGCCATTTGCCACGCCTAAACGCCCTTACAAAATCAATATAAATATCAAAAGTCATTTATTCAAATTAGGCTGAGAATCAGCACTTTTTGAACGTCAAGATTACAAAAGACAGTCCCCCAAAAACGCCCGCCCTTCGCCACTTCCTAGTGCTATCGCTGGGAAGAAGTGGCGCAACAAACTCCCCAGCAGCACAGCTGTCTGTTCAGTTTAAAAATACTTAATTGTATACAATAAATACTACGTACCTATGTTCGGTAATTAACATTACAAGACCAGAACATAAAATTAAATTATTTGCCATATCGTCGTTGATAGTCCAATACCGCGTAACTAACATTATTCAAAACCGCGAATGTACAAAAAAAGCAAATATGAGATTTCGCGGCTGTTGGTAACTGATTGTGATTGGCGTCGACCCGTAAGACAATTTTTTCAATCGTCCAATAGGAAGACGAGTATATAAAAAATAACAATACCGCGGATCTTTCGACGAACAAGTTACGACAGGAAAGCCGCGTATCCGCGCCAATTTCTATTTGTTTGTGCAGTGTTTATGTGACGCTCCGGGTAAAAATTGTTTTTATATTTAATTACTGGATTATTTTTAATGTAAGTATGTCACACGTATTGTATACTTTATTATAAATAAAATTGGGACGTTTTTTATTCTGAAATTGTGTAATTTCGAGTACAAAAGCCCTTCTAATTTTTACGTTGTTCTTACGCGGTTTTCATAACATCCCTTTTTGTTTCGTTTCGTATTTCCGCGGTTTTATAATACTTAATTTATTTTGTTTTGTGTTTATATGTTATAATAAAGTAATAAAAGGTCGTACTTTTAAGATCCCATGTACCTAGATGGGTGTTCTAAGACATAGGTAAGTACCTACTTACCAAGATGGTTTTGAAACTTAGTAAAAATAGGACTACTTTCCTTTGCAGTGATAGCAGTAAAAACTAAGATTCACAATGAATGAAGATGAAAACGCACCTCAAGATGATTCTACAAACTATTTGGAGGGTGCTGATATGAATGATGACGTTACGACATTACAAAAACTGCAACAGCGGCGACAGGAACTACTTAAGAAGAAAAAACTAATATTAGAAAATCAAAGACCTAATTTAATTGAATTAATCCCATTCGTCCAGCCGGCATGTCCCGCACGTGTCGATGATACTGTAAGTACAGCTGATTTCACTACTGTAGGAAACGATTGCCACTATCTCGAAACTGCAATGGAAAATACTATAGTCAGCGCTACACCTACGGTAGATCAAAATATCGACATTGCTCTGCCAAGTGAAAGTTTAGATTTTGGATCCGACGACTCTGTGGCAGACCCATCTTATGTTCCCCTTTCGGATATCACAAACGTGCAGCCTTTAGATAACCTTGATGTCAATTGGTTTCCTGAGAGGTATATTGAGCCGGAAGTTGCAGGTGCGTCCAGAACCAGAAAACGTAAAGCTGACCGACAGAATTGGAAGAAAATTAAAAACCAAAAAAATAGGATGTTAGGAAAAGAATACATAGGGTATAAAAAAAATGATTCGAAGTACGTCCATAATGCTCCAAAACCTAAAAGGATTTTAGGACCTAAATGTAATTCGCCATTATGTCTGCGCAGCAAAACCCTGTTTTGCGCGCAAATCAGTGAAGAAGAGAGACTGAAAATATTTGAATATTTTTGGTCTAGATCATGGAAAGAGAAGAAGATTTATGTATCTTCTATGACGGATATAAAGTCAACTCGGAGGAAAACATCGGAAAGTATATCTCGGCGTCTCCATAGTAAGGAGTATAACCTGCATGTAAATGGCATAAAAAAAAGAGTTTGTCTTAAAACATTTCTCTCTACATTAGGCATCAAGGAATGGACTGTCCGCTATTGGCTAGGAGATAGAAATCAAAGACAGCTTAATACCGAAAATTCAAATATTTCGCTTAGCAATGAGACTAAAAGACATTCCGTTATAAGTTACCTGAATAGTTTACCAAAGTTACCATCTCACTACTGTCGTCAATCTAGCACAAAACAATATCTAGAACCTATCATTCAATCTAAATCTGAGCTCTACAGAATGTACGTGGAATACTGTACAGCATCAAACTCCATGCCGGCCGCGTCACGAAAGCTCTTTAACGATGTCTTTGAAGAGGAAAATATAGGGCTATATACCAACCAAAAAAAGACGCTTGTGATTTCTGTTCCTCCTATAAGGCAGGTAATGTAGAAGAAGGGGCCTACCAACAGCATATCGAAGCAAAAAATTTAGCACGTGAAGAAAAGAAAAAAGATAAAGAGAAGGCAAAACTAAAAATAATCCATGCTATTACTGCTGACCTGCAGGCGGTGAAGTTATGCCCTTCTTTGAATGCTAGTGCGTTGTATTTTAAAACAAAATTAGCAGTACATAACTTTACAGTTTACGACCTTGGAACAGACCATGTTGATTGTTATTGGTTTGACGAGACAGCGTGTGATCTTAAAGCTGCCACGTATGCATCTTTTTATGCTGATTATATAACAAAGTTATTAGAGAGAGACCCGAAGGACATTATCATTTGGAGCGATGGGTGCACAGCGCAAAATAGAAATAGTGTTCTATCAAATACACTCCTTCTATTAGCAATGGAAAAGAACGTGACTATAACCCAAAAATATCTAGAAAAAGGCCACACGCAGATGGAGGTGGACTCAGTACACTCTGTTATCGAGAGAAAATTAAAAAATGTCGAGATTTTTTTGCCGTCACAATATGCATCCATAACAAAAGAAGCTAGGAAAAGACCATTTCCATACACAGTCATCCAACCAGACCACACGTTCTTCAAAGATTACAGCGCTAAAAAGTACCAAATATACGACTCAATAAGACCTGGACGAGGGGTTGGTGACGGCTGTGTTGTTGATCTGCGCGTATTAAAGTACAACCCTAATGGAACAATCGAATACAAAAATAATTTCCAAGCTGATTTTAGCCCCCTACCTCGGAGGCCTAAAAATATTTCTTCTCCTTTATTCAGTATTCCTCTACTTTATTCATCGAAATTACCTATTCAGGAAACAAAATATGAACACTTGCAACAACTGAAAAGTGTGATACCCCGTGATTGTCATGCATTTTATGATAATTTGCCGTTCAAAAAGAAATAGAGATTTTAGCAATGGGGTTTTTTTTGGGCATGATTGTAAGTTTAATTAGTTTTAATCGCTTAATTACAATGATAATAGATCTCATTACTAAGTCAATTTGTTAACTACAAAGATAATTATTATAGAAGAGAAGACTTTATAACATTTTATAGTTCTAGATTTTTTTAGTTGTGATAATTTTGAGACTTGATCTGTTCCTAAATGATAATGACATCAGTACATTCTTAGTTGCTAAAAAGTTTTTTTTATTTGATGATAATTATATTTTTTTATTTGAAGTACCCAGATGGCCTTACATAGTTGATGTTGCAGTTTATAAGCTAAGTTAGTTTATAGAAGAAACAATGTCGACTTTTTATTACTTACTTTTGGTAATTTTTCATACTTGTTGGTAGATATCTTTTATTCTTTAAACTAAAAGACTAAAAGTCATTTAAATGACTTAATATTATTAAATAAATGATTGATTGAGGTTGTGGCATTATTTTATTTCATTTACGATTTCGCGTAAGTACTGTCTATGAACCAGAATCGTTTGAAACTATACAGCGTAAGTGATTTTGTAAGTATACTATTGGGAATATTGACTTTAAAAATAGTACATTGGATTAAGGAGAACGAAACGGTCCTATATTCAAGTTCGTTCAAAATTCGGCCTATTAGTTTTTTAGAAACTTAGTTTTTTGACCCTCATGTAAAACTAGCGGAAGTGTACATTCGCGGTATTTAGCAATGTTAGTTACGCGGAATTGGACTATCAACGACGATATGTCAGCTAGCCACGCCAATATACCAACAAATATAATAAAAACTATACGTAGGTACTCAAGCTAAAAAATAATTTATTAAAATTAAAATGTAAATTAAAAGCTTACTACCCAAATAAAAGCCTCCAGGCATAAAGGGCGTGACAGCTTACAAACATATTTATGCATTGCTGGGTTCTGTTCACATAGCTGTCACTTGAAGTCACAAATGATAAACTAAGACCATCGAAGTAAAATAAATAAATAAGTTGATAACAATAACCTGTCAGTAAGCTAATTCTGGAGAAAAAACATTTAAAACATTGTCTTGCGTTAAATTAGGGCGAAATTACACATAATAATATCACACATTTGACATAGCTTGCAGAGAAGCAAGCTGAAGTGGCAGTAGGCTGGCCATGTTTATCGAAGGACCGATGGCCGGTGGAGCAGACGAGTCCTCGAGATCGCGTATCTGCAAGAGTAGTGTGTGGACGCCCCCCCCCCCCCCCCCCAGCGACGATGGACCGACGACCATATGAAGGTGACTGGGACAGACTAGATGCGGAAGGCGGAGGACAGGGTGTTGTGGCGCAGCCTGGGACCGGCCTATGTCCAACAGTGGACTGCAGTAGGCTGAATTGATTGGTTGATGCCTTTTTAAGTTTTGAAATATGTAGTAACATCTACTATTAATTGCGCAATCTACATAATTTTCACTTAAAAACTTGATATTAGCATAACATCAATCGGAAACAAGGATTTCAATATGGCATAACCTAAATCTCTGCCCACCCCTTGGGGGAATACAAAGCGCGATGTTATGCTAAGTAGTAATTATTTTGAACGCAAACATTGCAAACTTTTTATACACGAACTGCGTACACTACTTTCGCCGGCGCGTACAGACAGAAATGCGAAATGTAATGTAACTGTAAACTGTTCATACATTTTAGTACGATTCGAGGAACCGAGGTGACCGCACGCATGCCAAAACCGCGGTGTAGCGCGTCGTAAAAATATTTTGACATACGTAATAAAAAGTGTTTTTATTGATCTCGTTCATTGAGCAATTGATTTAAAATAAGCGAATTTCCGGTTCCCGTGTTATTTTAATAGTTAGTGGCAGTTTGGGTTAGAAGACAAGTTTTTTTTTATTCACGTTGTGTTGTGGCGAGTAGGTGAGTTGTATTGTCATTTAATTTGTACATAATTGTATGTGTTTGTGTTTATTATGAGCCAATGTTGACAGGTCATGTTTGTTGGACGGATTCCTGTAACTTACCAGCCGGTTTTCAACTTGTATGGTACGTAAAAATTACTGTAGGAAGGTACAGTCAAATTGGTGTGTATCCATTTATCGAATCACAAAAGCTCTTACGGCTTAATTTAAATTTATGTATTAAGTGTACAGTTTCGTATCCTTTCTGGCAACTCGTATTATGGTGAAGATGTTTTTTTGTACGGAAAGTTAGGGAGACTTTTGCCCAGCGGTGGGACCACAGGCAAAATAATAAAATAAAAAACAAATCTTGGAACAAACCATACTTACCTATTTGAAATTATTTGCCAAGTGCAAGTTTTTGTTGCTGACTGTACTATACAGGGGGTCTACTCCGAAGTGATAGGTATCGGCCGAATGTTCGGCCGTTTCCTGCTACGAAGTTACTATTTGGTTCGGTCGGACCATAGTCATATTCGAAAGAGTGTACTCTTTCGAATATGACTACGGCGAATATGACGACGGCTCGGCCATGTGTCGGTCCGATCCGAACATTCGCACTTTGCACTTCGGAGTAGACCCCCTGTATACACCTCTGCCCAAAGAATTGCTGCATTACCTGCGATGGCGATATTTAAATGTAGAAAAGTCCGGCGAATCCTGGACGGTCAGTCAACCCACACCACATTGCTGACTGGCTAATATTTACCACAGCATGTAGGCAAAGTCAGAGCAAAATATTGTGTAGCAAGTTAGCTATCAGAGAGCAGTAGTGGCCCAGTCGTAACGGCCGTGACTTGACGAGTTGTAGGTCGTGGGTTCGAACCCAGACAGGCGCTTTAATTACTTTGTGTAAATTATTTCATCACAACTGCACTCAAAACGGTGAAGGAAAACATCGTGAGGAAACCGTCATGTCCTAGAACCAAAAAATTCGAAGACATGTGACATCTACCAACCCGCACTGGGCCCGCGTGGTGGATAACTGCCTACTCCCTCTCACAGAGAGGAGGCCTGTGTCCCAGCAGTGGGAACGTTATGGGCTGATTATGTAAGTTACATAACTATAAACTTAAATTGTCCGTACCTATTCAAGGCACGGCTCGCATCAAGTGTCGGCTTCAAGTCCTTACCTCTTCCTGCTGATAACGCTCTGACGTTGGGCATGAGGGCACGGGGAGGCACTCTAGTGCATGCTGTTTACCGAAGACATTATTCTTGTCGGTAAAGATGAACCTGAGATCCAGAGCAGATTGGAGAAATAGCAACGGAAGCTGGAGAATGTTGGCTTGAAAATCAGCAGAACCAAAACTTGTTCTGCGATTTCGATCATAACTTCTTGTAATCTGCTCCGGCTTTCGGAATAAGAAAGAAATATGTTTGAGTGAGTTCTGAGGTAACAAACATAAAAAAATACAGTCGAATTGAGAACCCCCTCCTTTTTTGAAGTCGGTAAAAAAAAAGTAAACAACGAGCTTCTACTTTCAGACTAACTGACCGATTCCTGAAGTGCTATTCTGTAAAAATCTCACCCTGAAAACTTAGGTGAAGTGAGTTTGAAGAGAGCTTATTCCACCAGCTCTCCAGCTGTCAATAGTGTCAATCCCTAGCATTAGTTGGAATGACAGCTCACTCCACGCTCATTTCACCTAAGCTTTCACGGTGAGATTTTTATAGAATCAACCAGCTTTGCTGGACAGTTCAAAAATGCCTGTATTTTAAACACTTTAGTCTGTCGCATGCATTCCTCCGCCTCACATGTCCACACCACGACAATTACTCACCGCACAGCTTTTCTGTCACAACCGTTACTTAAATATCATTACTTACCTAGTTATCATAAGCTTATTCATTAACGCCACACAAAAAGGCATATGTCTTAAGTGAGTGATAAACGCACGAGTAATTACACCTAAGCACTTATGGCTCGACGACCTTTTACTCATGTGTCATCTTAAAAGCTCGCATAGTCAATTCTATAAAAATCTCACCGTGAAATCTAAGGTGGTACACACGGCTACACATCATGCTATACATTTCCAGTTTTAGCTGACCTCGCATTGTATAGGTTTATATCTTACGATCAGTACAAAAAACATAGCCGTCAAGTACGCATTCTGTACATCAAACTAAGACCTAACATTGCACAAAAATAATTGCTGGGAAATGACTTTTATTTTTGGTGTGAAAAGCTGTTTGCAGTACTTAGTGCACAATGTAACACACGGTGCAGGGGTCGTCGGGGTATATATTTAAAGTTAAAAACTTAAAGTTAAAAACTTGTTTTCGTAAAAAAACATCCGTAAAAGTAGGAGCAGGCTGCAATATCTCCGTAACCAGAATGTTCCCAGCATAGGTATTCACAACCACTCAATACACTTCCGTACCGTATCGAACATCAATCAATGTTATCGTAGGAGTCCTCTTAACGCTGTTCACAAATCCAAAACCTGAAAATTTGGCTAATTTTTCCATCGCCAGATAACATTTATTCAAGGAATAAAATTTAAGTTTGACTGATTTTATGAAGTAAACTGTCAAAATTTCAAAATTATTCCTCGGATAAAGTTAACAGCAGTGCGATTCTGTAACCATTTCACCGTGAAAACGTAGGTGAAGTGAGCGTGGAGTGAGCTGTCATTCCAAAGAATGCTCAGGGATTGCCCACTAGTGACAGCTCACTCTAAGCTCACTTCACCTAACTTTTCACGGTGAGATTTTTGCAGAATCGATCGGCAGATGATTGAAAAACCACCTCGAAATCAAAAAGACGACCGCTATTCTTCGGAAAGCAGTGCGATTCTGTAACCATCTCACCGTGAAAAATTAGGTGAAGTGAGCGTGGAGTGAGCTGTCATTCCAAATAATGCTAGGGATTGACACTACTGACAACTCAAATCAAGCTCACTTCACTTGAGTTTCCACGGTGAGATTTTTACAGAATCGACCGGCAGCTGTTTACTGTCGGGGCAAGACAAATCAGCTGTTCGACTTATTCGAATACGACAGCCTGTGATTGTGAATAGCTATGGCATAGCCCAGTACAAAAAAAATATTACAATTACGGAGAGTAGAAGTGACTCACTCACTTGTCTTTAAACCTTTAAACATACGTTATGGATTATTTTTCAGCCGTCCCAATTTCTTGTTTAGTTTTGTTTATATTCTGACATACTTATATACTTTCCCTGCTAGTATTTACTTATTAGACCCTGGTTAGACCTTACGTTACAATTGAAGAGTAAACGAGGTCTATTTCCATATTGGTCACAGATGTGCGCATGCGCACGCCTTTCACCAGTTATCACAAAGTAACGTGGACTCAATACGGTTGCTAAACAAACTGACCTTTTGGCATTTAGCGGTTTGAATGAGATGCTCTCCTTTAAAGTCTTCAACAACGTAAATAACGCAATAAATATTGTTGAACTGTCAAAATTAAAGCTATTCCTAACTGTTAGTGTTTTACGGAATTACCCCGCTGGGAATTCGGTTTTTCATTTCTCAAAAAGAACAAACATAGTTCACTGAAATATGAGAAACTTAAAAAAAACATAATTTAATATTCTTATGTACCTATTTCTAATTGTAAAATATTGGTATTCAGCTGCATCCGGTTAGACTGGAAGCCGACCCCAACATAGTTGGGAAAAGGCTCGGCAGATGATGTATTTCTAATTGTCGTTCGATCTATCGAATTATACAGAGTTACTATTCTTATCGTTGGTTAGCCAAATACAACTTCAACCTATTTTTAAAACTGTTTACAGTTGAGTCTCTAATGTCTTTGGGTAACTTATTGTAAAGCTGAGTTTTCTTTCCGTACAAAGTTCTAACTGAAGGCAGTTCTTTAAAATCTCTATTTCTGGTGTACCTAGTATTGATGAGTTTTGTGTTTAAAAGTGATTTGTGAATGTATTTTGTTTGTTAATTTTTTATTAAGACGCATGTGTGGTAAGAATTGAATTTAAAAACCCACGTTCAGCTAAGTCTGGAGACTCCTTGCGACCAACGAGACAGAGCACATATCTTGCTTGGCTCGGACATCGCTTTGGCCCCTACATTTGACATAACGGCATAAGATACAGGTTTCTTGCATTCAGTAATATTCTGAGCTAACGGTACGCTGAACACCTAGCTATGTAAGTAAATAAGTGAATATGTTTCCCATTTCTGACGCCAAGCGTTGCTGTGTTCCGATTTGAAGGGTGTAGTAAAAGTGGTAATGTTTAAACACATTACAGCTTCGTCTCTGGGATGGCAACGCACCTAAACAGGTTTAATGCCGTAATTATAGACACAATTAAAAAGCCAAGGTGTCGCGCGTGGATCCACGTTCGTGGATACGAAGGGTTGAAGTACTACAAGGGTACATTGACGCCTGAATGACATTGACAGAGTGGCGTTGTTGATAAACATTTGTTATAGGTTGTATGTGAATATCATAAAGAGTAAAGATTTGATTTTTTGTATGTTTGTTTCGTTTTCACGCTAAAACGGCGGAACGGATTTGGATGAAATTTGGGTAGACCATGACCAGCAGGGTAATGTTTTTGACAGTTCAACAACATTCATTGCGTTATTTACGTTGTTGAGCAGACACATTTTTCGAACATATGGAGCAATGGATTAGCAATATGCTTCAAAATGATTCAAATTGAGAGTAATAGTGTGTTACATAATTAGTATGCTGGATTAGGACATAAGTATGGATGCTTTATAGCCCGATATTTACTTGGGATCGAGACTAATGCAGGTGAAACCGCGAGGGGTAGCTAGTTGTCAATGCCGTGAAACTCTTTTATTCAATGCCGTGAAACTCTTTTATTGGCATAAGTGATAATTGTCATCATCCCGCTATCACTGAGCAGTGTATGCAGACTGTAAGATGCTGTAACTATAATTTCAATTTTGACGTAACTGCATTGGGCTGATCATTGATAGTGGGATGAACATTCATAAGTAATGTAATTTAATTATAAGCTGTTGAGTTTCCTAATAAATAAATAAATATGGATGGTACCAGGGATAAATAAATATACATATATATACCCTCACGATTACGTGAAAGTTAACTTTAAAATGCGTAATAAAATAAGTATACGAGTATAAACTGCCTTATCTTATTGAATTATCTTATTTATGGCTTCTTACAGACATTATAATACCGTACCGTACAGTCATGAGCAAAAGTATGTATATACTCGGCTTTATTCAAAAGTGATTTACTCTTTTGTTTCTGAATGAAATATTATGTTGTTACGAACATAGCATTTTCGAACCCATAGGTTTGTGTAATGTGTCGTATTTCAACGTTGCATTCGTTATTTCACGAAAAAATCGCATTTGAAAGTTGCCAAGTGTTGACATATTGGTGCTCGTGACTGTACGTGTATCAGTTTTGAGTTGACAAAATAAATATAATTGCTCACTAGTTCGATTTGTCAAAAAAACGGTTTTCTAGTGGACAGAGTATAGTATGATTGTTCTTTAGAGTAAGTAGATACTAATTCCATGTACTGACGCCAGCACATCAAGCTACTACAATCTTTCAAAATTCTTTAATAGATTTTCAACTTTATCGTTAAAGCATTAAGGTTCAAGGTTGATTGGGAAAATTTGACAGTTTTGGGTAGCTTGACCTGCTGGCGTCTGTACAGTACATACTAATTCCCTAGAAACTATATTGACAAAACCATGGCGGCGTTAGTTCGGATTTTGGCGTTGTAGATGCTCCTGCTGGGGTTATGTGTCCTACATAGCTCCAGAAAGAATTCGACAGATAAACGATATCCTGTGTTGATGACCTAACTAAAGGTTCGTGAATAAAAGTAAAGTGGACTGTAAACACTTATAATACGGTTCTACAAGACAGTACAATGCTGGACTAAACTTTAACAATAGGTACAAGTAGGTAGATAAGTATGCGCGCGCGTCTTCGACCGTGCTCGGTATTGGAGTGAGGTGCGGGCGGCGGCCAGTCTGCTGCCGCGGTGTAGTCCCGCGCCACGCCGCGCCGCGCCCTCCGCGCGTCCCCTGCCTTGGACTAAGACTCACGCCTTGTCTACGTGAACATCCTGTATAGTTTAATAATGATATAATCCGAGATCTAAGGCTCAATCTAAAGCAACATAAAAACTGGAAACGCAGTAACTGTGATAGCGCGTATTTGTTATTTTCTGACCTCAGTCAGGGAAAGCTTAAAGATCAAAATTTCAGATGCATATCTCGCGTACATGAGCCATATAGAGAGTAAAATATAGTTACCCCTCGTGAATTCTGGTCGCACATTTCCAGGCTAAGATCTAAAGGTGGTTTTGAGCCTAACATTCCAGACAGAGGTATAACTTTTTCAGGAACTAAAGCAGCAGGGGCGTTTGCTGAGTTTTTCTCTAATGTTTTTCTGCATGATACCCCGGGGCCTAATGCTGATCATATTAGTGAGGATGACCATACCAGCAATTACATTAATATACCCCCCTTGTACCCTTACACATTGTTAAAGGCATAAATAAACTAAAACCTAACAGCTCCATTGGCCCCGATAACATTAGGTACAGTCAACAGCAAAAGTAGATGATCAAAATGAGAAATTCAATACGCGCGCGCGTCAGAACTGTGTGGTGTCGAAGTGATTCAAAAGTATGACACTGAGTCTGACATACTTTTGAATCACTTCGACGCCACACAGTTCTGACGCAAACTCCGTTCATTTGTATTAAATTTCTGATTTTGATCATCTACTTTTGCTGTTGACTGTACCCCCTTTATCATTAAATGTTCAAAACATATTTTCAGTACCTAATCCTCTTTGTCCCATTTTCAATTTAGCCTTGCAGACTGGCACATATCCCTCTCAGTGGAAAGTTTCTAGAGTAACAGCTACTCCTAAAAGCCAAAACAAAAGCTCCCTTGAAGATTACCTTTATTATTTTTAATCATGGTTAATGATCTTCCCCAAGTTCTCTGTCAAGAAAGAAATAAACTCACTCTCGACCGAAAGCTTACCTTCCATGACCACATCGACACGGTAGATCAGGAATCCTACCAAAGATTGGGTTTTGTTCTGCGTAATTGCCGCGATTTTCGTTCCGCACATGCCATCAAAATTATTTTTAATGCACTCGTACGTAGCAAATTGGAATCTAGCTCCTGCGTGTGGAATCCACATGAAAGTACCTACGTGCTTTTACTGGAAAAGGTACAAAAAGCGTTTCTTAGGTTTATCTAGTATAAGCGTAAACATGGCTTTTACCCTTACCTCTATCCGGCTAAGTTTCTACTGGGATGCCTCGGATATAACTCGTTAGAGGTAAGGCGAGTAAAAGACCAGCTCACCATAGCCTGTAAGACGCTCCGTGGCACTATTGACGCGCCTGATCTACATGCTGTGCTAGCTTGCTTCTTTGTGCCAGACAACTACTGCCGCGGCAGAAAGCACAGGCTGTTTCCTACCTCCATGTCGCACTTGCGCGTGCTAAATCCCCAATACCACGTTCTCTGGCCGCACTTAATGATCTCTTGGACTCTAATCCAACAAACGATTTGTTTGCGGACGAAAGGACGAATATTTTTTCGGTATACTGTGAGAGGGATTTATGAAAGTGTTGTTTTACTTGATGATTTTATATTTTATCTTTTGTGTACTTCTATCTTTTAGTTTATCTTGTGTTCGTGTATACACAAATTTTATCTTTAATTACTGTAATTGGTTGTAAACCGTTTTAATTAAAGAAATAAATAAGAGAATAAGAAATAAATAAATAAACAAGAGCCTCCAGGCGCTGAAACAGTTATAATTGTAGCACTATAATTTATGAGCGTGACACATTGTGCACGGTGAAAAATAAGTAAACATTCAGTTCTTATAAAGTATTGAATAAAATTATACGGTCTTTGCACACTGTATTAAAAGTACTTTTATGAATTAACTAGGTAATTCCAACAAGTGGATTGAAAGAAGGAAAAAAAAATGTATTGTTGTTTTTTATTCGCATTCCCCGAACCCATAGGGGGAAGTTTTATAAAACAATCGTTTATGGATCAGAATGTTGGGCCACAAAAGGGATGAATGAAAGGCAATTGCATGCAGCTGAGGTGAGAATGTTGTGTGGAAATTGAAGGAAATAGGAAAGTTTTGAGTATAAATGTGGATGGCTATGACTAAAACCAAAGAAATGGTTTCTTACTAATAATCCATCGCTTCATATGTTCGGAAACAACAACATAAATAGCACAATGAATGTTGTTGAACTGTCAAAGTTAAAGCCATTCCTTACTGTTAGTGTGTTACGCGATTACCTCGCGGGTCTGAGTTTCGGGGATCTGGTGTTTCTCAATAGCAGACCGGAGTCCACACTTGTGCTCGGTTGATGGTGGATAAAAGCTCTCCCCTATTACAATTTTTTTTTTTTGTACATGAACTTAAACATAATTGGCGAAATGTGGGTGAACTAACTCTGCTTAACCTTTCGAGAACACAGGCGTGTAGTTATGATATAATTATTTTATTAGTAAGTATAACAATATTACCTTCTATTTTTCTGCAGTTGCAACACCACAACGTTGGTTATGACAGCAATACTTCCTCATAGTCTTAGATATTATGTCATGATTACCTATTACATGTTCGTCAGTCTCGACCGACTGCACCGCCTCGATGGTGTAGTGGTGGCAAGCACTACCGCTGAGGTTTAGGTCATGGGTTCTTTCGCCATGACGTGCAAGTGATACAGAGTAGATTAATTAAATAAAACAGTTTCTTGTTATTAATAATTCTATTTATATTTAACCTAATTCTATCTTATTTTGTCTAATTTTTATCTTATTTTATCTAATTTCTACAAATTTTTGTTTCATTTTATTTAATTTCATCAAAATTTGTCCATTTTTATGATAACTTTATTTTTATAATTTTTTATAATTGTATGACATGTGTAACTATAATTACTACTAATATCGACTAATAACTTGTATGTGTGGTGCAAACCGTTAATGTAAGTTGGTTATTAATAAATAAATAAACGGTTTTTTCATCAGCAATTTCATCTGGACCTTCATTGTGTAACGCACTATCAATCAGAATCTGAATCATATTGAAGGATATTGCTAATCGATTGCTTCACATGTTCGATAAATGTGTCTGCTAAACAACGTAAATAACGCAATGAATGTTGTTGAACTGTCAAAATGAAAGTCATTCGTTCCTACTGTTGTGTGTTGCGCAATTTCCTTCCGGTGTCTGGATGTGTGTTGTGTGAGGGGCTTGTGGCTAAGTAATAACAGCCGCACAGGTCGATCGATCAGGTTAAGCTACGCTTGCCGCGGTTGGTCCGTGGATGGGTGACCAGTTTCACATACCAAGACCCCTCCGTGCCTCGGAAAGCACGTTAAGCCGTTGGTCCCGGCTGTCATTCGTGGATCTTTGACAGTCGTTACGGGTCGTCAGTAGCCCGAAAGTCTGACAACCAGTCTTACCAAGGGGTATCGTATTACCCAGTAACTGGGTTGTGGAGGTCAGATAGGCAGTCGCTTCATGTAAAATACTGGTATTCAGCTGCATCCGGTTAGACTGGAAGCCGACCCCAACATAGTTGGGAAAAGGCTAGGCAGATATAATAATAATAATAATAATAATAATATCCCTGGACATTTCACACAGCACCATTTGTCCCAAGCTAAGCAACCTAATGCTTGTGTTATGGTAACAAGATGGCTGATAAACTACTTATATACATTTTTTTTTGTAAATACATACATATTATAGATAGAAAAACACCCAGACGATGATGATGTCTGGATGTGTGTTGGGTTAGTTTAGGTTTGACAGATTGTAGGTTCCTTAATCCCTTTTAATCCTTTTCATATAAATATCTATGCCTTAAGGTGTGTCCCTAAAACATAACTATATGTGGTACTACACAGGGTGAAATTATATGAGCTAGCGAAACTACGCCACCAAGCACTAACTCTCACACACACACACATATATACAAAACACAGCAAACACACCCTAACCCACATAAAATACAGCAAAAACACACACATACATGAACACAAACCACTCAAGAGCATGCATGTACTATATTCATTTAATTTTTACGTTAGCATAATTTATTAATTTCCATAAACGGGTGAAGACACTGACTCCTGTAACACAGGTACCACCTAGCACAGGAGTCAGGGCTTCAAATTGAAATGTAACACCTTTAATTATGTCAATAAAACTTTAGACCACAGAGATTTTTTTGTCTTATCCTACCTCTTACTAATATTATAAACGTGAAAGCTTGTGTGGATGGATGGATGTTTGTTACTCTTTTACGCAAAAACCACGGAACGGATTTGGATGAAATGTGGCACACAGATGGTTTATAACCAGGATTAACATATATGATACTTTTTATCCCGATATTCCCACGGGATCGAAACTTATGCGGGTGAACCGCGGGGCGCAGAAAGTCAAATATAAAACAAAAAAATGTTTTTTTTTTTTCCTTTTTCTATCCCACAAAGTTATTAGAAAGCATTCATTCAATCAACCAATCATTTAATATCTCACTCCATTCATTCATGTATGTACCTACTCTGTTTTTATTTTTTTCTCCCGTAGCATTAACAATCAACAAATTAGTAATAAGTGGATAATGTTGTTGGTAGTATAATAAGTATTTTGTATAATTACCAGTATTTTGTATAAAATTAATTATTGTACTCCTGTTTTTTATCCCAAAATAAAATAAAATAATGTTATTTGGGGTCAACGACCTCAAGCTGTGTTACCTACCTATAGTTAGTTCAGAAAATCTGTTTTTTTTTTAAACTGAATTGACCTTGTTTAACTCTGCCTAACGTTTTAGTGAACGACAGCGTGATGTTACAATTAAAGCGTTAAATAAATGCATGTAGGCGAGTAAGGTTCAAATGTATTGCTATTTCGAATTTTAAACGCTGTTCATTTGTTAGTCAAATTAGTGAATTTCTAATTCTGAGGTAAGAAATGAGTCAATGATTGCTTTTGTTGTAACGGGCGAAAACACGTGAGTGTTGGGGTAGTCGACGTATGTACCTACAATTAATAATAATAATATAATAATAAATCCCTGGACATTTCACACAGCACCATTTGTCCCAAGCTAAGCAACCTAATGCTTGTGTTATGGTAACAAGATGGCTGATAAACTACTTATATACATTTTTTTTTTGTAAATACATACATATTATAGATAGAAAAACACCCAGACTCGGAACAAATACATGTAGGTCATACAAATATTTGTTCCGTGCGGGAATCGAACCCGCGACACGCAGCGCAGCAGTCAATCGCTTAACCACTGCGCCAACCGTGCCGTCTAATTATTTAAGTAGCAATTATAAAAGGACAGAAGATAAATATATTTAGTTTAGTCCTGTCTCTCTCCGCTTGAGTATGTCTGATAGTCTTCAATTGTCTTTTATTGTTTATTAGTTTTACTTGTTTGTTAGTTATTTTTGTGTATTATTTCATAAAGTAATTTCTTCCTTATTGTAAATATCTATTTTTATTGAAATTTTATTGTACAATAACTTGGATCTGGGTCTATATAGTTGTGCATGTTTTTACCAAATAAATAAGTCTCCAAACGGCTGGTTGACATTTGTCGTGACCCAAGGGCTGGCTTTTACCTTGGCCAGAGGCTAAAGCTTTGGCATACAACGTGGCAAATGAGGCAATGCCGCCAGTGTCTTGGGTGCATTACCAGTCCACAGCGATGCGGAGGAGTATTTCGATAACATATTTTAATAAATAAATAAATCACTTCATCTGCACTAAAAAAACGAATATTTCTAAAACTTATGAAAAAACGGTTAGTACATTCTCTTTTGACCTTTTTAAAGTAGGTATAACTATGATTACGATTGATAAAAATTAGCAAATAGATTAATTAATAACCAACACGCACGCTATACTGCTATAGTATTGGCAAATTATTTCAAATATATTCGCTTATACATATACAAGCTGTTGTTTTGCATCCTCGTCAAATTTCAGGAGGCTGTTATGAAATACATAAATAATCAAATAAAATTACGATCCCTGGTAAGTGGTAAATAATGAATACATACTTGTTATTTTAGTTATTCAAGTTTGACAGTATTTCAGAATACACCACTTTCAAAGAACAGAATCGCGTTATGGTATCGTATAAGCGACCGCGTTTTTATGTGTGTGTAAGAGGGCAGTTACAGTGCCGTCTCACACAGGCCGCGTTTTAAAATGCGTGTGGTCCCACACATGCCGATTTCCGAAAATTAGAAAAAATAAAAACTACTTATTTTATTATTGATTCGTGTCGAGAATCAGTAGCTTAGTTACCTCCTTGAATTTGACGAGGATGCAAAACAACAGCTTGTATTTATTCGCTTTGGTGATCCGTAGCACCAGGTATTTGAGCTTAGGAGCCGCGACGGGGTGGGTCGCGAGAACAAAAACAAAAACGGGTTGCACTCCGGGAGTGCCGGCAGAAGTGAAAACTTGAATATTAACGTTGTGCATTTTTGATATTTTGGAATGCGGTCTACTCTCCCTCCGTCTTACGAATTTTCGATCAGGTCATGTGTCCTGACGCGAGTTTAACATTTTTTACCCATCACAACAAAAGTGCACAACGCCGCTAAATAAGTTTTCACTTCAAAAATTCCACACGGACGGAAGTCGCGGGAGGAAGAAGCTAGTGTTTAATAACAATAAACAATACATATAGGTATTACATTTATAACTCTCATTATTTCTCAATTATTTGTCTAATCAGGCAAGGCTAGGATAGTTGAACGAAATGTTTTGATAGCAAGGAACACAACCTTCCTATATTTGACGCAATAACTGGGGGTCTAAAAAGGCCACTTTGGCAGAATCATAATACTATAACAATATGAATCATATTAAGGGGGCCTAAAAAGGCCATTAAGCAATAGATATCTAAAAGCTATTCATTTCCTGAATTCCCAGCGGATCATTAGCAATTCCTCTAATTTTCGTTAAATGATTACACATAAATAATAGTTTAATCACCTACAATTCATTTCATATCAATCATATTTGGTGTAAACATTGGTGGACCATTTTACGAATTTCCATACAAAACTGTCAAATAGGTAAATTGCGTGATAGGTATGAATTGCACACAGATCATAATTATGAATTGTCAGTTTGTGACCATTTTACGATTTTTTCTACTGTTCTGTCTTTAGACAAAACTGTCTTGTTCCAGTGTGTGCACTGTGCATCGTGTGATAAAACGGACTGTTAGGTACATAATAGATCTTGATAAATCATCCATTACCTACATACCAGCCGATCGATTCTGTAAAAATCTCACCGTGAAAAGTTAGGTGAAGTGAGCTTAGAGTGAGCTGTCAATAGTGTCGACCCCTAACATTAGCTGGAATGACAGCTCACTCCACGCTCACTTCACCTAAGTTTTCACGGGGAGATCATATATATATACCTTACAGAATCGATACATACACGTATGGTATTGATGAAAAAAAAAATTTTGAGTTTCAGTTCTAAGTATGGGAAACCCCCACAATTTATTGTTTTTTTTTTTCAGTTTTTGTGTGAAAATCTTAATGCGGTTCACAGAATACATCTACTTACCAAGTTTCAACAGTATAGTTCCCTAGTTTAACGCAAGACAATGTTTAATTGTTTATGTTCCTTCTCCAGAATTAGCTTGAATTGAACAGACAGCTGTGCTGCTGGGGAGTTTGTTGCGCCACTTCTTCTTCCCAGCAATAGCACTAGGAAGTGGTGAAGGGCGGGCGTTTTTGGGGGACTGTCTTTTGTAATTTTGACGTTCAAAAAGTGCTGATTCTCAGCCTAATTTGAATAAATGACTTTTGATTTTGTTAGTTTCGGAAAAAAGTGGCTGTGACATACGGACGGACAGACAGACAGACATGACGAATCCATAAGGGTTTCGTTTTAGCCATTTGGCTACGGAACCCTAAAAAGTTGGAAGTTGTGAGAGAGCAGTGGTGGCCCAGTAGTAAAGACCGTGACTTACGAGTTGTAGGTCGTAGGTTCGAACCCTGACAGGCGCTTTACTTTGTGTAAATTATTTCATCACCACTGCTCTCAAAACGGTGAAGGATAACATCGTGAGGAAACCGGCATGTCCTAGAACCAAAAGATTCGAAGACATGTGACATCTACCAACCCGCACTGGGCCCGCGTGGTGGATTACGGCCCACTCCCTCTCACTGAGAGGAGGCCTGTGTCCCAGCAGTGGGAACATTATGGGCTGATTATGATACCGTAATTTCCGCAGTATTGAATCGTTACCAGAAAATTCACAAAATAAAAAACAATACTCTGAGATTTGGCAAAGATTTATGTAAATTGTAATTAATTTTAATTAATCACAAATGGTAAACTCCATTGTTTCCCGTCTCTTGAGAACGGAAGACATTTTGGATTCCGTTTGACATTCAAAACTTTAATGCAGTGAGTTGCACTTATTTGGCTTTGCGTATTCGTACGTCTTTTTTTAGGGTTACGTACAGACGCCAGCAGGTCAAGCTACCCGAAACTGTCAAATTTTCCCAATCAACTTTGAACCTTAATGTTTTAACAATAAAGTTGAAAATCTATTAAAGAAATTTGACAGATTGTAGTAGCTTGATGTGCTGGCGTCTGTACCCAAAGGTTAAAAACGGGACCCTATTACTAAGACTCCACTTTTCGTCTGTCTGTCTGTCACCAGGCTCTATCTCATGAACCGTGATAGCTAGACAGTTAAAATTTTCACAGATTATTGACAGCTAGTATTTCTGTTGCCGCTTTATCAACACAGGTGTTGGATCATTTAGCTCCCTTCAAAATGGTTGAGCTGAATGGTGCTAATCTGTGCGTCATGTTCGTGAACGGGCGCCGTCAGTAGGGACTGGTCATCTCTTTGCTGCCATGACTTATTTAAATTTACTTTAATATTTGAATTGTTTATTTTATTTTTTTTAACTTTTCATTACGGACACTTTTAACGTTCTGCACGTTCGTTCTCACACGCATAATTTCTAGCATGAATGATGTAACCAATACTTTGTAGCCATATTATTCTCATTTAAAAGAGTGTCCGTGGAGTTTCTGGCCCGTTCTTCTCCGTAGGTACCTACTACGCTTTGGAATGGGCAACTAGCTTAATTTTTCTGACTGACCGACCCCTTGACAATTCAAAAGTGCCTGTAATTGGTTTAATTGAAATAAATACTTTGAGTTTGAGTTTGAAAAAATATGTACTAAAAACAGAATAAAATAAATATTTAATTGGGGCTCCCATACAACAAACGTGATTTTTTTGCCGTTTTTTGCTCGATATAATAACGGCAATAGGTCGACGCTTGAAATATTCACAGAATATTTAGTTGTATATTCACTTTAAAAATAAATAATTAAATTAAAATATTTAAGGGGGGCTCTCATACAACAGAGACAGACGTGATTGTTATAGATAATGGTACGGAACCCTTTGCGCGCGTATCCGACTCGCACTTAGCCGGTTTTTTTATTATTTTATTGCCGATTAGACCTGCTCTCGACCTCAATCACGCCTGATAAAACGTGATGGATGAGGTCTATGATGGAACCTGAAGATGCCTCTTCACTCCTGCTTTGAAGGCAAATTTTTACAGTATTCTGTAAAAATCTCACCGTGAAAAATGTTAAACGGCTGTTCGGCCTACTTACAATGCGAGCTACAATTGTCATCTGTAATATACGTTAACTTGACTATCTCACGTGCTACTTACTCTGCTAGTAACTTGAGCGATCTTCTACACGCTCTGTTTGGCAGCCATACTTTAATGATATGATCTGTCGTCTCGTATCCGGAAGAGTTCGTTGACTCTAAAGTGCAATTCGAGAAGAAAAGAAAGAAAATAATGGGGATTGAACATTTTTACATGGAGCCTGGCATACGTACTGTCGTGCCATTTTGTTTTTTTTTTTTCAATATGGCGGCCATCTCTTTAACTTGACACTTTAAAGGGTTTGGTCTTATTATATTTTCTGTTGGCATTATTGGCGCCGATTACCTTGTTCACAAACTAAACTAAATTTAAGTTCAGCGCATATTTTTCTTTCTGTTTCATTAAGAAAAGGACAGAAGATAAATAGGTATTAGTTTAGTCCTGTCAAATTAAGATACCTAAGTACTACATAGACAAATTAGACGTGATTAAAAACATGGCTACTAAAAATACGTCAATTTACGTCAGGCGCTGGCTAATTTGACAGGACTAAACTAATATTTATCTTCTGTCCTTTTCTTAATGAAATAGAAAGGAAAATATGCACTGAACTTAAATTTAGTTTAGGTAGTTTGTGAACAAGGGAATCGGCGCCAATGACAGCATGACAACAGCAGCTGTATTTTTTGGCAATTCCAACAAAAAAAAAAAAAATTCAAATCAGTTGGCAAGCGACGGAGCTATGCGCGAACAAACATAAAAAAAATACAAACACCCGAATTGAGAACCTCCTCCTTATTTTAGAAGTCGGTTAAAAATAAAAATAACTTTAATTTCGAAAGTCGGTGTCGTTGGTTCTGCATTTTCGTTTTTTGACACCAACTTCCGAAATTAAAGTTATTTTTCACTACGCAATGTTTTTTTTTTTTTTTTTGTAAAAACCTTTTTTTTTCTCTTTTTAGTTGTAGGTACCGCACACAATTTCATATTATAACACTACTTGCTATGTAAATATCAGTGACAGGAAGTTATTAAAACATCATAAATATAAAGTACCTAGGTGGAAAAAAAACGTATTATTGAAGCTAATACAAAAACTATCAAAGCAAATTTAATAAAATGTCTAAGGGACAACCACTGACGCAACCCATAATCCATTAAAATTTGTCAAGGAAATAATTTAGCAAATCGGCATAAAAATAACGGAGTTTTGAGGTACCTAACAAACATAAAAAACCGACCGAATTGAGAACATCCTCCTTTTTTTTGAAGTCGGTTTAAAAAAAAAACATTTTTTAATCAATTCAAAATTAAAAAGAAAAATCAAAGTCAATTTTATAATAAAAAAAAACTGACACGGCAAAGATTACCACCCCGCTCGATAGATGGCGTTGTGCCCCCTTGCTAAAACTCGCAATGGTTTCGTTACCAGCGTTTGGGCATCCATCCATCTTCACTAAACTACACAGGACTAATAGGAATAATATGTTAATCGTTACACACTAAAATGTGAATTTTTGACAGAATCTCTGGAATTGTTCAGAGATTCTTTTTAAATAACATAACATGAAAGTGGCTAAGTATTAAAAACCGCACGGGTCGATCGATTCAGATTAAGCTACGCTTGCCGCGGTTGGTCCGTGGATAGGTTCAATCATTTATTTATTTAACTATTTATGTAAACAGACAAGGAAAAACAGAACAGAAAAAATAGGTACCTACAGAGGTGCTTATTTCATAAGAAAATTCAATTTTCTTATGAAATAAGCACCTCTGTAGGTACCATTTTCAAAATTGTCATGAATTATACCATCCTTGATAAACAATAAGTCACTAGACACGCGTGAGGCGATGGTATCAAGAATTCAGAACAAACTTTTTGTTATAAATAACATAAAGTTACTAAGTAAACACAAATTAAGTTTAATATTGTTAGGTAAATACTGAAACGAAAAAAAGGTCCCACGACTAAAATGTTAATTTTTATTATTTCTTTTATTTGTGTAAGTATGTTTAATATACGTTATGTAGAATAGGTGGTTTCAATTCATGTGATAACCTAATCGCCACACTGTATAAATAAATAGTTACATTAAACATAAATAATACAATAATGATTATACATTGTATATCAAATCCTTACACTCAGTATAATCTATGTACATACGCCAGCACATCAAGCTACTACAATCTGTCAAATTTCTTTAATAGATTTCAACTTTATCGCTAAAGCATTAAGGTTCAAGGTTGATTGGGAAAATTTGACAGTTTCGGGTAGCTTGACCTGCTGGCGTCTGTACTTACAAATAAATACAATTGAAGTGTCTGTTTGCACATAATCGGCCTATAACGTTCCCACTGCTGGGACACAGGCCTCCCCTCTCTGAGAGGGAGTGGGCTATAATCCACCACGCCGGCCCAGTCTGTGCGGATTGGTAGATGTCACATGTCTTCGAATTTTTGGTTCTAAGACATGTCGGTTTTCTCACGATGTTTTCCTTCACCGTTTTGAGAGCAGTGGTGATGAAATTATTTACACAAAGTTAACCGCCTGTCTGGGTTTGAACCTACGGCCTACAACTGAGCGACCATTGCTCTCTGCTGGTAATACATACGGAGAATTTTAAAATTGTTTTTTTATTTCAAGTAACATATGTAAGTACTTTTTATGTATTTAGTTAAAACCTGTCATTTTGACATGACAAACAGACACTTAATTTTATTTTTATTTGTATAGATTTTCTTGGTAGGTTGTGCTATGCTACTCATTCATCCACACTTTGTGAAGGCACATACTGTGGATTGCACACAAACCACGTAAATGCCTTGTTTTACACTGAAATATATAATTAAATAGTAATATCCTCCCGACCGATTTCGGTCACGGTGGCCAATAGCCAGGTACGCAGGAGATATTATAGTGCACAAGTGTGTGCGTAAACACAGGTGCACTCTCTGTTCCTATACTCTCATAGTCCGATGGACGGCAATCCGACACGACCGGGGCGAGATCAGGCGCAGGACCAACGGCTTTACGTGCTTTCCGAGGCGCGGGAGTATTAAACCGCCAACTTCCAAACTCTGGACTGTTACTAAGAAATTCCTAATGGAAAAACCAATTACACTTTTTCCGGGTCTACTCCGAAGTGCAAAGTGAGAATGTTCGGATCGGACCGACACACGGCCGAACCGAATTTTATTGAAAATTGCGAAAAAAGTTCGGATCGGCTCAGTTGGATCGGGACCATAGTCAATATTCGAAAGAGTGTAGGAGTGTAGGATCGGAACCGACCGAACCAAATAGTAACTTTTTAGCAGGAAACGGCCGAACATTCGGCCGATACTACTTCAGAGTAGACCTCCAGGACCCCACGCTCAGCAGTCGCTCTTGCAACCACGAGACCAACGGGGCAGCTAATTAAATAGTAGTCCTTATCATACAAAAAAAAAAAAGTTTAAATTCCCATTGCATCAAGAGGTATCCGGTCTTTACCGTTTCTCACGGAGATAGGATAAGGTTTCATGGTCAGATGAGCATAGATAAAGTATCTGTGACAAAGTACGGTCCCATGGACTTAATATGAGTGAAAGAAAAACATAGACAATGTAAATGTAGACTAGAACCACGGGGTAATAGTACAGACGCCAGCAGGTCAAGCTACCCGAAACTGTCAAATTTTCCCAATAAACCTTGAACCTTAATGGTTTAGAGATAAAGTTGAACATCTATTAAAGAAATTTGACAGATTGTAGTAGCTTGATGTGCTGGCGTCTGTACTACAGTATACACAGTAGCAATGGGTTTCATTTTGACAGTTCGACAACGTTCATTGCGTTATTTATGTTGTTGAGCAGACACGTTTTCAGAACATGTGAAGCAATGGATTAGCAATATACTTCAAAATGATTCAGATTGAGATTGATAGTGTGTTACGCAATTAAGATGTGGTTTGAACGGTATGATTTAGTTACAGGCCCATGAGACGATTCAACTCGTCTCTACTTCAGTGGAGACACCCACCTCTTTTCATAGCTCTGTTCCGCTAATCTCCGTATAGAAACGTACTCTTACAGGCATACACATCCTACAGACATGTTTTACACTAGCAACACGTTGTCAACGGCAGCCGTCGACGCGTGTCGGCGGATGCAGTTGCCTCTGTCGTCGACGCGTGTCGCTCGTGTGTCTCCATCATCATTCCCCTGCCCTTATCCCAATTTATTTGGTGTCGGCGCAACATGTCTTTTTCTTCCATACTCCTCTATTAGCCGTCATCTCGACAGTCACCCCCTTTCTAACCATATCATCATTCACACAGTTCATCCATCGTTTCTTTGGTCTTCCCCTACTCTTATAGCCATCGACATTCTTACTCAAACCTTTCCTCGTGTAGCTCGTGTGTATGAGCACTTATAACCCGCGTTCAAATGTAGATTCCGGACTGAGAAATTCCTGGTGAAAACCAAATCTTAACACTTTGATTGACCCTCTGTTGAACCCAGGACCTCATACTCAGCAGGAACACAGCGACCACTAGACCAACGATTCAGTTTAGTTTTAAAATAACATTCTATCATCAATTGTTTCAGAAAATGTTTCAATACGAATACGAGAAGCGGCCGCCATCTTCAACGTCGTGCGACAGCCGCGCCACGATGACAACCGACTGGAGCCGAACATACCCGAGCGTGCCCGAGCGCATGCCGAACGCGCGCCGACCGCTGCCGCCGAGACCAACCGTCATTCACCGAGTACCGGACAAAACTACCGTGAGTTGTGAAAAGTTAATTGCTGATGAGTGCCACAGTTGCGCAACTGCGGTGATTCTAACCCTAGAACCACCACACGACGGGTCGGACGACGGGCGCATGTTATAGCTACCCAGCTATAAAATGCGTCTGTCGTTCGACCAGACAGGCCCGAGTTGCCGCAGTGTTCCACGCGTGCCACTAGAGAATGGGTGCGGCTATAATGGGAATGGCCGCACGGGAAGGTGGGACCCGCTGAGGAACAGCGGGTCGAGGCCTGTCGGGGGAGCAGTGAATGCTTATGCCAATCCCGCACCCCCGGCCATAGGCTGAGGTGGAACACCGCGGTGGTTTTAGCGGGTCACCCCCACAATGGAGGAAATCCACGAGGATTTCCCCCGTACAGCAAAAAAAAAAGGGTATCCATAACATCGGGCGGCGAAATTGGGGCTGTGTCGTCGCTCGAACAGTCAGACCCAAGGAGGTGGCACGCAGTGTTCCATGCGCGCCTTTATGGCAAGACGTGCGGTCGTGGAATCGGCCGCACTTGGTGATGGGGCCCGCTAGGTGCGGGCTGATAGCTGATACCAATCGGGGGTGCGGCGAATGTACAAGTGTTTTCCGGGCCCCGACTTATGGTAGTAGAAGGAAGTATGGGGTTCTCCCCTTCTCCCCAGACGGAGGGATGACCCCATCAGGATTTCCCCACGGAAAAAATGGGTACACTTATCATTTCGACACGCTCGCGCTGTATTCTCAGAAGAGGTAGGCAGTGATGGGGCGAGCTTATTGCCATTAACCAGGCACAAATTCAGACTCCAGGCTGAGAAATTACTAATGGAAAAACCCATGGGAAACTCCAATAAATATTTGTCCGAAGATCGAACTCTAATGGGTTCGATTTTCGTCATCGCCACATCGTGACAGGGGGGGCCCTCAAGCTTAGCAGTCGCGCTTGTGACCACTGGACTCGACGCAGTCGAGACAGTCAATTCCAGACGATGCAGTCAAGAACAGTTTACGTATAACGTAGAATTTTCTTAAGAAAGGTTTCTGTGCAATGGGCTGCTATTTCGATTGCCACAGATTAGCACGATAACTATCGTGCTAAGTTCCGCGTCTGGCTGTTTGTGTAAGTTACGTGTTGTAAGGTTTGTCACGAGATTTATAGGAGAAATTGCTAATGTATGGCAAGTTCTATAAACTGACACACTGATTTTTTTATTTTTATTTCTTTAGGACAACAAACAATTGCGTAATGATGCTTAATACTAGTACAATTAGATTTTAGTACATTTGAGTAATAACGCAACCAGCACCGTTATCCGCATAATAATACAATAAAAACTTAATTAGATATAAGCAAACTTAAGTAAACAAAGGATTAACTATTATAATGTGATTTACACAACACTTAGTAAAAGGTGAGAACTTTTAACAACCGAGTTCGAAACATTGAGCTATAATGCACTGATAGAGCAATATGGAAGAAAAAACATGTTGTGCCAAACCCAGAATAAATTGGGAGAAGGGTGAAATAAACTGGGATCAATACGAAAGTAACTATCGAAGAATTGCCAAACTTATGTGGCAGTGGGCAGGACACATTGCTCGCAGAACAGATGGCCGATAGGACCGAAAGCTTCTGGAGTGGCGACCGCGTACCGGAAGACGTAGCGTTGGAAGGCCTCCCACAAGGTGGACCGACGACCTTGTGATCGCCGCAGGAACCCGTTGGATGCTAGAAGCACGGAACCGGTCGAAGTGGAGGTGCTTGGTGGCCTATGTCCAGTAGTGGACGTCTTTCTGCTGAAATGATGACGAAAGTAACTCGGTCAGTCTGTCTGTCTGTTGTCTTGTCACGCATAAATCTGTGACCTGCACCCTAATTGGGTAACACACAATCAATCTCAATCTGAATAATTTTGAAGGATATTGCTAATCCATTGCTTCATATGTTCAAAAAATGTGTCATGTGTCTGCTCAACAACGTAAATAACGCAATGAATGTTGTTGAACTGTCAAAATGAAACCGATTCCGATTGATCGTGTGTTACGCAATTAGGGTGCCGATCGTTATGAAATACAGATAGGTGGCTTAGGACCAGCACCCTAGCGTAACACACTTGCTGAATAATTTTGAAGGTTATTGATAAATGATAAATGATTTTATTTTGTAAGTAGGTTTGTTTACACGTCAATCATATTTTAAAACTAGATGAGGTCGGCGTTTCCTATCTGACTAGTCTGAGAAGAAAGGCCGAAACAAACTCAGAGGTCATAGTCTCTTTTAAAGTCCAGACATAATCTTGGTCAGATCATCATCAAGACCATGCAGGTCGATGTCTGAGATGGTCTTTTGAGGAAAGAACCACACAGATTGAGAGGACCTGTCCAGTCAGTGTACGCATTTGTCAGAAATCGTGCAGCTCAACTCAAAACTTAAGGAGCTCGACGATACGACGAACGATACCAAAGAAAGGACATTTGGGTAGGCCACATTAATTACTCAAACTGCCAGACCATGACAAAAACTAAGAGAACAGAGAGAAAAATAAAATATAAGTAATAAGATTAAAGTGACCCCACATAGTCTTCACATTCACAATAATTAAAATAATATAATACTTTACAAAGTAAGCAAATGTCATAGTATAATTATATAAAATTCATTAATGTCAAAGTGTATATAA
This sequence comes from Apamea crenata, assembly GCA_949629185.1. Taxonomy (NCBI): domain Eukaryota; kingdom Metazoa; phylum Arthropoda; class Insecta; order Lepidoptera; family Noctuidae; genus Apamea; species Apamea crenata. Next base: position 6,713,015 of record OX451382.1, on the reverse strand, counting down.
AAAAAAAACAACAACAAAACAGAAAAATAAGAACATTCAATAGGTAAAAAAATTGGAAGCAACTCAATCCCAAGCCTTTTTTTGCTAATCCATTGCTTCATATGTTCGAAAACTTGGTCTGCTCAACAACGTAAATAACGCAATGGATGTTGTTGACCTGTCAAAATAAAACCGATTGCTACTGTCAGTGTGTTACACAATTACCCCGTTGGAGAAGGAATACGCTTCTTTTCATAATGGATATTTGTATTTAAAAATGGTGAAATACAAAATACACGCAGACGAAATCGCGGGCTAAAGCGACGAGCTCCATTTCACAGAGTTCTTTTTGAAGGATCTCGATCAGGGAAGTACTACCGCCACAGCAGAAGGCCAGGGGGCTTACCACCAGGGGGTCTACTCCGAAGTGCAAAGTGCGAATGTTCGGATCGGACCGACACATGGCCGAACCGAATATTACTGAAAAATGCGAAAAATCGTTCGGATCTGGTCAGTTGGGTCGGGACCATAGTCAATATTCAAAAGAGTGTAGGAGGGTAGGATCGGGACCGATCGAACCAAATAGTAACTTCGTAGCAGGAAACGGCCGAACATTCGGCCGATATTACTTCGGAGTAGATCCCCAGCTCTTATAGCAGGGCAGGTTCAACTTCTGCCCTGCTATATGAATTGGTGGTAAGCCCCCAGTTCTCGTACTTAAAACACCTTCAAATCCAAGTGACAATCTAATCTCAGCGACGATCAATGTCAAGAATGTAGGTAAATGAGAGGTACTGTTGACAGATGCAGATTGAGATTAAGATTAAAATGCTAACGTTCTTAAAAATACGGGATTTTGTCCTCTGACCAATTAATTTAACGATTAGGTACATAATTATTATGAGGAATGGAATTCTTTTATTAGTCTGACGAAAGTATTTATTTTGTGTCGAATTTTCATTTAAAATACACTCAAGGATACTGTCAAAATTCTAATTACTAAATAAACTAAAAAGCTATTAAAATTAAATATAGATGCATCTATAGATGTTTTTCTATTCGGTACAACTTTAAACGGTATAACTTTAATTTCCAGGTACCTCTAAAGGTGTGGATCATAGCCAGCGCCTCCTGCTTCGCCGTCTGCGCCGCTCTGGTGCTCGCCACCGTGGTCATCACCAAGTGGGGCACCTCTGACGCCTTCACCACGCGAGAAGTGTTTCAATCACCGGTAATTATTAATTGAAGTGAAAACTTCTTTAGCGGTGTTGTGCACTTTTGTTGTGATGGGTAAAAAATATTAAACTCACGTGACCTGATCGAAAATTCGTAAGACGGAGCTCGCGTCAGGACACGTGCCCTGATCGAAAATTCGTAAGACGGAGGGAGAGTAGCCCGCATTCCAAAATATCAAATATGCACAACGTTAATATTCAAGTTTTCACTTCTGCCGGCACTCCCGGAGTGCAACCCGTTGATTTTTGTTCTATTAGGTCTGTCGTCGTAGTCAGAGGGGCAATTCTCGTAATTTTAAGAACGTTCACAGTCTGATTTCAGTCTCACGTTTTTAAAAATGCTCAAAATCTAGTCGCAATCTCATCTCAGCGACAATCAATGTCAAGAATCTTGTAACAGTTTGCGCGTCATGTCCCTGCCACCCTGTATTTACGATACTGTAGCGTCTTGTCACAAGTCATAAACAAATGAATACGTTTTGTTTCAAGCAAGCGGTTCCGTTATTTAAAAGAAAACACTATCTACTAAACTGGTCCAAAGATTTTTCTTTATTATTTCATGCATGATGTTGATAAGACATATTTCATCTTTTCAGGAACCAATCCGCTCGCCACAGTACCCAAACACAATAGAATTCACGCCAGAATCAGACGAATCGGAAGAGAACGCAATTCTAGAAAAACTATCCATCTTCAAGAACATTGTCGCAAACAGAGAACACAAGAATTTAATATCTAAAACACAAATTCACCCTGTACACGACGAAATGCCACATGAAGAGAGGAATACCAAGAAAAAAGACAAAGCTGTCATCGACAATGTTCAGGAGGAAAAAGGTTTTAATACAGTAGAGAAAGAAATTAATGAAACTCCTCTGGACGGTGTGGGTGAAAAAGTTGAAGTTAACGATACTGAGATGAAAATTGTTGAAGATTATGTTCCGAATTTTAAACCAATGTTGCCAGTTTTTGGAAAGAACTTGGATTTGGTGTCGCCTTACGGATATTTGGATGGTGCGTATGAGTTTTAAGAGACTTCCTTGTTGATGTAGTGGTTGCAAGCGTGACTGCTGAGCGTGGGGTCCTGGATTCGATTCCCGGGTCGGGCAAAGTGTTATTGGGTTTTAGTAACAGCCCCGAAATTGGAAGATGGCGGCGTGATACCCCCGTGTCTTGGAAAGCACGTAAAAGTCGATGGTGCTGCGCCTGAATTCTCCCCGGTCGTGTCGGATTGCTGTCCTATCAAACTATGAGAGTGAGGGAAGAGAGAGTGCACCTGTGTTCGTTTTAGAGATTAGCCGTAACAAACAGACAGGCATTTTTTTAAACGGCGTTTTATTAATATTTACCGATACTTTCATTTGCATTACAAACAGACACTCGATTGTACTTAATAGGCTAGTTTCCCAAAAAAATCTAATTAGTCCGTCAGTGAGATAATCAAAAAATATTGTACCCGTATTTTTTCTTTTGTCAATTATATAAAACATGATAAAGATATCGCCCGTTAAAGTCCCGCGTGACGTCACTTGCTTGCGACACTTTTGCAAGCAAGTGACGTCACGACCCCCCACTCCCAAATTTTGACGCGCTTTATCTTTGTCATTTTTTGTTTGATTGATAAAAGAAAAAATACGTGTCCATTATTTCGATAATCTAACTGACGGACTAAATATAGTTATTATTTTTTACCCAGGAAACTACCCTATTGTATATATATCTATAGATGCAATGAATTACAGCAACTTTAATTTCCCACAGCCAAAGACGACTACTCCTTCTACGACGAAAATCTCTACGACGACTACATGCAAAGCAATACCATGACGAGTTACCTCATAGAAAAAGTCCAAGAATTGCACGAATGGGTCTCCTCCGACCCGGATCTTTTAACCAATGAGACTAGAACCGACAGTGATTTCGGAAGCCTTTTAAAAGCACTGAACGAGAGCCTTGTCGAAGGAAATGTGACTATAGTCATGCATAAGCTCAGAGATATGTATTTCGGGGATAATTACACGCATTTTAATAGCAGCAGGAAGGTTATCGTGACGAATAGCACTGATTTGTTGTCGTTTGGGATCTTGACACTCGATGTGATGTTGCTGCATAATATTCAGCTTATGGCGTGGGAGAATCAGGTATGTAACTATATTTTGAATTGTTTCTTCATTTGTTTTTTTACATTGTTGTTACAAATAGAAGCAACAATAATAATGTACCCAGGATTTTGTAATATTCTTAATTTAAAAGAGTGTCCTTGGAGTTTCTTGCCCATTCTTCTCCTTAAAGATCTACGTTTTGAAATGGGCAACTAGCTTCAACTTTCTGACAAACTGGCCGATTATTTAATGTTGACAATTCAAAAGTGTCTGTAAATGGTTTGATTGAAATAAAAGCTTTGAGTTTGAGTTTCCTCTTATTAGACATCATCATCTGCCTAGCTAAATGAGCATATTATGTCCCCACTGCTGGGACACAGACGGGCACCCTAATTGCGTAACACACAATTAATCTCAATCTGAATCATTTTGAAGGATATTGCTAATCCATTGCTAATCATGTTCAAAAAATGAGTCGTGTGTCTGCTAAACAACGTAAATAACGCAATGAATGTTGTTGAACTGTCACAATGAAACCGATTCCGATTGATCGTGTGTTGGTGGTTATACAACAATTATAATTATATTATTACAATTAGGGTGCTGTCTTCGAGAGGGAGTGGGCTATACAACGTGTTTTTTTTTATATCCCATTACTCTAGGGGGTCATTGTACTCATCATTATGAACAACTTTTATTATGGGACCAAACCCGAAATCGCGAAACAAAAATCTGGTGTTCCCTACATTTTGATGAGTTATACGAACATAAATGTAGGGGACAGCTGATTTTTCGCGCTTTCAGGTTTGGTTCCATAGTAAAAGTTGTTCATAATGATGAGTACAATGACCCCCTAGAGTTATGGGATATCAAAAAAAACACGTTGTATAGCCCACTCCCTCTCGAAGACAGCACCCTAATTGTAATAATATAATTATTATAAATGGGTATTCAGCTGCTTCTGGTTAGACTGGAAGCTGCCCTCACTTTAGTTAGAAAAGGGTTAGGCAGGAGATAAAATGCGCGAGGTACAAATTGTTCCCGAAACCATTTTACCCACCCTGATTGTGTTCTTGAATTTGCAGGAGAAAGCCAGAAACAAGATGATGAAAGACCCTGATGTATTTGCGTTCAATGCCCTCTTCCTGGACCCGAGCAAAGTGGAGACAAAACAAAATGAAGTAGCTCATGATGGATCTCTGTTTTTGTAAGTACACTTAACACAACCTCACGCCGGCAGTGCTATTCTGTAATAACTCACCGTGAAAAGTTTGGTGAAGTGAGCTTAGAGTGAGCTGTCAATAGTGTCAAACCCTAGCATTAGTTTTTTTTTTTTTAAACACACTCATAGCTCACAGCACAGCTCATTCCACGCTCACTTCACCTAAGTTTTCACGGGTAGATGGTTACAGAATCGCACTGCTGATGTTAGGGATTGCCCCTATTGACAGCTCACTTCACCTAAGTTATCACGGTGAGATCTTTATAGAATAGATCGGCTGTACTCTCTGAAGGAATAACAAGAGGCATACAAACAGTACACTCACATTTCGCCAGTCTGTTTCGGCAGAAGCCGAATACTTGCATAAAGGTACCAGCTGACTTTTTTTTTTAAACATGAGGTTTCTGTCATAGTCTTTTATTCCGTTCACCTTTTATACCCTGTTTTTGTCCAGACGCTAAAAGAAGTAAAAACTTATTTGAAGTAAACTTTTCATACTAAAACAAAAAAACAAACAAATAATATAAAAAATCAATTTATACGCACCCTAACCTAATCTACGCACGGAAATTATCAATGAATTTGTAGCGACATTCAAACCATTGATTAAAGCCAGCTTCAATCAAAGGATTGAATGGAAAAAAAAGAGATTTTAAGTTTTGTGGAAAGAGCATTCTGTGCCACAGGTATCTACTCCGTTCACTTTTTATACCCTGTTATTGACCAGACGGTAAAACGGTTTTCCGTGCCTCGGAAAGCACGTTAAGCCGTCGGTCCCGGCTGTCATTTGTGGATCATTGACAGTCGTTACGGGTCGTCAGAAGCCCCAAAATCTGACAACCAGTCTTACCAAAGGGTATCGTATTACCCAGTAACTGGGTTGTCGAGGTCGGATAGGCAGTCGCTCCTTGTCAAATACTGGTATTCAGCTGCATCCGGTTAGACTGGAAGCTGACCCCAACATAGTTGGGAAAAGGCTAGGCAGATGAGATGATTATCCAGACGGTAAAAAAGTCAGCTGTTATATTAGGCACACTTCTGCCTTACCTTGCCTATGTTTAGGGGCACGTAGGGGGCGAGCCTTTTAAATCCACACTCCCAGTTGCTACTTAGAAATTCCTAAAGAAAAACTCTGGAATCGAAATTGCGACCACTACTACTACATACGTTTGGGAAAATAACTTTTAATACCCACACATAAAGTTCATTTTGCGCTTCAATTTCAAACATTTTTACGACATTTTTTTTCAGTACTAGTCGTTCTGAAATAAACTTATAGAGGTATTACAAACAGGGTGTAAAGTTCACTCATCCTCCATAGAAGGGAGGATCGTCCGACCAGACGGGTGTTGTGTCTGGCGGGCAATTGCCCGAAGAATCAAGTCGGGCTGTTGTATATATGCTAATTGCGCGGTAAACTCTCCTTGCGAGATGCAGGATTTTACGTGACGTCAGTAGACGCGTTGTTCGCTTGTGGCGTTTTAGATACCGCTACAAACTTAATTTACACCGATACAAAGTTCATATTCGGTGAAAATAAAATCAATCGGAAACGGATTTGAATAAACTTTAGACCACAGAAGAAGTCAATGCTTTAAAAGAAAAGGAAACTGGAAACGCAGTTTATTTTTTTCAGAAAACGCTTGAATCCTCGCCAAGATGATTTAGATTTTGGGAAGAATCTTCTAGAAAATATTATGGAAGTTGGCATGAGCACTGCTCGCGCTGCCATACATCTTGGAAGGGCTTACAAGAATACTAAGTAAGTTTTATTTGTTTTTTTTTTATTATTAACTAGCTGACCCGGCAAACGTTGTTTTGCCATATAAATTATTTCTAGCTGCCCGGCGCTACTTCGTTCGCGTGGTGTGCTACCCCCTACCCTACTCCTACACTACTCCTACCCTACTTCTACCCTACTTCTACCCTACTCCTACATTACTCCTACCCTACTTCTACCCTACTTCTACCCTACTCCTACACTACTCCTACACTACTCCTACCCTACTCCTACCTTACTCCTACACTTCTCCTAACCTACTCCTACCCTACTCCTACCCTACTCCTACCCTACTCCTACCCTACTCCTACCCTATTCCTACCCTACTCCTACCCTACTCCTACCCTATTCCTACCCTACTCCTACCCTACTCCTACACTACTCCTACCCTACTCCTACCCTACTCCTACCTTACTCCTACCCTACTCCTACCCTACTCCTATTTTTCCTGAATTTTCTTTGCTATAAACCTCACGGAGCCGAGACCTTTCCAACGAATGCAAAACCGTGGAAATCGGGTCGTGCGTTCTGGAGTTATAGCGTCAGGAAGGAAAACCCGACTTATGTTTATTTAGTAGAAGATAAGTGTACTGTGTAATTTCTTTTCTGTCCGCTTTTCACGTAGATCTCTGGATGAGGCCTACAATGGAACGAGCGTACGGAGCAGTCAAGGAAATTATCTGTTAAGAAAATCGACCCACGTCAATTTGCCGTGATATAGCCATTTCATACAAATTCCAAATAATGACAGTCGTGATTTCCATAAACGGACAATTTAAGTTGGTACCTTGTCAATTTACATAACAATTAATTTCTGGCTCTAAATTAACTACTCGGTCGGAAATAATAATACATATCTAGTCTTAGGGAAATGTAATCCAGTTTTAGGAAATGTTGAAAACTAAAAAATTATTTCTTCCACAGAAACATCCTCAATCAAATTTCAAATAAAGAAGTGCAAGCTGCCAACATACAGAACCAACTGTCACGCAACCTTGATGCCAACACTCACGCGCTAAACCACTTACAAACGTCATTTGACAGCACGCACGGTGTTGCCAACAATGGTAGTTTTTACACCGAATTGGATTGTGTGTGGTTGCTGTATTGCAGGAATCTTGTGGCTACTACTAAATTAAACCCACCTTATGGTACGATGGCTAGAATTAACGGGTAAGTGTTTTTTATTTATGTTATACTAGCTGCGCCCCGCGGTTTCACCCGCATAAGTTTCGATCCCGTGGGAATATCGGGATATAAAGTATCCTATGTGTTATTCCTGGTTATAAACCGTCTTTGTGCCAAATTTCATCCAAATCCCTTCAGTCGTTTTTGCGTGAAAGAGTAACAAACATCCATCCATACAAACATTCGCGCTGGATAATTCAAAAGTGCCTGTAATTGGTTTATTTGAAGTAAATGCTTTGAGTTTGAGTCAAAGGTCGTATAGGATTGCCGTTCCATCGGACTATGAGAGTGAGGGAACAGGAAGTGCACCTGTGTTTGCGCACGCACTTGTGCACTATATATTTCTCCTGCGAACTTAGCTAGTCAGAGTTCAACCGATCGATTCTGTTAAAATCTCACCGTGAAAAGTTAGGTGAAGTGCCTGCCTTCTCCGCAAAATTATCCAGATTGAGACTGATAGTGTGTTATGCTTATGCGTTACGCAAATATAGTGCTGTTCAGACATATTTTACTACTTGTATGAAATTAACATTTCTTTTACCATTTCAGCGTGGCTCTAAGAATGCTGACTGGCGAGCTGGCAGCTAACAAGGCGCTAGACACAATGTTGTACGAAGTACTGACTGGCTGGACTGAGCTGAAGTGCAATGACATGTTTCCTAGGTAAGTCATGTTCAGCTTCTAAAGCCAATTACATTGTTTTTAGCCAAAAGCGTCACACAGCAGTGCAAAGGTGCCCCTTCCCCCTTGCCCTTATGCATAGCAACTGCAATATGTGTTACACACATACACACTTAGCATCAATGTTCCCACTGCTGGTACACAGGCCTCCTCTCTGTGAGAGGGAGTGGGCCGTAATCCACCACGCTGCCCCGTGTGGGTTGGTAGACGTCACATGTCTTGGAATTTTTGGTTCTAGGACATTTGCCGGTTTCCCCACGATGTTTTCTTTCACTATTTTGAGAGCAGTGGTGATGAAATGATTTACACAAAGTAAAGTGCCTGTCAAGGTTCGAAAGTCGCGGACGTTTTCAGTGGGCCACCACTGCTCTATGACAAACTTTATTTAATTTAATTAAAATTATTTTTTATAGATGCAGCAAGGTGAATGCCGCGTCGGTAGTTATTGATACAATTCTTCAATCTCACCGAAAAGCCCCAGCCTCTAACAGAGGATGATAATAGGTTGCAAAATAGTAAAATTATATGAGTATCGTAAGTCAGAATCCCAGTTTAATGATCATGAACGAATTTCCCAGTAAGTTAAGCCAGTAATATAACGGTTTATCCCCGAATTCTCTCACAGATTCAATAATCGTATGTTTTAAGAAACTACTAAAATAGTAGAATTTTTATTACACTAGCAACTTTTTTTGCTAACGTCATTAAGTTGGTAATTGTTAAGTTTTTAGATTTTGAATTTTTACTTTGTAATTCTAGGTTTTAGGTTAATTTTCTCGTCATGTTTAAGAAATTTTCTTTTAATAATGATAATTTCTTATTGATGCGCCAAATTCAGGGACTGAAAGTTAAAAATTCCTATTGGAAAAAACCCAGGCCCTAATTAAGTACCTAGTTTAAATAATAAAACTGAAAAATGTACTTATCAAAAGTACAGAATTACTTATAATTTATAATATTAAGTACAAACATAAGTTATTATTTTTATTAAAATATAATAATGTTGAGGCTTCATGTTGTTAAATAATAGACTGATAATTTAAAAATAAAAACTTTGATTTAAAACATGTTTGATTTTTATTTTATTTTACCATTTATGTACAGACGCCAGCAGGTCAAGCTACCCGAAACTGTAAAATTTTCCCAATCAACCTTGAACCTTATGCTTTAGCGATAAAGTTGAAAATCTATTAAAGAATTTTGACAGATTGTAGTAGCTTGATGTGCTGGTGTTTGTAGACACATATATTTAAACAGACAAGAAAAAACATAACAGAAAAATAGGCACAGAGGTGATGCTTATTTCATAAGAAATCTCTTCCAGCATACCAGAGATGTAGTCTAATGTAGACAATCCATCTGCCTAAGCTGGAATATTATAAATTCGAAAGTAACTCTGTCTGTATTGTATGTTACCATGCGTGTGAAAGAGTAAAGGAGACAAAAAATAATACATAAAATCAAAAACAATTCACTCAAAAAATCTAAACAAAAATTATGAGAATATACTAACTTAGATACAAATAAACATATGTAAACATGTATAACTAGCGAACCGCTCGACTCTTCTGCTTCGCACGGGTGCAATGTGGCGACAATATTTCTGTGCTCTGACTAAATTATACGGGCTAACTTTCTAATCTGCACAAAAACAGGGTCTAGAAGGTGAACGGAGTAAAAGCCTTTTATAAAACATATTTCATTCAAAAAAATCTTCGTCATATTTGCCTATTTTAAGTCGTTTTGAGTGGGCCGTATGACGAATACGACAAAAGAATTCCATTCAAATTGTGAATGTAAAAGTTTGTGATGATATTTTTCACACAGCCACGCATAAACGGCTGAATGGATTTGATGTTTGGCACACAGATCACCACCCTAATTGCGTAACACACTATCAGTCTCAATCTGAATCATTTTGAAGGATACTGCTAAACCATTGCTTCATGTGTTCGAAAAATGTAGCTGCTCAACAACGTAAATAACGCAATGAATGTTGTTGAACTGTCAAAATAAAACCCATTACTAGATACTGATAGTGATTAGATAGTTATATTATAGATATTTACGCAATACCCCACAGGATATAAATTGTATAAAAAGGGAAATAAAAAAAAGAAATTATTCAAAATAAGTTTTATTCGTTAATTACAATTAAAAACCTAACTTAATTCCTAGGTAAATACTTCTTCAACGATTCTATCAAACTTGTAGCTACCGTGTTAGTCGCTTTGATTCTATCAAATAAATCCAAAATCTTTTCATCGTCCCAGAAATGTTGATGCAAATTCATATCGTTTTTCAACTTCTTCAAATTTACTTCCAAAGTGTCTATTGTAGCTATAATGTACCCGATTCGGTAATGATCATCGTTTGATAAAGCAATTTTGATGTTCGTCAACGGTTTAATTTTTCTTTCAACTTCGTTGAAAGTATCCTCAAGATACGAAAGCAGTTTGTCTTTGACTCTCGAAGTAGTAGTCACGTATTGGGGTGGAGGTGCCATCATAGGATTCATTCGTCGACCACTAAGGGCAAAATCAGTATCGTTACTTGCTCGCAAAACTTCAGTTTTCACAGTATCATTAATTTTCGCTCTTAACACTTCAACTTTCTCCGTAACCGTTACAGGTTTCTCCGTTGAAGTAGTGGTTACTGTATCGTTATTTTCCGTTAACGTTGCGTTTGGAGCTGTATCATTGGTTACGTCTCTTTTATATCTTCTTTCGTTTTTGGCAACTGGTAACTCTACAGCTAAGACGCCATCATTGTTGAATTTGATTAGTTCTTCTTTAATTTGGTCTAAAGCGCTCGTGACTTCGGCTAATACTTCATCAAATTCTTTCTTGTCGTCATTATTGTGGTTATAATTGAAGTCGTTATAGTCATCAACGCTTTTACTGTTGTCATTGTTGTCCGCTGATCTTTCCTTGAATAAGGAATGGAGGTTGGATAATATTTGATCGTATCTCAGTTGTTTGGACTGTCTGCCGTAGTTCGAGAACTCTTGGTCGTCCAGGTCTCGTTCGTAACCATATTCCATGGCACTGGTGGCAGCGTGCAAGAGGATGTCTGAAAAATATTGTCGTGAAAGCATTTTTTTTAAGATTTTTTTTTATTATATGGCAAGCAAGCCTAGCGGCGCACCTGATGGTGGTCACCGCTTTTTTTTACATTTGGCATCTCGCAGATCAACCTAGAAGGTGGTCGGCTGCTTAACCGGCACCCCAATTGCGTAACACACAATCAATCGGAATCTGAATCATTTTGAAGCAAATTGCTAATCCATTGCTTCATAAGTTCGAAAAATGTGTCTGCTCAACACGTAAATAACGCAATGAATGTTGTTGAACTGTCAAAATGAAACCGATTCCGATTAATCGTGTGTTACGCAATTAGGGTGCAGGTTTGCTTGAGGGTCAATAAATCAAGGCTTCAAGCCAGCCAATCAATTCTGTAAAAATCTCCCCGTGAAAAGTTAGGTGAAGTGAGCTGTCAATAGTGTCAATGCCTCAGCATTATTTGGAATGACAGCTCATTCCACGCTCACTTCACCTAAGTTTTCACGGTGAGATGGTTACAGAATCGCACTGCTGGTCTTAAAAAACTTAAAACTAAGCGACTACACGCTAAGTGCATCCCTGCAGTGTACGGACCACGGCTTAGGGCGTCGCTAGGCAGGGCAGCAAAGGTCAGTGGATCGGAATAAAAATGGTCACCATTGCATGTGTCCACATGTTGTCCGTAAAATTGCAAAATAATTTCAAAATATAATAGATATTATATTTTGAAATTATGCGCGTTCAAGCGTGCATTCGCACTATGGTGAGTCGCAGTACAGTTTTGTCGCACAAATGTTATTCGCACATCCATTTGTCGAGTTCACGTAGTGCATTCCCTCTAGGGGACAGATTTTCAAAAATCACCTCTTAGTGTTCTATACACATACTAGGAATTCTTGTGCAAAATTTCATGCTTTTTAGACCCAATGGTTTAAGCCTGTGCGTTGTCTGTCAGTGAGTGTATTTAAGAATTTTATTTGCGTCATCAGCTTTAATGGGACAATTGACAATTTTTCTACTGGGACAATTTTTTGGTTCTACTACATCCCGGTTTCCTCGCGATGTCTTCCTTCACCGTTTTGAGAGCAGTGGTGATGAAATATTTAGACAAAGTAAAGCACCTGTCAGGGTTCAATTTGATACAAAATATGTTGTATCTCAATTTTATACAAATTCTGTTCCATTTTATTTATTTGGTGAGTAATTTGGCATATGTGATGAATCAGGCCCTTAGCCATTCGTGTTATTTTTGCCTTAAACTTATAATTTAATTAAACTTACAGAATATAAACAGCTGCAGCATCCTCTCTCTATAATATCTAAAACTATCCATGACTATTTACAAAAACTAAATAACACAAAATGCATTTTGTAAGTAGGAAATGTTGCCTATTTTGAAAAACATGAAGCAATCAATTCGAACATGATGAACTATCGCGTACTATCGCGGACACAGATTGTCGAGTATAATATTTAATAAACATATGTTTTTTTTTTCAGTTTCGTTTCGGATCTTATCCCGAACGGATTTCGACAGTTGCTGAAACTGTTGTAAAACATAAAAAGTTTAATAGCGACGGCTTGTTGACACCCGGTTTTGAGGTTTTGCAAATGTGGACGTAACTGTACATACATAAACGTCTGATTATTCGAGTAAGTAAAGGTCTTAATCCACTTGACTGAATTCAGACTTCTGAATTTAGTAGTATTTTTATTTTTATGAAGCAAGGGATTGTTTTTACTGCTACTGCTTGCTGCTTCTTATCAGAATCAGATCAATCGTCTGATCAGAATTTCCAAACGGATTCCCGAAGTACACGTCTGATTCTTTTGTCTGATTTGTTTCAATTCTCTTGTTCCAGCACCCTAATTGCGTAACACACAATCAATCTCAATCTGAATCATTTTGAAGGATATTGCTAATCCATTGCTTTATATGTTCAAAAAATGTCATGTGTCTCCTCAACAACGTACCTAAATAACGCAATGAATGTTGTTGAACTGTCAAAATGAAACCGATTCCGATTGATCGTGGGGTGCTGTATTAGAAGCAAGAGTGGAAGGACGTAGGATAAATTTTTTGCCTATTTTTCACTACTGTTGTGCAGGCTTCTCTCAATGGTTCCCACATACTGACAGACCGACACACACATCTAGACAGCATAGGTAAAGTGTCGTGGTGGAGATGTCGCAGGTTTTTCATAACATTAGGTTTTTGATGAAAAACCCGGAAGAACACATTTAAAACTCAATTTCATCATAAACCTGTAACAATCCAGATTTTTTATCAAAAACCTGAACTAGTTTGGGTTTTTTGCACTTGCAAAAAATATTGCTGTTCCATACGTTTTGACCGCGTCGGTATAGCACAATGAAATTCGAAATATTTTGTGATTTTTTTGTTGCAACCATTATTGTCATGACATACGGTTCCGAAACGTGGTCACTGACGGTGGGGCTGGTCCACAAATTCAAGGTCGCTCAGCGCGCTAAGGAGCGAACAATGCTCGGAGTCTCTTTGAAGGATACAATCAGGAATGAAATTATCCGGACAAGAACTGGAGTTACAGTAATAGTTTGCAGAGTAAGCAAACTGAAGTGACAGTGGGCTGGCCATATCTGTCGAAGGACCGATGGCCGCTGGGTCAGTCGAGTCCTGGGGGTCTACTCCGAAGTGCAAAGTGCGAATGTTCGGATCGGACCGACACATGACCGAACCGAATATTATTGAAAAATGCGAAAAAAGTTCTGATCGGCTCAGTTGGGTCGGGACCATAGTCAATATTCAAAGAGTGTAGGAGTATAGGATCGGGACCGACCGAACTAAATAGTAACTTCGTAACAGGAAACGGCCGAACATTCGGCCGATACTACCTACTTCATAACCGACGAAAAATTTCGACGCATGTGGTCTAAACTCATGTGCTGAATCCATGGTTACAGTTTGCGCGTCGATGTCCCTGCCACCCTGTATAAATTTGGCTTACCACCAGATATAGTAACATATAACAGACAAAAATAGTAAATGATTACCAAAATTAAACCCGCATTTTAATGTAAAACTTATAACTAAAGTTTTAACATCTCGCTATCCTACATTTGGTGTTCGAATACAATTTGAAGTTCAAGAACTTAGGGTATCAAAGCATTTTATGGTGGTCATTATATTTAACCCCTATAAATTTTACAAAGGGTCCAGTTTCAAAATAAAAGGCTTTATTATTAAACGTATGTGATGACGCACATATATACCATGTTTTACAATAAACGTGGAATTTTCCTTCGAATACAAATTAACTTTTCCAAATAAACACGTTATTTTGATTGAACATTGTGACATGACGTTTGTTATCGCTACTGTTTGTTATAACTTAACGGTAGTACAAGTTTGCGTCAACAATTTCGCAAGCGAGGGAAAATATAGCGAGGAAACCGGCATGTCCTAGAACCAAATATTTGAAGACTTGTGACAACCACAAACGCTCACTCCCTCTCACACAGAGCAGGCCCAGCACTGGGAACATTAAAGACTGATTATGCAACGAAAAAGCGATATTAATTCTCGCCAATACGAAAGACTAGCAGTCTTCCAGGTAGATTCAAAACTAACGCGACAAAACTTTCATCATAGATATTGTCCACTGTTTATTTTGCACACCTTTTTCATATACATACATAAGCTTGCGGTATCTACAAGCAATGTATAAGAAAATGTTGTAAGTCACAATTTTATCGCAACTCATTCACCTATTTATCTACCTCTTAAGTACCTGTACCCGTGACAGCGTTAGTCTTTACAAAAATATTGAAAGGACAGACACCTCTACGTGTGCACGTGCAGCCGTACCCAGTGAGCCAGCATGGGGTTGTCCCACCTATGTACCTACTTATATAAAGGCAATTTATATATATATTTTATTACGCATTTTAATGTTAACTTTTACGTAATCTGGAATAGTACCTACGTTCTAAGACAGCTGTCAAAAATCGGTTCTAAATATGGACAAGGTGGATACCTACGAACCCTCGGAAAATAAAAATCCATGAAATGAATGAAATTTAATCATCTAACGCTTAGAGCGTAGCGAGAAACATATTCAGATTTTTAGAGAAAATTCTTTGACTGTCTTCGTCCAACCTCTTAAGATTTGACTTCATATTCTTTGCCATAGCTGTCATTATTTCTAAGATGTCATGTCTTTTACCTGCTGCGAATTCATCAAGACTATTCTTGATGTCAGCCCATTCCAGAGTATTTGACTCGTTTCTTCGAATCTTTGTGTCCATCAAATCGATGATTTCTAGGAGTGCCAGCGTAGAGTTCACTTTACCTTGACGCTCTCCTTTACCATACACTACGAGCGGCTCATATTGACGCGTAATTAAATTCTTTATTATCATAACGACGGCCCTCAAGGTTATTGCGTCCTGCATTTCAATTAATCTGACGAGGTTATCCAGTTTCTTCTCCGAATGTCCCTGTAAACCGGGGAGGAAGTTCGTGTTTTTAATTGCCTCTGTAAAAGCATCAAAGTTTTGTTTGAGTTTCCTGTCGTCACATTGGAGCATTGCGGTCAGAACCTTGGTTAAGAATGCTGAATAGCCATCTCCACTGCGACATATACCGAATTTCTTGCACGCATGGCCTAATTGTAGCTTCTGCTCCGTGTCGATAGCTTTCTGGAATATGTTTGCGCTAACTGCATTCTGTCTGAGAACGCCTTTCCTATCTAGATCCCCGACCATAAAGTTCATGAGTCTTCTAAGAATTCTATTAGACATACCAATGGTGTTCAGAATTACTTTTTGTGTTCCTAACCTCGTTTTGATCTTTTGGTTACTTGTACCTCTGAGGAATTCTTTGAATTTAACTTCGTAGCTTCTAGCGAGACGATCGATTTGACTCTTCAAATGATCCTGGTTAGTCTTTTGTTTGACAACATCAAACACTCTTAACGTTTGTTTATACAAGTGATTGGTAAATTCAGTGATCTTTGCATCGTCTTTGACTTTGTGCGGGTCCGTGTAGATATCTTCCGTTCTAACAGTCGTTATTCGCGTCGATGTAGATAGTGTAGTTTTATTACCCATACTATTGAAATCTATAGTCTTATTTTTAAATGTTTCTAGTCTTTTGCTTAATATACCTCTCGGGGCTCTGGGATTTACGTAATGATTTATAATATTGATATTTGAGTCATGACTGGATGCCGTAAACTCATCCTCAGGAGCGTGTCTTGTCTCATCTATCCAACTTGCTGAACGTTCTGAAGAATCACTTGTGTATGACGATTCTTGAGATAGTGTTTCTGAATAATCTCGTTCCTGTGAAATGAATCTTAGTATTTTCTCGGTCTTTTTCGTTGTGTCGTCGTAAATCATTACGGTAACCTTTTTCTGGGTTTCGAAATCACTGTCAGATGAACTGCTTTCACTACTAGAAGTTTCACTAGCTTTTGTTTCGTGTGTTTCGACAGTGTTCTGAATGATTGCATTTTCCGAACCCCTGTCTTTTTCTCGTTTGTGCCGTTTATCAGTAAGTTCTACATCTTTCTGAAGAACTTCTTTGCGGTGTTCCGCCGCCTCATTGCGCAACCTGTCTTCAAGCATGCGCAGTTGCTCTTCATCTTTTTGCCGACCCGCTTCGTTATCATTCTGGTGATGGGAGTGTTTTGCTCCGGATCTGAGGACACGGTACTCATAGCTCCAGTTTTCACCTAAGTTTATCAACCCATCTATCTTTAGGCTCACTGCTTTTATTATGGGAATGGTACCTGGAAAATATTACATGAATTGAATTTGAAGCAATGGATTAGCAATATCCTTCAAAAGGATTCAGGTTGATAGTGTGTTACGTAATTAGGGTACTGCAGTGCGATTCTGTAACCATCTCACCGTGAAAACTTAGGTGAAGTGAGCTGTCATTCCAACACGCTAGGCTAGGGATTGACACTATTGACAGCTCACTTCACCTAACTTTTGTAGAAAAATAAATTTACTCACATAATATTAAACATAACTTCGGTATGCGGTACATTCCATGTCCTTATCGTTTCAGTTTGGTCGATATAATATTTTTACTGTTAATTTTATTGCAACCAGTTTTAAAAACCATCAATGTTGTGATATATAAAATTTGATCGTTCACTGCTAATCTGCAATCGTGACTTATTCGCCAAAAATGTAAACAAATATAGGTAACTTTTTGGAAAAATAACTTTATGATGAAGTATCAAATCAAATCAAATTTATTTCTGAACTGAAAGTTTTACATTAGTCGGTGATTGGGAGCCTCCTGTTAAGCATGTAATGCCTGTGTTAGGAGACTCCGCTCCTCCACAGCAGTATACAATTATTATTTTTTTTGATTCATTGATTGTCCACTGTGCACACATGTTCATGCAAGGCGAAGTAAAATACACGTGCGTAGCTTAGCCGTAGTAAGGAATTCTGGTTTGCTTAACCTTTTGAACGCCATTGTCACATATATGTGACAAACGAAATCTTACCCTGAACGCCAACATCACAAATATAAATATGACAAAATACACGTCGCACCATATTATGAAATAAACAATTTAAATCATTACTGGAATCCCTATTTTTTACGAAGGTCATTTGACAGAAAAAGTGGCCTGGCGTCAGGTGTACGGCGGTACGTTTATACTCTGGCGTTCTAAAGGTAAATATTAAGGAAAGCGGCTTTACAACGGGTTAACGCAACAAAATGCTAAAACAATTTTTCATTGATTTGACAATGGTGCCGATTCCCTTGTTCACAAACTAAACTATCGATGGCCGGTGGAGCAGACGAGTCCTGGAGTGGAGACCACGTGTCGGCAAGCGTAGTGTGGAACGCCCCCCAGCTAGATGAACCGACGACCTTAAGAAGGTGGCTGGGACAGACTGGATGCGGAAGGCGGAGGACAGGGTGTTGTGGCGCAGCCTGGGAGAGGCCTATGTCCAGCTGTGGACTGCGATAGACCGAGTTGATATGGTTCGAAGTTTTTAGGCATTATAAAATAAAAACAAAAATCTTTACGAAACATTATAATTATTTTCATATTTACAAAAAATAGTTAACACTAATATAGCCTTAAGCTAATTTACTACATACTAAATTAGCTTAGTCCTTAAGCCGTTAGGGCCGGTGAAGACCTGGTGAAGCGCAGCGGAATATCAACCTTGCACAGTTGAAAATAAAAGTCTGAGAGAGCGTCCTCAGACTAGTAACTTTATTTCAAGAGCGACAAGATTGATATTTGTATGGCGGGGAAAACCGGGCTTTTCTGCGCTTCGCCAGGTCCGTGCCAGCCGATAGAATTCTTACAATTACACAAGACAATATACAGAACTACATAATATAATATATACTCATTTAGATTTCACGAAAAGCAATTACAGACATACATATCTCACTAAGAAAGAGACAGAAATATAAAGCGCCATCTTTGAATTTTATTTACTAGGATAGAAAATATATTTTTTAAACAACAAAAAAAAAAAACAATTTATTTCCGTTTTCAAATCCCATGTCGACTAATATGATTGGTCCTTGCTATTTCAATGAACCAATCAGAAGGGCTAAGATGAGATTTGACGGTATAAAATTTAACATACAAGGGCGAGCGCTCAGCCCACTCCCTGTCGAAGAGGAGGCCTGTGTCCCAGCAGTGGAAGTGATTATGCTAAGGACGAACGCGCCCTACGACTTTTTATCGTGCGATTATTTTGTCGCAGTACTGCAACGTATTTAGTTATGGAAAATGGCTAGCTGACATATTATGGCAAATAATTTAATTTTATGTTCTGTTTTGTAATGTTAATTACCGAACATAGGTATCTAGTATTGTAACAATCAAGTATTTTTTTTAAATTGAACAGACAGCTGTGCTGCTGGGGAGTTTGCTGCGCCACTTCTTCTTCCCAGCGATAGCACTAGGAAGTGGTGAAGGGCGGGCGTTTTTGAGGGGACTGTCTTTTGTAATTTTGACGTTAAAAAAATGCTGATTCTCAGCCTAATTTGAATAAATGACTTTTGATTTTGTCGCCGCGATTTAACATTATAAACCAATACGTTGCATTTCTGCGACAAAATATTAGCGCGATAAAAATTCGTAGTGCGCGCTGGCTCTATCACACCTTAGCCTTCTTGTCACGACGTGCACCTACCGACTATTTCTGTTCAGGGGGCTTACCCCCAGCTCTTATAGACGGGCAGAAGTTGAACTGCACTGCTGTTTTGTTCTATGACTAAGTACAAAACAGCAGTGCAGTTCAACTTCTGCCCTAGTATAAGACCTGTTGGTAAGCCCCCAGTTCTCGTAAAACCTTACCAACATCAACCTTATTAGAATGACAATAAAGGTCACTGACAAAGTCAGAGAGTGGACTGTCGATTTTATTTTTCTTTATTAGTTTTTCGACATTAACATATATTTTTGTATGTGTCGCAGCCAACTGGTTAAATTAGCCGTTTAGTCAACCGCCTGGCCTTTGGAAGTAGTGCTCGCCTCGCTTCGCTCTCTCGGCTCCCACGCGGTTGAGCACAGTTCTAACCTAACCCATTTGGTCGGGGTGCCCTGGCTTAGTTACTGCGACCAATTCGGCTCGCACGTGTTCCAACCTAAACTATAATTTATTGAATATCATTCAGGCTGTTAATTGAACGGCCGCTGTTTAGTTAAAAGGCTAGGCGGTTAACTAAACTGCTTATTAAACCAGTTTTTTAACCAGTACTTCTTTTTCATCACCATAACCAGCCTATATAGTTCCCACTGCTGGGACACAGGCCCCCTCTCAGTGAGAGGGAGTGGGCAGTAATCCACCACGCGGGCCTAGGGTTGGTAGATGTCACATGTCTTCAAATTTTTGGCACTAGGACATGTCGGTTTCCTCACGATGTTTTCCTTCACCGTTTTGAGAGCAGTGGTGATGAAATAATTTACACAAAGTAAAGCGCCTGTCCGGGTTCGAACCCACGACCTACGACTTAATTAGTCATGGCCGTTACCACTGGGCCACCACTGCTCTCTTTCTTTTCATATACGGACATAAATTCTGATTTCCTCATTGAGAAATAAAGTGTCGAGGGACACCAGCACCCCAATTGCGTAACACACAATCAATCGGAATCTGAATCATTTTGAAGCAAACTGCTAATCCATTGCTTCATAAGTTCGAAAAATTTGTCTGCTCAACACGTAAATAACGCAATGAATGTTGTTGAACTGTCAAAATGAAACCGATTCCGATTGATCGTGTGTTACGCAATTAGGGTGCCGGTTGGAGCAAAGTGCTATTCGTTTTATATTATGTATTAAATAACAGGCACAATCAATCAATCAAATAAAATAAACAACGTTTCAGAGTAATGTGGGCTTTACACAGTTGACAATAGCCGCACAAGTGTCTAAAGGGGGATTTACACCATAATAGGTAGATTTTCACCGTGCGGCTGGTCACTTACTAAATCGTCTCACAAGCTGAATCGCCGCGCCATTCACACAGGTCGATAAAAATCGCAGGTGACTAGTTCATTTTGCATCCAAATGGCGCCGATTCCCTTATTCACAAACTAAACAAAATTTAAGTTCAGTGTATCTTTTTCTTTAATTAAATATTTGTATGACCTACATGTATTTGTTCCGAGTCTGGGTGTTTTTCTATCTATAATATGTATGTATTTAAAAAAATTGTATATAAGTAGTTTATCAGCCATCTTGTTACCATAACACAAGCATTAGGTTGCTTAGCTTGGGACAAATGGTGCTGTGTGAAATGTCCAGGGATTTATTTATTTATTATTATTTATCTTTCAATTTCATTAAGAAAAGGACAGAAGATATATATTACTTTAGTCACACATAAACAGTTTAGACGTGATTAAAAGCATGGATAGATAGATAGATAAATAATTTATTTGGCGCACACAAAAAAGACAGCACAACACACAAAAGTACACTATTAGATGACAAACAAACTACCCACATGATTATAATATAAAAACAAGGTGCCGATAAAAAAAAAACAAAATGAAAAACACACAAATATGGAAATAAAATTGACACAATGACGAATAAAATTAATAACAAAACATACACAGTGCGGTGTGCGTCTCAAGGTTGCACCAAATGGGAGTCCAGCTCAGCATGTGTCAGGCAGATGTGCCTGACGCTGATATTCTGCTGGACTACATGCATGCATGCATGGCTACATGGCTACTAGAAATACGTCAATTTACGTCAGGCGCTGACTAATTTGACAGGACTAAACTAATATTTAGCTTCTGTCCTTTTCTTAATGAAACAGAAAGAAAAAGATGCACTGAACTTAAATTTAGTTTAGTTTGTGAACAGGGGCATCGACGCCATTTTGATGCAAAATGAACTAAGATTTTTATCGACCTATGTGAATGGGGTGGCGACCACCCGGACGGCGACCATCGACCTGGTGTAACAAATGTGTCGTGACGGTCAGAATGTTCCATTATTTTCGGAATAGCTCTCATACGCCAAGTGTGGAGCGATAATAACAATGCGATATGGAACTTTGTACCAAAACGACCCAAAAACTTAAAACGCTTAATTTCATATTAAAATCTAAATATTTGACAAATCGTATTGCAAAAGAAGCTGCGCACAGGCATCTCACAATAGAACTAAAACAAAACATTTAACAAAAATATAATATTCACATTTTTTTTTTATCAGAAACATTATTTATTCAGAATACAGTTTTATTTAAGAATAGCGCGAATGATTTTAACGTACATACCAAAATCTATATCTGACCACCGTAAGGACTATTCCTGCTTGCAGCGCATATTATTAGTCGACCTAAAAAGGACCCTCTTTAGTTTTACTTACGGACGCAGCTGTGTCATCATGTGCAAGGGATTTTGTTTTCAAAATGGTCCGATATAAGTTTTGGCTATTTCTGTCTCTTTCTCGCACATAAAACGAGAAAGAGATGGCAATTTAAAAGATAATAGCCGTCGAATTAGGAAAACAAACCATGGTGTATTGTGTTTGCAGAAAGAAGCGGGTTCCTGGTAAAGACAAGTCGATTGGTGCGGGTAAAAAAAAGTCCCACATTTTAACTTATGCGCTCACACATAAAGGAACAGGTAAAACATGTCCCAACAACAACACGTTATTAATAATCTACCCTCCGAAATAAACAAATGTATTACACATAAAAATATCAAATGTAAACTTAAGCAATATTACTTACGTATGATGTAGGGATGATTGTAATTTAAAGACCTAAAAATGTTATTAATTGTACGAGTATGGAAATAACGCATACATATAAAAATGCTTCATTGTATAGTTCGATATTGAGATTTTAAACCTTAGGGTCAGTTCACACCGAGACGCGACGCTGCGCGCACACTTTAAAAGAGAGCTGCACGGCGCAACGTATTCTGAACTCTCACAATGCAATGTGTACCTTTTCGTGTAGAAAATAAAGTATATTTTGAGTCTTTTAAAGTGCGCGCAGCGTCGCGTCTAGGTGTGAACTGACCCTTAGTGGTTTTTTTTGCTATTTAATATGAATAATCCTGCATTATTTTGTATACCTAAATCATAAATAATTAAAAAAAAAAATGTAACCGTTTCCTTCCGAACATCAACCTGCAGAGACCTGTAAGGGGAGTCGGGCCCGACAACCCGCTTCTTTATGTAAGCACCATAATATGACGTTACTAAACAGGGTGACAGGGGCATGGACGCACAACCTGTTACCATGGATACAGTACATGATTCTGAACCCCTCTGCGTTAAAATTAAATGTCAATTATTAAAAAAAAAGTTGGTAAGACTGGTTGTCAGACTTTCAGACTTCTAACGACCCGTAACGACTGTCAAAGATCCACGAATGACAGCCGGGACCAAAGGCTTAACGTGCTTTCCGAGACACGGAGGGGTCTTTTGTTATGTAAAGATGGTCACCCATCCAAGAACGCTGCTACATGCATCTATGTATTTGAGGACCGTACTTAAATAAATAAATTTAAAAAAAAATTAGGTTTTATTACCTTCAATTGTACAAAAAAAAACCCTCAACATTAAGCTTTACAACTAGGGAAACAAAGTGTTTTCGATGAGCTCTGGCACCCAATGTAAGATTTATCTTGTGTTTAGGGTGCCAGCGTCCTCGCCTAAGATTTGAACATGTAGCAGTAGTTATAAGATGAGCACAGTACGTCATCATTAAATTACTAGCTAATGTTGTACGTAAATAAGTACGGTGCTCAAATACATGAGAGGCATGTTGTCGAGAGCTGCAGTTGCCTGTCTCACCGACGCGTGTGCCTCGTGTGTGAGCACTAAGTTGCACTTAAAAAATATTTCACTATATAATATTATACTATTAACAATAATATATGACGAGAACGGCTAAAGAAACGTGTGTGAAAGATGATATGGCTAGAAAGGGGTGACTACCGAGATAGTGTAGATGCCTGGGTAAAATAATAATAATTATATTAAGTCCGTCAGTTAGATTATCGAAAAATAAAGGACACGTATTTTTTCTTTTGTCAATCAAACAAAAAATGACAAAGATAAAGCGCGTCTAAATTTGGGAGTGGGAGGTCGTGACGTCACGCCATGCTAAAAAGTGTAGCAAGGCGTGACGTCACGCGGAACTTTAACGGGCGATATCTTCATCGTTTTTTTATATAATTTTCAAAAGAAAAAATACGGGTCCAATATTTTTTGATAATCTAACTGACGGACTAATTAGATTTTTTTAGGCATCTAGCCTATTTTCGGTAGAGGGGCTTGATCCCGCTGAGCGTAGGTTTAGGCAAAGGCGCGTCAGTCAAAAATTGTCACGTAATTAAAACATCTTATAGAAATTTAAAACTTGAAACATAATACTTATTATGTTAAGGATAGTAGCATAATCAGCCTATAATGTACAGGCCTCCTCTCTGTCAGAGGGAGTGGGCCGTAATCCACCACGCGTGCCCAGTGCGGGTTGGTAGATGTCACATGTCTTAGAATTTTTGTTCTAGGACATGCCGGTTTCCTCACGATGTTTTCCTTCACCGTTTTAGAGCAGTGGTGATGAAATTATTTGGACAAAGTAAAGCCCCTATCTGGGTTCGAACCCACGACCTACAAGTTATAATAGGAGATGGCTTATGCTGTCTTCTACGAGATTTCATTGTCAGGAATCAGGTGGTCAGGGAAGACACATGTGAACCTGATCCCTGATCTGTGTGCCAAATTTCACCCAAATCCGTTCAGTAGTTTTTGCGTGAAAGAGTAACAAACATCCATCCATCCATACAAACTTTCACGTTTATAATATTAGTAGGAAGTACCACCTCTGCACATTTATGTGCTTGAAGTATTAAATAATACGCCGTACCGTAAAAAAACGTGCCGTGTACAGACGCCAGCACATACAATCTGTCAAATTTCTTTAATAGATTTTCAAATTTATCGCTAAAGCATTAAGGTTCAAACTCAAACTCAAATCATTTATTTCAATTAAACCATTTACAGGCACTTTTGAATTGTCAAAATTAAATAGTCGGTCAGTTAGTCAGAAAGTCGAAGGTAGTCGCCCATTCCAAAAACGTAGATCTCTATGGAGAAGAACGGACAAGAAACTCCACGGACACTCTTTTAAATCAAGATATTATTACAAAATCCTGGGTACATTATTCTTATTGCTTCTATATGTGAGAACAATGTAAAAAAGAAACAATTTAAAATATAACATTAAAAATAAGCCCTGGCAGTTAAGAGATGACCAGTCTCAACCAACAGCGCCCGTTCACGAACATGACGCGTGGATCAGCACCACCCAGCTCAACCATTTTGTAGGGAACCGAATGATCCAACACACGCGCCACCATCAGTGAGATATTTAAGTGAGCATGACATATTCTCAACTGCCATGCTCTTATGTTCAAGGTTGATATGGGAAAATTTGACAGTTTCGGGTAGCTTGACCTGCTGGCACAATTTTTTTTACATTGGGACTAATAGAGAAGTATGGATGAAAAATACGTGTTGCGCCGACCCCAAATAAGTTAGGTTAAGAGCAGTCTACTCCGAAGTAGTATCAGCCGAAAGTTCGGCCGTTTCCTGCTACGAAGTTACTATTTGGTTCGGTCGGTCCCGATCCTACACTCCTACACTCTTTCGAGTATTGACTATGGTCCCGACCCAACTGAGCCGATCCGAACTTTTTTCGCATTTTTCAATAATATTCGGTTCGGCCATGTGTCGGTCCGATCCGAACATTCGCACTTTGCACTTCGGAGTAGACCCCCGGGAATGATGATGATGCTAATAGCTATTGAAGGAGGTAAATGTTTAACTTTTTAACTTACTTGCACAAGAAACAGAAATATGTACTCCTTAACACTTCATATGTCGGAACGTAGATCCACGCGAGACACACTGGCTTTTTAATTGTCTGTAATTACGACATTCAACGGGTCGTTGAACGCTTATTTAAAGCACTAATTCAAAATTGCTTGAATTTTCGTCATTTAATTTAAACTCAAAACACAATCTAATAAAAAAAAAACCTTGTAAATTTTATAATTACATTATTCTTCCTATTTGTTTAGGATTAACACTGACCTTATTTAACAAGTACGCTGGACGAAATATATAATTGACAGTTGTTTTATGTGCCGATTCAAAGCGCCCCGCTCGAGCGTCTCAGGAACTAAAATTGACACATTGCCTCTGACGATTTAGGCACCGATTACTAAATAGTTACTACGTAACAGATACTTCACTCAGTAGAAAATTTCCAATACCTACTGCTATAATAGCCTACTCCGTCGCGTCAGCAACCGCTGCATGCTAAAACGTGCCTAAATGCTCAAACGTACAGTTGTGATTGCTTTGCACCGCGCGATCCCACAGCACTGAATTTGGTCCGCAAGCGGCCCGAGACCGCTCGGCCGGGCGGTAGGTAATTATAGCGCGCAAGTACATGGAGTAACGGAAGCCTGATTTAGGTCTAAATCGTGGTAAGACATTTTTGCGTATTTTGTGTTTACTAATATTTAAAACATTTTTATTATGAGAGTATGCGCATCTTGTAAAACTCGCTATCAAAAATATTAGTTCCACGGACGCTCACGTAGTTATCAGCGCCAAAATGGCGAAAATCAAATGTCTTCATTTTGTCATCGATAGTATGAAGTCCAGCGTACTTATCTATTATAGATCAGTGAGGAATAGCCAAATACTGGACAACTTTTACTCAACAACTACAGTGCGACCGTCGGGAGAATGCTTCAAATGCTAAAAGTGTCTTTAAGGCTAGAGTGAATAGGCTCATAATAAATTAGTGCGCTTTACCATCACTGCTTTCCATCAGGCGGGATCGCAGTCAAGCACTAGTTTATATCAATAAAAAAAAAGAATGCGTTCTCGACACCTGTCAGGTTCATACAAACGAATACGTGTTATGCGAATTTGATCTTTACTAGCTACTAGCTTCGTTCCCCGGCCCAACTCGTCGTATCGAATCGCTAGTACTTTGTTTTCACCTGCCGTTCTTTCTTACTTTTGATATTTTTGTTCAGGTCCTTATGGTCTTTAGGGCCGGGGGAGCGGTGAATGCTTATGTCAATCCCGCACCCCCGGCCATAGGCAGAGGTGGAACACCGCAGTGGTTTTAGCCGGTAAGAGTCCGGCATACCCCTCTGTCTACCCACGATGGAGGAAGTACATGAGGATTTTCACCGGGCAATAAAGAAAGGGTCCTGGCATGATTTTTATAGTTCTATTGGAAAAACACCAACCACCTCTTAAGAGGCCATTGCACTCTTCATTATGAACAACTTTTACTATGGGACCAAACCTGAAATCGCGAAAAAAAATCAGCTGTTCCCTACATTTTGACGAGTTAACCGAACATAAACGTAGGGAACAGCTGTATTACAATGACCCTTTCTTTGATGCCCGGTGAAAATCCTCATTGGTGTTTTTTCAATAACCCTGTATAGCTTTCCTCAAGAATTGGGCTATCAAATGCAAAAATATTTTTTCAAATCCTACTGTTAGTTCCGTAAATTACCCGCTACATAGCATAACCAGCCTATAATGTTCCCACTGCTGGGACACAGGCCTCCTCTCTGTTAGAGGAGGGCCTACATACAAATACAAACAAACAAATTTTACCTCTTTATAATGTTAGTGTAGCGGTATCTACAACACCACATACGAACAACGCGTCATACTGACGTCACGCAAATCCTGCATCTAGCAAAGTTTACCGCGCAACTAGATACATACAACTTCCCAACACCAATCGTCGGGCAGTTGCCCGCCAGACAGAATACCCGTCTGGTCGGAGGATCCTCCCTTTTCTATGGAGTAAGAGTGAACTTTACACCCTGTTCCTCATACCTTTATACTAGTATAGACTAGAATTGTTGCACTGACAGGTATCAGAAAAGCATTCTCTCGTCGACCGCACTTTAACCTATAAACTTCAACTCAAGCATCAAAATTAAATTCCTCAGGAATCATATCAATATCACTACTTTTAGCCGAAATTAAATCTTCTAACGCAATTTTATCATTAAAATTATCATTCATCTGTCCTCGAGAATTATCATTAATCCGTTCCCGAGAATTATCATTAATCCGTTCTCGAGAATTATCATTAATCTGTTCTCGGGAATTATCATTAATCCGTTCCCGAGAATTATCATTAATTTGTTCCCGAGAATTATCATTCCCCTCCCCGATTTGAGCGTCCAAGGCTTCCATGAGCCTAGAATCCTCCAATTCTTCAGATTCTGTTGAAACTTTACCGTTCGCACTATTTACAATAACACTGATTGCGTTTGTATAATCATTCTCATTCACATCCTCATTCGCCTGGTTACTGTCATTAATTTTTAATTGCGAAGCAGAGTCCTGACTAATATTATCGACTGAGAATTCGTTTGACTGTGATTTATTATCAACGATATCAGTATTCTGCTCCGATAGTGATGTAGCGTTATCGATAGTTTCTTTGTCGCCTACATCGTTATCGTTGAGCAAGCTTTCGCTGCCACCACTAACAGAATCAGAATCTTGATTATTTTCATAATCTATTTTGTGATTGTTTTCGTCATTTTTTGCATCAAGACCATCATTTTGATTCTCATCATTACTGTGAGATGACGGAATGTCATTTACTTTAGAGCTACTATCGTTTTTACTGAATACCGCACCGTCATCATAATCAAAGCTAAAATTATTTAAATTACCATTATCTACCCGCGACAATCCCTCATTATTATCACTACTTACATTATTATTTGAACCTTCCATATCATTGCACACACTATTAAAGTTTTCAGAAGCACTACTATCGACTTGTTTTGACACTACATCGTCACACGAATCTTTTTTCTCATTAGTACTGTCAATCACATCACTTAATTTATCATTTTGTGCTTTTTGATCATTTTTGTCTGAACTATCACCGTCAGCTATACTGACATCGTCATTATTTTTCTCGTTGACAGCATTTTTGTCAGTATCATCTTCTTTTCCATCACCAACATCAGCATCCTTGTCATCACTGACATCCATATTTCTGGCTTTATCACCGTTCTGACTTTCATCACCACCCTTCTGACTTTGCCCATCAAAATCATCATCGTCACCTAAATTATCGATAATAGTATTAATATCTCTCGTCACATCATCTTCTGTCTCAGCAAGAAGAGAGTCAAACATACTCTTCTCTTGTTTGACTCTTCTTTTCTTCTTGGGGACCTTGCCCAAGCATTTTTTAGAGAAGAGAGTTTTTAGAGTGAGATTGGCTAGGGTGTCAATCTTCTTTTTAGGATTCAGAACTGAACTGCACGTTACTTCTCCGTCGGATTCACTCTCTTCTGAGTCCCAGTGAACGTAGTCTTCTTGTATATAGAATTCATCTTTAATTTCGTCTTTTATGTTCACCATACGGTCGAGCTCGTCAGGATCGGATTTGATTCGGAGACGCGAGACCGAGGATATGTAGGGGTACACGCAGTTTCTGTCCAAGCCGAAGTCCTGTGGAAAAGGGAATTTTATTAGATGTTATTTACAAAAGTATTGGAGATACCGTTGGGTTACTATGGCACGGTTGGCGCAGTGGTTAAGCGATTGACTGCTGCGCTGCGTGTCGCGGGTTCGATTCCCGCACGGAACAAATATTTGTATGACCTACATGTATTTGTTCTGAGTCTGGGTGTTTTTCTATCTATAATATGTATGTATTTACAAAAAAAAAAATTGTATATAAATAGTTTATCAGCCATCTTGTTACCATAACAAAATGGTGCTGTGTGAAATGTCCAGGGATATTATTATTATTACTATCTTAACAAAAATATATATTTATACAATATATATTTCTTCTGTACGTGTGTTTGTCACCTAACTCGTCCTAAACGGCTGGACCGATTTGGATGAAGTTTTGTGTGTATATTTCAATGGGTCCCTGAATGGCTTGAAAACCCAATTGGACCCGGTCGGGCAGGACAACGTCTGCCGGGTTCGCTAGTTTTATATTTTAAAATGTTTTTATAGCACAGTGTGACCTAAACCCGCACTTAATCACGCCTTTCTGTGACTTGAGAAGTTCATTTTTACACAGAAAAACGTGACTTAAGTGCAGGTTTAGGTCACACGAGCTATGTTTAACAAAGTATACGATACGTGTGACGTAAGTAGTCTATTAATGCTCGGTGTTTAGCGTGAATTGTTGCCCTTTATTTTACGTGTCATGTATTATTTATTTATTTTAACTTTTCGCACAAAAAGGTACAAAGCCGGACTTAATGCCTTAGGCATTCTCTACCAGTCAACCAAGGGTGGTGAAGAGATTAGATGGCAGGTGCTTTGGTTGAGAGGGATAATGATTAAAAAAAAATCTTAAATCTAGGTACACAAATACATAAATAAACTCAACGATAACCTGGTACCGGGCGAGAGGCCAAGGTAAACCAGTTATGAACAAAATAAGAAAAAAAAATCCATGTCACTTAGTCAAACGATAATAGACATTTTGGAAAAAGTTGAAAATTCGACACCCTTGGTCGCATTTTTAAGTATTGTGATCACAATTTTTTATAATTTTACAGTGATTTTTTTAATAATGTAATCTCAAATAACAGTGCCATTAATCGCAACCACAAATCAAAGTAATAAACATTGTTAACCAAGTAAAATAAATTAAGTTTTGACGAGTTATGGTTTACAAAATTATTGTCAGTTAACTTTGACACCCTATGTTGAAAAAAAAAGGATTATGTATTTTCTTATTTTTTTCATAACTGGTATACCTTGGCCTCTCGCCCGGTACCAGGTTATCGTTGAGTTTCGGGACACCCTGTATATATACAAAATCAAGGGAGAGGGGTGTTAAGATGACTCTACGCAACGTGTTTCGAAAATAACTCTGCAATTGCCGCTAAAATTATTATTGTACTAGCTTCTGCCCGCGACTTCGTCCGCGTGAAATTTCTTGTACCCCCGATGCACCCGAAAAAAAATTTGTATTCGTTTGTATGGGAGTATAGAAAAGTATTGTTTTTAGACTTTTTCACTTTTTTATTTTTTTCTCTGCGTAAGAACCATCCTCGTACTTCAAGGAATATTCTAAAAAAAGAATTAGCGAAATCGGTTCAGCTGTTCTCGAGATTTGCGCTTAGCAACACATCCAGCGATTCATTTTTATATTATAGATTGTGTACATCTTTAATTGGAGATCCTAAATAAATAAAAAGTGATACTTACCGGTGTCACATTGGACACGTCATAATGTTCTTGTGTGAGCTTCGACAGTAAGGGATCGCAGCGGGACACCCGGATCTGTATCGGCTTTAACTTGCCTAACAACACCGGGTCCACTATTAATTCACCTGGGAAAGAAATAAAGATTATTAATTTTATAATAATAGTCCTATTAATATTATAAACGCGAAGGTTTGGATGGATGGATGGATGTTTTTTACTCTTTCACAGAGAAACTACTAAACGGATTTGGATTAAATTTGGCACACAGATACTTTTTTATATCCCGATATTGCCACGGGATCGAAACTTATGCGGGTGAAAATAAAGATAAACAAATCAAGTATCTTGACTTGGCTTACGAGGTTGTCGACATGTGGGATGTGGACTCAGCGATCATTGTGCCGATAGTCGTGACAGCCAATGGCTTAATAGCCAAGAGCCTCGACCAACACCTGAGGAGGCTCGTTGGGTAGCTTTATCAAGGGCTTGATTTAGAAAGCGGTACTTCTGGACACGGCTCGCATTGTCAAGTTCCTCTCTCTGACCACCGGTAGCTTGGACAGGGTTCGAGCTACCGGTGGTCGAAATGAAGAATTTTTGTGATCTGATTTGGATAAAATTTGGCACACTTATCCGTTCGGTAGTTTTTGAGTTTATCGCGTTCAGAAAGACAGATAGAAATGGTGGGGGACTTTGTTTTATAATATAATAATATGTAATGATTACCTTTTTTCTTCGCAGTGCAGCTTTGTTCATGCTTCTTTAAATTCTTTAGCAACGCGTAACTTCTTTTGCATTTCCCGCATTTGCCTGTAAAAAAATAAAATCTCAAACTCAACTCCCAATAAACGTACTGAACGTACGATGGATGGACTGTGTGAATGATGATATGGTTAGAAAGGGGGTGACTGTCGAGATGGCGGCTAATAGAGGAGTATGGAAGAAAAAGACATGTTGAGCCGGTACCAAATAAATTGGGATAAGGGCAGGGGAATGATGAATGATATTACATTAGCTAGCGAAACTCCGCTGACGTGATGGGTATTGATATGTAAACATGATTAAACAAAAAACAAAACATGATACAGTTTATTGGGTCAACAAGCGACGGTTAGTGTGTAGTTACTTAAAATTTCATTATGGTAATAAAACTTCATAGACGTGAAGGGTATTAATTTTTATAAATTTTATCGAGTCTCGCTAGCTAATTTAATTTGACCCTGCAGTTTAATAATAATAATAATTGTTTATTTATCCAAAATAAAAACACACAGACACAGTTCAGAGCAAAACAATACAATACAATAGCAATACAATACAAGAACAATAGAATAAGCTTATGAAAAAGAAAAAAAAAAGGTCTATGCATACAAAAATTAATGAACCCTGTCTCTTAGGAGACAGCGATCGGCCAAAATTTAAATTTAGTAGGACTTACAAGTGTGAGAGCGTGTCGATCTACCATTACTATTACTATTAATGCATATTAATATTAGTGTTATTCAAATATGTGAGTGTTAAGGTGAATGTACATGCATGTGTTGTGAGAAGGGAGAAGGAGAGTGTACCGATGTAAGTGTGTGAGTGTGTGTGTGTGTGTGTATGTGTGTGTGAGTATGAGATCTTGTGGGTGTTTTTAAGTTGTTAATTATGTCAAGCGATGTGTCAAGCGATGTGTGATAGTAGTATAGATCACACATCGCTTGATCTATACTACTATCACACAGTTTATGGTATGAGAGAACAGGACTCACCACCAGGCCTATGGTCTTCTCCCTGACACTTGTGTTCATCGAGTAGTTTATTGGTCGCGAACAAATGCCAGCACACGTCGCATTTGACATCGGGGACTTCGTTGAACGGTATGCATGTATTGTTGTCGAAGTGCCTGAAAACATAAATATCATAATATTTTATCTATCATCATTGAGGAGGGGCTTGTGGCTAAGTAATAACAGCCGCACGGCTCGATCGTCGATCGATCAGGTTAAGCTACACTTGCCGCGGTTGGTCCGTGGATGGGTGACCATTTTCACACACCAATACCCCTCCGTGCCTCCTTTCGTGCTGTGGTTGCCTCATGTAAACTCAAAGCCTTCAGCCAGGCGATATTATAAACGCGAAAGTGGATTGACGGGTGGACGGTTGAATGGATGGATGTTTGTTACTCTTTCACGCAAAAACTACTGAACGGATTCGGATGAAATTTGGCACACAGATAGTTTAGAACCAGGATTAACACATAGGATACTTTTTATCCGGATATTCCCACGGGATCGAAACTTATCCGAATGAAACCGCGGGGCGCAGCTAGTATCTAATAAACTAAGCGACTACACGCTAAGGGCACCCCCTGTGGGGTACGAACCTCGGCTTAGGGCACCGCTGGGGCGAGGACAGTAAAATGGGACACTTTTTTTTTTACTTACTCGTCATAAGCTGATAGATGTACGAAGTCGATCTCACATCTTCGACAGGTGTACGGATTCGATTTGTGTCTATGTTGCCGGTGATGCGTCGACGCTTCCTCTGCCGTGACGAACCATAGACCACAGGGGTTGCACGCCAACCTGCAATAGGGTAACACAATGTTTTTTAAATGATTTTAGATGACAAAAACACGAAGCGGGTATCCTAGTCTACGCAGTAACTGGGTTGTGAGGGTCATAACAGCAGTACATAATAAATAAATAAATAAATCCCTGGACATTTCACACAGCACCATTTGTCCCAAGCTAAGCAACCTAATGCTTGTGCTATGGTAACAAGATGGCTGATAAACTACTTATACACATTTTTTTTTGTAAATACATACATATTATAGATAGAAAAACACCCAGACTCGGAACAAATACATGTAGGTCATACAAATATTTGTTCCGTGCGGGAATCGAACCCGCGACACGCAGCGTAGCAGTCAATCGCTTAACCACTGCGCCAACCGTGCCGTCAATGTTTTTTAAATGATTTTCAATGACCAAAACACTATGTATCCCAGTCTACGCAGTAACTGGGTTGTGAGGGTCAGAAAAGCAGTACATAATCAACCTATACTGATTCCACTGCTGGGACACAGGCCTCCTCTTTGTGAGAGGAAATGGGCAGTAATCCACCACGCGGCCCATTGCGGGTTGGTAAATATCACACGTCTTCGAATTTTTGGTTCTAGGACATGCCGGTTTCCCCACAACGTTTTCCTTCACCGTTTTGAGAGCAGTGGTGATGAAAGAAATTACACGAAGTAAAGCTGTCCCAGCCTCAACCCGGCGCTGTACGACATCCGATGCACTGGAGTATACGCAGCGCCATCCACCCCGACTCACTGGGAACATCTCCGCAGACAGTTCCGACTCACCGTGAACTATGCGGCAACCGGTTCCGACTCACTGGAACCTCAGCTGGCCTGGCAAGCATCGCAAGATACAAGACTCAGCCAACTATCGACCTCCGGTCGGAGGGGAGTTATGTAGCGGTATCTACAACGCCACATACAAACAACGCGTCATACTGACGTCACGCAAATCCTGCATCTCGCAAGCAGAGTTTACCGTGCAATTAGCATAGATACAATTTCCCAATATCAATCATTGGGCAATTGCCCGCCAGACACAACACCCGTCTGGTTGGAGGATCCTCCCTTTTCAATGGAGGATGAGTGAACTTTACACCCTGTTCCTCATACCTCCAAATCATTACTGGAATCCCTATTTTTTATGAAGGTCATTTGACAGAAAAAGTGGCCTGGCGTCAGGGGTACGGCGGTACGTTTATACTCTGGCGTTCAAAAGGTTAAATTTAAACGGCGCAATAGCAAGGTAACAAAAAAAAAATATATTTAAGAATAAAATAAAACTTACCTCGGACTGATAAACCCGACATAATGCACTTTCATATGACTCATGTACCCTTGCGAGTTCTTGTTGGTCTGCCCGCACACCCTACACTAATGTAAGCGAGATGGTCGCATCATCTGTCTAGCCCTTTCTAACCAACGGCTCATCGTGCAGAACGTTCGTTCCGAGCCACGGAATTGTCTCGATATGTAATGGATGGTCACTCATCCACGGACCTACCTTGGCAAGCGAAGCTTAACCTTAGAGTTTGACCCATGTGGTTGTTTATACTTAGCTACTAGTATCGTATTAAGTTTATAATGTGCTTACCTGGGACGTGACTTACTGGACACCCTTGGTAAGATTGGGTGACGATGACGATTTATTTATTTATTTATTACTTTAATTAAAACAGTTTAAAACCAATTACAGTAATTAAAAAAAACGATAGACTTGACCAATGTTTATGCGTATAATATAAAGGATCTAGTACTCACTTCGGACTGATAAACCCGACACAATGCACTTTCATATGACTCATGTATCCCTGCGAGTTCTTGTTGGTCTGCCCGCACACCGCACACTTGTACACACGAGTCGGTGAGGGCGCCTGCTTCGGTGATATTTTTGGTGACTTCGGCTGCGTTGTGGTGACACGTGGTGACGATTTCGGTGATGGCTTTGGAGTTTGAGATGACGGTGCTTTTGTTTGTATCCTGTAAGGAAGAATGGAAGATTTTATACTACTGCAGCGGTATCTACAACGCCACATACGAACAACGCGTCATACTGACGTCACACAAAATCCTGCATCTCGCAAGCATAGTTTACCGCGCCACTAGCATATATACAACGGCCCGACATGAATCATCGGGCAGTTGCCCGCCAGACATGACACCCGTCTGGTCGGAGGATCCTCCCTCTATGGAGGATTAGTGAACTTTACACCTTGTTCCTCATACCTCTATACTACCTACAATATAATACATACTAGTTTCTCCCCACGACTTCGTTCGCGTGAAATTTCGACCCTCGACCCATCGCGTCGCGTCGCCTCTCCCGCCCTCGCTATTCATTCAACAAAGTAGCGTTTAGCGGTTTTTATGATTTTTATGCGACTGCCGAGCGTGGGTTCCTGGGTTCAATTCTCAGGTCGGGCAGTGTTATTTTAACAGCCCCGAGACTGTAAGATGGTGGTGTGTTACCGTGTCTCGGTGCGGACGTGTATATGTGTGTGCTGCGCCTGATCTATCTCCGGTCGTGTCGGATTGCCGCCACATCGGACTATGAGAGTGAGGAAAGAGAGAGTGCACCTGTGTCTCCGAACACACGCCTGAACTATAATAAGTGTCCCGCGCCGAAGCCCGCGCCTTGCAGACTTTAGATCTGTAGACCATTTTTTATTTTACCAAGTACATGGTACTCGTTGACAGGCCTACGCTGTCCCTATACAGAGTTGATATGACAGAGGCATTAAATTACACTACGTATACTCATCATCTGCCTAGCCTTTTCCCAACTATGTTGGGGTCGGCTTCCAGTCTAACCGGATGCAGCTGAATACCAGTATTTTACATGAAGCGACTGCCTATCTGACCTCCACAACCCAGTTACTGGGTAATACGATACCCCTTGGTAAGACTGGTTGTCAGACTTTCGGGCTACTGACGACCCGTAACGACTATCAAAGATCCACGAATGGCAGCCGGGACCAACGGCTTAACGTGCTTTCCGAGGCACGGAGGGGACTTGGTATGTGAAAATGGTCACCCATCCACGGACCAACCGCGGCAAGCGTAGCTTAACCTGATCGATCGACCCGTGCGGCTGTTATTACTTAGCCACAAGCCCCTCTACTACTACACTACGTATACTATACGTGTTTACTGTTTAGTATTAATTCGATACGGTATAAAAAATAAAAAGCGCCAAAAATGAGAAAATATATTTTTCAAACAAACTAAAGCTTACAAATCAGAGTAAAACGCAACCACCCTTTGTAAATAAATTTGACTGACCTTAGATACCTAGGTAACAAAGTGGCAACGTCATTATCGTTGTAAGGTGCATGACCTATGCTTAGACATAATCAGCTGTTAGGAAAGATACATCGTGTTCAAACGGAGCAAAAACTTAAAAAATCATTTGCGACTAAACTACTGCTCCTATTTAATTGATTTTTGGTACAGAGCTTGAAAATGGTACCTAGTATAGGCCGTTTAAAGGAAAGCCCCTCTGTCGTATCAACTTTGTACATACCTATTGTAATTTGAAAACATTGTAAAAGCCAATTATTTTTAAAAGAGTAACCGTGGAGTTTCTTGCCTTCTCCATAGGAAAAGACCAATTGGAACCGTGCACCTAGCTTCGGACGTTTCATGAGTGCCCATGTTGGTTTATGTGAGTTAAAATATTTTGATTTTGAATGCTTGTCTCCGTTGAGATTTTCCTCCATGACCGAAATACGGTCTGAAAGACTATTCTAATAGTACATACTTGACTCTTTTCGGCGTCTCCAATTTGACAGGCTCCTTGTCTCTAGAGCGCTTCAGTCGCGTTGGCAACGAATTGTCTTCATTCTGGGCTGGATTCTGAAATTGGTGACAATTATAATAAAATTAATGACATTAATGGTGAAATGTGGGTGTTCTTTACATCACTGCCTATGCCTGAGTGGATACAGGCGTGATGTTGTTATGTAATTGAGTTCGTTTTGGTGTTTCTTCTCAGATCAAGACGTTAGGAAACAGCAACCACATCTATTATTATTATTATTTGGTTAGATACACTATACTCTGTTCACTAGGTTCACGGTTTTTTGACAGATCGAACAAGTGAGCAATTTTTTTGTCTAAACTGATACACGGCCGGTATTATAATGTCTGTAAGAAGCCATATGTAAGATAATTCAATAAGATAAGGCAGTTTATATATTTATTACGTTTTAGATTATAGATTCATAATCCGTAACACTAAAGGTTTTCGCAAAACTAGCACGAAAATAATGTTATACCTCAGGGTGGCGTTTTATCTCCTTTACTTTTCGCAACATTTATAAACTCCATTAACAAAAAACTTCTTTCTTCCTACCACCTTTATGCAGACGATTTGCAAATTTATAAACAAGCTGGCCACTCGAATTTAGCTGATGCGGTACACATTATCAACAAGGATTTGGTTTCAATCTGTGAGTGGAGCGAGGCGCATGGGTTGCAGGTTAACCCATCGAAGACTCAGCTCATTGTTGTTGGCAGCTCAAGGATGATCGCCAAGATAAACTGGTCGCAGCTTCCCCAGGTTCTATTTAACGGAACTGCTATTCCATTCAGCGAAAAGGTTAAGAATCTTGGGGTTTGGATCGACAAACATCTTTCCTGGGGTCCTCAGCTACAGGAGGTAAGTCGAAAGATGTTTGCATCTGGTAAGTCACTGAGACGGTTGCGGAACTTTCTTCCAACTGCCACTAAAACTGCGCTTGCACAATCTCTTTTACTTCCCATCCTTGACTACGCTGATGTCAGTTATCCAGATCTTACTGAGGCACAACTAGATAAACTTGAGCGACTTCAAAACTTTTGCATAAGATTCATTTTTGGCCTGCGCAAATATGATCACATTTCTGAATTTCGTACAAAGCTCAAGTGGCTTCCCATACGTCTTCGCCGGAATTCTCATATCTTATTTCAGCTCTACAGTATTTTGTTTAATCCTAAAACCCCCTCTTATCTTAAAGAACGTTTCAAGTTCCTTCATGACACACATAATAGATATCTGAGGTCATCGGAAAACCTGAGACTAGAGATGCCGATGCATTCCACCAGTTTCTTTGATAAATCTTTTACCGTTCAAGCAGTACGGCTATGGAATGACTTGCCCGTGTCGGTAAGGCGTGCTGAATCGTTGTCCGCTTTCAAAATTATGATAAAAAAGCACTTCCTCTCTCCTTAACCATCATCATTATTATTTATTATTATTCTATTTATTTTTTATTGTATTTTTTTTATTTCTTTGCTCTTGTTCATGTTTATTATTGTATGTATATATTTATTTAGATGAGTAAAATATACTTTATGTATGTATTAATAGTATAGTGTAAATGGTACACCACATACTACCTACTATATTTGCATCTCCTTAATTTTTTAATCCATCCAAAGGTTGTCTTTAAAAGATCGCTCTTAGCGATAAGACCGCCCATTGTGTCACCCTTTGTAAAATTTTATTTATTCTATGTATGTTCTGTAACTTTTATGGTGTACAATAAAGAGTATTCTATTCTATTCTATTCTATACAACAGTCTCGCGAGAAGTATTTTGGAGTATTGTAGCGTTGTATGGAGGCCTCACTTTGCCACCCATATTCTGAGGATCGAGCGTGTACAAAAGCGCTTTATGTGGCATCTAGCTTTTTGTGAAAGGAAACACAAGTCATTACCCTCATACAATTCCCGCCTGCAACATTTTAAGGTGCAACCCTTATCAACACGCGGAGATGTCGCAGATGTTTTATTTCTATTTAAACTGTTACGTAACAAAATTGACTGTCCCGATTTACTTAACCTAATTAGATTTCGGGCGCCTTCTAGATATCCTAGGAAAAGCATAACGCCTCTGTGCCCGCCATATCGAAGGTCTGTACTTGGTGCAAACTCTCCAATTCCTAGATTATGCAAGATCCTCAATAGCTGTAGTGACTTGTTGGATATACACCACGCCAGTGTTAGTGCAGTTCATAAGGTAATTTCGTTAAACAAGCATGCGACACACTTGTAGGGATATTGCTGTTTACATTTTGTTTATTTTTATTTTGCACACTAATTTTCTTTAATCGATACTCAAATCTCATTGCTATTGTTAGTTTAATTGTAATTGTATCAAATTTGATAGAATAATTTTGTTGTTGAATTCGGTTGTTTATTTTTGTTTCTTTTTAATTTGTCTCTATTGTTTTGTTTTATTAACGATTATGTCTTAATGTTTTTCTTGTATTTGTTATGTAATTGGATATTTTATATTTTTTACCTTACCACAGTCAGTATTTTGTATTTTGATTGTTGTTGTATTGATTTCTTTTTAAATGGTCAATGTAATTTATTTTATTTAGTCTAATTTATAATCTTATTTTCATATCAATTATTATTTAATTTATATCTTGTTTACTGGTTTATAATCAAATTAATTTCACTCACTTGTATTTTTATGAATCTGTCGTAATTTAATTTAATTTAATAATTAATGGTTTTACCACTGTTTCTTGTGCTAGCGGTGTTAACCTATAATTAATTGTTGCACCCGCAATTGTATCCTATTGTAAATAATAAGCTGATGTACTGGTGTAAACGATTGTTGGTTAACCTTAATAAAAAAAAAATAAAAAAAAAAAAAAATTACGCATTTTAAAGTTAACTTTTACGTAATCTGGAATAGTCAACGCCAGATAATTTTATCCGAGGAATAATTTTTGACAGTTCTTCCGTTTAAAAACTGTCAGACGTCCATTTTATTCCATGTATAAAATATATCTGTCGATTGAAAAATCAGCCGCAAGTTGTATAAATACGGTTTTATACCTTTGTTTCCTTCTTCAAAATCGATTTCGGAGGACCCTTCGATGATTTCGGTTTATCCTGTAAGAAATATAGTGATTTAAACTGATATTTCCAGTAAAACTAAACTACATAAGATCGTTGACCTAAAAAAGAATATCATCAAATATTTTAGTTTTTTGTTTTAGAATGTTTAAATATCAATACCCATCAGTTCGTCTGCGGAGTTTCTCTAGCTAATTTAATTTTGAACCTATACCGTAGATATACCGACCGTAATAGGTAACCTAACAAAGAGAAAGCTTCATACAAACGCGCAATGATAGGTGCATTATAGTATTTCTATCTCACGAAACGACGCGCGCTTTACTTGTGGTAACCAAGTTTACAAACGCTGTGAATGTGTGCGTGAAGACGAGTCGCGTCAGCACATAACACATATACGTTCACACTTCCGACTTCGTCGTTGTCTCGGACGGTACCGAGAGCTCCTGTGCTGAGAAGCACATTCACATCGTGTTTGTATATTGCGTCCCGATCGCGTCGATTATGTTCTAAAACTCCCTCTCACCGTTGTTTACATTGTAAGTACCACAACTAAGGGGCTTGTGGCTAAATAATAACAGCCGCACGGGTCGATCAATCAGGTTAAGCTACGCTTGCCGCGGTTGGTCCATGGATGGGTGACCATCTTAGTTTTAAAAAAAACGTTGCCCCACACTCGGAATTACTCCTGTATTGTGGGTGTGTTTACAAACATTTAAACTCACATACACAAACAGCCAGACCCGGGACAACTACCAATAGTATGTGTAGGCAATACAAAAATTTGTTCAGTGCGGGAATCGAACCCGCGACACGCATGGCAGCAGTCGATCGCTCAGCCACAGCGCTAACCGTGTCGTCAAATACCAAGTCTTCACATACCAAGACCCCTCCGTGCCTCGGAAAGCACGTTAAGCCGTTGGTCCCGGCTGTCATTCGTGGATCTTTGACAGTCGTTACGGGTCGTCAGTAGCCCGAAAGTCTGACAACCAGTCTTACCAAGGGGTATCGTATTACCCAGTTGGCTGTGTATGGAGGTCCGAAAGCTAATTCTCGTAATTTAAAACGATCAAAATCTAGTCGCAGTCTCATCTCGGCGACAAACAAATGTCAAAAACTTGTCAAAATGTAGGGAAAATATAGGGAATTTTTGACAGTGAACATTCCTAAAATTACGAGAATTGCCCCTCAGATAGGCAGTCGCTCCATGTAAAATACTGGTATTCAGCTGCATCCGGTTAGACTGGAAGCCGACCCCAACATAGTTGGGAAAAGGCTAGGCAGATGAAGGTACCACAACTAAAAAGAACAAGATAAAAAACTTTTTTTACAAAAACTTTTTTTTTTTATTCTTACCTTGAAGCAACTGAGTGACACATTATCATCTTTCGAGTTAGTGCGATGACGCGTCATTCGGGGAGGGGTGGGAGCTCGCTTGTTGAAGCGGCTGGTCCGGGAGTTCGTTAGTATTCTGCTTTCCAGCTGTTGGGGGACAGAAAAAGATGTAATTTATAAAGAAAGAAAGAGAAAACGTTTATGTGGACACAGTTCGTGAAACACAAATAACAAAATAAAATTTGAAAATAATGTTATAGAGGTATGAGGAACAGGGTGTAAAGTTCACTCATCCTCCATAGAAAAGGGAGGATCCTCCGACCAGACGGGTGTCATGTCTGGCGGGCAACTGCCCAATGAATTATGTCGGGCTGTTGTACATATACTAATTACGCGGTAAACTCTGCTTGCGCGATGCAGGATTTTGCGTGACGTCAGTGTGACGCGTAGTTCGCATGTGGCGTTGTAGATACCGCTACAATGTCTTAACTAGACTGCGTTGTTGACAATTATGTTTCCAAAAGTGTAAATAAATGTGTTTCTGGAAAAATAACTGTAATACCCACACATAAAGTTCAGTTTGCGCTACAACTTCAAACATTTTATTACATTTTCAATAGTTCTAGTCATTCTGAAATCAACTTAATTTACACTACAGTACAGTTGATATTTGTTTATTCGAATCCATCCAAAGGTTGTCTAAAGATCGCTCTTAGCGATAAGACCGCCCATTGTGTCACCCTTTGTAAAATTTCTATATAATTTATGTCTGTAATTTATATGGAGGAAAAAAGAGAAAAAAAAAAGAGAATAAAGAGTGTTTTGTCAATTCTATGTGAAAATAAAATTAATTGGAAATAAGATTTTAAACTAGGAATACAATAGTGAGTGCACGCCTCAAGTGTGTGTGTAGTACTTGTAACAACTTCAGAACAAATGACATAATATAGGTCAGAAAAAGTTGCAATAGAAACTAATCTTTATGCATGCCTACATTAAGGTTACTTTTCCTTAAATTATGAACAAAAATGAAACATGTTTATCTATCATACCTTGACTTTCAACTCCGGCTCCCTCTTGATCTTGACCTTGGGAT
The DNA here is from genome assembly GCA_949629185.1 of Apamea crenata. Lineage (NCBI taxonomy): Eukaryota > Metazoa > Arthropoda > Insecta > Lepidoptera > Noctuidae > Apamea > Apamea crenata. The sequence goes on along the minus strand of OX451382.1, from coordinate 6,670,136 downwards.
TCAGTTTCTTCTGCTTGGAAAGCGGTTCCCCATCCGAGTCTTCGTTCACGTACACTGGCTCCGTAAGACCGAGGATACATTCACCAGCGTCGGGCTGAAAATTCCGGAAAATTAATAATTAATTCATGATATTAATATTACGCACTCTGGTAAGGAAACGCACCAGAGACCAACCTCACAAAGGTCGCACCAAGGCGAGTGCATGCAAGCTAAGGAAGCACTTCCAACAACTGATGGCTGCCTCACGAAACAGGGGGTCTACTCCGAAGTAGTATCGGCCGTTTCCTGCTACGACGAAGTTACTATTTGGTTCGGTCGGTCCCGATCCTACACTCTTTCGAATATTAACTATGGTCCTAACCTAACTGAGCCGATCCGAACTTTTTTTCGCATTTTTTCAATAATATTCGGTTCGGCCATGTGTCGGTCCGATCCGAACATTCGCACTTCGGAGTAGACCCTCCGGAGTAGACCACTTCTCCGTCTAACCAAACAAAAGCTGCGTACAGTTACTGCAGCTTTAACTGACGACGGGTCATTTAATAAACACCTCTTTGTCATAGGAGTCACCGACTGTTACAGATGTTAAACTAGAGTTTGTAAGAGGAGGTCTGAAAATACTATGGAATTCGATTTTCATGGTTGATTAAAATATGATTCGCAACCTTAACAAAATAGCTTTACATAGTTATATTCATTAGAATCAGCAATAGAACTTGTTGAGTTACAAATGTCCATGTAGTATGATTCAATAGAGTAATATTAACTTAGAGAGATATTAATAATTTTTATGATTATAATTCTATAAATATATATTTGTTACGGCCGCGAATCAGATTATGATCAACATACAACCTGGGGGGCAATTCTCGTAATTTTAAGAACATTCACATTCTGATCTCAGTCTCAATCTGTCAAAAATTTCTCTAATTTCCCTACATTTTGACAAGTTTTTGACATTTGTTTGTCGCCGAGATGAGACTGCGACTAGATTTTGAACGTTTTAAATTATTAGAATTGGCCATCAGATTTAGATCAACATACAACCTGACCTGAGACCTCAAATTTTATGAGAATTCAAATTTATTACGTTTTTACAATTTGCAATGCAAAAAACGTGATAAAATTTGAATTTCGCTGGCTAACCAGACGCTTTCACTTTAAAGAAACGGCGGCATGTCTTCTGCACGCCGTGCTGGCCACAAATAAATTGGGAAACAGCAGGAAGATGACTAAGTTGCATGCTTACCGCTCCTCTAGGCATGGATTGCGGAGGCAGGCCGAGCCGCAGTCGCGTCCGCTTGTTTGTCTGCCGACACATCTCCAGGAACTCATAGAAGTCGTTCACTTTATCCACACATAGTTCACAGATGAGGGGTGGCATCTTATCGTCTTGGTGTACCTGAAAAAAAAACATATTTATTTAATAAGTTACTTACTTATATGAAAAAAAAAATATAGGTCAATAGATAGAATAATAGATAGGGGGCTTGTGGCTAAGTAATAACAGCCGCACGGGTCGATCGATCAGGTTAAGCAACGCTTGCCGCGGTTGGTCCGTGGATGGGTGACCATCTTTACATACCAAGACCCTCCGTGCGTCGGAAAGCACGTTAAGCCGTTGGTCCCGGCTGTCATTCGTTGATCTTTGACAGTCGTTACGGGTCGTTAGAAGCCCGAAATCTGACAACCAGTCTTACCAAGGGGTATCGTATTACCCAGTAACTGGGTTGTGGAGGTCAGATAGGCAGTCGCTCCATGTAAAAAACTGGTATTCAGCTGCATCCGGTCAGACTGGAAGCCGACCCCAACATAGTTTGGAAAAAGGCTAGACAGATGATGATGATGAGGTAAATAGATAGAAGGTGACTGGGACAGACTGGATGCGGAAGGCGGAGGACAGGGTGTTGTGGCGCATCCTGGGAGAGGCCTATGTCCAGCAGTGGACTGCTATGCTCCCTGTGGGGTAAAAGCGTAACACACTATCATTATTATTATTTACTATTACTATTTTTATTTTTGTGACTAATAATGTAATGAATAAGTTTAATTTAATTTATTTTATTTTATTTTATTTTATATTTTATTTTATTGTCTTGTAAAGTGTACTAGGTTAAGGTTTCTATGGGTCTATGCCACCCGAAATAAAGTTATTATTATTATTATTATTAGCAATAACTTCCATTTTGACAGTTCAACAACATTCATTGCTGTCTTTACGTTGTTGAGCAGACAAATGTTTTTATCATGTAAAGCAACGGATTAGCAATATCCTTCAAAATGATTCAGGTTGCGATTGACAGTGTGGGTTCAATGAGGGTGCTGGTCGGGGTATCATGTTACCCAGTATCTGGACGATTCCCGTAATTAAAAACATTCAAAATGTAGTCGCAATCTCATCTGCTCAAAATTATCGTGTTTCATTTAAAAATCTTAGTTGGTATAAAAAATATAACATATTAATTGGGAGAAGGCGCAAATTTTTCAAACGTTATCAAGCAATGGATTAGCTATATCCTTCAAAACCATTTAGATTATGTTCAATGGTATGTTACAGAATTAGGTTGCTGATTAAAGGTCTATCCACAGCCATACATATCAGGGCCGTGTCTCAGACACGGACGGACCGTGCTCCGTCAGGGGCTCAAAAAAATATTGGTGTCTACATTTTATATGAACTCGTTCACACACGTCTGTGTGCGGGACTGCGACGGAGCTTCAGTGCCTGCCTTGTGTGTGCCACGGCCCTGTCAGATCCCGGACATGGCCCAGATATGTGTGGGTAGACCTAGTATCTGAGATTATGAACACTGCTGCAGTCCTTGTGTTTCCAGCCTCCTCACCAAGTCATCCTTCCATCTTTTCAAGAGTTCTTCCCTAATTCCACATGTAATAAACTAGAATGAATGAATACAAGATTTAGCTGAATCCAGTCAGACTGAATCAACATCAATCTAGTTAGGAAAAGGGAAGTAAAAATTAAATAATATTTATTTACTTATTTCTATTGAAGGACACTGAGAAACATCATCATCTGCCTAACCTTTTCCCAACATGGAGCGACTGCCTATCTATCCTCCAAAACCCAATTGCTAGGTAATACAGTATCCCTTGGTAAGACTGGTTGTCAGACTTTCGGGCATCTCACGACCCGTAACGACTATCCAAAGATCCAATGTCAAAGATCCCTGAATGACAGCCAGGAGAGTTATTGATATGTAAAGATGGTCCCCCATCCATGGACCAACCGCGGCGAGCGTAGCTTAACCTGATCAATCGACCCGTGCGGCTGTTATTACTTAGCCAGAAGCCCCTCACTGAACGACACACAATAGAAGTTTTATTGTCAACATGTCTGGGGGTCTCTAGTGTCCCGCAGTGTTATGACGTTTAAAAGTGACAGTTAGGTTGAAAGGGAATCATTTGTCTTGGCAAAGACAAGAGTCCAGGAAATATGGAAAGCATGTGACTAATTTGATGATGAATTTAGAAGGAAGTCCAAAAATATGGGTGGATTGTGTGAGGAATGGATTTCAACATAAAAGTACTAATTACAACTACATTATATTATAGCTGGTTGCTATCCACAGACATATTGATAAGTTTTATTGAGAAAATTCACTATGCAAGCTTTAGTTAACCTATTTTCAAACTTGTTTCTAATGGGTAACAAAAATGAAGTCTTACGAGAAATATATCACATCTGTGCTTTTCAAAACACCCTAATAGTATTTTAATGTAGTTTATTATTGTTTCGAATAGTTCTTAACCAATTTAATCCTACTTTCACTCATTTGTTTGACAACAAACAATATATTTTCAAATGCCATTATTTACAGGAAGATATGATTGGGAAAGCTTGAATTAGAGTCCAATAGATTGGAAATATGAGCAAATTTGTTAGTAATGAAGTATTTTTGTTTTAATTACCTCAATTTGTACACAATCGCGAACTTTTTGCTTCAGTTCAACATCGGTGTCATCCATGTCGACTACATTCTGAATTATCGGCATTTTGTAGCCGGCACCAGCTCCACACAGGCGACATGCTCTGTATATCTCATAAATCGTCTCCTTGTCCTTTTTAGAATTCAACTGGCGATCCATTTTCGACATTTTAGCATTTCTATGTAATTTAACAACTACGACGACGATTGCCGCTTTTCCGCCATTAGAAATGATACCACAAACGAAAAGTATGAAAATCACAGCTAAAAATCAATTTACAAAACTCATCTTTTATAATAATCGACTAAATTGTTGAATCCACAAAACAACAAGCCAGCGGCGCTGTCAGTGAACAAATCAAAATATGATAGAGTTTCTAATTTTATTTTTCAAGCATCTTTAGGGTTCCGTAGTAACAGAGATCCTTGTCCTCATTGCTTCACCAAGTCTGTTTATCCGTCCGTGTTTAAACTCAGAGATCTGATTCTAAATATCTGTAATTAATTACACATGGTTATACAGAATAATCACGACGATTCACCCCTACGAAGTTGTGAAAAAAAATCATGAAATTCTTTTTTTTTTAATATAGTTTAATCAAATGTGTGTTGCATTAATTATAAAGAGCAAACCGATGTACTCAACCGAGAAAAATAGAGCTTCCTGCCCTTAGAGCAATAGACCAACAAGGTATAGAATTAAAAGAAACCCACCTAGGAGAGGGCCGGTTTTCTTTTGACCATTCATACAGAAATAGGAGAGCTTACTTTGTCGACGTATGCAGAAAAGCTGTAGCTCGTCTTCAGCAAAACGTTTGTGTTTTGTTAGCTCTTTTTTTCGTGACATCATTTTTCTGAGAAATTATTTAGAACCTGTGACATCTGTAATAGTCAATGGTAATAGTCGGCTTTTTATGACCTACCACTATTTCTTCCTTCTAGTTCTATATTATCTGTGGGTGGCTTGTCAATGTGCAGTGGTTTTGCCTGGTGTTTATTCGCTGAATTTTGCAGAAAAGTGCTAAAATAACCGCGTTTGTATATTATTGCATCAAGAAAGTGTCGGCGTGTGCCGATTCCGCGTTTTTCAGTGTATTGTTTCTTGTAAGTATTGCGTTTTTCAACTGAAAACTGTGTATGTTTGTATAAACCTACCGATTTGAACGGTGTAACCGCCTTTCGGTTTGCACACATTTTTTCATGTCATGACTGCACTATTTACTTTATTTTCAATGATTTTGTGGGTATTACGAGAGAGGTTCACCTAATAAAGATATTTCTGGGATATAAAATATTTTTATAACCTTACACCTAGAATAAAATGCGACTATACACGATTTCATTTAAAATATTCGCCTGACCTCCGCAGCGTTGAATTTGGTCGCCTAATATGTCATATTTTGGAATGTCTGATTAAATTCTTGTGATTATTTGCTATTTTATCAAAATTCATAAAAATTAAACAATTTGGCAAATCAAATTGCAGTGATATTTTCTTCAGTTTCAAGTTTGTAAAAATTAGATTAGCTTAATTTTTTTTTCATAATTATTAACTTCAGAACTAAGGTTATATTCGAAACTTCAGTTTTGCCCAATAGTTGACCTTGGCCTAATAAGAAACTCAAATTCCTTCAATATAGTGTAGTTTCGTTTTCGCGCTTAAACTAACCTTACTAGAGTACTACTACAAAAAACTAGAAAAATAACTTAACATACTTTACCCAGGCATGACTGGAAGGTGGTCCCAACATAGTTGGGAAAAGGTTAGCCAGATAAACACACTTCCTAGCCTTTTCCCAACTATGTTGTGCTGCTCGGCTTTCAGTCTAACCACATGCAGCTGAATACTAGTGTTTTACATGGACCGACTGCCTATCTGACCTCCACAACCCAGTTACTGGGTATTACATACTCCTTTTGCCTCATTTACGTTCCCTAACTACTGGTCAATCAAATATTGTTTAATAGAGACACAAGTGCTTGCAAAAAAATTGTACACCTCTGCCTTGAACCAGAACTGTTATAGTATCAGTTCTCGTTCAAGACAGGGTCTCTTAATATTTATTACTAGCTTTTGCACCCGGCTTCACCTGCGTGGAGGTCGGAAATTATCCCACGGAAACATATAATCGGGATAAAAAGTGTCCTATGTGTTTTTATAAATTTCTAAAATTAATCCAAATCCTATTGCCTGTTGCAAATGGGTCCGCATTTCAAGATTAACTAACTATATGCCATTGCAAACTTTATTATTTGCCTTAGTAAAATTTTGAGATTAATGGTACCAAAGTTCATGTATGTGGATGATTCTTGAAAATTGTTTAATAAACTTCTTTTTACTTTTAACTGTTTCTTGTTTTAGAAAATTTGGTTTCATTGAAAGGTTTGCTAAAGTATGAGGTACCCAATGAAATAGAAGTTAAGACCATTTGATTTGCGATTTGAGGGAAAAGTGATAATTAGTGACAAATTCTTTAAAAAGAAACCGGCCATGTGCGAGTCGGACTCGCGCACCGAGGGTTCCGTACAATTTAAAATTATTCAAATATTTTTATTATATGATGTAATTAAAAATTTACGGTTTTCGCAATTTTTTCTTTATCTGTGCAATATGACGTTGCTTCGTACCAAATTTCAAGATTCTGAGTTCATGGGAAGTACCCTGTAGGTTTTGATACCCTTGCGAGTGTTGAAAATTTGCGACATAAACGGCTGTATCTTTTGATTGTGTTGGCTTAGAAGTTTGATTTTTTCACAGCTCCAAGGGTCAGTAGACCTGAGTATTTGATATAAATTCCAGCTTGATACATCCACGCGTTCCTGAGAAAAAGGGTCTTGTTGACAGACAGACGGATGGACGGACAACAAAGTGATCCTATGAGGGTTCCGTTTTTTCCTTTCGATGTACAGAACCCTAAAAATACAAAAAAATTGAATTTTCTGGGGTGCTTAACTGTTGCAAATAGGTTCCTCTGTCACATCTTGCGAAGAATACGTCAAAGGTGTACCTTTGACCCCCCCCCCCTTTGACCTTTGTATTTGTTTTATTTTTTTGTTTAGTTTAGTTTTATGATCTTTCTGTACGAGTCGCAATAAATACTTTTTCTTTCTTTCTTTCTTTGACGTATTCCTCTCTTTTTTAAATTTTTTTATGAGCCGTTAATGTCCTACTTCTGGGCAAAGGCCTCCCTACTCTCCTTCCACCTCTCTCTGTCCAGAGCTGCCAAGGACCAATCTTTATGAAAGGAGTCCAGCTCATCCCGCCATCTCCGTCTGGGCCTGCCGCGATGTCGTTTGCCATTAAGCGGGACCCACTGGGTCGCATGTTTGGCCCATTGATCGTCTGACATGCGGCAGATGTGTCCAGCCCAATTCCATTTAAGCGTGGCAGCTTTGCGAGTGACATCAGTTATTTTAGTGATGGAACGGATACGTCAAAGGTGTAACTTTGACGTATTCCTCTCAGGATGTATTATTCAGGGTGACTTGTAAGTCACTCTGTATAATATTGATAAAGGATCGAGCCTTTCCAAAGTCAATATAACACCTCCCACCCACAAAACGCGTGGGTTTTCAAACATCCTTGCTTTTCATGAGCTAGCAAATATTCTTTCGGTGCTGTTTATAGTGTCCCCCGAGACGTGATGCCCTAAGCAACTGCTTAATTTGTTTAGGGCAAAATCAAAAATCATTTATTCAAATTAGACTGAGAATCAGCACTTTTCGAACGTCAAAATTACAAAAGACAGTCCCCCCTGCACCCGGCACGCGTGGCGCAACAAACTCCCCAGCAGCACAGCTGTCTGTTTAGTTAGAAAGTACTTGATTCTATACAATACTAGGTATGTAAAGTAATTAACATTACAAGACACAGAAAATTAAATTATTTGCCATAAGTCAGCCAGCCACGCTATTATAATAACACAACAATACAATAAAAACTACACATACTCAAAGCAAACAATAAATTAATTTAAATAAAATAAATACTACCTAAATAAAAGCCTCCAGGCATAAAGGGCGTGACAGCTTAGATATCTATGCATTGCTGGGTTATGTTCACATAGCTGTCACTTGAAGTCACAAATGATAAACTAGGACCATCGAAGTAAAATAAATCCGGAACAGGCTGAGAATTCATTGCCCCCTCTCTGTGAGAGGGAGTGGGTTGGTAGATGGCACATGTCTTTGAATTTTTGGTTCTAAGAAATGCCGGTTTCCTCACGATATTTTCCTTCACCCTTTTGAGAGCAGTGGTGATGAAATTATTTACCTACACAAAGTAAAGCGCCTGCCTGGGTTCGAACCTACGACCTATGACTCGTAAGTCGGCGTCGCTACCACTGGGCCACCACTCTCCTGTATGTAGTTCTCCGATACTCCCACTAAATGTCCCGCTGCATGACTGCACGCTGCTAGAAAGACTGCTCTGAATTTGTGGCCTAAGGGTCCGTCCCCACAAGCGAGAGAATCGCGACGATATTATCGTCGTGGCACGGATGTCTATACACTCTCTTAGAACGTGTCTCCACACGGCGATATCATCGCGGCGTGAATTTGATGACACGGCGAGAGTATCGCCGTGATTCTCTCGCTTGTGGGGACGGACCCGTGGAGATGGCGGCTAAGAGAGTGTATAGATAGAAATACATAATATACAGTACGTGCCACAACCCACAACGATAATATCGCAGCGATTCTCTCGCTCGTGGAGAGGGCCCCCAACAGAATTTGAATTTGGCGCGCGACCTAGAAACTCTCGCCGTCTGAATAGGCAGACGGCGTAATTAGGTAATAACAGACTTACTAAAACAAAAAAATAACCCTGAACTATCTATGTACAATGTTTATAAACATAACTTATATAATATCATATACCTAGCATTCTATGTAGGTATATAAAATTCTCAGAAACGATTGCACAATGTTTACAAAACATTGCGTAATAATTTCCAGCTCTGTTTCTCTCTTATAAACTACTAGCTGCGCCCCGCGGTTTCACCCGCATAAGTTTCGATCCCGTGGGAATGTCGGGATAAAAAGTATCCTATATGTTAATCCTGGTTATAAACTATCTGTGTGCTAAATTTCGTCAAAATCTGTTCAGTAGTTTTTGCGTGAAAGAGTAACAAACATCCATACATCCATACATACAAACTTTCGCATTTATAATATTAGTAGGATTTTAGTCTATTTGTCATTATTAACAAAACAGGTTTTGATATTAAAGTTTCCTTTAATTTCAAATCAATGTGTTGTGTTGCTTCATGTTTTATTTATCATTTTGCACACCTCCCCTTGTTATGTTGCACAATCTTTCATTATAAGGAAAAACTGGCCACTATAAATACGCTGTCTGACGCAAATTTTGCTCAGTACGACCAAATCACCTTGTGATGCTGGTTGTTTTAACAAAATACGTTGTATGAGGTTGAAATTATACACACTATATTTCGACATAAACACAAAACTCTTTAAAAAATATAAAAACTGTTCAAAAAAAAAAATTGGTGAAAAAAGTTTATAAAATATTTGACTTGTTTGTTAAATAAGAAGTTGAAAAAAAGTAAAAAAAAAAGTTAAAGTAAATTTAAAAAACATTGTCCAGTTCCAATACAATATTTAAAAACAAAAAACATAACTTTAAATTGTTATAATTATAATCTACAAGTAAGTTAAATTTTCTTCACTCTTCATAGTATATTTTAGTTTATTTATTATAGTCTTAATTCTTTATGTATTTATCATCTGTATATATTTAATCGTCATTCGCCAAATGGTAACGTGTAACTGGGTGGTAGAGGTCGGATAAGCAGTCGCTGTGTGGAAAATACTGGTATTCAGCTGCATCCGGTTAGACTGGAAGCCGACCCCAACATAGTTGGGAAAAGGCTCTCCTGCCGTTATCCTAATTTATTTGATTTCGGCGCAACATGTCTGTTTCTTCCACATTTCTCTATTAGGTTCTACTCACACTTATTCAGCTCTGTTCAGCTTCTGTCCGTAGAAAACATCGATTCTGTATGGAATGCGTACGCATCCGTTCAGCTTTACGACCGCGTACGCATTCCATACGAAATCGTTGGTTTCTATGGACAAACGCTGAACAGAGCTGAATAAGTGTGAGTAGTCCCTTAGGCTCAATTTACACTGCCGCGTAACGGAATGGAAGCGATTTTTTTTTGTCTAAATCATAATGAACTTTATGTCAAAAGTGTAACGCACAAATTAGATACACACATACGCACAGGCCGCGCATCTTCTGGAGAATTCTCGCGCATTCTCGGGAATTTCCGCAGTCATAAGCTCGTATCTAGTTTGTACGTTGGACCGTTGACATAAAGTTCATTTTGCTATGTACGAAAACTCGATTCCACTCCGTTCCACGGCGGTATAAATTGAGCCTTAGTTGTTATCTCGATAGTCACCCTTTCTACGCATAACTTTTTTCATTCAGTCTATCCATCGTCTGTTTGTATACAGTTATACACACAAGGTCATTGTCCTTTGCAAAACCTGAGTCATCTTTTGGTGAAAGGTTTTGTGACTACAAAAAACGCGTTCAACAGTAGGTCATGTTTTGACCAGCTTTGAGCTAGAATACTAGAATCACCTGAATTTTTGGTTATTTACACATAACACAACGCCTGTAATCCCCGAAGGGTTCGGCAGAGTTGTACACACGACGACATATATCGGGCTATATTATTCCAGTTTTAGCTCACCTCACATTTATTTATAGGCTTTTCGTACAATGAAAGGTTTTTTGGGTGTGCTTACAAACATTCAAACTCATATATACACAAACAGCCAGACCCGGAACAACTACCTGTAGGCGATACAAATATTTGTTCCGTGCGGGAATCGAACCCGCGACGGCGACACGCAGCGCAGCAGTCGATCGCTCAGCCATAGCGCCAACCGTGTCGCCAAAAAAAAATATAAGTCTTCTTTTAGACCCCAAGTTAAGGGCATTTAGTAAAAATGTTAGTTTATGGGTCACATTCATCCACCCAACATTTTACAAAGTAATATAATAAAGTTACTTTACAAAGATGGTTACGAAATCATAAATATCGTAAACATTTTTGAGTAAGGTGACATAACTGAGTGAGACTGCCTCATTGGCGTCTTGGTCGCCAGCACGATTCTTTAGCGTGGTAGTCTGGGTACTCTGGGTTCGAGTCCCAAGCACTGACAAAACACAGAAACATACTTCAATACTCTTAGTTTACCTATTTAGCATGATATATATCAAAGGCTTATTTATTATTAACAAAATACTAAAATATTAAGTCTTGCTCTCGTAAAATACATCGATAGTTGTGGCGTAGATGTGACGTCTTTATATGAAAGTATAAAGTGTATATGCCACGCCCTAGACACGTCATCTTTACCTAAGAGCTTACACACAATCCGATCTGACGGCACGGTTGGCGCAGTGGTTAACCGATTGACTGCTGCGCTGCGTGTCGCGGGTTCGATTCCCGCACGGAACAAATATTTGTATGACCTACAATTAGTTGTTCCGGGTCTGGCTGTTTGTGTGTGTGAGTTTAAATGTTTGTAAACGCACCCACGATACTGGAGAAATTCCTAGTGTGGGGCAACGTTTTACCCAGTAACTGTGTTGTGGAGGTCAGATAGGCAGTCGCTCCATGTAAAATACTGGTATTCAGCTGCATCCGGTTAGACTGGAAGCCGAACCCAACATAGTTGGGTAAAGGCCAGGTTCATGATGATTAAGCGTCGATATGCGCAGTAGGTTTAGGTCGCAATTATATATCACTCTGACGTCATCCCACGCCATGTTAACTGCGTAATGAAAAGTACCTAAACATTGATGTCGTATGCGGGTTCGATTCTCGTACACATAGAATATTTGCAAGACCAAGGTTGTTCATTGTTCACGGGTGTATTATTGAAATCATTAGCATCCTTCCGAAAGGCTGAAAGCTCAAAATAACACCTGAATGTTGATACATCCATAACACAGATATATTACTTACTAGCTGACCCAGCAAACGTTGTTTTGCCATATAAATTATTTCTAGCTGCCCTGCGCTACTTCGTTCGCGTGGTGTGCTACCCCCTACCCTACTCCTACACTACTCCTACCCTACTTCTACCCTACTCCTACACTACTCCTACCCTACTCCTATTTTTCCTGAATTTTCTTTGCTATAAACCTCACGGAGCCCGAGACCTTTCCAACGAATGCAAAACCGTGGAAATCGGTTCGTGCGTTCTGGAGTTATAGCGTCAGGAAGGAAAACCCGACTTATTTTTATATAGTAGATTATAAAAAGTAACTTCCTCTGTCTGTCTGTTACCTTTTTACGCCTGAACGGATTTCGATGAAATTTTGCACAGGAATGTCTTTAATTTTGACAGCTCAACAATATTCATTGCGTTATTTACGTGGTTGAGCAGACGAATTTTTCGAACTTGTGAAGCAATGGATTAGCAATATCATTGATAGTGTGTTACGTAATTAGGGTGTCGATTGTAAATACTCGTAGGATGATTTCTGACCTCCACGCGGGCAAAGCCGCGGGCAAAGGCTAGTTATTTATATTTCTAAGAGGCCAATTCTCGTAATTCAAAACGATCAAAATCTAGTCGCAGTTTCATCTCGGCGACAAACTAATGTCAAAAACTTGCCAAAATGTAGGAAAATTAGACGTATTTTTGACAGATTGAGACTGAAATCAGACTGTGAATGTTCTTAAAATTACGAGAATTGCCCCTCTGGTATTAAAACCACCATTTCTGGTATTATTATTCACTAAAAATTAAGTAAAATGATTACTAAGCCTATGGACTCCTGTCTGAAATATTTTTTTTCTATTCTATAATATATGCGTGCACTGACTGGACAGCTCCAGGTCCACTCAATCTGTGTGGTTCTGTCCTCAAAAGACCATTTCAGACACCAATCTACATGGTCTTTATTTATGATCTGACCAAGATTATGTCGGTCTGGACTATAAAAGAGACTGTGACCTCTGAGTTTGTGTCGGCCTTTCTTCTCAGAGTAGTCAGACAGGAAACGCCGACCTCATCTACTTTTTAAAATATGATTGACGTGTATAAGTGTCTGTAAAAATATACTTAGAAAAATAAAATCATTTATCATTTAATAATAATTTTCTTTTGTTACAGAAAATGATGGTGAAAGTCTAATATAGTGTATAAGTGAAGTAAAAAGTGAATTATAAGCAAAACCAGTAAGGAAAGTCGTCACAATGTTTCAAAAACCGGCTTTCGGCTCCACTACCGCCAATTTTGGTAAGTACCGATATAATTTCTCGTAACTGCACGAACAGCTCCTGCTTATAAGCGGCACCCTAATTGCGTAACACACGATCAATCGGAATCGGTTTCATTTTGACAGTTCAACAACATTCATTGCGTTATTTACGTTGTAGAGCGGACGCATGACACATTTTTTGAACATATCAAGCAATGGATTAGCAATATCCTTCAAAATGATTCAGATTGAGATTGATTGTGCGTACAGACTATATAACAAAACATGTTATAAAACATAGTTAAATAATAAACAAAACATGTTATAAAACATAGTTAAATAATATGTTTTATAAATGTGGACGATATGTGTTACAAAAACAAGTTATATAGCATGTTATTAGTTTGTGCAACAATATTATAAATTATAAAACTTCTGCGCATGAGTCACATCATGTCGTGTACTCGATGTGCGACCGCGGCGCGCAGAACTGACACGTATTGCATTGTTATATTACACTGTTATTTTAATGTGTACGGTCTTGTTAAATGTTTCATTGTGATACAATAATGTGGACGTGTTATACATATAGCAGAAGTTATAAAACATGTTACTTAATCTGTACGCGCTTTACACAATACACATTACACAATTAGGGTGCCGCTCGTGGAAAGAGAGATAGATAGATATTTTATTTTGCAAATATGGGTAGGTCTAGGTACAGCCGCCAGCACATTAAGCTGCTACAATCTGTCAAATTTCTTTAATAGATTTTCAATTTTATCGCAAAAGTATTAAAGTTCAAGGTTCTCCTGCCGGGGCGGCGGGATTTTCCGAAAGGTTAACCGCTGCCCTGGAACAGAAAGGGCTAAGGAAGAAACACGGATGGGTTTTAGTCAGTAAAAGTCTGACACTCCCTTCCGCTCCACCCAGAGCGGGAGGGGTCATTTGATGATTTCCCATCCAAAAAAAAAAAAAAAAAAGTTGATTGGGAAAATTTGACAGTTTCGGGTAGCTTGAGCTGCTGGCCTCTGTGTCATATATGGTGTTAAAGGAAAATAGGTTCCTCTATATTTTGCCAGTAGGCATGCAAAAGTTACAAAAATAAAACTGATCTACTAAACCATAATTAAATACTAAACTTTTTCAAACAGAACAGGAAACAACACGAAACCAAACATTATTCTTATTTTAATAATTATTGTAAACAGTCTCAAGTTTCAAAGCAAAGCTATTCAAATCAAAATCAAAAGTAATTTATTCAAATTAGGCTGAGAATCAGCACTTTTTGAACGTCAAAATTTCAAAAGACAGTCCCCCAAAACGCTCGCCCTTCACCACTTCCGAGTGCTTTCGCTGGGAAGAAGTGGCGCAACAAACTCCCCAGCTAAGAAATATAAATAAATGTAAGTAACTAGTACTTTGCCCGCGACTTCGTTCGCGTCAATTTCATATTTTCTCCTACAAACTCCAACAACTATTCCGCCCCTTGAAGTAGTAGTATTAGTTTTCGAAAATGAATGAATTATTCATTTAATCTTATATCTCGCGACATATTCGCCAAAAATGTAAACAAATATGAGTTTATGGAAAAATAACTTTAATTCCTACACAATAAAGTTCAGTTTACGCTACAACTTCTAACTTTTTCAATAGTGCTAGTGACTCTGAAATCAACTTAATCACCATTAAAATAAAGTTGATATTTGTTTAACTTGAAATAACGACAATTTGAAACAAATAAATTTTGAATTATAGGTAAGTATTCGGGCCAAATTTTAAGTTTTTAGATCAAAAGGATACGATTTTTCACATAAATTGTATCCCCCCTTTTCCCCCCTTAGCATAAGCATAAGGCTAATCAGACTATAATGTTCCCACTGCTGGGACACAGGCCTCCTCTCGGCAAGAGGCAGTGGGCCGTTATCCACCACGAATCTTCAAATCAGTCTTTTCCGAATTCAGAAGGCCAATTCTCGTAATTTAAAACGTTCAAAATCTAGTCGCAAGTCTCATTTCGGCGACAAAAAAATGTCAAAAACTTGTCAAAATGTAGGGAACTGACAACTAGGTAGTCTTACCAAGGGGTATCGTATTACCCAGTAACTGTGTGGAGGTATAGGTTGAATATGTAGCCGAGCCATTTTCCTCCATCTTTTCCGAATTCTAATCGAAGCTTATGTAAAACATGAAACTAGAATTATCGAAACGACGAAGAAGAAATACGACGCAATTTAAATTGTGCAATATTTAAAACAATCCATGACGTATGAAAGCATTGGTGACTCATACATGCAAATATTTGTATGCATGAGTCATCTCCGTTTACTTGTGACGTAATGGCGGGAAATCCATACTGCGGTATACAAGTTCGATTTAATGTTGAGGAAAATTAGTTTCGATTAATGTTTTGTGACTGCCTTGTTCGTTTAGTGATCACTAGGGTCTGGGGTTCGATTCCCGAGTTGGGTTAAGTGGTATTGGGTTATACCATCAGGAACTTCTCACGACACCAAATAAATTGGGATAAGGACAGTAGAATGATTTTGACGATACATATATAGAGGTATGAGGAACAGGGTGTAAAGCTCACTCATCCTCCATAGAAAAGGGAGGATCCGCATCCGATATCGCGGTAAACTCTGCTTGCGAGATGCAGGATTTGCGTGACGTCAGTATGACGTGTTGTTAGCATGTGGCGTTGTAGTTACCGCTACTCATACACCTCTGCCTACCCCTTCGGTTAGTACAGGCGTGATGTAACTAATCTATTATGATATCGTATTGCTGTGTCCTTTAGATTAAATGTGTCAAGCGTTGTTTTCCTCGGTTTTAATACATAATAATACGCTTGAATTCTCGGTTGGGCAGAAGTCTATTAGCGCACTTTCAGAATTTCCTTGTGAAAATAATGCAATAACGATTTGCCCGACCTGGTAATCGAACCTAAGACCTAAAGCTCAGCGTTTGTCTCTACAGGGTGGCCGGGACATCGACGCGCATATGTAACCATGGATCCAGCACATGAGTTTAGACCTCATAGAGTCGAAATTTTTCGTCGGTTATCAAAAAAAAAATCTTCTGTTTCATAGAAAAGTGGTCAAAATGTATGGAACAGCAATATTTTTTTTTAATAACCAACGAAAAATTTCGACTCTATGGGGTCTAAACTCATGTGCTGAATCCATGGTTACAGTTTGCGCGTTGATGTCCCTGCCACCCTATGACCCTATACATATAATATAAAATCTGCCTAACCTTTTCCCAACTATGTTGAGGTCGGCTTCCAGTCTAACAGGATGCAGCTGATTACCAGTATTTTACATGGAGCGACTGCCTATCTAACCTCCACATCCCAGTTACTGGGTAGGTAACACAACACGATACCTATGGCAAGACTGGTCTGACTGGTTTCGGGCATCTGACTACCCGTAACGACTGTCAAAGATCAACGAATCGTGGAAACGTGCTTTCCAAGGCATGGAGGGGCCTCATTTTGTAACGGACGGTCACCCATCCACGGACCGACCTTGGCAAGCGTTGCTTAACCTTGAAGATCGACCCGTCCGGCTGTTATTTTTAAGCCACGAGTGGTAATAAAACCTCTTACAATTTTCTCAGGTTCCTTCAATTCGGGGACATCGACAGCTTCGCCCTTCGGGGGCTTCAAGCCAACGACCGGGACGAGCGCGTTTGGCGCTCCGCCCGCGTTCGGTGCAGCTACCTCGACGCAGCCTGCTACTGGTGGAGGTATGTGTTCTATATTACATTCACAATTTATGTGATTTCGAAAAAGTAACTTTAATGCGTTCGTATAAAGTTTAGTTTCACATTCACAGCGTGTTTGTACAATCACGAGCGTTAATATGTCAACACTTGGAAACTTTCAATAAAAACTTTTGCGTGAAATAACGAAAACAACAATGAAATACGACACAAAATCTATGGGTTCGAAAATACTATGTTCGTAGCAACATAAAATTTCATTCAAAAATAAAGGAGTAAATCGCTTTTGAATAAAGCAAATATGCATACTTATGCTCGTGACTGTAAACTTGGTTAACACAAGTAAAGCGCGTGTCGCTTCGTAAGATAAAAATACTTAAACCTTGTATGGTGAAACCTTGTAATCATATCAAATTCCACTAGGTCTGTTCGGCACCACCAACACAACCGGAGGCCTATTTGGGGGCTCCACAGCCTCAACGTCGACCGCAGGCTTCGGCGCCAGCACCTCGGGCTTTGGATTCGGGGCTGCGCAGCCGGCCACGGGAGGCCTGTTTGGAAATACTTCTACTGTCGGTGGAGGGCTGTTCGGGGCTACGCATAATCAGACTGCGTTTGGGGCCAAGCCTACTGGTGAGTTTCCATTCTTATGCCTGATTTATACGGTGCGATTTAATTGCCAGTGGCATGCAATACGTTAAACCTACAATTATTTATTACTAGCTGACCCGGAAAACGTTGTTTTGCCATATAAATTATTTCTAGCTGCCCGGCGCTACTTCGTTCACGTGGTGTCCTACCCCCTACCCTACTCCTACCCTACTCCCACACTACTCCTACCCTACTTCTACCCTACTCCTACCCTACTCCTACCCTACTTCTACCCTACTCCTACCCTATTCCTACCCTAATTCTACCCCACTCCTAACCTACTCTTACCCTACTCCTACCCTACTCCTACACTACTCCTACCCTACTTCTAACCCACTCCTACCCTACTCCTACCCTAATTCTACCCTACTCCTAACCTGCTCCTACCCTACTCCTACCCTACTTCTAACCCACTCCTACCCTACTCCTAACCTACTCCTATAAGTAAATAAAAGTATTAAAAAAAACAACATCCTATGTCCGTCTCCTAGTTCTAAGCTACCTCCCCACCAATTTTCAGCCGAATCGGTTCAGCCGTTCGTGAGTTATAAATAGTGTAACTAACACGACTTTCTTTTATATATACCTATAGATTATTTATTTATTTATCCTCACACTGGAACGCCATACTGCAATTATGACGGCACGGTTAGCGCAATGGTTAAGCGATTGACTGCTGCGCTGCGTGCCGCGGGTTCGATTCCCGCACGGAACAAATATTTGTATGACCTACAATTAGTTGTTCCGGGTTTGGCTGTTTGTGTATGTGAGTTTATATGTCTGTAAACGCACCCACGACACAGGAGAAATTCCTAGTGCGGGGCAACGTTTTTAAAAACAAAAAAAAAAAAAACAATAAGTTACACCATTGGAGCAAAAAATCACTTCATGTGCTGCTTTCCATCCATCGTGTGTGCGGTGGACATCGAACGAGTGACGATGGATCACCCACGCTCACGCAGCGTGCAAGTGCAGCATTTCTCCATAGCCCCCCATTACTCCTTCCATATTGCGCTCTATCATTGCGAATTTGGAAATTCAATGGTCTTTCAAAGTAAATACATTAAAATTGAAAAACGGAAGTTTTTGAGCTGTCTTGCCTGACAGATAAATAAAGGTTACAACGTAATTCAGTTGTTGCTTCAATGTTATTATATTCCACAAGCAACAAAATTGCATTGTGTAAATCTGGCTTTATGGACTAATTCTCAGAGAAAAAAAAACCGCATTTTTTACGGCTATTGACATCTTTGGCAAAGAACTTATTTAAAATCCCCATCACCAGGCTTCGGCTTCGGCGGAACCACCACAACAGGCGCTACGGCCGGCGGCAGTCTCTTCGGATCCACACCATCTACGGGAACTGGCCTGTTTGGGCAGCAGACCACCACCCTCGGCGGTGGAGGACTCTTCTCCACTAATACTGGTAAGTGGAGAGATTCATCATAGAATAGAATACTCTTTATTGTACACAATACAAGTTACAGAACATAAATATAATATACTAGCTGACCCGGCAAACGTTGTTTTGCCATATATACATTATTTCTAGCTGCCCGGCGCTACTTCGTTCGCGTGGTGTCCTACCCCCTACCCTACTCCTACACTACTCCTACCCTACTCCCACCCTACTCCTACCCTACTCCTACCCTACTCCTACACTACTCCTACCCTACTCCTACCCTACTCCTACACTACTCCTACACTACTCCTACCCTACTCCCACCCTACTCCTACACTACTCCTACCCTACTCCTACACTACTCCTACCCCAGGGTGGACATCCCTTATCACTTAAGGGTTTGAAAAAAAAAAAATAGATAGTAGCCGATTCTCAGACTTACTGAATATGCACAAAAAATTTCATCAAAATCGGTCAAGCCGTTTCGGAGGAGTATGGCGACGAAAACTGTGACACGAGAATTTTATATATTAGATAAAATTTTACAAAGGGTGACACAATGGGCGGTCTTATCACTAAGAGCGATCTTTTAAAGACAACCTTTGGATGGATTAAAAAATTAAGGAGATACAAATATATGTAGTAGGTGGTGTACCATTTATTCACCATAATCGTTTGAGAAGATTCTCTTGTCTTCATCTGCCTGGTTTTTTTCCCAACTATATTGGGCTCGGCGTCCTGTCTAAACAGATGAGCTGTCTGTCAATATCTTACAAGGGGCGGCTGCCTATCTGACCTCCACAACCTAGTTACTGGGTAACACGATACCCTTGGTAAGACTGGTAAATGATAAATGATAAATGATAAATGATTTTATTTTGTAAGTAGGTTTGTACAAACACTTTTACACGTCAATCATATTTTAAAACTAGATGAGGTCGGCGTTTCCTATCTGACTACTCTGAGAAGAAAGGCCGAAACAAACTCAGAGGTCACAGTCTCTTTTAAAGTCCAGACATAATCTTGGTCAGATCATATGAAGACCATGCAGGTCGATGTCTGAGATGGTCTTTTGAGGAAAGAACCACACAGATTGAGAGGACCTGTCCAGTCAGTGCACGCATTTGTCAGAAATCAGTGCAGCTCAACTCAAAACTTAAGGAGCTCGACGATTCGACGAACAATACCAAAGAAAGGACATTTGGGTAGGCCGCATTAATTACTCAAACTGCCAGACCATGACAAAACTAAGAGAACAGAGAGAAAAATAAAATATAATAAAAATAAAGTGACCCACATAGTATTCACATTCACAATAATTAAAATAATAGAATACTTTACAAAGTAAGCAAATGTCACAGTACTTATATATAGAATTCATTGATGTCAAAGTGTATATAAAAAAGAAAAACAACAACAAAACAGAAAAATAAGAACACTACATAGGTAAAAAATTGGAAACATCTCAATCCCAAGCCTTTTTGTCCTCGATATAATCCTTAACGGTATAAAAGGCTTTCTGGCACAACTTACGTTTAATGAATGATTTGAATTTATTAAGGCTTAGATCTTGAACGGGGCTTGGAACTTTATTGTAAAAGCGTATACATTGGCATCTGAACGAGCCACCTATTTTCTTGAGCCTTGTTATAGGTACAACAAATTTGTGTTTGTTCCTAGTATTTATATCATGGATATCACTGTATTTTTTAAACAATTTTATGTTTCTATGGGCATATAAAAGATTTTCATAAATATATTGAGAAGGCACAGTCATAACATTAATCTCTTTAAATTTGTCTCTGAGCGAGTGTCTCGGACTTAATTTATAAATTGATCGAACAGCTCGCTTCTGCAAAACAAAGATAGTCTGAATATCGGCGGCATTTCCCCACAATAGAATACCGTACGACATTACACTATGAAAATAGCTAAAGTACACTAAGCGGGCTGTCTCTATATCAGTTAAATTACGAATTTTTCTAACAGCGTATGCTGCGGAACTTAGCTTTTTTGACAATTTATCAATATGTGGACCCCACTGAAGCTTAGCATCCAAAGTTATGCCCAAGAATACTGTGCTGTCTTCAGGATTCAATTCTTCGCCCTTTATCAACACATTCGTTTTCACCTGCCTAACGTGAGGTAGCGTAAACTTAATGCATTTAGTTTTTTTCTCGTTTAAAAGTAAATTATTAACATTGAACCAGTGGACTACTTTAGAGATCGCGCTATTTACATCGTCAGTAACCAGCTGCTGACGTTTAAGTTTAAATAAAAGTGAAGTGTCATCGGCAAACAACACTATATCATGATTATCCTTTATGAGGTACGGCAAGTCATTTATATAAATAAGAAACAAGAAAGGACCAAGAATTGAGCCCTGTGGGACTCCCATTGTTACTATAGATCCGGGAGATCTTTTTCCATTAACGACAACGCTCTGAATCCTGTTACTCAAGTATGAAGTAAGAAGATTCAGAGCATTGTTCCGAATTCCGTAGTGGCGGAGTTTCCCGATTAACGTTTCGTGAAGAACGCAATCGAATGCCTTGGACAAATCACAAAAGATGCCCAAGGCATCGCATTTATTTTCCCATGCATTATAAATATGTCCTAAAAGTTCAACACCGGCATCAGTAGTTGAACGACCCCTTGTAAAACCGAACTGTTTGCCATGTAATAATTTGTGTTTATTAAAAAATCTTTGCATTTGTTCTAAAATTAATTTCTCAAAAATTTTACTAAAGGTAGGTAGTACAGAAATAGGTCTATAATTTGTGGGGTCTGATGTACTACCCGATTTAAACAAAGGTATTATTTTACTATTTTTCATGAGATCAGGAAACTCCCCACTGTCTATACAACTATTAAAGATAACAGCTAGAGCAGGTGCCACAATGTCAATAATAGACTTAGCAACTTCTACAGAATTACCCCACAAATCTGCAGTCTTTTTAACATTTAAAGTGTGAAAGGTTTTAATTATATCTCTACAGGTAATATGTTCAAAATGAAATTCCGAATCGCAACCATTAACATTTTCCTTAAGCAAAGACTCAGCAACAGAAGGTGATGAGTTTAGGGATTTAGTAGTTGAAACGGGAATATCCGAAAAGAAATTTTCAAATGCCTTGGCGACTTGTGAGTCAGATTTTATTATGTTGTCATTAATAGACAGGCTGTAGTCAGTATCTCGATTGCTAGATCTCCCCGCTTCACTATTAATAATAGTCCAGGTCGTTTTAATTACATTACTGCTGTTTTTAATCTTTGAACCCAAATAACGTGACTTGGCCATATAACAAACTTTTTTAAATAATTTTGAATAATTTCTAACATACAAATTAAATTCATCAGTGTTAACATAAGACCTTTCATTGTACAGTTCATAAAGCCGTGTTCTACTTTTATGAATACCAATGGTAGCCCAATCACTGAAAGATGCGTTACTATTAACCGAGATAGTCTTGGGTATGAAGGTGGAATCAAATTGTTTACAGTATATATTAAAAAAAATATCATAAAGATTATTAGGATCAGCATGAGTTGACAAAACTGGTAATTTATCAATGAGTTTAACTTTAAAAGCCTCCAAGCGACTCGCAGTTTTGGGGTTAACAGTGATATCCTTTTTAGCCACTTTTTTGTTTTGGTTTTGAATAGTAATCCTTTGCCCGCAATGATCAGAATCTAGTAAATTTATAATTTCTTTGTGGCTTGGTATAATATCTGTATAAATATTATCTAGGCATGTGGCACTAGTAGGTGTTATTCTTGTGGGCTCCAAAAATAGGTTTACAAGATTGTAGGACTGAAACAGGCTTAAAATTTTACTACAAGAACCTGAGTTTTCTAACAAATTGACATTAAAATCACCACAAATGATAACGGACTTGCTTGAATTACAAATCCTGTGTAACACTTCATCCATTACCTTTTCAAAGCAGTCATACAATCCTGAAGGGGGTCTGTACACACTTAATACAACCAAGTGCTCCAATTCTATACAGGCAATTTCAACTGTACGCTCAACAGATAGGCTCACAATATCGTTACGATCTTTAAATTTGAGCTGGTTACTTACTAAAATTAAAGAGCCACCATGTATAGCATTTATTCTGCTGAACGAACTACCAACCTGGTGATTACTAAAATTGAACAAGAACTGGTGACTTTTCAGCCAATGTTCTGTTAAACAAAGAATATCAATACTATTAAAATTCATAAATAATTCTACTTCTAAATCTTTGTTCATAAATCCTTGAATATTTTGATGCACCAGGTTGATACTATTTACTGATTCTAAACTTTTTATTGAGTTGTTTTTGCAATTCTGAACATTATAGCTAGAGATTGCCTCTATTGTCTTAATTTCTAATTTAAATTATTGGCAATGTCAGTAATTGTGACCAAATTATTTGTACTGTCATTGCATTGCTCAAAAGAAGCAAGTTGTTTAGCCAAATTTTTGGCTGTGATAGAAAAAAAATATGATAGCGACATAGCTATCTGTCTCTTATAATATTTAGGAAGATAGTACATAACAATGTTATGTCTATCTTTTGTCAAATTTAAATTATTACTAACATAATTGTTAGTATCAATCAAATGGAACATGTTATCATTAAATGTCAAATTATGCATTGTCATATTCAATTCAAACCTTAACCTATTTTCTTCCTGTGGCAAACTGTTACTGTAAGGGAATGTAAACAACACAACTTTTCTTAAACTAAGTTTGCATAATGTTCTATGATACTCAAGCAGTTCTCCTTTGTTTACATTTCCTCTATTACCCATAAAAATTAATAATGTTGTATCCTGGGTAAAGTTACATTTAGTAATTTCTTTCATAATATGAAACAAAGAACAACCAGGCATACAGTAATTTAATATTGAGTGTCCCGGATACTCATGTGTCAATAAGTGACCTAAGTCTTTACCTATCTCATCACAAAATAACACAATATCATCCTTTAGACTTTGTTTACAAGGTTTATTGGAGCTATTAGTAGTAGGAATTATCAAATCAACACAGGGCTGCAGTAAGGAGGTGTTGCATGTTGTCAATGAATGATCCGGCGTAAGATCAATGGATGGTGTCAGACAATGCTCACAGTTAGTTTTTTGTGAGTTTACCAGTTCATTCATTGCCAACACATATTCCCTCATTAGGTCTTCAGAGGTATTATACTTATTAGTCATTGAACTAAGTTTCTCCTGTAGATGGTCAAGTTCTGATTGCATGGCATCTGTGTCAATGTTGTACCTCCTAGTACTCTGCTCCAAGTTATAGGAATACATGTCTAATTGTTTGAGCAAATTCAACCTTTCTCTATTCAATTTAACATTTTTGATAAAGAACCTTTGTCTTTTTATCATTTTTTGAGTTTTAACAATGTACTTATTAATTTTGATGTATTTTTTAATTTTATTTTTACTGCTTACTACCCTCACTGAATTATATATTTTAGATTCATCATCATCTGTCAAATTAATTGTGTTTGTGGGATTTATGGCAGAAACCATTGACGGGGCAATAGGCATCAACTCACTGAACAGACTTTGATTCAGCGAGGCGGTGATGTTAAGATTGCTTGTCTCAAGTTGTATTATTTGACTTTGAGCCTCATGTAGCTGCTGTTGTAATAAATGTTTTTGACTAAGAGCTTGTTCGTACTCTATGCTACACTGGCTGAACCCGTCCACAATAAGTTGAAGTCTATCCCGTTCCTCTATGGCATCAGTGTATTGAGTATATATCTGACCCATTTCAACTTTTAACTTCCTATTCTTTTCATGGGCATCAAAGAGCACCCTTTCATTGTCATCCAATTCCTTAATTAGTTGGTCACAGGATTCCTTTGACGCCTTTAATGCGCTCAAAGCCTCATTGAGTTTGGACTCTTCGAGGCGAGCGTGGGCGCTGCGAGTCATGGTCATGATTAAGACTAGTAAGGAAGCGACAAGAAATTAGATGAGAGAAGATAGTTGTGGTAGAAGTTGAAAAGATGATTAGTTGAAAGGAAAAATGAAATTTAGATGTAATTAAAAGGAGTTCTGTCACCAAACCAAATTAAGGTTATGTTTACGTTCTAAGGTCATTGGCATCAATAAGTAGCCTTACTAAAAGTGAACAAAGTAATTGCTGATGTAATTGAAGTACGTAAACAAACCAATAGCAAGTAAAATTTATAGAATTGTACCTGTTAGCAAGATGACAATGCAAGATTCACTTGTGCCGGTAACTGTCACCGATTTTCATTGAAATAATTACACTTAATTGGCACTAGCTATGTGAATTTATCACAAAATATACATTATTGTCCTATTTACTTGAAGAGTATTTGGAAATATGCCGCAAAAACAACGAAATTTAATATTTTAAGATTAAAAATTACAAGAACAAATTTTAAACAGCTGTTAGCTGTAGTGTTGCCACAGGAAAAAGTGTATTGGGTATTGTGTTGCTCAGTAACAGTGGCGTGCATCGGTTTTCAGAATAGGTTTATTGTGTGCGACCGTATCGAAAGCAGATGAAGTTTTAGAAAAAGTTTGGCATTGTAGCCTATAATGTTCCCACTGCTGTCACACAGGCCTCCTCTGGGTGAAAGGGAGTGCCTTATTCCACCACGTGGGCCCAGTGACATCTACCAAGATGTCACTAATACATTTATGTGTGATAGTTTCTGTCTAAGGCAGGAATTTAATTTCTTCGTATTAACTTGAACGAGTAAAGACCAATGACAATGTGCGACTAGTACGGGAGTCGAGTAGGCCGTCTGGCGACTGCCTACTGCCGCGCGTGTTTGTATGAAGATTTTGTTTTTTGTTAGGTATGATAATTTAGTGGGTTTCCTAATTGTGGGGCCACACACACGCTAGAATGTAATTGACAGGATTATGGTGATTTTTCGAGGTAGGCACTGCTTATATGCCTTTATGCAAAGCACGCCAGTGCTCAGTAATTAGGTTATAGAGGGTAGATAGGCAGTCGCTCCATGTAAAATACTGACAGTCATCTGCATCGGGTTAGACTGGAAGCTGACTCCAACGTGGTTGGGAAAAGGCTAGGTAGATTGGTTTGATTGAAAGTCTTCACTAGCATTTTTCGCAGACAACGCGTTGATTTCACCAACGTCATATAATTCTCTTAGCCGATAGTAATTTATTTCAATTTTATTTCTGGATATCTGTCGTTGGTGAAATCTGCCCAAAGTCTGTCGTAAATGATATACCCGAAGTGTGGAACTCTCTGCTCTGTCTGTCTCTCTGTGTCTCCCACATTTAGCCCGTCTGCCTTCAAAGCAAGAGTGAACAGGCATCTGGACACGCTCGTTCCATTATAGCTGATCGAGGTCAAGAACAGGGGGTCTACTTGGAAGTAGTATCGGCATCCTGCTACAAAGTTACTATTTGGTTCGGTCGGTCCCGATCCTACACTCCTACACTCTTTCGAAACGAATAGACTATGGTCCCGACCCAACTGAGCCGATCCGAACTTTTTTCGCATTTTTCAGTAATATTCGGTTTGGCCATGTGTCGGTCCGATCCGAACATTCGCACTTTGCACTTCGCAGTAGACCACCAGGCCCATTTAGCAATTAAAAAAAAGATATGTTATGTAAAAAAAAATATTTCCTATCTTTCTAGCGGGTGCCTTCGGTCAACAACAGCAGCAGCAATCAGGCACAGCACACGTCAAATATAACCCTGTAGTGGGTACCGATGTGGTCGTGAAGTCGGGCACCTCGCAGAGCGTGAACATCAAACACCATTGTATCACATGCATGAAGGTAAGCCATCTTTATTTATTTAAACTTTTCGCACATAAAATAGGTACAGTCAACAGCAAAAGTAGATGATCAAAATCAGAAATTCAATACTAATTAACGGAGTTCGCGTCAGAACTGTGTGGCGTCGAAGTGATTCAAAAGTATGACACTGAGTCTGACATACTTTTGAATCACTTCGACGCCACACAGTTCTGACGCAAACTCCGTTCATTAGTATTAAATTTCTGATTTTGATCATCTACTTTTGCTGTTGACTGTACAAAGGCGGACTTAATACCTTAGGCATTCTCTACCAGGCAACCAAGTATTTCATTGTATATTCTCTGTGGTTGTTTTTTGTCCGCATTTAAAAACAGGATATAAATATTTTTCCTCGTTTTTCTAGATCTATCTCTGCCCATTTGATTCCTTTGGTTAAGGTGGATGCTACAAGGTAGCGCGCGAAATTCAAATTTTCTTACGTTTTTTGCAATTTGCTGGTCAGTACTAAGTTGTACGTTGATTAAAATATGATTCGCGGCCGTAACAAATATGTATTTACAGAATTATAATTATTAAAGTCATCAACACAACTCTCTAAGTTGAAGTAATCCTACTGAATAACTATTTCATTAAATCTTGACATTTTAGGATTATGCTAACTTAACGAATTGTATAACTGATTCTAATGATTATAATTCTGTAAATAATATAATAATAAGTTTTATTTCTCCTCACAATGACAAGCTTATTCTATGTTTCACATAATCTTAAGTCTAATATTTTAGCACTGTGAGGAGCTGGTGTCTGAGTTAGGCGTAAAATGCCTGTATTACAGATCACCAGGTCCCCACCCCACGGAAGAACAGAAAAATTTACTTAACAAAAAACAAATATTGCAATCTAACGTTATAGATAAACTTAAGTTATTGTAATTTTGAGGGTAGACTTTAAAACTAAAACTAGGTAAAAAGCAAAAAGTTAATAAGATAATAAGAGCGCCTTTATCTGTCTGTATGTGTGTATGTGTGTGTGTGTCTATGAGTGTGTGTAGTGTTGAGTGTCCGGTGTTGCGTGCCGATGTGTACGGGAAAGGGTTTTGGTGCAAGTTATAAACTTATGTCGTACTAATTTAATTTGAATGAAGTAGACTTTCTGTAAAATTATAATCCAAATTTTTTAACCAGTCAGAAACCAAAGACTTGCATTTGATTTTTGGCAAGGGATATAGCGTTAAAGCTCGATTTACCTTATTGTACAAAGGACATGGCTAAATGACTGCCCCCAGCATGTCTAGTAACTTCACATTAACTCGTAATATTTAAATATTCATTCATGAATTATTAAGCGTTTAATAATTTCCTAGCGCTTTCGTGAACTGTTAAACATAAAAAAAGTATCTTAGTTGCTTTTTTTGATTGACATGACAAGTTCAAGGGGAATAATAATACAGTACTGCAACTAGGGACGGGTCATGTCGCTTTTCTAAAATGTCAAATCAAACTATACTTATATCGATTTTTGATAACAGGTATCAAAACGATTTATTTTCTGAAACTAAGAAGTGGCAATTCGGTGTCCTGTTTAGTTGCTTCTTATTGTGTTTTCACAGGGAAACGGGGTTGTTTCTAAGTGACAATCGACTCTATTCAATTCCAGTCTTTTCGTATCAAAATCAAATAAAAATAATTGAAAGCTTCAGAATGTGCTTCTACGTTTAATGTACTACCTATTTTGTGTCGAAAAATATTAACTGAATACAGGTCGACAAAAACTATTTAAGTATATTTTTATTTTTCAACCCAATCGATTATTTTATTGATTCGATTACACTTGACGTTCAATCCCATCTCTATGAAAAAAAACAAACGTCAGATGTTAGACATCGTTGGAACATTGCCGTTTGCTTGTTCGTTGTGGTTTTTCATTTTGGATTTTCATTGACCCTCGCTTGCTTATTGTGTGTGCTTGCCTACCTACTGACCTCTTGCTACTCGACACGGACTTGACTTGCAATCAATTCATCCTGCGATGCATAAACTGCGGTGTAACCAGGCAAAGGCTGCGGCAGCATATCGCCTCTTCATTGCCTGCTTTTCTACTCACTATCTTAGCACGATGGTTAACAATTGAGGTAAGTCATCTACGGCTAGAATCATTCTAGAACCGATAAATATAAGAAACATCGAACAAATGTGACTTCAACTAGTTTACCGTGTTTTCAAAATACATAATGAACTCAATGGCAATGAATCAGAAAGACTCATCTCGTCTCAACACGTCACGACTACAACAGACTGGTTGCTTTAGATGTCATAATAATCAAATGTGTAGGTATTATAAATAATTCATGTGGGTAATAAGGTAATTAAGTTTGTTCTAGGTTCCAAGGGATGCCAACATTTGTCATCCTTGTTATGAGCTGCTGAATTCAGAACCAACTAGTGATGTACGTTTATTTGGTCATACAATAGTGCGCATAACTTGAGGCCGTTCTGTGAGAAGTATACAACGCCATGCAGTGGAAAGAAACGATTCAATTTTGCAGAATTTACCAACGTCACATCCAGCTTTCTATTATCTAAATAAAATGTTTTTAAACACAGTGTGTTTTTTTATCTTTACATACCCGTCCGGTAGCATTTATCATCTTCCTCTTCAGATATTCAGTTTCTCGGCCTACAAATCGTCAGGACTACTGTCCCTGACCTCTCTCTCTCTCTGGTTGTGTTATTGGGCAACATCCAATCAGAATGATTTGATCAGACAGACAGATAACCTAAACTAACTTTTTTATATAATGTTCTTATAAGATTCACAGAATAAATAAATTAATCGCATTTTTGTTGTTTTATTTCAATATCTTTTAAAGTAGTTTTGAGTATGAATGTCGATGGATGGACTGTGTGAATGATGATATGGTTAGAAAGGGGGTGACTACCGAGATGGCGGCTAATAGAGGAGTATGGAAGAAAAAGACATGTTGCGCCGACCACAAATAAATTGGGATTAGGGCAGGAGAATGATGATGATCTTTTAAAGTCCTTGGTTACTCACTGTATTCGTTATCTAGTTTAGGCAGGATTTAACAATCACCACATACTAATTAAACTAAGTCCTCCTGGCGCGTTTGTCTGTCTGTCTGTACGGATGTTTCAACAAACATATTTTGATGGGGTTGTCACTTCCGGAAGGTTTAGCTATACATTCGTGTAGGTTGTATTGACCAATGTAAATCAAGTCAGAAAAATCCTGCCGCCTGAGTGTTTTCTTGCGCGCGTTGCCCCATTCAGCGTCCAGAACCCATCTCTCGAGTACATTTACTATAGGGATTTGGTTTTGGACAAAAATCTAGTGTTGTTTGGGTAACACCTAGGTAAAAGTTCATAGCAATGTAATTTATTTGCAGTTTTTTATGCCTATTGACGTAGGAGTTACACGATTTCATTTTCAGGATTATAAAGATATAAAAAGCGCCTGAAACTTTTTCTGTATGAAATACTAATATTCAGCTATTCAGCATTACATATTGCTAGGTACCATGTCTAGACATTGCTGGAGATTCGTCCATACTTCAGTTTAGCCATCTCCTTTGAACCCTGATAGCAGAAGAACCGATGTGCAAACTTAGTTTTGAAAGATGTTGAGGAACAGACCATATGTTTACGCCGTTTGTTTCTGATTCTTTCTGGTTCAAAAGTTGTTAGGGCATGTTGTTTCATGACCGTTTTTAGGATGAAGAGCTGCCTTACAGTAAGTACGTCCCATTTCGAGTAGAGATCAGTAGTTGGATGATAAAAAGGTAGAAACAAACTAACCTTTAGTAGTGCTCTTTGTGCTCTTTCAACTTTTAAGAGATGAGTTTTACATGTGCCACCCCATGTGGTGATACAGTATTCAAGCTGAGACTGACAGAGAGCATAGTAGACCGATTTTATTATGGATTTTGGCGCAGTGTTCCTTATGGCTTTAAATATTACTATAAGTCTACGCACTCTCGCTGATAGAAGGTTAATGTGATCAAGGAATTTAAGATTTCTGTCAATAATCACTCCTAAGTACCTTGTGGATTCAGTATTTTTAAGGTTGGGACACTGACAAAATGTGTCATTTGCATTTGGGCACAAATGGGAGACAATACTCAAAGAGGGATCAGGTTTGTCATTCGTTTGAATGGAAAATGTGATGTAGGTCGTTTTTTCTACATTTAATGTAAGTAGATTCCTATTTAACCAACTGATCACAGTGTTCATGCCTATTTGAGCTTTGACAAAAACTTCATGCCAGGAGTTACCACTGAAAAGTAAAGCCGTATCATCAGCAAACGCAACAACTTTCGAGTCTGGAGACATTAATTGACATATGTCATTTATATAGACTAGGAACAGCGTCGGTCCAAGAATACTGCCCTGTGGAACTCCAAATGTCACTGGGACCTCTTCACTGGTTATGTTACCGATTTTAACACATTGTGTTCTGTCGGTTAGGTAATCTTTAAAAAGTTTCAACTGAAAATCCCGGATACCCAGGCTTTCGAGTTTTGACAACAGAATGGGGACAGAGACTGTGTCAAAGGCCTTTGCTAAATCTAGGAATAATCCAATGGTTTTCCTCTTTGAATCTATGTTGTTAACTATATAATTGGTTAGTTCTGACACAGCGTCAGCGGTGGATCTCTTGGCTCTGAAACCAAATTGTGCTTGTGAGAGAAGATTATTATTTTCTAAGTAATTAACAAGTCTTTTGTTAATGATGCGCTCTAAAATTTTTGATAGTGTAGGGAGAATTGAAATTGGCCTATAATTATTGACACAGTAAATACATATTTGTTACGGCCGCGAATCATATTTTAATCAACGTACAACTTAGTACTGACCAGCAAATTGCAAAAAACGTAAGAAAATTTGAATTTCGCGGGCTACCTACCTACCGTGGAGCATCCACCTTAAATCGTTTTTTTATTTAAAATTATGGGCATTATCAATATTATCATTCGAAAATTCTGCCTTAGCAGCCAATGAAAGTAATATTCAGATGGTCTTGTTGAGATTAACATATTTATAAAGACCAATGTTGTAAATAATTTGTGTGGTGAAGAGATTACGTGGCATTACATCATCTGCCCAGCCTTCTCCTAACTATGCTGGAGTCGGCTTCAATCTAACCTGATGCAGCTGAACACCAGTATGTTACTTGAAGCGACTGCTTATCTAACCACCACAGCCCAGTTACAGCCTGATTCATACGATCCAAACACAGTAACTGGGTAACATCATACTCCAAGGAGTATGCCCAGTTACTGTGTCAGTTACAGCCTGATCTCAGTCTTAATCTGTCAAAAATACGTCTGATTTCCCTACATTTGGACAACTTTTTGACATTTGTTTGTTTGTCGCCGAGATGAGACTGCGGCTAGATTTTGAACGTTTTTTAATTAAGGGAATTGGCCTTCTGCTCTATGAATGTATGGAAGCTTACATTGAATTATTGTCAACAGGAATATGAGAACAAGTCGTTAGAAGAGCTTCGTCTTGAAGACTACGTGGCCGGCAGGAAAGGCAACACCAGCGGCGTGTTCGGAGGGTTCCAGCAGCAACCTGAGGCTAAACCACTGTTTGGGAATACTTGTAAGCACATTACTTTTAGTAGTGGTGTACAGTCACAAGCACCAATATGTCGACACTTGACAACTTTCAATTGCGATTGTTTCATGTAATAACGAATGCAACTTTGAAATACGACACATTAGATAAACCTATGGGTTCGAAAATGCTATGTTCGTAACTATATGAAATTTCATTAAAAATAAAAGGAGTAAATCGCTTTTGAATAACGCCGAGTGTACATACTTTTGCTCGTGACTGTACTTACGAGATGTAGGTTGTGGCTTCGAACCCAAGTAGGCACTTTACTTTGTGTAAATTATTTCATCACCACTGCTCTCAAAACGGTGAAGGAACACATCGTGAGGAAACCGGCATGTCCTAGAACCAAAAATTCGAAGACACGTGACATCTACCAACCCGCACTGCCAAGCTCACTCCCTCACACAGAGGAGGCCTGTGTGGCTGTGTCCCAGCAGTGGGAACATTATAGGCTGAATATGCTGTAATTGATGCACATTTGCCTGTTTAGAGCATTTTAGATACATTTTTCTCCACAGTTCTAGTGATATATTAGCCACACCGTTTGCTTGTGTTTTTATTTATTCTGAAGTATAGCAAAAATGTGAGCTTTTTCCGATAGGGTGATAACATTTACGCCATCCTGTAGAACGTTTTATTATAAACCATTTTTTCCATACCAGCATTCGGTCAGCCAGCCACAACGAGCGCCCCCTCAGTGTTCGGCGGCGGAAGCCTGGGCGGTGCGGGCTTCGCGCAACAACCCTCGTCGTTCTCCTTCGCTAACAATGCACAGACGACCAACACTACGGGACTGTTCGGAGCTAATAAACCGGCCTTCGGGGCCGCACAACCCACAGGTATGTTGACGCAACTTTCTTAGGTTAAGTGACGCAACTTTCTTAGGTTAAGTGACGCAACTTTCTTAGGTTAAGTGACGCAACTTTCTTAGGTTAAGTGACGCAACTTTATTAGGTTAAGTGACGCAACTTTCTTAGGATAAGTGACGCAACTTTCTTAGGTTAAGCGACTCTTCAACCCGTCCCAAACAAAAAAAGAATAATGTTCCCAGGATTTTGTAATAATATCTTGATTTGTGAGTAATAATATCTTGAGTGTCATTGGAGTTTCTTGCCCGTTCTTCTCCATAGAGATCTACGTTTTGGAATGGGCAACTAGCTTCAACTTTCTGACTAACTGACCGACTATTTAATTTTGACAATTCAAAAGTGCCTGTAAATGGTTTAATTGAAACAATGGATTTGAGTTTGATAATAATTATATCGTACTCAAAATAATAAATACATACACAACTGTGATGCAGTGGACAAATAGTGTTCTTTTACGCTTCTTTTAAAAACTGCAACAGTTAAAAAGTGCAACTACTAGAGAAGTATGGGGGAACCAGATCCCCTGGCCTACCCAAATGTCCTTTCTTTGGTATTGTTCGTCGAATCGTCGAGCTCCTTAAGTTTTGAGTTGAGCTGCACGATTTCTGACAAATGCGTGCACTGGCTGGACAGGTCCTCTCAATCTGTGTGGTTCTTTCCTCAAAAAACCATCTCAGACATCGATCTACATGGTCTTCATATGATCTGACCAAGATTATGTCTGGACTTTAAAAGAGACTGTGACCTCTGAGTTTGTTTCGGCCTTTCTTCTCAGACTAGTCAGATAGGAAACGCCGACCTCATCTAGTTTTAAAAATATGATTGACGTGTAAAAGTGTTTGTACAAACCTACTTACAAAAATAAAATCATCATCTGCCTAGCCTTTTCCCAACTATGTTGGGGTCGGCTTCCAGTCTAACCGGATGCAGCTGAATACCAGTATTTTACATGAAGCGACTGCCTATCTGACCTCCACAACCCAGTTACTGGGTAATACGATACCCCTTGGTAAGGTTGTCAGACTTTCGGGCTACTGACGACCCGTAACGACTGTCAAAGATCCACGAATGACAGCCGGGACCAACGGCTTAACGTGCTTTCCGAGACACGGAGGGGACTTGGTATGTGAAAATGGTCACCCATCCACGCACCAACCGCGGCAAGCGTAGCTCAACCTGATCGATCGACCCGTGCGGCTGTTATTACTTAGCCACAAGCCCCTTACAACTTACAAAAATAAAATCATTTACCAAAAAAAATTGGCATAAGGGTAGAAAAAGATGATGATGTTGAACGGTATTTTTTGTTCCAGGTGGCACAGGACTTTTCGGCGCCACTACTACTCAAGCGCCCACTTTTGGCACCAACACCTCCACCTTTGGGTTCGGTGCTACCACACAGACACAGGTGAGTTTTTATTTATTCTATTTATTACTGCTTCGTTGGTCTAGTAGCCGCAAGCGTAAATGCTGAGAGTGAAGTCCTGGGTTCGATCACCAAGGCAGGGCAGGAAATTTCCCCCTATAACCCCCTACCCTACTCCTACACTACTCCTACCCTACTCCTACACTAATCCTACCCTACTTCTACCCTACCCCCTACCCTACTCCTACACTACTCCTACCCTACTCCTTTTTCCATATTTTCTGACCGTTTAAACCTTCCCTGGACTACGACAAACATTTCAAAACCAAAATTCGCTAAATCGGCCCAGCCGTTCTTGAGTTATAAAATTACAACGAAAAGCGGCATTGATTTTTATAATTATGTATAGATTTGCAGTACTCTTGGTTTTATATTTTAGTTGAAACATTGGACAAGATAGGTTTTGGTCTGCGACTTTCAAAGTATTTGCGCAGCTCTGCCAGCCCCTTCAGGGATGACAGCTGCTATGTTATATCATGAAAGAAAGAAAGAAGTTTATTTGGACACAGTTCGTGAAACACAAAATACAAAATTAATAAAATAACAATGTTTCAGACAACAATAGTGTGTGCCTCTCGGCTGCACCAAAAAGGTTCATATCAGCATTAACCACCATGAAACCATTTCTAACTCCTCTCATCATTCACAGCAACAGCCAGGCGGGCTCCTATTCGGCGCTGCCAAGCCAGCCGCCACAGGCTTCGGAGCCCCGCCCGCCAGCACGGGCTTCGGGGCCTTCGGCTCCAGCGGGGTGTTCGGTGCCAAGACACAGGCGCCTTCTTTCGGCACACAGGCTCCCGGTGAGTTTATTATGTAGACAGTCACCTGCATAGCCTTATAGGTCATAGGTCACAGGCTCCCGGTGAGTTTATTATGTAGACAGTCACCTGCATAGCCTTTTAGGTCATAGGTCACAGGCTCCCGGTGAGTTTATTATGTAGACAGTCACCTGCATAGCCTTATAGGTCATAGGTCACAGGCTCCCGGTGAGTTTATTATGTAGACAGTCACCTGCATAGCCTTTTAGGTCATAGGTCACAGGCTCCCGGTGAGTTCATTATGTAGACAGTCACCTGCATAGCCTTTTAGGTCATAGGTCACAGGCTCCCGGTGAGTTTATTATGTAGACAGTCACCTGTATAGCCTTTTAGGTCATAGGTCACAGGCTCCCGGTGAGTTTATTATGTAGACAGTCACCTGCATAGCCTTTTAGGTCATAGGTCACAGGCTCCCGGTGAGTTTATTATGTAGACAGTCACCTGCATAGCCTTTTAGGTCATAGGTCACACTCACAGGCTCCCGGTGAGTTTATTATGTAGACAGTCACCTGCATAGCCTTTTAGGTCATAGGTCACAGGCTCCCGTTGAGTTTATTATGTAGACAGTCACCTGCATAGCCTTTTAGGTCATAGGTCAGCTTCCAGTCTATCCGGATGAAGCTCTGAATACCAGTATTTCACATGGAATGACTTTTGTTAGATTGGTTGTCCGACTTTCGGGCTTCTGACTACCCGTATACAACTGTCAAAGATCTATGAATGACAGCCAGCACCGATGGTTTAACGTGATTTTCCGAGGCACCCATGATAACACGAATCTGCAAATAAAATCCTAGTGAAGGTTTTTATAACCGGGGTTATCTTTATTTAATCATTCAAAATACCATTGCGGATTTGTGAACGAAGAAAAAATTATAACTAAAAGGTCGTAACAGTTTTTTTTTGCAGATATTAATAATGTATTTGTTAGACGAAGTAAAATTTTACAAAATATGATCAGATTTAAACCACTGACCCAGTTATTGAATTAAGAACCAAACTGAGAGAGAAATGCAGTTCTTTATACAAAAATGACAGCTTAGTTCGGTGCTAAGTTGTCAAAGTTCTTAATACTAACTTTGCCTAAATCGAAATAAAGTTCGAAATACAAGTACTGGCTCAATAGTTTAGGCTAGAACTAAAGTTAGGTTTCGTTTTGTAATAAGACGGATAGTGTTTGTCTCTGTTACTCCTTTATGACGGTCTCTCTCTAAAGCTCGATGTGCCATGACTAAAAAAAACTTTTGTTTCCCCGCATTTTTGTTCAAGTTTTTGACATTCATTGTCCATGAGATGATTTTTTATTTTGTTTATTCTATGTACTTCACATTGTGCATACCAGCCCCATTATACCCTAACCACATATGACTGCCAATAGCTTATACTAAAAAATATAAATATAAAAATTTACTTCAATGCCATTAATTCAAACAGACACTTTGCTACCTTAGAATTTAAGAATCACATTGAATATGCCAACATCTATAGTCCGCGCTCCGCTAGTTGGGCGCGCCTTAGGTATGTTCCCGGTGGGAGGGAGACGCCCCGCGCACTACGTACGTGCAACCCGCCGCCTCCCCCCGATGTCCCCCCCTCCCACCGGGAACATACCTACGGCGCGCCCAACTAGCGGAGCGCGGACTATAGTCTGTTTAATTCAAAGGCATTTGCTAGACATGTTCTCCCAGATTCTAATCGGACACATTCCGGCAATAAATGATATAGATCCTCACAGACGCCACAATCTTCACAGTTTTGACCAAACTGTGAAGATTGTGGCCTTCCTCATCATAAAATTAAATTTATTGCATGGTATGTGTCCAGATCCGAGTCTGTGAGCTGTAACAATCAGATACATATTGTAGTTATACATTGTTCTCACATATAGAAGCAATAAGAATAATGTACCCAGGATTTTGTAATGATATCTTGTTTTAGAAGAGTGTCCGTGGAGTTTCTTGCCCGTTCTTCTCCATAGAGATCTACGTTTTTGGAATGGGCGACTAGCTTCAACTTTTTGACTAACTGACCGACTATTTAATTTTGAAAATTCAAAAGTGCCTGTAAATGGTTTTTGAGTTTGAGTTTTCTATTTAAATTAGTGTTTGCGCACCAGGGGATATGAAGGGGCTGACACTGGATGGTTTTGTACCATATTCCTTTTTCTAATGAGCGCTTATTGAAATACTCCTTCCAACTGAATGCGACTTGAATTTGAACGATTTTTAAGTACAGCCGCCAGCAGGTTAGCAGGCAAGCTACCCGAAACTGTCAATTTCCCCAATCAACCTTGAATCTTAATGCTTTAGCGATAAAGTTGAAAATCCATTAAAGAAATTTGACAGATTGTAGAAGCTTGATATGTTGGCGTCTGTACCAAAATTAATCTTCCGGGTTCTTTACAAGATATTAACATTCAGTGTCCTTTCCCATAGCTTTCGGCTCAATGACGACGGGAGCGTTCGGCACCACCACCTCCAGCGCGGGCGGCCTGTTCGGAGGACATCAGAGCTTCGGCAAGCCGACCACAGCGCCTACGTTCGGATTCAACACCCAACAGCCTGGTCTCGGTAAGATGATCATACAGTTTTGCGCTTCGGCCATCATCGGCTATCTACGGAAATACGAACGCGCGATGTGAGATCTATAGAGACTACTGAGATACTAGCTGACCCGGCAAACGTTGTTTTGCCATATAAATTATTTCTAGCTGCCCGGCGCTACTTCGTTCGCGTAGTGTCCTACCCCCTACCCTACTCCTACCCTACTCCTACACTACTCCTACCCTACTCCTACACTACTCCTACACTACTTCTACCCTACTCCTACACTACTCCTACCCTAGGGTGGACACCCCTTATCACTTAGGGGTTTGAAAAATAGATAGTAGCCGATTCTCAGACTTACTGAATATGCATAAAAAATTTCATAAGAATCGGTTAAGCCGTTTCGGAGGAGTATGGGAACGAACATTGTGACACGAGAATTTTATATATTAGATTACAACCAAGGAATTACGAACTATAGATCAACAACTCTATTGACGGTCTGTTTTTCTAACTGAACAGACAGCTGTGCTGCTGGGGAGTTTGTTGCGCCACTTCTCCCCAGCGATAGCACTAGGAAGTGGTGAAGGGCGGGCGTTTTAAGGGAATGTCATATGTAATTTTGACGTTCGACGTCAACAGGGTGTTAAGTCCATTCATCCTCTATAGAAAAGGGAGGATCCTCCGACCAGACGGGTGTTGTGTCTGGCGGGTAACTGCCCAGTCATTGATGTTGGGACGTTGTATGTATACTAGTTGCGCGATAAACTCTGCTTGCGCGATGCAGGATTATCGTGACGTCAGTATGACGCGTTGTTCGTATGTGGCGTTGTAGATACCGCTAACCTCCTTAGTATTTTGCAAAAAAAATAATCCTTATATCATCGTTCACAGGTACAGGTCTAGGCGGCGGTTTAGGTACAAACCAGTTCCAAGCCAAGCCTGCAGCGCCAGCGTTTGGACAGCTGGGTAACACCATGTTCCCTCAACAAGCGCAGAATACCTTTAAGACTGGTGAGTTTCTCGTTAATTGTGAATACAATCATATTATAGATAGAAGACTCGGAACAAATACATGTAGGTCATACAAATATTTGTTCCGTGCGGGAATCGAACAAAGATGAAGATGAAGATGTGATGTGATTCAAAGATGAAGTACAGTTAAACCAGAGAAAGTGTGCGCTTCCATATTCTTCGAATTAGCACGAACGTCGCGCTGCAGAAGCATAGCTGCAAAATTTTATAGAATCAAAATAAGAAATAAAATAAATATACATTGGCGCCGATTCCCTTGTTCACAAACTAAACTAAATTTAAGTTCAGTGCATCTTTTTCTTTTTATTTCATTAAGAAAAGGACAGAAGATAAATATTAGTTTAGTCCTGTCAAATTAAGATACTCCATAGACAATTTATACGTGATTAAAAACATGGCTACTAAAAATACGTCAATTTACGCCAGGCGCTGACTAATTTGACAGAACTTAACTAATATTTATCTTCTGTCCTTTTCTTAATGAAATAGAAAGAAAAAGATGTTCTGACCTTAAATTTAGTTTAGTTTGTGAACAAGGGAATCCGCGCCACTATCTAGTTCTAAAAGTTGGTATAAACATGATGAAGTGATGCCACAGCCGGCAACGACTCACGCGCCGCCGCTTACTAATCTGCGCGCGCAGCTGTCACGAAGCTATAGGTTGGCCTACCTCCTTCGACCCAATACAGCCGTGATGTTTAATCAAGATATTTTGTTAACAGGTCTGGACAGCGGCCTGGGCGGCGGTATGTTTAGCAACAACAGTTCTTTGGGCGGCATGGGTATGGGGATGGGTATGCTCAACAATCCT
Organism: Apamea crenata; assembly: GCA_949629185.1. Taxonomy (NCBI): domain Eukaryota; kingdom Metazoa; phylum Arthropoda; class Insecta; order Lepidoptera; family Noctuidae; genus Apamea; species Apamea crenata. Next base: position 6,630,229 of record OX451382.1, on the reverse strand, counting down.
GCTGCGGGGATGAAGTAAGTACAGTATTATTAAATTTCTAGTTCCCTCGACCCACCCCGTCGCATCACGTCATCTCATCATCTGCCTCGCCTTTTCCCAACTATGTTGAGGTTGGCTTCCAGTCTAACCGGATGCAGCTGAATACTAGTACTTTACATGGAGCGACTGCATATCTGACCTCCATAACCCAGTTACTGGGTAATACGATACCCCTTGTTAAGACTCACTACCAGGGGGGCAATTCTCGTAATTTTAAGAATGTTCACAGTCTGATCTCAGTCTCATCTGCCAAAAATACGTCTAATTTCCCTACATTTTGACAAGTTTGTGACATTTGTTTGTCGTTTGAAAAAAAAAATTAAAGGATATTAGATAGATAGATAGATCATTTATTTGTCCAAAACATAAGTATACACACACATGGCATGCAAGATGTTACATGAAATTATAGCACAGTCATGTTTTGCCTTAACGGCGTACAAATATAAACAGGTAGGTCATTTTTACTAGTAGGTTTGCCCATTATTCAAAGCAATTAACAAATCAATTGAGAAGAGAAAAAAAAAAAAAGTAAACAATCAAATTATCACAAATATACCACAGAATAATGTCATCAACTCGTCATCGAAATGTATAATAAAATTAAATTAATCAGTCAAAAAGTCAAATTAATTAGGAATAAAAAAATCTACATAATTATTATTTCACACAAGTCAGATCAATTTACTTGAATATTATACACAACATCAATAATAATGAATAAAAAAATAATAATAATAAAAAATAAAATTAATAATAAAAAATAAAATAAAACAGACACAAAACAAATGTTAACACAGAATGTAAATAACTATATCAATACTTTGTCTGTTAAAAACTCGGAAATATTATAGTAGGCTTTTTGAATTAGAAAGTTCTTTAATTTTTTCTTAAATAAGTTAACATTCAATTCTTTAAAGTGTGGCGGAATGTGATTGAATATATTTGGCGCCATGCAGAAGACACTTTTATGCATCAGTGCTGTTTTGGACTGTCTTACACATAATGTACTATAGTCCCGTCGACTTCGGGTATTAGTATCTGATAGCTTCTTGAAAAGATTTGGGTTGGTTTTAACAAAGACCGCAACCTCATAAATGTATAATGACGGGAGTGTTAATATTTTATTTTTGATGAAATATGGCTTACACGTATCAGTACATATTAGTCCAAACATTGCTCTGAGACACCTTTTCTGTAACTTAAAAATTAGTTCTCTATTACACGAGTTGCCCCAAAAAATAACCCCATATCTTAAGATTGAGCCAACGATGCCATGATATGCAGTGAGCAAAGCGTCGGTACCTAAGACCGAAGACAGTTTATAAAGAGCATAAGCAGATTTGCTTACTCTTTTGCTTAATTCCTCTGTGTGTACTTTCCAATCCAGCCTTTGATCTATACTTAAACCCAAAAATTTGGTAGTACCAACGTTTTCAATAATTTTGCTACCGTGTTCTATTAAAATATCAGATGCCTTTGGCCGTTGACTGAACATCATTAATTTTGTTTTGTCAATGTTTATTCTAAGGTTATTATCATCTAGCCATGTGACTATTGATTGGATAGTTTTGTTAATTTCATGTTCTAATTGTAACTCGTTAGTGTTATTAATAGTTACGGTGCTGTCGTCGGCAAATAGTGACATATGATGAATGGTTACCTTTGGTAAATCATTGATATAAATTAAAAATAACGGGGGACCTAGCACGCTCCCCTGTGGTACACCATACTTAATCAATCGTTTATTTGATCTAAATATTAATTCGGTTTTAGTCTTTGGATCTATCTTCGAAATTTCCACATATTGATTCCTATTTATTAAATATGATTCTATCAATTTTAGTATGGTTCCTCGAATTCCATAAGCTTCTAACTTCTCAAGCAAAATCTTATGGTCCGCGTAGTCGAAGGCTTGGGTCATATCGCAATATACGGAACACACGGGTATTCTGCTGTCAACATTTGTGATGACTTTATTCAGGAAATCGTATACAGCCATGTTAATGGTTTTATTTTTTCTGAAACCTTTTTGTTCCTCAGATAAAATGTTATATTTTTCAAAAAAGTTGTAAAGTTGTTCGTACAAATATTTCTCAAAGACTTTTGAAAAAATTGGTATGAGCGCAATCGGTCTATAGCACTCCATGTTTTCCCTATTGTTTTTTTTAAAAAGTGGTTTAACTACAGCTGTTTTGAGATTGTGTGGAAAAATACCAGTTGTAATACACAAATTAACAATGTAACTTATATGGACACTAATATAATCAGAAACATATTTAATGATCTTTGTCGAAATACCATCGTGTCCTACGCTATTGGTATTTTTGAGGGATTTAATTATATTCTGTATGTCATCGGAAGTGCTTGGTGCCATAAACATAGAATTATTTAATATTGGAATATTTGATGTTACTTGAATGCCATCACGAGTTGTAGGCTTAATTTTATCAATGAAGAAATCATTGAATGCTTTTGCTATATGTAGCGGATGCGTTTCTGTTTTATTTCCAATTTTAATACTTGCGATACAATTCTTTGGCAGATTTACTTTAGCCTGATTTATAATTCCCCAGGTTGTTTTCGACTTGTTTCTGGATGTTTTAATGTTGTATGTATTTTGCGCGCGCTGTGTAAGTTTAATAATTTTCTTATATCTAGTAGCGTAATTTTTAAATTCTTTTTTAGTGGTCTCATTTGGTTTGAACCTGTATCGCCACAACAATTGCCTCTTTTTTTTACTACATGCACTGATGCCACGCGATACCCATTGAGGTTTTTTGTATGTTTTTATTGTAACTTTTCTTAGTGGAAAGCAAAGGTCATAAAACAACGAAAAGGTCTCTATGAACATGTTATAAGCTACATCAGGGTCGTTAGTTTCGTAGATTTCAGAGAAGGAAATGTTGTTTAGACAATCTTTGAACTTTTTTATGTTGTCATTACTATAATCACGTCGTTTTATATACCAGTGATCTAGTAAACCGATACGTCTGATAGGACATCTTAATATTTGACATGTGTGGTCAGACAGGGCAAAATCTATTACGTCTGATTTGCATTTTTTATTTAGATTATGTGCAAAATTGTCGATACACGTCTTACTTTTTAATCTAGTAGGCTGCTTTATTTCTAATTTTAGATTAAAATTAAGCAAGAGACATTCAAATTCAAGTGTAATACTATTACGTTTCATAGTGTCAATATTAAAATCACCGCATACTATAATATTTCGTTTGCGTTTCTTTTGTATGTATTGTAACAATGTATTTAAATGTTCAAAAAATAAAGCTACATTATTTGAATTTGGTACTCTATATACGCATATCACAATGGTGTCCGACTGTCCTAATTCAATTGCACAACATTCGAATATACATATTTTTGAAAATTTATTGATAAGAATCTCGTTCCACTGATGTCCCTTTTTTACTAAGATACATGTGCCACCTCTCTTGGTATCTCTTCTACTGTAGCATGCAGCTAGGTCATAGTTGGGTACTGAAAGATATTGTTCATAGCCCGACATTATAAAATGTTCAGTAATGCATATTACATCAATGTGTATTTTCTTCTCAGTTAACTCCTCTAGGCAAACAGTGAGATCGTAAGATTTATTAATTAGTCCGGCTATATTTTGGTGAAGAATATTAAGATAATTACTATAGAAAAAACTGAGTTTCTTTTTGTGATTGTATATCACTGACCAACTCTGCTTGGTTTGTTTGGTCACTGTTGCATTTATGTAGGAATCGGGATGTTCCACCATGGTCTTCTTCAAGAAGGTTGATATTTTCACTAACTCTAGTATAATCTTTATCGTAGTCAATTAATATGTTGGATCTAATCTGGTCGAAGATGTCTCTCCATCCGTATTTGTTCATTTTTCCTGTATTGTAGGAAAACATGTCAAGAGTCAGAGTGAGATTACTGTCAAAAAAGTATGCATATTCGTTGTTTTTTATGTCCAAACTGAGGAGGTTGTTAAATATCTCGACTTTATAATTATAAATTAGTGCACCTCTTATATAAGTCGGAGCGCATATAACAATATTTGTGTGTTTAATGTTTTTCAACGAGTTTTTTAAGTTTTCGAGGATATCTAGATACTCGTTATTCTTTAAATCGTTTTCTCCAATGAAGATCAGGCAGTAGTCTTGCATTGTGAAGTTTTTTAAGTTGTCTTCGACGGTGCGTAACAACTCTTCTGTGGTGGCGTTATGTAGCAAATAATGACAGTAGGCAAATTGATTAGTGAAGACTTCTTCTAATAACGGCAGTTTTCCTTTAGTACACCTACTACTCATTATAGCGAGTCTATTTTTAGTTTGTGGTCGAAATACGCCTGCTGGTTTTTTTGGAGCAACATTACCCAGGTGGGAAGATGACGTCAGGTTTTTGTTTTGCGTCAATGTGTCATAAGTCATCTGGAAAGTTTGAGTTTCTTTGTTGAGAGTGTCGACTTTTATTTCCTTGCAATTATCGATCGAAGTCCTGGGGTCACTATTTGAAGCAATTGGTCGAATCATGCAATGCTTGGACTTTTGTTCGCTCGATGATGATGATGTACTACTTTTTCTGCCAGGCGTTAAGCAGATCTTTTTACATGTCTCTACAGTCTTTAGTGCTTTTTGTAAATCGGATTTTAATCGGAAGTTTTCGCTGTTGAGGTCGTCTATTTCCTGATGAGCACTCATAAGTTGCATTTTAAGTGTATTTATTTGTTCGTTCAAGTTGTTAACAATGTCGTCATTATAATTGTCGTGCAAGCTGTCCGGTATGCTCATCATTGTGGAGTCAAGTATTTTGTTCTCATCGTCATTTGTCCAGACAGATAAGTTACTCAATGAACCTGTGGTTTGCTTACGTAGTGTGATATTATCTGTATCCATGTTTTAGATTACCTATCAATGGTTATGTGACGTAGTTGCTTATGTTACTGATGCGCCCTCTGCACGTTAGGACGTTCTTGACTATAAATAACTAGTGTTCAAAGTTATTTATAAAGAAATTATAATCTCACAAAAAGTAATCGACTGCGTGCCCCAGATTTGAACTTGATTCGTGGGAGCGAGCGTCCGTCGCATGTAGGTGATTAGTCGCCTGAGCCACAAGGTAACTAGGTAGTCGTGTTGAAATTAAGTACCGTATGTTAAAGGTCGAAAAGTTTGAATTTTGCAAAAACGGTTGGTATGACTAATGTGTCAGAAGTTTTTTTTTTCCACTTTACGTAGGTACACCTTTGTTTGATGCTAATGTGAACACTTTTTATGTTGAATATTTTCACTTTGAACACAGTTTAGTTGATTGATTGTATTGATTCTGATAATATCCCTGTTTTTGTTACTTTTAATTGTCACTTTTGTAGTTTATTACGAATAGTCACGGTTGTTATTTTAACACTGATTATTTCAGTCACTGTTGAATTAGTCACTTTGATAACGTTTACAATGGTAAATTAGACATTTAGACATGTATTTTAATGATTTTTAACACAAAAAGTACGATTTTAGATATTTTAAAATGAAATGTAAACACGGAGCTTATTTAACGAGGTATCACGCGAGACAGCGCTATTGCTAATCTATCTATGTAAATTACGAGAATTGGCATTCAGTGATGTTCAAGATAATAATGTAGTAATATAACATTGTTGTTACAGCAGCAGTCTCTCTGGTTCTTCAGCCGGTGGCAATGTTCATGAACAGATATTAACGTTGGCCGCCAGACCCTACGGTGACTCGCCGCTCTTCAAGGATTTGTTGCCGGATTCATGTGAGTGTTTAATTAGCTTTTAATGAACCATTTTTTTGGAAATCAAATACGTTTTATGAAACCTAAGTAGGTATATAGGGTATCAGTAACATCGACCGTTTTTAATAACCGTGGAAAATTTAATTTAATTCAGAATCATGTACTGAATTCATGGTAACCAGGTTGCGCGTTCTGCCATTCACACATGCCATTGTCTGCCTAGCCTTTTCCCAACTATATTGGGGTCGGCTTCCAGTCTAACCGGATGTAGCTGAATACCAGTATTTTACATGGAGCGACTGTCTATCTGACCTCCACAACCCAGTTACTGGGTAATACGATAACCCTTGGTAAGACTGGTTGTCAGACTTTCGGGCTTCTGACTACCCATAACGACTGTCAAAGATCCACGGATGACAGCCGGGACCAATCGCTTAACGTGTATTCCGAGGCACGGGTTAAAATATGATCCGCGGCCGTAACAAATGTGACTTTACAGAATTATAATCATTAGAATAAGCAATAAAATTTGAGTTAGGATTGGCTTCAAATGTCATGATTTCATGATAATTATAGTCACTCAATACGGTAATATGAACTTAGAGAGATATATTGGTGATTTTAATGATTACAATTCTATAAATAAATATTTGTCACGGTCGTGAATCATATTTAGATCAACATACAACCTGACACTGACCTGCAAATTACAAAAAATGTAATAAAATTCAATTTCGCGAGCTACCCGGACGCTTTCGCCTTTTTTTGCTAGCGTACGTGGACTCTCACTCCAGGACAGAGACCTCACTCCACTCCTTCCATCTTTAGAAAGAAAGAAAGAAAAAGTACTTATTGCGACTCCTACAGAAAGATCATAAAACTAAACTAAACACAATCAAAAAAAAAAAAACAAATTATAAAAAAAACGTAACAAAAAGAAAAATGAAACAGAAAGTCCTCTACGAGGCCAAAAGGCTCCTTTCGCCTGCAACCATAAAATACTTATGCACTCTTCGTTCCTCAGCAACAACAGCAGAAGACGTGCTCAAACCAACAAACCCAGCGGCTGTAAAGGCGGTACTGGACAGCAGTAGCAGTGCTGCGTACCGCGTGTCGTCACCCACTGCCTTACGTCTCACCGTCACTCCCAGGACGACGCGCGATGATAAGGTATAACATAGCTTAATGTATACAAGGGGTATATACACCGTGTTCCGGACGATATACATAAACTTCGACCAGAAGACCGATTTCCGTAATTAAAAACGTTCAAAATCGAATCTCAATCTCATCATCTCAGCGACAATCCATGTCAAAAATGTACGGAAATGAGAGGTATTTTTGGCAAATTTAGACTGAGATCAGACTGTGAACGTTATTAAAATTACGAGAATTGCCACTCAGATGTTCTGATCATGGAAATAAGCATTTTTCGCTATGGACACATTCATTAATGAATTCTTATTTTTTGTTAATTTTCGTAGAAACTAAATACCTTGACGTAAATCACCCGATATGCATGCCTCTCTAAGCGAAACATTTGATAGATTTATCACTTTAATTGCACTAAGCGGCAACATAGGACAAATTAAGTCCCTTTCTTACTGCATAGCTCAATTAGATGAAGTTACAAATATCTTTGTAACAAAGCCTTTTTTAGTACTACTTCCTTTGTTAGATTTGATTTGTAAAAGCTATAGAAGCGTTTGCCAAAGTTTATGGATAACGTAAAGAACGCGGTGTATACAAGGGTATGTATATAAGAGACCCTGCCGTCAGGTCTGGCAGGATCTCTTATGACTGAACCTGGAAATTGCACTGATGACCTCTATACCAACAAACATTAACAAACAAGTTTCTTTCACAGAAATCCCTCTTCGACGGATTAGAAGAATCGGATGCTAGTCTGGAAGACAAGCTATGTCTGAAGCCGTCGCGGAAGCGCCTCGTGCTGCGACCTAATCAGAGAGCCAACGACAGCCATCACGACTCTGTGGACCATACTAATGATACCGGCAGGTTAGTAGGTTTATGGAATATTTCTAAAAAAGTTTGGGGGAATATTGCCAAAAATGTAGGGAAATATTGCCAGAATGAGTGGGGGAATATTGCCAGAATGTGTGAGGGAATATTGCCAAAAAGTGTGGAGAAATATTGCCAGAATAGTTAGGCAATATTGCCAATAAGTGTTGGGGAATATTGCTAGAATGAGTGACGAAATATTGCCTTAAAGTGTGAGGGAATATTTCCAAAAAGTGTGGGGGAATATTGCCAGAATAGTTAGGCAATATTGCTAAAAAGTGTGGGGAATATTGCAGAATGAGTGAGGGAGTATTGCCAATATGTGTGGGGAATATTGCTAGAATGAGTGACGCAATATTGCCTTAAAGTGTGAGGGAATATTGCCAAAAGTGTGGGGAATATTGCTAGAATTTATGGGGGAATATTGCCACAATGAGTGGGGAATATGGCCAGAATGAGTGGGGGAATATTGCCAAACCATGTTGTAAAAAAACCAGTCTAACCGGATGCTGCTGAATACCAGTATTTTACATGGAGCGACTGACTATCTGACCTCCACAACACAGTTACTGGGGACCACGATACCTCTTGATAAGACTGGTTGTCAGACCTTCGGGCTTCTGACTACCCGTAACGACAGAATGACAGCCGAGACCGACGGTTTAACGTGCTTTTTAAGGCACGAAGGGGTCTCGGTATTCAGTAGGTGTCCATAAACTGATTGGCTATAAAAACAAATAAACATATTTTCTTTCTTTATATTTTTCGCCCCTCGACAACCATACAATAACATTAAAAAACTTATTCTTTGTTCACAGATCCCTAGAAGACCACCGAGAATCGAACGGGGGACTGCCTTCAAGAGAGATGGCGCCCGAACAGCCGAACATGGACGAAGTTGACCGAAGACAAGACGAATATGTTTCGTTGAAGAACGCTTCTGCTGGGAGGCGTAAGTATTTTTTTCAATATCTATTCATCTTCGGCTTCGGCGACGGCACGGTTGGCGCAGTGGTTAAGCGATTGACTGCTGCGCTGCGTGTCGCGGGTTCGATTCCCGCACTGAACAAATATTTGTATGACCTACATGTATTTGTTCCGAGTCTGGGTGTTTTTCTATCTATAATATGTATGTATTTACAATAAAAAAAAAAATTGTATATAAGTAGTTTATCAGCCATCTTGTTACCATAACACAAGCATTAGGTTGCTTAGCTTGGGACAAATGGTGCTGTGTGAAATGTCCAGGGATACTATTATTATCTTGTGGCTAAGTAATAACAGCCGCACGGTTCGATCGATCAGGTTAAGCTACGCTTGCCACGGTTGGTCCGTGGATGGGTGACCATCTTTACATCCAAGAACAAAACGGCTTAACGTGCCTAGGAAAGCACGTTAAGTCGTTGGTCCCGGCTGTCATTCGTGGATCTTTGACAGTCGTTACGGGTCTTCAGAAGCCCGAAAGTCTGACAACCAGTCTTACCAAGGGGTTTCGTGTTACCCAGTAACTGGGTTGTGGAGGTCAGATAGGCAGTCGCTCCATGTAAAATACTGGTACTTGGCTGCATCCGGTTAGACTGGAAGCCGACCCCAACATAGTTGGGAAAAGGCAGGCAGATGATGAGTAGACTTCGTCAAAGACGGTGTGAGTTGAGCAGTGGTGGCTCAGTAGAAACGGCCGCGACTTATGAGTTGTAGGTCGTAGGTTCGAACCCCGACAGGCGCTTTACTTTGTGTATGTCCTAGAACCAAACATTCGAAGACATGTGACATCTACCAACCCGCACTAGGCCCGCGTGGTGGATACAGTCCACTTCATCTCACAGAGAGGAGGCCTGTGTCCCAGCACTCCCAGCAGTGGGAACATTATACGCTGATTCTGACAGAAACGATGTTCTCCAAGCCGAACTTTTTCCTATAACGGTTTTCTTTTTGAAGTTATACTTCTTTAGGCGCGTTATGAAACAATGATGAGAGCGAAATATTAAGTTGTTATGTTTTTTTTTTCTTTACAGAAGCTGATATTAGCTCTGGCTCGGACAGACATGGCAGCTGGTGAGTTGCGTCTAACTATTTATTTCAATTTCAAAATTTCTTTCGATTCAGAATGTCAGAGTCAGTGAGTTGAAGTTTGTTGCCCGTTCCAAAGCGTCAATCAAAATATTTTATTTCACATAAACCAACATAGGCACTTATGAAACGTCAGAAGCTAGGTGCACGGTTCCAATTGGTCGTTTCCTATGGAGAAGAGCCGGCAAGAAACTCCATGGTTACTCTTTTAAAAATAATTGACTTTTACAATGTTATTAGGCACCTTCCTATGAAGTGCGGGCATGAAACTCCATATTTTACCGTTTGAATATTTTTGTTACAATATCACTGTTGGTGTCACTTTCGTGTTTCAGAAAACATAAATTAATAGAAAGAAAGAAAGAAAAAGTATTTATTGCGACTCGTACAGGATCATAAACTAAACTAAACACAGTAAAAATAAAAATAAAGCAAATTATATAAAAAAAGTAACAAAAGGAAAAATGAAACAGAAAGTCCTACACAAGGCCAAAAGGCTCCTGTCTCAGCATGATGCTTCGACATTTAAAAAATAAATTCCGCAGCGCTGGTATTCTGATAGGGCCCGCTGTGATATCACGCGCAATCACAGTAATAAATAAATAATAAAATAGATATAATTATGTTAAATATTCAAAATCAAAATCAAAAGTCATTTATTCAAATTAGGCTGAGAATCAGCACTTTTTGAACGTCAAAATTACAAAAGACAGTCCCCCAAAAACGCCCGCCCTTCACCACTTCCTAGTGCTATCGCTGGGAAGAAGAAGTGGCGCAACAAACTCCCCAGCAGCACAGCTGTCTGTTCAATTAAAAAGAAAATACGTGAAATAGCAATAAAATGATTGTAATGCTTATGTGTGTTTCCAGGCTCAGCTCTTCCAAACTACCGTGGAATGACAAAGAGAAACCCATTGACGGAGATTCAACACCGCGGCTTTACCCTAACTTAGGTCAGTATATAATAATTGGTTTTGATTGATTTATCAAGGTCTTTATCACTACAAAGGTGTTTTACAAATGATCTTATTAATAATAATAATATTTTTTTATTCTATTTGTATACAAAACGTGATTATTTTGTTAGCATATAAAGTTAAATTGGTAATAACTATGGCCATGGGTTGGCATGGTGGCCTTTTTTATTTATAATTCAATAGTTTTTTTTATCATTGTTCCTCTCAACCAAAGCACTGGCTGGTAGGGTAGCCTAAGGCATTAAGTTAGCCTTTGTACCTTTTTGTGTGCGAAAAGATTAAATAAATAATATACTCCAGGTGATACGACGACTAAAATACAGTAAATTTATAATAGTGGACTGTATTACAAAATTCTATAAAGGAAAAGAAACGGTCGACTAGATTTGAATATGCGGGAATGAAATCCGCTATCACTCTGCAGCGCGGACGTGCCGCCCTGCGCATGCGCGGCGGGATATCCTCCACACAAATATTATTATCATCTTTCCGTCCGTATATGCCGTGCCCCTTCAGACTTCCACTTAAATAGCTATCCATTTTTATTTTTTACCATTCGCCTAACATCACACATTCTTCTTTACCAAGAAGCGGTACCGCCATTTTCGCCACACAACAGTCGCCATTGCGGACGACCTACAGCGCAATCCTTTTCTAAGGAATCTCGGGATTAGTTCATGGCAATTTTGCCATCCCCCATGGCATCTTATGGCTCCCCCTCACAGAGAGGAGGCCTGTGTCCCAGCAGTGGGAACATATAATCATAACATTTCTCTTTCAGACAAAGATATCCAAACGCAAGTCTCGGAACGTCGCGCCAGCTGGCTCACGACGAAGCCTCTTCGTCCGCCATTGGTGAACAATCCAGATTCTGCAGAGAACTCGGTCAGGGAGCTAGCTGTGAGGTCTGACCGCTCTCACGACAAGGAGAACATTGATACGCTGTCCAGTAAGTAGATACATATAGATGTTCGTAGAATATAGTATTGGGGGAGAGAATATTGGCAAGTGTGTGGGAATGGTGTTAAAAATGTGAGAGCATATTGCCTAAAAGTGTTAGGGAATATTGTCAAATTTGTGAGGTCCCATATTGCCAAACATGTGACAGACAATATTGCCAAGTGTATGAGAAAATATTGCCAAACGTGTTAGGGGAATATTAGCTAAAAGTGTTAGGGAATATTGCCTAAAAGTATTAGGGAATATTGCCTAAAAGTTTTAGGGAATATTGCCAATTGAGGTCCCATATTGCCAAACATGTGACAGACAATATTGCCAAGTGCATGAGGGAATAATAACCAAGGACTGGGAAATATTGCTATGATACGTAGGGAACTTTGCGCGTTGTCAACTAACCTAACCTGAACGTTATTTTAACCCCTGCTCCTCCCTAACTCCTGATTCCCTCCCTTCCTCCCAGTAACATCACTATGCACGGGCAGCGGCGACCGGCTACAGTTCTGCCGACACCGCTGGGGGGAACAAGCGGGATGTTCTCGCTGTGAAAAGATAGCGCATCAGATTGGTGGACTCTATGGTTATTTCTCCTTGATTTATGTAGATGTTGTATATCTTCAGAAGTAGTTCCATTAGCTTTTTATTGTGTGTGTAGGAACCATCTCTCGTTATTTCTCATTTTGCTTTGTTAAAAATTTACTTTTATTTTTATTATTTTCAGTCACTGGTATTTTCGGTTAACCGTTTTCATCAAAGATTTTATAATCTTCTGAAAGTGTTGTGAGAAGTTTTGATTGTTCAACTAGATTACCAAGGTTTTATCCAAACACCGTCCCTTACGTAGAATTTAAATTTTACAACAAAAACTGTAGAATTAAATTTTACAACAAAAACTGTAGAATTAGTTACCAATTACTTTATTATATTATATTATTTATTTATCTTATTATCTTTATTATTTATATTATATTAGTTACTAGCTCGCCCCGCGGTTACACCCGCATAAATCTTGATACCGTGCTAATATCTCGATTAAAAGTATCCTATGTTCTAATCCAGTTCATGTGCCAAGTTTCATTCAAATCCGTTCAGCCGTTTTAGCGTGAAAGCGTAACAAACGAAAATTCAAATCATTTCTCTTTATAATATTAGTTTAGAATTTAGATAAGTAAAACTTTTTGCAGTCCTAATGGTAGTATGTGCTATCGCCAAAACTTATATCAGACCATTTTGAAAACAAAATACCGTGCCCATGATGACCACAGCTGCGTCCGTAAGTAAAACAAAAGAGGATCCTTTTTAGGTCGACTAATAATATGCGCTGCAAGCAGGAATAGTCCTTACGGTGGTCAGATACGGATTTTGGCGATAGTACCTGGAACCAAACTCGTTTCACAACCATATTTATGTGTAACTCACCTACATTCTATAAAACATTTTGTGTTCCATTATCCATTCTAACAAATTGTTTATTTAACAGTGTCGGAAGAAGAACACGTGTCTCCTCGGGAAGCCCCGCCACATCCCACCGGAGTCAAACTCACTCGCCCGGGATACTACACCATACCTAGTTTGGATGAGATGATCGGTAAGTTATGGCATACAATCTGTCGGTTTTTTTTTTTTTTGCCTTTTATAAAGTATCACAATTGGTGACACTTTATTTACATTACAATCTAGCCTATTAGCTAATAAGTAATTTAAATATAACTTAAACTGCTAAGTAACTATATAATTAAGCAATCGTCCAATAACATCTTTCTTATTCACTATAAGTTATGGGGAAGACACTTGTTTCACGTGTTCTTTATAAGATTCAGCACTTGCTGTTTGAGTTCACTCAATCTGTCGGTTGAGCGCAAAAATACTACAATGTCCCAGAATTAATATTCATATTCATTTATTGCGAAAATGGGTAATAGGTAGGTAACATACAAAATATATATTAGTCTCTCCATAATCCGCCTGAAGGCATGCAATTTTACAAATTATGACTCTACTGATTTATCAAATGACATTAATCAATTATATAAAACAAAACTCCGTCATAAATAATATGAAATGTCAGGAAATGTTAAATAATTATATATTATGTCATTTAAGAATTTATGTGTGTCAAACAATTAACTATATTATGTTTTAATCATGAGCTTGAGAGTAGTGGTGGCCCCGTGGAAACGTCCTCGACTTATCGAGTTGTATGTAGGTCGTAGGTTCGAACCCTGTCGCTTTACTTTGTGTAAATTATTTCATCACCACTGCTCTCAAAACGGTGAAGGAAAACATCGGGAGGAAACCGGCATGTCCTAGAACCAAACATTCGAAGACATGTGACATCTACCAACCAGCACTGGGCCGCGTGGTGGATACAGTCCACTTCTTCTCACAGAGAGGAGGCCTGTGTTCTAACAGTAGGAACATTATACGCTGATTATGCATTATGCAATGTTTTAATAAAGAGATTGCTTAAGAATTTAACCTTTTTTTTTTTTTTTTGAGGATGGGAAATCATCAAATGACCCCTCCCGCTCTGGGTGGAGCGGAAGGGAGTGTCAGACTCTTACTGACTAAAACCCACCCGTGTTCCTTCCTTAGCCCTTTCTGTTCCAGGGCAGCGGTAACCCTTTCGGAAGATCCCGCCGCCCTGGCAGAAGAAATTAACCTGAAGGCCAATTCTCGTAATTTAAAACGTTCAAAATCTAGTCGCAGTCTCATCTCGGCGACAAACAAATGTCAAAAACTTGTCAAAATTTAGGGAAATTAGAGGCATTTTTGACAGATTGAGACTGAGATCAGACTGTGAACGTTCTTAAAATTACGAGAATCGCCCCTCTGAACATAACATTTGACAACAACAACGCCCTTCAATGTTGCCAGACTAATAAATGATCTCCCCTCCGCAGCCTACATACGACCGGACGGCTCGTGCCCTGTGCCTCACCTGACCATCGGCCGCAAGAACTACGGCAATGTATTCTACGACTGTGAGATAGATGTCGCTGGCATGGATTTGGATAGTTTGGGTAAGTTTGATTATTCCTTTAAATACTTTTTTTATTTGGGTATCACGCACAGGTACAGTCGCCAAAGGAGATAAGTAACCAGGTCGTCGGATAAAGTTGAAGTTTAGTAAGAAATCAATGTATATTTTTGAATGAAATTTAATTTGATAAATAAACCGTTTGTTTTCTATTAATTTTATTCGAAAACATCCATCGGTTTTTTGCTAAACTTCAATTTTATCCAACGACCCTGGTTACTTATCTCCTTTGCTGACCGCACATAAGATATTGCTAAAGGCCGATTCTCGTAATTTAAAACGTTCAAAATCTAGTCGCAGTGTCATCTCGGCGACAAAAAAATGTCAAAACTTGTCAAAATAAATAATATTTTATCGAGTATTAAATTGGTAAAATATTTAAATAAAATCTTAGAAGTAACTGAAAATGTAAATGATAAATGATTTTATTTTTGTAAGTAGGTTTGTACAAACACTTTAACACGTCAAAAAAATAAAATAATGTAGGGAAATTAGAGGTATTTTTGACAGATTGAGACTGAGATCAGACTGAGAATGTTCTTAAAATTACAAGAATTGCCCCTCAGATGTTCATTAACATCTGAGGGGCAATTCTTGTAATTTAGCAATTCTTGTAAATTTGGGAGTGGGGTGTCGTGACGTCACTTGCTTGCAAAAGTGTCGCAAGCAAGTGACGTCACGCGGAACTTTAACGGGCGATATCTTCATCATTTTTTATATAATTGACAAAAGAAAAAATACGGGTTCAATATTTTTTGATAATCTAACTGACGGACTAATTAGATTTTTTTAGGAAAATAGCCTATTCCATAGCATGCACGGCTACACATTAAGCTATACATAACCAGTATAAGCTGACTTCTGATTGTACGAAAAACCTATACAATGAGATGTCAGCTAAAACTGGAAATGCATGGCTTGACGTGTAGCCGTGTGTACAGCATTAAAATTATTTCACACTCACTACAAGTCCTGATAGAAATTTAAATACTTAACACTTTTATTTTTCCACATCACTTATAGTGTTTACTAATTGAATGTGTATATGTTTTTCTTTCCAGTCCACTTCCTAAATAAAGAAGTAATAGTCTACCCAGAAGAGTCTGCGAAGCCTCCCTTAGGCACAGATCTGAACAGGCGCGCGATCGTCACTCTGGACAGAGTCTGGCCGAGGGACAAGAGCGAGAAGAGAGCCATCACCTCACCGGACAGGTAACTTATACGAAACATTACGCCTGTATTTATTTATTTCAGGCGACGCACGCCCATAGATAAATACCTTAACCTAAACATACATATTTTTATTATGTTATAAAATAGTACTTCACTAGCGAGTTGGGGGGGGTATTCCAGGAGGGGAGTAGGCAGATGTGTCTATTACTGTCACGAGCAAAAGTATGTATACACTCGGCCTTATTCAAAAGCGATTTACTCCTTTGTTTTTGAATTAAATATTATGCTGTTAGGAACATAGCATTTTCGAACCCATAGGTTTGTGTAATGTGTCGTATTTCAACGTTGCATTCGTTATTTCACGAAAAAATCGCATTTGAAAGTTGCCAAGTGTTGACATATTGGTGCTCGTGACTGTACACCCACATTGCACCAGTTATGGTTAAGTCCCATGTAACATTGAGCGAGTCTATTGCCGTCAGCTGAGCACAAGATCAAAACTTATGTATTTAAACTAGTCTGGGATTCTTTTTAAACGTCATACTGACATAATACAGTCCCCCGCCCGCCCTTCACCACTTCCTAGTGCTATCGCTGGGGAGAAGTGGCGCAACAAACTCCCCAGCAGGACAGCTGTCTGTCTGCTCAGTTAGAAGAAAAGGAAATTGAAGGTTTACGTTTTAAGTTTCACCAGAAGGCGTATTGTAATTTAAAACGTTGAAAATCTAGTCGCAGTCTCATCTCGGCGACAAACAAATGTCAAAAACTTGTCAAAATGTAGGGAAATTAGAGGTATTTTTGACAGATTGAGACTGAGATCAGACTGTGAACGTTCTTAAAATTATGAAAATTGCCCCTCTGATATTAGGACCAGCAAGGCAGTATTTTATTCTTTTTGGAACGAAGTTCTTTTACGGAGCTCGTGGTAGGAATAAATGGGAGAAATCGTCACCTAACGAAAAAATGTTATGCCCCTCCACGCGACTTTTCATTTATGTTATGGAAAGAGACAAAGCTAGAGATAGTTTACATGGTTTTCGAGGAGGTCAAAATGAATATCCAAGATGGCGGCTGCAAAAAATTTCAAATTTTTCGTCATGGGTGTGGTTTTCATGGTTTTCGAGGGTGCTGAAGTCGATATTGTGGTCAAAATGAAAATCCAAGATGATGGCTGCAAAAAAGTAAAAATTTTCATTTTGATATTTTTGCAGCCGCCATCTTGAATTTTTATTTTGAACTTCGTTCCTGCCGGTCTCCGGACCAGACACGTTTTTATTTTAAATTTAACTAACATCACGTCACATTTGTCCACAGACTCCTCAAAATGGAATACGAAAGTAAACTCCGGCGCGTGTGCGACAAGCACAACACGAAATTCATAGAGTACCGCCCTCAGACCGGCAGCTGGGTGTTCAGAGTCGAGCACTTCAGCAAATACGGTCTGACTGACTCTGATGAAGAGGAGGATGTGCCGCAGCTGATGAAGAGGCAGCTCGTCTCGCAGGCCTTGCAGGGGACTGCGGCTCCTGGTGAGTGTTAGCACCCTTTAGCAGTGTCAGGCAGCCACGGTCACCATCACCTTTTGTTTTGTTTTTTTTTAATGGGAAATCCTCATGAATACCCTCAGTCTGGGAAGAACGGAGGGTTATGTCGGACTTTTACCGACTAAAACCCCCACCGTTCCTTCTAGTACCCTACCTAGTAGTAGTCTAGTCGGGGGCCCGGGAGACACTTGTTCACTCGCCGAACCCGGACTGGTATGCCCGCCACGCCTAGCGGACCCTAGCACCAGGCGCGGCCGCTCCCACGCCCGCACGTCCTCCTACTAAGGCTACACACTGCGTGCTACCTTTGAGCCTGACTGTTCGAGCGACGATACAACCCCAATTTCTCAGGCCCAGTCATTATAATCTGCCTAGCCTGTTGAAACTGGAAGTCGACCGGCTTCCAGTTTAACCGGATGAAGCTGAATACCAGGGGGTCTACTCCGAAGTAGTTTCGGCCGAATGTTCGGCCGTTTCCTGCTACGAAGTTACTAACACTCCTACACTCTTTCGAATATTGACTATGGCCCGACCCAACAGACCCGATCCGAACTTTTTTCGCATTTTTCAATAATATTCGGTTCGGCCATGTGTCGGTCCGATCCGAACATTCGCACTTTGCACTTCGGAATAGACCCCGTGTATTTTATATGGAACGCCTGCCTATCTGACCTCCACAGCCCAGTTACTGGGTAACACGATACTCCTTGATAAAACTGATTGTCAGACTCTTCGGACTACCCGTAATCATTGTCAAAAATTACGAATGACAGCCGAAAACCTATGGGTTCGAAAATACTGTTCGTAGTAACATAAAATTTCATTAAAAAATAAAGGAGTAAATCGCTTTTGAATAAAGCCAAGTGGTATACTTACATACTTTTGCTCGTGACTGTACACGATCTAACGATGTCCATCTCTTTCCACAGCCCCCAAACAACCCGTTACCATCCCATCAGCTGGTCTGGGTGGACTTGGTTCCTCAGCAGGCTTAGTACCCGAAGACAACCTCTTCGCGATGCAGCAGACTTCGCTGAACCTACTCAATGGAGCCGCTAAAGGTATGTAGACTAGGCTTCATCATCTTGCAGAGGTACGAGGAACAGGGTGTAAAGTTCACTCATCCCCCATAGAAAAGGGAGGCTCCTCCAACCAAACGGGCGTTGTGTCTGGTGGGCAACTGCCCAATGATTTAAGTCGGGCCGTTGCATATATGCTAGTTCCGCGGTAAATTCTGCTTGCGAGACGAAGGATTTTGCGTGACGTCAGTCTGACGCGTTGTTCGCATGTGGCGTTGTAGATACCGCTACAAATCCATACATAGTACGGATTGTCTGAAAGAGTGAAAGTGTTTACTTGGAATCTTAAAGAAAATTCGTCTTTCTCTTAAAACGATGAAGGGAAACATCGTGAGGAAACCGGCATGTCCTAGAACCTTCCAAGACATGTGACCTCTACCAACCTGCACTGGTACCTCGTGGTGGAATACGGCCCGCTCGCTCTTACAGAGTCCTGAGTCCCAGCAGTGAAAACATTATAGGTTTATTATGCTTATGCTCAGTAATCACGATTTGGTTCAAATTGGTAGATTGTGATTGCCGTTAAGGCGTAGGCCAAATGTCAAAACACAGGACGGATTTTTAAACAGCATCACCGCTTATCATAAAAGTTATAGGCGAACGGAGATAAACATATAAGTATTATATAGGAGCTCCACGACCTGAAGGCGAATTCTCGTAATTTAAAACGTTCAAAATCTAGTTGCAGTATCATCTCGGCGACTAACAAATGTCAGAAACTTGTCAAAATGTAGGGAAATTAGACGTATTGACAGATTGAGACTGAGATCAGACTGTGAATGTTCGTAAAATTACAAGAATTGCTCCCCTGATCCTACCGGACCGGTTTTACTACCGGACTGCCAGACGTGCTGCAGCGTTCTATCGCCGAAACCTATATCAGACCATTTTGAAAACAAAATCCCGTGCACGTCATGATGACCACAGCGGCGTCCGTAAGTAAAACTAAAGAGGATCCTTTTTAGGTCGACTAATAATATGCGCTGCAAGCAAGAATAGTCCTTACAGTGGTCAGATTTAGATTTTGACGATAATACCATTCGCACTTGGTTGATATCCCGACCAGTCATACTCAGCGCTTCTCATCCACGTTTATTATGCGCACTTAATAATATGCGCAGGAGTCCAGGGGGTCCTTTGAGAAAGATTGGTCCTTGGCAGCTCTGGACAGAGGGAGGTGGAAAGAGAGCAAGGAGGCATTTGCCCAGCAGTGGACATTAACGACTAAAAAAATATATACTAATTTAAACAGTTTGATTCCCCCAACCCAACAGGCGAGCAAACAACGACGTACCGTTTTAACCCGACACACGAACCCCACCACGGGGTACAATATCACCCCGTTGGGGTACCTCACGCCCCCACTGGGGTACCAAACGACCCCGAGATGCCGTCAGCGCCGTACAACGAAGAATATGTACTACAAAAGAAAGTGGCCAAAGCTATGCTTTGCACCAATATGTGTTTGATAACTGTAGTTTTAATTGTAGTTTTAGTATCATTCATTTTTGTGTTTTTTTTCTTTAAGACATTTTTTTAGAGAAAAAAAAAATGTTTTTACGAAATTTGGGAAAGGAGTTTGTTCAAAATCGTTTACTTGAAACGATTTCTGTCATTTTTAATATACTTGTAGAAATGACTTTCAATTTGACAATTGCAACAACATTCATTGCGTTATTTACGTTGTTCAGCAGATAATTTTTTATTGAAAAATGGTCTTTAGTTAGAGAAAAAAGAACTATATCAGGTGATCATTTTGAGGACTATATAGGAGACTATATCAGGAGGCGCTTGTGGCTAAGTAATAACAGCCGCACGGGTCGATCGATCAGGTTAAGCTACGGTTGCCGCGGTTGGTCCGTGGATGGGTGACCATCTTTACATACCAAGACCCCTCCGTGCTTCGGAAAGCACGATAAGCCGTTGGTCCCGGCTGTCATTCGTGGATCTTTGACAGTCGTTACGGGTCGTCAGTAGCCCGAAAGTCTGACAACCAGTCTTACCAAGGGTTATCGTATTACCCAGTAATTGGGTTGTGAAGGTCAGATAGGCAGTCGCTCCATGTAAAATACTGGTATTCAGCTGCATCCGGCTAGACTGGAAGCCGACCCCAACATAGTTTGGCTAGGCAGATGATGATCAGATCATTTTCTATATTACTTGTAGTTCTTGCTATAAATCGTGTTCCTATAATAATTATTTCATTATATTTGTTCATTTTATTATAGTTTATGTCCTACTTTACCTTACCAAAAAATCCTATCCTATGTTATTTTAAGTAATTAATTTAAATTATCATTATATTAGATTATTTATTTTATCATATCGTTTAAGTACTATTCCTTACCAAAAATCTTGTCCTAATGTGATCTATGTAAGTAAATGTTATATTTATGTATATACAGCTTTATTATATTATTACTTAAACTAATTAATTTAAATTATATTTTGTTTAATCTAAATAGTTTAGTATAGTTTTTACGCAAAAATATATAAAACAAAAGTACATTTGCTATAAGAGAATATTGTAGTTTTTAAATAATATACATGTTTTACATTAATTAAAACTAGATTTATGACTATAGTTAACCTTTGTATTGAGATTACAAGAATAGAATTAAATTTCGAGTAAATAAAATCCAAAAAAAAATATATTATCATTGATAGTCTCCCCAAACCCCCCCCCCCCCCCCCCTTGGCCCTTTTACGTGGATGTGTGGCATATTTTCCCCCAACTCACTTCAGATGACATCCGCCTTTTTGACACTATCTGCAAAATATTGGCCTGCTGTAAGAGTGCACGATATGTAATCGTAGTGTACTATACTGAGTGTTCGCCCCGTGCGTCTCGTGGTCCTAGGCGCGACTGCTGACCATGGGGCCCTGGGTTCGATTCCCAGGTCGGGCAGTGTTATTGGTTTTTACCATTAGGAATTTCTTAAATGCCGGAGTTCGGGAGTTTACCCCCGTGGCTCGGTGCGCACGTTAGCGCGTTAGTACGGCCACAGATTACTAGAAAGAAAGAAAGAAAATACATTTATTTGCGGCAAACATGACGCTTAAAAAAAAAGAACAAACACAAAAAAAAAGTGGGGGGTAAACATGCGTCACATTCACGCAAAACGGCCAAAAAAAAACCGGCCGGCCGTACTAAATAGTTACTACGTAAACAGATACTTCACTCAGTAGAAAATTTCTAATACCTACTGCTATAATAGCCTACTCCGTCGCGGCTGGCGCTGTATGCTAAAATGTGCCTAAATGCTCAAACGTACAGTTGTGATAGCTTCGCACCGCGCGATCCCACAGCACTGAATTTGGTCCGCAAACGGCCCGAGACCGCTCGGCCGGGCGGTAAGTAATTATAGCGCGCAAGTACATGGAGTGACGGAGGCCTGGTACGGCACCTGATCTCCCCGCTCGTGTCGGATTGCCCACCCATCGGACTATGAAAGTGAGGGAAGAGGGAGTGCACCTGTGTCTGCGCACACACGCCTGCACTATAATATCTCCCGCGCCGAAGGCTAGTCTCCTTTGATATTGGCCACCATGCCCGAAATACGGTCTGGAGGACTATTATCATTTAGAACTACATAAGGAACAATAAGTATAAAAAAATGAGAAACATACTAGAATTAATCAGAAGGCAGATGACCTTGACAGTTTTAAAGTAAATTATCTTGACCCTTTTATAAGTAAATGGGCTTGACTTTTTAAAAGTAAAGTGACCTTGACCTTTGGATGGTACAATGACCTTGACCTTTTAAAACATTGAAGTGGAAGTAGCAATCTCATCTCAGCTAAAATCAATATCAAAAATATTGGTAAAATTATATCTTTGACGGATTGAGGCTGAGATTAGAAAAAAAACATGAAAAAGAAATGTTACGCCGACGCCAAATAATTTAGGAAAAGGACAGGAAAAAGATAATGAGACTAAGATTAGAAATAGGATGTTCTTAAAAATACGCCTACGAGTTGCGCCTGTGATCCGAGCCGGCACGTGTTGTTAAGAGATAACGCTCACTAGATCAGAGGGGCAATTATTCTCGTAATTTTAAGTACCGTTCACAGTCTGATCTCAGTCGGAATCTGTCATAAATACTTCTAATTTCCCTACATTTTGACAAGTTTTTGACATTTGTTTGTCGCTGAGATGAGACTGCGACTAGATTTTGAACGTTTTAAATAACGAGAAATGGGCCTTCAGATCACAGAACCTGTTACCGAATCATGTACTGAATCCATAGTATCAGGTTGCGCCTCGATTTCCCTGCCATCCTGTATATAAATAATGAGCTTAGAGTGAGCTGTCAAAAGTGTCAATCCCTAGCATTATTTGGAATGACAGCTCACTCCACGCTCACTTCACCTAAGTTTTCACGGTGAGATGGTTATAGAATCGCACTGCTGGTGGAATGATAGCTCACACTTCACCCGATGCGACTGTGATTGACACTATAGTCAGCTCACATCAAGCTCACTTCACCTAAGTTATCACGGTGAGATTTTCACAGCAATACTGTTCCGCCTGTTTGATGACAATTATATTCATGTACTTGTACAGACGCCAGCAGGTCAAGCTACCCGAAACTGTCAAATTTTCCCAATCAACCTTGAACCTTAATTCTTTAGACATAAAGTTGAAAATCAATTTGACAGATTGTAGTAACTTGATGTGCTGGCGTCTGTACAATGATGACAATTATATTAAATAACCTATAATATAAAAATTAATCGCTGAATTTGTTGCTAAGCGCAAATCTCGAGAACAGCTGAACCGATTTCGCTAATTCTTTTTTTAGAATATTCCTTGAAGTACGAGGATGGTTCTTACCGAAAAAAAAAATTTAAGAAAGTTGCTTCACGCTGACGAAGTCGCGGGCAAAAGCTAGTAATAAATAAAATTCTATATTTCGCAAAAAAGTGAACAATAACACTCGTAACTATATGATACGCTAAGAACTGTGTTACCAGAAAATTTTAAAACTAGCGTATTTTGAACTCTGGTACTCAAAGTAAGATCTAACTTGTGTTATGAGTACCAGTGTTCCAACAAAAGTTATTACATAAAGGTAGGTACACAAGTTCCCACGAGGGACAGCTGGGGCATTAGTGCAGTTTCATTGTCACAGAGAAATGAAGTAAAAATATAAAACAGTAAAAATTAAACAGAAAATAGAGTGGACAACGTATGTAAGTGTGTGAGGGTGAGTGAATGTTCATGTACATGTACAACAATTACAAAGCTCGGCAAAACAATGTTTACTTATGCAGGCGTAGATATTTACAATAAGCTACCATCGACAATTAAAAATGTAAGGTCCTATAATGTATTCAAAGTACAACTTGCTCGACATGTAGTCGAAAAATATCGATGATAAGTGCTACTGGATGCATTATAGAAGTACCTGCTTATAAAAAAAAAAAATGTGTTTGTTATCTTAAATCTTACAATTTAGTTGCCGGGACTTCCCAGAAAGTAATCCGAAGATACTTGTGATGGGATAAACCTCGCTCTTCCTCAAGTAATTAACAATTGATATGTTGTGCTAATTAGGTATAAGTTACACATTTTTATGAAACAAACAAAATAAAAAGAAAAATAAAAACGTGTTTATGGCAGTGTGTGAGAACTGGAGTGTGTTTTGTATGAATGTGTGTTTATGTATATTTTGTGTGTATGTGCGTGTGTGTGAGTGGGCGTGTGTATGTGTGAATGAGTGTGAGGTGTGCTGGAGTGTGTATGTGTATGAATGGGGGTGTGTTGGAGTGTGTGTGTGTGTTGGGGTGTGTGTGTGTGTGTATGTCTGTATGCAAGACGCTCAACTCTGAGTCGCCAAAATGTCCTCCACGGCATCAT
This sequence comes from Apamea crenata, assembly GCA_949629185.1. Lineage (NCBI taxonomy): Eukaryota > Metazoa > Arthropoda > Insecta > Lepidoptera > Noctuidae > Apamea > Apamea crenata. The sequence goes on along the minus strand of OX451382.1, from coordinate 6,605,711 downwards.
AATTAAGTGTGAGGAGCCATTCGGTCAATGTCTTCTTACACTCATACAGCTGCATAGGGTAAATGTTAAGTATGCGATTTACTTTATTATAAACGCGTGGGGCTTGAGTTACATTTTGGCGACTAGCAAAAATTGAGCGTGCTGAGTATGTAGGGGCTACTATATCACACCGTCTCTTTTTAAGTTTGGCATGGCTAAAGGGTAGACTTTTGTGATATCTTAGTACCTTGCGTAGAATGTAGAGTTTTCTAACGGAGAGCAGCTTAGAGCTTGCGTATAGAAATTCAGTAGGGAACCTGAAGGGCTTACAGTACATGACCTTAATCAAGGATCTTTGTGCCCTCTCTAGATCCATAAAATACGACTTAGCTGCTCCACCCCATACCGAGATACAATATATGATTACAGACTGAGCTAGTGCGATATAGATTTTTTTCTGTAGTTCGGCATTCATAACTTGTCTCAAAGATTTGAAAACCAATATGAGTTTTCTTACCCTCCCTATAGTTAGTTCGAGGTGTGGGTACCAGCTTAACCTTTGATCTACTACAATACCCAGGTACTTGACGGAATTTACCTTTTGAATAACAGAGCAACTACAGGTTGATTGGGTTGGGTGGGGGTTATACAACAACAACAAAAAAAAAAACGACGAAAATTCTAGTAATAAGCACTATTATTATTGTATTTCTCATCACTTACATGAGAAATACAATAATAATAGTGCTTTGACTGTAGTCTTTTATGAGAATAAATTTCTTTAAACACATGTACTAAAATATACTCATTTGTTACAGCTTTTGAAATGGACACCACTGAAGATAATAACGAGTCTCAGAGCCTGTATCTGGATAACAAAGGTATTTTATTAGGAATTTTATTTTGAATCTACATGCTTTCGAAACGGTGAGGGGCTTGTGGCTAAGTAATAACAGCCGCACGGATCGATCGATCAGGTTAAGCTACGGTTGACGCGGTTGGTCCGTGTATGGGTGACCATCTTTAAATACCAAGACCCCTCCGTGCCTCGGAAAGCACGTTAAGCCGTTCGTCCCGGCTGTCATTCGTGGATCTTCGTGGACAGTCGTTACGGGTCGTCAGAAGCCCGAAAGTCTGACAATCAGTCTTACAAAGGGGTTCCGTATTACCCATTTACTTGCTTGTGGAGGTCAGATAGGCAGTCGCTCCATGTAAAGTACTGGTACTCAGCTGCACCCGGTTAGACTGGAAGCCGACCGCAACATAGAAACGGCTAGGCAGATGATGATGACGTATTAATTTATTATTTGAAATTATACCATTTGTTTTCAATATTTTAATAGTCATGTTGTTTTTTGTTCCAGCCTACGGTGTAAAGAGTCCCACCAGTGAGTTGGCTCGTCTAGAACATCGCCAGAGCCACAATGTGCAACTGATGAAGGCTTCTCTATACGCTGATACCGGTATGTATTTATATTATTTCAAACAAATCTGCAAAATGTAATGAAATATTGTTACCAGCTTCGGGGTTCGTGACAATAAAAACTGTCAATATAAATTACCAAAATTTGCACTTTAATTAAACAACACTAATAACAACTCAAACACGCTAATTATAAAACACAATTGCACTTAAGTCGCACTTGAAGATCGCTTTCGATGTATTCGCGTGTATCGCGTATCCGACTCTGACCCGGTTGTGGCTTATCCCGGCCTTATATAGTGCCGCAGATAGTTCTAGAACTTTCTATTGTAGAAACATCTAGAATTTTCGAGTACATACCGGCCTCGACTGACCAGATGTCGATAGTTCTAAAAAGTTCTAGCATCGAAATTTCTACTCGATACTAGATGGCGCTAGTGGTAACTAATGTCACCATGTATCAGGCATTAATTGTGGCGCGCCACAATATTTTAGAGCCGTAGCTTTACATCAAAGAATGATATGAGTGTTATTAGCACTACAATTTAATTTGCAAAAAGCTATTAATTAATACAATTGTTCCTAACTCTAATCGAAACTGTTAGCTAATAGTGATATTACAACTGAACCTAGTTGCCGTTAAATATGATAAATGTTCAAAGGGGTGTGAGCCTGGAGATCTGTCATACAGGACCCGAACCTAGTTCAGACTCCAGCTCTCACAAAGGTTCTAGCATGAGGCAAAATTGTATATACAAACTACTGTAACAATGTACCTTTATGACAGAAATAAACTGTATTATTATTATATTATAACTAGCAGCGCCAAAAAAAACAACCTGCTTCAAAAAAAAAACACTACAAACTGAAAAATAACTTTAATTTCGGAAGTCAGTGCCAAAATGCGGAACCAACGACAACGACTTCCGAAATTAAAGTTACTTTTCAGTTTGTAGTGTTTTTTTTTGGAAGTCGGTCGAACTAATCATAATATATATCGAAGTCACGGTGTAAATCAAGTTAAGAGCCGTAATAGATATTTTTGACAGTTTTTAACAAATCTTGATGTGCCATACTAAATTCCCTGTGAATGGTTCTTTGTTTTTCCTCAAATCTTGCAAATCTGAATAATGAGCAGCAAAGGGCTTTGAAAATCCGTAACTTACCTACCTCTCCGCCATTTAGATTTGTTTTCAAAATGGCGGCCACCCATGTGACCTATACAAATCGACAGCTGACATCATTGTATTTTTAAAGTTTTTTTTTGTTTTTTTTATGTATTGTTGAAAGTGCTTTGTATTTTTTTTTTAATTTAGATTTTTATGTATTAGGCGTAAGTTGATTTTTCATTTTATTTGGTGTGTATTTGCTAACCACTATTGCACTGGGCTCATCCTGTAAAGATAGTGTGTGTAAGTTTTTAATAAATAAATAAAAATGCAATCAGAAAACATTGTACGACCAAACTCCGTAAAGTGTCACGTTTCCGAGATATTACCGTTCAAAGTTGATCACGTGACATCCATATTTAATGAACTTGCTGACATCTTGTTGCATAGATGTTTGATTACGTGAATGTTTCAGAGTGATTATTTTCTGGACGCCATTTTGAAAATAAATCAATACGGCGCAGGTATGCCAAGGCTCCATTTATAAATCTTCAATCCCCATTGGCAATGTTAGAAAAAAAACAACACCAAAGACTTCCGCAACTAAAATTATATTATTTGTCACTTTGTAATCGTTTTTTTTTTTTTTTGTAAAATGTTTTTGTGGCTTATATTGAACTATTCTCTCTCACAGAAATGGAAGACGACGTATCAGTATCTACTGGAGACCAGCTCGTTCCAGTATCACTGCCACTGTTATCAGTACCATCACTCCCGCCCTCTGTGATGAGAGAGGATCAGCAGATATCCGAGATCGAAGCACCGCTTACCGAAGGTAAATACAACAGTCTTCTAACCTGGCTTTTTCTATTTTTTAAATGAAGAAATGACCAAACAAAATCAGAAGGCCAGTTCTCGTAATTTTATGAACGTTCACAGTCTGATCTTGGTCTCAATCTGTCAAAAGTATAGTAACCGGCATGAGTCGTGAGCACAAACTGACATCTGCGCAGTAGTGCATTTTTCGGTCTCTTTGGCGGAATGAAGAAGGCGGGGGGCACCGAGGCTGCACGCGATTGGTTCGTCTGTCGATGCTCGTCGTCTATTGGACTCTCACGTGTCATTCGGCTACTGTACACTTTCGGGCAATTTTACTGACTTACGTTTTTAATTTTGAAATAGTTTATTTTTGTTAAGTCAAAGTAACGGTTAAATTTGTTTCTTCACTATTTTATCAGTTACTTGAACGAAGAAAACATTTGCTGTAGTATCAGTAAAGGTCAAGTAAAAGTTAATACTTTGACTGATTGTGTTGATGAAGAAACTGGCCGTAAGTCACAAAGGCCTACAACATTACTGTATCAAAGTAAAATTTCACCAACAGCGGTACTAAATAAATTTGGCCGAAAGTGTACCTGCGCGAGCTTGCCCCCACTACTGCCCATCTGTGCTCACGACTCGTGCCGGGCATTATACCTCTAATTTCCCTACATTTTGACAAGCGTTTGACATTTGTTTGTCGCCGAGATGAGACTGCGACTAGATTTTGAACGTTTTCAATTACGAGAATTGGTTTTCTGGTATCAAGGTCATAAAAATACAATCATGTTTAACAGTTATTTAGACTAAACACGATATTTTCGACGAGTTTGACCTAAGACGATGATGGCCGAGCACTGATGGCCCAGTGGCAACGGCCGCAAATTATAAGTTGTAGGTTCGAACCCGGACAGGCGCTTTACTTTGTGTAAATTATTTCATCACCACTGCTCTCAAAACCGTGAAGGAAAACATTGTGAGGAAACCGACATGTCCTAGAACCGAAAATTCGAAGACATGTGACATCTACCAACCCGCACTGGGCCCGCGTGGTGGATTACGGCCCGCTCCCTCTCACAGAGAGGAGGCCTGTGTCCCAGCAGTGGGAACATTATAGGCTGATTATGTACGACCTAAGATGGACATATTTAAAAGTCGCTAAGTTTTTGTGGCTAAACCCATTTTTTTTATTTTTTACCCTTGATTTCTAGAACCTGCCGATAGATCCTGTAAAAATTCACTCGAGTGAAGTGAGCTTGATGTGAGTTGTCAATAGTGTCAATCTCTAGCATTAGTTGAAATGACAGCTCACTCCTCGCTCACTTCACCCAAGTTTTCACAGTGAGATGGTTACAGAATCGCACTGCTGTACTGAATTCATGGTTACAGTTTGCGCGTCCATGTCCCTGCTAGCCTGTAAAGTAAGTTCTCATGGCACTCATATATAATGTGTTCATTTTTGTCCGCAGAAATACCGATGAGGCCATTGATCGTCCGGCCACACACGGTAGTGCTGAAGTATCACAGGAAAGTGCCGCCCTTCAGACAGACTATTGCCGGTAAGTTCACTTTTTCTTGAGCTTGATTTACATTATTACTTGAAAGGATCGATACGTATAAGTATTGTTCCTATTCCCACCGATTTACGGTAATTTCTGTTCCAACCATCTTTTTTTCCATCCTATATTAGAGGGACCCTTCTAAGGCCGCGTGTCCACGGCAAGAAAAATCGCCGGGTCTATGCAAGAATTCGTGTCGTTTCTACACACGACTAGTGTACACTGCGTCGGCGCTGCGCATGATTTTTGTCTTGTGCAGCGCCGACGCAGTGTACACTATTTACTTATTTATTTTTAGGACCCTATTTGTATAACCAGTTTAACAGAGTGCTAAAGATTTATAGTTTAAGTTATAATAGGTGTAATTTACTAGTACAGGAATATTTGGCAAAACTCAATTATGCAGACACGGAAAAACTACTAGAAATTTTAAAATAAAATCTATCTACCTACTCTAATATAAGTCTCTTCCTTTACCTAATTAATAATAGTCTCCACTTTATCTACTTTAATATTATTCGTTAATTTAATTTATTTAAACATTATTGTATATCTTACATAATCTAGTTTTAAAATAATATATCCAAATAGTAACTGTTTAAGCCTCTGTAAATACGAGTATTATACCTTCTTTCAATTTAGCTTCTAATACATATATTGTTGTCTTCTTTTTAAATGTTTGATGTAAATTGATGGCCTGAAACACAGGTTTTTCATAAACCTAGATCAGGCAGGTCTATATTATAGTTAGAATTTAAGTTTCCTCGGTTGTAATTAATGTAAATCATAGTTTTACTTTATACTTGAATAATTTTTTTATTTATTTATTTACTAGTCGTGTGTAGAAACGACACGATTTCTTGCTTAGACCCGGCGATTTTTCTTGCCGTGGACACGCGGCCTCATACTCCATTCGTGGTGAAATAGATGTCTTTGCTGGTTCTGTAGCCTCAGTCAGGAAGGAGGACTGAACTTAGAACCTTAATATTGTATAATTTTTATATTCTTTTTATATTTAATTGTTCTTTCCCAGAACTTTTTCATTATCTATGGAAAAGTTCACATTTTGTAAGTTTTTGTTTTTAAATACTAATTGTTTTACTTAAATTATGCATGCTAGATTCATATCTAGTAGATGTCGATCAGAAATATTGTGTCGTAAAGATTTTAATGCATTTGTGATTGTACATCAGTTTTGTGGATTATAAATTTAAAAAAATACAGGCTGGAAAAAATATTTCCGTATTGTTAAGAACATTCGCATTCGCATGTGTCGTTGTAGATACCACTACAAACTCTTCTAAACTGAACATTTTTTTTAGTATAATATTTTATTTCACAAAGCATCACGCGCTTTACTTGTGGTAACCAAGTTCTTTCTTCCACAGGGCGTCTCGACGCAGCCTACATATCGGACATGTCAGTGTGTCGAGCGCGACACTCGCGCGTCGGCTTCGGTCCGGCTGGCGCTCTCACCTTCGCCACTTCATACGACTCTGTCAATGATCTTCCTAGATGTGAGTATCATCTGCCTAGCCTGTTTCCAACTATGTTGGGGTCGGCTTCCAGTCTATTTGGGTGCAGCTGAATACCAATAAATACGTGGAGTGATTTCCTGCCTGACTGACCTCGTGCGGTCTTATATAAGGCTGCATGGACAACGACGCGCAACCCGTTTCCATGGATTCAGTACAAATAATTCTGAACCCCTTGAATTCATGGTTACATAGACAAGTACGCTGGTCATCATACTATCGATGACAAAACGAAGACATTTGATTTTCGCCATTTTGGCGCTGATAGCCACGTGAGTGTCCGTGGAACTAATATTTTTGATACCGAGTTTTACAAAATGCGCATACTTTCATGATAGAAATGTTCTTAATATCTCGTAGTAAACACAAAATATACAAAAAAAAGTCTTATTACACGATTTAGACCTAAATCACCAGAAAACAACATGACGGCCTTTTGCAGGAATGTGTGAGTTTTAGTTCCTGAGACGCTCGAGGGGGCGCTTTGAATCGCCACAAAAAATGTCATTTTGTATTGTATATTTAGTTCAGCGTACTTGTTTAATATATATCAGTGCCCCACCCTGTATACACGTCGCTTCACGTCCACGAACTTTCGCCACCTAGTTTAATTGATCTCTCTACTTTTCATGATAAGATTAATCTTATAATTCGTTATTGTTTGTTACAGCCGCAGAACTATCGGAGCTCGGTAAATACGTGCGCGGCAGATCGCCGAACGACTGGTCCGAGCCTCTGCTCGTGAGAATGGCGCTGGGACAGCCTGAGAAAGACGATGGCATGCTGGTAAGTAAAACTACTTAATGCTTACGGCTTTCCAAAGTAAAGTATAAGATCATACGATCGGTTGCACCGAATGACCGCACGCTTACACGTGCCGCGCGCACTCAAGGCGCGCGTGATAATCGTACTGGAGACGGCGTCAACGACCTCGGGCTGCGGGAGACTGCGTGCACGCGCTTCTACCGGCGCATGAGCCGAGCTGCGGACCACTAGTCGTCATTTGACCGCCTACCGAGCTGTTCGGATCGCGCCGCGCTATTTTATTGTAATTTGTTGAGTTTTGTCAAAGTACTTTAACGTAAATATACTTATCTAATTTCCTTAATAATATTCTTCATTTCTTCATTTGTTCTCACTACATTATTTTATCCTTCCGCTTACGCTACGCCTTACGCTTTAAAGCTAATATAATTATTAGTACGGGTTCGATTCCCAATCCGGTAGAAATCGGTGACCTTACCGATTTTCTACAGCATAATCAGCCTGTAATGTTCCCACTACTGGGACACAGGTCTCCTCTCTGTGAGAGGGAGTGGGCTGTAATGAACCACGCGGGCCCAGTGCGGGTTGGTAGATGTCACATGTCTTCGAATTTTTGGTTCTAAGACATGCCGGTTTCCTCACAATGTTTTCCTTCACCGTTTTGATAGCAGTGGTGATGAAATTATTTACACAAAGTAATGTGTCTGTCAGGGTTCGGACCTACGTAAGACGCGGCCGTACCGCTGGACCACCACTGCTCTCAAGAAAGCTTTCGAGAAATACTGACCTGAAAATAATATATTATTTCTTTTTACAGGAAGTCCTGAAAAAACATCTAGCAACTCTACTAGAATACTCAACTTTTACTGAGACAGAAGAAAACCAGTGCGCTCGATTGAGTCTATCACAAAGTGCTAGCGACAGACGGGAGGTACTAACGCACTATCTGCGAGACGCGGCCAACAACCAGACGAGATACAAGGTAACTAGATAACAGTGCGCGTGCAGGACGTCGGACCAGCTCGGTGGTCGGACGAGCTACAGAAGGTGGCTGGTGGGGTAGGCTGGATGCGGAAGGTGCGCAGTGGTTCGTCCCCATACAAGTGGTCGGTTACCTCGATCGGTCGATCAAAGTCCAAACACCATATTCTGGACAGCTAAAAATGTCATCGGGTTCTATTAATCAAGGGCAAAAAAAAAATCTACTACGGTGTTTTAAATGGAGTTTTAGTTAATTTAATAAAAATCGTTACTTTAGTATGAAGGGAAGTAACACTAAAAAAATTGTAACTCACGATTCCCTCCCTGTTTCTGTTAGCGGTTTTCAAAATTGGTACTATCCCGTATTATTTGCAAGTTTTCATCTTGACTTGACTTGTATCGGGACGAACCACTGTGAGGCGGAGGACAGGGTGTTGTGGCGCAGCCTGGGAGAGCCCTATGTCCAGCAGTGGACTGCGATAGGCTGAGATGATTTGAGATATCAATAATAAATAATAATAATAACGTTTATTTATAAAAATGGTGCAGTGGTGGTGGTGGTGGTCAATGTTTCTAACCTTTTGCCAACTACGTTTGGGGTCGGCTTCCAGTCTAGCGGGATGCAGCTGAATACCAGCATTTTACATGGAGCAACTGCCTATCTGACCTCCACAACACAGTTACTGGGTAACACGATACCCCTTGGTAAGACTGGTTGCCCAGACTTCACGGCTTTTGGCTAAGTAAGCAACGCTTACGCTTTGTAAGCGACGCTTGCCAGGTCAGTCCATAGATCTGTGACAATGATGCCCATGCCTCTGGAAGCACGTCAAGCCCTTAGTCCTCGCTGCCTGCGACAGTAAACATATCTGGCGAAATGTGTACGTTCTTGTTGATGTTAAATTATGTTTAAAAATATGATTTGTCCACAGTTCGGCGTATCGGGTGCTTATTGCTACGAAGTATGGCGGTTGTGCGACGCACTGTGGGGAGCTGATCTGGAAAATGATGGTAAGTTCCAATACCCTCTGTAGGAACGCTGACACATTCATTTTGTATTAATTTCGTGTGTGCAGCAATCAGTGACGCTACTTCGCCCATAACCACCGCCACCTATAGACGCGCTTACAATCTGAATAAGTACATCCATTTATTTATTTTTTTGATATAATTAAAACGTTGCCCCACACTAGGAATTTCTCCTGTATCGTGGGTGCGTTTACATACATTTAAACTCACATACACAAACAGCCAAACCCGGAACAACTACTTGTAGGCCATACAAATATTTGTTCCGTGCGGGAATCGAATCCGCGACACGCGGCGCAGCAGTCAATCGCTAACGACTGCGCCAACCGTGCCGCCATTGTAATACATTTCGTGAGTACAAGAAATATCAAAATTTATTCCAACATTTAATTTCTCTCTGTACACACACACCTAGAACATCATACACACCTACACCCACAAAACTTCTATTAATATAATTCTGTAAATTCATACACGTCACGGTCGCGAATCATATTTTATTTAACACACAACCTGACACTGACCTGTAAATCGCAACAAAACGTAAGAAATAATATTGTTACGAGCTTCGGGTTCGTGACAATAAAAACTGCCGATATAAATTACCCAAAATTACACTTTAATTAATCAACACCAATAACAACTCGAACACTAATTATAAAACACAATTACTCTTAAGTCGCACTTGAAGATCGCTTTCGATGTATTCGCATGTATCGCTTCCAACACACTGTGTCGAATCGCGGTTATTCCCGGCCTTATATAGTGCAGCAGATTGTTCTAGTACCTTCTATTGTAGAAACATCTAGAATGTTCGGGTATATACCGGCCCCGACTGACCTCTGTCGATAGTTCTAGTATAGAAATTTCTAGAAGGATCTATTTGTTCGACTACTCGATACTAGATAGCGCTAGTGGTAAATTAGTTCTGCTACTTGATAATAGATGGCGCTAGTGGCAACTAATGTCGCCATGTATCAGGCATTAATCGTGGTGCGCAACAATATATTCTCTTCCATATTTTACTGATATACTTCTTAATATCTCGCCCTTTATGCCTGGAGGTTTTTATTTAAGTAGTATGTTTTTAATTACATTTTTAATTTTAATTAATTATTTTTTTGGTTGAGTACATATCGTATTTGTTGGTATATTGGCGTGGCTAGCTGACATATGGCAAATAATTTAAGTAATGTTCTGTCTTGTAATATTAATTACTTTGCATAGTTACCTAGTATTGTATACAATCAAGTATATTCCAACTGAACAGACAGCTGTGCTGCTGGGGAGTTTGTTGCGGCACTTCTTCCCAGCGATAGCACTAGGAAGTGGTGAAGGGCGGACGTTTTTGGGGGACTGTCTTTTGTAATTTTGACGTTCGAAAAGTGCTGATTCTAATAAATGACTTTTGATTTTAACAACACAGGTGTACCCGGCACAGATCCACTATCAGTAGTGAACCGGCACAGAAAGTTGCTGGACTGGCTCAAGACGGCCGTCGCAGAGGCTACTGATGAAGACTTGTCTAAACCGACACTAGGAGAGAATGAAGACGGTAAGGAACATCTAACAATATTTACACATCATACACAAAGGGAATATCCGTTTTTGCAGTAGGTCATCATCAACTGCCTGCCTTTTCCCAACTATGTTGGTGTCGGCTTCCAGTATAACCGGATGCAGCTGAATACCAGTATTTTACATGGAGCGACTCCCTATCTGACCTCCACAACCCAGTTACTGGATAATACGATAACCCCTTGGTAAGCCTGTTTGTCAGACTTTCGGGCTTCTGACGACCCGTAACGACTGTCAAAGATCCACGAATGACAGCCGGGACCAACGGCTTAACGTGCTTTCCGAGGCACGAGTAGCACGAATAGGTATAGAAATTGCTCGCGACTTATTCTGCGTAATCTTACTTTGTTTTTAACAGACTTCCAAAAAAAGGACGAGGTTCTCATTTTGGTTGAATATTTGTTTATGTTTTTTACCTCAGAATTCCATTATTTATAAGCCTTTATGTGAAAGGATATCCTTTAGATTAGGCCCATAGAAATTTTATCAAATTCGGTTCAGTAGTTTTGTTTTTAAACCAAAATTACGGGTAAAAATTCAAGTAAACGATTGTTTTTGTTGTATGTATGTTACGCGATATCTCCGGCAATTGTGAATCGATTTCATAAATTATTTTTTTTATGGATAGGGTATGTCTCAGGAGTAGTCCCATGTAAATTGTATTAACTTTGCTTGGGTAGTTTTTGAGTTAGCTTCAAAAATACGTAGTTTTTGCCACTTAGTTTATAGATGTAGCGGTATCTACAACGCCACATGCGAACAACGCGTCTTACTGACGTCACGCAAATCCTGCATCTCGCAAGCAGAGTTTGCCGCGCAATTAGCATACATACAAACTTCCCGACATGATTCATTGGGCAGTTGCCCGTCAGACACAACACCCGTCTGGTCGGAGGATCCTCCCTTTTCTATGGAGGATGAGTGAACTTTACACCCTGTTCCTTATACCTCTATACTAAAGGGAGTCCTGATGATGTTATAATAGCTTCTTGTCACTGATGTTTACATAGCAAGAAGTGTTATACGAATTGGTGTGAGGTAAGTACAACTGGGGTGAGGAAACCGGCATGTCCTAGAAGCAAAAATTCGACGACGTGTGACATCTACTAACCCGGACTGGGCCCGCGTGGTGGATTACTGCCCACTCCCTCTCACCGAGAGGAGGCCTGTGTCCCAGTAGTGGGAACGTTATAGGCTGATTAAGTGTTATGTAAGTACAACTTAAAAGTGAAAATTAAAAACGTTTACAAAAAAAAAAAAATCAGCTGACTTCCAAAAAAGACACTACAAAGTGAAAAAGCTTTTTTATGACGACAATTGTACAGTCATGACCACCAATATGTCAACACTTGGCAACTTTCAGTTGCGATTTTTTCGTGAAATAACGAATGCAACGTTGAAATACGGCACATTACATAAACCTATGGGTTCGAAAATGATATGTTCGTAACAACATAAAATTTCATTAAAAATTAAAGGAGTAAATCACTTTTGAATAAGGCCGAGTGTATACATACTTTTGCTCGTGACTGTACAAGAGGAGGAAACACCTTCTCTTTTTACAATTGTAATAATCGAGGAACCAACAGAACATTGTAATAACTACTGCATTTCTCCCACAGAGGCAGACGGTCACAGCGCTCGCATCTGGACGCTGTTGCTCGGCGGACGTATATTGGAAGCGTGCAAGGTTGCCAAGGAACACGGCGATCTGAACATGGCTATACTTATTGCTCAGGCTTCTGGTGAGTTAAACAAAAAGAAACAAGATCTGACTCATGAATGAGATAAACGACTTTTACTGTTTTATGTGTATTATGTATAGACGCCAGCAGGTCAAGCTACCCGAAACTGTCAAATTTTCCCAATCAACCTTGAACCGTAATGCTTTAGCGATAAAGTTGAAAATCTATTAAAGAAATTTGACAGATTGTAGTAGGTTGATGTGCTGGCGTCTGAGGCGCAAGTCCATTTCGGGACCTTGGCATGTTCTTAGTACCAGAGGGGCAGTTCTCGTAATTTTAAGAACGTTCACAGTCTGATCTCAGTCTCAATCTGTCAAAAATACGTCTAATTTCCCTACATTTTTACAAGTTTTTGAGATTTGTTTGTCGCCGAGATGAGGCTGCGACTAGATTTTGAACGTTTTAAATTACGAGAATTGTTCTCATGGTCTTACCGGTGGAAAATCCTCATGGATGTCCGCGGCCGTGAGGCGAGCGGCGGGGTCTGCAACTCTTACTGACTAATACCCACTCCGGTGTTCCCTTCGCACACTTGGACCGGGATCATGGGAACCGGCTGGTGCCACTTCGACCCGCAAGGGAGGGGAGGTGTGCGACTCTCGCTGGCCTCGTGAACGTAACTTAACAGACCAAATATGCCTTTTTCGTACAAAATTTAAACTCTATTCCCCTTATTACAAAACAAGGTTTTTCTTTTGATCAGGTTTAAACCACTGACCCAGTTATCGAATTAAGAACCCAGCTGATGGAGAAATGCAGTTTTTTTGTACAAAAATGACAGCTTAGTTCGGTGCTAAGTTGTCATTTTAGTATTAAGAACTTTGCCTAAATCGAAATAAAGTTCGAAATACAAGTATGGCTCAATAGTTTAGGCTAGAACTAAAGTTAGGTTTCGTTTTGTAATAAGACGGTATGAGTACCCCCTTAAAATTGTTCACACTATTTTTATTTCCGGCCCAGCTTCGGTGGAAAGTCCGTGTTTGCCACTTAAAGGGGAACTTAGCCCGTGAAATTCATTATTTATTCTCAAAAAAAAACTATATGACGGCACGGTTGGCGCAGTGGTTAAGCGATTGACAGCTGCGCTGCGTGTCGCGGGTTCGATTCCCGCACGGAACAAATATTTGTATGACCTACATGTATTTGTTCCGAGTCTGGGTGTTTTTCTATCTATAATATGTATGTATTTACAAAAAAAAAAAAAAAAATGTATATAAGTAGTTTATCAGCCATCTTGTTACCATAACACAAGCATTAGGTTGCTTAGCTTGGGACAAATGGTGCTGTGTGAAATGTCCAGGGATATTATTATTATATGTTGTCCACAGGCGACCCAACGTTCCGCTCCCTGCTCACCCGCCAGCTGTCCCTCTGGCGCGAGTGCGGCGCGGACACGCTGCTGTCGTCGCACCGCCGCGCCGCGCTGCAGCTGCTCGCGGGACAGAGCTCGCCGCGGGACAAGCTGCTGGAGACGGACTGGCTGAGGGCCTTGCATGCCACTGCTAGGTCAGTTGGAGATCGGCCTGTTTCAAAATAATAGAAATTGACATACTGTCCCACATCATCATGTCTTTTTAACCCCAAGATTGGCTGTCAGAGAATGCCTTGTGGCATTAACTCCGCCTGTGGGACCGTTTCGTAAAGTCAGAGGAATGAATTGTCCAGAAACTTGACTCATCATCTGCCTAGCCTTTTCCCAACTATATTGGGGTCGGCTTCCAGTCTAACCGGATGCAGCCGAACACCAGTATTTTACTTGAAGCGACTGCCTATCTGACCTCCACAACCCAGTTACTGGGTAATACGATACCCCTTGGTATGACTGGTTGTCAGACTTTCGGACTACTGACGACCCGTAATCCACGAATGACAGCCGGGACCAACGGCTTAACGTGCTTTCCGAGGCACGGAAACTTGACTACGAACATAAATTGTCCGTATATTCAAATCACAACTGTCATTCTTTAATAGCTGTATAAAATGCCTCTAACACGGCAAATTGACGTATAGTGTCAATTTGCTTAGTAATTAATTAATTATAGAGGAATATATAAATAAACATGATTGCAACTATTAAGACAATAGCAATCGCGCTTGCATTCGCCGCTAGAGGCGCTAGTGTAAAGTAAGGTCTCTAGAAAGGTCAATATCACTGAAAATTCACTGTTTGCAGTAGTTTTTATCGCGTATCTTTACTAATTATTCATAATTGTTGCAAAGATTGTGGTTTTACTGAATAACTATAGCTTAACATTCTAACTTAATTTGATCAAAACACACATTTTGCAAAAGTTTAACCATTAGTTACTATTTTTAACAATTGGTTGAGTCTTAGAATCTAGTTTGGTAGCACTTAAACTAAATAAATCAATAACATTTACTTCACAGATACCTCTGCCCCTACATACCATCGCTCGAACAAGTGACCCGCACATACGAGGGCTTCTTCACGAACGCGAACCAAGATGGTGACGATGACGTAGATCTGTCACTGATAGAAAACGACGAGATGAACATGAAACTGCCTCTGCCGCCCTACGTCACGCATTATGACATCACTGTAGTTAATGTAAGTGTGGTAGTAACTTTTCATATATTTTTTTTCTTACCTCTTAAGAAAATTGCAAACTATAGTTTTGTATAATTTAGAAGCATTTTTTTAATTTTGTAAATGTAAGAACCATGGATCCGTTTTTTATGATATTTTGATGTTGACTTGAAAGAGCATGGCAGTTGAGAATATGTCATGCTCACTTAAATGTCTCACTGATGGTGGCGCGTGTGTTGGATCATTCGGTTCCCTACAAAATGGTTGAGCTAGGTGGTGCTGATCCACGCGTCATGTTCGTGAACGGGCGCCGTTGGTTGAGACTGGTCATCTCTTAACTGCCAGGGCTTATTTTTAATGTTATATTTTAAATTGTTTCTTTTTTACATTGTTCTCACATATAGAAGCAATAAGAATAATCTGCAGTCACGAGCAAAAGTATGTATACACTCGGCTTTATTCAAAAGCGATTTACTCCTTTATTTTTTAATGAAATTATATGTTGTTACGAACATAGTATTTTCGAACCCATACGTATATGCAATGTGTCGTATTTCATTGTTGTTTTCGTTGTTTCACGAACAAATCGCTATTGAAAGTTTCCAAATGTTGACATATTAGTGTTCGTGACTGTACATACATGAAGTATAAATAAAGTTTATCTTTTTTTTTAACAGAACGGCAAACAACGTCGGGTATTAGATCTACGATATGAATTGATTCGAGCGCGCGCATTCAACTCGCGGCCGAAGTTAAGACCAGCCGCATATACGCCCGACCCCATGGATTACAGCTTGTGGTAAGTTACCATTTCTCATCATCTGCCTGCTTTTTCGCAACTATGTTGTGGTCGGCTTCCAGTCTAACCGGATGCTGTTGAATATCATGCAGTAATTATTCTTCATTACCGGATTCTTCATTTTGATTTTTACTTTGCCTCGTGTTTTTTCTATACCCTGTCCATTAGGTAAACCGTTTTTTGACAAATGGTACAGTCAACAGCAAAAGTAGATGATCAAAATCAGAAATTCAATACTAATTAACGGAGTTCGCGTCAGAATTGTGTGGCGTCGAAGTGATTCAAAAGTATGACACTGAGTCTGACATACTTTTGAATCACTTCGACGCCACACAGTTCTGACGCAAACTCCGTTCATTAGTATTAAATTTCTGATTTTGATCATCTACTTTTGCTGTTGACTGTACTAGTGATCGCAGCAACACACAACACATTGATTGATACACGTACGATATTATGTTTGTAAGAAGCCATAAATAAGATAATTCAATAAGATAAGGCAGTTTATATATTTATTTTAATACGCATTTTAAAGTTAACTTTTACGTAATCTGGAATATTGTACGTTCTAAGACAGCTGTCAAAAAACGGTTTACCTAATGGACAGGGTATAAAAGGAATTTCCCAGTACCTCTCAGACTCTCCAGCCTAGAGTCTTGGCC
The DNA here is from genome assembly GCA_949629185.1 of Apamea crenata. Classification (NCBI taxonomy): domain Eukaryota; kingdom Metazoa; phylum Arthropoda; class Insecta; order Lepidoptera; family Noctuidae; genus Apamea; species Apamea crenata. The sequence continues at coordinate 6,589,180 of OX451382.1, read as the reverse complement.
TGTAACCGGTTTATGACAATAAGCTCGCTCCTTTTTTGGCCTATTCCATTTGACGGCACGGTTGGCGCAGTGGTTAAGCGATTGACTGCTGCGCCGCGTGTCGCGGGTTCGATTCCCGCACGGAACAAATATTTGTATGACCTACATGTATTTGTTCCGAGTCTGGGTGTTTTTCTATCTATATGTATGTATTTACAAAAAAAAAAATGTATATAAGTAGTTTATCAGCCATCTTGTTACTATAACACAAGCATTAGGTTGCTTAGCTTGGGACAAATGGTGCTGTGTGAAATGTCCAGGGATATTATTCCCAGCAGTGGACGTCTTTCGGCTGAAATTATTGAAAAAAAAAAAAAATAAACAACACACCTCTGCTTAGGTAAAACGGGCTGGTGTCCGCAACTCCACGACAATGCGCGTATTTTGCGTACGGTACACGTACACGTACACCTCTGCTTGCCCCTTCAGTAAATGCTGGCGTAATAATGTAATCATTATTTTTTCCTCTTACAGTTTCCTCCTAGGTACTTGGTTCGGCAACCCCTCCATAGAAAGCATCACGGGTATAGCCGACCAGTTAGAAGCGAGCGGCGCGTGGCACTTAGCGGTACAAGCTCTGTCTTACCACCCCGATGATATAGCGTGAGTATAAGTATATACTAGGCTTTAGAAACTCCTCGAATTCCAAGACAGTCACAAGCGATATTTAATCGTAACTAGCTGACCCGGCAAACGTTGTTTTGCCATATAAATTATTTCTAGCTGCCCGGCGCTACTTCGTTCACGTGGTGTCCTACCCCCTACCCTACTCCTACCCTACTCCTACACTACTTCTACCCTACTTCTACCCTACTTCTACCCTACTCCTACACTACTCCTACCCTACTCCTACACTACTCCTACCTTACTCCTACACTACTCCTACCCTTCTACCCTACTCCTACACTACTCCTACACTACTCCTACCCTACTCCTACACTACTCCTAACTTACTCCTACACTTCTCCTAACCTACTCCTACCCTACTCCTATCCTACTCCTACCCTACTCCTACCCTACTCCTATTTTTCCTGAATTTTCTTTGCTATAAACCTCACGGAGCCCGAGACCTTTCCAACGAATGCAAAACCGTGGAAATCGGTTCGTGCGTTCTGGAGTTATAGCGTCAGGAAGGAAAACCCGACTTATTTTTATACAGGGTGTAAGGAGAACGCTTCCGAAGCCAGAACGTAGATTATATACAACCTTTATGCAAACGGATACCACTAACCTTTCGCCTGAAATTGATTATTTTCGCGCGTCACGTGGACTTGGGGTCGTCAGCCGCACAGCTGTCGGCGAGCGCGCGCGCACTTTGAACTTGAGGTCACGCGCAAGCGTCAGATGATATTTATTTACGAATACATTGCTTGTTAGAGTTGTAAAGAAAAAAAATGTGTTTAATAGCAAATAATGGTTTAATTTAACTGTTCTCACAGCATAGTGTACGAAAAATGCTAAAAAAAATAGGTAAAATTGTTCATTTTTTTTCTCATTTTTTTATGGTATCGTATCGAGAATCAGTAGCCCTATCACCTGTCTTCGTTTTCGGAAGCGTTTCCCTGCCACCCTGTATAGTAGATAACGTTTATTTATAAAAATGGTGCAGATTTACAATAACTTATCTTAAAAATTATAGAGGACACAGTTGCTCATTTGCCTGAACTAGGTGGAAACCTGTGTTTCAGGCTATTTAAAGTGTGTCTCATTAGGGCTTGTGGCGATATCTACAACGCCACATGCGAACTACGCGTCATATGGACGTCATGCAAAATCCTGCATCGCGCAAGCAAAGTTTACCGCGCAATTAGCATATATACAACAGCCGGACATGATTCATTGGGCAGTTGCCCGCCAGACACAACACCCGTCTGGTTGGAGGATCCTCCCTTTTCTATGGAGGATGAGTGACTTAACACCCTGTTCCTCATACCTCTATAGGCTTAATAGGTTAATAACTAAATTAGAATCGCGACATATTCGCCAAAAATGTAAACAAATATGAGTTTATGGAAAAATAACTTTTAATTCCTATACAATCAAGTTCAGTTTACGCTACAACTTCAAACATTTTTATAACTTTTTCAATTCACTCTGAAATCAACTTAATTTCCTTTAAAATGAAGTTGATATTGGTTTAACTTGAAATAATGTCAATTTGAAACATGAATAAAATTTGAATATAGATAGAGCACTGGTAGCCCAGTGGTATCTTCCCCGGATTACGAGTTGTAGGTCGTGAGTTCTGACCTAGGCAGGCACTGTACTTTGTGAATTTAATTTCATCACCACTGCTCTTAAAATGGTGAAGGAAAACATCGTGAGGAAACCGGCATGTCCTAGAACCAAAAATTCGAGGACATGTGACATCTACCAACCCGCCCTGCAGTTCGATTCAGTAACCGTCTCACCGTGCAAACTTAGGTGAAGTGAGCTGGAGTGAGCTGTCATTCCAACTAATGCTAGGGATTGACACTACTGACAACTCACATCGAGCTCACTTCACTTGAGTTTACACGGTGAGATTTTTACAGAATCGACCGGCCGGGCCGCGTGGTGGATTACTGCCCATTTAATGAGTGTGTCTTTGCATGTATGTATTTAGTATCGTAATTTTATCATTTTAATTTGAATTCTGTCATATTTTGAATTTTTGACATTTATTATGAATTTATTTTATTATATTATTAGTGTGAAATATTTTGTAAATTATCTTCTTTGGGCCTAGTTACCCGAAATAAATGAATTTTTGACATTTATTTCCTCTCACAGAGAGGAGGTCTGTTTTTTTTTTAATAAAACGTTGCCCCACTCTAGGAATTACTCCCGTATCTTGGGTGCGTTTACAAACATTTAAACCACATACACAAACAGCCAGACCCGGAACAACTACCTGTAGGCAATACAAATATTTGTTCCGTGCGGGAATCGAACCCGCGACACGCAGCGCGGCAGTCGATCGCTCAGCCACTGCGCCAACCGTGTCGTGTCGTGTCGTCTGTGTCCCAGCAGTGGGAACGTTATAGGCTGGTTATGTTTATGAAAATAAACTCGTGGACTAATAACGTTCTGTTAGAATGGAAAAGTCCCGAATCTTTTTAAAAAAAGGTTTATTTGATTTCCTATACAAGGACAATATAATTTTGGGGAAAACTCGGTATACGTCCCAACTCTTTGAATGCCAAACCCGAACTGGCTGGAAGCCTGTGAGCAATAGTCATCTAGGTAGGTCCGGTGCTGACCAAGCATAGTGTCAGCGTTTACTGATACTAACTAGGGATGTAACAGTTCGTCCTTCCACAGGCGCGGCCACCTAATCCGCGGCGTATTATCACGCCACGCCCCCGCCAGAGCCGACACAGCAGACTTGAGGGACAGACTGGCACTCATTAGAAGGCTGAATGTTCCCGAGCAGTGGTTACTGCTAGCTCAGGCTCACAGGGCGAAGTATGAGGTAAGAGAGATATTATTTCACCCTCTCCATTAGGTAAACCGTTTATTGACAGATGGAACTAGTGATTGCAGCAACACACAACACATTGATTGATACACGTACGGTATTATAATTATTTATTATTATTTATTTATTTATTTATCCATTTATTTCAGGCATGAAGGCCCATATAAAACACATACAATACAATATTAATATAGCTTAAAAATACTATAAATAATAATAATGAGAAATAATGATTATTTATAATAAATCAATAAAAAAACCAAAAAAATATGTTTTTTTTTATTATTTTTGATTTTTTGTAATGTTTTTTTTTTTTTTTTTTTTAAGATAAGGCAGTTTATTATATTTATTTTATTGCGCATTTTTAAGTTAACGTTTACGCAATCTGGAATATGTACGTTCTAAGACAGCTGTCAGGGTATATTCTGTATCGTAGAGGGGCCCGTGGCTAAAAAACAACAGCCACAAGGGTCCATCTATTACAGGGATGGGCAACCTTTGGAAAGCGAGCCAGACCATCATCATCATATGCCTAGCCTTTTCCCAACTATGTTGGGGTCGGCTTCCAGTCTAATCAGATGCAGCTGAGTACCAGTATTTGACATGGAGCGACTGCCTATCTGACCTCCACAACCCGATAACAGGGTAATAAGATACCCCTTGGAAGAAGACTGGTTGTCTAACTTTCGGGCTTCTGATGACCCGTAACGACTGTCAAAGATCCACGAATGACAGCCGGGACCAACAGGGGGTATTACCCAGTTATTGGGTTGTGGTCAGATAGGCAGTCGCTTCATGTAAAATACTGGTACTCAGCTGCATCCGGTTAGACTGGAAGCCGACCCCAACATAATCAAAATCAAAAGTCATTTATTCAAATTAGGCTGAGAGTCAGCACTTTTCGAATGTCAAAATTACAAAAGACAGTCCCCCAAAAACGCCCGCCCTTCACCACTTCCTAGTGCTATCGCTGGGAAGAAGAAGTGGCGCAACAAACTCCCCAGCAGCACAGCTGTCTGTTCAATTAAAAAAAAAACATTATTGTATACAATACTAGGTACCATAGTTGGGAAAAGGCTAAACAGGTGATAAGATCGGCAGTAGAATCACAATTTCGAACATCTTTTGCTACAATAATGTTATATATTTTGTTCCAGCACTTGCCCTCGGTGGAGGCGGAACATCTGGTCGGCGCGAGACAATGGAACCCGGCACACAAAGTTTTGCTAGAAGAATTACTACCTGAAGCGGTGTTAGCAGGTATGTACTAACGTTGACTGCCAGACAACAGATACAATATAAAATCTATTGTTGGCGGTCATCGGTGACCGCTGTGGCAGTCAATGCCTTAAAAAAAATATATTTTGGTGGCGACACGCCCTAGAAAGAAAGAAAGAAAATACATTTATTTGCGGCAAACATGACGCATAAAAAAAAAGAACAAACACAAAAAAAAAGACGCATAATCATGGTGGCGCAAGAAAAGGATGCGTGGAAGGATTTGGGGGAGGTCTACTCACCAGTGCATTTGCTTCATCGATTTATTAGAGGTCAAACGTCAAACTGCGTAGGCGAAATACAATAGAAAACTTTTATTTCAGATAGATGTCAATTTCCCCTTAGATACAGGTCCAGCCGATCTATTCTGTAAATATCTCACTGTGAAGTGAGCTGTTAATAGTGGCAATCCCTTACATCACGTCGCACCTCCAATAAAATAGGGTTACAACTCGAAAAAGTCGAATTTTGAGTTAAATATACAGAAACACTTAAAATTTTCATAGCTATCTGCTCAAAAATCGTTGCATCTGTAACTGTAAAACTCGCCGCTAGGTGGAGTTGTAACGCTACATGAAGAATAAAGACTGATTAACAAATCTGTGAGTTTATTTTCGCTTTTCTGAAAATCCAGTTTTTTCGAGTTCTAACCCTATTTTATCGGAGGTGTGACGTGGAATGACAGCACACTTCAGTCAAGTTTTACCGTGAGTTTTTTACAGAATAGCAATGCAGGCCTAGTTTGGAGGTTAGGAGCAGATTCGTGGCAATACACTCGTGTGATTTCTTATTGTGACTGGTTTGTAACATGTATTTATCAGTGTCAAACAAATAATATTTTTTAAGTGATAACTTCTTATGGGAGGGTAAACCGCTTCGTAACGTAACGCGTTACGGCGCCAGTATGTCTGGCTTCCCTTTCTCTCACGCATACGGCAGCGGTAGGCAGGCTCTTCCTCTCTCACTCTAACCCACAGCGGTAGGCAGGCTCTTCCTCTCTCACTCTAACCCACAGCGGTAGGCAGGCTCTTCCTCTCTCACTCTAACCCACAGCGGTAGGCAGGCTCTTCCTCTCTCACTCTAACCCACAGCGGTAGGCAGGCTCTTCCTCTCTCACTCTAACCCACAGCGGTAGGCAGGCTCTTCCTCTCTCACTCTAACCCACAGCGGTAGGCAGGCTCTTCCTCTCTCACTCTAACCCACAGCGGTAGGCAGGCTCTTCCTCTCTCACTCTAACCCACAGCGGTAGGCAGGCTCTTCCTCTCTCACTCTAACCCACAGCGCTAGTCGTATTTCAGACAGACGCTCTCCCTCTCTCTACTCAGTGCTTAGTGTGCGATAGACATATACCATAGATTAGTTTAAGTTATCACTTCTGTCGGGCGTCCCGAGATGCACACATTTTTTTTTTATAGGGTTAGTAACAATTTCACTGAACTTCTAGTGTTAGTAGGTAACAGACACAGATATACAATTAAACAAATATTATTTATTAAATTTTATGCGCTCACTTATGCGCGTGAGTGATTGTTGTATCGTGTCGTCGTGAGTGCACACCATGTGCCGCCCGCGGCACAGTACGTCGTACATCAAAGTTTTCATATTCGTGCACACGATGGAGAGCGCAAGGGCAAAAGTCCTTTTAATATTTTTTTTTAAAAAACGTTGCCCCACACTAGTAATTTCTCCTGTGTCGTGGGTGCGTTTACAGACATATAAACTCATATACACAAACAGCCAGACCCGGAACAACTAATTGTAGGTCATACAAATATTTGTTCCGTACGGAAATTGAACCCGCGACACCCAGCGCAGGAGTCAATCGCTTAACCACTGGGCCAGCCGTGCCGTCAAATTAAACAAGGATCTCTTTTCTTGGAAATCCCAATGATAAACATGTAAGACTCATGGTTGACTCTTCACGTGACCAGAAGGCTGGCCTATTTTTAGCCCAAAGAATCAGCATTGCCATCCAACGTGGTAATGCTGCCAGCATTTTGGGCACCTATCCCCATTGACAGTGATGCGGACGAAGCCCAATGAGCTCCTGCCTTTTTCTATATTTTTTCGTATTATATACTTGTATATAATTGTATATAGTATATATTAGTGTTAGTTCGATGAAATGTAAATAAATGTCTAAATATTACATGTAAGTAAATATAATTCTCTTTCACAGATGATCTGCAAAGCATAGCGCCTATCTTAGAAAAGATGAACGAAGCCGCGCTACGACACGAGGTCAGCGGCTGGGAAAACGGCGGACAGGCGCTACATTGCTACCTACACGTTTGCGATGAGGTACGACAATATCACCAATTACAATCACCACCCCAACTATGTTGGGGTCGGCTTCCAGTCTAACCGGATGCAGCTGAATACCAGTATTTTACATGGAGCGACTGCCTATCTGACCTCCACAACCCAGTTACTGGGTAATACGATACCCCTTGGTAAGACTGGTTGTCTGACTTTCGGGCTACTGACGACCCTTAACGACTGTCAAAGATCCATGAATGACAGCCGGGACCAACGGCTTAACGTGCTTTCCGAGGCATGGAGGGGTCTTGGTATGTGAAAATGGTCACCCATCCACGGACCAACCGCGGCAAGCGTAGCTTAATTATAAATGTGAATATGTTTGTTTCTCAAACACACAAAAACGGCTGAACGGTTTTGGATGAAATTGGGCACACAGATAGTTTATAACCCGATGCCGATGACACTGCTTTAATTGTGCAAGGAAATGACTGGAAAGAGGCTCAGCATTGCACAGAGCATGCGATTAAGGAAACTATGACCTGGCTTAATGACAATCTTTTGACACTGAATGTTGACAAGACCAGATATATCACTTTTACTCACCGTAGCAATACCCAGCCTCCACCAGAATTCGAAGTTAGGGTACATTCTTGTGACTTAAAAGAAAATTGTGATTGCCCTAAAGTAACTCGTACTAGCAATATAAAATATCTTGGTCTCATTATAGACAACTCCTTAAAATGGACTGCACATATAACTCAGTTAGTTGGCCGAGTGAGAAAATTGATGCCAATCTTTAGAAAACTCAGGTACTCAGCTGATAGCGAAACTTTGTTATGTGTGTATTATGCCCTTGCTCAAAGTTTACTGCAATACTGTGCCATTGTATGGGGAGGAGTTGGCAAGACTATCCTACTTCCCCTAGAGCGTGCACAAAGAGCTATATTGAAGGTCATGCTTGGACGACCACGAAGGTACAGCACTGATCTTTTGTATAGTGAGTGCTCTGTTTTATCTGTTAGACAACTTTTTATATTATCAACAATACTCCGTAAGCATAAAAACATTAGATATATCCCGATTTCAAAGCGAGTCAAAACAAGAGTTTGCTCAGGGACACCTTAGGGACAACAATATTATGTTGGAAGTAATATTTTATACAACGTAGCAAACCGTTTGAACAACATTTATGCACTTCCGAATAGTGAATGTAAGGATGTAATACGAGACTGGCTCCTACGATTAAACTATAATGAAACTGAAGAAATTACTAAAAGTTAAACATGTTTAAAGAAAGATACACACCAACTCCGTTACACCTACTTTACATGCACACCCTCACATACATTACACACCCACACTCCTTATCACACTAGACACACATTCTTCACTCATCATTGTGGTAACGTACTTATTCTAAATAGTTTGTTTTCCTTGTAAATTTTGTTAGTTTCATTTTAAAATCGTCCCATTTCATCAATATTACAGATATTGTGCTTAAAACAATCTTAAATTGTGGTTTTAATAAATAAGTGTGGAAGACGCTGACGACTGTGACACAGTTTATACTAGTATAGTCGTCAACGTAATCTCTTATAAATATGTTTCATTGCCATGATTTTGTACATAGACTAAGAGAAATTTGTAATTTTAGGAGTGATAAATAAACTATTATTACTATTATTACTAATAACCAGGATAATCTTATGCGGGTGAAACCGTGGGGCGCAGCTAGTATCTAATACATACAGGGTGGCAGGGACATTGACGCCAAACCTGTACCTGGGTATATACCCAGGTACAGTCACGAGCAAAAGTATGTATACACTCGGCTTTATTCAAAAGCGATTTACTCCTTTATTTTTTAATGAAGTTTTATCTTGTTACGAACATAGCATTTTCGAATCCATAGGTTTATGTAATGTGTCGTATTTCAACGTTGCATTCGTTATTTCACGAAAAAATCGAAATTGAAAGTTGTCAAGTGTTGACATATTGGTGCTCGTGACTGTACACGAGGCAATTCTCGTAATTTTATGAAAGGCACATAAAAGGCACTTTTGAAAGTAAATTAAGTTAAAACAAAATTGATTCTAGTCGCCCCTTCCAAAAGGTAGTTTTCGTACGGAGGAGAATGGGCAAGAAACTCCACCTCTTTTAAAATGTTTTACAATATTTTGCATACATTAATTTTATAATTCTATGTGAAGATGATGCACCTAAAAATAAAATTACTATACCACAATAGGTAACAGAATTAAAATGGATTAATGAAACCATGACATATAAATTAACTATGTGATAGATACATGGTGCTCACATATTTACAAACATGGGGAGTCGGAAGCCCAAGTCTGACAACCAGTTTAACCGAGCGGTATCGTGTTACCCAGTAACTGGGATGCGGAGGTCAGATAGGTAGTCGCACCATGTACCACACACCACACTGGTACACCACCATACCAGCACCATCACCGTGGTCCATACTGGTATTCAGCTGGATCTGGTTGAACTGGAAGCCGACCCCAACATAGTTGGAAAAATCTAGGTAGATGATGATCTCTCTAGATCCCAAAGGAGTCAATTTCTTTATTTTCATTTCTTATTTCAACAGATTCGTGGCCTAGTGTCGTCAGCGGAAGCACAGCGCGACAGGACAAGCGTACACGAGCGACTAGAAGCGTTGCGACCGAAAGTCGCAGCCGCGTGTCGCGCCTTAGGCGGCTTGCAACCTAAGTGAGTTTATTATCATTCTTATTGGCACACGGACGTGTCCATGACGTCACGCCGGACATTAATAAAAATAATAATAATAATAAATTTATTTAGCTAAGTTTACATTCGAGTGTATTGAATTCCTAGACCTCACACTAGGATTCCCTGTGTTGTGAGATATAGGGACCTTCGTTCCGTTAACAAGTTCATGTAATATTATGATACATTTTTAAAATTAAGATTAAAAATAGGCATATAAAGAGTTATGTATACAAGGTGCTGTAATTTGTGCTAGTTGTGTTAGTGTTGTAATAGAGTGTCTGTATGCTATAGGTACGTATGTAAGCGAGTGCACTTATGAAATGTGAGTTTAACTTATACTACGAGACTTTCTGTCATATCGTGGTCCAGTGTTAGAAGCCAATTTGTTACCGTCACTCTGCATTTTTTTTTGTGTTAGTTTTAGTATTCTGTGTAGATTATTGAGTTTTGTATATATGTGAGGCCCCATAAAACCGTAAGATCTTCTGCCGATGGTTTTACGACATCGGATTTTATCCCAATTTACCCTTCGACTTGAGATGACACAAGTGCTCAAGGCAGTTTTATGAAATCGTAAGGTGACAGACAGTATGTAAAGCTGTCTAACCCTTAGTACCCCCACTTCAGTATAGAGTTTATTCGTGGGGTATAGGTATGGTCTTCTATAGGCAACTTTTAGTAGAGCACGTTGAGCTCGTTCTACTTTAATTAGCGAGGTCTTACCCGCACCGCCCCACGCTACTATGCAGTAATTGAGAATGGATTGACAAAGGGAGAAGTAAATCATCTTCAGGACAGAATCATCAGCAATCTTGCCTAGTTGTTTAAATATACGCAGCATCGTTCTAATCCTGCCCTTTGCAGCGCTCAGGTGTGCGGACCACGTCAATCTGTTGTCTACAATGACTTCTAGGTATTTAATAGAGTCATTTTGTACAATATAAGGACAAGAACACTGGTCGGAACTAAAACAAGAGTGCAGCCGTAAGCAAGATACTAATTTAGGGGATGTACGTTCGGAAATAGCAAAGTTGATTGCCTTGGTTTTTTCAATGTTCAGGGTCAAGAGATTATATTGGAGCCAGTTCGCCACAGCCTTAACCCCGTCTTCGGCCGCGCGTTGCACTTCATCCCATGTTTTTCCATGAAAAACTATGGCGGTGTCATCTGCATAAGTGAAAATTCTTGCCTGTGGAAGGTTCATGCTGCATAATCCATTTATGTAAATAATAAAAAGAGTGGGACCCAGCACGCTTCCCTGGGGAACACCAAAATGTACGGTGGTTGAGTCACTACAATGTTCCCCCAGCACAACCCTTTGCGTTCTATCACAGAGATATGAGGTAAACCAGTCCAAAGCAACGCCACGAATTCCCAGAAGAGAAATTTTCTTGATGAGGATTTTTCTGGATATAGTATCGAAGGCTTTTGCAAGGTTCAGGAAGATCCCAGTACATGCCTGTCCTTGACCTAGGTTCAGAGTTATATAGTCGGCTAAGTTCGTTACTGCATCTTCCGTGGACCTGCCAACCCGAAAGCCAAACTGATTATCCGATAGTAACTTATTTTTTTCTAGGTATGCCAGCAGTCGCTTGTTGACAACTTTCTCAAGGATTTTTGAGAGAGCTGTCAGCAGAGAAATTGGCCGATAGTTTGCGGGAGTTTTTGGATCTCCACTTTTGAATATTGGACAAATATTTGCAATTTTTATGCAGTCGGGTACTACACCTGTACTTAAGCTTAGATTGCATAGGAAGGTAATCGGCCCCACCAATACATGTGCGCACTGCTTGAGGAATGCGTTGTTAATCTTATCATATCCCGATGCTGATGTAGTTTTAAGATGAGTAATAATTGTAGATATCTCTTTTTCGTCAGTCGGAGCAAGAAAGAAGGAGTTTGGACTAGTGTGTACCGTACTATATTGCTCATTGTTAGAGGCCAATTCAATTTCACTCATGGCAAGTTGTCTAAGAGTTTTGGCTGCAAGGTTTTCGTCAACGGTTGAGAAGTATTCATTAATGTTATTTAGTGTGGGGACTGGGTTGTCACAGTCAGTTACTAGCTCAGACTTTCCAGTTTTTTTATTTTTAATATTGCAAATTTTCTTAATTTCATACCATAATTTTTTACAGTCGCCGTTAGTTTCCCGTAGTAGTTTACGGTCATTATCTTGTTTCAGATTGGTTAGTATATTGTTGCAATAGTTTCGATATTTTCTATACTCTTGCTGAATGACAGGGTTATCGCGATTTCCCTCTTTCTTCGCATTCGTGTGCATTAAGTCACGTCGTTTTGGGGCACACACACACTGTGGGCTTTTATTTATTTTATTTAAGAAAAGCACAGCCACATCATGTACAGACGCCAGCAGGTCAAGCTACCCGAAACTGTAGAATTTTACCAATAATAATAATAATATAATAATAATAATATTTTATTTGCAAAAAACATGGTATACAAGATGGTAATATGAATACACTGGTAGGTTCTACATGTTTTGGTTCAGGTTCAATCAACCTTGAACCTTAATGCTTTAGCGATAAAGTTGAAAATCTATTAAAGAAATTTGACAGATTGTAGTAGGTTGATGTGCTGGCGTCTGTACATTAAACTTATGCTAGAATAATCTTGATAACTACTATTATAGATTCATCATTTTCCTGCCCTTATCCCACGTTACTTGGGGTCGGCGCAACACGTTTTCTTCTTCCATTCTCCCCTGTCAACCGTCACGCTATCATTCACTCCCTTCTCTTTCATATCATTCCTCACACAATCCATCCATCTTTTCTTCGACCTTCCTCTCCCTCTGCATCCATCAACATGTATATTCATCACTCTTTTAGTCACGTGCGTTTCGTCCCTTCTCATCACATGCCCATACCAACTACTATTATAGATTACAATCTTGATAATATAATAATTGAAATTAAAAGCCACTTGGCAAGGATAGCGTGATTTTCTTTCTGAATACCGGTAGCTTGTCGCTGAATATATCAAGGGTAGATGGGTTTAATACAGTACTATTGTATTCGTTGCTCATTCGTATAACTGGGGATTGTAAACCGAGATTAGTTTTTACAAAAGGTGTATCAAATATCTTTTTATTTATTTTTTAGACCTTGGGTAAATTCTTGGAACTGCCAGAACAGGGGTTTTATAATCTCTAACGTGACGATACTATCGTGGACGTCCACGTCCATAGAATACAGGATGATACCGTAAATAAATTAAGTAAATTAAAGGATGTAATTGAAAACTTGCTCCAAATCGAAATAGCGGTGTGCAGTAATAATAATAAAGAAATTTATTGACATAAAAAACAGTTGTTACATACTTTGAAGCCCTGACTCCTGAGCTAGGTAGCAACCTGTGTTACAGGAGCCAGTGTCTTCGCCCATTTGTGGTACAATTAATATCAATGTGCAACTATTACATAACCATTATAAATTGTCATATCCCAAATCAAAATTAAAAAAAAAAAGTGTAATTATCGTCTTAGTGCAAACTACCTTATTGCCTTCAATTAGGCACGAATTATAGTAGTTCCAGTAAAAAAAAACCGGGCAATTGTGAGTCGGACTCGCGCACCGAGGGTTCCGTAGAATTTAAAATGATTAAAAACATTTTTATGATATAACAAAAAATTTACGGTTTTCGCAATTTTTCCTTTATTCTGTGCTATAAGACGTTGCTTCGTACCAAATTTCAAGGTTCTGAGTTCCCTGTACCCGTTTTTTCCTTTCGAGGTACGGAACCCTAAAAAAACGTATTTATCTAAATAAATAAGAAAATTAAATAGCCCGTCTTTGTACCTTTTTTGTGCGAAAAGTTTAAATAAATAAATAGTGAGGTCAAAATCAAAGCTGCAAAAATGTACAGATTACCCGAAAATGTCAAATTTTCTCAATCAAACTTCAACCTAATGCTTTAACGATAAAGTTGAAAATCTATTAAAGACATTTGACAGATTGTAGTAGCTTGATGTGCTGCCGTCTGTACAAACTTTCGTCACTTTGAAATTTTTGCAGCGGCCATCTTGGATTTACATTTTCATTTTAGCCTATTGGCTTCTTTGTATAACTGTGTGTAGTATATGATTATTCTATAACATGAGTGTTATTTGTGCAGAATAAACAATGTCTGTTCCTTTCCCCCCCAGGAGTGTGGGAGTCCGCTTCGCCCGCACGGAGATGGGCGCGCGCCTGGTGCAGTGCACGCTGGCCGCGCAGGAGCCGCCCGCGCACCTCGCGGCGCTGCTACGTGCACTCAAGCTGCCGCCCGACACTACGCACGCGGCTAGCCATAAGGTAGCACACTGACTGTCATTACCTAAGCAGAAAAGTAGAATACCTTTGTATCTGTCGCAGCCAACTGGTTACATTAGCCGTTTAGTCAACCGCCTGGCCTTTGGAAGTAGTGCTCGCCTCGCTTCGCTCTCTCGGCTCGCATGCGGTTGGTCACAGTTCTAACCAAACCCATTTGGTCGGGGTGCCCTGGCTTAGTTACTGCGACCAATTCGGCTCGCACGTGATTGGTTACAGTTCCAACCTAAATGATAATTTATTGAATATCATTCAGGCCGTTAGTTGAACGGCCGCCGTTTAGTTACAAGGCTAGGCGGTTAACTAAACGGCCCATTAAACCAGTTGGCAGAGACATATGCACTGAACGTCAAGAACCACGTTTCCTATTAAATGAATAAAACAAGAAACTCTTCTCAAAGTGTTCTCTCTCCCATTTACAGATTAGTTCCTTACTAGCATCCCGCGCTGCAGAGAGCTGCGGTGTGTCGGCAGCGAGTCCTCCCTCGCCGCGCGCTGTAGCCAGCTAGTGAACACACACAATGAACACTGTATACAAGTAACTCTGTGCTCCACAGTAAGATAGAATACTAAGGACATCATTAAAAGTGTCGAACATTGTATGCCCAAAAATTAAAGTACTATTTTCTTATGGGAAATAACATCTTGGGCGTTTTTTACTATTACAGGTAAAGCCTAAAATGAACACCCCGCGGCATCAGCCAAATAGTATCAGTAAAATAATTTAATTGAAATAAATGTTTTCAGATTTTTGTAGGCATTTTCAATCTCAAATTGACATTAAACTATTTTACAGGCACTTTTGAATTGTCAAAATTAAATAGTCGGTCAGTTAGTCAGAAAGTTGAAGCTAGTCGCCCATTCCAAAACGTAGATCTCTAAGGAGAAGAACGGACAAGAAACTCCACGGACACTCTTTTGAATCAAGATATTATTACAAAATCCTGGGTACATTATTCTCATGCTTCTTTATGTGAGAACAATGTAAAAAAAAACAAAAACATTATAACAAGAGTTTTAAGCATAACATTGAAAAAATACCTACTTTTTATTGAATTTAGCATCCGAACGAAATTGTTTTAATTATAAACTTGTTATTAAAATATGATTTCTGGCATTTCAATCTAAAATAACGGTTGAAAAAAGACTTTTGTTGTAATAGTAAAATATTCTCAAGAGGTCATCTCCCGTAAGAAAACGGTACTTTTTTTTCTGGGTACTTTAATTTTTGGGTACTAATTGAATTGTGTCCTTTGTAAGGCAACAGTGAATAAAATACAAAAAAAAACAGGGTCAAATCAAATTAGCTAGCGAAACTCCGCAGCCGTGACGGGTATCCATATATCAACCTAAACTATAATTTATTGGATATAAAAAAAAAAAATTTTGGGTCTTGTAAGAGTCATTTTTTTTATGTTGGTTACTGTGGCAGTGTTGTTTCTTGAAGTACGAGTTGAGACTGTTTTCTTTGGTTTTATCGTGTTTAGATATCGATTACGTCTGTGAAGTTTACACAAAAAATAACGTATGTCTTTAAAGTTTACACAAAAAATAACGTAAGTCTTAAACTGATATTTAAAGTGAGTACATACAATAACTGCGGCTGATGATCCCTCAAATAACATCATCAAATGAATCTCTTTTTGTTTTAAATATAATGTTTAAATCAAAACCAAAAGTCATTTATTCAAACTAGGCTGAGAATCAGCACTTTTCGAACGTCAAAATTACAAAAGACAGGCCCCCAAAACGCCCGCCCTTCACCACTTCCTAGTGCTTTCGCTGGGAAGAAGTGGCGCAAGTTTGTTGCCCCCTAACATTTAGACATCGATACCCATCACATCTGCGGAGTTTCGCTAGCTAATTCAATTTGACCTTGTAGAACATGATGTATGCCTTTAACGCTACGTTCCATAAACAATCGGGTCTGTCTAGAGTACTAGTGTTAGTCTTATTATTTTTATGTAATGCTTTCCAATACTTAATTCATAATAATTGTTTTCAAATCCAAAGTGTTATGTTTTAGTGCAAAATTCTAGATATAGGCGCGGATCTAGGTTTTCGCTGAAGGAGGGCAAATGTTTCCCTCAGAGAGGGAACCCCCTCTCAAGTTGTGAAAACTTTTTTAAAAAAACCCTCGGTTCCTAAAACTCGAGAATGTGCTTCGCTTTTCGAAGATGGTTACGAATCGTCTACGCCGTGTTCCGGACGATATACATAAACTGCGAACAGATGTTCAGACCATGGAAATAAGCAGTTTTCATCATGGACACATTAATGAATTCTTATTTTCCGTTAATTTTCATACAAACTAAATACCTTGACATAAATCACCCGATATGCATGCCTCTTTATCCGCAGCATTTGATAGATTTATCATTTTAATTGCACTAAGTGGCAATATACGCCAAATTAATACCCTTTCTTACTGCATAGCTCAATTAAATTTCATTAAATGAAATTACAAATATCTTTGTAACGAAGCCTTTTTAAGTATGCACTTCCTTTGTTAGATTTGATTTGTAAAAGCTATAGAAGCGCTTGCCAAAGTTTATGGATAACGTGAAGGACATGGTGTATATTAAACTATTGAAAAATCTGCCCTAAATAAGATATTGTTGACCTTTTCACTACTGGTTTAGTTCCAGATAACTTATCTGGTAGATAATTTCAAATCCTACTATGATATCATGAATGTGAATATGTTTGTTTCTCAAACACACAAAAACGGCTGAACGGGCTTGGATGAAATTTGGCACACAGTTTATGACAAGGATTAACACAAAGGATACTTCTGGACCCAATTATGAAGTCCACGCAGACGAAGTCGCGGCCAGGAACTAGTAATTTATAAATATAAAAGTGGATGTTTGCATGTCGGGTTAAACTAAATATAATGTAATTTCGACGAGCTTGGAAAGGTGTACATTGCGCCGGAGTCTAAAGCAGGCAGACATTTGGGATTATTTTAATTTATTTGGGTCATATAACTAATTGTAAAAAAAAAAAAAACTGATTGTAAAATCTATGAATTGATCTAAAATATGTTGTATGTGTACAGTCGGCAACGAAAGTTACTAAAGTTGTCAAAAAATAAAAGGCCCGTTTTGACATTGACAGTTCTGGTAGTTAACAGTTCACCAAGCGCCCCCAGACGTAATAACAATAAAACTTCTTTTGTGTCTCGTTCAGCGTCCTTCAACCCATTAATAAAGATCAGATTCGCAAAACACGGTATTCGTTTATATGAAACTGACAGGGGTCAAGAACGTATTCTCAAATGTCAAAACGGGCCTTTTATTTTTTACAAATTGACTCGTTGTTATCTCTTTCTCATCTATGAAAGAAGAAAGAGAGGGAAGTTACTCAAAGTTTTCAAATTTGGTTCCAACTAGAAAAAGATAAAATATGTGAAGTATTCTAGGGCGTTTGATACGCCCTAAAACTTTCGAGTAAAGAGAAAAAGAGCAGCATAGCTATTCACAACCGTACGACAGGCTATCGTATCGAAAATGACACATTTCGATAACCTGATTTGCCTTGTCCTGACAGCAAACAGCTGACGGAAGAAGAGCGGTCGTTTATTAGTTTGATTTAGGGCCTGATTTTTCAATCATCTGATAACTTTATTTGAGGGATAATTTTGAAATTTTGACAATTATTTCATACAAAATCTGTCAGACGTCAACTTTATTCCACGAATAAAAATTATCTGTCGATTGAGAAATCGGCCCTTAGGGCTGATTTTTCCAACGCCAGATAAGTTTATCCGAGAAATAATTTGGAATTTCTGACAGTTCTTTGACACGAAATCTGTCAGACGTCAATTTTATTCCACGAATAAAAATTTTCTGGCGATGGAAAAATCAGCCCCTATACTGACTTTTCGAGCTTGAAATTTTCGGGTTTTGGAATTATGAACAGCGTTAGAGGATTCTTACGGCAACATTGATTGATGTTTGATACGGTACGGAAGCGTATCGAATGGTTGTGAACAGTTACGCTAAAGCTGAGACCGTTAATTAAAGATGATTTCCACCAAACGGCTCGCATCGCATCGGATCGAACGCGTACGGTCGGCTCCGTACCGTCGCTTGCGAACGTATCCGTTTCTGCACCTAGTCAAATAGTTTCATTCCTACCGTGTTGACGTGTTCTAATGCCGATCGGATACGACGACAGGCGAACGGAGCCGATCGCGCGTCGCAGCATACTTTCGGCTGCGATCGGATGTCGCGGAAGACGCCCGCGGTCAAGCTGCTGTGCGCGGCTTCGTAATATAGACTTTATATTAATTAATACTATGTACGGTCACCAAAGGAGATAAGTAAAACTGGGCAAGTGCGTGTCAGGCCACGCATAGAATAGGGTTCCGTAGTCACCCATAATGGCACTTTACAAGTTAGGCGTCTATAACTCCTGAACAAACAAAGTTATCTAAGCCGTTGTTGTCTAAGTTCATCTCATGAACTACCATCATGATTTTTTTCAGATTTTTTGAGCCAGTCCTTTAGCTTTTAGAGGGGAGACGCCCTATTTTAACAAAAAAACTGCGCTTTAATGTTTAATATCTCGCAAACGGATACCTAAATCAAAAAATCGTCTTAGCAACCTCGCAATGTTTTTAAAAGGCCTATCTAATGATACCCCACGCTATGGGGTAGACGCGAGAAAAAAAATAATCCCCATTTTACGCGTAGGGGAGGTCCCCAAAAAAATTTTTTTTTTCGTGATTTTATTTTACCACTTTGTCGACGTGGTAAATACATATATCCGTGCAAAGTTTCATCTTCCTAACACTGACCCTAACCAGTGTCGTCGGCTATAGTTGAAGTTTGGTAAGAAACCGATGGATGTTTTTTTTACTGTGTACAGTCACGAGCACCAATATGTCAACACTTGGCAAGTTTCATTTGCGTATTTTTCGTGAAATAACGAATGCAACGTTGAAATACGACACATTACATAAACCTATGGGTTCGAAAATGCTATGTTCGTAACAACATACAATTTCATTCAAAAATAAAGGAGTAAATCGCTTTTGTATAAAGCCGAGTGTATACATACTTTTGCTCGTGACTGTACACGATTTAATCTAAATAATATATAACTCAAAGGTGACTGACTGACTGACATAGTGATCTATCAACGCACAGCCCAAACCACTGGACGGATCGGGCTGAAATTTGGCATGCAGGTAGATGTTATGACGTAGGCATCCGCTAAGAAAGGTTTTTGATCAATTCCAAGGGGATGAAAGTTTGTATGAAACTTTGTCGATTTTAAACGTAAAGCCGTAAAAACTATACTTCTTAACGCGAGAGAAGCCGCGGGCAAAAGCTAGTATCGTATAAAGATTGTAAAATTCGTTCCGATTCGAGCCGTTTGGTGGAAATCATCCTTTAGTAGTTTAGTCTCCACATTTTCCTAGCACCTGTATCATGTATGTATGTAAAAGATATAAGAAAAATTATAAAAATAAGACACTTTTTGTAAGAGTTCAAACGAATTTCCCTGAGTCAGTATCTTTTATTTCTGTTCGTCGATATTGAATGCGAACGTCGTTCGGACTCCAAATATTTGTAGAATTAATTGTTAATATTTTTAAGACATTAAGTAAACGGTTTTCAATTAAATAAAGATTATTTTTTAATTATTTTTTCGTTTTGTTTTATTTAAGTAATTTCAAGCTACTTTTAAAGAAATAAAATACATTTATTTAGCGCAGACTAAAAGACACACAATACACCAGTTACATACATCAGATAGCAACAAATAAAAAACAAATAGAAAGTGTAAAAGTAAAGTAAGTGTAAAAGTGTAGTCTTTTGAATTAAGTATACGAACCTGCTGATTATGTTGGGGTTTGCGCATGCTACCGTTTTACCAACTACACGCACAGTGTTCAGTGTACAAGCCCGGCCATGCGCAAGCATAACTGTGGTCAAGCATGCACGTGTGGTAGGCGCTTTAGGTATGTTCACGGTGGGACGGAAGGCGCCCCGCGCACTACGTACGTGCAACCCGCCGCCTCCCCCCCGCTGTCCCCCCCTCCCACCGGGAACATACCTAAGGCGCGCCCAACTAGCGGAGCGCGGACTATAAGGGTCAATTCACACGTACCACAACCACACCACAACGACGCCATGTGGTCGGGCGTATATTTTGTATTGAAAATGAATATTACAATTTACACGTACCACATTTTGCCGTTGTTATCGACCACCTGTGTAATACGACGACATCGCAACCACATCGCGACGGCTACGCCACCACCGGCGGCGGCACCGCGGCCACATCGCCACGACATGACGTCATCAACAGCGCGCGCCTAGCTGGCGCCTGCGCTCCCCCCTTTCATTCTGCGTTGTACTGAGTTGCCGCGTGGTATATATAATAAAAGCCATAACAAGGATAGCAATAACAATCTTTCCTCCATGACTACATTGACTACGTTCAGTCAAGCCGTGTTTCCTCTACGAAAGCCGGGAGTATAACTGCACATGACCACGTGGTTACCACATCGCAACCACATCGACATTTTGTCGGTACCACAACGCAACTGCAAAAAGCCGCTGCGACACTATTCACACGTAACCACAGCTTGACCACATTTTGTCGCTGCGACGTGGTGTGGTTGTGGTACGTGTGAATTGACCCTAACAGTGGTGCGCACACGGTTCAAAATCGCTTGACACTTCATCTATCTATCTATATACATACATATTACTATATTAAAAGAAACAAACTATATACAATGTGGAGATGACAATATGACTTTAAATGAAAACACTGGCAATACTGGTTTATAGAAACATTTGTAAACTATCAAATAAATCCGAACATCGAAATTAAAAAAACAATTTTTTCTAACAAACTAAATAGCTTAAAACTGCAAACAAAATAAAACACCATTTATAAAATTGGTACACTGACCTGCGATAAGAATGGCAACGCAGCTTGGTTTCATTCATGTGGCCGACGCGGACGACGGCGAATGTTTGGCGTATTCTTATTATTATTAATGCTCAATTACACAAATCAAATCACAGAATATTAACCAAATAGTCGGGCATCATTCACCCGCGAGTTATTCACTAATCAATTTATTATTCACAATCACTTTTCGATCACATAATTATGTCGCCAGTTATTAAATTTTTTTATTTTCAATATGTCCGCCGTGTTCTTGAATACATAAACTACACCGACGTATAATGTTATTTCTCACTCTTGATAATAGGTCACCATTAGCAGCCATTTCTTTCAATTTATTAAAAGACTAGCTTCTGCCCGCGGCTTCGCCCGCGTGGATGTCGGAAGTTATCCCACGGGAACGTGCTATCAGGATAAAAAGTATGTGCTTCCCCAGGATGCCATCTATCTCTTTGCCAAATCAGAAGTTCAGTGGTTTAGGCGTGAAAATGTAACATACAGTTTCAAGTTCAAATCGTCCCCTAAAAACTGAATTACTCCTTTTTGCCCCGTCAGGGGTCAATTTTCGACAACTTTACATACTTATTATTAATTATTTTCTGTCGAAAGAATCAATACTGACTTTCGAGTTAATCGGACCGCGCGTTCAAATTCTTCCACACAAACTTTAACACCCCTATATCCCCTTTGAGGGGTAGTTTTGAAAAACTAATAATGATAAACTTTATTGCTTACTTAGGCGAGTATTCATGCCAATTTTCAAGATTATTAACCTAACGAATAAGATTTTTCATATAAACTGTATCCCCGCTTTTCCACAGGGGTGGAATTTTGAAAAATCATTTCGGATGTGTTCATAACTTGACTCAAAGATTATTTATACTAATTTTCGAGTTAATCAAGCCACGCTGTAAAATCCTCCCTTGTAAAATTGACTACCCCTTTTCAGGCCGTCAGGGGTAGATTTTCGAAAAACCCTGATACACATTATTCTTTCCTTTCAATTTTAGGTATAAATACTGAGTTTCGATGAAATCGGACCGCGCGCTAAAATTCTTCCATACAAACTTTGAAACCCCCCAATCCCCTTTTAGGGGGTAGTTTATAAAAACAAAAAATGCCCAACTTCATAATTTACTTAGATAAGTATTCGTGCCAAGTTGCAAGTATATTAACTCAAAGAATAAGATTTTTCATACAAACGAATTCCCCCCATTTCACCCTCTTAGGGGTGGAATTTCGAAAAACCCTTTCTTAGTGGATACCTACTCTTCACGAAGAATACACCCTCCAAATTTCATGTCTCTAAGACCAGCGGTTTAGGCTGTGCGTTGATGTCTCAGTCAGTCAGTCAGTCAGTCAGTCAGTCAGGACTTTGAATTTTATATATATAGATATTATTATTCTATTTTTTAATTCCTCAACGGTAGTAACTTCTGTTGAGTATACCTCATTCTTTATGTGACCCCACAGAAAGAAATCCAGGGGCGTGAGATCTGGTGACCTCGCTGGCCACCGCACTGGTCCAAAACGGCCAATCCACTGCTGTCCGAACATTTGAGTCAAACGCTCTCTTGCAGACACCATTGAATGAGCTGGTGCTCCATCTAACTGGTACCACATCTGCCTGTACACGTCCAGCGAAAGTTCGTCCGTGTACTCGGAAACGGATCCGTCGAGGAGTTCAATGAACTTTACAGCATTTAAATTGCCATCAATAAATACCGGACCAATAATGGTATTTCTGTGTATGCCAGCCCACACATTGACCGCAAATCTGTACTGGTGCGAAGACTCCCGTACTAGATGCGGATTCACGCGGCTCCAGTACCGAAGGTTCTGTCGGTTCCATAAACCATTCCTTGTGAATGTACTCTCGTCAGTCCACAGCACATTGTACAGGAAGTCAGGATTCTCGAGATGTTTGGTTTCCAACCAGCGACAGAAAGTTTCTCTTATTGGCTTATCTTATTTACTTATAAGGTCTGCGTTTGTCACGTTTCAAAACTTTTTGAATAGTTTTGTGATTTACACGAAAATGTCGACCTGCATTACGCAGACTGCACGTCGGATTGCGATCATAATAATTAATAATTCTTTCGTCTGAAATCACATTTGCACGTGGAGGAGCACCATCTACGTGCTCCCATCAAGGATTGATTTTCCCGTATCCTCAAGTTACCTAAGTTTACTTAGCTATTTAACTAAGTACGTTAATACGTTTATGTGTCCTGTCACTATTAAAACAAAGCGTCAAATTTCGCACAACACAACACAACCAACAATGATACGATAACACTCGCGCGGCGACTTCAAACGGGGGGCGCGGGCGCATCCGAATTACCAGAGAAAAACAAAACGCGTCACAGGCAGGAAGCACGTCCGGTGACTCACTGACTGAAGGCGTAACCGAGACACGCCGACAAGTAGCAAAGTAGGAACAAGAAAACTTAGCTATCTCTTTCGCACATACATATTTTGCGATTGACAAGAGTTCGTAACAGCAAAGTAATAACTTTCGCATGCATTTTTTCTTATAGTAGCTGTGATGACACGCTTTATGACTCTTATGGCTCGGGCATAAAGTATAATTTGCATTGAGAAAATAAGTTTGAATGAAAAGACGTAGTTTTTATAGTAGCGAGCTGGCAACGTCTGTCGTTAACCTGTCGCGTGCTTTTCTGTTTACAATACATCGTGTAGAAAATACTTAAAATGAAAAATAAAGTCCTGTGGCTAAACTACTGGATATATTCATTTGATTTTTTGTGTGACGGTTGGGAATATCATGACTTATACGAAGTTTCATTTATGATCCTATTGTCCTCCCCACACTGTAGTAACCATGGTAACGGCTGGACCGATCTGGCTATTTTTTGTTTTATAATGTTCTCATACGAACATTCCGAATAAGGTTTTTATGGAAAGAATAATTTTCTCCTAAGACAAGCAATCCCTTGCTTAAAAGGTGATCTCCAAATATATGTATCTAAATGCCCATTGTAATTGAAATAAAAGTTTTTTTTTTATAATAAAATTGTAAAAGTTTCCCGGAAAATATTCAAATTTTATAAAAACTGAACGGTCTTTTTTCTTTGGGATTTTTATATAAATTATTGTTTTGACAAGACAACGCCTGCCGGGCTAGCTATTACTTCGTATTATTGGTATGTTAATATTACAGTTCGGCCATCGTTGAAAGAATCAAAGAATGCGTTCCCGACACCTGTCATTGTGACAATTCTAGTAGCTATTAAAGATCAAATTCGCAAAACACGTATTCGTATGTATGAAACTGACAGGTGTCAAGAACGCTTTCTCTCGTCGGCCGCACTGTAGTTGTTTTATTTCATGATGTCTTTGGGCTGCAAATGTATACCTCGTTTACCTTTGGCTTTAGTAGTCTGGTATTTTAAATTAAATGAAATAACATGAGATTTTCGTAACATTACATTTATTCGTCTCGGTATTAATTAGCTAAACTAACATAACCCACGCACTTGAATTATACGAATAGAAATACAGGGTGTCAGGTACATCGAGTCGACGAGCAACGTGTTTACCATAGATTCAGTAAGTACACGAAGAATCATGTGCTGAATGTATACAGGGTGGCAGGGACATCGACGCGCAAACTGTAACCATGGATTCAGCACATGAGTTTAGACCCCATAGCGTCGAAATTTTCGTCGGTTATAAAAAAAAAATCTTCTGTTTCATAGAAAACTGCAATACCTACGCAGTCAAAACGTATGGAACAGCATTTTTTTTTATTTAATAACCGACGAAAAATTTCTAAGGTTAAGCTACGCTTGCCGCGGTTGGTCCGTGGATGGGTGACCATTTTCACATACCAAGACCCCTCCGTGCCTCGGAAAGCACGTTAAGCCGTTGGTCCCGGCTGTCATTCGTGGATCTTTAACAGTCGTTACGGGTCGTCAGTAGCCCGAAAGTTAGACAACCAGTCTTACCAAGGGGTTGTCGAGGTCAGACAGGCAGCCGCTTCATGTAAAATATTGGTATTCAGCTGCATCCGGTTAGACTGGAAGCCGACCCCAACATAGTTGGGAAAAGGCTAGGCAGATGATGATGAACCGACGAAAAATTTCGACGCTATGGGGTCTAAACTCATGCGCTGAATCCATGGCAAGGCCGTAGCCAGGGGGGGGATCAAGGGGGATTGATCCCCCCCCCGAAATAAAAATTTATTTTATAATTTTGATAAGTGTTAAGAGGCGTTTTACAGTCCACTAGCGCCGCCAATCGAAAAAATATCATAACTCGTAAATAGAATCACAAATACAAAATATGGTCTTTTATTACTGTGGAAAAGGCAATATTAAAAAGTAACTCAACCGAGACTTGAACAGCCGTCTTGTCGCTCAGTAAGCAAGAGCGTTACCACTACGCCGAATAACGTCAAGCCAAGAGCATAGGGCAAACTACAACACAAAAGATCCTGAAACTTTTTTCAGAATTACTATAATGATTCCACTTTTGGATGACTTCATTGATCAGCTTCAGTCGAGATTCCAAAATCATAAAGCCACATTATCATCTCTCAACATTTTAATTCCGTCTGTGTGTTGCAAAGAACCAATTAATCAAAATTATCAAGGAAACAGCTTTGAGCTCTATAAAAAATATTTGGAATGGGACTTCGTAAAAGCTGAATTAGACATGTGGCGGATAAAATGGATGGAAGAATCTGAACGAGATCGACCAACATGTGCTATTGAAGCTCTCGGAGAATGCAACCAGGCCTTATTTCCAAACATTCACAAACTTTTGAAGATCTTGGCGACACTGCCTGTTTCTACATGTACTCCCGAGAGGACTTTCTCTTCTCTGAAACGCCTCAAAACTTATTTGAGAAACTCCACAGGCCAGGAAAGACTAAACGGTTTGGCGTTAATGTCAATCCACCGCAGAATTGACATCGACACCGAGGAAGTAATTGATTTGTTCGCTGCAAAAAAAGCTAGAAGACTAAATTTAATTTTGTAATAAGGATTAATATTTCTTTAATGGTTTTTTCATAAATATATATAATAAGTAACACTATTTTATTTATTTTATTAAAACGATTTCATGTTTTTCTACTGTTCTACCAAATCAAACCCCCCCCCGAAATTATTTTCTGGCTACGGCCTTGATCCATGGTTACAGTTTGCGCGTCGATGTCCCTGCCACCCTGTATAAATAATATTAAAACCTGCGGAGTAATTGCGTAACGCTATCAGTAATAATGGGTTTTATTTTGACAGTTCAACAACATTCATTGCGTTATTTACGTTGTTGAGCAGACACATTTTTCGAACACATGAAGCAATGGATTAGCAATATCCTTCAAAATTATTCACATTGAGATTGATATGGATTCAGTAAGTACAGACGCCAGCACATCAATCTACTACAATCTGTCAAATTTCTTTAATAGATTTTCAACTTTATCGCTGTAATATTAAGGTTCAAGGTTGTTTGGGAAAATTTGACAGTTTCGGGTAGCTTGACCTGCTGGCGTCTGTACATAAAGAATCATGTGCTGTGCTGAATAATAAAACAAAAAAAAAACAAAGCAAGCAAGCTTTGTGCATAAATAATTAAAACTAAGTAAAACCTGACATAATTTTCGATCATAAAATATGATTGCTTCCACTATGCTTCTTATCTAACTACACATAACATCACACCTGTAACCCCCGAAGGTTTGGGCAGAGGTGTAGGTACCTATAGTAACACACACACTTCGCCAGTTATGTTCAAGTCCCATGTAATAGGGGGGGCGAGCTTGCCATCAACCGCCCACAAATCCAGACACCGGCTTGCTACTGAGAAATTCCTGATGGAAAAACCCAGTTTCAGTTTTTGTCCGACCTGAACATCGAACCCAGGACCTCACGTTCAGCAGTAGGGCTTAAGACCTCTAGACCAGTGTTTTTCAACGTGTGGGTCGCGACCCCCTAGGGGTTCGCCAAGCCTCTTTAATGGGGCCGCCGTTTCTTTAAAATCATAGGTTCCAAATGAAATCAAACACTTCAAAGCTTCAGTGGTTGATTGTGGGAATTCTATTTTTCTGTTTAACCAAAAGGTACCCAAGGTGACAGACTTGAATTCCAAGTTAGAAGCAGCGGAGGGAAGGGGGTCGCGAAATATTTTCCGTACGGGGGCCACGCCATGTAAAAGGTTGAAAAACACTGCTCTAGACCAAACTGGCATTTTTATCTAACTGTACAATAACGGCTGCTACTTATGAGTTTCAGGTCGTGTGCTAGAACCCATGCAGGCGGTTTACTTTGTGTAAATAATTACATCACCACTGCTCTCAAAGCGGTGAAGGAAAACATCGTGAGGAAACTGGCATGCGTTTGAACCAAAAATTCGAGGACAATGTGACATCTACCAACCCGCACTGGGCCGCGTGGTAGATAGCGTCCCTCGTCTCACAGAGAGGCCTGTGTCCCTGCAGTGGGAACATTAAAGGCTGATTATGATATTCCGGAAGGTTTATGTGTATAATAAATTAATATTTAACTTAGATAAAGCAGAGAAATCTCAATGTTTTGACATTTCGCCATTGCACCCGTGCAAAGTACTGGCGACCAGTTTATTATAAAGTACTACACGATTAAATTATAATTAGTTTAACATATTTAACTTTACACAAAATTTAGTTAAGACAAACAATATAATTATTTTTTTATCGACAAATAGTATTAAGGTACTCTTTATAACCGCACCGCTCCAGCTCAGTAAGGCCTCGCCTAAGGAACTGGCCTCGAAGGCAGCGGCGCGGTGAGCGGCGTACGAGCGATGTGCACCAGTCTAAATTGACGTAGTAGATTTTTTAGATAGACGGTGAAGTGACAGCTTATTGTTCACGCGCCGCTTACTAGTTGGTAGCTCACCGTCCACGCACCAACGGCTTCTTTTCAGCTTACAGACGGGTTTGCGAACTTGGTGAGTATGAGAATTAGCTGGCGACGAGGAGTCAGCCGTGCGAGCGGCGCGAGTGCCATGCATTCCGTTTGTAGCCGTTTCTTCAGGGGAGCGGGCTGCTCGCTTGAAGCGCGAGGACAGTTCTGTATTGTCATCGTAAAAGTTACTTTAAAGCAGTTGATTTAAAATCCTAACTTGAATAACAAGTTATTTGCTGTGTTGGAGCGGTGCTGTTATAACAAACTAATCTTCTAAATGACTCTCTAATTCTGTCAACGCGGGTTCAGCTTTTATGTCCTTCTTCCTCTTAACCGTCGGCTTATCCAATTTACTAAGCGCCTCAGCCAGCATCCCCTGAAAATTCCTGACCTTTGATTTACAGTACTTATTCTTCATTGGTTCCAAAACTTTTTCTATCGGAGTTTTACCTAACAAATGTGCTAGAGGATTAGTATTCACCAATTTTGTACCATCAGGTAATTTAATATCAATATTTTTATTATTTTCAGCCGTTACACTATTGTTATGCTTATTCAAAACTTCATTCACTTTGACAATTTTATAGTAAGGTGCTTGCGGTAACAGATGAGCGATTCTCAAGTCTTTATACTCTGTTGGGAGCTTTGGTATCACAATTTTATGAGGAATTTGGAATACTCTAGGCATTTCTTCCGTCCCTTCTAACATAACTTCTTCTGCGACTTCTGGGATGGAGTCATTACGGTCCATGAAATTGTAATTGTCATCATCATAGTTCTGCAAATCGTTGTCTTGAGTTTCTTCTTGGACTACTGGTACAGGCTGTACCAGTTTAATGCTTGCATGAGCTTTTTCAAACTGGCCCGTCTTGAATTTAACAGGCATTGATAATTTGGTGCTTAGCGGCAGAGCTCGTTCTACAAATTTAGTCATTTTTATTAGTGGTTCTTTCTGAACGCCTTCTACTATTTTTAAAGTCATCTCATTAGTGATAACAACTTCTACCTTATTCTCCCCTTCAGGGGTAAAGTTCTCAATGAACTTCTGTACTGAGAGGCGGTTGTCAACTTCCTCAATCTTTGCCGATGATTGAACTGCCCCACATTCAACCTTAATGATGGTTTTTCTGAATTTTTCTGACATTGGCTGATCATCAGAGATTTTTTCGCCTTTTTTACGTTTTTCCAACATATATTTCAGTGTGTCTGTCAATTTTGATGATGAATGCTGAAACTCTATGTGTTCATGCAACTTTTTTTTGCTTCGGAAGACTTTGGAACATTTGATGCATTTTTTGTAGTCTTTCTTTGAATGTAGCGTTATATGGTGATTGTAATTCTGATATGTATAGCAATATTTATTGCATATATTGCATGTGAACCTCTTTCTGTTATTAACTAATTGTTTTTTTTTCCACTTCCCTCCCACTCCTGGCGTTTTATGCATTAGCTTCTGCTGTTTCAGCACCCTTTTCTTCACAACTAATAGAGTTTCATCATCAGAAGACTCTACGATGATCGTCTCATCTGGTTCCTTTTTACGGACCTTCGGACCTCTCTTACGCTTCAATGTGGGCTTTGGAGCCGTGTCCACTTCAGTCTGGTTCCCCTCAGTCTCTGTAACACTCATCTCCGAGTTCATATTCGATAAGCTGATGTTAGAGTCTTCGCTCACACCAAAAACTTCTCCTTTTTTTTTATCATCGTACAAGCTTTTTGGGATAAACGGATTCTCCGATTTTTTATCAGTAAAAAATACATTGTAGTTCTCATCGAATTCAACAAAACCCACACTCTTGTGATCTATCTTTATGTGGAGAGTAAACCTCTTGCGTAATCTGAACTTTTTGTCACAAATCCTGCACGTATAGGGCTCTATGTCCTTGTGTTTCGTGACGAAATGTGCAAACAACTTCTGGGGATGTTTATATGGAGTTTTGCAGTAAACACACAAATATTTATACAAGTGTAGCTCATCCTTATGTGACCTGTTCATATGTTTCTGCAATGCAACATCTCCAACGCAGTGTTTCCAACAAAATGTGCATGCTTTTAGTTCCACAGACAGCGGGTGCTCTGTCGACTGATGTTCAGACAGCTCGTACATTGTATTGTAGTAGGTGTCGCATGTGTAACATTTTATCACCTTGCATACTTTTTTATGCTCCTTAAAAGTAAATCTATTGAAAACAAGCTTGCAATCAGGGCACTGTTTTCTAACAAAATGGTAGTTCTTTCCACAGTACTTTAATACATGCTGATTCAATGAGTATCGCTTCTTGTACACGTTTGAGCAAGTATCACAAACAAATGTCTTACACTTTTTACTAGATTTTGAATGCTCAATAAAATGCTTTATATTTCCCGTAGAATAACTACAATAAACGCAGATGTAGACCGTATCCGTGCGTAGTGAGAGTAAAACAGTCTCAGCTTTGACATTTAAAACGGCTGATAGGTATGGTAGAAGAGGCTGCAGCATAAACCCATCGTCGTTGTCATTATGATTTTGTAAATCATGTTCCTTCAAATCACGGAGGTTGCCATACTTCTCAGGGCACTGCGAGCACCAATAAGCAGACTTAAAGCTACGCTTATGCTTTTTTTCATGTATTCTATGCTCATTGTCGTCAGAAAACGCACGTAAGCAGTGGAGACAATAAAATAGACTAGTCATGTGGTTGTCTCGAAAATGTTCGGCGTAATCAATCAGATCAGTGTATTTGTGTGTACAAAACAAACAAAACTTCGAACCGGCTCTTGTTATTTTATGTATTTGGTGTAAATGTACTGTTAAATCGTCAGGATCTAAGAATTCTGCTTGGCAGATGATACATGTCGTATCGACTTCGTCATCCGCGCAGTAATTTATAAATTCATCGTCCAACGCTTCCACTACTTCCTCGTGCTGCTCTTCCACTACATCCTCGTGCTCATCCGTAGACATTATTATGGATTTGAAGTTACCATAACATGAATTTTCAGTAATTTAGCTTCACAATATACCACAATCAAGACAATCTGACATTTAAATAATTTTGACAAGCAAAGCACTCAAATGCAAACAAAACGAAAATAGAGATGGGAAATATACTGCCAAAATTACAGCATTTATAATGTCACTAGTCGATTTTTTGTTATGACCCTGGTAATCGACAATTAAAAAAAATAATATGCTAGGCGTGCACTGGACTTGACTGGACTATCATACTACACCTCTGAATAAGGAATCCTAGTGTTCCTACCTCTATGTACTACACACACGATTTTGCAACTCTATGAGAATCTTGGTGAGGATTATTAAATATAATAATAACTAGATCGAAAATGCTGTCACGACTATGATCGAAAATGCTGTCAAAATTAAAAGAATATAAAAAAAATATTACTTACAGTATTTTTATCGCACGAAGCGACGCGTAGTTTATTTGTGATTACCAAGTGTACAAACACACTGTGAATGTGTGTGTAAGCGCAGGACCTCTCGGTACCGTCCGAGAGACAATGGCGATATCGGAAGTGTGTATGTGTGCATGTGTGTTACGTGCTGTGCTGATGGAACTCGCCTTCACGTACACATTCACAGCGAGTTTGTAGTACACTTGGTTACCACAAGACATACTGTATTACTGCTACTAATGTTAGCCATTGACGTAGCAGGGATGTTGTATGGTTCAGCCTTTTAATGAGAGATCTTTTATGACGCCAGCGCCTAATCCTACTAATATTATAAATGCGAAAGTTTGTATGGATGTATGGATGTTTGTTACTCTTTCACGCAAAAACTACTGAACGGATTTGGATGAAATTTGGCACACAGGTAGTTTATAACCAGGAATAACACATAGGATACTTTTTATCCCGAAATTCCCACGGGATCGAATCTTACGCGGGTCGGAACCGCGGGGCGCAGCTAGTAAAGTAATAAATAATCCCACCAAAATGTTTTTTTTTAAATTCCTTACGTATTTGATATTAATTTCAACTTTATACCTCCACGCGTTCTTGAGAAAAAGGGTCTTGACTGACAGACAGCGAAGGAGAAGCGGTTAAACAGTAACTCTTCAATACTGTCGTTTTTTTAGGGTGGGCAGAGAGGCTCAAAGGGTGGCGCCTTTATGGAAGGACGTGCAGTCGTGGGATCGGCCGCACTGGGTGATGATCGATTTTCATTCGAATCCCTATTCTTGTATTCTATACATACAAGGCAATCTGCAACCTAATTGTGTAACACACTATCTGTCACAATCTGAATCATTTTGAAAGATATTACTAATCCATTGCTTCATATATTCGAAAAATGTGTCTGCTTGACAACATACATAACGAAATGAATGTTGTTGAACTTGAACTGTCAAAATGAAAGCCCTATAGCCATTGCTACTGGTGTGTTACTCATGTGTTGGCGTCATTAACGTAGTTGAGCAGACAATTTTTTCGAACATACGAAGCAATGGATTATCAATATCCATCAAAATTAAGGTGAAGGTCGGCGCTACTCTGAGAGGAAAGGCTGACACAAACTCAGAGGTTACAGAGGTCATCTCTTTCCCTTGAGATCATGGGTCATTTGTGTCGGCCGCATATTAGTGCAACATTACAGTTCAAGGAATAAAACTCGTGTAGGTCCTGCACTTGGACCCCACATAGGACAACAATCATGTTCGATTGCGTATCAACGCCTCCTGCACATTTTTTTACTACTTACGTATTATCTACAAAAGTGTCATAACTAGATAAAACACCGGCCAAGTGTTCGACAGTTCAAGGCAAAAAACGCCGAAAAAACACGTGTCTTGTTGAGAGACGCCCTTTAGTTTTTATTAAAGCTAAATTCATTTTGATTAAATTTTGCAGTTAAAGCGGCACACACTGTGAAAATTTCACCTGTCTACCTATTATAGTTCATGAGATAAACGTATGTTCTTTCTTTCTTCCTTTTTTCTTTAGATACGGCCTGCTGACCGACAGACGGACGGACAGCGGAGGCTAGGTCCGTTGGCACCCTTTGTATACGGAACCTTAAAAATCAATCCATTCATCCGCTGCTTATTACCTCAATTAGAAGTTAAAAATAAACAAGCCGCATCATTAAAAAAAAAAACAAACACAACTTCACATGGTGACAATAAAGTTTGTTTATTTATTTAATTAAAACGGTTTGAAACCAATTACAGAAATTAAAGATACAGTTTGTATATACACAAGATAAAACATAAAACCATCAAGTAAAAAGCTAACAACACTTTCATAAATCCCTCTCACAGTACTTCTGACATGCTGAAAAAATCTTCGAAAGATCAACGAGTCATTTGTAACAAAAATGCGAAAACCAGTTCTTATCAGCAGCGCTAACGCTTACTTAGTAACAGAACCCAAAGCAATAATAACGGTACGGTAATTATTATCCCTGTCGAAAACAATGCCTCAATGACATTTAAAAACTTCTGTTGTTACCTACCATGCCATAGAGACACAAGAAATAAAAACAACATTGTCAATACATGTGTTAATTAAATGAATCATCGGCAAATAAACCATCTTCTGTTAACAAGGTCATCCATTATAAATGCCATGGCTAATTTATGACGTAAATAACTTTGTGATTATTTTTCTTGATGTTTACTTCGTTCCACGACACGTAGCAAGAAATGACGCAGTGATTATTATCTGTGCCAAAGAATTGCGGAGAGTTTTTGTTTTGTTGCTGGTCACTTTTAGGGAGTTTTTGTTTTAGGTTGCTCTGTTTTAAGATGTTTTTTATTTATATATTTTCTTGCAAACGTTTTTCCTCTCGGGGCCCAGGGGGCTTACCACCAGCTCTTATAGCAGGGCAGAAGTTGAACAGCACTGCATTTTTATACTTCGTCATAGTACATACAAAAAAGCGGTACAGTTCAACTTCTGCCCTGCTTTATGAGCTGGTGGTAAGCCCCTGGGCGTATGTTAACCTTCATCTTTCGCATATATTACGTTGATAAATTAGCGTGGTGAAATAGTAAACTAACTTAAAATGTACAGGATTTTAAAAATTTTGGCATCAAAAATTGCATTAAGACTTGGAAAAACGGACCCTAGAATTTGCATTTCCTTTTATGGCGATAATATTTAATGTCATGTTATTTAGAATTAATAGTAAATAATTTTATGATTTGTTTATGGATTCCGATATGCTTCAAAAGTGAAGAGGCCTTTATGTATTTATTTATTAGGATTCTTCTCAATGCTGATATCAATAGATTAACATTATTATTATTCTTTGAACTAGGAATCAGCATTGCCATTCAACGTGGCAATGCTGTCAATCTTCTGGGTACAGGCGCCAGCGGGTCAACCTACCCAAAACTGTCAAATTTTCCCAATCGACCTTGAACCTTAATACTGTCCCGATAAAGTTGAAAATCTAATAAAGAAATTTGACAGATTGTAGTAGCTTGATGTGCTGGCGTCTGTACATTTCCGGATGACAGCGATGCGGACGAGTACTTTGACGCATAGAGTTCTTTTGTTTTTGTATTTATTTGTATTTAGTTAGTAATTTAAAAAGTACTCAGCGTAAATAGTTAGTGGTATTATATATTGAATATAAGCATGTTAATGTGTATGAAATAAATATGTAAACATTATTTAAAATAATAATATTATTGTTAGTAATTGAATATTCCAAATAAAAAAAACAATTATACGAATCATAATTAGTTTTAGCTCTCAAAGGTTAAGGATTAACACATTTCCATATCTTTGCGGTACTAAAAATGTTTTAGCCGAACTTTTGTAACATGTCTATCTTTTCACCCGTTATTATGGCAAATCTCAATAACCTGACCACCCTGTAACCCCCTGCATCGGATCACGTTCGAAACGTCAAAAAGTTCTAGTCTGTCATGTCACCACAGGCTGTCAGTTTTTGCCCGTACTAAATAAAAAAGAATTAGGCTGCAACACGCTGCCATGCACAAAATCAAGACTTTCAGGTAAAAAAATACATATTTTCCACATTCCCCTCATATTTTTTACATAAAAACTGATTTTTATGATATTTGCCTCATCATTATAACCTTAAATTTTTCGTGTTTTTTAAGTGTTTTTTTTTTATTTGTGGAGCAAAGTTGTTTGTGTAACGGTATTTGTTATTATTACTTATTAATATGACTGGCGTTTTATATATCTTTTCCATATGTTTTGAATATTTTATGTTGGTAGGTAGGTATGTAGGTACTCTCAATCATTACTTTGTTATGCACATAATGTAATGTATATTCTCTGTGGTTGTTTTTTCATCCGCGTTTAAAACCAGCATTTAAACATTTTTCCTCATTTTTCTAGATCTATCTCTGCCCATTTGACTCCTTTGCTTCAATCGTTTTTTTATTTAAAATTATGGGCATTATCATTCAAGAATTCTGCCTTAGAAGCCAATGAAAGTGATATTCAGATGGTCTTGTTGAGATTAACATATTCATAAAGACAATGTTGTAAATAATTTATGATATTAGATCCTACAATGCTCTATGGAATTTTGAATCTAAATGAATGAGGTTTGTTAGAGGCAGAATAAAATCTTTACAGAATTTATAACTGTACAATGTAGTCTATAATCTATGTACCTTGTATGTGCCTTCCAAATTAAATATTTGGACTGGCACAGCCTAGTAGATATTATTTTTATTACTAAGAGATATGTTTTATCTACCATCATATATTTTCATTGTTCTTCAGGTAAGTTATCAAAATAAAAAACTCAACATGGGGCCC
Source organism: Apamea crenata (assembly GCA_949629185.1). Classification (NCBI taxonomy): domain Eukaryota; kingdom Metazoa; phylum Arthropoda; class Insecta; order Lepidoptera; family Noctuidae; genus Apamea; species Apamea crenata. The sequence continues at coordinate 6,553,448 of OX451382.1, read as the reverse complement.
ACATGTTGAGTTTTTATTTTGATGTTTCATCTAAGTAATCTATGCCTGTTATAAATTTTAAACATCCCATCCACACATTGGCTGTTTACCATACCTAGACAACCCTTAGGTGACTTGTCATGCTGAAATTATATTGGTACACACCCTACTTGTATCCAACTAGCAGTGCCCTGCGGTTCCACCCACATTAGTGTCGATCCTGTGGGAATATCGGAATAAAAAGTATCCTATGTGTTATTCTGATGTATAAGCTATATTACTGTAAAGTTTAATCAAAATCCGTTCAGTAGTTTATGCGTGAAAGAATAACAAACATCCATCCATCCTCACAAACTCACATTTATAATATTTTTTTTTTTCAATTAGTAGGATGTTGTAAGAAAAGTTTTGAGTATGAATTTGGATGGCTATAAGAGTAGGGTAAGATCAAAGAAACAATGGATGGACCGTGTGTAAGATAGATATAATCTGCAATTGTGACATATTCGCCAAAAATGTAAACAAATATGAGTTTATGGAAAAATAACTTTGAGTCCTACACAGTAACGTTCAATTTACGCTGCAACTTCAAACATTTTTATAACTTTTTCAATAGTGCTAGTCACTCTGAAATCAACTTAATTACCATTAAAATGAAGTTGATATTGAAATAACGTCAATTTTAAACAAATAAAATTTTAATATTCATCACCACTGCTCTCAAAACGATGAAGGAAAACGTCCTGAGGAAACCGGCATGTCCTAGAACCACAAGTTCGAAGACATGTGACATCCACCAACCCGCGCTGGGCCCGCTTGGTGGATTATGGCCCACTCCCTCTCACTGAGAGGAGGCCTGTGTCCCAGCAGTGGGAACATTATGGGTGGCCCAGTGGCCACCACTGTTCAAATCTAATTAGTATAGTAGGTATATTAGTAATACTATATTTAAGTATTGATGGGATATCTGTCATGGAACTGTTCAGTGTAGTTACTATCTATCATGTAGGTCATTCAGTCATGTCCGCTTGACAACCTTAAAATAGACTCTCCGTTGATGTGGACCACTATAGATAATCATAGATACTTTCTCTGGGTTGTGGAGCTGAGATAGGTTCCATGTAAAAAACTGGTTATCAGTTGCATTCGGTTAGACAGGAAGCCGACCGCAACATAGTTTGGAAAAGGCTAGGCAGATGATTGTTTATTAAGGAAACAATATAATAATATTTGTATTTGTAATGATATGTACGTGATAACTAGTTTATTTATTTATTTATAAGTATGTATTAGGTATGTTGAAACTGTGTGTGTACTTCCCGTCACTTTTCCCTAAGGGTTCATTAGAAAACCAGCGCCAGACAGCATCTGTCTTGCATTAATGCTGAAATGAACCTTTTTGGCGCAGCCGTGAGGCACACACTATTGTTGTAAAACATTTTGTTATTTTATTAATTTTGTATTTTGTGTTTCACGAACTGTGTCCAAATAAACTTTTTTCTTTCTTTCTTTCTAATACATTCAGTATATTCAAATTTTATTTATGTTTCAAATTGACGTTATTTTAATTTAAACAAACATCGAATTATTGTAATGGTAATTAAGTGGTTTCAGAGTGACTAGCACTATTGAAATAGGTGTAAAAATGAAGTTGTAGCGTAAACTGAACTTTATTGTGTAGGAATTAAAGTTATTTTTCCTTAATCATATATTTGTTTACATATTTGGCGATAGAAATTTAGGTAGTGTGTGGTGTTGTATCTGCTCTGCTAAAAGTTGTTATTATAAATTAAGACTACAGAGGGACTTATCTGCACGACTCTATTCCTTCGATGGGAGAAGCAAAGTGTATCATCATCATCTGCCCAGCCTTTTCCCAACTATGTTGCGGTCGGCTTCCAGTCTCACCGGATGCAGCTGAATGCCAGTATTTTACATGGAGCCACTGCCTATCCGACCCCCACAGCCCAGTTACTGGGTAATACGATACCCCTTGGTAAGACTGGTTGTCAGACTTTCGGGCTTTTGATTACCCATAACGACTGTCAAAGATCCACGAATGACAGCCGGGACCAACGGCTTAACGTGCTTTCCGAGGCACGGAGGGGTCATGGTATGTAAAGAGGGTGCCCCATCCACAGATCATCCTCGGCAAGCGTAGCTTAACCTGATCGATCGACCTGTGCGGCTGTTATTATAGTTATTATTAACCATAATTATAGGATACTTTTTATCCCGATATTCCCACGGGATCGAAACTTGTGCGGGTGAAACCGTGGGGCGCAGCTAGTTTAAAATAATTACGAAATATCACTAGAAATGCGACGTTGTTGCCAGCTCGCGCGGGATGCACGCTCTTCGAAGAGCGCTGGCCACTACATGCGTCCGTCCATCCATATACAGAGCATTTTTTAACACCTTGTTGTCAAATACTGGTGAAAATAACAGATTTCCATGACCTCCATTAAATATGACGGAAACGCTCTTCTAAAAACGCGTAAGGTCTATTCAAAGTTACGTTTCGAATTGATGTTATTTCAAGTTAAACAAATATCAAATTTATTTCAGTTGTAATTAAGTTGATTTCAGAGTAACTAGCATTATTTAAAAAGTCTTAAAAATGTTTGAAGTTGTAACGTAAACTGAACTTTATTGTGTAGGTATTAAAGTTGTTTTTCTAATAACCAGGGACCGTACAACCGAATATAAGTTAATTCTTTCGAAAGTGTTACAGATTGTGCGCCTACAGTAACGGAAAGGGTTACCTCTTGGTAGTGGTAGCCCTTTCATAACACTAACGTTAGGGTAACCCTATCAACAAGTTAACTAGTACAAGATGTTACCGGCTCGTGTATGATTTCCAATTGAAGAAGATAACCCTTTAAAAGGGTTTGTCGGGGTTATCAAAGGGTTTTAAATCAAATCATTTTAAATTACGTTGGAGTGGAGGAATACTCGTAGGTATTGACCTTGGAAGTTTGGAATCATATAGAATTGTTCCATTAGTGTTTCTTACAACTTACTCGGTTTGACAGGACGGTGCTTTCTTTTTTAAGTTATAAATAACATCTGAATATTGAAGATGAACAAAGGTAAGTAAGTGTATTTTAATTAAGTATCACATATAATAAAACTGTAAATAACCTGTGACTGTACATTGAATATGTTTTAAACTTTTAATGGGGGTGTAATAAGTAATCAATATAGATACCAAATCACCAATTTTTGAATAATTTGTCTGTCTGTATGTATGTTTGTTTGTGCACGCAAAAAGTACGCGACGGATTTTGATTAAATTTGGTATGGTGATAGCTGAATATCCTGGTGAACATTTAAGGTAACTTTTTAATAAATATAGAGACAGACAGACAAACATTCTAAACAAAATTTTTGTTTTTATTACTCTTATTAAGACTATATATCATATTAAATATCAGATCTATACCGACGTGGATTAGTTACAGATTTTGTCTAATAATATGAGACATCGAAAAGTGACTATTTTAAATCTATCTATATATAAAATTCAAAGTCCTGACTGACTGACTGACTGAGACATCAACGCACAACTTAAACCGCTGGTCCTAGAGACATGAAATTTGGAGGGTGTATTTTTCATGAAGAGTAGGTATCCACTAAGAAAGGGTTTTTCGAAATTCCACCCCTAAGAGGGTGAAATGGGGGGATTTTGTTTGTATGAAAAATCTTATTCCTTGAGTTAATAAACTTGAAACTTGGCACGAATATTTATCTAAGTAAATTATGAAGTTGGGCATTTTTTGTTTTTATAAACTACCCCCTAAAAGGGGATTGGGAGGTTTCAAAGTTTGTATCGAAGAATTTTAGCGCGCAGTCCGATTTAATCGAAACTCAGTATTTATACCTAAAATTGAAAGGAAAGAATAATGTGTATCAGGGGATTTCGAAAATCTACCCCTGACGGCCTGAAAAGGGGTATTCAATTTTACAGGGGAGGATTTTACAGTGTGGCTTGATTAACTGATGATGAACACATCCCAAATGATTTTTCAAAATTCCACCCCTGTGGGAGTGAAAAGATTTTTCATATAAAGTGTATCCCCTTACACTTTATATGAAAAATCTTATTCGTTAGGTTAATAATCTTGGAAATTGGCATGAATACTCGCTTAAGTAAGCAATAGAGTTTATCATTATTAGTATTTCAAAACTACCCCTCAAAGGGGATATAGGGGTGTTAAAGTTTGTGTGGAAGAATTTGAACGCGCGGTCCGATTAACTCGAAACTCAGTGTTTATACTTAAGACCAAAAATAAAGAATAACATGTATCAGGATTTTTCGAAAATCTACCCCTAACGGGTTGAAAAGGGGTAGTTAATTTTACAGGGGAGGATTATAATAAGTGGCTTGATTAATTAGAAAATTGGTATGATAATCTTTGAGACAAGTTATGAACACATCCCAAATGATTTTTCAAAATTCCACCCCTGTGGGGGTGAAAAGAATTTTCATATAAAGTGTATCCCCATACACTTTATATGAACAATGTTATTCGTTAGGTTAATAATCTTGAAAATTGGCATGAATACTCGCAAGCACAAAAGTTTGTCATTATTCGTTTTTCAAAACTACCCCTCACATGGGATATGGGTTAACTTTGTGTGGAAGAATTTGAACTCGCGGTCCGATTAACTCGAAAATCAGTGTTTATACTTAAGACTAAAAATATATAATAACACGTATGAGGGTTTTTCGAAAATCTACCCCTAATAGGGTGAAAATGGGTAGTTAATTTTACAGAAGAGGATTATAATGCGTGGCTTGATTAACTCGAAAATGGGTATAAATAATCTTTGAGTCAAATTATGGAAACATCCCAATATTTGTTTTTTGAATTCTACCCCTGTGGGGTGTAAAGACGGGATACAATTAATATGAAAAACCTTTTTCCTTTGGTTAATAAACTTGATACTTGGCAGTATTTGCCAATAAACAATAATTTAGTAATTAATACAGAATATGGTGACTTTTTAGTTTTAAAAAAGTCCTCACAGAGGATTTAGGGAGTGAAAAAGTTAATAGGTTAGAAAAAAATTTAAACCCCTCGGACGGATTAACTTGAAACTCGGTACTAATACTTAAAACAGAAAATGAAAAGTATATAATTATTTTAAGGGTTTTTCATAAAATTTGGTAAAGAGATAGATAGCATCCTGGGGAAGGACATACTTTTTATCCTGGTATCACGTTTCCGTGGAATTTTTTATGAAAATATTTCCGACATCCACGCGGGCGAAGCCGCGGGCTTCTAGCTAGTCTAATTATATAGACAAAATCTGTCTTGTCAATAAAATTGTTATAGGTCTAGGAGGAGGACAGGGTCTTAATCTTAATAGGAGCAATATGCCACTAAATTGTTTAATACCTACTAGTTTTATAATAATAATTCTTATTTTTTTAGAGCACATATATGTATATTTCAGACAGCGACAGAAGCTCAGACGAAAGTGAATCAACATATTTTGAGGAATTAAGGACAACCGATGCTTCATGCGTGTCAATGCCGACATTGCAACCGACATTAGACAATGCGTCTACTCCCGATTTGGCTTTTGAAAATGACTCTAAAGAAATGGAAGATAAGACTACAAATACTGATAACTCAGACAATAGCAAGGAATATGATATTCATGCGTGTTATTATTTTTCTTTATTAATTGCAAAATATCTAAGCAAGTTAGAAGAAGGACGACGTAACAAATGTATGCATCAAATAGTTCATATGGTCATGCAAAGTGTTCATGAACAACAATCAAAACAAAAGCAGTAATTCTGAAAAATTGTGTTTTTAAAAAATAAATATGTACCATGTTTTTTAAAGATTTTTATTTATTCAATAACGACATCATTATTTAAAATGATAAAGTAAGAGGATCAAATAGTAGGTGCCGTTACTGCCAGAATTATTACACCAGAATTTGAAATCAACAAGAAACAACAACAAACCTGCCGAATGCAGGCAGTTTAGTACTTTAAAGTAAAGGCACGAGAGATAAAATTACAATACTTGTAGTCCGAATGGGTAACTCTGTTACAGTCGTTGAATGGGTAACCCGTTCAAAACGTCTTACCATTAAAAAGTATAACCCACCAAGAAAGGGTTTTTGAATATACAGGTAATCAAATCGATAGGGTTTGGAAGATGTTATCCATTGATGAGGGTTTGCGTAAAAGAGTGTAATAAATATGAAATGGGTTTTAAAACAACACTTTGTCAAAACCCTATCAAAAACCCTTTCAATGGGTAACCAAAATGGTCCCTGCTAATAACTCATATTTGTTTACATGTTTGGCAAGTAAATCGCGAACGCAGATTAGCTTAAGACATGTGACTTAGTACCAACCCGCACTGGGCCCGCGTGGTGGATCACGGCACGGCCCACTCCTCACACCGAGGAGGCCTGTGTACCAGCCTGTGTACATTATAAGCTGATTTTAAATGCATGCTCGTGGCTAATCAAAAACAGCCGCACGTGTCGATTGAAGCTTCAGCTCTGCTTGCCGCGGTCGGTTCGTGGATGGGTACCCCTCCGTGCCTCGGAAAGCACGCTAAGCCATTGGCTGTCATGCGTTGATCTTTGTCAGTCGTTACGGGTATTCAGAAAGCCCAAAAGTCTGACAACCAGTCTTACCAGGGGGTATCGAATTACCCAGTAACTGGGTTGTGGAGGTCAGATAGGCAGTCGCTCTATGTAAAATACTGGTATTCAGCTGCATCCGGTTAGACTGGAAGCCGACCCCAACATAGTTATCTGCCAACTGTCAAAGCCGCGAATGACACCGCGGCTTAACGTGCTTTCACGGAGGGGTCTTGGTATGTAAAGATGGTCACCCATCCACAGACCAACCGCGGCAAGCGTAGCTTAACCTGATCGATCGAGCCGTGCGGCTATTATTATTTAGCCACGGAGAAATAGTATGTCGACTTGAAATGCATCAATAGATGGTGTTATTCAATGCCAAAGACGCGCTAAAAACTGACTCATAACCGTTAATGATGTCACTGACCTTTCGTAAGCGTTGTTTATCAACACGATGTATTTTAAATACTGGTTTGTTTTCATACAACTCTAATGACTACATGCTCCAAACTCTGGCCAGATGTAAAGTATTTTTGAAGTGGAAACTTTTTTTTTCTCGCTCTACTGTGGGCTCTTTCTGAACAGTGAACGAAACTGGAGGTTTGTTCATTCATTTATTTAAAACGTTTCTCTCTCTCTCTCTCCATATTTTGTTTGCAGGTACAGGTATAAAATCAAAATTAAATATGTATTAAAGTAAAATTTAACCAAAATACCCTAAGAGCGGTTATGCACTGCATCCGATCCGAATCCGAGAAAAGACGGTCCGATCTTTTTTTTAATGTATTTTTCGCGCAGTTCAACCTGTGACGTTGTCGTCTGCTTATCCGGGCTTGCCTGTGGATGCCTCAATAAATTAAAGCCTCCAGCCAGGGCTGTCTGTCCGAACTAGCCATAGTACTATTTGTATGAGGGGTTGCGCACTACATCCGAACTCCGTCCGTCCGAATTTAGAACATTCCCAATTTGTATTGTAGAGTACAATGCCAATTGGGAATGTTCTAAATTCGATCTTGAATTCGGATTCGGATCGGACGTAGTGCAAAGCCGTTCTAAGTTTGAAGTCCGTAGTTTCACCCGATGTTACGGGCGCTTCCAAGTCCTTATCTCTCTTGAACATAAGATTAGTTCGGGGCCCAAACTAAGAATGAATTACAACGCGATTTGTCAGTTGTCCATACGCCCGATATGTATTTTTCCGTCCGAGCAATGTAATTTAACACCTCAAGGCCAATTCTCGTAATTTAAAACGTTCAAAATCTAGTCGCAGTTTCATCTCGGCGACAAACAAATATCAAAAACTTGTCAAGGATGTATTTTTGACAGATTGAGACTGTGAACGTTCATAAAATTACGAGAATTGCCCCTTTGTTTTAACGTATGTGGATGTGTCTTTCTGTCCCGCTCGCACTCGTTAGGTTAACTTAGCGCGTTAGTGATGTGGGTAAAAGTACAGCAACCATATAACGAGAATAAATATCATAATGATTTAGGCATACTTGTCTGTGGCAGCAACCCAATATCAACCTTATTTGAATGTGAATAAAGATTAGATTTGGACAATGATGCAAAATCAGAGGAAAAATAATTATGAAAGGACTGTAGCCATTGTCTCGGTAACTCTCATCCAGATGCTACCAGCCATCCTGCGAAGATCGTCGCTCCACCTAGCCTGAGAGCGTCCCACATTACGTTTACCGATTCGCGGTCTCCACTCAAGAACACGTCTACCCTAACGGTCACCGGTTCTACGGCTAATATGGCCGGCCCATTGGCACTTCAGCTTGTGTGTGAGCTATGTCGACAACTTTAGTTCTCTTCCGGGTCACCTCATTCGGGATTCTATCCCTCAGAGAGACTCCAAGAATCACTCGTTATATAGTCCCAACTATATAGTATGAAATATCAATACCAGCGATGGAAAAGTGCGTCGTAGGCGTGTCCGCCCACGACGTGGCAATGCGGGCTTCCTCCCACGATGTCGCAATGTGGGTGGCCGCCCACAACTTTATATTTAAGAGGCCTCACGACTTATAAAGCTCTTAGTTACGTAACAAACCTTTCTTTGGAAGTAGGTTTTTTTCCGTTATACTGGAGTCGAGCCAGCGTCTATTATCGCGTTTATTCGCGCTACGATACTATATAACATGTCCCGGAATTAACGCACACCACCAAACATCCTTATTAGAATTTTATGTTATAATAGCGACTGAACTAACCAGTCATTTAATGAGAGATTGAATGGTGATTAAAAAATAATATCCCATCAATATGATGATGTTGGTGATGAACATGGGATATCTCCTGCCCTTATCCCAATTTATTTGGCGTCGGCGGAACATGTCTGTTTCTTCATACTTCTCTATTAGTCGTCATCTCGGTAGTCACCCCCCTTTCTAACCATTTCCATCCATCCATCCATCCCTTCGTGTGCGAATCCGACTAGCACTTGACTGGTGTTGTGTTAAAATGCGATGCGCTGCATCCCGATGCGACTGTAGATGTGCGCTAAGCAGAAAGAAAGGTTCAACCTTTACAACAAGCTCGATGTACATATGACTCTCATACATATTCCCCCCTATTACAAAACCAGGTTTTTCTTTCGATCAGGTTTGAATCACTGACCCAGTTATTGAATTAAGAACCCAACTGATAGAGCCATGCAGTTCTTTATACCAAAATGACAGCTTAGTTCGGTGTTAAGTTGTCATTTTAGTATTAAGAACTTTGCCCTTAATCGAAATAAAGTTCGAAATACAAGTACTGGCTCAATAGTTTAGGCTAGAACTCAAGTTAGGTTTCGTTTTGTAATAAGACGGATTATGTATACGACTTCCATAAATACCTACAAAAGAAATAAAGTATACAGACATGTCATGAATTTGCAATGCATTTGGTATTATTTTCCTCGTTAAATTTCCTCACAGAATCACAGTCACATATTCCCTGAAAACTGCGTTGAATTTATTGTTAATGCATTGAGGAAACTGGCAACATTTCATGCAGGAAACAGTAATAAATTCATACCCATCCATAAATAGTACTTATAAAATAAAGTCGCTTTTGGCATAATTCATCTAAAATGCACAATGGTTTTGTTTTTCACTACCATTTTTAAGAGAGAGAATTGGAGCAGTGGTGGCCCAGTGGTAACAACCCCGACTTACGAGATATAGGTCGTAGGTTCGAACCCTGACAGGTGCTTCAGTTTGTGTAAATTATTTCATCACCACTGCTCTCAAAACGGTGAAGGAAAACATGCCTAGTAACAAAAATTCGAAGATATGTGGCATCTACTAACCCTGAACGATATTGCTAATCCATTGCTTCATATGTTCGAAAAATTTGTCTGCCCAACAACGTAAATCCTACTAATATTATAAATGCGAAAGTTTGTATGTATGGATGTATGGATGTTTGTTACTCTTTCACGCAAAAACTACTGAACAGATTTTGACGAAATTTAGCACACAGATAGTTTATAACCAGGATTAACATATAGGATACTTTTTATCCCGACATTCCCACGGGATCGAAACTTATGCGGGTGAAACCGCGGGGCGCAGCTAGTAATGCAATAAATGTTGTTACACTTTCAAAATGAAAGCCATTCTTCTTAGAGTGTCGATAGCAATCTAAATGCACTCGGCCCAGAATTCGGCTACTGGTTTGGCGCCATCACCAGCGTCCATTAAAACAATTGCTACTGTTAGTGGGTACGGTTAGAGCTCCCGCACACGGGCCACCGGCCACAACCACAAAACGCCGCCACTGGCATATTTCCTGTATTTTTCATACATTTTATATGGACTCGCCGCACACGGTTGGCGCCGGTGGCGGCCACACGCTTCAAATCTTCTTCTTCAAGCTTCTAGTGGCGGCGTTTGTGGCTGTGGCGAGTGGCTCGTGTGCGGCGACACTTACGCCACTGGTTACCTGGAAGCCGACCCGAAAAATACCTTGCCGACTCGTAGTCACACCAGATTATCACACCAGTATGACAAACAGGATTTTTTTTCTCGTTTGTCACACCACTGATTTTTCCACATCATTTAGCCGGTAAAGGCTAGCGAGATGTTGCTTACTGTAAATCCCCTCTCATATAAACAGACACGTCTTATATTTTTCAGAAAATACACTTACCTACTTCCGGCACGGTCGCATTATATGCAATAATAATTAAAATGTACATGTGTTTACTATAGGACAACTATTTTACCTTAATTCCTGGTTCACAGTGTTTTTTCCTTGTAAAGACGGTTTTAAAATGAATTCATTATGTTGTGTTTAAGTTTTATCTCTATGTATGCATTGAGTAAGCACGGGTTTAATTTGACACAGAAATTAAGACAGGTACAAAAATGGTCAAGGTGAAGCCGTTGTCGCATGACTTTATAATTTTGTAGGTGTTCCGGGTACTCATATTGTATACAGGCATGCGAACCACCGCTATACCCTTGTGTAATGTGTATTGTTCGTCGAATCGTTGAGCTCCTCAAGTTCTTGACAAATGTGTGCACTGACGGACGGACAGGTCCACTCAATCTGTGTGGTTATTTCCTCAAAAGACCATCTCGGACACCAATCTACATGGTCTTCACATGATCTGACCAAGATTATGTCTGGACTTTAAAAGAGACTGATCTCTGAGTTTTTTTCGGCCTTTCTATACAGAAAATAAATCTTTTTTTTTTTTCATTTATAACTTGACCATTTTTGTACCTACGTCTTTCATTTCTGCCTCAAATATTTTATTGTTTCGTAACTTTTAGATCACTTTTAGTTTTCCGTAGTCGGGCTACAGTTTTTGAAACTTTTTTATTTTACACTTTGTTGTGTTTAATTTTTATCTCTGTTTGCGTTGAGCAAACATGGGCGTAACGTACATGAATATATATATACAATATGCAGGTCAGAGTCAGGTTGTATGTTGATCTAAATATGATTCGCGGCCGTAACAAATATTAATTTATAGAATTATAATGATAAAAATCACACATACAACTCTTCAAGTTCATATCACCCCATTGAATGACTATTTCATAAAATCATGGCATTTGAAGCCATTTCTAACTCAAGGAGTTTGTGTGCAATATATTACAATTGTTAAATTATAGTTTCTCTATATTTTGCAATTTGGCGTAGAAATATACATTTATAGAGGCCAATTAAGTCAATTAATTTATAATAATTCAGTTATATCAATGTCAATTATGTTGTGTTATGTTTATGATATTACGTAATTTTCCTTATAATAACCAATTGTCTTCTCCTCATTCCAGATCTTGAAATGCAGTGATAATCAAATCAAAAAAATTCACCATTTTATTTTCAAGTCAAAATCCTAACAAACTCTTTTTGGGTACCCAAAATTACCTTTCGGCAAAGTACGGGCAGAACGAGACAGCAACATAACTTCAGAACTGTTTAAATAAGCTTTTATAAGCGCGGCCAATATTCTTGGTATCAAGAAACAAGGCATTCAGTTGTGGGTTGACAGAAATATCATCACAATGGAAAACCTTACTGTATTATCCTTTCGAAAATCCGAAGACATCAAACGTCTCGCGAGACACTTTCAAAATGTCGTCAACCATCCTTTGACGCAACAAAACAAAACGCTACTCTCTTATCTAAGGAGCCTAGACTCTACGCACAAGATGATTTATTTACAAAAACGAGATTATGTCGAAGTTGAATATATATTTACCACAGAGAAGAAGAGTAACCTTCAGAGACAGAGGTTCAACAGTCTTCCTGTTAGCGAAGTTCCTGAATTGTTGAAAGCTGAGTTATTTAATTTTACTTCTGAGGACGCGAAGCAGGTGCATATTTGCACCGACTGTAATATAGAGATTGAATTGAACGATGAGGAACCACTGATGGAATCCCTTCAGAAACACTTCAGTTCGGACGCCCACTTGCCTAAGTTGAAACGGGCTAGTATAGATGTAGCCGAGCCAATCCTTCTGCCAAACATGTCTCGTCGTCTCTCCGCTATGGGAGAAACTCCACTGCCGAAAATCAAGGAACTAAGCATTACCAAGCCGGTCGAAAGATTGGAACGTAATTTCTCGTCGAAACTCAGCTCTGCGTTGATGAAGCATCTCCCGGACGCTTCAGAAGCAAGTGTCGATGCTGCACTCAAATTCTACCAAGAGATATACGATAAGTTATGTTCCGATGTCTCGGCTATTGATTTTTCAACGCAAACGTCTTCTGTAGCTCCTATAATTATGAGCATTAAGGATAATGTTTACCAGAATTTCGCTGCTGACGCTAACAAAAATATTGATAATGATGAGAATGAACAGGCGGCTGAGAAGCCAAAGAATCAGGCCAAGAAGTATCGTTACTACGGACCTATTGAGGCCCTGATCGTCAAGCTACTCGTCAATCACAAGTTGCTGTCATTGATTGATGACAGAACTGGAAAATTAGCGTTCTTTTGCATCGCTTGCGAGTATTATACTCTACGATTCCATTACGATAGTGTTTTAAACCACGTGTTTAGTGAAAGTCATATTCACAACCTTTCCTGTATCCTACAGTCTGATAAGAGCATTTCTTTCTCAATGCCTGAACCTTCCATCGAGAAAATTAAGGAGATGAACGATAAGTTCCTTCTAAGCCACGATATCACTTACACTCCAAACGGATTGTGTTGCCGTCTGTGCAAAACTTCGATTGATTCCGTCGAAGCTTCCATTTTGCATATTCTAGACGAGAAGCATCTCGCTAAACTTTCCGACGAACTATACATCCGTGTAAAGGAGTCCGATCCCGATCGTTCGATCCCTGAAGAATGGGGCCCGAAAGATTTGAACTGGACGAAGTACTTAGCTAGCGTCGGGAAACCGCATAATAGTCGTGACCACGTCATAATAGAAAACTTTATCAAGCCTTCGGGGAAGATCGGGAACTATTGTACCTGCTGCGATATGACTTTGAAGGGGCCAAGACAGGTGCTCTTCAATCATATTCGCCAAAAGAAGCATCTGAGGAACGCGGCGCCTCGGAAGCTCTCAATGCTTTACAAAAATCATTGCCGCCCTTCCGAATACTTTGCTAGCTTTGGTAATTTTTACGTTTGCACCATCTGCCCGGATTTCGTGGCCGTGCCATCGATCTCGGCGATGGTTGAACACTTCGAAAGCGCTTCCCATTTCGAGACAATGTCGAAATTGATCCGTTCTGCTTTATACAATGACGCTGATCGAGAGCTTTTGACTGCGAACAAAGTGAACGTTGACTTGAAATGCGAAGTCTGCGATGTTACGTTCCAAGATGTGAATGAAGCTGTTAAGCATGTTTTGAGCAGCATTGATCACCAAACTGCTGTTGCTGATGCTAAAGTCAACGCGAACAAGGGTGATATCATCAGCGTATACATGAAAGGGAACCATATCCTACACAGTGAAGGCTCTAGCTTCACTTGCGTTGAATGCCAAGGAGTTTTCAACTCTATCCGGTCCCTTTTAACCCATTTAGTATACGCTGGACATTTTAAAGAGAAGCCAGCGATTGAGAGCGTCTTCCGTTTCTACTTGGAGCTAAAGCATAATATAAATATGTTGCTTCGGAACAAATATGTGTATTATCAGTTCGGGTGTCTGAAGTGCGGTGTTTGCGACGCTGATGTCGAAGACGGGGAGACAGCGAAGAAGCATGTAGTTTCTACGCGTCATAGAGAGAATATGGGGGCCAGTTATATTAATTTGGATGCATCGGCTGTTGAATAAGGTTAGTGGGAGATTATTTAACACTTTGTTAGGTTTTTAACGGTACCTTATACCCTGTCCATTAGGTTAATCGTTTTTTGACAGCTGCCTTAGAACGTTCATATTCCAGATTACGTAAAAGTTAACTTTAAAATGCGTATTAAAATAAATGTATAAACTGCCTTATTTTATTGAATTATCTTATTTATGACATCTTACAGACATTATAATACCGTACGTGTATCAATCAATGTATTGTGTGTTGCTCCAATCACTAGTTCCATCTGTCAAAAAACGGTTTACCTAATGGACAGGGTATAAGTTGGCACTCCCTATTCAATCACAGTAGGAGTGATGAGAGGAATTCTTACTATACAGGCATAATTTGGGCTACCTTCCAACGGATGGGCTGACTTCCAAGGAATTATCCCACTGATTCAATGCCTAGAAATGCTATATGGATTCATCTATAGAAAAATGGTGAATGTATTATGGGCAAATAATTGGCAACACTTCAATTTTTACGTTACTTGGTCTTTGAACTTTATAGTCTTTGTTATAATCAGCCTATTAGTCGCAGTACGATAGTGTTAATGATCGTCAAATCGTATTACAAATCGTGAACGTTCATTTAACAACAAAAATGCCTCTGGTCTAGTGGTTGCTGGCGGCAACTGGTGGTCAACGACAACACACACTAACACATACACACACCCCCACACAATTCAGACCCTGTCACACATCCCCAATCGATAGCGCACTTAAATGTTAATTTCTGGCATATTACTTTATTTTTGTTATTTTAGCTTATTGTAAGATTACCTTACTTGTGAAATTCCTTAAATAACTAGTAATGTAACTTGGGAAGGGCGGAGCACCCTAACAAGTGAATTAATTACTTAAAAGGTGGCTCCTCATTGTAACCAGCGTTATGTTATTTAAACTGATAATAAACATTTTTGCATTTTGAATTTGAATTGAACTGGTGTCACGCTCTGCCACAGAGTCACCATTTTAAAAACCGATCAATTATATCTTAAAATAATGTACGTCAAACGTACATAATGTACGTAGGTATTACCGTTATCGCTGTACGTGCATTAGGTAATGATAAACTAGACATTGATTGTGGCTCTGCTGCAGAGCATACTCTCTAGCAGAGTCACAAAGAAGAGCCGCAAAAATGTTTTTGTAGACAATTTGACTTTCAATTAAATTAAAAACATAATTAAGATAAAATAGATAATGTTTATATGCCAAAAGAAAATAGTCTTAATTCAAATCATTGGTTTCTAAAATGGTGGCTCTGCGGCAGAGCATGACACGACAAATGAGCAAAATCAAAAGTCATTTATTCAAATTAGGCTGAGAATAAGCACTTTTCGAACGTCAAAATTACAAAAGACAGTCCCCCAAAACGCCCGCCCTTCACCACTTCCTAGTGCTTGAGCCTGGGTTCGAACCCCAAACATCGTGGTAACCGGCCAAAAATTCGTGTCGTCCACCATCCCGCCCTTGGCCAGGGTGGTGGATTACGACCAGAAGGTCGTACACAGGCCTCCTCTCTGTGAAAGGAGAACCATTTCACAGAGAGGAGCCCTGTGTCCCAGCAGTGTCCTCGGGGAATTCAGGCGTGAAGTTGTGTGTGTAATATTTTTTTCTTTCTGTTAAAGGTACTGTGTGTCTGCCAACGATTGCGTAAGTTTTAAGAATGACAAGTGGTGTAATGATAAATCATGATATTTAAGAGTAATTTCCAAATGAGAAATCATTTTACAATGAAATTTTAATAAATGAATTAATTTTATAACTATTAAACCGTTGTTTTATTTAAATAAAATCCCCCTCAGAGTTTATCTTTGACCTTACTGACATCATTAAATTATCCGGAGTTACCGACAGCTTGTAGAGTAAGCAAACTGAAGTGGGCTAGCCATGTTTGTCGAAGGACTGATGTCCGGTGGAGCAGACGAGTCTTGGAGTGGAGAATGCGTATCGGCAAGCGTAGTGTCCCTTCATTTTGACTATTTCGACGACAAAACCCGATTCTATGGTGGTCATGCTACTCGTGCAGGGGGCTTAAGAGCGTTTACAACGTACGGCATTTAATACAAACTTTGAAGTCCTTGTTTTTCGAAATGCATGAACCGATTTGAATGAAACTATACTCTGTTTCTATGGAAAATTAAAAATCGGTCTAATTTAGCTGTAACACTGTTTAAAAAAAACGTTCTCGTCTATATATCCTGCTTATGCGTAGGAAGTATCATTAAAATCGGTTCATGCATTTCGAAAAACAAGGACTTGAAAGTTTGTATGAAATGCCGTACGTTGTCAACTAGGAGCGTTGACAACGTACGGCATTTCATACAAACTTTCAAGTCCTTGTTTGCACTGCTTTGTTTTATGACTAAGCAGTGCAAACAAGCTAACATAAAAGCAGTGCAGTTCAACTTCTGCCCTGCTATGATAGCTGGTGGTAAGCCTCCAGGTCTTAGTCCGGCCGTCGAGAGTATGCGTTCCTGACACCTGTCTCTGCGACAATAATTCTTGTAGCTAATAAAGATCAAATTCCCAAAACACGTAGGTATTCGTATGTATGAAACTGACGGGTGTCAAGAACGCTTTCTCTCGTCGGCTGCACTGTAGTTAACATAAGTCTAAGATCGCCAACTCGTCCTGAACAAGCGTTTATCAAAACCCTAAAAAATCGACCTTAAGACGAAAGCGTCATGGCAGTCCGCGAAATTGAGGTTTTCTTACTTTTTTTGCAATTTGCAGGTTAGTATCAGGTTGTATGTTGATCTAAATATGATTCGCGACCTTTAACAAACTTTTATTTATAGCATTACTAGTTACGCCCCGCGATTTCACCCGCATAAGTTTCGATCCCGTGGGAATATCGGGATAAAAAGTATCCTATATGATATCCTGGTTATAAACCATATGTGTGCTAAATTTCATCCAAGTCCGTTCAGTATTTTTTGCGTGAAAAAGTAACAAACATCCATCCATACAAACTTTCACGTTTATAATATTAGTAGGATAATCACAAAAATCAATACACAACACAACTCAAGTTCATATTAAATTACCCTATTGAATGACTATTTCATGAAATCATGGCATTCGAGGGAATTCTAACTCAAGGAGTTGTATTAGAGATAGATAATTTATTTGTTCAAAACATAAGTATATGCACACACATAGCATGCAAGATGTTACATTATATTTTTTAAATTGTCAATATTCTAATGATTATACCTAATTCTGTAAAGCGATATTTGTTACGGCCGCGAATCATATTTTAATCAACATTCAACCTGTCACTGACCAGCAAATGGCAAAAAAAGTAAGAAAAATTGAATTCCGCGAGCTAAATTCAACTTTCCTTTTGGCGAGTTCGGGAAACGCATGTCATACACACGTTTTCGCGTACCTATCCACCTTACGATGGATTTTTTGGCGTTAATAACCGGAAGGCACGAGCCAAGATGCAATAACCCGTGCCTTCTCTGAATGAGAAAGAGGCCTTTGTCCTGCAGTGGGACAATGGCGCCGATTCCCTTGTTCGCAAACTAAACTCAAAAATCATGAAAAATCTAATCAAAGAAAAAGAAATCAAGATCAGATACTCCATCAGTCAAATTAAGATACTCCATAGACAGTTAGACATGATTAAAAACATGGCTACTAAAAATACGTCAATTTACGTCAGGCGCTGACTAATTTGACAGGACTAAACTAATACCTATTTATCTTCTGTCCTTTTCCTAATGAAATAGAAAGAAAAAGATGCACTGAACTTAAATTTAGTTTAATTTGTGAACAAGGGAATCGGCGCCAATAATAGGCTAGTATTAATAAAATTAGGCAATAATAAAATTTGGATAAAGTCACGGACAAGTTCAATTAAATTCATGATTCTGTCGACAAAATATCCCAGGGTGTGTTGTACAGACCCTGGGATATCCCTATCAACCTTGAACCAAATGCTTTAGCGATAAAGTTGAAAATCTATTAAAGAAATTTGACATAGTGTAGTAGCTAGACGTGTTGGCATCTGTACAAGGGGAACATGAAATCAATATTTTTGTCTTACGACGACGTCTAGTTTTTGAGATATTTGCGAAAATCTCAAAAAGGGGATTCAAGTTATCAAGGGCTGTTACAAAAACACATCGAAAAAATACATAAAAGAATATATTTCATAAAATACAGTTACAATAATACATATTAAATCTTATTTATACGCAGCTTCTATTTCTCCGTGTCTTCTTCTTGCGGTAACTCGTCCAAAGGAATGATGGCTGGAGGACTGGTATTATCGCAAGTACAGTAGCAATTTTTCCCGCTAGGTCCCTGCGGTACTAGCAGAATTTTCAGACGCATATTCGTTTCTAGGGCGTTCATTATATCTGTTGAATCATGAAAAAAATATTTAGTATCTATAAAATCACGGCTGTAATTCTCAAAGATGCAGAAATGTAATCTCGCAAGTATTTTTTAAGTCCAATCAGATATAGGGGGTGAGCCTATTTAAACGAGGACGACACGGTTGGCGTTGGCGTGGTTAAGCGATTGACTGCTGCGCTGCGTGTCGCGGGTTAGATTCCCGCACGGAACAAATATTTGTATGACCTACAAGGGCTACAAGTAGTTGTTCCGGGTCTGGCTGTTTGTGTTTGTGAGTTTGAATGTCTGTAAACGCACCCACGATATAGGAGAAATTCCTAGTGTGGCAACGTTTAAAAAAAAAAACGAAATTTACTAGCAAATTACTGCGATTTAATTACACTTTTCCTGACCTGGGAATCGAACCTGCGACCAGTAGACTAATAAGCAGATTACGCACTAACAAATTCTGTTACTACGTACAGTCGTGGAATAGAAGGGTTAAGCACCCAAGTTTTTGAAGTGAAAACTTCTTTAGCGGCGTTGTGCACTTTTGATAGGTAAAAAATGTTAAACTCGCGTCAGGACACGTGACCTGATCGAAAATTCGTAAGACGGAGCTCGCGTCAGGACGTGTCCTGATCGAAAATTCGTAAGATGGAGGGAGAGTAGACCCCATTCCAAAATATCAAAAATGCACAACGTAATATTCAAGTTTTCACTTCTGCCGGCACTCCCGGAGTGCAACCCGTTTTTTTTTACAAAACAATCTTACCTTGACGACCCTGTGTCAAGCACAACTTCCCTCCCGCCTTCGGCATTTGAACTTCCGTTTCGAATTTGACAGCTTGCATTCCTGGTGGCTTAGGTTCTGCTGCATACGTTGTAGCTTCCAAATACGTAGATCCAGTATTCTCTTGTTCTTTAGTTGATGTTGTTGTTGGTTGTTCTTCTGTTGTTGAAGCTGATTCTTGTGTTTTTGGCAATACTTCTGCTGTTGTAATAATGGTTTCGGTTGAAGTAGGTGCATTTGTTGTAGAAGTTGGTTGAGCTTTAACTCGTTCAGATGTAGTTGCTTCTAGCTCAGCAGTTGTTGTTTCTTGCGTTGTTGTTTGTCGCTCACTGGTTGTTGTCTCTTCGGTAATTTTTTGTTGTTCCGTAGTAGTCGTGTGTTTCTCTGTTGCTGGTAATGCCGTTGTGTCTATTTGTTGCGCTGTATTTGTTGCTTGTTGTTCAGTAATACTCTGCTTTGTTGTTATTTCCTCAGTAGTTGTTGTTGTTGATTCTTCTGTCGTTGTTTCCTGTTCAGTTGATAGTGTCGTTGAAGCCTCTTCTTCATTAACTGAAGTATTCGGTTGCTCTCTAGTGTTATCATCATCATAGATAACTTCTTCTACTTCGTAACCATCGGTTACTCTATCAGGTTTCGGTTGATCAGTAGATTCATCATCATATTGATCTTCATAGACTACATTTTCTTCGTAGTTTTCAGTTGCTTTATCATCATCTTTTGGTTGTTGAGTATATTTTTCGTATGTTACTTTCTCAGTAGTGTCAGCATCTGTAGTGCTTTGTTCAGTACTTTCAGCTTCAGTAGTTGTCTGCGCTGTGGCTTGTTGTTCAAGTGTATAATATTCGACTGATTCTTCAACATCATTCGGCTCTTCAATAGATTGTGGTTGCTCTGATTCTACTTCTTCCGAATCGTCACATTCTGTGGTTGTATCTTCCGCAATATGTCCTTCTGTGGTCCTCTCTTCCGTAGCATCAGCTTCTGTGGTGGTTGGTTCTTCACGAGTATCTATTTCTTCTACATAATATACGACAGATTCTTCAATATCATTCGGTTTCTCAGTAGATTCTGGATGTTCTGATTCTACTTTCTCCGAATCATCACCTTCTGTGGTTATCTCTACTATAACATCTCCTTCTGTAGTTGTCTGTTCAGTAATATCAGCTTCTGTGGTTGTTACTTCTTCAACATTATCTGCTACTTCAGAATATTCCACAGATTCATCAATATCATTTGGTTCGTCAATATATTCTGGTTGCACTGATTCAATGTCTGTGTTTGTCTCTTCTGTAATATCACCTTCTGTGGTTGTCTGTTCAGCTCTGTCAGCTTCTGTGGTTGCTCCTTCTTCAGCAGTAAATGGTTCTTCTTCAAAATGTTCAATAGATTCTTCAAAATCATTCGGTTTTTCAATAGATTCTGGTTGCTCTGATTCTACTTCCTCCGAATCATCACCTTCTGTGGTGGTCCGTTCAGTAGCACCACCTTCTGTGGTTGTTTGATCTTTAGTTAGATCTCCAACTGTATCTTCATAATATTCGACAGAATCTTCCACATCATTCAGTTTTTCTAAAGATTCTGGTTGCGTTGGCTCTTCTTCTTCCGCAAATTCAGTTTCAATGATTATATCTTCCGTAATTTCTGTAGTTGTTGGTTCTGTAACATTATCTTCAGTGGTTGATTCTTGTTCTTGTTGAGAATAAACATATTCGTATGATTCTTGCTCTTCTGGTATAACTACTTTGGTTGTTGTTTGCTGAGTGGTTGATTGTTCCCCATATTCAACTTGCTCGTATGATTCTTTCCTTTCTGATTCTGGTAGGACTGTGTATTCTTCACTTGTTTCTTTGTCGGTTGTTGCGTTTTCAGTTGTTGGAGGTTGACCTGTCGTGGTCATTTCTTCCGTTGTTGAAGCTACCTCATTAGATATCCTTTCAGTAGTAATTTCGGTTGTAGGTTTTTCAGTAAGATTCTCTGCCGTAGTAGGTGATTCTGTTGTAACTTGTGCAGTAGTTGTAATTTCTTCCTCTGGTGTTGTTGGTTTTGTTGTTATTAGTACTTCTGTTGTTATCTCAGACTTTTCTGTAACAGTGGTAGTTGCTGTAGGTACCTTTTCGTGACCATATTTATAAGATTCTGATGCGTTTTCAGTATCTAGTTGGTCAGGGGTTGTTCGATCAGAATCGCGTTGCTCAGATGAATCATCTTCGTACTCTAATTCGTCTGGTGAGCAAGTTGATACTTCTACCGAAGATTCGACTGTATTTTCAGATTCTTTTATTGGTCCTTCAGTTTTGGATTCGGTTGCAGTTGTTGTTGGTTCTGGTTCTTTTGTAGATTCATCTTCTCTGGTCACTTCTGTTAAAGATTCTTCTGTAGATCCAGATTGAGTTGTCGATTCTTCTTTCATTGATGACGTCACTGGTTTTGTAGATGATTGTTCCAGTTCTATCAATTTCTCAGTTGTAGAAATAGTCGATTCTTCTCCAATGTCATCAGTTGTAGGTTCTTCTCCAGAACCAAATTCATCATCAGTTACTGACGGTTCTTCCTCATAATCAATTTCACCGGAAGATTCTTCTTCTGAATCATAATCCTCAGGTACACAAGTGACTACTTCTGCTGTCGTATCTTCAGAAGGCAAAGGTCCTTCTGTACCTTCTGGAATGAATTCATCATCAAATGATTCTGTCGGAGGTACATCAGGGTCAGCCAAAGTGTTTGGTTGTTGTGTTGTAGGTTCTATTACAACTTCAGTGGTAGATGGTTGCTCAGTTTCAACCACGCTAGCACTTTCAGCATGTGATTCTAAGTTATATGAAGTGAATTCTGTTGTTTCAGGTTGTTTGTATTCAGTTGATGCATCAATTGTAATTTCTTGTGTAGTTGGTTGCAGAGATGTTGCTTCTTCTGTGGTTGTTGAAGTTAAAGCTTCTGTTGTTGATTGCTCTGTTGTTGAAGCAACACCTTCTGAAGCTGGTTGCTCAGTTGTTGAAGTAGCACCTTCTGTTGTTAATTCTTCAGTTGTAGAAGCTGTTGCTTCTGTTATTGAAGCAACAGCTTCTGAAGTTAATCCATCAGATGTATAAGCAATAGCTTCTGTTGTTGATGCAATAGCTTCAGTAGTTAGTTCTTCAGTTGTAGAATCAACAGCCTCTGATGTTGAAGCAACAGCTTCTGTTGTTGAAGCAACAGCTTCTGTTGTTGAAGCAACAGCTTCTGAAGTTAATCCAACAGATGTATAAGCAATAGCTTCAGTTGTAGATGCAACAGCGTCAGTTGTTGATGCAACAGCTTCTGTTGTCGATGCAATAGTTTCTGTTGTTGATGCAATAGCTTCAGTAGTTAGTTCTTCAGTTGTAGAATCAACAGCTTCTGTTGTTGAAACAACAGCTTCTGTTGTTGAAGCAACAGCTTCTGTTGTTGAAGCAGCAGCTTCTGTTGTTGAAGCAACAGCTTCTGTTGTAGAAGCAACAGCTTCTGAAGTTAATCCATCAGATGTATAAGCAATAGCTTCTTTTGTTGAAGCAAAAGCTTCTATTGTTGAAGCAACAGCTTCTGTTGTTGAAGCAACAGCTTCTGTTGTAGAAACAACAGCTTCTGAAGTTAATCCATCAGATGTATAAGCAATAGCTTCTGTTGTTGGTGCAACAGCTTCTGTCGATGTTGCAACAGCTTTTGTTGTCGATGCAATAGTTTCTATTGTTGATGCAACAGCTTCCGTAGTTAGTTCTTCAGTTGTAGTAGTAATAGCTTCTGTTGTTGAAGCAACACCTGAGGCTGGTTGCTCAGTTATTGAAGTAGCACCTTCTGTTGGTAATTCTTCAGTTGTATAAGCAATAGCTTCTGTTGTTGATGAAACAGCTTCTGTTGTTGATGCAACTACTTCTGTTGTTGAAGCAACAGCTTCTGTAGTTAATTCTTCAGATGTAGAAGCAACAATTTCCGTTGTTGATGGAATAGCTTCTGTTGTTGATGCAACAGCTTCAGTAGTTAGTTCCTCAGTTGTAGAAGCAAGAGCTTCTGTAGTTGATTCTTCAGTTGTAGAAGAAACATCTTCTGTTGTTGAAGCAACAGCTTCTTTTGTATAATCAACAGCTTCTGTAGTTAATTTCTCAGTTGTAGCAGCAACAGCATCTGAAGTTAATCCTTCAGTTGTATAATCAACAGCATCTGAAGTTAATCCTTCAGTTGTAAAATCAACAGCATCTGAAGTTAATCCTTCAGTTGTAAAATCAACAGCATCTGAAGTTAATCTTTCAGTTGTATAATCAACAGCATCTGAAGTTAATCCTTCAGTTGTATAATCAACAGCATCTGAAGTTAATCCTTCAGTTGTGGAATCAATAGCTTCAGTTGTAGAAGCAGCATCTTCTGTTGTTAATGCAACAGCTTCTTTTGTAGAAGCAACCGCTTCTGTTGTTGAAGCAAAAGCTTCTATTGTTGAAGCAACAGCTTCTGTTGTTGAAGCAACAGCTTCTGTTGTAGAAACAACAGCTTCTGAAGTTAATCCATCAGATGTATAAGCAATAGCTTCTGTTGTTGGTGCAACAGCTTCTGTCGATGTTGCAACAGCTTTTGTTGTCGATGCAATAGTTTCTATTGTTGATGCAACAGCTTCCGTAGTTAGTTCTTCAGTTGTAGTAGTAATAGCTTCTGTTGTTGAAGCAACACCTGAGGCTGGTTGCTCAGTTATTGAAGTAGCACCTTCTGTTGGTAATTCTTCAGTTGTATAAGCAATAGCTTCTGTTGTTGATGAAACAGCTTCTGTTGTTGATGCAACTACTTCTGTTGTTGAAGCAACAGCTTCTGTAGTTAATTCTTCAGATGTAGAAGCAACAATTTCCGTTGTTGATGGAATAGCTTCTGTTGTTGATGCAACAGCTTCAGTAGTTAGTTCCTCAGTTGTAGAAGCAAGAGCTTCTGTAGTTGATTCTTCAGTTGTAGAAGAAACATCTTCTGTTGTTGAAGCAACAGCTTCTTTTGTATAATCAACAGCTTCTGTAGTTAATTTCTCAGTTGTAGCAGCAACAGCATCTGAAGTTAATCCTTCAGTTGTATAATCAACAGCATCTGAAGTTAATCCTTCAGTTGTAAAATCAACAGCATCTGAAGTTAATCCTTCAGTTGTAAAATCAACAGCATCTGAAGTTAATCTTTCAGTTGTATAATCAACAGCATCTGAAGTTAATCCTTCAGTTGTATAATCAACAGCATCTGAAGTTAATCCTTCAGTTGTATAATCAACAGCATCTGAAGTTGATCCTTCAGTTGTATAATCAACAGCATCTGAAGTTAATGCTTCAGTTGTGGAATCAATAGCTTCAGTTGTAGAAGCAACATCTTCTGTTGTTAATGCAACAGCTTCTTTTGTAGAAGCAACCGCTTCTGTTGTTGAAGCAACAGCTTCTGTGGTTGAAGCAACAGCTTCTGTTGTTGAAGCAACAGCTTCTGTTGTAGAAGCAACCGCTTCTGTTGTTGAAGCAACAGCTTCTGTGGTTGAAGCAACAGCTTCTGTAGTTAATTCCTCAGTTGTAGCAGCAACAGCTTCTGTTGTTAATTCTTCAGTTGTTGATGCAACAGCTTCTGTTGTTAATTCATCAGTTGTTGATGCAACAGCTTTTGCAATTGCTTCTGTAGTAGTCGGTTCTTCCTTTGTCGGCTGTAGTGTTATTTCTGTAACCTCTTGTGTACTTGGATTTACAGTTGAAGTAGTGTCTTTTGACACTTCGTCTAATTTAGTTGTTTCCACCGATTCTGAACTGAGTGGTACTGTAGCAGTTACAAGTGATTCTGATGTTAATATATTCTTTGTAGTAAGTTCCCCATCAGATTCCCATTCAAGCCATTCATCTTCTGTTACATCTTCAATCGATTTATTTGGTTCCGATTTTTCAGTTATTGGTTCACCATCTATGTACTCAATTGATTCTGTTCCTGTAGTCAGTTCTAAATCTTCGTCCGATTCAGATTTCTCTGTAGTGGTATCTCCTTTTATATATTCGATCGATTCTTCGGATTCCATTTTCTCAGTACTAGGTTCTACATCTTCTTCTCCCGATTCAGATTGCTCAGTACTTTGTGCTACATCTTCTTCCGGTTCAGATTGCTCAGTAGTTGGTTTTATTTCTTCTTCTGTAAGCCGTTCTTCCGAGTCAAATTTCTCAGTAGACGGTTCCCCAATTTCTTCATTTGTCTCCGTTTGGCTTATGGTCGGTTCTTCATCTACGAATTCGATCCATTCTATCGAATCAGGTTTCTTAGTAGCTGACTCCCCATCAACGTATTCAACAGATTCTTCTATTTTCTCAGTGCTTGGATCACCATCTGTATCTTCAAGCCATTCATCTGATTCTGATTTATCAGTAGTCAGTTTTACATCTTCTTCTATCCATTCTTCTGAATCAGATTTTATAGTAGTTGTTTCACCACCTATGTATTCAATTGATTCATCCGATTCAATGTGTTCTGGTGCATATGTTACTGTATCATGTCCAGAAGAATCTAAATGTTCAGTAGAATCGATGTCCGCATCAATAGGTTCCGTTATTACAATAGTATCTTGAGTAGTACGTTCTTCAGTTGTTGGAACAACAGTGTCAGAAGTAAGTGACTCTGTTATTGAAGTAGGTTCTTCTGTGGTCAATTCAGTTGTCCGTTGGACAGTTGTTGGTTCTATAGTTATTTGTTCAGTTGTAGGTAACTTATTTGTTGCATTTTCAGTAGTTGAAGTAGCAGCTTCAGTTGTTGGTAGCTCAGTTGTTGGTAACACCGTTGTTGGTTGTACAATTGTTGGCTGCTCTTCAGTTGTGGTTAGTTTGGTTGTTAAAGCAGCTTCTGTTCTCATTAACTTAGATGTCGGTTGTTCTGTAGAATTTGGTACAGTTGTTGGTACTTCAGTTGTTGTTTGTTCAGTTGTAGGTGCCTCAGTGAATGGCTGTTCAGTTGTAGGTACTTCTGTTGTTGTTTGTTCAGTTTTAGGTACCTCTGTGGTTCGTTGCTCAGTTGTGGGTACCTCAGTTGATGGTTGTTCAGTTGTACGTACCTCAGTTGTTGGATGTTCAGTTGATGGTTGTTCAGTTGTAGGTACTTCTGTTGTTGGTTGTTCAGTTGTAGTTACTTCTGTTGTTGGTTGTTCAGTAGTGGGTACCTCTGTTGTTAGTTGTTTAGTTGTTGGTAACTCAGTTGTTGGATGTTCAGTTGATGGTTGTTCAGTAGTAGGTACTTCTGTTGTTGGTTGTTCAGTTTTAGGTACCTCTGTGGTTCGTTGTTCAGTTGTTGGTACCTCAGTTGATGGTTGTTCAGTTGTACGTACCTCAGTTGTTGGATGTTCAGTTGATGGTTGTTCAGTTGTAGGTACCTTTGTTGTTGGTTGTTCAGTTTTAGGTAACTCTGTGGTTCGTTCTTCAGTCGTGGGTACCTCTGTTGTTAGTTGTTCAGTTGTTGGTACCTCAGTTGATGGTTGCTCAGTTGTACGTACCTCAGTTGTTGGATGTTCAGTCGTAGGTACCTCTGTCGTAGGTAGTTCAGTTGTAGGTACCTCTGTGGTTCGTTCTTCAGTTGTGAGTACCTCAGTTGTTGGAATCTCAGTGGTAGGTACCTCTGTAGTTCGTTGCTCAGTTGTTGGTAGCTCAGTTGATGGTTGTTCAGTTGTAGGTACTTCTGTTGTTGGTTGTTTAGTTTTAGGTACCTCTGTGGTTCGTTGTTCTGTTTTGGGTACCTCTGTTGTTAGTTGGTCAGTTGTTGGTACCTCAGTTGATGGTTGTTCAGTTGTACGTACCTCAGTTGTTGGATGTTCAGTAGTAGGTACCTCTGTAGTAGGTAGTTCAGTTGTAGGTACCTCTGTGGTTCGTTCTTCAGTTGTGGGTACCTCAGTTGTTGGAATCTCAGTGGTAGGTACCTCTGTGGTTCGTTGTTCTGTTTTGGGTACCTCTGTTGTTAGTTGGTCAGTTGTTGGTACCTCAGTTGATGGTTGTTCAGTTGTACGTACCTCAGTTGTTGGATGTTCAGTAGTAGGTACCTCTGTAGTAGGTAGTTCAGTTGTAGGTACCTCTGTGGTTCGTTCTTCAGTTGTGGGTACCTCAGTTGTTGGAATCTCAGTGGTAGGTACCTCTGTAGTTCGTTGCTCAGTTGTAGGTACCTCAGTTGTTGGTAGCTCAGTTGATGGTTGTTCAGTTGTAGGTACTTCTGTTGTTAGTTGTTCAGTTTTAGGTACCTCTGTGGTTCGTTGTTCAGTTTTAGGTACCTCTGTTGTTAGTTGTTCAGTTGTTGGTACCTCAGTTGATGGTTGTTCAGTTGTACGTACCTCAGTTGTTGGATGTTCAGTAGTAGGTACCTCTGTAGTAGGTAGTTCAGTTGTAGGTACCTCAGTTGTTGGAATTTCAGTGGAAGGTACCTCTGTTGTTCGTTGCTCAGTAGTAACTATCTCCGTAGTACTAGCTTGTCCTGTAGTAGTAACTTCCTCCATCGTAGCTTCTTCTGTTGAAGCGTCTTCTGTTGTAGCTGCTTCTGTCGAAGCGTCTTCTGTCAAAGCGTCTTCTGTCAAAGCGTCTTCTGTCGAAGCTTCTACTGTCGAAGCGTCTTCTGTCGAAGCGTCTTCTGTCGAAGCATCTTCTGTCAAAGCGTCTTCTGTCGAAGTATCTTCTGTCGTGGCTTCTTCTATCGAAACTGCTTCCGTCGTAGCTTCTTCTGTCATAGCTACTTCAGTCGCAGCTTCTTCTGTCAAAGTCACTTCTGTCGTAGCTTCTTCCATCGTAGATTGTTCTGTCGTAGCTTCTTCTGTCGCAGCTGCTTCTGTCAAAGTCGCTACTTCTATCGAAGTCGCTTTGGTCGTAGCTTCTTCTGTCGAAACCACTTTAGTCGTAGTTTGATCAGTTATGGTCACTTGATCAGTAGTGGTACCTTGTTCAGTAGTAGTACTAGCTTGTTGTTCGGATGTGTCTACGTCTATTGTTGGTAGCTCTGTTGTAGCTTGTTTCGTCATAGCTTGAACAATAGTAGTTCTAGCTTGCTTAGTAGTATGCAATTCTGTTGTTGGTTGTTCAGTTGTTGGCACCTCTGTTAACTGTTTCATCGTAGTTTGATCGGTGGTGGTAGTTGTGGAACTACTAGCTTGCTCGGTAGCAGTAATATTTTGCTCAGGAATTCTATCTTGCTCTGTCGTAGCTTGATCAGTTGTGGTAGCTTTATCAGCTGTGGTAACTTGCTCAGTAGTGATACTAGCTTGCTCGGTAGTAGTGCTAGCTTTTTCTGTTGTTATTACTTGCCCAGTTGTTGTTGTAGCTTGCTCCGTCGTAGCTTCATCAGTTGTGGTAGCTTGATCAGTTGTGGTACTAGCTTGCTCCGTAGTAATGCTAGCTTTCTCTGTTGTTATTCCTTGCCCAGTAGTTGTTGTAGCTTGCTCCGTCGTAGCTTCATCAGTTGTGGTAGCTTTATCAGTTGTGGTACTAGCTTGCTCGGTAGGAGTAATATCTTGCTCTGTTGAAGCTTGATCAGTTGTGGCAGCTTGCTCAGTAGTGGTACTAGCTTGCTCGGTAGTAAAGCTAGTTTTTTCTGTTGTTATATCTTGCTCAGTGGTGGTTGTATCTTGATCCGTCATAGCTTGATCAGTTGTGATGGCTTGATCGGTAGTAATGATAGCTTTTTCTGTTGTTATTACTTGCCCAGTAGTTGTTGTAGCTTGCTCCGTCGTAGCTTCATCAGTTGTGGTAGCTTGATCAGTTGTGGTACTAGCTTGCTCGGTAGGAGTAATATCTTGCTCTGTTGAAGCTTGATCAGTTGTGGCAGCTTGCTCAGTAGTGGTACTAGCTTGCTCGGTAGTAAAGCTAGTTTTTTCTGTTGTTATATCTTGCTCAGTGGTGGTTGTATCTTGATCCGTCATAGCTTGATCAGTTGTGATGGCTTGATCGGTAGTAATGATAGCTTTCTCTGTTGTTATTCCTTGCCCAGTAGTTGTTGTAGCTTGCTCCGTCGTAGCTTCATCAGTTGTGGTAGCTTTATCAGTTGTGGTACTAGCTTGCTCGGTAGGAGTAATATCTTGCTCTGTTGAAGCTTGATCAGTTGTGGCAGCTTGCTCAGTAGTGGTACTAGCTTGCTCGGTAGTAAAGCTAGTTTTTTCTGTTGTTATATCTTGCTCAGTGGTGGTTGTATCTTGATCCGTCATAGCTTGATCAGTTGTGATGGCTTGATCGGTAGTAATGATAGCTTTTTCTGTTGTTATTACTTGCCCAGTAGTTGTTGTAGCTTGCTCCGTCGTAGCTTCATCAGTTGTGGTAGCTTGATCAGTTGTGGTACTAGCTTGCTCCGTAGTAATGCTAGCTTTTTCTGTTGTTATTCCCTGCCCAGTGGTTGTTGTAGCTTGCTCCGTCATAGCTTGATCAGTTATGGTAGCTTGATCAGTTGTGGTAGCTTGATCAGTTGTGGTAATAGCTTGCTTGGTAGGAGTAATATCTTGCTCTGTTGAAGCTTGATCAGTAGTAAAGCTAGTTTTTTCTGTTGTTATATCTTGCTCAGTTGTTGTTGTATCTTGATCCGTCATAACTTGATCAGTTGTGATGGCTTGATCGGTAGTGGTTCTAGCTTGCTCGGTAGTAATGCTAGCTTTTTCTGTTGTTATTACTTGCCCAGTAGTTATTGTAACTTGCTCCGTCGTAGCTTCATCAGTTGTGGTAGCTTTATCAGTTGTGGTACTAGCTTGCTCGGTAGGAGTAATATCTTGCTCTGTTGAAGCTTGATCAGTTGTGGCAGCTTGTTCAGTAGTGGTACTAGCTTGCTCGGTAGTAAAGCTAGTTTTTTCTGTTGTTATATCTTGCTCAGTGGTTATTGTATCTTGATCCGTCATACCTTGATCAGTTGTGATGGCTTGATCGGTAGTAATGCTAGCTTTTTCTGTTGTTATTACTTGCCCAGTAGTTGTTGTAGCTTGCTCCGTCGTAGCTTCATCAGTTGTGGTAGCTTGATCAGTTGTGGTACTAGCTTGCTCCGTAGTAATGCTAGCTTTTTCTGTTGTTATTCCTTGCCCAGTTGTTGTTGTAGCTTGATCAGTAATGGTAGCTTGATCAGTTGTGGTAGCTTGATCAGTTGTGGTACTAGCTTGCTCGGTAGGAGTAATATCTTGCTCTGTTGAAGCTTGATCAGTAGTAAAGCTAGTTTTTTCTGTTGTTATATCTTGCTCAGTTGTTGTTGTACCTTGATCCGTCATAACTTGATCAGTTGTGATGTCTTGATCGGTAGTGGTTCTAGCTTGCTCGGTAGTAATGCTAGCTTTTTCTGTTGTTATTACTTGCCCAGTTGTTGTTGTAGCTTGTTCCGTCATAGCTTGATCAGTAATGGTAGCTTGATCAGTTGTGGTAGCTTGATCAGTAGTGGTACTAGCTTGCTCGGTAGGAGTAATATCTTGCTCTGTTGAAGCTTGATCAGCTGTCATTGCTTTATAAGTTGTGGTAATACCTTGGTTAGCAGTAGAAGCAAGTTGATCAGTCGTGGCAGTTTGATCAGTACTGGCAGCTTGATCAGTTGTGGCAGTAGCGAGACCACAAGGTCCTGCAGTGGTAGGAGTTTGCTCAATTCTATAACATAGAGGTATTGGAGTACTTTTTTCCGGGATTTCTTCATAATAATCATCATCATTGTACTCTTCTTCACTTGAGTAGTCTTCTTCTGTTGTTGTTGTTGGACTAGGAGTGGTTGTTGTCGTTGTTGTTGTTGTGGATGTTGTTGGGCGTTCTATGCGTGGTTTGTTCTGTTTTATGTAGTGAATTGCCTTGAGTATGGCTGGAAAAAGGATAGGGGTGTGAATATGGATTTAAAACACAGAATACTGTTTATTGTAATGTAAACAAAGAAGTATATAAGGGTGATTAATATAAGAACAGTGCCGTATTATGACGTTATAATGCCATCATAATTCCAATGCGAGAGCGACGTAGCTATACGTGATGGATAGCACCATCCCTTTTTCAGACTGGAACTTTGATGGCATTAATACGACCAAGGAATATAGTACAAAATACTTCATTTTTTCTTTTATAGCAAAATTGCGATGCGCCATTCACGCTCGGGTCGGCGTTGCGAGCGCACGTATTCTTATCGGCTTACACTAACTGGTGTGTGTTTTTTCTACTTACCCTCGCTTTTGTTATTATGGAAGACGAAAATAGCGATGAAGATAATGAGCTGTTATTTACTCATAAAAACGATCCAGTTATTATGAAGAAAGGAGGAAAGAATATGACGAATTTGCCCAACTTACCTGACATTGGAGAAAGTAGAAATGAGAAGAGAAAAACTATAGATCAAAGCGAAGAGTCGATCAGTGAAAATGATTTCATTACGGTGACTAGAAGGAAGACAAAAGTGCGTATTAGAAGTGATTCATTTAACATACCTACAACCGAAATAAATATGCGAAATGAGGAGGTAGAAGAAGAAAAATACGTGATATGTATAACATCCTCAGAAAGTCTACCAAAACAGATGGCTATGGCAAAATTATTACGCATCCATGATCATCGTAATATTACCAAAATAAAATATAAAAGCCCATTTAAAGTTTTGGTACAATTTGAGACATTAGAGGATGCAGAAAAACTCAACAAATGCCCTAAGTTCCAAGAACTAGGTTACAGGTGTGAAAAAACAAGCAGACAAAATATATGTTTTGGAATAGTTAGAGGAGTAGATTTGGAACTGAAAGACGAAGAGATTATGGAAATTTTAGAAAGTTCTGTCAAAATTTTAGATGTGAAAAGATTGAAGAGAACAAACTCTGAAGGTAAATGGGTAGAAAGCGAAACCATTAGACTACGTTTCATGAGTACTTCTTTACCAAAATATATATATGCTTACGAAGTGAGATTCAAAGTAGAACCTTACTCATTTCCTGTCACCCAGTGCTCTGCCTGTTGGAAGTTCGGCCATTTCATTAAATATTGTCCAACCAAAAAGTCTATATGTCCAAAATGTGGTGGAGACCATGACAACTGTTTGACCACCAGATTTAAATGTGTTAATTGCAAGGGATCACACATAGCCTTAGATAAAGAATGTCCTATATACCTTAAAGAAAGAGCTATTAGGGACATAATGACATCACAAAATATGTCGTATCGAGAAGCGTTGGTAATGTACCTAAAGGAAAGACCACGTGGAAAAATATCAGCTAACACTCGAGAAACTGTATCTGAAACCACAGACAAGGAAGACACTTACCTACTTACTCAGGAACCTACAAAAATAGGAAATTATGTAACAACGATGGCGGAAGTGCACGTAGAAGATGGAGATTCTAATAGTAACTGTTCAGAGTCGAGCATTATCATCAGCAATACAAATACTAAAAAGAAAAATAAGAAGAAGAAAAACCGCAAAGACAAAACAAATTCACAAGAGCCTATGGACGTCGTGAAGGAGAGCAATGGACAAGGAAGAGATACACAACTTATATCAGAAAACAAAAAAGGGTTTGATTTTAAAACATTTATAACAAAGACTGAAAAAATAATATTGTCTAGTAATAATTTCAAATCTAAATGCATGGAATTTATTAACCTTTGTATACAAGAAGTTAAGTCATTATTATTTAAGTATATTACTAAGGGTGAACTTATTTCTAGTTTGTTATCTTATTTTGATGGATAAGTCACCTTTTAAAAAATTCGCTGTCAATATTTATCAATGGAACGCCCAAAGTATCCGTCCAAAACTTGCGAGTTTTGATTTATTACTTAATAGAGAAAAAATACATATTGCCCTAATAAGTGAGACCTGGCTGAACATTGATGAGTCATTGAATTTCCACGAATATAATGTGTTTAGAAAGGATCGCTCCGATTCCTATGGTGGTGTGGCTATTTTGATCCACAAATCCATACAAGCAATAGTATGTCCTTTAAATTTAAACTTGGGAATAGAGGCTGTCTATGTTAAATTAATGAACTGTAGTCAATTACAACATATAATTTCAATATACTGCCCATCTTCGGTAAATACATCTTATTCTGATTGGGACGCATTATTTTCGAAATTTTCAAAGAATGCCCTTATTGCGGGTGATTTTAATGCTCATCACACTGGTTGGTCATATAAAAATGACACCAGAGGGACCCATATTTTTGATGCGATGCTAAATAACAATTTTGTTTTTCTTAATAACGGCGATCACACAAGAGTGAAATTAGTTAATAATAACTTACAGGAAAGTTCCCCAGACATTACTTGTGTTACCACAGACATAGCAATAGATTTTAATTGGCGAGTCTGTAACGAAAATCTAGGTAGTGATCATCTTATTATTAAAATATCAATGAACTATCACGATAAGTTAACGTTAATTGGGAAACGCAACTTTAAACTAGCAAATTGGCAAACCTATCGCGAGTCTCTCATACAATTCTTCGCAAATATTTCCTTGTCTCAGAATGTGCAGGAGGCATATGACCTTTTTATTGATAATATTAATAAGTCCGCGGATATTAGCGTCCCTTACTTAAAAATATGTACCAACCCTAATATTAATTTTAAACCTAAACGTTATTGGAATCAGTCACTTTCCATGGCAGTGGCACAACGCAGACTGGCATTAAAAAACTTTCGTCGTAACCCGATTCCGTCCAATCTTGACATATTAGAGCAAAAAGTTAATAATGTGAAAAACCTCATTAATCAAACAAAATCACAACAATGGCATAAATTTTGTAATGACCTAAATGAAAAAACGACGGTTTCAGAGGTCTGGCAGCACATGCGGTGGATGAAAGGTTATAATAAGGGTCGAACTTATCCATCTCAAGAAAATATAGAACAACTTATATGTGATCTAGCACCCGACTCGGTGAATAACTGCAATCCCATATTTTCATCAGTCAATCAGCCTCTTGAGTCTAAATTTAAGTCTTCCGAACTCCAATGCTGTTTTAAAAAGAAGGATACGACCCCAGGAGTTGATGACGTATCTTATTCAATGTTGTATAACCTTCCTAAAGTTGCTAAACAATACTTGCTGGATTTGTATAACCTTATATTTACAAGTGGCCAAGTGCCCGTGCAGTGGCGAAGTATACAAATAATTCCGATACCTAAAGGTTCCGATTCGAAGCTGAGACCTATATCCCTAATATCTTGTGTATGTAAAACTTTCCATAACATGCTTACTAAAAGGATAGAATGGTACATCGAAAAGCATAAAATCTTACATAACAGTACTAGTGGTTTCCGGAGAGGGCAATCGTGTATGGATTGTTTGGTTCGCTTGGTATCACACATCCAAATAGGATTTACTAATAAAACTCCAACATTGGCATGTTTTATAGACATACAAAACGCATATAATAATGTTTCTGTAAATAAGGTTGTTAATACTCTTGATTGTCTTGGTATAGGAAGTAAAATATGTAAATATCTTTGGTCATTTTTAAGTGAAAGACACCTTAAAATTAAAAGTGAAGACTGCCTTACAAATATCGTCAGATGGACCAATAGAGGACTGGCACAAGGCGATCCGATTTCTCCTCTCCTATTCAATATAGTCACTTATAAAATGTGTAGTGTGCTGCAGAATGTTAATTCACTACAATATGCCGACGATTTTGTTATATTTTTAAGTAATAAAAATTTAAGATACTGTGAGGTCAACATCGAAACTGCATTAAAAACAATCAGCTGTTTATGTGATGAACTTGGCCTCTGTATTTCTGAAAAAAAATCCAAAATATGTCTATTCAGAAGAGGACGGTCAACACAAATAAACAAAATTGAAATTTACAACACACCACTTGAAACAGCAGAAAACTTTAAATATTTGGGGATGTGGTTGGATCGCTCCCTATTATGGAGAAAGCATATTAATGAAACCAGCGAAAAATGTGCTAGGTATTTAAATTTATTGAAGACATTGGCTGGCCCATCATGGGGGGTTCATCCGAAAATTATGCGCAATTTGTACATCGCACTGATTAGAAGTCGTATGGATTACGGTTGCTACTTATACGGAAATTGTGCTAAGACTAATTTATATAAACTAGATAAACTTCAAAATATTGCCTTGAGAATAATTGGAGGATTTATTAGAAGCTCGCCTATCCATGTTATGGAATCGGAGTTGTGTATCCAACCCTTGCACATTAGGAGACAATTCTTAGCATATAAGTACTGTTTGAAGGCACTCTCTTGGTCTGATAATTTGTCGGTTAAGGTGCTGGAGAAACTTAGCGCTCTTTGTGACACGCATTACTGGAGGAACAAAATAAAACCTTTGCTTGTCACAGCTCACAATGATACCAAACTTGATACCATACACTCGAGTGAAATTCTAGAAATGTTTAGTCTTAACATTTGGGTATCCTATATAGACGTTGGTAATATTATTTGTGCCTGTTTAGATAGTGTTACTACCCCTAAGAGGTTGTGTAACTTTAGTATAATTAAGTTTAATATTATTAGTGAATTACAGGAAAAATACCAAGGGTACCATAAAATTTTCACAGATGGTTCAAAGAATTCTGCGATTTTAGGCGCGGCATTCTATGACCCTCTTCTCAAAGAATCTGTATGTTATAAAATAGACAGCAACATCTCTATTATGTCGGCGGAGCTAGTTGCAATCTCAGAAGCCATTTTATATTGTTCAAATTTAAATTTAGGTAAGGTGGTCATCTTAACTGACAGCAAGAGCGCCCTCCAACATTTGGCTCGATGCGCCTCTGGTTTCAGAGGTGTTTCGGTAGCCTACAAAATTCTTGAATGTTTACACAATCTTAATCAAAATGGGAGAATTCTGAGATTGCAATGGGTACCGTCTCATGTAGGTTTAGCAGGCAACGAAGAGGCTGACCGACTTGCAAAACTAGCAACGACGGAAGGTATACCAAAATCTATAAATTCGTATAATTCTGAGTTGTTACCGAAGTACAAATCTATAACTTACCATCTCTGGAAGGAATACTTTGATATACGTAGCAAGGAAAAAGGAATTTGGTATAAAAGTCTACAAAGTGAGCCTCCTCGAGTGCCTTGGTTTGTAAGTGCTACACTTAATAGATTTATGCTGAAATTAGCTTTTAGACTGCGTTCGGGACACTATCCATCGGCAAAGTTTGCACACCTAATGAGAAAAACTGACACACCGAATTGTCCGAGTTGTGGAATAATTGAGGATGTGCAACATTTGCTGATGGAGTGTGTCCGGAACAAGGTGGAGCGGGAGTCGTTGCTGAGAAAGTATGGCATTGCAAAGATGAACGTAGGTATCATACAAAGTGTTCTAAGTGAGCCTACATCAGAAATAGCACAATCATTGTACTTACTAGTGCCGCAGACCCAACACCGACCCCCGTAATTATCTCGTAAACTTATTAGAATAAGTACTTTGATTTATTTATAGTTATAAGGTACAATGGGTTTGATATGTTAGTTATTTAACAAAAAACCCTAAATAAAACTAAATAAAAAAAAAAAAAAAAAAAAATTGCGATGCTTACTTGGCTGGCCAGTTGCTCTTTTCAGATCTTTCAAGGCATCTATGAAATCTGTAAATGAAGTCACACAATTTTAGCATCAATCAATTTACTTAGCAGGAGCATAAAAATATTATAGATATCCACTGGTAAAACTTCTAAATAAAAAACATTGATGAAATGATTGCAAACGCGCATGCGTACAATGAGCGTAACGGGACAATCTGTCATCTTTTCGTGCATGCAGCCGGCGTTCATCGATTTATTAGACGTTGTCACGTCATTATCGGCCGTGCGCCGCTATTAAAATAAAAATAAAACTAGACACAACACTAATATGAAACTAATAAACTATGAAAATAGTTCTATAAAATATAACAATGGACAATATGCTAATATAATAATGCACTGAGAGTACTGCAGTGCGATTCTGTAACCATCTCACCGTGAAAACTTAGGTGAAGTGAGCATGGAGTGAGCTGTCATTCCAACTAATGCTAGGGATTGACACTACTGACAACTCACATCTAGCTCACTTCACTTGAGTTTTCACGGTGAGATTTTTACAGAATCGACCGGCAGGCCTCCAGACCTTCGTGAAAGAAATTGCAAAAAAATAACTTACTGTCAGTTGAAGTGTAGTCTTCAGTAACAAAGACAGCTTCTTCCAAATCTGTGACAAAAAATTGTTTTTAGTTTTAGGCTGCCCGCACACGTCCGATAATCGGTGTCCGATTTTTGTAGGAGAAAAACAGAACGTACTGATGGCAAATAGTGTAACTCACACGTCTTACAGAAAGTCGGTCAGAAATAAAATCGGTGCATTCCGACCGATCCGATTATCGGTGAAAATTGGAACGTTTGGAAATGTATGCGTTAACGCACACTACTCACCGACAGTCGGCCGCATGCACTTGCACTTGCATGCACTTGAAGGACGTTGTGCCACAGACAAATTGACGGACGTGAACGTTAAGTCGGTCACAAAATCATAAGAGTCGGAGGAAACATCGGCCCAATTATCGGTGCTACAAAAAGTCTGACGTGGGCGGGCAGCCTTATCATGTTTAGTTATCAATACCAAGCGCGGTCGCAACCCAAGATTTTGGGGGGGTCACCCAGTAGTAATAAGTTAGTAAGGCAAGTAAATCATGAAGACTCTCGATAGCTTGAATTATTTGGGGGGGGGGGGGGGTCATGACTCAGGACCCCTACGATCCCCCCCCCCCCCTTGGACCACGCCTGTCAATACCGCGTCAGCGGACTTTAGCTAGCCAATTTAAAATAACCCTGTGTAATGCTAATTTACACAAAGTCTGTGTAAATTAGCATTATACAGGGTTATTAGGCGCCTGTCAGGCTGCCAAAAATGTAAACAAATATGACTTTATGGAAAAATAACTTTAATTCCTACTTAATAAAGTTCAGTACAACTTCAAGCATTTTTATAAGTAACTGTTTCAATAGTGCTAGTCACTCTGAAATCAACTTAATTTCCATTCATATAAAGTTGATATTTGTTTAACTTAAAATAACGGCAATTTGAAACTTAATTAAATAAAATTTAGAATTTTAGACTGGTACTTACAGAATGCTTTGCTAATAGTAATGATGTTTTCGAAGAATTTCACCACATCTGTAATAAGAAGTTGTTATAATATTTTACAAGTAACAAAAAAAAAATCTTATGAAAAGCGTAAATCTTAAAAAAAAAAACGTACCCATCTCAGTAATATCAAATAGCAGCTGAATTATATCGAAGAAATCTGAAAGTAAAGGGAAGTGAAAAAAAAAAGAATTAGGTAATTAATTTCAATTAAATATTAGTTGAATCGAATTGAATTGAATTAATACAAACACAATCAAAAAGAATACTTTTTAAAATATAATGCAAATTTCAAAAAAATCTAAAATAACAATCATATTTTTTTTCAAATAAGGCTAGGGAATGAGAATGCCCATTTTATTTACCTCAAATATTACAAAAGACAGTCAATCTTTTATTTTAGTTACGGTCCGGGTGTCGAAAAAGAAAATGCGTTCCTGTGACACCTGTCAGTGCGGCAATTCTAGTAGCTAATAAAGATCAAATTCGCAAAACACGTATTCGTTAGTATGAAACTGACAGGTGACAAGAACGCTTTCTCGCGTCGGTCGCACTATAATGAAAGTTACTCAAATTTATTTATTTATCAATATTGTATGTACAAGAATAGATTAGACGGTTTCTTGAGAGTCAGAGTAGCAACATTTTCAAAGTGTGGTATATAGTGATTATTGCAAGACCCGAAAAACAAAAACTAAAATTTAATAAAAAACAAATTACAGAATAATTCATTATTTTTATGAATCAAGATAATAATAATTAATCATACTTAGTAATTAATATTTTAAAACTGACATGGGGGCGTTTGTTGGTAAACATTTGTGAAATTGACACAGAAATTGTTTTGACAAAACAAGATGGCGGTGTTAGATTTTGGCGCCAAAAGATTCGAGTACCGTCGTAGTAGGTAAGCAAATACTTTTGAAATTCGATATCAAAGGTCATTTATTCAAATTAGGCTGAGAATCAGCACTTTTCGAACGTCAAAATTATATAAGACAGTCCCACAAAATGTCCGCCCTTCACCACTTCCTAGTGCTTTCGCTGGGAAGAAGAAGTGGTCCAACCAACTCCCCAGCAGCACGTTGTGGTTATTTTGACTTACCATCAACACCACAGATCTTGCTTAGCATAGAAGCAGCGACTCGAATGTTAGTAGCGTTGGTGACTCTCAGTAAAGTTTCCAAAAACACAATGATCTCTACGTCAGTGTACTTGTACACCTTGTCGAAGAATACAAAGATATCTGCAAGGAAGAAAAGTAAATGAATGAAAAAAGCGAAAAGAATATTTAAAATTTTTGTCATCGATATGTCGCAGCCAACTGGTTAAATTAGCCGTTTAGTCAACCGCCTGGCCTTTGGAAGTAGTGCTCGCCTCGCTTCGCTCTCTCGGCTCGCACGCGGTGGATCACAGTTCTAACCTAACCCATTTGGTCGGGGTGCCCTGGCTTAGTAACTGCGACCAATTTGGCACGCACGTGATTGGTTACAGTTCCAACATAAACTATAATTTATTGAATATCATTCAGGCCGTTAGTTTAACGGCCGCCGTTTAGTTAAAAGGCTAGGCGGTTAACTAAACGGCTAATTAAACCAGTTGGCTGCGACAGGTACGATAAGAAAAATAACAATGAAGTCTCACCCCTAATTGAAGTAACGGTGATCATAACTTGCCACGCCTCTTGGATAGCTGAAAACAAAAGTAAAATAAATATTACAAGGACTTATAAAAACCAGATGCAATAAAAAATAAATAGTTGGGCAAACGTCATCTAAAACTATTCCAAATTTCAAGTTGATAGCATTAGCAGTTCTTGAGATATCCAAAAGATAGACAGACTGAGTCGCACCATAAAGTTGTCCACAGCATAGCAAAGGCCTGTATCAAATTACTAGCTTCTGCCCGCGGCTTCGCCCGCGTAGATGTCGGAAATTATCCCACGGGAACGTGCTACCAGGATAAAAAGTATGTGCTTCCCCATGATGCCATCTATCTCTTTGCCAAATCAGAAGTTCAGTGGTTTAGGCGTGAAAATGTTACATACAGTTTCAAGTACAAATCCACCCTAAAAAACCGAATTACCCCTTTTTGCCCCGTCAGGGGTCAATTTTCGACAACTTTACATACTTATTATTAATTATTTTCTGTCAAAAGTATCAATACTGAGTTTCAAGTAAATCGGACCGCGCATTCAATTTCTTCCACACAAACTTCAAAACCCCTATATCCCCCTTTGAGGGGTAGTTTTGAAAAACTTATAATGATAAACTTTATTGCTTACTTAGGCGAGTATTCATGCCAATTTTCAAGATTATTAACCTAACGAATTTTTCATATAAACTTTATCCCCGCTTTTCACCCCCACAGGGGTGGAATTTTGAAAAATCATTTGGGATGTGTTCATAACTTGACTCAAAGATTATTTATACCAATTTTCGAGTTAATCAAGCCACGCTGTAAAATCCTCCCCTGTAAAATTGATTAAACCTTTTCAGGCCGTCAGGGGTAGATTTTCGAAAAACCCTGATACACATTATTCTTTCCTTTCCATTTCAGGTATAAATACTGAGTTTCCATTAAATCGGACCGCGCGCTAAAATTCTTCCATACAAACTTTGAAACCCCCCTATCCCTTTTTAGGGGGTAGTTTATAAAAACAAAAAATGCCCAACTTCATAGTTTACTTAGATAAGTATTTGTGCCAAGTTTCAAGTTTATTAACTCAAGAAATAAGATTTTTCATACAAACAAAATCCCCCCATTTCACCCTCTTAGAGGTGGAATTTCGAAAAACCCCTTCTTAGTGGATACCTACTCTTCACGAAGAATACACCCTCCAAATTTCATGTCTCTAGGACCAGCGGTTTAGGCTGTGCGTTGATGTCTCAGTCAGTCAGTCAGTCAGTCAGTCAGTCAGTCAGTCAGTCAGGACTTTGAATTTTATATATTTAGATAACAAAAATGCTCCTATTGCAGAAAAAAGCGAGTATTATTTTAAAAGGCCACAATATTGTTCAATAGGCTATAATTTTTCAAAAGTCTTTAATTATTCGAAAGGCTATATAATTATATATATTATTTTATTTATTTAACCATTTATTT
Source organism: Apamea crenata (assembly GCA_949629185.1). NCBI lineage: Eukaryota > Metazoa > Arthropoda > Insecta > Lepidoptera > Noctuidae > Apamea > Apamea crenata. Next base: position 6,511,778 of record OX451382.1, on the reverse strand, counting down.
ACACAGATTTATATAAAAAGACAAGAAAAAAAAAACAGAGCAGAAAAATAGGTACAAAATAATTCTAAATATTAATGATATTATTATTCAATTATTCCAAAGGCTATAGTTATACGCCTCTTCGTCCAGAACACATGCGTGAGCATGAAGAATTTAATGATTACACGAGCGCCTCTTTTCTCATATTTCTTGCATAGGAGTAAGGTATTTCAAAAGGTTATAGTTATTCAAAATAACTCTCCAGAAGGCTATAACTCTTCAAAAGGCTATAGGTAATTATTATACTTACACTTAGTCCCAGTGATAGACATGAGTCTTTTGAAGAAGTCTATGATGTCTTCATGTCCCGATTTGAAGCGGATTTGTTCCAGAACGTCAAACAGAGTCACTAAAAATATACCAAAATATTATTTATTGTTTAATAATATTGAAAATATACGAACATATTATTTATTATTTAATAATATTGAAAATATACGAAAATATTATTTATTATTTAATAATATTGAAAATATAAGCAAATATTTTTTATTATTATTAAAAACATATAAAAAAATATTATTCAGAGACTATTTAATACTATTGAAAATATACAAAAATATTATTTATTATTATTGAAAATATACAAAAATAAACAGTAACTGGGTTGTGTAGGTGTGAAAGGCAGTCGCTCCATGTAAAATACTGGTAGATACTCAACTGCGTCCGGTTATACCGGAAGCCGACCCCAACATAGTTGGAAACAGTCTAGGGAGATGAATGTTACTCACTGTCTTTCGCTGTCAGACTCAGTATGACGGCTGCAGCGTCCCTGACGCTACTGGTCTGCGTCACATCCAGCAAGGAACTGAGGAAGTAGAGCGCGTCCTGACGCTTCGTCACCTTGTTGATTTTGTGGATTATGTTTACTATGTCTGTGGTAGAAAAAAAACAAGGATGTTATTCGAAAATATAAAATTAGATTTGGTGCAAATTTGCTGTGACAGACGGACAAACATACAGACACATGAGTAATCCTTTAGGGGTTCCGTACGTCCGAATGAAATAACGGAACCCTTAAACGGTGATCCTTTAGGGCTTAAAGGATCAACTTTTAAGATCACTCGTGTGTGGAACGCCAGAGCCAACTGCAACCGTACGCGTCGGCAGCCGCCTCTGCCGTCAATGCTTGCCGCTCGTGTGCATGAAAAAAATATGAATCGTCAATGTATTTTGGTAAATAATTAAGAATTTACTTACTGTCAGTGCCAAATACATCTTTAAAGATCTCTTGAACTTGTAGCAAGCTCTCGCAGCCACCGATCTTGTACAGGTTTTCTATGATTACCCTCAGACCTGAAAAATAGCAACCACATTGAAGATTTAGGTCTACATTAAAAAAAAAAGTAAGTCTAGAGTTAACTCATCGTAACACGCGTTTACGCTGAGCTTGCAGCCACCGCCAGCATGCGTCGTATTGCAACTATGCATTTACCGGAAATTCAATAGAATTATTTTTCTTTGCATTGTATTCAGTCTTGCATCAGCCATCAGCTTAATATCCTGTATTTTTTATAATTAAATTAATATTGTAATAAATAAATATTTTTTTAATTAAAATCCCGACCGCCGAAACATAACTGGCGCAGTCGGTAGGATCGCGACGTTCTAAGATCGAATCTAACTCTTCATCTTAAGAGCGACGGTTCTCAAATCGTTCTTTCGCGGTCTACAAAGAACCTATCGCGCGGTCGGACACCTCTACGGTCATCGGGATACATCTCCGGAGAATTGGAGGAAGCTGCGCTGGCCGAGACTCGACTCGACAGGAGATGCAGTGGCTGCTTTGGTAAGTGCTCTTATTTACCAAGTGTCCTTGCTCGATTTCCTGCCTTATTTTAATTTGTGTATTTTATGTTAATCTATGTGTGTCTGTCTATAAGCTAAAATCGCAGTAGGCAACCGCAAAATTATAATAAGTAGCGTTAAGTATCCCACGAGTAAATTCCAAGTGTTTAATTTGACACCTCTATTGTTCTACGTCAAGCGCCACTAGGCAGGCAAGCTACAGAAAAACAATGTCGCTCAGGGATTACGATGCCAACTATAGACCGTACAAACTAATCGCAGATTTAATGCCAAGATACGATGGCAATCCTAAATTACTCAACTATTATATTAGGGAAGTAGAAAACTTATCACAGTTAACTTCTGAGACAGATCGCTCGCACCCAGCATTCATCTGCTTAATTAAAAGTAGGCTCAGTGGTCCAGCCATAGACGCAATAGCGTACGAAGGTCACTTAGATTCATGGTCATCAATTAAGAACGCATTAACTAGGCGCCTTGGCGAACCACGAAACGAAATACAAGTAATGCAGGAGCTAACGCGAGTGCGTAAGTCTAAGGCAGAAGATGCCGAAAGCTTCGGCAAACGCCTCCGTGAGCTGTTGGATACTCTGTATTCTGTAGGGGAGCATGGTAATAAATCGTATTACGAAAAGATGGTTATTGAACAGTATATAAACCAGTTAGACTTCCACGTCTCGTTGGGCGTTCGAATCGCTAAACCAGACACCTTCGAAGCAGCCATCATAGCGGCTAGACAAGAAGAAGCTAGACTTTCATATAATAGAGCTAATTACATTAATCCTTCAACGTCACAAGCAAAGCCAAAGGAGTTATCTAAACAACCAGGCAATAATAACTCCATCCGTAATACAGTAAACCCATTTGCACCTGGCTTTATTATCCCCTCGCAAAACTTTCTACCTCAACAAAATAATATGACCCCCGAGCAACGCCAACAATGGGTACAGTCCGTATTGCCCTGGAAGTCCAAACCAGCATCAGGTAACTCTAGACCAAATGGTTCTAATAACTTTAGGAATCAACCTAACATTCCAAAACCGCCGGTTCCCACACCAGTATCATCGGACGTCACAATGCGTACGGCAGGTAAGCCAGAAAAGCCACAGTTCGCTCAGCAGTTGTTCTACATTCCAATTCAGATGACCACTCAAGATCAACCAGGACCCAGTGATATAGGTCTCTTTAACGATGTCACAGACGCTAATGGCATATCGGTCGAGCCGAATGCAACCATGGACGAACAAGAGGTAGGTGGTAACCAGGATTTTACCTTGGACACCAACCGAGACAGCCAGACCTAGTTTCAATAAATTTCCAAACTAAGAAATATTTACCGTACATAATACTTCCAGAGTTTGACGGTAAGTTTCTATTAGATACAGGGGCCAGTCATTCAACTATAGCAACTGACGTAATTGCAGGCACTATATTTGAGTACTGCGTAGAAACAGAACCTTTTCAAATTAATACGGCACACAGTTCATCAGTTCACGACAAGGTAGTTTACCTTCCCTTACCTCCTGCGTTTAATACCGAGATAACACATAAGTTCCTAATATTCGACTTCGATCCTAAATATAAAGGTCTTATCGGAATTGACCTTCTGCAAAAACTAAAAAGTAACATTGATTTAAATAATAATGTTTTACGTACATCTACAGCGAAAATACCAATACACTTTAGTTCTCCACCTCAAAAGATAAGTATCGAACCCAGATGCGAAAAGATAGTCAAAGTAAAAACAAATTACTTAGATGGACAATACCTTCACGACGATTTAATCTGGTCAGATGGTTTAATGTCCCCAGCAGCTATAGTTAACGTTACAAAAGGTTCTTTTAAAACATCAGTAATTAATCATAGCGATCACAAAAAGTGTATCCCACTTAACCCCTCAATTGAATTAGAGACATTAGTCAAGGCCAACATAAATGATAATCATGATATTAATACAATACAGGTTCAAACTAACATTGACAAAATATTAAATGAAAACCTTCAGAAAATCCGTACAGATCATATGAACGAAGAAGAAAGGCGCGAAATTACCCGGTTATGTTATCAGTATAGGGACTTGTTCTATGCAGAGGATATACCACTCACTTTTACACACGCTGTTAAACACGAGCTCAGATTAAGCGATAATACACCAGTTTTCGTACGTAGTTACAGACAAGCTCCTCAACAACGCGAAGAAATTCGTAAACAAGTAGATAAGCTCCTTCAGCAAGGTATCGTGCGAGAGAGCATATCTCCTTGGTCATGTCCCGTGCATATCGTACCCAAAAAGCCCGACTCCTCAGGCAACGTCAAATGGAGACTTGTAATCGATTACAGACGACTCAACGATCGTATCATTGAAGATAAATACCCCTTACCAAACATACATGACATACTAGATAGATTAGGACGAGCACAATACTTCACAACCTTAGACCTTGCTAGTGGTTATCACCAAGTGGAAATGCACCCTAATGATATTGAAAAAACCGCATTTACTACTGAACGAGGACATTATGAGTTTCTTAGAATGCCCTTCGGTCTTAAAAATGCACCAAGTACGTTTCAAAGACTAATGGATCATATATTGAGAGGCATAGATAATGTTTACACCTATCTAGATGACGTAATAATAATATCTACGTCATTGCAGCAACATATAGAAAAATTAAAGCAAGTATTCGATCGATTCAAAACACACAACCTAAAGATTCAGTTAGACAAATCACAGTTTCTACAAAAACAGGTTAACTTCTTAGGACATGAGCTAACAGATGAAGGTTTAAAACCAAACAAAGACAAAATAAAAGCCGTACTTAACTTCCCCCTACCTAAGTCTCAGAAGGAAATAAAAGCCTTCCTAGGTTTAGTCGGATATTACAGAAAATTCATAAAAGATTTCGCAAGACTTACGAAACCAATGACCCTTTGCCTTAAGAAAAATAGTAGAGTCATACACTCCCCGGATTTCTTAGAAGCTTTCAATAAATGCAAACAAATTCTAACTAACGCCCCAATACTACAATACCCGAATTTTGATGAGCCCTTCATCCTCACCACCGATGCTTCAGATGTAGCACTAGGTGCGGTGTTATCCCAAGGAATAGTAGGATCTGATAAACCAGTAGCATTTGCATCCCGAACACTATCAGATACCGAATCTCGTTACTCTACAATAGAAAAGGAGCTACTCGCCATAGTATGGGCAATAAAATACTTCAGACCCTATCTTTACGGCAGAAGGTTTATCATCTACACAGACCACAGACCTCTCACCTGGCTAATGTCATTAAAAGATCCTAATTCTAAACTAACCAGATGGCGTTTAAAACTCTCGGAATACGACTATAAGGTTGTATACAAGAAGGGTCGTCAAAATACTAACGCAGACGCTCTATCACGTGTTAAAATCTTCCATGGTAGTGTCGACTCTCTAGCTGTTAATTTAGATGATAACGAAGATGATGAGATAATTAATAGAATATTCGAAAATGCACGTAGGGAAGCCGAAAATCAAATAGACACAGTAGCACCCAATGAAAATATACAATCACAAAACCCAAGCATTCCCGAATCTCACATAGGTACAGATAGTATGAGTATAGTGTCAGCCGAATCTGAATTAGTGTCTACAAGACATACACAGCCTGACAACGAAGCCAAAGGCATACCCATAATTTCAGACGCTATTGATAGGCAGTTGAAACAGTTCCATGTTAGGTCAACGCCCGGATCTACGTATAGAGTAGATAACAGATCCACTAACTCAAAAGTAGTTATAAAAGATGTCTTTATCCCAATAAACAATACAGAGTCTGAGATAATTAGATTCCTTAAAGAACACACCATCGCTGACCGTGTATTCCATTGTTACTTTTATAGTGAAGAATTATACCATGCCTTTTCTAGAGTCTACACAACAATATTTAACGACAGAGGCCCTAAGCTACTTAAATGTACAACACGCGTAACTCTAGTAGAAAACAAACCTGAACAACAAGAGTTGATTAAGAAATATCACGAAGGTAAAACTGTTCACCGTGGTATCCAGGAGACATACAAGCAGTTGCATAGAAATTATCATTGGCCAAATATGCTCCTTACCATTCAAAGCTTCGTTAATCAATGCGACACTTGTTTGAAATCTAAATACGAACGCAATCCTCTTAAACCACCTTTAGCTATAACCGATACACCTCGCAAACCGATGGAACACATATTTATGGACCTATATTCAACCGGAGGCGGAACGTTCCTTACAGTTATTGATAACTTCTCTAAATACGCCCAGGCAGTCCAACTAACAGCATGCAGCAGTGTACATATAGCTGAAGCATTACTAAACATTTTCTCAGTGTTAGGCCTACCGAATAAAATAACCACCGATTCAGATACTAAATTTGACAACGATGTTATTAAAGAAATATGCGCACTACATAATATCCATATACATTTTACAACGCCCTATAATCCTAATTCCAACTCCCCTATTGAACGTTTGCACTCTACCCTAGCTGAAATAATTAGGATACAAAGAATGACTAACAAAGATGACCCTATACACCTAATCATGAAGTACTCTATTATAGCATACAATAACGCTATCCATTCGGCAACCGATTATACACCTCATGAGTTACTATTCGGACACACAGCATCCAGAAACCCATTGGAGTTATACTACCCAAAAGAATTTTACCAGGACTATGTTATTAAGCATCGTGCCAATGCAGAGGCAGTTCAAGAGTGCATCGCTGCACACTTATCCAAAAACAAGGAGCAGGTGATTGCTAAACGTAACCAAGAAGCAGAAGAAATGAAATTCAAGGTAGGTGAAACTGTCTATAAACAGGTAGCAAAGTCAGCACGCAGTGACAAAACGAAGCCAGTCTACAAAGGGCCATACAAAATTATACACCTTCACCCAAATAACGTGGCTGAAATAATAGGTAACCATCCAAATTCTAAGTCCATTAGGGTTCACTTCAAGCTACTACGGAGGCCTCATCTTGTTGCAGGACCTTCATCGCAGGGGCCGTCGTGCTCAACGCAACAGCAACCGTAACCATTACCCATGTAGATAATGACAATGGGATCCTCCTTCTAAAGCAAGGTCAACTCCTTAAACAAGACAACTACTTTAGCCTTGCTTGCGTTTACAACATCACCAATCTGCACTTTACATCAACCCAATTGATGGCTCTATATGCAAGCACGAAAAATGCTGAGAATACAGCATCTGGAGATTTACATAAAACGTATAGAAATCAAATAGAATATAGCCTTAGTATTATAGCGAAGAAGATAATGTTTCTAACGCCGCGAGTTAGAAAGCGACGCGGTCTTTTAGATGGATTAGGTACTGTCGTTAAGTCTATCACAGGAAACCTCGACCACGAGGATGCAGTTAAATTCGAAGAAGAAATCTTAAACATTAAAAACAGAGTTAAAAACGTCCAGGATTCACAAAGGAAATCCTTAGTATTAGCACATAATACAATAGACGAGTTCAGTAAACAGTTAACAAAGTTAAACAATAATCAGAAACATTTGGTTAGTTTATTACAAAATATTACTAATAATTCCAACGACTTATCTAACCATTTACATTTCTTAGATATTTACATACAGATAGATTTTAGTTTACAGATAATTTTAGATAGGTTAATGTTATTAGAAGATGCGATGACTTTTGCTCAGATGGGCACCATGCATCCTAGTATTATAAGCCCTCAGAATCTAATAGAAGAGCTAAGAAACTTAGAAAATATGTTTTTGTTTAAACCAGTAGCTAGTATTAGTATTAGTAACATATACAGGATAGAGAAGTCAATTAAAGTTAAAGCTTACAGCACAGAACACTCGGTTAATTTTATCCTCGAAATCCCCTCAATTAACCCAAAAACATTTGACCTTATCCACCTTTATTCAATCCCGAATAAAAATAACCTTACTATCATCCCTAAATCCAAATACCTAGCACTTGGTAACGATGAGTACGCTTACCTGGAAGAAGACTGTCGGCCACTGACCGATAACACCCAGCTCTGCAAGCTCCTCGACACCAGAAGAATTGAAGATACAGATGACTGCATACTATCACTCATCCAGCATCGCCCAGCTAATTGCACTCACGCTAAGATGAACTTAAGAAGAGGGAAAGTTCAGAAGATCGGAGACAACAACTGGCTACTAGTCCTCAGAGAAGACGAAGTCACCAAAACGCAATGTAACACCAAGACAGACTACAAGAAGCTATCTGGAATTCATCTCGTTGCACTCACAGAAGATTGCCAGATGAACATCATGAACAAGACACTGCGATCTCACACTGACACGGTCGTCATCAACGAAGTCATACCGTTACCAGAGCAGTTTCAAGTCGCAGAACAATCAATACAATACGAACTCCAACTAGAAGACATCTCACTAGACAGCATCCATGAACTGATCAACAAGGCAGGCGACATATCCGTACCAGAAGAAGATAATTGGCACATCATAGCAGCTACACCTAGCTGGAACACAATCATCCTATATATCCTACTGGTCGCTGCAGCATCCTGGAAGCTGTATCAATGGAAAACTAAGAACCCCCCGGAGGACACAAAGGGCAGCGCGGACGCCGCCAGAAGCAAGAGTTGCTTCTATCTTATGGAGGGAGGAGTTAACTCATCGTAACACGCGTTTACGCTGAGCTTGCAGCCACCGCCAGCATGCGTCGTATTGCAACTATGCATTTACCGGAAATTCAATAGAATTATTTTTCTTTGCATTGTATTCAGTCTTGCATCAGCCATCAGCTTAATATCCTGTATTTTTTATAATTAAATTAATATTGTAATAAATAAATATTTTTTTAATTAAAATCCCGACCGCCGAAACATAACTCTAGTTGATAATATTTTTGAATAACCTACTTTTTTTTAAATGTAGTACCAATTAATTAATATTCATATAGTCATCATCAGTGTAAAGTCTAGGTCCATCAGTCTTTATTAAAAAAAAGCAATACCTAATTATTTTCAAATGGTTCGACTTTTTTTAAAATTAAATTCTGACTGACATTACATCTTTTTCTTTTTATTTCATTAAGAATAGGACAGAAGATAAATATTAATTTAGTCCTGTCAAATTAAGATACTCCATAGACAAGTTTAGACGTGATAAAAAAATTGGTTAATATGACTACGTCAATTTACGCCAGGCGCTGACTAATTTGACAGAACTAAACTAATATTTATTTTATCTTCTGTTCTTTTCTTAATGAAATAGAAAGAAAAAGGTGCACTGAACTTAAATTTAGTTTAGTTTGTGAACAAGGGAATCGGCGCTACTGTTTAGTCTAAAGACATTTTACCAATTGGGGACATATTCAGAAAAAAGTTTACCTATTTCGTTACCATTTCTGTTAAAAACATATGTTATCAAGTAAGTGGTTACTTACTGCCTCGATTTAAAGATTGAGTCAACTCCTCCAAAGCGTATTTTGTTTCTGAAACATAAAAAAAACTTTGTTAATAAGAGTTGAATGTTAAAAACCTTGGTGATATTTTCATGAGCGTTTTAATGCGAATTTGACGACACGGTTGGCGCAGTAGCTGAGCGATCGACTGCTGCGCTGCGTGCGATTCCCGCACGGAATTATTATTTGTATTGCCTACAGGTAGTTGTTCCGGGTCTGGCTGTTTGTGTATGTGAGTTTAAATGTTTGTAAACGCACCCACGATACAGGAGTAATTCCTAGTGTGGGGCAAAGTTTTTTTTTTGGAAAAAAAAATAAAACGACTCTTACCTTATGGAATCATAAGGTAAGAGTCGTCTTTGTAGAGGGACGTCCTTATGCCTCAAACCAGCGGGGTGATTACGGAACACACTATCAGTAACAATAATGGCTTTTATTTTGACACTTCAACAACATTCATTGCTTCATTTTCGTTGTTGAGCAGACCAATTTTTCGTGCATATGAAGCAATGGATTAGCAATATTCTTCACAATGATTCAGATTGTGTTTGAAAGTGTGTTACACAATTATCCTGCTGTTTGACAGTATCTTTCCGATGTGTTATTTCAACGTCAGGGAACAGCAGATCGATTCTGTAAAAATCTCAGAAAGAGATCAGAGAGAAAAGTTAGGTGAAGTGAGCTTAGAGTGAGCTGTCAATAGTGTGAATCCCTAGCATTAGTTGGAATGACAGCTCACTCCACGCTCACTTCAACTAAGTTTTCACGGTGAGATGGTTACAGAATCGCACTGCAGTTCTAGTGTTATATGTACTTACGTGTCTGTTTAGTGACAGTTTTCAGTAGGATTATACTCTCCGTCAGTGATTTTGTCTTCAATAGACGGTTGACAGCAGTTATGGCGTCGCCGATGTCTGAAAAAGTAATTAGATTTTGATTTAATTTAATCATCAGTACCTATGACTTTTTTTGAAGTGAAAACATTTTTAGGCGCACTTTGCTCTCTTTGGTCAATGAACGAAACTGAACCGTCACGCTCGGGTTGGTGACGTTGAATCGGGTATATTCGACGTTGAATCGCGTATTATATTCTCGGTGCAGAATCGCGTATACTCGGCTCCAGTCTTAAGTATTTTATTTTTGTAATTTTGTTTGTAACATGTACAGACGCCAGCAGGTCAAGTTACCAGAAACTGTCAAATTTTTCCAATCCACATTGAACCTTAATGCTTTAGCAATAAAGTTGAAAATCTATTAAAGAAAGACAGTTTGTAGTAGCTTGATGTGCTGGCGTCTGTACTAAAAAGGAGCTACATATGCCAACAACTGCTTTGCGGTTTGGCTTGTAAAAAGTGTGTTTCTGTGAATTCCCTTTTTTTGACGGTTTTCTAAAATGAACGATAAGCATATTCAAAACGTTTCTGCATAATCAGCTTACAAATGTTCCCACTGCTGGGACACAGGCCTCCTCACTGTGAGAGAAAGTGGGCTATAATCCACCACGCGGGCCATTATCCACCACGCGGGCCCAGTGCGGGTTGCTGGATGTCACATATCTTCGAATTTTTGGTTCAAGGACATTGTTGCCTGTTTCCTCACGATGTTTTCCTTCACCGTTTTGAGAGCAGTGGTGATGAAATTAAATACACAAAGTAAAGTGCCTGCCTAGGTTCGAACTTGCGACCTCATAAGCCGGAGCCGATACCTCTAGGCCACCACAGCTCGTTTTAGCCATTAAACATTTCATGTTTCGAGTAAATACCTTTTTTAAACTTACCCATAGTCCTTGTGCCCAATATTAAAAGATTGAAGGCCCCTTTCATGTCTGAAAAATAAAAATAAATAATAATAATAATATTATAATTTAAAACACTGGATGATATGAGAAACTTCTTGCGTTCATGAAGTAGGTAGGTACTATCCGATACGACCGAAGTCACGGACGATACCTAGTCTATACATCTAAACAAATAAATAACATTGAAGTGTCTCATTGTAATGTCAAAATATTTTTTTTTACTAAATGTATATGAAAGTATATACGGTAATTATAATATTTTTTTGAAGTGATAACTTCTTATGGGAGGGTAAACCGCTTCGTAACGTAACGTAACGCGTTACGGCACCAGTCTGTCTGGCTTCCCTTTCTCTCACGCATACGGCAGCGGTAGGCAGGCTCTTCCTCTTTCACTCTAATCCACAGCGGTAGGCAGGCTCTTCCTCTCTCACTCTAACCCACAGCGCTAGTCGTATTTCGGACAGACTCTTCCCTCTCTCTCTACTCAGTGTTTAGTGTGCGATAGACATATACATACCATAGATTTGTCGGGCGTCCCGAGACGCACAATTTTTTTTTTTTTTTATGTTTGTCTGTTTGTTCAGGCTAATCTTCGAAACGGCTGGACCGATTTTGACGAGACTTCCACTGGCATGTAGCTGATGTTATAAGGAGTAACTTAGTTTATATTAAAATTTAGAAAAAGAATTAGGGTACCGCGCAAAAAAAAAAAACAACCCACGATTTTCCGACATCCACGCGAGCGAAGTCGCGGGTACAGCTGGTTCTGTATAAAAACAGTAAAATGTCCATCTTACCAATTTCAGGCAGCAATACTTTCAGTAGTTTCGGAAACTCTGCCGGACCGATGCCACTGGTCAGCTTCCAAATCTCCAACTTGACTCCTTCCACTCCTGCGGAAGAATAATACTCGTACATAATTTATGGAATGGAATGGAATGGAATAGCAAATTCAAGTTGACAGTTAAGAGAAAAGTGACATTTAGTGACGAATTTTCAAAAATACATCAAAATTAGGTTTTCACGAATCCCATGAATTTTCGCCTAGGCATTTGTGCTACTGTCACGTCCTGGACGGAATACGTCAAAATACCAGCCTAACAAAATACCAAATAGCTTAAAGAGATCAATTTTTCATACAGGATGACCCTGTATGAAAAATTGATCTCTTTAAGCTGTTGAAATTTATGTCAAATTCAAATTCATTTATTGTTTGTCACGGGTGAAATATCAGCCGATCAACTCTCTAAAAATCTCACCGTGAAAAGTTAGATGAAGTGAGCTTTAGTGAGCTTAGCTGAGCTTAGCTTGACGGAACCCTTCGTGCGCGAGTCCGACTTGCACTTGGCCGGTTTTTTTTTATGAATGTGGTGCAAGCCACAACGCATGCATTTGTTTTATTTTAACAAATTATGAAAAAAAAAACAATTCATTTTGATTCTAAGTACGTACCTACCTATATAGGTATACACCATGTTCTTCATGTTATCTATAAACATTGGCAAGCTTCTCTAACTTTTACAAATCAAATCTAACAAAGGAAGTAGTACTTAAAAAGGCTTTGTTACAAAGATATTTGTAATTTCATTTAATGAAATTTAATTGAGCTATGCAGTAAGAAAGGGTCTTAATTTGGCCTGTGTTGTCGCTTAGTGCAATTAAAATGATAAATCTATCAAATGCTTCGGATAAAGAGATAAAGCGGCATGCATATCGGGGATTTACGTCAAGGTTTGTATGAAAATTAACAAAAAATAAAAAATAAGAATTCATTAATGTGTCCATAATGAAAAATGCTTATTTCCATGGTCTGAACATCTGGTCGAAGTTTATGTACTCGTATATCGTCCGGACACTGTGTAGGTATATAGCAAAATATTAATAAAAACTTACCGGTTGTATGAGCTACATGCTTGAAGTAATCAGCAATCTCATGGGGATCTGAAAAAATTACAATCAAAATACATTACATTCAATTCAAATAAATCTGAAAAACAGCACTTTCTGACAGTCAAAATTTTTTACATCTTGTATAAAAAATTAAAATATCAAATCTTTGACAGTTGTTACGATAAGTCGACAGTAGCCCGAAAGTCTGACAACCAGTCTTACCAAGGGGGCTTATCGTGTTTAGTAGCTAGTTTGTGGTCAGATAGGCAGTCGTTCCATGTAAAGTACTGGTATACAGCTGTATCCGATCAAACCGGAGGCCGACCCCAACATAGTTGGGAAAAGACTAGACAGATTTGTTATTTATTTATTTATGTATTTATTTATTTATTTATTTATCCTTTACTTATCCTTTACTTATCCTCACAGATGATAATGTTGAAATGATGTTGACAATGTTGTTTTTGGTGATGTGTTGTTGTTGTTATCTAACTAAATATGAGAATCAATGTGAACTCTTCAGAATAGTATTACAGCTTACTTTTTTCTCCAGATATCTTTTGCAGACTCTCAAAAATGCCGTCAAAATCGTCGTGACCGATCAGTGGTTTCATTGCAGCAAACGCTTTCAGGACATCTGGAATAGAATGTTCATGATTAAGTATTAATTTATTTTTAAAATAAAATAAATAAATAAATTGTAAAAGGAAAAAAAAAACTGTGATTTATAGACCTATTTTAGTTTTTTTTAAATAAAAATATTTTAAGCAAAGATGACACGTACGGACGTTAATATGACACACAGAGGTTTTTTTTTAAAGAAACTGTCCCGAAGCGCCGCGCGCTTGTGTGTGTGTATGTGTATGTGTTATGTGCTGACGCTATACTCGTCTTCACGCACAAAAAATAACTTTAATTCCTACACAATAAAGTTCAGTTTACGGTACAACTTCAAATATTTTTATAACTTTTTCAATAGTGCTAGTCACTCTGAAATCAACTTAATTACCATTACAATAAAGTTGATATTTGTTTAACTTGAAACAACAACTATTTGAAACAAAAATTTGAATAGACTAGAATGATATTAATAAGGAAAGAGTAATATTCTTACCATTCTCGTTTGTCATCAGTCGCAACAGCTCCACAATTATATTTATATCTGTAAAATACACACAAATATAAAATTATTAAAAATACAAGACATAATATTTAATCGAACTTTTTCAAAGTACAGACGCCCGCTCTCTCTTTCTTTAATAGATTTTAAACTTTATCACTAAAGCGTTAGGTTTAAGCTTGATTGGGAAAATTTGACAATTTCGGGTAGCTTGATGAGCTGGCGTAAGTACAGGAATATCTCATTTTTTATTTTTTTTTATTTCATGTCCACTCATTTTTTTATTTTTTTTTATTAACAACAAGTAGACTGATAGCGAATTTATAACGTAGTGGTTTTCGTAGTTCAAGTGTTAAGCGCGGTTGACGGTGCCAACAATTTGTTTTTTTTGTACAGACGCCAGCAGGTCAAGCTACCCGAAACTGTCAAATTTTCCCAATCAACCTTGAACCTTAACGCTTTAACGATAAAGTTGAAAATCTATTAAAGAATTTTGACAGATTGTAGTAGCTTGATGTGCTGGCGTCTGTACTTAAGAGCCCGTACAACGGTCCACTAGCGCCACACCTTTAAAAAAATATTATCTCGTGACTGAGAAGGAATTATGAAAATCTGTTCAATCAGCGACCTCGGTAAATGTGTCTAGAATTTTCTAATACCTTTTATTAAGTTTCATATTGAGACACGAAGCAACTAAATACGACATATAGGAATGTGGCCGCTTTTCTTTAGATCGAATTTTGTTGCTTCGGGTCTCAATATGAAATTTTATAAAAGGTATTAGAAAATTCTAGACACATTTACCGAGGTCGCTGATTGAACAGATTTTCATAATTCCTTCTCAGTCACGAGATAATATTTTTTTAAAGGAGTGTGCACCCTCTTAATTTACTTACGGGGAGATTCATCCATAAGCTTCAAGAATCCCACCACGTACTGCCAACTCCTGGAACCTTTGCATTTCCTCAGGAATTCGAAGACATGGTGCTGATCTGTGTTTAAAATAAAACAGCTTTTAAGTAGCAGTAGTTAGTCACAAAAAACTTTCAGTTTATAAAAGGCAACAAAATTAGCTAACTGTCTGTTAAACTGAGGGACAATTCTCGCAATTTTAAGAACGTTCACAGTCTGATCTCAGTCTCAATCGGTCAAAAATCCTTCTGATTTCCCTACATTTTGACAAGATTTTGACATTTGTTTTTCGCCGAGATGAGACAGCGACTAGATATTGAACGTTTTAAATTACGAGAATTGGCCTTCTGATGTTAAGTGATTTGATTGGCTTTTATTTTACATTTTAGTTTTTGTTGTGCCCATTACCTGACAGGCTGTGTCAGGTGTTAATTTGCGGAATTGGAAGGAACCGTTCATAAAATATATTGTGGCATGAACATCGATGCACAACCATGGATTCAGTACATGATTCTGAACCCCCCAGGATTGACATTTTTCGTGGATTATTAAAAAACAAATGCTGTTTCATAGATTTTAGGTTAGGTAGGCGTAGGTTTTGCACCTCTCTATGAAACAGTCGATTTTTTTCTTATAACCGACGAAATATTTACTACGCTGTCTGAAATCATGTGCTAAATTCATGGTGACATAGTAGTGTCCGTTCACAGAGATCGGCTCGGAGAGAAGAGTACATTTTTATCACCGTTTAAAAAAGAGTTTTGGGTCATTGAACTAAGGTTGATTTCTTCATGTCACCGCGCGTTAGGTCGGCTCGTAAGCATTCTCATTTAAAATCAACCTTATTTCAATGACCCAAAACTCTTTTTTAAACGCGATAAAAATGTACTCTCCTCTCCGAGCCGGTCTGTGTGAACGTGTGAACGGGCACTTACGTCGTACCTAATTAATTGTTTTAAAAATGGAGGGTTTCTCAACACTACAGATTAACCGTTCATATAGGTGAGTAAATTGGTGGTATTTTAACACTTTACGTACCACTGAGTCCTGTTATGTTTTCGATGTATTTCACAGCGGATGTCTCATCTGAAATAATAAATAACATATACAAATTATGATGGAATTGAAATTGTTTATTGAGATATTTATTTTTTATTATGGATATAGTTTTATTTTCATTTACAAGATAACACCAAAATAACAAAATTATATCCTGAATTAACTAAAACTATTTAATAACTAAAATATAGCGTCGAAAAAATCATCCGCATCGCTGTCGACTGGTAATGTACTCAAGACAATTGATTGAAATAATTGATTTACATAAATATTCACAAAATTGGGTCTTAAACTAGATTTAAGTACTTAAGAAATTATTGGATTCTACCTGAACTAGGAATAAACTAGGGAGCCTACTCCGAAGTGCAAAGTGCGAATGTTCGGATCGGACCGACACATGGCCGAACCGAATATTATTGAAAAATGCGAAAGAAGTTCGGATCGGCTCATTGGGTCGGGATCATAGTCAATATTCGAAAGAGTGTAGGAGTGTAGGATCGGGATCGACCGAACCAAATAGTAACTTCGTAGCAGGAAACGGCCGAACATACGGCCAATACTACTTTGGAGTAGACCCCCTGCAGGTAACTCAGGTATCTCACTGCTTATTACATAAATATTATCAAAAATTCCTAAAAGAAATAGTAAATAATTTATCTACTTTGTTAAGAATAGCGCAGTTTCTTTACTGTAGGTAGGTACAATCAACCATCGGGTCACGTGAAGTGTCGACTGTCGGTGAGAAATCAAGCGTTTCGGCCACAAAAGGAGTGTATTTTTGATTGATAGATTTGAATGATTTAATTTAAAAGCCGGTGTTTTTTTTAAGAAAATTTTAATATTAGATTCTCTTTACGAAAAGAGAAAAACAAATGAATTCGAAAAATGAAAATAATTATTTTAATTTCAAAATAATTATTTATTACTAGCCATTAATTGCTGGGCAAAGGTCTCCCTACCCTCTTTCTACCTCTCCAGCTCATCCCGCCATCTCCGTCTGGGCCTGCCGCGATGTCGTTTGGGACCTAAAGAGTGGTATTTAATTTTAAAATGCATGGTCCATAATTCATTGTAAAATTGAGTGCAAAGATGAAACGAAATGAATTATATTCGTTATGTATATTTGCTCGAAACTGAGTCTTATATTTATGATTGTTTAAAATGCATGCTCTATATTTCATTGTAAAATTGAGTGCACAGATGCAACGAAATAAATGATAGTCGTTATGCATATTTGCTCGCAACTGACATTTTTATATTTATTGTTGTAACTGTTGTGAGGTCGATAACCTCCTCTATTTAAACAATTTAAAGTGAGTTTATTTTCTACGTAAATACCCATTTATGTACATATGTTTCTAGTCATATTACTAGTCAAATTTATTGACGTGTAAAAGTGTTTGTGCAAACCTTCCTACTTACGGCTGGTTGACACTTCCCATGACCCAAGGGCTGGCTTTTACCTTGGCCAGAGGCTAAGCATTGCCATACAACGTGGCAATGCCGCCAGTGTCTTGGGTACATTACCAGTCGACAGCGATGTGGAAGAATATTTCGACGCAATATTTTAGTTTGATAATAGTTTTAATTAGTATAGGATATTATATTTTTATTTTAATAATTTGTAGTTTATTTACTATTAGAAGTTTTTTAATATTATGTTAATATCTATAAGGTTTACTGGGGCAATAACGATAATGGGTATATTCCGTTGGATGATAATTTCTCCCAAACACTGGTATATTTAAATAACAATTAAAAGCAAAAGGGACGGTGGGAGACAAAATGGCGTCTAATCAATATGTTGCCAATATAAAAATGCCGCTGCGTTTGAGGGAATTTATCATTCAACGGAATGTACTATCGTAATACCCCAGTAAACTATACATACAAACAGTGGCGTGCATTGGTTTTCAGAATAGGTAGGCACTTAGGCAGGAATTTAATTTCGTCATATTAACTTGAACGAGTAAAGACCAATGACAATGTGCGAATAGTACGGGAGCCGAGTAGGCCGTCTGGCGACTGCCTACTGCCGCGCGTGTTTGTATGAAGATTTTGTTTTTTGTTAGGTATGATAATTTAGTGAGTTTCCTAATTGTGGGGCACACACACTAAAATGTAATTGACAGGCGTATGGTGATTTATCGAGGTAGGCACTGCTTATATGCCTTTATGCAATGCACGTCACTGCATACAATAAAATAAAATTGTCAGGAGAGTCTTACAGAAATAAAATAATTTATTTGATATCTCGGTCGGTACCTCATCATTCTCCTGCGCTTATCCCAATTTATTCGGTGTCGGCGGAACATGTCTGTTTCTTCATACTTCTCTATTAGTCGTCATCTCGGTAGACCCCCCCCCTTTCTAACCATATCATCATTCACACAGTCCATCCATCGGTTCTTTAGTCTTCCCCTACTCTTATAGCCATCGACATTCATACTCAAAACTTTCCTCACGACATTTTCCTACCAAACTCTTATGAAACTGTCATTTTCCTACAAATTGTCTTGTTTAGTAAGCCATAGACAACCTTTAGATAGATTCAAAAATTGGTTGGATCAGCGAGTTTTTTTTTGTCCTTTCAGGTCACCGGCTTATAAACTCAATCATTTCATCAGCAATTTTTCTGTGCGTCTGTAAAACGTATTTTTCCTGGCTTTATTTACTCAAGTGGCTTAATACGTAACACGTCCTCGGTTAAAAACAATTGTTTAAACTAAAATACGGCTTATTGGCAAACACTACGTTTGTTAATTACCTGATTATCGCTAATTTTGATAATTGTCATTGGTTATTTCGTTTCGGAGGAAAATAATTTAAATTAAAGTACCTAATTGACGGCACGGTTGGCGCAGTGGTTAAGCGAATGACTGCTGCGCTGCGTGTCGCGGGTTCGATTCCCGCACGGAACAAATATTTGTATGACCTACATGTATTTGTTCCGAGTCTGGGTGTTTTTCTATCTATAATATGTATGTATTTACAAAAAAAAAAAAAAATTGTATATAAGTAGTTTATCAGCCATCTTGTTACCATAACATAAGCATTAGGTTGCTTAGCTTGGGACAAATGGTGCTGTGTGAAATGTCCAGGGATATTATTATTATTAATTAGCATTTTTGTGGTTGCTTAGATATGTTTTTAAATATTTTTTCTTTCTTTTCTTTAAAAGAGGCCCGATACGGATAGATTTTATTCAGAATTAAATTATTTTTATTTTATTAATTTTAAGAAAACTTAACTTATCCAAAGTAATATGTAGAAGAAAGCCAATAAAGTTTCCACTTATAAAAACTTATGTATACAATTGACAAAACGGTATAAACAGAGTGAGGGATAAACACAAAAACAACTGAAAATAATAAACAAAAATAGAATAAAATACATCACTCAACAAGTTACATTCAAACAAGTTAAAGTCAAAGAAAAAGTTACTCAAATTAATTTAAATTTCTGGACACTATTTATTATAGGTACGTACGTAAATAACAATGTATATATTATATCTACCTAATTACTTAATAAGAAACCGGTCAAAGACAAGTCGGACTCGCGCACCGAGGGTTCCGTACCTAACTACAGATTTCCAGTTTTCCGATTTTTTTCTTTACTTGTGCTACATGACATTGCTTCTTGCCCAATTTCATGATTCTACGGCAACGGGAAGTACCCTATAGGTTTTGTTTTGATACCCTTGCGAGTGTCAAAATATGCGGCTTATATGGAACATAACCGTCCGTATCGTTTGATTGCGTTGATTTAGAAGTTTGATTTTTTCACTGCCTCAAGGGATTGCAGCCCGTATTAGATATTACAGAAGACAAAAATTGTGTAATATCAAATGCTCAAAGAAATGACCTATTCAAAAATATTTAATTATAATAAAATAGTATCATGATTTTTTTTATTATGATAAAACAATCGTAAAACTCTCGCCGCATAACTCTCATTTCTCTCTCACATTTTGAGCGTAAACTATCATATTTTATTTAATTACTAGCTGCGCCCCGCGGTTTCACCCGCATAAGTTTGAACAAATTGTGTTCTCAATTTTATTCTTGTACAAATTGTGATTAATAAATAATAAAAATTGAATTTCAGAACTTACCACGATGCCCAGTCAACTGATGCAGCAATTCGCTACCTTCCTTGTGACCTGGAAAACAGTTTGATTTAATTAAGTTTTTATTTCATTACTATAAGGGAAACTTAATTTAACTTTTGTTAAATTAGTCGTGACGAAAGTTTTGAGTTTCATACTAAAAACTTCTTTACGACGTGTTTGGCTGTGGATAACTTCAGAGCAAAAGAAACGATGTATGAATCCATGCATCGTTTCTTTCAAAATCAAAAGTCATCTATTCAAATTAGGCTGAGAATCAGCTCTTTTCGAACGTCAAAATTACAAAAGACAGTCCCCCAAAACGCCCGCCCTTCACCACTTCCTAGTGCTTTTGTTGGGAATAAGAAGTGGCGCAACAAACTCCCCAGCAGCACAGCTGTTTGTTCAGTTAGAAAAAACCTTGATTGTATACAATACTAGGTACGTAAAGTAATTAACATTACAATACACAGAACATTAAATTAAATTATTTGCCATAATGTCAGCTAGACACGCCAATATACCAACAAATACAATAAAAACTATACGACTTTCTACTACAGATAACACGATTATATAATAAACATGTTTTCATAATCCTAGGTCTGTCTCCATTGGGCTCGAGGGCTTGGAGGGCTTGTGGCTAAGTACGCTTGCCGAGGTTAGTCCGTGCATAGATGACCATCTTTACATACCAAGACCCCTCCGTGCAAAGAGTATAATAATAATACGGGACCTCCGTGTCTCGAAAAGCACGTGTTGGTCCCAGCTGTCATTCGTGGATCTTTGACAGTCGTTACGGGTAGTCAGAAGGTAGTGAAACTCCACAGACGTGATGGGTGTCGATATCTCAACACGATAAAACAAAAAAAAAACGATTTTCTCAACTCAAACTTCAAATAATAGAGCTATCAGCGGTCGTTGACCCCAAAAAAAAAACAACAAAATTTTTCATTTTTATTTTATAGTGATTAGATGTCGATATGCCCATCATGACCCTGTAGGTACAGTAAAAAATACAGAAAAACTTACTTCTGATTCCCAAGATCAATCTCAATTCATCAGAAATGTAGTGGTCTGCGCCTGAAAAGATACATTGAATATTTAACCAAAAGGCAAACAAGATTTTCCTAAAGAAATACCTACATTCTCCATAGAATCACTACCCTGCACCCTAATTGCGTAACACACGATCAATCGGAATCGGTTTCATTTTGACAGTTCAACAACATTCATTGCGTTATTTACGTTGTTGAGCAGACAGTATGACACATTTTTTGAATATATGAAGCAATGGATTAGCAATATCCTTCAAAATGATTCAGATTGAGATTGATTGTGTGTTACGCAATTAGGGCGCTGTCCATTAGGTAAACCGTTTTTTGACAGATGGAACTAGTGACTGCAGCAACACACAACACATTGATTGATACACGTACGGTATTATAATGTCTGTAAGAAGCCATAAATAAGATAATTCAAAAAGATAAGGCAGTTTGTATATTTAATAAACTACGCATTTTAAAGTTAACTTTTACATAATCTGGAATATGTACGTTCTAAGACAGCTGTCAAAAAACCGTTAACCTAATGGACAGGGTATAATCAACCATCAGCGTTAATTGTTCCCACTGCTGGGGCCCAGCGGGGTAATTGACAGTTCAACAACATTCATTGCGTTATTTACGTTGTTGAGCAAACATAGTTTTCGAACATATGAAGCAATGGATTGGCAATATCCTTCAAAATCATTCAGATTTTGGTCCATAGTGTGTTACGAAATAGGCTAGTTTCCTAAAACATTCTAATTAGTCCGTCAGATAGATTATCAAAAAATATTGAACCCGTATTTTTTTTTTGTCAATTATATAAAAAAATGATGAAGATATCGCCCGTTAAAGTTCCACGTGACGTCACTTGCTTGCGCCGCTTTTACAAGCAAGCGACGTCACGACACCCAATCCCAAATTTTGACGCGCTTTATCTTTGTCATTTTTTGTTTGATTGACAAAAGAAAAAATACGTGTCCATTATTTATCGATAATCTAACTGACGGACTAATAATAATATTTTTTTACCCAGGAAACTACCCTATTAGGGTACAGGGGGCCTAAAAAGGCCACTTTAAGCAACACCTCTAAAAGCTATTCATTTCCTGAATTCCCAGCAGATCATTAGCAATTCCTCTAATTTTCGTTAAATGGTTTCACATAATAGTTTAATCACCTACAATTCATTTCATATTAATCATATTTGGTGTAAACATTGGTGGACCATGTTACGAATTTCAATACAAAACTGTCAAACAGGTAAACTGCGTGATATGGATTTCACACAGATCATATAATGAATTGTAATTTTGTGACCATTTTACGATTCATTTATTATCCTATTATGATTATGCCAAAGTGGCATGTTTAGGCCCCCCGGTGTCCGCTTGGTTGCGCAACCATACATATCTACATTTTGTTGGCAGCGAGACCTGCAGTGCGATTCTGTAACCATTTTTTTGTTTTGCGAATGGGAAATCATCAAATGACCCCTCCCGCTCTGGGTGGAGCGGAAGGGAGTGTCAGACTGTTACTGACTAAAACCCACCCGTGTTCCTTCCTTAGCCCTTTCTGTTCCAGGGCAGCGGTAACCCTTTCGGACGATCCCGCTACCGATTCTGTAACCATCTCACCGTGAAAACTTAGGTGAAGTGAGCGTGGAGTGAGCTGTCATTTCAACTAATGCTAGGGATTGACACTATTGACAGCTCACTCTAAGCTCACTTCACCTAACTTTTTACGGTGAGATTTTTACAGAATCGATCGACTGGCTGCACCACCATGGCGTCCCTGACGGCCCTTATTCACCCACCGTCCTCCCTCCTCCTGTGATGTTTCCGTCTCGCATGCCAGTCCTCCTGTTCCTCCTCGGAGGTATAATCGTTATCGTCGTGTTCGTCAGAGTGCTTCCTCGCCCTGCGGTGATGATGAGCTCTTTCGATGCCATCGTCAGCTGTAATGAAAGTTTATTTTCAGAAAAGTTAAATCAAGTACCTAACCTATACAGGGTTATTGGAAAAAACACCAACAACCTCTTAAGAGGTCATTGTACTCGTCATTATGAACAACTTTTACTATGGGACCTAACCGGAAATCGCGAAAAAAAAGTCAGCTGTTCCCTACATTTATGTTTGGTTAACTCGTCAAAAACTACTGAACGTATTTAGATGAAATTTGGCACACAGATGCTTTATAACCAGGATTTTGGATGGTTGGATTAACATATAGGATACTTTTTATCCCTATATTCCCACGGGATCGAAACTTATGCGGGTGAAACCGCGGGGCGCAGCTAGTACTAATAATAAAACTGTTTATTTGTTTGTTTGAACGCGCTAATCTCTGGAACTGTCAGTAGGATTTGAAAAATTGTTTATGCATTTGATAGCCTAATTCTTGACGAAGGCTATGGATTATTTATTTAACATCACAATATGAGTCGAGCAAAACGTAATAGCGACGGGGAGTTTTATGAAAATGTAGCTGTTATTTTAGTACCTATAGGCAGTGGCGCCGATTCCCTTGTTCACAAACTAAACTGAATTTTAGTTCAGTGCATCTTTCTCTTTTATCAAGAAAAGGACAGAAGATAAATATAAGTTTAGTCACTATCAACCACAGACTCACATATACTAACACAAATTTAAAATTAATAGCGTAATTAACTTAATAATCAATTATGTACAAACAGTATTGTGTACCTTTGCTGCGATTGAACACTGTCTCCCAAGATACAGGCTCCTGGTCTAGTTTGGGCTTCAGCATCAGTACATATATATTGTAACAAACATCCTAAGACTGTCCTTATTTAAGTACCAATGTTGAAATTTGTGTGTCAATTTTTTTTTCCTTGTCAGTTCTGTCAGCCCTGTTCTACAGTAAAACCACGTGTTTACTGTAAAGTCTATTCAAACTTATGTTTCAAATTGATGTTAATTCAAGTTAAACAAATATCAACTATATTTTAATGGTTTTTAAGTTGATTTCAGAGTGACTAGCACTATTGAAAAAGTTATAAAAATGTTTAAAGTTGTAGCGTAAAATAAACTTTATTGTGTATAGGAATTAAAGTTGTTTTTCTATAAACTCATATTTGATTACATTTTTGGCAAATAAGTCGCGAATGCAGATTAGGTACTATCGCCAAAATCTATGTATATCTGACCACTGTAAGGACTATTCCTGCTTGCAGCGCATATTATTAGTTGACCTAAAAAAGATCCTCTTTTGTTTTACTATATCATGTGCACAGAAGAAGTGCAATTCTCGTAATTTAAAACGTTCAAAATCTAGTCGCAGTCTCATCTCGGCGACAAAAAAATGTCAAAAACTTGTCAAAATGTAGGGAAATTACACGTATTTTTGACTGATTGAGACTGAGATCAGACTGTGAACGTTCCTAAAATTACGAGAATTGCCCCTCAGATATAGGTTTTGGCGATAGTACCACAGATTACTAAATAGTACGATAGTACACATCGGCCTACGAAATAACAACGTCTACGCGATCGTAGCACGGCATGGCCTACGCCGTAGGCCCGTAGCACTACACGTAGCGCACTGTCTTTTGTTTGGGAAAGTGCATCTATTTTTATTTGCGTTTAGCGCTAAAAGTATATAAAACAACATTCTGTTTCTGTCTATTATTAAAAAAGATAAAATCGGCCGTTTCCTACAAAATTACAATACCTACGCGGTCAAAATGTATTGAAGTGCAATTATTTTTTTTTTAAATAACCGGCCAAAATGTTCTATGTAGTTCAGAATCCATGGTAACAGAGGGACAATTCTCGTATATTTAAGAACGTTCACAGTCTGATCTCAGTCTCAATCTGTCAAAAATACCTCTAATTTCCCTACATTTTTGACATTGATTGTCGGCGTCGCTGAGGTGAGATTGCGACTAGATATTGAAAGTTTTTTTTAATTACGGGAATCAGCATACAGGTTGTGCGCAGATATCCCTGCAACCCTGTATTGTATAGAAATCCTACAAGACACACACATGTCGTGAATTGTAAGGCCGCGTGTCCACGGCAAGAAAAATCGCCGGGTCTATGCAAGAATTCGTGTCGTCGCACAAGACAAAAATCTTGCGCAACGCCGACGCAGTGTACACTAGTCGTGTGTAGAAACGACACGAATTCTTGCATAGACCCGGCGATTTTTCTTGCCGTGGACACGCGGCCTAATACTTCGTAGATAGATAATATTATTAGCATTAACATACATAGGTAGCATGGGGTCTTACCTGATTGTTCGGCCACTGTTAGCGTCACTTGGACCTAGAACAGAAATTATAATATTGGTACACTGATTTAAGTGCATTGGGGGCTTGTGGCTAAGTACTAACAGCCGCACGGATCGATCGATGAGGTTAAGCTACGTTTGCCGCGGTTGGTCCGTGGATGGGTGACCATCTTTACATATCAAGACCCTCCGTGCCCTAGAAAGCACGTTAAGCCGTTGCTCTCGGCTGTTTTACGTGGATGTTTGACAGTCGTTACGGGTCGTCGGAAGCCCGAAAGTCTGACAACCAGTCTTACCAAGGGGTGTCGGATTACCTAGTAACTGGGTTGTGGACTTGTGAAGGTCAGATCGGCAGCCGCGTCATGTAAAATTCTAGTATACAGCTGCATCCGGGTAGGCTGGAAACTGACCCCAACATAGTTGGGAAAAGGTTTGGCAGATGATGATGATCTAAAGAGCATCAGAAGACCCTTCAACGTCATAAATAGTAATACTTCGTCCAGCACCCAAATTGCGGAACACACTTTCAATCATAATCAGAGGGGCAATAAAATTCTCGTAACTTTAATAACGTTCACAGTCAGAAGGCTAATAATTCTCGTAATTTAAAACTTTCAAAAAGTCGCAGTCTCATCTCAGCGACAAACAAATGTCAAAAACTTGTCAAAATGTAGGGAAATTAGAAGTATTTTTTGACATCGCCGAGATGAGACTGCGACCAGATTTTGAACGTTTTAATTTACGAGAATTTACCTTCTGAGAGTTTTAGAAGGATACTGCTAATCCATTGCTGCATAGCTTTAAAAAATTCGTCTGCCCAACAATATAAATAACGCAATGAACGTATGTGAACTGTCAAAATAAAACCCACTGTGATCAATTTCATCTATCTAATAATTTTATGTGGGTTACGCAATTACCCCACAGTGCTGCCTGGGCAGTCAGCTCCGCTAACCTTGCTGACTAGCCAATATCACTGTTGAAACTGTGTGTACTCCCCGTCACTTTTCCGGGTTCATTAGAAAACCAGCGTCAGACAGCATCTGTCTGGCATTAATGCTGAAATGAACCGTTTTGGCGCAGCCGTGAGGCACACACTATTGTTGTCTGAAACATTATTTGTTATTTTATTAATTTTGTATTTTGTGTTTCACGAACTGTGTCCAAATAAACTTTTTTCTTTCTTTCTTTCTTTCAATATTTTGTAATAATTTTATGATTTAAAAGAGTGTCCGTGGAGTTTCTTGCCCGTTCTTCTCCATAGGTACGGTCACCAAGGGAGATAAGTAACCAGGGTGGTCGGATATACAAGTTTATTAATAAAATTTAATTCGATAAATTAAAATTTATTTCGAAAACAGCCATCGGTTGTCGATCGGCCTCAGTTGACTAAAGAGCCTCTCAACTACATCCGACGACCCTGGTTACTTATCTCCTTTGGTAACTGTACCTACTACGCTTTGGAATGGGCAACTAGCTTCATCTTTCTGACTGACCGAGCCCTTGGCAATTCAAAAGTGCCTGTAATTGGTTTATTTAAAATATATACCTACTTTGAGTTTTGAGTTTTAAAGGTACCATAGATATGTGTAAATGGCAAATCAGTTCCGTCCCTCCTCTACTGTGGGTGTTTTAGGAGGTACACCACTGCATACTGTGAAGGTTGTCCACCAAAGTCAACCTTATGTAGTGCAGGCTGGCTGGATAATTTAGCGCGGGTTCCTTTCGAACATTCAAGCATGTTTAGAACGGGGTGTCAAATATTTTATTAGGTTTTTGTTTAGGAAAAGTCTGTGCTAGTTTAGTCGGGAATATGTAAAGACATACCTACTGTCAATATAAACGTAAAGGAATCGTATCGTCTGTAGCGGCATCTACAAGGCCACATGCGTACAACGCGTCATACTGACGTCACGCAAATTCTGCATCTCGCAAGCAGAGTTTACCGCGCAATTAGCATATACAAACTTCCCAACATAAATCGTTGGGCAGTTGCCCGCCAGATACAAAACCCGTCTGGTTGGAGGATCTTCCCTTTTCTATAGAGTATGAGTGAACTTTACACCCTGTTCCTCATACCTCTATACGTCGTTTGGTTTGGTACCTCGAAGGGCTCATCTAGCTTTCCGCAATACCTAGGATGGTAAGAAGGTTGCGAGTAGGTACTTATTACATACTTTGATCACCAATCCGCGGCTCACAACATTAACTAACAGACTGTTATACACACCCAAGTCAAGAGATTGCTTATTTCAATGATCCAATCACAACACTTAACACGAGATTACCGTCCGTTGTGTGTATAACTCCAGCTTCCACATTGATATAATAATTCTACCTATGCCAATATTTAAGCTATAATAGCTGCAATCCTATCCCAAATAAGCCTTCCTTGTGCAGCTATTATGCCTTATTTTTCTGAATATAGTCCAAAACTCTAACCTCACTGGTTTGACTGTATTGAATGAGGAAGCTGGGGTGACGTCACTCCAGCTAACACACACTAAACGACTCATATTAAAGAAGTTTTTGTGGCAGCAAAATTAAGACTGGGAACTTTGATTGCAGCTATATTTATATTATGCTTGAAATATTGGCATAGGTAGAATTATTCTATCACATATGAGGAAGCTGGAGTTATACACACCCGTCCGTAATGGGCGTAGCCAGCCTCGGGCTCAGGCTGGGGCAGCAGTCTAAAATAATATGTAACTAGCAAACTATACCCGCGGTCTTACCCCGGTTAATATTTTCATACAAAAAGGTTACACCCTATAGCACCCTGTCCTCTAGTAGCAGTAGTTCGGTTGTTAGTCCAGTTGACCGAACTACTGAAACTTTCAGTTAAGTATAATTCGAATTATCCAAAACACTTTCTTATTGCTCATCTACCTACACCACGAAATCTTCCGTCCAAAAATGTGTCTCTAACTTCAGCCGTTTGGGCTCTGGCCCACCGTGGCTACGCCCATGCCGTCCGTTATCTTATTTTTATGTTGCTAGGTAACCATTTTAGAAACCAGCATAGCTATTCACAACTATCCGACTGGCTATCGTATCGAAAATGACATTTCGATAATGCGTAACACACTAACAATACGAATGACTTACTTTCATTTTGACAGTTCAACAACATTCATGGCGTTATTTACGTTGTTGAGCAGTCAAATTTTTCGAACATAATTATGAAGCAGTGGTTTAGCAATGTCTTTCAAAATGATTCAGATTCTGGTTGTTGGTGTTACGAAGTTTAGGCGCCGATTTAGTTTGCCCCCGACAGCAAACAGCTGTCGGTAGAGGAGAAGCTTAGAGGACTCCCGTGTTAACATAGATTGATATTCGATACGGTACGGAAGCGCATCGAGTGGTTGTGTATAGCTATGGGGGATGTTCATTTAGATTTATGTAGATATAAAGTAGCAAATTAAAGATAACATTGCTATGATTTAGGAACAGACGCCAGCAGATCAAGCTACCCAAAACTGTCAAATTTTCCCAATCAATATTGAAACTTAGTGCTTTAGCGATAAAGTGGAAAATCTATTAAAGAAATTTGACAGATTGTGGTAGCTTCATGCGCTGGCGTCTGTACAAAATTATAAAGCTTTCTTTTCGAAACTTCCGTGAATATTACGCCATATTTTGTAATTTATCCGCCGCCATCTTTGAATTCGTAAGATTTTGTATACAGCAATTCAGTCTTTTCTTCGCCACAAAACTCCTTGGTGGCTTTTTGAGACAAGACAAGTTGGTCCTGCACCCTAATTGCGTAACACACAATCAATCTCAATCTGAATCATTTTGAAGGATATTGCTAATCCATTGCTTCATATTTTCAAAAAATGTGTCATGACTGTGTCTGCTCATCAACGTAAATAACGCAATGAATGTTGTTGAACTGTCAAAATGAAACCGATTCCGATTGATCGCGTGTTACACAATTAGGGTGCTGCTTGTTGCCTAGTCTATGTAATTTTAAACTTACCTTACACATTCAGAATGGATTCCAAAGAGGTTGTCCTTTTTCTGACCACATCACTACAATAAACACTCGTTTTTAACAGAAACATGAAGCACTAGAATTTCCATTTGGTTTCACAGAGATGAAAATGCAAGACCTCATTTGCTATACCTGCTTCATTTCAGAACACTTAAGAATTTGTCCATTTTACAAAACGTTGGTAGCCTGCATTGACGTATGTAATCCTTACAAAGGTGCAGATGATAAAAACAAGATAGAACTAAGCAGTGCCCAAGAAAGTGACTCTTAAAATGAAAGCATTACCAACACACATACTTTTAAATTTTCTTTCCTCTAATTTCGACCAAGACATACTTTATACATTCACTATTATTCCTTTACTTGTACAAAAGAACTCTACCAAAATGCTGAACCAAAAACCGCAGAAAACCCAGGCAATTTTTTCATCAATGAATTCCAAACCAACTAAGTTCCGTGCCCTACTTTTCCGCATAAAACCAGCTCTCCCTTCAGACAACACACTGTATTTACACACATGTAGGTATACGTAGGTACCTATCATACACGCACACACGTAAAACAAACAAAAGAACATCATATTTAAGTACTTACAAGTAACAGAGGTACTAATGTCAATCCAATTATCAAACGCATTTCGTTAAGTTATAATTTTAACACTCTTTCAAGTGGACAGACAAAAACTATCTGCTAACCACTGTGCATTTACTTTAATTTGACAAGATTTATATAATTTTATATACAAATACAGAACAGCTGTGCAAACGCCATATTGGAATTCGTTAAATACTAATTTTCATTCGGTTGTGACGTGGTTGTACAGTTCCAAGATCTTTGGGTAAGAACTGTGGAGATTAGGTAGGTATAGCCTATTTTACTCTAACATGCGACCTCCGCGAGTCCGTTAAAAGTTCATCATCATTACATTATCATTTCAGCCGAAAGACGTCCACTGCTGGACATAAGCCTCCCCAAGCACCTCCACTTCGACCGGTTATGTGCTTCTCGCATCCAACGGGTTCCTGCGGCCTTCACAAGGTCGTCGGTCCACCTTGTGGGAGGCCTTCCAACGCTTAGTCTTAGACCAATGCGTGTTGCCAGTGATGACCTATGGCACCGAAACGTGGTCGCTCACAATGGGCCTTATTAGAAGGCTTAAAGTCACTCTAAGGGCAACGGAGAGGACTATGCTTGGAGTTTTCCTGCGTGATCGTTAAAAGTTTTTGGCAAGAAATACGAGACAGGGGTTTGTGGCTAAGAAATAACAGTCGCACGGTTCGATCGATCAGGTTAAGCTACGCTTGCCGCGTATGGGTGACCATGTTTACATACCAAGACCCCTCCAAGCCTCGGAAGGCACGTTAACCTGTTGGTCCCAGCTGTCATTCATGGAGTATGCTTTGCGACATAGCTCCAGTTTCACACCCTACTGCCGTTCCGTCAAGGTAGCCCCACTTTACCGGTTGGACTTACATCTTCCCACTTGTGTCCGGAGACGGTTCAGGAACTTCCAAATGTACCACGGTAGGTTACACCCTGGAGGGAGATACTCCTTTGAGGTAGATATTAAGTAGGAGGGGGAAGAGCATCCTGCCACAGTTTGCAACGAAAACAGCAGCATCCCAATACGTCAATCTCTTTCAATCACAATCTGAATGATTTTGAAGGATATTGCTAATCCATTGCTTCATATGTTCGAAAAATTTGGTCGCTCAACAACGTAAATAACGCAAAGTACTACATAGTTAACGATAATTTCTGTTGTGTGGAACGAATTTAACATCGAAACTCCAAGAATAATTGGTAGGTAATTTAATTCTACGTAAAAGGTTGCACAGCTGTATAAATAAGACGGTGTGTTTTGCAATATAATAATACCTACTAGCTTCTGCACGTCCGCGTTAAAAAACTCAAACTCAAACTCGAAAGTATTTATTTCAATTAAACCAATTACATACAGGCACTTTTGAATTTTCAAGGGGTCGGTCACTCAGAAAAATGAAGCGAGTTGCCCATTACAAAGCGTAGGTATAGTAAACTCATCTAATTCTGTGACTCGCCTAATTCGGTGATATTTGGTTTTGAATTTGGACTTTATCACAGAGGCTTAAGGTTGTATTTCAAACCATTGATTTCACTCGTATAGCCCTATGATAGCGCTCAAACCAAATATCACCGAATTAGGCGAGTCACAGAATTAGATGAGTTTACCCTACCTATGGAAAAGAACGGGCAAGAAACTCCATGGACACTCTTTTAAATTAAAATAATATGGTTACAAAGCATTGGTTACATCATTCATGTTAGAAATTATGCATGTGAGAACGATGCAGAACGCGTCCGTAAAGAAAAGATAAAAAAAAAATTCACATATTAAATGTTAGTTTAAACAGAGTGGCGATTAGGTTATCACATTAAATAATACAGCGGTCATTACAAGTTGTTAAAAGTCTGTTAAAATAATAAAATTTTACTAAAAATAGAAAAAAGAACAAATAAAATAATTAGCGTAAAAATTGTCATGAAATAAACCATCCTTGATAATAAGTCACTGACACGCGTGAGGCAATGGTATCAAGAATTCAACACAAACTTTACGTTATCGTTATACTAAGTAAACACAAATTAAGTTTAATGTTGTTAGGTAAAAACGAAAAAAAGGTCCCACGACTAAAATATAAATTGTTATTAATTCTTTTAATTGTGTATGTCTAATATACGTTATGTAGGTAGAATACGTGGTTTCAATTCATGTGATAACCTAATCGCCACACTGTATAATGTAAATATGTATATTTTTAATAAATAGTAATTAGAATTAAATAATTTTAATGTTAAATTAAATTAAAATAAGCCAAGTAAATTACTTGTTCCTCTGACCCACCGTCGGAGGAACAAGAAATCGCATCACGCTCACGCTTAGCGTTTTTTTTTTACTTTTTCCTTATGCTCAGCTCCTAAGAGCCATAGCGTGATGTTTAATAACCTATAGCCTTCCTCAAGAACTGGGGTCTACTCCGAAGTGCAAAGTGCGAATGTTCGGATCGGACCGACACATGGCCGAACCGAATATTATTGAACACTGCGAAAAAAGTTCGGATTGGCTCAGTTGCGTCGGGACGATAGTCAATATTCGAAAGAGCGTAGGAGTGTAGGACCGGGACCGACCGAACGAAATAGTAACTTCGTAGCAAGAAACGGCCGAACATTCGGCCGATACTACTTCGGAGTAGACCCCCTGGCCTATCTTTAAAATAATTTTTCAAATCCGATTAGTAGTTCCAGAGATTACCGCGTTCAAACAAACGAACTCTTCAGCCATTAGATGTAGATTTTAAAGTTCTTTTGACCTCTTCAGACTTTCTGTGTGGGATATCTGCAATACCAGAAGCAATGCCATGTGTCTCTAATCATAGACAGGGCGCGGCGGGATCGTCCGAAAGGGTTACCGCTGCCCTAGAACAGAAAGGGCTAAGGAAGGAACACGGGTGGGTTTTAGTCAGTAAGAGTCTGACACTCCCTTCCGCTCCACCCAGAGCGGGAGGGGTCATTTGATGATTTCCCATCCAAAAAAAAAAAATCATAGACAGGGTGGCAGGACCAACGACAGGCAACAGGTTACCATGGATTCAGTAGGTACATGATTCGGAACGGAGAAAAATTTCTACGCTAAGGGGTCGAGAATCATGTGCTGAATTCATGGTTACAGTTTGCGCGTTGATGTCCCTGCCACCCCGAATATGTATAGGTATATATTTTATGTTTTTATCTCTTAGAATAATTGTAAGCCTGGTTGTCAGACTTTCGGGCTTCTGACGACTCGTAACGACTGTCAAATGACAATCCACGAATGACAGCCGGGACCAATGTCTTAACTTGCTTTTCGAGGCACGGAGGGGTGTCGGTATGTAAAGCGTATATATAGCTTAACGCGATCGAAAGATCCGTGCGGCTTTTTAAAATGATTGTGTAATACATTTGTACTACAAATATTTACACGTCGATTATATTTAAAAAAAAAAACGAGTTGCAAGATTCCACCCGAACAAACATACCTACATGCAAGTTAAAGCTTGCAAAAACAGATGAGGTCGGCGCGGCGTTTCCTTACTGACTGACTGAGTAGAACGCCCGAAACAAACTCAGAGACCTTTTAAAGTCCAGACATAATCTTGGTCAGATCATGAAGACCAAGATTATGAAGATAAAGATTGGTGTCTGAACTGGTATTTTGAGAAAAGAACCACACAGATTGATTGGACTTGTCCAGTCAGTGCACGCATTTGTCAGTAATCATGCAGCTCAACTCAGGGAGTTAAGTATTGAAATTATTAGCCACGATAGGTAAATGATTTATGAATAATAATTAAGTATAAAACTCACTCTTACACGACCAATAATTACTACAAATACAATTTAATGTTAATATTGTAACAACCGTATTTGTATTGAAAGACTACGTCATGACCACTTTATTGTTTTATCAAAGATGGGCGTCTTTGTTATTTTGTGTTGGTACAACACGGCCGGGGAGCGTGAAACACATATCTGTATATGAGCCAGCCCTGGATGGTGCTGAATAGTACGCAGAGAATGGCGCCGATTCCCTTGTTCACAAACTAAACTAAATTTAAGTTCAGTGGATCTTTTTCTTTCAGTATAACTATGAAAAGGACAGAGATAAATATTAGATTAGTCCTGTCAAATAAAGATACTCCATATACAGTTTAGACGTGATTGAAAACATGGCTACTAAAAATACGTCAATTTAAGTCAGACGCTGACTAATTTGACAGGACTAAACTAATATTTATCTTCTGTCCTTTTCTTAATGAAATAGAAAGAAAAAGATGCACTGCACTTAAATTTAGTTTAGTTTGTGAACAAGGGAATCGGCGCCATTGTCCTGCACAATTTTTAAAACAACCATTCAAATTTGTTTCGAGCCAGCACCTTAGTTCATAGAGTTGGGCCAACTCTGTGCTGTCGCTGCGGAACCAAACTAGTTAGTTTAGGTTCATTATTTAAAAAAAATGGTTAGGTTAAAACTGTGACCCCCTAACCCAGAAACGACTATCATCATAGCTTTTTCCCAACTATGTTGGGGTCGGCTTCCAGTCTAACCGGATGCAGCTGAATACTAGTATTTTACATGAAGCGACTGCCTATCTGACCTCCACAACCCAGTTACTGGGTAATACGATACCCCTAGGTAAGACTAGTTGTCAGACATTCGGGCTACAGACGACCCGTAACGACTGTCAAAGATCCACGAATGACAGAAACGGCAATATAGAAAAAAATATATGTAAAAAATATAATGTTCCCACTGCCATGCCGGCCACAGGCCTCTTCTCTGAGAGGGAGGGGGCCATAATCCACCACGCAGGCCCAGTGCAGGTTGGTCACATGTGATGTAGGTTAAAAGAAACAACAAAATATACATTTTAAAATAATTTATTTTCTTTAATACACTTTGGTACATGCCTATAGGTACACATTATGTATTTAAAATTATTATATCTTTGATTAAATATCAACCTTTTAACGTTTCACTATCGTAATTGTCAATTCATATTCTAGCGAAAGCACTGAAACTGAAAGAAGGTGAAGGGCGTTCGATAAGTGCTGATTCTCAGCCTAATTCGAATAAATTACTTTTAATTTTGATTTAAAGTCAAAATGTAACACTTTTTTTCTGTCTAGCTCTCACTTGCCAAGTGTGCAGAAGCGAAAGGAGCTTCGTCCGAACCGGGTGCCCCACGACACCTCGCCACTGTTTTTTTTCAAGTATTTTTTTATTAATATTTTTATATTTTAACATAAACTGACAATTACAATAACATCAATTCTCTACTAATTACATAGACAGTCATCATTAGAAAATGACAGCGGTACACTGGTCTAACTCACATGTCCACGAAGAAGAATATAAAGGTCCAGAACAACTCACGGCTAAGCTATGCGCGTTACTTAGATGTGTTATTCTGTATAATCTATAATAAAGTTTCATCAAAATCCGTCCTCACCAACTTTTGCGTTGTTTAGGATGCGAAAGTGTATTGTTGGTTTCTCCGTGGGTCGCAGTCGACGATCACTTCTACATTTTCATACAAAGCGAAGCTAACAAAACGTGCGTAGCTTAGCTGGGCTGCTGTGGAGCGACGCCTTAATCGGATGAGTGCCGTAATTACAGTCTCGCGTGGCTCCACGTTCATATGAAGGGTTAATTACTTAGTAAACTGTGGCTTAGACCAGCCTAGCGCAGTTTCAACAAGCCCTTGATAAACAACTACCCATATTTAATCAACGATCACAAGATATGATTCAATAATTAACTCGAATTACATAAAAACTATGCTCGACTAAAAAATAGTCTTAAAATAAGAGAAAAAAAATGCTTTTTGAGACTAAGAATTTTGTAAACAAATTCAACTAAGCGTAATGAGTGCACATTTTTCGTGCATTTTGACAAGTTGAGTTTTATTTTGTGCAATTTTGTGCAATGTGGTGGAGTTACATAAGTACCGGTTTTACTCTAAACATTGATACAAGATACAGTTTTTATTGATTTAAAATTAATTTGTGACAAATGTACTAGCAGTTTTAAAATGCACTGATCAACAAAATATTTTGCAATATTGTGAAATATTACGACTTGTCTTTTGACCAAGAGAATCTTTCAGATTAAATAACTTTAAACTAAGCTTGCACAGACGCCAGCACATCAAGCTACCAGAAACTGTCAATTGTCCCAATCAAACTTAAAGAAATTTAGCATTAAGTTTAAGTTTGATTGGGACAATATTGACAATTGAAATTTCAGAAAAGAAATTTGACAGATTGTAGTAGCTTGTAGTGCTAGAGTCTGTATGTTTCTTGTCTTATGTGAGAACACAGATAGATATCACCTTTTACAGCCCGACCGTCGAGAGAATGCGTTCCTGACACCCGTCAGAGCGACAATTCTTGTAGTTAATAAAGATCAAATTCGCAAAACATGTATTCGTTTGTATGAAACTGATAGGTGTTAATAACGCATTCTCTCGTCGGCCGAACCGTAGACTTAATTTTCTTAATACCTGTTATTTATTTTATTTCGTGCAATACACTTCCTGATCAGTGCAATTTGTCAACTTTTACAGAATAATACAGTCTACCGTAATTAAACACAGGATTTTGTGCAATTTAACAACTTTTTTGTGCAATCTGACAAAATTACATTAACAGATACTTTGAGACTTGTGCAAATTGTGCACTCGGGCTTAACAACGAAAACTACAGCTAATAAGAGAAAAAAATATAATAAAAAAATAAATTCTAATAAATGTATAATAACTTTGGTAATTTTTGTCGTAATCATTAAAAATAGAGAGAAGTCTGAATTATCAATTAAAAAATATTTAGTACTGTGGCTTGGTAGCATTACGATCATTTGCAGTACTTTTTATCTCACGACGGAACACCCGCTTTA
Organism: Apamea crenata; assembly: GCA_949629185.1. Lineage (NCBI taxonomy): Eukaryota > Metazoa > Arthropoda > Insecta > Lepidoptera > Noctuidae > Apamea > Apamea crenata. Next base: position 6,474,798 of record OX451382.1, on the reverse strand, counting down.
CTTGTGGTAGCCCAGTGTACAAACACGCTGTTAATGTGTGCGTAAAAACGAGTAGTGTCAACACATAACACACACTTCCGACTTCGCCATTCTCTCGGACAGAACCGAGAGCTCCTGCGCTCACACACACATTCACAACGTGTTTGTACACTTGGTGACCACAAGTAAAGCGAGCGTCGCTCCGTGAGATAAACATACTGTATGAGGACACCGACATGTCTTAGCCATATTCAAAATATGCAGCAACGACGATTGTTCCCTTTTAAAATTAGTCAGCGCCTGAAGTAAATTGACGTATTTTTAGTAGCCATGTTTTTAATCACGTCTAAACTGTATAGTGGAGTATCTTAATTTGACAGGACTAAACTAATATTTACCTCCTGTACTTTTCTTAATGAAATAGAAAGACAAAGATGCACTGAACTTAAATTTAGTTTAGTTTGTGAACAAGGGAATCGGCGCCACTGTCGATTAGGGCAAAGAAGTTTCTAGGGCAGGCATTACCCACCCTGGACCCCCCCCCCCCCCTAGCTACGACCATGCCTAACCCCTTCGAGGAATACAGGAGGAATGTTATACACATATTTTTAGGTTGTATGTGTAATATCACACCACAGTACTCGATTATTTTTGTCTTATTCCTTCCTAATTAAATATAAATTTTCTAACATCAATGGTGTCACACGGAGGGCGAAACATTTGAATTTAAATTAAAGAGTAGACTAGTTATGGAAGACTAAAAACTAAGATTTGCGATGCTGCAAGTTCCAGTAAATGACATGCATCGTGTAAACACTGTTTGACGGTTTCAAGATTACCTTATACGAAGAGATAATACTGAACTGAGGGGCAATTCTCGTAATTAACCATAACACAAGCATTAGGTTGCTTAGCTTGGGACAAATGGTGCTGTGTGAAATGTCCAGGGATATTATTATATTATATTATTATTATTAATTTTAAGACCGTTCACAGTCTGATCTCAGTCTCAATCTGTCAAAAAATACTTCTAATTTCCCTGCATTTTGACAAGTGTTTGACATTTTTTTGTCGCTGAGATGAGACTGCGACTAGATTTTGAACGTTTTAAATTACGAGAATTGGCCTTCTGGTCTAGTTGAAAACCAGCGTCAGGCACTAGTTGTCTGGCATTTTTGCTGAACTGGGCCTTTTTGGTGCAGCCGTGAGGCACACTTTCCTGCTAATTTCTTACATCGAACTTTACACTCTTCATTTGTTATTATCTGATGTATGTATCTGGTGTGTTGTGTGTCTTTTGGTTCAGATCAGACGGGTCTGAAACTAGAACTGGCGATGTCAGCGTCAGATGGTATACCTTGTACCTTGTCATCTGACATTATTCTGAGCTGGGGCATTATAAACATGTTTTTTTTTTGCTATAATGCCAATGTACGCATTTTTTTCTTTCTTTCGATATATGGCAGACTTAATACAAACGCTATAGTTTTCGAATACTATTTTTGTACGGCATCTTTTGTAATTTCTAATTGTATAACCTTTGGTCCTTTTAATCGTTTTTATTTTAGTAAATCGGTGGGTAGTAATTTTTTAGGTTTTAGTAAAATCTTTGGTCACGAGTGTTTTAGTAAAAAATAAGTTGCTTAAGAAAAAATGTATGAATAAAAATGATTTTTAGCAAAAAATTAACATAATTTTTTCTCCGTTTCATTTTGCACAAAATTAAAAGTAATTTTCAAATGTTTTCCCCCTCAGTGTGATTCTACTAGCCTAGTATTAAGGAACATACGACGATATAACTACGATTTGATTTAAGAATTTTCTTCATAAACGTTTATTATACCCTGTCCATTAGGTTGACCGTTTTTTGACAGCTGTCTTAGAACGTACACATTCCAGATTACGTAAAAGTTAACTTTAAAATGCGCAATAAAATAAATAAATAAACTGCCTTATCTTATTGAATTGTCTTAATTATGGCTTCTTACAGACATTGTAATACCGTACGTGTATCAATCAATGTATTGTGTGTTGCTGCAATCACTAGTACCATCTGTCAAAAAACAGTTTACCTAATGGACAGGGTATAGTCAATGTCACTCGAACGCCAAGAACCTTGTAACACTGTACAGGGTTTAATTAAATTAGCTAGCGAAACTTCTCAGGCTTGATGGGTATCAATATCTAAACATGATAAAAAAAAAATCAAATTCAAACTACACGACCTGAGGTCGATGAGGCCGTTGACCCCGTACTTTTGTCTTTGAAGTTTCGCTGTCAGGCACTATTTTCATCACTCTTACAACACACTGTACAGTTTATATTTGCAGAATATGTTGTGTACTTTTTAGTCTGTGCTAAAAAAATTGTTTTCTTTCTTCCTAATTTAATTTGACTTTTGTATAATAATTATCGTGTCGTAATCGTATCGTCGTCCTGTCGAAGCTAAAATCTTAACCAACCACAAATACAGGGTTATTTGTAAAACACCAACAACCTCTTAAGAGGTCATTGTACTCATCATTATGAACAACTTTTACTAAAGGACCAAACCTGAAATCGCGAAAATAAAAATCAGCTGCTCCCTACATTTCGACGAGTTATGCGAACGTAAATGTAGGGAACAGCTGATTTTTTTTTTTACAAGTAACCCTGTATATAACAATACCTTTGAAGGAAGCGACTGTTACCTACTTTATTTAGATGAAGATTTTATACAAGAGAAGATAGTATCGTAGCTCAATTAAACCCTTATTAAATGTGACTTAAACAAAACTGTTCAACGCTCGTGCCTTCTCTGTGTCAGAAGAGTCCATTGCATGGGACAATACAGACTGGTTTTTTTTTTTTTAATTATAAACCGCTTGCGAAATTCGTACTATATGTATGTCGCAGCCATCTGGTTTAATTAGCCGTTTTGTCAACCGCCTTGTCTTTTAACCAAACGGCGGCCGTTCAATTAACGGCCTGAATGATATTCAATAAATTATAGTTTAGGTTGGAATTGTAACCAATCACGTGCGAGCAGAGTTGGTCGCATTAACTAAGCCAGGGCACCCCGACCAGATGGGTTAGGTTAGAACTGTGATCAACCGCGTGCGAGCCGAGAGTGCGAAGCGAGTCGAGCACTAACGCTAATTTAACCAGTTGGCTGCGACATACACATCACTACCTACCCCTTCGAAGAATACAGGCGTAGTGTTTGTTATGCAAATTTTTCTTTAGCGAATTTGCCTGTGTTGGATAATTTCTTTTTTTTTTTTACATTCCAAAACTTGCTTTCTATTTTTATGAGGTTAATAAAACCGTTTTTTGACTTTCAGACGCCAATTTTTTTTGCTTGTGCTGTAACTGTAGAATTGCGCCTAAATACTCATCTGAAGCGTCGACAACCACATCATTGCTTATCGCAATGATGTGGTCGTCGACACTTGCCTAGAAGTAACCTATTCTGGAACACAGAGCCAGGCATCGAGTTCCACTCCTTCATCATCTGCCTAACCTTTTCCCAACTATGTCGGGGTCGGCTTCCAGTCTAACCGGATGCAGCTGAATACCAGTACCTATAAGGAGCGACTGCCTATCTAATCTCCACAACACAGTTACTGAGTAACACGATACTCCTTAGTAAGGCTGGTTGTCAAGACTTTCGGGCTTCTGACGACCCGTAACGACGGTCAGATTTTACGAATTATATTACCTTCTCTTGTATTAGAATCTTTTCACATTAAATTCTAGTATCACCTAAAATCTAAACACGACTATATTATAAGACATATTTACAACAGTAATTTTTTATTCAATTTTTAAAAACACGAGTTTTTTCTTTTTAAAAACAAAAACGGGCAGTATCTCTTTTAAACAGTCTTTTTTTTTGTCAATTTGTATTTTTTTTTAAACAATAACTTTGGCTGCGAAAGTCTATGGGATAATTAAAGAAAAAATTGTTCGTTTTTTTTTTTGTTAAGATTTTTTCGAGATGCATCTGATTGTTCGAATATAGGGCCAAATTAGATTGACTAGCAAACCTTAACAGACGTGATGGGTATCGTTATCAAATCATGATAAAACTAAATTAAAAAAAAACAATTTTTATAAACTCATATTTTTTGGTGAGGCGAAAGTATGTAATTACTGCTGTCCCTTGTTGGCCCAGTGGTTTACGAGTTGTAAGTCGTAGGTTTGAACCCAGACAGGCACTTTAAGTAAATTATTTCATCACCACTGCTCTCAAACGGCGATGGAAAACATCGTGAGGAAACCGGCATGTCCTAGAACCGAAAATTCGAAGACATGTGACATCACACGAACCCTGGGCCCGCGTGGTAGATTACAGCCCACTCCCTCTCACAGAGAGGAGGCCTGTGTCCCAGCAGTGGGAACATTATAGGCTGATTATTATTACTATTGACTCGATACCTGTGACTTCTGTTAAGTTTCGCTAGATAATTGAATTTGACCCTGTACAGTAGCCTCTAGATTCGTGACGACAATATCGTGGACGTCACAGGGATGTAAATATTATGGAAATACATGAAGACGCTTTTCAATTTCCGTCACACGATTAGTTAATCTGGGGAGCTTGTTGCGCCACTTCTTCACAGCGAAAGCACTAGGAAGTGGTGAAGGGCGAGCGTGCCGAGGGACTGTTTTATTAATTTTGACGTTCGGAAAGTTCTGATTCTCAGCCTTATTTGAATAAATGACTTTTGATTTTGATTATAACGACGCTATACTTTAGGTTGTAAATAGTTTTAGGGCTGATTTTTCAATCATCTGATAACTTTATTCGAGGAATAATTTTTCAATCAACTGATAACTTTATTCGAGGAATAATTTTTCAATCATCTGATAACTTTATTCGAGGAATAATTTTGAAATTTTGACAGTTAATTCATACAAAAACTGTCAAACGTCAATTTTATTCTTCGAATAAAAGTTATCTGGCGATGGGGAAATCAGCCTTTAGGATTTAATTTTGTTATTTTAGTTTTAGCTTGTAAATTGTAATTGTTGTATTTTTGTGAATAAATATTTAACGTGCACGTATTTCCATATATTTCATGGACGTGGTCGTCCACTATAGATCGTGACGTTAGAATTTGTAAAAGCGTACAATCAGTCGCAATCCCCATATTTTTACAAAAACAATTGTTTAACTCTACTTAACATATAATATTAATTATTGCAGTTTAAGAGCATGCGCAATGGCAATTGCCTGTCTTCCTAATATCATTGTTATTTTATACTATACCCTGTCCATTAGGTTAACGGTTTTTTGACAGCTGTCTTAGAACGTACATATTCCAGATTACGTAAAAGTTAACTTTAAAATGCGTAATAAAATAAATATATAAACTGCCTTATCTTATTGAATTATCTTATTTATGGCTTCTTACAGACATTATAATACCGTACGTGTATCAATCAATGTGTTGTGTGTTGCTGCAGTCACTAGTTCCATCTGTCAAAAAACGGTTTACCTAATGGACAGGGTAGAACGAAAGACTTAAGCCTTCTTTTGTATGAGAAGTGCTCCCAGTCTCTGGAAGGATTAATAGAATCTATCCATATACATAAGCGCCATGCCATTGTGCCCTCAGCGTCACCGATAACGCCGTGAAATTGGCGAAGTTTGTGTACCTACTCCAAATTTATGAACTTTTTCGAACGGGAAATAAACACATCGGCACCCTTATTGTGTAGCACACTATCAATCCAGATGTGAATCATTCCGAAGGATATTGCTAATCATTTAACTTTTCATTAAGTATTTGCCACACGTACTGCTATTAATGTTCCTAGCGATTAGCTCTTTTTTTTTTCTTAAACTTCTATGCCTACTTGTGGACAGCGTTGTGGGTTGCTTTATAACCAAATTGCTGTTTTGTTAAACTAGTTGCAAGTCCTTATAATGTAACTGCTTGCCGTTTCTCTCAATAAAAACAATACGTTCGAAAAAATTGTCTGCTCAGTAAATAACGCAATGAATTTTGTTGAACTGTTAAAATGAAACGCATTTCTACTGATAGTGTCTTGCACAATTACCCCGCGAGAGTAAGGACAGCTGTCGAATCGTGTTGTCATACATTCTTTGTTCGGGCCCCGAACTAATCTTATATCCGTAACAGTGTAGGCGACGCCCATAAAATCGGCCGAAACTTCGTGCGTAGAGAGAAGGCCACCTGGCTCAATTAGACGTGAATTAGACTCCCAGAAACCTGGGGGCCTAAAAAGGCCACTTTGGCAGAATCATAAAATAGGATAACAATATGTATCATATTAAAAATTGTAAAATTGTCACAAACTGACAATTCATAATATGATCTGTGTGCAATTCATATCACGCAATTTACCTGTTTGACAGTTTTGTATGGAAATTCGTAAAATGGTCCACCAATGTTTACACCAAATATGATTGATATGAAATGAATTGTAGGTGATTAAACTATTATGTGTAACCATTTAACGAAAATTAGAGGAATTGCTAATGATCTGCTGGGAATTCAGGAAATGAATAGCTTTTAGAGGTATTGCTTAAAGTGGCCTTTTTAGGCCCCGAGGAGTTTGGGTAACCACTGTGTCGATCAGGGCCCGTTAGATGGCAATAGGAGCGCCTCTTTGCAATTGGGACTTATTACACCACTGGCGCAATGTGATCATACTATACACATCTGCCTACCCCCTCGGGAAATACAGGCGCTATGTTATGTACTTTTTGTCGTCAAAACATTCAGGGTCAAATTAAATTAGCTAGCGAAACTCTGCAGACGTGATGGGTATACCTAAACACAATAAAACTAAAATATAGTTCATGTTTCTTTAGAGTCAACGACCGCTGGCTTCGAAGTATGAGATGTGGAAATCTGTTTTCTTTTGTTTATTTATCTTAATACGAGCTTCCCGCGACTTCGTCCGCGTGAAGCAACTTTCTTTTTTTCCGTAAGAACCGTCTACAAATTATTAGAAAACTTAATGAAATCGGTAAAGTCGTTCTCAAGTTATGGCGTGACCAAGGGAAATAGGGATTCATTTTTATATATATAGATAGCTCTATATTTCTTCTGTACGTGTGTTTGTCACCTAACTCCTCCTGAACAGCTGGACCGATTTGGATGAAATTTTGAGTGTATATTTCAATTTAAACCATTCAGGAACCGAATGGTTTGAATACACAATTTTACTCGGTAGGTGGCGCTGCTTATTCGGGCAGGACGACGTCTGCCGGGTTCGCTAGTTATTAATATATAAGTACTTTATTGTACATCACAAAAAAAAAATTGATCGAACAATAAAAATATACAACGGACGGCCTGTTTTATCGTATATATCCATCACGTGTGTGAAGGTTCGCTAGCTAATTTAATTTGACCCCATAATATTCTTTTTCACTAATGAAATACTAATAGCTAATTTAGACAGGCAACTGTAATTGCTTTCTACGATCTTCAAAACCGTAGTCGAATCACATTTATTCATTTATATAATATAAATATTTATTTTTGTATTATTTTACATAGTTTTATACATTTTTGTCTATAGAGAGCAAATAAAGACTTGCTATGATAATGTCTAAATTATATTTTAATGAACCCCTTAATTTATTAAAAAAAAAAAAAGTTTTAAACTGTTTTTAGGATTTTTTTAGTCCTACGGGGTAGTTGCGTAACACACTATCAGCAGCAATCGGTTTCATTTTGACAGTTCAACAACATTCATTGCGTTATTTACGTTGTTGAGCAGACACATTTTCCGAACATTTGAAGCAATGGATTAGCAAAATGAATCAGATTGTGATCGATAGTGTTACGCAAATACGGTGCTGCAGTCTGCGGGCATAGAGCGAGTTTTTCTACCTACTCGATGGCGTTAACGAAAACTCAGATTTGTATGGAATGACAGCAGTGCTATCGAGTTTCCACTAGATGGCGCTGCTCTAATACCGTACAAATCTGCGTTTACCGTCACGCGATCGAGTAGGTAAAAAACTCGCATTACGCCCTCTGGAGAGAAGAATTGTACTGATATTTAAATAAATAAAGGGGTATATTTTAAAATTCCGTAATTTTGCTTTTGTAATGATTACATTATTATTCCGTCTTTTTGTTCAAGAAATAGGCAAAAGAATAGTCAAACTGAAAACCCGATATTTCACTAATGCCTGATTTTTCCAACGCCAGATAATTTTATTCGAGGAATAATTTTGAATTTTTGACAGTTCCATACAAAATCTGGCAGACGTCAGTTTTATTCCTCGAATAAAAGTTATCTGGGCTGATTTCTCAATAATCTGATAAATTTATTCGAGGAATAACTTTGAATTTTTGACAGTTATTTCATACCAAATCTGTCAAACGTCAATTTTATTCCTTGAATAAAATTTATTTGGCGATGGAAAAATTTGCCATCTCTCTCCGATGAATCAAATCGCGTTTTTACGTCATAATTCATACGTTTTTGGATTTTCAGAAATTCGATATTTCAGAGACCGATTCAGATGAAATTTCGAGTTTTCAGATCGAAAATGAAGCCTAGAAGATTTGACTGTTTTTTAGTAAGTATATATACATAATATAATTAGAGTTATATGCTTTCTCTAATACACATTTTAAGCTAGAAGTCTATTTAAAAGAGTATGTTGATAGAAACAACGTGTTACTGAGTAAATAGAGATGATGTTTATACTTTACGGAATAAACAAAGTTTAAAAAAAAAGAAATTTCTCTTCTCCATGGAAAAGGGAAGTCTGGTGGGCTACTGCCCGACGATTGATGTCGGGACGTTGTATACAGGGTTATTGGTAAAACAATAACAAACTTGCAGGACTGGATTGCTAACATCATAAACAACAACTTTTGTTCTATAACTTACACACATTCCTATCAACACACCCGCACAAAAAATATCAACATACGATTCAAAACTTAATTTTACAATGAGTATTTTCAATTTTAAACCACTAGCGCCACAGTGGCGTGTAGTAGAACTAAACTAAAGCACACTAGCGCCACAAACAGACTTGACCGCATTAGCGCCACAGCGGCGAGTAGTGAGAACTAAATAATATTTTTGTTTTATCAATACAATTTCTGTAACAATATCAATGCCATTTAGGCGCCAAAAGTTCTTCGACCAGTCCTGTCAGCTATTTTACTTCTGACAGCTGCAAACCAAAGCAACCTTAACATAACGAGAATAAAGCTCACTGTGATTTTGACAGACTTGACAGTTGCAGGAAACCAACAGCAACCTCATTGCCACGAGATTAAAGATCATATTGGCAGTGATAGAAAATCAGAAGTGAAATTAATGTGAATGGACTGTAGCACTCTAGACTCGTATTGACTGGGGGCTGCCACCAGCTCTTATAGCAGGGCAGAAGAACAGCACAGCTTTTTTGTACTAAGTCATAGAACAAACAAGCAGTGCAATCAGATATCCTAGCTTGAAAAACTAACCTCGAACAAACCATTATGGACAGTCACGAGCAAAAGTATGTATACACTCGGCTTTATTAAAAAACGATTTACTCCTTTATTTTTGAATGAAATATTATGTTGTTACGAACATCGCATTTTCGAACCCATAGGTTTATGCAATGTGTCGCATTTCAACGTTGCAATCGTTGTTTCACGAAAAAATCGCAATTGAAAGTTGCCAAGTGTTGACATATTGGTGCTCGTGACTGGACATCAAATAAGTCGTTTCACAAGAACATTTAACTTGCCTGAACTGTGACCGGTCCGACATTAAACGGCTGTCTCCGGAACATAAACAGCTAACTTCACGGCCTGTAGTAGAACTATACAGTCTTGCAGTAGTGGCGCCACGGTGCGGCGAATAGCATAACTAATAGAGTTGTTTCAAGCCTCCTTGGTTGGTTTTTGACGTTTTTTTTTTCTTTATTAGTTGGCTGAAGCCTCTTTGCGTGCTGTAAAGGATACTATTGAACGTATACCTTTTACTGAAGTCTGAAAGAAAAAAAAGAGAAGTTCTGAAAATGAGAATATGCAGAAATTGGTTAATTATGTGGTCTAATGAGAGGATACATGTATGAATGAAGTTACGGAACTAGAAAGTCATAGGGGCCGTCTCCACGAGCGAGAAAATCGCGGCAATATTATCGTCGTGGCACGTATTTCTATGCACTCTTAGAACGTGTCTCCACACGGCGATATCATCGCGGCGAGAATTGGATGGCACGACGTTAATATCGCCGCGATTCTCTCGCTCGTGAAGACGGTCCCTTAGAGTTGAGAAGCTATCGAACTGAAAAGGCATAGAGTTGAAAAGCTGTGAAACTGAAAAGTTGCGAAATTGTGAATTCATGCAATTGAAAAATCATGGATTTAAGAAACTATGAAAATGAAAAGATGCGACATTATAACTATGAAAATTAAAAGACATAGAATTAACATTTGAAGGAGCTATAAAACTGAATGATTGACATTTATAATTATTTATATTGTTCCATTTTGAATGCGTAATGAATTTTAAATTGAATTGTTTATTTATTTATTTTATTATTTATGTACGTACACACAGTAAAATACATAGTGATATGACATAGATATAATATGAGTACAAAGGTACTACTTATTTCTTAAGAAATTTCTTCCAGCAGACCTGCGAAAGGAGAAGTAAAAAAGAAATGTAGACAATAGTGTGTGAGAACAAGAAGAGAAAAATATGAATGTGTGAAGTCTAAAACTAAAATATCAAATATACCTACACATATAATGCAAAAACAAATTATATTATATATTTATGATTTTTTATGTATTTTTTTTTGTCTCCTTTACTCTGTCGCACGCTGTTTACATCACTCTGTCTATTGTCCTATCACAGGTATGCTGGAAGAGATTTCTTATGAAATAAGCATTACCCTTGTACCTAATTTTCTGTTCTGTTAATTTTCTTGTCTTGTATATGTGTGGCTAGACAGATGACGACTAAATTAAAAAAAAAATTGTGCGTCTCGGGACACCCGACAGAAGTGATAACTTAAACTAATCTATGGTATATGTCTATCGCACACTAAACACTGAGTAGAGAGAGGGGGAAGCGTCTGTCTGAAATACGACTAGCGCTGTGGGTTAGAGTGAGAGAGGAAGAGCCTGCCTACCGCTGTGGGTTAGAGTGAGAGAGGAAGAGCCTGCCTACCGCTGTGGGTTAGAGTGAGAGAGGAAGAGCCTGCCTACCGCTGTGGGTTAGAGTGAGAGAGGAAGAGCCTGCCTACCGCTGTGGGTTAGAGTGAGAGAGGAAGAGCCTGCCTACCGCTGTGGGTTAGAGTGAGAGAGGAAGAGCCTGCCTACCGCTGTGGGTTAGAGTGAGAGAGGAAGAGCCTGCCTACCGCTGTGGGTTAGAGTGAGAGAGGAAGAGCCTGCCTACCGCTGTGGGTTAGAGTGAGAGAGGAAGAGCCTGCCTACCGCTGTGGATGGTGATGTAATGAGAACATGCGACATTGAGAAGTTACTGAAATGAAGCCTATGTCTACGGAGGAAAATTAGTATTCAAGCTCGGCAAGACATACGTACTTTTTTCTTAGACCCGTTCAGATAATCTTTGTACATTTCAGATCGTAAGTATCTTGAGTAACTGTCAGACTTCATCAGATGGTACACGTGAGCCTGGAAATATAGATTTTTGTTTAAAATTGATGTTATTTCAAGTTAAACAAATATCAACTTTATTTTAATGGTAATTAAGTTGATGTCAGAGTGACTAGCACTATTGAAAAAGTTATAAAAATGTTTGTTTGAAGTTGTAGCGTAAACTGAACTTTATTGTGAAGGAATTAAAGTTATTTTTCCATAAACTCATAGTTGTTTGCATTTTTGGCAAATAATACGCTCTGAAATCCACTTCATTTACACTGTTATAAAGTTGATATTTGCTTAAACGGAATTCACATCAATTGGAAACAAACATTTGAATAGATCTTAGGTACCTGAGCTTGGTCAAAACAATATCTGTCAGCGGTACCAGATTCCACTTTCTGACGGGTCAATTCCCTGCAAAAGAAAAAAATACATACAAACATACACATAGACACACGCCCTCTTCCCATGGGGGTAAGCAGAAACTACAGAACACCACCTGCTACGAACTTAACATACTCCTTTTTCTTCGTTTATATTACTTCGTTCATACATCTGAGGGGCAATTCTCGTAATTTTACGAACGTTCACAGTCTGATCTCAGTCTCAATCTGTCAATAATACCTCTAATTTCCCTACATTTTTAGGGTTCCATAGCCAAACTTTTTTCTTTCATTCTTGCAAATGGCTAAAACGGAACCCTAATGGATTCGTCATGTCTGTCCGTCTGTCCGTCCGTATGTCACAGCCACTTTTTTCCGAAACTATAAGAACTATACTGTTGAAACTTGGTAATAGATATTCTGTGAACCGCATAAAGATTTTCACACAAAAATATTAAAAAAAAAAAATTTTGGGGGTTCCCCATACTTAGAACTAAACCTCAATTTTTTTTTATCATACCCATACGTGTGGTGTATCTATGGATAGGTTTTCAAAAATGATATTGAGGTTTCTAATATAATTTTTTTCTAAACTGAATAGTTTGAGCGAGAGACACTTCCAAAGTGGTAAAATGTGTCCCCCCCCTGTAACTTCTAAAATAAGGGAATGATAAAACTAAAAAAAATATATGATGTACATTACCATGTAAACTTCCACCGAAAATTGGTTTGAACGAGATCTAGTAGGTAGTTTTTTTTAATACGTCTTAAATTGTAATTGTACGGAACCCTCGGTGCGCGAGTCCGACTCGCACTTGGCCGGTTTTTGACATTTATTGCTGAGATGAGATTGCGACTAGATTTTGAACGTTTTTTATTACTGGAATTGGTTTTCTGGCCGAGTACTACGCACCTGACCTTTCTGAAGAACATGCTTATTTAGTCTGCATTAAGGTAGAAATTCAAACTTTTAACATTTTTTACAATTCGCAGATCAGTGTGATGTTGAATGTTGCGTAACAAATAGGACTTTACAGAATAATAATCATTGAAATCATCAATGCAACCCTCTCCCCCTTATTACAAAACAAGGTTTTTCTTTCGATTAGGTTTAAACCACTGACCCAGTTATTGAATTAAGAACCCTATATCCGATAGAGAAATGTAGTTCTTTATACAAAAATGACAGCTTAGTTCGGTGCTAAGTTGTAATGTTGTAATATCGGCTGATTATGAAAGGATTATATGAATTTGATTGACGAGAAAGGTGTGTTAGGTCATCAGCATTAATTTCTACATGTGGTGTTTATAATTAGATTGAGCGCTATTTTTTATGTATAAAAATGTTATGAAAAATTGCATGAAATAAATAGTTTGCGACATGCCAATTAAACAGTTATGATTTTATTTAATTCAATATATTTGACATGCTTTTTCTTTTTTAATGTAATCTATTGACACATAATGCATATAATACGCTTTTTCTTTTTTAATGTAATATTTATTGATTGTACCTTATTATTATTATTAATTGCTTGTTTATGTTAATTTTGTACGCCATATATTGGCAAAACATAGTGCACATATCTAAGACTATATAATATCTGTAACCATACTTATGTTTAACAAAATAAATGATTGATTGATTGATAGAACTTTTTTTTTTTTTTACCTGCTAGCCGCGTCAATGTTGATGGGCATGGCCGCGTCGCACGCGAGGTACTCCTTCCAGATCTCCTTGGCGCGAGCCGACACGCGCCGGATGGGTAGCGACTTTAGCTCTTGTACTGCTAGCCAGAATCTGTGGACAAATAATAATAAAAAATAATAAAAAATATTACATCCATATACATGTCGAGGGGTCAGTGGCTAAAAAATAACAGGTCGATCGATCAGGTTAAGCTATGATTGCCGCGGTTAGTCCGTGGATGGGTGACCATCTTTACATACCAAGACCCCTCCGTGGCTCGGAAAGCACGTGAAGCCGTTGGTCCCGGCTGTCATTCGTGGATCTTCGACAGTCTTTACGGGTAGTCGCCCGAAAGTCTGACATAATGGGGTTTATTCATAAACGATGACTAAAGTTAAGTAACGTTTAAACGTCAAAAATGTATGGTTAAACAGTCGCTAATCACTGCTTAACTTTAAGCAACGTTTATGAATAAGGGGGAATGTCCCTAGCGATTGGCTCTTTTTTTCTTCAACTTCTATGCCTACTTGTGGACAGCGTTGTGGGTTACTTTATAACCAAATTGTTATTTTGTTAAACTAGTTCTAAGTCCTTATAATGTAACTGTTTGCCGATCCTCTCAATAAAAAAATAAAAAAACGTCTCGTAACGACTGTCAAAGATCTACGAATGACAGCCGGGACCAACGGCTTAACGTGCTTTCCGAGGCACGGAGTGGTCTCATGTCATCATCTGCCTAGCCTTTTCCCCACTTACTGGGTAACACGATACCCCTTGGCAAGACTGGTTATCACACTTTCGGGCGGACGGGTTATCAGATAATAATATAATAATAATATCCCCTTGACATTTCACACAGCACCATTTGTCCCAAGCTAAGCAACCTAATGCTTGTGTTATGGTAACAAGATGGCTGATAAACTACTTATATATATTTTTTTTTTTTTTGTAAATAGATACATATTATAGATAGAAAAACAACCAGACTCGGAACAAATACATCTACGAATGACAGCCGGGACCAACGGCTTAACGTGCTTTCCGAGGCACGGAGGGGCATCGCAAAGCCTATCTTGCCCTGTGGCTGTGATCACTAAGCCACGAGCCCCTCTAATAATAATAATAATAATAACCGTTTATTTCAGGTATTAACCCATAGCAAATACATTAAAACTAAAATCAGAATTAAAATTAAAATTAACATCAAAATTTAAATTTAAATCATAATATAAAAAAAAAAAAACAAAAAATTAAAATTATAAAATAAACAATGTCAAAAATGAAAAAAAAATAAATAACAATCAAAAGTTAAAAACACATTAAAAAAAAAACAAAAAGAGAATCGGGAACAACACACTAAAACCCAACCCTCACAACATAAGGTACACTATTTCCGGTCTTAATAGGTACCTACACACAATTAAATATTTCAGTAACTAAAAGATTCTCACATGCACACAGTCGAGTTTGGACAGACGCCCTGAGTCTCCTCATCAGCCCATAAAAATCAGTAAATAACGGCCCACTTACTTGAGATTCTCTCCACTAAACTCCTTGGATAGAAACTTCGCGAAGTGCTCCTTGCCAGCGTTGTCTTTGAGCAGCTCTCGCAGGCTGAACGACCAGCGACGTACGCGGCGCAGCGGGAGGGGTTCCTTGCTGTGGTAGAAGAAAATTATTGTGTAGGGAAGTTTTTTTCTCAGGGTGTCATCATCATCATCATCTGCCTAGCCTTTTCCCAACTATGTTGGGGTCGGCTTCCAGTCTAACCGGATGCAGCTGAATACCAATATTTTACATGAAGCGACTGCCTATCTGACCTCCACAACCCAGTTAATGGGTAATACGATACCCCTTGGTAAGACTGGTTGTCAGACTTTCGGGCTACTGACGACCCGTAACGACTGTCAAAGATTCACTAATGACAGCCGGGACCAACGGCTTAACGTGCTTTCCGAGGCACGGAGGGGTCTTAGTGTGTGAAAATGGTCACCCATCCACGGACCAACCGCGGCAAGCGTAGCTTAACCTGATCGATCGACCCGTGCGGCTGTTATTACTTAGCCACAAGCCCCTCTTTTTTTCTCAGGGTGTGTGTGTTGGAATTTAGTCATTGGAAACGCACGTTTAACAGTAAAGGTAGGTATATAATTTAAATTAAAACACAGTGAAAGGCACAAACAGGATAAATATAAAAAAAACAATCAAAACGACTTGGTAGCGGTTCGCGTTCGTGGCGTACGGACTCGCGATCCTTCGTCCACTGTCGGTTAGCGGGGGTGCGAGGTCGCGGGCGGAGTGTCACCTCCCGTTTGCCGCGCTTAACATGTTCGAACACATACGTTAAGGGCATGCTACAATTGTATATTAGAAGGTGAAACCAAATGAATAAAAGAGAGCTTTATCTTAATGATCAAGGCATGTTTTAGAATGAATACAGTACGACCAAACAGTCTGTCTGTACTCAAACTGTACAGTGGCAGAGACATCGACGAACTGCTACCATACCATTCCTCAAAAGACCATCTCAGACATCGACCTGCATGGTCTTCATATGATCTGACCAAGATTATGTCTGGACTTTAAAAGAGACTGTGACCTCTGAGTTTGTTTCGGCCTTTCTTCTCAGAGTAGTCAGATAGGAAACGCCGACCTCATCTAGTTTTAAAATATGATTGACGTGAGTGTTTGTACAAACCTACTTACAAAATAAAATCATTTATCACACAACTTCACGCCTGAATTCCCCGAGTACACTGCTGGAACACAGGGCTCCTCCCTGTGAAAGGGTTCTCCTTTTCACAGAGAGTAAAAGTGTTTGTACAAACCTACTTACAAAATAAAATCATTTATCATTTATCATGGCTTCCGTACATGATTCTGAACATTTTCGAAATAAGAAATAAGGTCTGGAGGACTATATATTATACATTCTCTTGCAGGTCCAGGCAAAATCGGAGGAGGTGAAAAAAAGACGGCCTAAAAGGATACTAATACCACGTCGGGATCCGTCTGTCGAGATACCACAACCGAGGGTTCCCATCATGACTGCTGGCATGAAGCCGAAGCCTATGTGAGTGAATGGCCATTGGGGTAGACGTGAACTTGAGAGGAGACCGCGAATCGGTAAACGTAAGGTGGGACGCCGTCAGGCTAGGTGGAGCGACGATCTTCGCAGGATGGCTGGTAGCAGCTGGATGAGAGTTGCCGAAAATCGAGTTGAATGGCGTGCAATAGGAGACTTGTGTCCAGCAGTGGACTGCTGTAGGCTGATGGTGATTACTTACCTCTGTTTCTCCTGGTCCCACATGTCGGTAGTGTCGCTGAGCCAAGGGTTGGGCCACTCCGGCGCAGTGAAGAACGCGTCGTACTCTGTGTACTGTTCGCAGTACGCTATCAGCCTGCGGAAAAACATAGTTGGTGTCAGTTTATGGAAATTATGTAGAGTTTAGACCGTATTAGTCAGTAACTGGGTTGTGGAGGTCAGTTTGGCCAGTTAATGTAACATTACCAGTACTTACATGTCTTGTACTTTGCTCAGGCGCACGTTGCGTCGCTCGAGCCGCGCGCGCAACATGGACACTTGTCGCCTGGCCGTGTCTATCTGTTGTTCGATGCTGGGGGTTTTTGTGGGCTCCGGGATGCAGGTTACTGAGACGTCTGGCTGGGAGGTTTCGCCTGTGGAAGGAAATAAAATAATATAATTCTCAGCCTAATTTGAATAAATGAGTTTTGATTTTTGATTTTGAGTAAAAAAGCTATGGGTTACGACGAGATGGGTCGGTGTGCCGAAATTTCACGTGGACGAAGTCGCGCGTGGAAACCAGTCAGAAATAAATAGTAAAAAGTCTCTCACCATTCTCCTTGATAGTATTCTCATTCTTCTTCTGTATCTCTTCTTCACTCTCCTGTGGGTTTGTGATCGTCACTATCGGGTTGTTCTGTAAAGAAAACAAATATACAGGGTTATTGGTAAAACACTAACCACCTTGCAGGACTGAATGTGGTGTTTCTTGCCGGCTCTTCTCATGAAACGACCAATTAGAGCCCTGCACCTAAATTTGAATCGCGACATATTCGCCAAAAATGTAAACAAATATGAGTTTATGGAAAAATAACTTTAATCCATACACAATAAACTTCAGTTCACGCTACAACTTCAAAGATTTTTATAACTTTTTCAATATTGAATGAGTGAAAGAACACTATCCGTCCACTTCATCATAGTTGTGTATGTATTTATTATTTTGAGTATTTATTATGTTTATTTGTATGTATGTTAGTACAGTCTCGTAATTTTTGTTTAGTTTTTAAGTGAATTGTTTTTTGATTCTTTGTATTATTTTTTGTCTCCTTTGCTCTATCTCACGCTGTCTACATCTCTGTATCTATTGTCCTATCTAAGGTAAGCTGGAAGAGATTTCTCATGAAATAAGCATCACCTCTGTACCTATTTTTTCTGTTCTGTTTTTCATTGTCTGTTTATATATGTATGTGTGTACATAAATGGTAAAATAAATATATAAAATAATGCTAGCACTCTGAAATCAACTTATACCCCATTCACAATAAGATTAGACATTGTAATAAATCTTTTTTACAGTCCGTTCAACCGATTTTGATTTCTATTGCGTTGGTGGCATGACAAATAGCAGCTGCAGTAAACAGTTGGTATTATAATCACGTTTTTGCTTTTAATGCCATCCTTATGCCTACGGAATAGAAGTCCAAATCGGTTGAACGGACGGTAAAAAGTTTTGTTTAAATGTCTAATCTTATTGTAAATGGAGTATAGTTACAAATAAAATAAAGTTGATATTTGTTTAACTTGAAATAACGTCAATTTGAAACATAAAATTTGAATATAGCTTCTGACGCTTCATAAGTGCCCATGTTGGTTTATGTGAAATAAAATATTTTGAGTTTTTTGGTGATATACATGCCTCTTTATCCGAATTGGTAACGTCGTATTTTCATTCATAAGATTTGGCGGGCTGAAACTTGTCAAAACTAAGTACTGCATAGCTCAATTTTTCACTAAATAAAATTACAAATATCTATATAACGAAGCCTTTATAAGTACTACTTCCTTTGTTAGATTTGATTTGTAAAAGCTATAGAAGCGTTTGTCAAAGTTTATGGATAACGTGAAGAACACGCTGTATTTCTCATGTGCCTGTACAGTGTACAGTTACGAACACCAATATGTCAACACTAGGCGACTTTCAACTGCAATTTTTTCGCGAAATAACGAATGGAACGTTGAAATACGACACATTACATAAACCTATGGGTTCGAAAATGCTATGTTCGTAGCAACATAAAATTGCAATTAAAAATAAAGGAGTAAATCGCTTTTGAATAAAGCGGAGTGTATACATACTTTTGCTCGTGACTGTACACGTGTACAGTCACGAGAAAAAGTATGTATACACTCTATGTACTTTCAAGGGTATGGGTGCTGACCCATACCCTTGAAACCGGAACACATCAACGCTGGGTTCCAGAAATATGTGTGGTGGTAGTGTGGTGGCTTACCTTCAGATTGTGTTGTAGTATCAGCTCCTGACATTGTCGCAGACGTTTCGCTTTCAACGCGTTGATTCGAGATAGCTTCTTTGGGTCAATTTCTGTCGTATTTACGCAGCCAGGCTAGAAAAATATAATTCATATTAAAAGACACATTGATAACAAACGAAACATCCTACTAATATTATAAATGTGAAAGTTTGTATGGATGGATGGATGTTTGTTACTCTTTCACGCAAAAACTACTGAACGGATTTGGATGAAATTTGGCTCACAGATGGTTCATAACCAGGATTAACACCTTTTTATTCCGATATTCCCACGGGATCGGAACTTATGCGGGTGAAACCACGGGGCGCAGCTAGTATCAGATATATGTCACCGCCAACTGGTTAAATTAGCCGATTATTCAACCGCCTGGCCTTTGGAAGTAGTGCTCGCCTCGCTTCGCTCTCTCGGCTCGCACGCGGTTGATCACAGTTCTAACCTAACTCATTTGGTCGGGGTGCCCTGGCTTAGTTACTGCGACTAATTTGGCTCGCACGTGATTGGTTACAGTTCCATTCTAAACTATAATGTATTGAATATCATTCAGGCCATTAGTTGAACGACCGCCGACACCGCCGTTTAGCTAAAAGGCTAGGCGGGCTACTATTTTTTATATTTTTATATTTCTTGTTTTCTAATATGTATTTAAAAATATAATGTGTTTACATTGAAATAAAGGATATAATAATAATATGTGGAAAAAATGGGACACAAATGATAGATAATATATTTTCTTTTATTTATTGAAGTCCTCATATATAAGAAAGACGATATAAAATTTACGATGGAAGGTGAATGTCTGTACAAGGAATATGAATTGAATCGATATAATTAAGGAAAATATATAAATAAATAAATAATAAATAATATCCCTGGACATTTCACACAGCACCATTTGTCCCAAGCTAAGCAACCTAATGCTTTTGTTATGGTAACAAGATGGCTGATAAACTACTTATGTACAATTTTTTTTTTTTTTGTAAATACATACATACTATAGATAGAAAAACACCCAGACTCGGAACAAATACATGTAGGTCATACAAATATTTGTTCCGTGCGGGAATCGAACCCGCGACACGCAGCGCAGCAGTCAATCGCTTAACCACTGCGCCAACCGTGCTGTCAAATATATATATTATGTATGTTTTTGTTTCAAATATATATGTTTTTATGGAGAACAGAAAAGCCTCTTCAGCATTTAAAATTGTGTAAAGGGCCTCTGCAAGTTAGCTTCGGCCCCTAGCACGCCTTTCAAAGGTCAGCGATAATAATATGTTTATTAAAAAAAATTTAAAAAGTTCTAGAATAGTCTTTTGTGTTGGAATTCTTTATTACTATCGATATGTAAATTATTTACCATGGGTCGGTGGACGTCCCAGAATGCTCGCTCTTGACTGTCCAGCACTTTTCTTTCCAATTTGTCGCGCTTTTTGTCCACCTGAAAATGATAAGAATTCTAAATGTTTTTTTTTATCGATATAAACTAGTGCTTGACTGTGATCCCGCCTGATGGAACGCAGTGATGCAATCGTTGATGGTAAAGCGCACTAATTTATTATGAGCCTATATATGTTTCTACATAATTGACGTTATTTCAAGTTAAGCAAATATCAACTTTATTGTAATGGTAATTACGTTGATTTCAGAGTGACTACCACTATTAAAAACGTTTTAAAAATGTTTGAAGTTGTAGCGTAAACTGAACTTTATTGTGTAGGTATTAAAGTTATTTTTCCATAAACTCATATTTTTTTACATTTTTGGCGAATATGTCCTGGTTGCTGATTAAATTATAATCGGACGGGAAGACCGCTGCAGGCAAATTGTTCCAGTCCTTCGATGTACGCGGTATAAACGACGAGGCGAAACGCTTCGTCCGGATCGCGGCGGCGTCAACAACGTAAGGGTGGACACTCGCGTACGACGGGATTTCACTTTTATACGACACTAGCTTCTGCCCGCGACTTCGTGCGCGTGTAATTTCTTGTACCCACCCCGAAACAAAATTTTTATTTGTTTGTATGGGAGTATAGAAAAGTGTTGTTTAGGCGGGAGATGTACACCGGTGTGTTCGGCTTTGCGGCACGCAAGCTGACTTCGGGAGGGAGAACCCAGGAGAGGGAGGGTTTTTGTCCAAAACCCTCGGTGCGCGAGTCCGACTCGGTCTTGACCGGTTTTTTCTTTTTTTTTTTTTGCTAGGGATCAGCGAGAATGCTATTCCTTACCTTGCTCTGAGCCTCAGCTTGCATAAATATGAACTCCCATTTCCTGCTGAACATCTTCTGCAGCCGCGCTAAAGATTCCGCCTCATAGTCAGCTAGCTCCAAGCGTGCTTTGTTCTGCATTGTACGCTTGCATAGGTACACAGCTGAAAAAATAAAAAATAAATTAGAACACCATTGTGTACCCCTTTTTTTTTTGTGGATGGGAAATCATCAAATGACCCCTCCCGCTCTGGGTGGAGCGGAAGGGAGTGTCAGACTTTTACTGACTAAAACCCACCCGTGTTCCTTCCTTAGCCCTTTCTGTTCCAGGGCAGCGGTTAACCTTTCGGAAAATCCCGCCGCCCCGGCAGGCTTCGGCCCTATGGGGCCCCGTCCTCTGCTGACATCTCTTTGAGGCGCGCGTGGAACACAAAGCGCCGTCCGGCACGGGCCTGGTCCTGATCGGACGGTGAACTACCCATTACTCACCGCCCGCAGGCCCGCGCCTACGGTGGCCGGGAGTCGTCACGCGGCTCCCGACGCCCGGAGCGTCTCCCGCGGCGGCTGAGGCGTGAGGTTCTTTCCCTCAGCCTCTCAGCCACCTCCTTCGCTAGCATGACTGCTTCGCAGAAGGAGGTGACTGCCTCCCACTCCCTCTCCGCCCCGGACCATGGCTTGCACCAGGGCCGGACGCGAGAGGTCGCCGCCGTTGCCGATCGCCTGTACGAGGACACGGCGGGGCTCCGCCCAAGCAGGGCAGACCTCCACCGTGTGCTCCACCGTGTCCTCCGGGCGATCCTGGCAGTGGTGACACCCGGGCGTCTCCTCCCGCGTGATGATGTGCAGGACCATTGTGTACCTACTACTAACAACCCTACCAACGCTATCGTTTTAAAAATGTATGGACGTACTAGCTGCGCCCCGCGGTTTCACCCGCATAAGTTTCGATCCCGTGGGAATATTGGGATAAAAAGTATCCTATGTATTAATCCAGGGTGGCAGCTACGTCCATACTAAATTTCATTAAAAATCAGCCCTAAGAATATCGTTTTTGATTTTAGAGATCTTTTCATAGCTGCCTGTTAGGATATTTGTTGTTTCGAGAGCACAACATATAAATACCACCTACTTACACTTTTATTAAGAAAGAAAAAAGTTTATTTGGACACAGTTCGTGAAACACAACAAAAAAAAAAAAATTAAAAATACTTACCATAGTCAGTGTTAACGGGACCGACTGTGTTCTGGGTGTTGGCTGGTGTGTTGGTGTGTGCATTTAGTGTGTGTGTTTTTTTTTTTTATTGACAATGGGCTCACTCTTGACCTCAATCCAGCCCAGAGGCAGGGATGAGATCTACGGTGGAACGAGCTTGCCCAGAAGAAGCCTATTCACTCTCGCCCTGAAGAGATTAGGGTTGTATGAACTCATGCAGACGCAGGCAATGTTGTGTGGTAGTGTGTCTTAACGAAGTTGGGAACAGGCTAGGCAGATGATGACTTACCATAGTCAGTGTTAACTGGACGGACTGTGTTCTGGGTGTTGGCTGGTGTGTTGGTGTGTGTATTTAGTGTGTGTGTGTGTGTTGTGTGGTAGTGTGTCTTAAAGTAGTTGGGAACAGGCTAGGCAGATAATGACTTACCATAGTCAGTGTTAACTGGACGGACTGTGTTCTGGGTGTTGGCTGGTGTGTTGGTGTGTGTATTTAGTGTGTGTGTGTGTGTTGTGTGGTAGTGTGTCTTAAAGTAGTTGGGAACAGGCTAGGCAGATGATGACTTACCATAGTCAGTGTTAACTGGACGGACTGTGTTCTGGGTGTTGGCTGGTGTGTTGGTGTGTGTATTTAGTGTGTGTGTGTGTGTTGTGTGGTAGTGTGTCTTAAAGTAGTTGGGAACAGGCTAGGCAGATAATGACTTACCATAGTCAGTGTTTTCGGGTTCCCATTGGTTGGATGGCCAAAAATACGGTGTCTGAAATCTGTAACGAGAAAATAATGATAAATGATTTTATTTTTGTAAGGAGGTTTGTACAAACACTTTTACACATCAATCATATTTTAAAACTAGATGAGGGTCGGCGTTTCCTATCTGAATAGGACATAAGTTGTCAGTCAGAGGTATCCACTTACTTGGTTGTTATATTTCGTTGATAGCAATAGGCTAGAGGGGCTTGTGGCTAGTCTATTAAAATTTATGGTTCAAATTGATGTTATTTCAAGCTAATCAAATATCGACTTTATTTCAATGGTTATTAAGTTGATTTCAGAGTGACTAGCACTATTGAAAAAGTTATAAAAATGTTTGAAGTTGTAACGTAAACTGAACTTTATTGAGTAAGAATTAAAGTTATTTTTCCATAAACTCATTTTTGGTAAATAAGGTGGCGAATGCAGGTTATGTAATAACAGGCGCACGGTTCGATCGATCGGGTTAAGCTACGCTTGCCGCGGTTGGTCCATGGATGTGCGACCATCTTTTCATACCAAGACCCCTACGTGGCTCTGAAAACACGTTAAGTCATCGGTCCCGTCTGTCATTCGTGGATCTTTGTTGGGAACTAGTATCCGTGAGCATTTAACTGTACGATGTGGATCAACTACTAGCTGTGTGCGAGCGAGACAGATATATCACGCACACTGCTCTCACCTGTAGTAAGTGTTGTCGTTCTTGACAGTGAGACAATGGTCGTCTATTGGGAACAAGTATCCGTGGGCCGCCAATAGGTTCGCCATGTGGATGGGTTCCCAGGCTTCATCCAGGTTTAGGTGGCGGTTTATCCAAGCTATTAAGTCTGTGCCGGTGAATACCTGTAGAAAAATAAATAGTTAAGTATTAAGTTATGTTCATCCGAAATAGAAAACGTTCATATTAGAGGCCTGTGGCTAATTAATAACAGCCGCACGGGTCGATCGATCAGGTTAAGCTACGCTTGCCGCGGTTGGTCCGTGAATGGGTGACCATCTTCACATATCAAGACCCCTCCGTGCCTCGGAAAGCACGTTAAGCCGTTGGTCCCGGCTGTCATTTGTGGATCTTCGACAGGCGTTACGGGTCGTCAGTAGCCCGAAAGTCTGACAACCAGTCTTAACAAGGGGTGACCTATTACCTAGTAACTGGGTTGTGGAGGTCAGACACGCAGTCGCTCCATGTAAAATACTGGTATTCAGCTGCACCTGGTTAGACTGGAAGCTGACTCCAACATTGGGAAATGGCTAGGCAGATGATGATATGTGCAGTCACGAGCACCAACATGTCAACACTTGGCAACTTTCAATTGCGATTTCTTCGTGAAATAACTAATGCAACGTTGAAATACGACACATTAGATAAACAAATATGGGTTCGAAAATGCTATGTTCGTAACAACATAAAATTTCATTCAAAAATAAAGGAGTAGTAATATAATATATACACTAGTATACAGGGTTAATTTTCAAACACCAGCCAAATTGAAGGGTTTGGTACAGACCATCACACTGAACAATTTTCTCCATGGGACCAACACCAACCCCCCCCCCCCCCTGTAACTTCTAAAATAAGGGAATGATAAAACTAAAAAAAATATATGATGTACAGTCGCCAAAGGAGATAAGTAACCAGGGTCGTCGGATATAGTTGAAGTTTAGTAAGAAACCGATAGATTTTATCTAATGTAATTTAATTTGATAAATGAACTGTCTGTTTTCTATTAATTAAACTAAATTTTATTGGAAAAACTCCATAGGTTTCTTACAAAATTTCAACTATATCTGACAGCCCTGGTTACTTATCTCCTTTGGTGACCGTACATTACCATGTAAACTTCCACCGAAAATTGGTTTGAACGAGATCTAGTAGGTAGTTTTTTTTTAATACGTCATAAATTGTAATTGTACGGAACCCACGGTGCGCGAGTCCGACTAGCACTTGGCCGGTTTTTTTTTACTGTGCTGCGGAAATCGTCATGTACTTCCTCCATCGTGGGTGTGACAGAGGGGTATCTGACCGGCTAAAACCACCGCGGTGTTCCACCTCTACCTATGGCCGGGGTGCGGGATTCGACGGCACGGTTGGCGCAGTGGTTAAGCGATTGACTGCTGCGCTGCGTGTCGCTGGTTCGATTCCCGCACGGAACAAATATTTGTATGACCTGCATGTATTTGTTCCGAGTCTGGGTGTTTTTCTATCTATAATATGTATGTATTTACAAAAAAAAAAAAATTGTATATAAGTAGTTTATCAGCCATCTTGTTACCATAACACAAGCATTAGGTTGCTTAGCTTGGGACAAATGGTGCTGTGTGAAATGTCCAGGGATATTATTATTATTCGCATAAGCATTCACAGAGTGATACTGAACAGTAGATACTTACCGAAGGAATTTTCGTCATGAAACTCTTTACAGTCTTGACTGGAACACCAGTACTCTCATCCTGCATCTTCTCAATGATTGCCTCCATCTGTGAACAATAATTTTATTTTGAACTCTATCTCAACAGACTTTGTGATATTATATATTTATTTTGACGGCACGGTTGGCGAATTGGTTAAGCGATTGACTGCTGCGCTGCGTGTCGCGGGTTCGATTCCCGCACGGAATAAATATTTGTATGACCTACAATTAGTTGTTCCGGGTCTGGCTGTTTGTCTATGTGAGTTTATATGTCTGTAAACGCACCCACGACACAAGAGAAATTCCTAGTGTGGAGCAACGTTTTAATAAAAATAATAAAAAATATGTTTGTTCGTTACGCTTTAACGCTAAAACGGATTCGGATGATAGGATCATTGAAGTGTCGATTTTATAACTAAAAATTAAAGTGCCAGAAAAATATGAAAGTACTATTTTCTTATGGGAAATAACATACCTATTGAGCATTTGTTACTATTACAGCGAAAGCTTAAAATTAACCCTACGGCTGCAATTTGACATTGAAAATGCCATAAATCATATTTTTATAACAAGTGTTTTAAGCATAACATTAAAGAAATGCGGGCGAAACCGCGGGCCGCAGCTAGTTTATAAACATAACTATTACTACTATTACTTTTTATTTTTATCGTGTTGTTATCAATTTTATTTCGACTCGAATTTAAACTGTTCAATGTCAACATATAAATTCAATAAGTAACTGACCTAGAACAATCAATTTAGGAAATGAGATGCGTAAATAAATCCTACTTCCTACTAATATTATAAACGCGAAAGTTTGTGAGGATGGATGCATGGATAGATGGATGTTTGTTACTCTTTCAGGCAAAAGCTACTGATCTGATTTGGATGAAATTTGGCACACAGATAGTTTATAACCAGGATTAACACATAGGATACTTTTTATCCCGATATTTCCACGGGATCGAAACGTATGCGGGTGAAACCGCAGGGCGCTGCTAGTGCGTTGTTATTGACCCGATTGTCCAATCAACTACAAAGTATTTAATTACTTATTTAAGTAAGTAACAAATTATATTAACGAACCACCTTCTAACACGAGAGACTGAACCAGAGTAATGCCATTTTGTTTTTAAAACACGAAGAAGATTATTATAAACACTATTAAGACAATAGTATATTGTACTGTGTATGTATATGTAGATATTACACTGTATGTGAGTAGTGGTGGCCCAGTGCTAACGGCTGCGACTTACGAGTTATATATAGGTCGTGGGTTCGTACCCAGGCTGTGTAAATTATTTCATTACAAGCAAAAATTCGAAGACATGTGACATCCCACCCGCACTAGGCCAAAAACTGGGAAAAAGACCCATCATAATTATATCCGTCAACAACGCATTCTGTACATCAAACTAAGTAATTCTGTACATCAAATAAACCTATGGGTTCGAAAATGCTTTGTTCGTAACAATTTAAAATTTCATTAAAAAATAAAGGAGTAAATCGCTTTTGAATAAAGCCGAGTGTATACATACTTTTACTCGTGACTGTACAAGCGAGTCTCGGCTTCATTAAGTGTCTTTTTACACCCGTTATATTATGCATATTGCAATACAACAAGATAGGTAAACAGGATGTGGACGTTAAGGAAATAGGCACACCGCTGTCATAGTTATTTCATATCGGAAATGAAACATTCCAATTTAGTAGCTTCCTCCGGCGCGCATACTACTGTGTGTGTCGTTGCATAGTTAATGAGAATGTCAAAACTGGAACAATACTGTGCTAAATAGTAGTACAAGCATCTATAAATCCAGACGCATCCTATTTGAGATGATGACTGATGGACAGGACAGCACTAAACTAATATTTAACTTCTGTCGTTTTCTTAATTAAATATTTACATTATATAAGCTAACATTAAAATAATGATAATTATGTACATGGGAAAAATAAGCAAAATAATCATAGGGCATCAAAAAATTCGTCCGCATCGCTGTCAACAGGAACAGTGCCTAACAGGCTGGCAGCATTGCCACGTTGTATGGCGATACTAATTCTAAATTAAATAGAAAGAAAAAGATGCACTGAACTTAAATTAAGTTTAGTTTGTGAACAAGGGAATCGGCGCCATTGGCCGCCGTGGCCGAAACACGGTCTGGAGGACTTTATTTATTCCAATTCAGTCAATTTTGACTTTCAAACGTTGATTATTTATGTTGACTAATGATTGCGGTTTTTTTTATTTCTGGCTTTTCTGACTAGTTTCGACCTCTAACAGGGCTCTTAGTCATGAGGTCATCAAGCGGTGACACACGACATGTTTTACTCGAGACTTTGCCCCGTAGTAAGATGGTGAGTTCTTTGTAAAACTCATCGTCATTGTCATAGATCAGCCGGAAGGAACAATAACTAATGTCCGTAAATAAATAAAACCCCATTTTTAGAGTTCCGTATCCAAAGGGTATAAACGGGACCCTATTACTAAGACTTCGCTGTCTGTCCATCCGTCTGTCTGTCACCAGGCTGTATCTCAAGAACCGCGATAGATTGACAGTTGAAATTTTCACAAATTATGTATTTCTGTTGCCGCTATAAAAACAGATACTAAAAACAAAATAAAATAAATATTTAAGGGGGGCATGCAACAGACGTGATTTTTATAGATAATGGTACGGAACCCTTCGTGCGCGAGTCCGACTCGCACTTGGCCGGTTTTCTCTATTCCTCTCTATTGAACCCTGTTTCTTCTTTTCGCACCCTATTTCTGTCTTTCGCCGGATTCTCTCACTGTGTATACCTTTTGCACCCAATAAGTACCTACTAATAGATCAACAGCATACCTTCTTATACACCAGGTAGTTATGTGACTCCTCCGGCGAAGGAAGGTCGACCTCAGAGCCTGCACCTGGGGTGGTAAGCTAGCTGCATGTCGGGTTCACCTTCTTGTCTCTGTCCTTAATTCTGTCTCGCCTTATTTCTCTCTAATGTACCCTATATTTACATGTCTTTCCCTGTGCCACTCTCTTGCACTCTATTTTTCCTTTTTGAACACTATTTCTCTCTGTTGCACCCTATTTCTCTATTTTGAACCATATTTACTTTTTCGCACCCTATTTCTATCTTTCGCCGGATTCTCTCACTGTGTATACCTTTTGCACCTTTTAAGTACTAATAGTTCAACAACATACCTTCTTATACACCAGGTAGTTAGGTGACTCCTCCGGCGATGGTATGGTCGACATCAGAGCTTGCACCTGGGGTGGTAAGCTCGATGTTGGGTTCTCCTTCTTGTCTCTGTCCTTTTCTTTTTCTTCTTTTATACATTTTGAATTGTCTCTGGAACAGTTATAAAATCGCTTTAGATTTTGATGTCTGGTAGAAAGAACATAAAATTTAATTACCTAAATACAACGGTAGAACCACAGAGTACATTTTTATATAGGGTAGAACTTATGAGAATGTGTACACCTGTAATTGGTCTTAACATATGATTTTATACTTTTAACTTTAATAAATTCACCATCTGCCTAGCCTCTTCCTAACTATGTTGGGGTTGGCTTCCAGCCTAACTGGATTCAGCTGAATACCCAGTATTTTACATGAAGCGACTGCCTATCTGACCTCCACAACCCAGTTACTGGGGTATACAATACTCCTTGGTAAGTCTAGTTGTCCTACTTTCGGGCTTATACCAATGGCTTAACGAGCTTTCCTACGCACGGAGGGGGCTTGATATGTAAAGATGGTCACCCATCCAAGGAGCAACGGCGGCAAGCGTAGCTTAAACTGATCAAGCACGCCTTGCGGCTGTTATTACTTAGCCTATTACTTTTAATAATTAACCCGGCAATTAATGTCATATGAATCAGGGAATGTTAAAAAGACAAATTTATACACTCGTAACAACAATTTGAAATATTATCGTGAAAACCGTTGAGTGCTTACATGCAAACAGCTTCTAGTAGGGAATTGTATGACGGGTTAATTAATATAAAATGTATATACTGTTGGCATACCATATGATTTTATATTGTCTCTTGGTTGCAAGTACAACTGCTAAGCGTGGGATCCTGGGTTCCAATCCCGAGTCGAACCAAATGTTTTTAGGATTTCCATTAGGAATTTCTTAGTAACAGTCCGGAGTTAGGGAGTTTGGAGGTTTAATAGGTACCCACATGCCTCAGAAAGTATGTAAAGCCGTTGGTCCTGTGCCTGATCTCTCCCCGGTTGTGTTGGATTGCCGTCCCATTGGAATATGAGAGTAAAGGAGAGAGTGCACCAGTGTTTGCACTTACACTTGTGCACTATAATATCTCCTGCATACCTGGCTACTCTTCATTAAGATTGGCCACCATGACCGAAATCGGTTTGGAGATTATTATTATTATTTTTAATTAATTTGCCGGTTGGCCTATAATGAATCACAGCAGGATATGATGATAAGAATTTTGTAGGTATAACTAGCAAAACCAACAAGTCAATTTTACACAATTCATATTTGTACTTGAAACAATGCATAATTTAAATAGGTCATTACGGTAATGTGTTATTGGTTTTTTTCCAACTGGATATTCTCAGTGGCAACATGGAATCTGGATTTATGCCCGATTGATGGCAATAGGCTCGTCCCCTGTTAAATGGGACTCAAACTCAAAGCATTTACTTCAATTAAACCATTTAGAGGCACTTTGAACTGTCAAAATTAAGTAGCCGGTCAGTTAGAAAGTTGAAGCTAGGTGCCCATTCCAAAACGTAGATCTCTATGGAGAAGAACGGGCAAGAAACTCCAAGGACACTCTTTACATTACTCTGGTTGCTTCTATATGTGAGAACTATTAAATGTTCTCAAATTTAGTAGCAGCCAGATTAATGTACCCAAGATTTTGTAATATCTTGTTTAAAAAAAGTGTATGTAAGATTAAAAATATTACTTAAACATAACTGGGGAAATGTGGGTGTTCTCTAGGTGCACCTCTGGCTAACTCTTCAAGGAAACAGGTGTGATGTTATGTTGTATTCTACAGACCTATGACCTATCATAGGTACCGCATATGATCTTTTTTTTATCGTTTTTATTGCAATCATTCTTGCAGATACATATTCAGCAATATGTTTGGTATTATTAACAGTTTGTACGGAAGCCGCCCAGTGACTGCTCTGTTTATTCTTATAACCTCTTAAATTAGGTCTTGAGGGATCTGATCTGATTTTTAGAGTTATGTCAGGACTTTTAGAGAGACTTTCTTCTCAAAGTAGTTAGATAAGAAGCGCTAACCTCAATTAAGTAGTTTTAAAATATTTTTTTGTTATAATGTAAAATTGTTTGTTAAAAACAATTTACAGAAACCAGCCTGCATTTTGGGCACTTTTCCCACTGACAGCGATGCAGATGAATTTTTTGATGCCAAATGCGCTCTTTCCTTTTTTTTCCTCTATCAACTTCTACAAAATCCCCTTTATTCATAAACATTGCTTAAAATTAAGTAGTGACTGTTGAATGAAGTTGAATATGTGGGCATTTAAACATCAAAAATGTATGGTGATACATTTTTGATGTCTAAATGCCACTTAACTTTAATCATTGTTAATAAATAAACCCCTTTATGTTTATTTTAGTCTTATATTGTATATTTAATTTAAAATTTGTCAAAATAAAATACTCTGGTGCCTCCAAAAAGAAACAGAAATAAACATCATTATTATTAACATAGTTATGTATCTTTCAAGCTAACAATGATATATTTACATTCATAATTTAAGTTAGTGAAACTTACCTGGATGGCCCTTGCTGACAGGCCTTCGATGCCGCCTTTTCCGATGAATTCATCGTCACCATTTTAATTTTCAAAATACAAATTCATCACACAACAAAATATTCAACTTCTCGAAATTGTTTTTGATTGGCGCCAAAATGTTATGGCATTAAACTTTTTTATGATTCTTTGGCAACGACACTGTTTTGTAAAGCCTTTAATGACCGCTTCTGTGGCTTATTTTACACCGCCACAAATAGCTAATATAACTACAGAATGTTTGGAAATTATCTAAACACTGTTCACTTCAAATAGATGTATAAACAAACGATAAATTATGTAGAAATTACACATAGCACCATTAATAGTGCACGTAAAATTCACTTCTTCATAACTTATTTACGAAAAAATCGGCACTGTTCAAGTCACAAAAAATCCATTTTCTCTATCAAAACTGAGGCGTAGAGTATTCTTACAGCATCTAAACGGATTAAGAGAGCGAATAAATGTTAATTAACGCCAGTTTCAAACACATTTTTTGGTTTTATTTGTGATTATTTGACCCACTTGGCTAGGTGATTTCCTTTCTTGTTTTTACAGTTCAAGCACTTCAAACGGTCATCTGGCAGTCACAGGGATCTAACTTACACGGAAAACCATCTTGTTTTATTTATAAAACGTAAATAATAACAACCGATAACAGAATTTAACATTTTGATAATAGCACGAAATGTCAAGTCAAGACCGTTCGCCATTTATCATCATCCCAAGTGCGAGAGCTTTTTAAAAAGAGACAACAGATTTGAAGGCACCGTGCGCGAACGAGAAAGCAAACCAATGGCAACATAATGCGAATAAAGTGAAAAGTCGGTGCGTCCGCAATTGAAATAGGTACGGAATGTCCTACTAAATTTGGTCGTTTGAATAAATGAATAGATGGCGCATGTGTTTCGAAGTTTATCGAACGCCGTATTTGGTGCTATTTTTAGATCATAAAAACAGCAGGAAAATATTTGCATTGTTTATTAAACATTACACAAGTTCCTGATACACATAAAATACTAATACTTCCTGGTAAAATTTTCTAAATTGGTTTTTATTGATTTACGGACATCGTGTAACTTTTTGTAAAGACAAAAGATGGCAGCACTTGTTCTTGAAGATGCAAAATACCGCTCTTTTGTAATTGTTTGTTACATTGCAAATAACAGATATTTTAAATATATGGTACCGACTTTCAAAAAATAATAATTGAAACTAGGACAGGAGCAGGGGAGGCTCGTGGCTAAATAATAACAGCCGCACGGGTCAATCTTTCAGGTTAAGCAATGCTTGCCGAGGTCTGTCCATGGGGTCCTATAAAATAAGTCGCAAATAAATAGTAAACAAGTTCAGTCGGAAAAATATATTTGAATGGCCAAGATATTTACTTTTTTCTTCTTCCTGTAAAATCGTGAAAACGCAGATACGCGGTATTTACAAACTGCTCTTACGCGGTCTTGCACGCTCACCGACGATATGCGAACAACGCGTCATACTGACGTCACGCAAATCCTGCATCTCGCAAGCAGAGTTTACCGTGCAATTAGCATAGATACAATTTCCCAATATCAATCGTGGGGCAATTGCCCGCCAGACACAACACCCGTCTGGTCGGATGATCCTCCCTTTTCTATGGAAGATGAGTGAACTTTTACACCCTATTTAACAACGGGAAACGTAAAATATTACACACGGAGTATTTTTATTTAAGAAAATTAAGGCCTGATAAAAAAACAATAGCAATCTACTAAACACTCTCCAACTTGCTTCGGTTACGGTTGGTAGACTTGGTTCTTTTTGCTATTGATTTCTCATACAATCCTCTAACATATGGCCTAGGTTTCAGTTTTGGCGAAAAGAAAAAAATAAACATGCCAGCTACGAGTATGTATGGCAAAAGTTGCATTGCCCTTTCCATAGGTACATTTTTGACAAGTTAAGGTGACAAGACTAGATTTTGAACGTTTTTAATTACGAGAATAAATTGGCCTTCAGACTGTGAACGTTCTTAAAATTACGGGAATTTTCCCTCTTTAAGAAACCGTAGCTTTAGTCCCTAGATACGAACATGGATATTTACAAACAAAAGAATGCTTGAAGAATGTGCAGAATGCAGCGTGAAGGTTACAAGTGAACGTTGATTACGTTCAGACACGGAACAGTTAATACGTTGCTACAATACATCTAGATTGTTTGTGGCTTGTCTGTCTATTAATCAATAATTTATGTACTGTTACTTTTGATTTTCAAGGTCTTTATTATCCTTTTACTTTGGTGCAATATAACAAGGTTCTTTTTTTAGGAGGCTTAATTTTATACCTTATATGTAATCTTTTCAGCCAGATTAGACATGATAGTGGTTAAATAATACATAGATTCTTTTATATTTTCTAAATGTGAGGACTTTTTAGGTCTTATAGACTTTAGATCTGTAGGTAGACCATTTTTTATTTTATAAAGTACCTGGTACTTGTTGACAGGCCTTCGCTGTCCTCCCATACCTACTGTAATTTGATAACATTTGTAATAGCCAATTATTTTTGAGAGAGTAACCGTGGAGTTTCTTGCCGGCTCTTCTCCATAGGAAACGACCAATTGGAACCGTGCACCTAGCTTCTACGACGTTTTTTATGTGGGTTTATGTGAAATAAAATATTTTGATTTTGAGCTAAAGACTCTGCTAATTAGCGGGATCGTCCGAAAGGGTTTCCGCTGCCCTGGAACAGAAAGGGCTAAGGAAGGAACACGGGTGGGTTTTAGTCAGTAAGAGTCTGACACTCCCTTCCGCTCCACCCAGAGCGGGAGGGGTCATCAACCCTGAATACATTACACTCATTTTTGGGCAGTCGTGTAAAAAAGGAAAATCACGCACTGCGATGCGATTTTTTCATCGCATATTCTGTGGCTAAGTAATAACAGACTCACGTAACGATCTTCAAGCTAAGCAACGCTTGCCGAGGTCGGCCCATGGATGGGTGACCATCCAATACAAATCCTCTGCGAGCCTCGGAAAGCACGTTAAGCCGATAGTCCCGGCTATCTGTAGATCTTTGACTGTCGTTACGGGTAGTCAGAAGCCTGGAAATCTGACAACCAGGGATATCGTATAACCCAGTAACTGGGTTGTGGAGGTCGGATAGGCAGTCGCTCCTCATAAAATACATACTGGTACCTAAGTATTTTTTTTTTTTTTTGGTGGTTGCCAAGTGGTAATAGCCGCAACTTACGAGTTGTAGGTCGTGGGTTCGAACTCAGACATACGCTTTACTTCGTGAAAATTATTTCATCACAACTGCTTTCAAAACGGTGAAGGAAAACATCGTGAGGAAACCGGCATGTCCTAGAACTAAAAACTCGAAGACATGTGACATCTACCAATCCGCACTGGGCCCGCGTGGTGGATTACAGCCTAGGTACTCTCTCTCACCGAGAGGAGGCCCTGTGTCCCAGCAGTGGCAGAACATTAATGGCTGATTATGAAAATAGGTACATGTTTGTTACGGTCGAGAACCATATTTTCTTCAACATACAACCAGCACAAAATGTCGTGTAGCGACAAGTAAAACTTAATTATAAAAGACAAGAGTGATGAAATAAAAGAAAGGGGAGGTAGAGAGAACAATTAAAGATATATTTACAACCAGTTTAATAAATGGAGATGGGTTGAAGAGTGGAAATAATTGTGTAACACACGATCAATCGGAATCGGTTTCATTTTGACAGTTCAACAACATTCATTGCGTTATTTACGTGTTGAGCAGACAAATTTTTCGAACTTATGAAGCAATGGATTAGCAATTTGCTTCAAAATGATTCAGGTTCCGATTGATTGTGTGTTACGCAAGTTGGGTGCTGACAATGATTTGCAAATTGCAAAAAAACGTTTAGAAAATTGGAATTCCGCAGGAAGTATGTACCAGGCCAGCAGGTCAAGCTACCCGAAACTGTCAAATTTTCCCAATCAACCTTGAACCTTTAGCGATAAAGTTGAAAATCTATTAAAGAAATTTGACAGATTATAGTAGCTTGATGTGCTGGCGTCTGTACATAATAAAGAATTATATTCTATTCTATTCTTCAATATGAAGCAGCACAACTCTGTCTTATACCTATTTCGGACAAGGCGTGATGTTATGCATTTTATATTGTTGTATTATAAAAGTTGTTACAAAAAAACAAAGGAAGTCTGTCAAGAGAATGCATTAGCAACCGAACACAAAGTAAGGTCATTTACTTTCGATCAGCGAGGTCGGCGGCCTGCAGGCCACTTGAGTTGCAACCCTTTCCTTATTGTATTACATAAATACATAACCAAGGGGCTTGTAGCTAAGAAATACACAACAGCCGCACGGGTTGATCGATCAGAGGGTCAATAGGTTTCATTTTGACAGTTCAACAACATTCATTGCGTTATATAGTTACGTTGTTGAGCAGACAATTTTTTCGAACACATGAAGCAATGGATTAGCAATCATCCTTCAAAATGATTCAGATTGAGATTGATAGTGTGTTACGCAATTTGGGTGCTGATCTCCGTCTCAATCTGTCAAAAATACCTCAAATTTCCCTACATTTGTACAAGTTTTTGACATTAGCCGAGATGACACTGCGACTAGACTTGAACGTTTTAAATGACGAGAATTGGCCTTCTGGTTAATATAATAATAATAATATAATATTTTACTTAGGTCCTTTTACAAAGTAATACATTTACAAACTTATAAATACTTAGTAGTACCAAGTTCTTAACAGATTGGCTTAAATACTAATATAAAGCTAGTTTAATTTATACGTTTTTAATTACCTATGAAAGGTGCTTTGGTACTGACATTATAACTTGTGGCGACCTGCCTGAGATAGGTTAATAAAAACCTTACTAAGCGATCAGCTGATTATTTGTCCATACATAGTTAGTTATTTTTTAAATATTAATGTCCTACTTCTAGTAGTACTAAATACAAATTAAAAATTACCAATTTAATAACTACATAATTATTGAAGTACTTCTAGAAGTCTTTCTGTGTCTGTGTAATCAAGTTTACCCAAATATTCGCGTCGTATCTTCGGCTACAATGTTAAACTACGCTTGTCGCGGTTCGACCGTTGATGGGTCTTTACATACCTACCGAGACCCCTCCATGCCTCGGAAAGCACCGTTGGTCCCGGCTGACATTCGTGGATCTTTGATAATTCGTTACGGGTCATCAGGAGCCCGAAAGTCCGACAACCAGTCTTACCAACGGGTTTCGTATTACCCTGTAACTGGGTTGTGAGGTCAGATAGGCAGTCGCTCCATGTAAAATACAGGTACTCAGCTGCATCTGGTTAGACTGGAAGCCGATCCCAACATAGTTGGGAAAAGGCTAGGCAGAGCTCTAACTGTTGTAGCCTTATATTACGACTTACTTCTGACAGCAATGATGTTTTTGTATTAGGTTAGGACA
Source organism: Apamea crenata (assembly GCA_949629185.1). Taxonomy (NCBI): domain Eukaryota; kingdom Metazoa; phylum Arthropoda; class Insecta; order Lepidoptera; family Noctuidae; genus Apamea; species Apamea crenata. The sequence goes on along the minus strand of OX451382.1, from coordinate 6,437,748 downwards.
CTACGCTAGGATAGGTTATATATACTAGGCTGACGTGTTGTTCTTGTCCTTATATTATCAAATGAAGTTAAGCAGACATAAAGTGATTTTAAATACAAGTAGGTATTCGAGTGTATAATTCTATCACACTGGCGAATCTTGTTACCACTAAACAAAGGAGGCAGCAGGTCTGTGTACCTACCCATAGGTAAATAAAACACATTCGACATTCTTCACATAAGCGTGGCAAATCTTACGATTTGAATTGCTAATTTGTCCACGACTATTAACGTTGATGTATTTATAGCAAATAAACATGCATGTTACCTAATTTATATACTTAATACAGATTACTAATACCCGGCGGCGCGAGATTCGTTGCCCGGAATGTTGCAACATCATAATTATATTTCATGTTTTTTTTGGTTTTTTGAATGTATGTTTATTTTATTTTATTTCATGTTTTGATTGTTGGTTTTTTTTTTGTTTGTATCGAATCATATGTTGCAATGGCTTATTTTATTTCTTGTTTTGATTGTTGTTTTTATTTATTTATGTATAATTGCATGCTGCACTGGTTGCCGTCATCACGTCAACGCCGGCTGCCGCTGAAAACCAGCGCTGGGGCTCTGTCTCGTATAGGGTCTTAGCATTATGCTGAGCGATGGCCGTTTTGCGTGAATGTGACGCATGTTTACCCCCAACTTGTTATTTTTTTTGTGTGTTTGTTCTTTTTTGCGTCATGTTTGCCGCAAATAAATGTAGGTATTTTCTTTCTTTCTTTCTTCTTACTTGAGGGGCCCGCACAACAGCCGCACAGGTTAAGCTACGCTTGCTGCGGTTAGTCTGTGGATGGGGGACCATCTTTACATACCGAGACCTCCCCGTGCCCCGTGCCACGTTAAGCCGTTGGTCCTGGCTGTCATTCTTGTATCTTTGACAGTCGTTGCGGGTAGTCAGAAACCCGAAAGCCGAACAGACAGTCTTACCAGGGGGTCGTATTACCAAGGAGCCGTATCGTATTACCCAATAACTGGGTTGTGGAAGTCAGATAGGCAGTCGCTCCATGTAAAATACTGGTATTCAGCTGCATTCGGTTATACTGGACGCCGATCCCAACAAAGATGGGAAAAGACAGCTTAACTAGCAGAACCTGAAATAAAAAAAAGAAAAAAAAAGAAAGGAAATACATTTATTTGCGGCAAACATGACGCATAAAAAAAAGAACAAACACAAAAAAAAAGTGGGGGGTAAACATGCGTCACATTCACGCAAAACGGCCAACGCTCAGCATAATGCTAAGACCCTATACGAGACAGAGCCCCAGCGCTGGTTTTCAGCGGCAGCCGGCGTTGACGGCAAAATGGCAATAATAGAGGAACCGATGGCTGTAAAAGCAAACAAAGCCAAATTTTCTTTTTTATGTCTTTATGTAGGTACTTTTCGTCATCGTCCTCCTAGTTAGACGATCTTAGCACGGCAAGCCTAGAGGTCTGACTTCAGATGAATATGTCAAAGACCAAGTTGATGACGAACAGAGAGCATCGCAGGATCACAGTGGCGGGTGGGGGAGGTTGAATACGTTGATGAGTATCTCTATCTCTAGGTCAAATACTCTCTTTCCAGGCTAGAAAAAACAAAGAAGTGGCAAGACGCAATGAAAATGCCTGGAAGAGCTATTGGGCCACGGAAGAACTAATGAAGGCTTCCTTTGTCCCTTAACACGCTCAGCGCCAAGCCCCATATGAAAACCCAAACACACCAGGAAAATTCCCTAGGCCAGGGCAACATTTTTTGTATACAAAATGCATGGAAAGTGTGCGCGTTAGCGATACACGGCCGTTAGACTGGAGTGGTGCGTGTATCAAAAAGGATACACAAGTGTTTAGACAGTGTGTATCGCAAAAGATACACATGGCGCTGAGCGTGTTAAAGGCATTGACTGCCACCGCGGTCACAGCTGTCCGCCAACAATAGATTTTCTATTGTCTGTTGTCTGGCAGTCAACGTGTTAAGAGAAGACTCATTGACGTGTGCATACTTCCCATCCTCCCATATGGTGGACAGAGGTCCACCCTCGAGGTTTGCCAGAGGACTATGGAACAGAGTGTTCTGTATTAAACTAACAGACCGGGTTAGGAATACGACCATCCGTTCCATCACAAAGATAACTGATGTCACTTGGAAAGCTGCCACGCTAAAATGGAATTGGGCTGGACACATCTGCCGCATGTCAGACGACCAATGGGCCAAACTTACGACCCAATGGGTCCCTCTTAATGGCAAGCAACATCGCGGTAGGCCCAAACGGAGATGGCGGGATGAGCTGGACTCCTTCAACATGAACTGGTCCTCAGAAGCTTTAACAGAGAGAAGTGGAAGGAGAGTAGAAATAAGGCCTTTTCCCTGTAATGGGATATCACAGACTTTTAATAATCCTACTAATATTATAAATGCGAAAGTTTGTATGGATGTATGGATGTTTGTTACTCTTTCACGCAAAAACTACTGAACAGATTTTGACGAAATTTAGCACACAGATAGTTTATAACCAGGATTAACATATAGGATACTTTTTATCCCGACATTCCCACGGGATCGAAACTTATGCGGGTGAAACCGCGGGGCGCAGCTAGTAATTAATAAATGTCTTTACGTGGAGAGCATGAATTTGTAAGGGCAGAATATGTTGCCCCCAGGCTTAGGGAGCGGCAGTCATTAAAACGTAGCTCGTAATAGAGATAGAGTGGTTGAGAATCGAGCTCAATGTCTTGTTAGCTGAAAACGCATTTCAGCCTCAATTAATTGTCCAATGGAATCCTACTTCCTACTAATAACTACATATTATAAACGTGAAAGTTTGTGAGGATGGATGGATGTTTGTTACTTTTTCACGCAAAAACTCCTGAACGGATTTGGATGAAATTTAGCACACTGATAGTTTATAACCAGGATTAACACATAGGATACTTTTTACCCCGATATTCCTTCTGGATTGATTCTTATGCGGGTGAAACCGTGGGGCGCAGTTAGTATGTGATAATTAACCGACTTCTAAAAAAGGAGGAGGTTCTCAATTCGGATGTTTGTATTTTTTTTTTTTTTTTTTATGTTTGTTCGGGCATAACTCCGTCGCTTGGCAACCGATTTGAAAAATTCTTTTTTTGTTGGATAGGGTACACTTCCCAAATGGTCCCATGAAAATTTTATCGAAATCGGACAAGCGGTTTTTGAAAAATCAACAAAAATAAAAAAAAATGATCACCACAAAAAAGTGAAAAATAAAAACTTTTTTACAAAAAAAATACAACCGACTTCCATAAAAACACTACAAAGTAAACAATAACTTTAATTTCGGAAGTCGGTGGCGAAAAACGTAATAAAAAAAACCAAAGACACCGACTTCCGAAATTAAAGTTATTGTTTACTTTGTAGTGTTTTTATGGAAGTCGGTTGTATTTTTTTTGTAAAAAAGTTTTTATTTATCTACCAACCCTCACTGTGCCCGCGTGGGTGATTATGATTACGGCACACTCCAGTCCAGATAGGAGGCCTGTTTCCCAGTGGTAAAATTATACAAATGTGCTGATTAGATCCCATATAGCGATAAACGCTAACGTGATGATAATTAACATGAAAACAACTATAAATTGCATTGTTTTAAACAAAATGTACTTTATGCACTCTTATCGAACTCACAGCAAATCAAATATACCTACTTTCAGCGATAAAAGTTACGATTATTTTCTTTGTTTGTTTATTTATTTTAAAACTGACTTAGGTACCGTAGCTATAGGTACCCACTACCTGGCGCACAGCTACCAACGCAACGGCTAAAAAGTAGGCATAGCTTCTTGAAATCGACATCGTCTCTGTCAGGAAACCCGGCCGACGCCCGTTGCAAACTATGACAAGATACTAGGACGGCACGGTTGGCGCAGTGGTTAAGCGATTGACTGCTGCGCTGCGTGTCGCGGGTTCGATTCCCGCACGGAACAAATATTTGTATGACCTACAATTAGTTGTTCCGGGTCTGGCTTTTTGTGTATGTGAGTTCATATATCTGTAAACGCACCCACGACACAGGAGAAATTCCTAGTGTGGGGCAACGTTTTTTAATAAAAAAATAAATAAAAAAAACTCTTCCCCTCCTACTTACTATCTACCACCAAAGGAGCATCTCCCTGCAGGGTGTAACCTTCCGTGGTCCATTTGGAAATTCCTGAACCGTATCCGGACACAAGTGCGAAGGTAAGTGCAACCTGGTAAAGTGGGCTACTTTGACGGAACGGCAGTAGGGTGTGATTGTGGAGCTATATCGCAAACCATGCTCCACAGTCCTGCCCTCTGTGTCCCAAAACATGCAGTCAAAGTGACCTCTGCGCTGCCACCGACAACGCCGTGGAAGAGGCAAAGTTTTGGGCCAAAAATATTTAAAATTCAGTTATGCCATCGACGCGAAGAAGGAGACCGTAGGTGTTGCCTGCGTCTATTCTGCATAGAAACTAACAAACATAAAATCCGCCGTATCTATATAACATCAAGCCTGTATTCCTCGAAGCGGTAGGCAGGCGGTGTATGGCACCTACTCAAACTCAACTCAAACTCAAAGTATTTATTTCAATTAAACCAATTACAGGTACTTTTGTCGGTCAGTCAGAAAAAAGAAGCTAGTAGCCCCTTCCAAAGCGTACTCGTAGTAGGTACCTATGGAGAAGAACGGGCAAGAAACTCCATGGACACCTACGAATAATAATAATAAAGTTTTTATTTGCAAAAAACATGGTATACGTGGTGTTTCAATCATTACAATAAAGAGCTTACATGTTTTGCCAGAATTGTATGTACTTAGCATGCAAATTTTGGGTCATTCCCGCTCGTCCACACCCCGTCGTCCACACTGCGGACGACTGGGAATATTGCGTTCTGTTCGTCTACACTGTGGACGAACAGAACGCATTATTCCCAGTCGTCCACACCCCGTCATATCACGTCTAGTCTAAGAGTTAATAAAGAAAATATGATGATAGTATTTCCTTATATAATAAACATACTTTTCGATTTTAAATTAAAAAAACTTAATAGTTATGTTGTTTTTAAATTAATTAAACCGTTAAATCATTTATTTAATTTAAAATTTCTTTACACTAGACATGAAACGAGGTGCGGACGACTGGGAATCTTGCGTTCTGTTCGTCTACACTGTGAACGAACAGAACGCATCTTTCCCAGTCGTCCGCAGTGTGGACGACGGGGTGTGGACGAACGGGAACAACCCCAAATTTTTACTTAAAACTAACATGAGAATTTCTTTTCCATACATTCTTATGACAATTTATAGACAATATCTTATTATACCTACATATATACGAACGAACACAAGTATATAAGCAGCTTTTATTATATTTAGCTTTGGGAAGATCATGCAATGCACGAAAGGCCGCACGTCAGTGTAAGTCAATATAAACCGTCATAATTTTCATATGAGAAACTTGACAAATGCTGCGTTACGTTACCCCTATCAACTTGCATCCTCTCTATGGAGGATTATTTTTAAGACAAAAAGTAGCCCATGTCCTAAGCCCAGGATGCCATCTGATCTATCTCCCTGCCAAATTTTGTCGAAATCCGCACCCTAATTGAGTAACACACAATCAATCTCAATCTGAATCATTTTGAAGGATATTGCTAATCCATTGCTTCATATGTTCAAAAAATATGTCATGTGTCAACAACGTAAATAACGCAATGAATGTTGTTGAACTGTCAAAATGAAACCGATTCCGATTGATCGTGTGTTACGCAATTAGGGTGCCGTTCAGTGGTTTAGGCGTGAAAAGGTAACATACATACATTACTTTCGAATTTATAATATTAGTAAGTAGGTACCTTAAATAAATAAATAAACTTAATAATATGCACGTTATCACTAGGAAACATTATAATTGAACACCATATTATTGTAATGTTGGATTTTCAACTCTCGGCGCTGAGCCGAACATAGAAAATCCTACGGTAAATCCTATTGTGGGTAAGAAAGGTTAGCCTAAAGTATTTCAAGATCATTATAATATTATAGGGGACGCCCCAGGCATGATTAGCCTCATATGTACTTCAAAATACATAGATAGGTGTACTTTATATATTAGTTATTTAACTATTGTTATCTTTAGGTACCGCTTCATGGTATCGTTCGTTGCAATAAATGTATTTTTATTTATCGGCTGTAAGACCGCATTTATCTATACACAGATTTTTTTATGATAACAATTGATAACATTACGTCATTTATTCTAGGAATTCAACAATAATAATAAGACTGTGTTTGGAAAATTATCGCGATAAAATGTTATTTCAAGTTCAAATTTTAATAAAAGAGGGGGGAAACAAAATGGCGACAGGTGCAGGTGGGCTATGCCACGACGACACATCAAATTAAATAATATTTAGTCTATTCATCATCTGCCTAGCCTTTACCCAACTATGTTGGGGTCGGCTTCCAGTCTAACCGGATGCAGCTGAAATACCAGTATTTTACACGGAGCGACTGCTAATCTGACCTCCACAACCCAGTTACTGCTGGGTAATACGATTCCCCTTGGTAAGACTGGTTGTCAGACTTTCGGGCTTCTGACTACCCGTAACGACTGTCAAAGATCCACGAATCAGCATATTAGAAGTCTTATATTCAGCCTGAGAGCAGTGGTGACCCAGTGGAAGCGGCAGCGACTTACGAGTTGTGGGTCGTAGGTTCGAACCCAGACAGGCGCTTTACTTTGTGTAAATTATTTCATCACCAATGCTCTCAAAACGGTGAAAGAAAACATTGTAGGGAAACCGGCACGTCCTTGAACCAAACATTCGAAGACATGTGACATCTGCCAACCCGCACTGGGACCGCGTGGTTGATTACGGCCCACTCCTTCTCACAGAGAAGAGGCCTGTGTCCTAGCAGTGGGAACATATTTTAGGGTTTATTTAAATAAGTTAAGTGATAGAACGATGTGGAGCGATATCTACAACGCCACATGCGAAAGAACGCGTCATACTGACGTCACGCTAAATCCTGCATCGCGCAAGCAGAGTTTACCGCGCAATTAGTATATGTACAACAGCACGACATGATTCATTGGGCAGTTGCCCGCCAGACACAACACCCGTTGTATGAGTGTATTTTACACCCTGTTTACCTCTATTAGATGTTTTAAAAGTTTTTGACTAGTTTTTAACATTGATTTTGAACGTTTTTGATTTTTTACGAGTATTGGTCTCCTGAAGTGCCTCTGAGGCATGGAATTAGTATGTACTATCGCCATAATCTATATCTGACCACCGTAGGACCATATTACCTGCTTGCAGAGCCTATTCGACCTAAAAAGGATCCTCTTTTGTTTTACTTACGGACGCAGCTGTGGTCATCATGTGCACGGGATTTTGTTTGCAAAATGATCAGATATAGGTATAGGTAGATATAGGTTCTGGCGATAGTACTTATCATATTCCTGAGTTCAATAACCTCAGCAGTGCGATTCTGTAACTAACTCGCCGTGAAAACTTAGGTGAAGTGAGCGTGGAGTGAGCTGTCATTCCAACTAATGCTAGGGATTGACACTATTGACAGCACACTCTAAGCTAACTTCACCTCACTTCACGGTGAGATTTTTACAGAATCGATCGGCAGGTCCTGTCAAAGGATGTCAGTCAAACATTTTGATCACATTGAAAACAGACGCACAGTGTTTTCTATGAGCCAGTTCGCATTTGCGACGTGCACTACTTATCTATTTGTGATGTCACATCCGTTTCCGTTGATAATATCATTAAACAATTAATGTAATTGATTTTCCATTACGCTAATTGTTATTGCGCGTAAGTGATTACGTGAGTGAGTAAGTATGAGAATATAAAATAGTAAGTTTGTGAATGCTGTATTGAATATGAGTTTGAGTGAGAGTATCCAGGGCAACCCGCGAAATTCAAATTTTCTTACGTTTTTTGCAATTTACAGCACGCTAATTGCGTAATGCACTATCAATCTCAATCTGAATGATTTTAAAAGATAATGCTAATCCATTGCTTCATAATTATGTTCCAAAAATGTGTTTGCTTACCAACGTAAATAACGCAATGAATGATGTTGAACTGTCAAACAAAGTGCTGATCCACGCGTCATGTTCGTGAACGGGCGCCATCGGTTGAGTGAGACTGGTCATCTCTTAACTGCGGCTTAGTCCATGTTCGACCTCCACAATCTTTACCCCCGTCCATGTTCAACCCCGCCAGGGCTTATTTTTAATTTTTATTTTTAATTGTTTCTTTGTTTTTTTTTTTTAAGCAATAAGAATAATGTATCGCGGATTTTGTAATATTATCTTGATTTAAAAGAGTGTCCTTGGAGTTTCTTGCCCGCCGCGTTCTTCTCCATAGAGATCTACGTTTTGTAATGGGCAACTAGCTTCAACTTTTTGACTAACTGATCGACTATTTAATTTTGACAATTCAAAAGTGCCTGTAAATGGTTTAATTGTAATAATGAAAGCCTTTGCTATGCAATAACCCCACAGGTCAATGTCATTTTGAATATTTATTAAAATGACCACATGACCACAAGGCTTTAGAATCCATTTTGGCCATGCCTGATTCTGAGCTATACATGTCAGGAAGAGCAGTAAAAGATCAATTTGTGGTTTTTCGTAGAAGCATCCATTTTTTTTTTGGGTGGGAAATCATCAAATGAACTCTCCCGCTCTGGGCTGAGCGGAAGGGCGTGTCAGACTTTTACTGACTAAAACCCACCCGTGTTCCTTCAGTTGCCTGCGGTGCCAGGGGCCACGGTATCTCTTTCGAACAACTCGCAGCCGCGGCGTAGTAGCACCCGAGAGCCACGGAATCCGGATTTTGGCCCCCTATATAATATACGTACAGTCCCCAAAGGAGATATGTAAGTAACCAGGGTCGTTGGATATAGTTGAAGTTCAGTAAGAAACCTATGAATGTTTTCGAATGTTTAGTTTGATAAATGAACTGTTTGTTTTCTATTGATTTAATTTAGTTTTATCCGAAAACATGAATCCGTTTCTTACTAAACTTCAACTATAGCCGACGACCCTGGGGGTCTACTCCGAAGTGCAAAGTGCGAATCGGCTCAGTTGGGTCGGGATCATACTCAATATTCGAAAGAGTGTAGGAGTATAGGATCGGGACCGACCGAACCAAATAGTAACTTCGTAGCAGGAAACGGCCGAACATTCAACCGATACTACTTCGGAGTAGACCCCTGGTTACTATCGCCTTTGGTGACCGTGTATGTGGGGCCTAAACATATCTGGCGAAATGTGGGTGTACTGGTGCGGTATAGGATACCTCTTTCCACCCCTTCGGAGAGTACAGGCATGATACATACATAACATCATGCCTTATTTCCTCAAAAGGTTGGGTAGCTGTACCTACAGTAGGTAGGTACATCTTCATTGAACCCCCGGGCCTAAAAAGGCCACTTTAAGCAATTTACCTCTAAAAACATTGGTGGACAATTTTACGAATTTCCATACAAAACTGTCAAACCGGTAGATTGCGTGATATGAATTGCACACAGATCATATTATGCATTGTCAGTTTGCGACCATTTTATGATTTTTAATATGATTCTATGGTCATCCTCTTATGATTCTGCCGAGGTGGCCTTTTTAGGCTCCCAGATAGGTAAGTTTAAGTTCAATATAACAGGGGTATAACGTATTGCCATCAATCGTGCACAAATCCTGAATTCCGGTTACTACTAAGAAATTCCTGATGGTAAAACTAAAACCCAACGTACAGACGCCAGCTACAAATTTTCCCAATCAACCTTGAACCTTAATGCTTTCGCGATGAAGTTGAAAATCAGACAGATTGTACTAGCTTGATGTGCTGCCGTGTGTACTTTGCCTGACCTGGGAATCGAACTCATTTCGCTTAACCATATGACATATATGGACCAGAGGGGCAATTCTCGTAATTTTAAGAACGTTCACAGTCTGATCTCAGTCTCAATCTGTCAAAAATACTTCTAATTTCCTTGCATTTTGACAAGTTTTTGACATTTGTTTGTCGCCGAGATGAGACTGCGACTAGATTTTGAGCGTTTTAATTTACGAGAATTGGCCTCCTGTTCTGTTCTCTGCTTACCCCCTCGGGGAATACAAGCGTAATGTTATGTTATATTTAATCAGTTTTGAGTTTATTGACTGCTTGTTCAAGTAAGGACAAGAATCTTCATTTAACTAATATGTACTTACATTAACAATCAATTATTTTGAAGTGTTTCGATATCGAAAGATAATGTTAACACTTATTTATTTAGGTTAACAATTTCACAAGTGTTGTTCGATTGTAATTCCATTTGTTATCAATTTCTATGTTTACCGTACAATTGAATTCAATCTTTATAGTTATAATGTACACTATACCAAAATCTGACCACTTTGAAAACAAAATCCCGTGCACATGATGACCACAGCTGCGTCCGTAAGTAAAACTAAAGAGGATCCTTTTTAGCTCGACTAATAATATGCGCTGCAAGCAGGAATAGTCCTTACGGTGGTCAGATATAGACTTTGGCGATAGTACACAGGCAGCGGCAGCGGGGACCTGGCTCGGGGTCGGTTCGCCCCTAAGTCCCAAGCTCCTCGGTGGCCGGCCTTTCCCCTGCCGATGTACAGGTGTTGGCGACTTCGGCGGGGAAAAATATTCGTCGCTCGAGCTCGACGCAACTGCTACGGCTGGTGTCACAGCACTCTCGAAGGGGCTGGGTTCCGGCAGGGCGTCGGGGTGGGGCCGAGCGACGAGTCCGAACTCCGGAGGTGGTGAAATGAAATGATTTACACGAAGTAAAGCGACTGTCGGGGTTCGAACCTGCGATCTACAACGCTTACAACTTTATTTTCATTACCACTACTCTCTAAAACGGTGAAGGAAAACATCGTAAAGAAACCGGCATGTCCTAGAACCGAAAAATTCGAAGACATGTGACATCTACCAACCCGCACTGGGCCCGCGTGGTGGATTACGGCCCACTCTCTCTCACAAAGAGGAGGCCTGTGTCCCAGCAGTAGGAACATTATAGGCTGATTATGCACGAGCCTAAGCCACTCTACATATGTAAATTAAAAAATCATAATATTCCGTGAGCGGGCTATTGTATAATTAGGTACATTTTAATCGAATGACCTTGACAGAGCAACTTCGTAACATAATTTTACAAAACCCGATAAGAAGATATTTAATCATTATTGTTTATATAAATTAATAAACATTTATCGTTGCTCAATACGTAATTACTACTTAATATATAATAACTAGTGATCCAACCCTGTTTCGCACGGTTTTTACGTTATGACATGATATCGAGATTTCTTCATTACAAGTATAGTTCGGCCAACGAGAGAATGCTTTCTTGACACCTGTCAGTTTAGCATAATCAGCCTATAATGTTCCCACTGCTGGGACACAGGCCTCCTCTCTGTGAGAGGGAGTGGGCTGTAATCAGTGCGGGTTGGTAGATGACACATGCCCATGAATTTGTGGTTCTAGGATGCCAGTTTCTTCACGATGTAAATCCTTCAACGTTTTGAGAGCAGTGGTGATGAAATAATTTTATGTTTTATACTTCGGTACACATAAACCTAATCCGGAATAAATTCACTAAATGATGGTGAAAACAAAATAAAAATCTGTTTTAATCATGGTCTGGCAGTTTGAGTAATTTATGCGGCCTATCCAAATGTCCTTTTTGGTTGGTTCTGAGTTGAGCTGCACGATTACAGACAAATGCGTGCACTGACTGGACAGGTTCACTCGATCTGTGTGGTTCTTTCCTCAAAAGTCCGTTTCAGACACCAATCTTCATGGTCTTCATATGATCTGAGTCTCTGACTAAGATTAAAATGGCTGGACTCTAAAAGAGACTGTGACCTCGGAGTTTGTTTCGGCCTTTCTTCTCAGAGTAGTCAGATAGGAAACGCTTACCTCATCTAGTTTTAAAAAAATATGATTGACATGTAAAAGTGATTGTAAAAACCAACTGACAGAAGTAAAAACATTTATCATTTAATATAAAGTAGATATCGACAGATATTTATTTGTAATAATTCTAGATAATTAAATAACCTTTTCGAGATTATCTCTAAAAAGGTGATAGGAAATTTGCAACACATGTCAGTGCATTGATTTAGGTATGAGCCATCAATTATCACCGCTTCTAATCAATAATATGACTTATAGCACGCTGCTAAAGTCTGCAAGGTGGGTGCATCGACGCGCATCCAACAAAATCTGTCGCATAACACACTTAACGCTAGCAAAGGCTTTCATTAGGAAAGAAAAAAAGAAAGAAAATACATTTATTTGCGGCAAATATGACGCATAGAAAAGAACACAAACACAAAAAAAAATAACAATCGTTCAATTGATTTTTGTTGAATTTTGACAATTCAACAACATTCATTGCTTTATTTATGTTGTTGCGCAGATACATTTTACGAACATATGGAGCAATGATTAAAATTGAGAGTAATTAGTGTGTTACGCAATTAGGGTGCAGCTCTGTGCTACTCGCATCCAGCGGATGTCATCGGTCTACAATGTGGGAGGCTTTCCAGCTAGCTACTACTATTTACTACTACTTTTCAGCCCCATCGGCCATCTGTTCTTCGTTTCGTACCCAAAAATTAAGTTTTTAACAATGATCGTCATTGGTTTTTTTTTGGGTACAAAATGTTAGAAACCTGAATGATATCCTTTGGCAAGTCTTTATCCGTTATCTTGGATCTCTTCATTTAAAAAATAACTGTAACCAGGAAACGTAAAGTAACAGTAGGTATTAATAATACAAATTAAATACAATAAATTATTAATAATCACTAAAGTCTCGTCGCCAGTGTTCGCCACTCGATCGGTAATAAAAGAACGTCATTTGACCTTGACATTTCCCGCCATTACCGTTGACATTTAATAGCGCGCGAAAGTTACATTTTTTAAAGAGCATAGACTAAAGGATGACACGTTTGCAAATGAGGTCGTGTTTACGAAGGTGTTTTATTGGAATGGAAAATACCTATCTTTTTACGATTCGTGTTTAATGGAACGTGAATTGAAAGTAATGATTTTATTTTGACGAGGCGATTTGCTTGGTCGATTCGCTGTCTGGTTCCTTTGTTGTTTGGGTCATTCACATTGGCTTCAAATAATTATTGGATACCTTAGAGGGATTTATAAAAAAACAGCAAACAAGCGTTCGCATTATGATGGCATGATGTCACTCTGCGTTTCGCGAGTTTAGGCGTTAAGGGCATTTGTACAGCTGATAATACTCTCACCCATTTTATTTACCTTTACCATTTGTACACACTTTTGCAAACAGACAAGAAAAAACGGAACAAAAAATAGGTACAGAGGTGATGCTTATTTCATAAGTGAAATCTCTTTCGTCATACCTGCGATAGGACAATAGACTATACAGAAGTGTAGACAACGTGTAAAAGAGTAAAGGAGACAAAAAAATAATAGGTAGGTACTTAAAATAAAAAAAAATTCACTTAATAAAACTAAACAAAAATTATGAGAATATTAAGTACATACACATAAACGTACATACATACTAAGAGGGGCTTGTGGGTGTTAAGCTGCCGTTGGTCCGTGGATAGGTGACCATCTTTACTTACCCCTCCGTACCTTGGAAAGCACGTTAAGCCGTTGGTCCCGGCTGTCATTCGTCGATCTTTGGCAGTCGTTACGGGTCGTCAGAAGCCCGAAAATCTGACAACCAGTCTTACCAAGGGTATCGTATATCCCAGTAATTGGGTTTACCCAGTAATTGGGTTTACTCAGTAATTGTGTTTACCCAGTAATTGGGTTTACCCATTAATTGGGTTTACCCAGTAATTGGGTTGTGGAGGTAAGATAGGCAGTCGCTCCATATAAAATACTGGTATTCAGCTGCATCCGGTTAGACTGGAAACCGACCCCAACATAGTTGGGAAAAGGTTAGGCAGATGATGACATACCTACTTCTAAAATAAATATCACCACCACCCTTCACCATTTCACTTTTTACCAGTCTACAGCAAAGCCAAAAGGAAGGGTTATGATTTTTTAATTTATTTACTAGCTGTCTCCGCTACTTCGGAATGTCGAACGAAATGTCGATTTTCTGTGTTTTCATTTTTTTGCGCGTTACCCTAATTCTTTTTCTAAAATAAAAATAGTTAATAATCCTTATAAATCCTCCATTAAAATCGTAAGTAGTAGGTACAACAATGTATAAGGTTAAACCTTTATAAAATGTGTATGTGTGCATGTGTAAGGGTGTGGGAGTGTGCATAAACGTTGACGCATAATTATGTAGGGGTGGGCGTTGTGACGACGAACCGTTCACAAAGACCGTTTTGCATTCTGCAACGATGCAACCGTTCTACGTCCTGGGTTCATCAGTCTTCGTTGCACAAACCAGTCTTCGAATTACTTGGTGCGATTTTTTATTTTGTGCCTATGAAAATACAGCCGAGAATGCAATGGTTCAACTCTTATCACACTTGTCCGTCACGTCGTCTCTCGTTCCGCGTTCGTTTAAAACGAAAACCTCGAAAACGCAATTCTATTCCATGTTGGATAGGTTTCGTCCTTTAAGCCGTCTTCAAACCAGTTGCAACGACGACGGTTTCCTGCAACAGTTTTCGTCGTCGGGAGAACGGTTGCGTTTCGTCCGTCAAAAATTCGACCACGACCCATCACTACAGACATGTAAAGACTCCCGTTTCTTTTACTGCGCGCTAGCCTGCAGTGACCATGACATTAGAGTGTCGCGTTGCGGCATTTGACATTTGATTGTGAACTTTACAATTCTGTTCACGACTCCACGATCTATCGAAACTATGAGACGGCATTTAGGAGGATTTTACGAAACTTTTTTGTTGTTCTTTTTTATATACCTACATAAAACTAGCTGTAATCCGCGATTTCGTCTGCGATCCAGGATGAAAAGTAGCCTTTGTCCTTCTCCAGAGCATGGTCTACCCATGTGCCAAACTTCATCCAAATCCGTTCAGCCGTTTTAGCGTATAAACGTTTAGAGGCATGAGGAACAGGGTGTAAAGTTCACTCATCCTCCATTGAAAAGGGAGGATCCTCCAACCAGACGGGTGTTATGTCTGGCGGGCAATTGCCCAATGATTGATATTGGGAAATTGTATCTATGCTAACTGCGCGGTAAACTCTGCTTGCGAGATGCAGGATTTGCGTGACGTCAGTATGACGCGTTGTTCGCATGTGGCGTTGTAGATACCGCTACAAACGTAATTCTTAAATTTTCTATTTTTCTGGGCAACTTTCTTAATTTTTTTTTTCCGTAAGAACCTTCTACAAAGTATTAGAATACTTAAAAAACAAAGATGGGTGAAATCGGTAAAGCCTTTCTCAAGTTATAGCGTGACCAAGGGAAATAGGGATTCACTTTTATGTATAGAGTGAACTTTTCAAGTGGGCGTGGATGGCCAAATCCGAAACTATGAGGAATAGCGAAAAGTAGTCAAAGGAGTCTCGGGCTCGATTTTGATGAAAACTAAAAGTGCATCATTGGATTTTTGAAAAATCAATATTTCTAGCCAGGATTGATAGAAAGAGACATACAGTTAGTTTTCGAGGGTGCTGAAGCCAATAGTGAGGTCAACATGAAAATTCAACATGGTTGCTGTAATATTTTTCAAATTTTTCGTCATGGTTGTCGTTTTTATGGTTTTCGAGGGCGCTGAAGCCCAATCGCCAATTGAGCGGCTTATAGAAGAAGATATTATGGATGACGGAGGATGATCTTATTAATTGTTATTCCTAGGTATTATTGGGGAGTTTGTTGCGCCACTTCTTCTCCCCAGTGAAAGCACTAGGAAGTGGTGAAGGGCGGGCGTTTTGGGGGACTGTCTTTTGTAATTTTGACCTTCGAAAAGTGCTGATTTTCGGCCAAATTTCAATATAATTATGAGTTTTATTTTTTGATTTTGAGCCGATTTTGCAGCCGCCATCTTGTATTTTCATTTTGAACTTCGTTCCTGTCGGGGGTCCCCGACCACACGTTTAATTTTCATTTGATTGTGAACTTTAAAATTCTGCTCACAACTCCACGATCTATCGAGAATTCGAGACGGCACTTACGACGATTTTATGAAACTTTTCTGTTGGCTCAATGGGCCTAAGATTGGTTACATTGTCTTTTTTCTACTAGATTTTACCCGCGGCTTCGCCCGCGTTATTGACGAAAATTCATGGTTTTCATTCATCCAATTGCCCGCCAGACACAACACCTGTCTGGTCGGAGGATCCTCCCTTTTCTATAGAGTATGAGTGAACTTTACTCCCTGTTCCTCATACCTCCAAACTGGTGACCCCGACGTGATACGTCAGCGCAGCCTTCGTGCACCTACTTCAGCGTGACGTCATCATCATCATCACTCCCGCAAACTTTAGCGGCGAGTCACCCAGCCAGCCAGCACCCACGGCTTCAACGGGTATCCTGATCACCAGCATGCAGCGACCGCGCATACCTGGTCATCACCCTCATCCTCATACCTCCAAACATAGCTTGATGTGTAGCCGTGTGTACCTACATCATTCATGTTAAAAATTATGCATGTGAGAATGAGAACGACGCAGAACGTTAAAAGCGTCCGTAATGAAAATATTAAGAAAATCAATTCAAATATTAAATTAACACGAACATGACGCATAGATTAGCACCATTCAGCTCAACCATTTTGAAGGGAGGTAGGTAAATGATCCAACACATTCGCCACCATCAGCGAGAAATTAGAGTGAGCATGGCATACACTCCACTCAGCCATATCTAGTTTGTTATAAACGGCCGCGTACTATACCCATATCAATTGATATCAAAATATGTCCAATGTTGGCCACATCTGTTTGTAACATACAGCCATACGTGTGATACGTGTTTAGAATACCATCCAACCTTCACCGCCTCGCTTAGGGCACTGAACCTCAGGTTATGCAGTAACTTGTTGCAACTACCTACACATTGGCGTAAATCTACGCGTTCACTTTTGAAGATAAATTGGCTGTCATAACATCACGTGCGTTTTTCGTGAGTAGGCAGGAAAAGGGGTAGGGTGGTGTTTAGTATAGACAACCTCACATCAATCATCACCTAATTCATGTAATGTTTGCATAAAAAATCACTAAGCATAAGTTTTAGTCCCTTCTCGGCATTTCTCGGAATTTATTTATTATGCCCACGAAACATTCCCATTTCGGCATCCTGTGCTAAATCATTGTTATGTATACATATATAATTGGAAACACAGCATCACTATAGTAAGTAGGTAAATGAACTTGTCTATGCTTGATGCATGGCATGCCTACGTCTGGTTGAAGGCGTGCGGTGTTCAATACGTATTCAATCAAAATAAATCCTTTTCAAAAGTTATCGTTTTTAAAATAAGTTTAATTTAAAATACTAGTATATTATTGTACTTATATTGGACAAAGTAAAAGACATTTTTATGGGACTTAGGTACCTACACAGAAAAGCCGTTCAATCGCTCTCATTAGAGGCTCCATTATATCTCTGTCTTGACAGTAACTTGAAGAATCTTAAAATATGTGAAAAATCTAAAACGGTATAACCGTAGATTTTTCATATATATTTGAAAAATATTTATTTTCATTTAATAAATAATCTGTTTTTGGGCCAACAAGATCTAAAATACAGTCGTGGCAGCGACATAAAGAAGTAAAAAAGTCGTATTAGAACAAAAAAGAATGACCTCGAAATTCAGAGCAGCCAAGTGCTCTGAGCTGCCGTCAGTCCCTTGTGAGAAATTGTACCTGGAGGCAGTGGCGTAATTATACCCTTTGGGGCCCGTGGCAAATTCATGAAACAGAGCCCTCCCTCAATGTAAAGAAGCTCAACCAACGTTATAATTGTTTTTAACTTCCACTTCGCCGGAGACTTCGTCCGCGTAGATTTCGTAATTTCTCCTACAAAATTGAATACCCTGCTGCGTCTAGTGGTCGAAAAAGTTTGCATTTCTATACTTATGTTAGGAGCCTCCTGTGCTCATGGCCCTCTAGAGCCGGGGCCTCCTCCGACTGGGGGCCCGTGGCATAATGCCACCCCTGCCACCCTATTGTTACGCCACTGCCTGGAGGCTTGACTGTCAAATAGAGCCCGTATCCAACCCACTGAACTGTAAACTATTAGCACATAATAGGTTTCTTACTGTTACTGTTAGCCTGCATCACTCCACAGCTGGGCAAAGCCCTCTCCCCATGACTTCCAACTCTTTCGATCCAGGGCTAAAGTGGATCACTGGTCGTTTGTTTTGTCCAGCTCGTCCCGCCATCTTCTTCGGCTGCGACGCCTTCTAGCTGTGTCAGGGCTCCACGTGGTGGTTATCTTAGCCCACAGCTCATTGGGTATGCGGCAGACGTGGCCAGCCCAGTCCCACTTCAGCTTAGCGGTTTTTTGAGCAACGACAGTAATCTGTGTTTTGGAGCGCAGACTTAAACTAAGATATGTATAGATTATATTATAATATGCTGCAAAACTGACCTTGGAAGCTGTTTACGTTCTACTGCTTTTAAATAATACTGTCGTCAGTCATTGTAGATTCGACGGAAATAATTATTACCTAATCAAATTGACTTACATACAAATAAATAAAATTGAAGTGTCTGTTTAAAATGTCAAAATAGCAGTTTTTTACCAAATGCATATTCAAGTTTGTGTTGTATGAAATGGCTAAAACAGCGAGGGGTTGGATCTAGTATCGTTTGGCAGGAGTTGAAGGATAAAAGGTATTACAGCTGGTAGGGGTTGGATCCCCGACTATGACGCTACCACTCTTATTAAAAGGTAATGCATAATTTTCGAGAAATTTATAAAAAAAAAACTTAAATCGAAAACGAAACGTTAAAATGGGCCATTGACAAACAAGTCTGTCCTAGTATATTGTCGGTGGTATAAATGTCGTGCAAAATCGAAAAAGGAAACGTAAACAAAAAATTATGATTTTTTTGTTTTTAAAACTAGCTAGAAATTCTGCTCAGAAGAAAGTTAGTGTGCTCCCACTGATCGTATTGTGTACCAAAAGCAATGTTTGAACTACTGTTACTAGGAAAAGTTAGGGTGCAAGAGCGAGCGAAGCGAGCTCGGGACTTGGGGATCCCGACTCTGACAGGTTAGGTTCGACGGTGATGGCAAGGTCTAGTGAGCGAGCATAGCGAGGGAACTCAGATCCCCGCCATCCACATCGTGGTTTTTTTTTCTTTAAACCATTGAGCTCTTTTAAGCAACTTTAAAGTGTTTTGAGGTTAGGTTACAATAATTTGTTTTTTTCAAGAACGGTGCGGTACCTTTTCATGGAAGTGGTGCCAGGCCCCCCTCCCACCCCTGCCAAACGATACTAATTTTTTACCGAACTCATAGCCAACCCGCTGAACTGTAAACTCTTGGCACATATTAGGTAATATTATCTAAACTTTGCTAAGTACCTATTGCTGTGCTACGGGTAGCGGAAAGTGAAAGGAACAAGGTCGTACATTTTTATAGCGCCCGCGCCGCCTTGTCGCTTAGGAGGAACCAGTTTTGAGTGTTCTTGAAAATATTTATTAACTATAGTTGTCAGGCTTGTAATAACAGCCGCGCGGGTCGATCGATCAGGTTCAGCTACGGTCGCCGCGGTTCGTCCGTGGACGCACTAGGAAGTGGTGAGGGGCGGGCGTTTTGAGGGTCTGCCTTTTATAATTTTGACGCTCGAAAAGTGCTGATTCCCAGTGCTGAATCAGCACTTTTCGAATAAATGACATTGACAAAAAAAAGTTGGGTAACCATCTTCACATACCAAAACCCCTCTGTTCCTCGGAAAGCACGTTAAGCCGTTGTTGGTCCCGGCTGTCATTCATGGCTCTTTGACAGTCGTTACGGGTCGTCAGTAGCCCGAAAGTCTTACCTGGGCTGTGGAGGTCCGATAGGCAGTCGCTTCATGTAAAATACTGGTATTCAGCTGCATCCGGTTAGACTGGCAGCCGACCCCAACATTGTTGGGAAATGGCTAGGCAGATGATTAGTGGTCATTTGAAACTGGGTTCGAACCTACGACCAACTACTCGTAATTCGAGGCCGTTACTGCTGAGCCACCACTGCTCTTCTAGTAGGTACGTCATCATCATCTGCCTAGCCTTTTCAGGCGCGGTCCGGGGGGGGGGGGTCGTGGGGGTCATGACCTCCCCTCCCCCCCAAATCATTCAAGCTGTAGCGGTATCTACAACGCCACATGCGAACAACGCGTCATACTTACGTCACGAATCCTGCATCTCGCAAGCAGAGTTTACCGTGCAATTAGCATAGATACAATTTCCCAATATCAATCGTTGGGCAATTGCCCGCCAGACACCACACCCGTCTGGTCGGAGGATCCTCCCTTTTCAATGGAGGATGAGTGAACTTTACACCCTGTTCCTCATACCTCCAAACAGCTGTCGAGAGTCTGCATGATGTAGGTACTTGCCTTACTTAACTTACTACTTGGTGACCCCCCCCCCCCCCCCAATCTTGGGCTGCGACGGCGCCTGAGCCTTTCCCCAACTATGTTCGGGTCGGGTACCAGTCTAACCGCATGTAATTGAAGTACCAGAATTTTACATGAAGCGACTGCATCTCTGCCGTCAAAAACCAGTGGCGTAACTATAGGTACCCTTTGGGGTCCGTGGCAAATTCATGAGATAGGGCCCTCCTTCAAATATTTAAAGAAGCTCAACCAACGTTATAATTGTTTTTTACTGCCACTTCGCCCGCGACTTCGTCCGCGTAATTTTCGTAATTTCTCCTACAATATTTGAATACCCTGCTTCGTTGGTATAGTCAAAAAAAGTTGGCATTTTACAGCCTCCTGTGCTCATGGCCCTCTCGGGCCCCGGCCCCCTCCGGGTGGGGGCCCGTGGCATTTTGCCACTCCTCCTCCACCCTATTGTTACGCCACTGTCCAAAACCATAGTTCTCAAAGGTCATCTCAGTTTCTTGAAACAATTGTGTAAATAACTATTTATTTGCAATTCGAATTGTTACGTCAAAACGCGTGTCTACGTAATATCAGCCGCACAGGTCGATCGTTCAGGTTAAGCTTCACTCGCTGGGGTTGGTCCATGGATGGGTGACCATCTTATCTTTACATACCAAAACCCTCCGTGCTTCGGAAAGCACGCTAAGTCGTTGGTCCCGGCTGACATTCATAGATATATTATTTGACAGTCGTTACGGGTCGTCAGAAGCCCGAAAGTCTGACAAGCAGTCTTACCAATGGGTATCGTATTACCCAGTAACTGGGTTTAGGAGGTCAGATATGCAGTCGCTTCATGTAAAATTAGAGTGGAGTGCTTATATAGGTACCTACTTAGACTCACTTCTTCCCATGAGGTTATGCAGAAACCACAGAACCACCTGTTACGATAATTACTCTCCGAAAAGACCGTATTTGGAAAACTTGTCTATCTGAAATCCGTTTTTTTTTTTGTACTGTTTGGTCCCTTCCCGCAGACAAACCGTGAAAACGGCTTTGTGGTAGTAATACCTAGTTTATAAGCCAGATTTTTGTAAACTTACCTTAAATAAAGAAACAATAACTATTTTGAATTCTACGACGACGGCTTGAATTTATAAATACACTCTTTAGCAAAGTTTATCTTGGCCAAATCAAAGTTTTTTATATACCTACACTTTAAAGTATTTTATAGACATAGGTATGGTTTGGTCAGATAATCAGATGGTTTTTTTTGTATTATAATTATAAAGTCACGATTTTCGGATGTTTTCCTTTACTTGGTGCTACATGACATTACTTCTTGCCAAATTTCATGATTCTAGGTCAACGGGAAGTATTCTAAAGGTTTGATTCCCTTGCGAGTGTCAAAATATGCGGCATAAACGGAACATTATACGTCCGTATCTTTTGATTGCGTTTACTTAGAAGTTTGATTTTTTCACTGCTTCAAGGGATTGCAACCCTGAGTATTTGATATTAATTTCAACTTGACAACTCCACGCGTTCCTGAAAAAAGGGTCTTGACAGACGGACACGACTTACCTAATTAATTTGTATGAATAGCGTGATAATCAGCAGTGTTTTATACTCTTATACCTAATTTTATTACCTAAACCAATTTGGTTTAATGAGTATTAGGATTAACACGAGTAGCTATGTAGGTTGATTACCGAGTACTAACAAAAGATAACATTTTGTTTTGCTATACTTTAATTGCACTCACCCAGCAAAAACCGCGGGGTAATAAATTGCGTAAGGCGATTAAAAACACTGCCAAACCACGCAGCGTAGAGTGCTGCCACCTCTCTGAAGCCAGTAAGCGCTAAAAGTGCTTGAAAATAGCGCTAGATTTCGCTAGATTGCATTAACCAAAAAATAGCGCTAGATTCCGCTAGATTGCATACACAAAAAATAAAAATAGAAAAACGTTTTGTCTTTACCACATTCATGGTACTGAAGATTCTTTCTATGTCAGCATTTGAATGTGGTAAAGACATGACTTTTGTCGCTATTTCAAATAATTTTTTATACGGGCAATCACCAACGGCATCTTTTGATGTACCGACTTCAGCCCAAAATAGTTCTGTATCATTAGTATTATCCCATTTCTGTAACTGGATAAGCTTCCACTCTTGTATAATCGTGTCCATATTTTTGGCTTCGCCCAGACCCGCTTTTTTTCTTTTTTTGGATGGGAAATCATCAAATGACCCCTCCCGCTCTGGGTGGAGCGGAAGGGAGTGTCAGACTCTTACTGACTAAAATCCACCCATGTTCCTTCCTTAGCCCTTGCTGTGTTTCTGGCAGGCTTCGGCCCTATCGGGCCCCGTCCACGAATAAGCTTTACAATGAAATCCACACATCTTTTCTTAATTGCTTTCTTCTCATCATTGTGAAGACTGCATTCCGTCAACTCTTTTTCAAATAAGTAGCCTAAAGGGGCTTAAAGACACACATTCTCTCACATTTGGAGTTTCAAACTCCATCCTTGGTTGAGGTATAACTATTCTCAAACATAAAGATTTGATCAAATCAATCAATGAGTTATATAGAAGACATGGGTCGGACGTTTTTGATTCGAATATTTTAACTGTTTTTTGAACGTTGTCTAAAATTCCGCGTAGAAACTGACCAATATTAAAATTAGGAAGTGAGTGATTTTCTTTCAATATTTTATAAACGCCGGAATTTACTCCAGTCATCACAGCTGCGTTGTCAGTCCCGATACCAATCAGCTGATTTAAATTTAGTTTACATTCTGCTAACTTGATTAAAGCATTGGTGATATCTTCGGCATTCGATGAATCCAGTTCCACTAAACCCAGAAAAGTAGAAATAATTTGGGAGCTTATCGCACTGTAATAGTTTACTACTCTACGTCGAGCTCCTTAAGTTTTGAGTTGAGCTGCACTGATTTCTGACAAATGCGTGCACTGACTGGACAGGTCCTCTCAATCTGTGTGGTTCTTTCCTCAAAAGACCATCTCAGACATCGACCTGCATGGTCTTCATATGATCTGACCAAGATTATGTCTGGACTTTAAAAGAGACTGTGACCTCTGAGTTTGTTTCGGCCTTTCTTCTCAGAGTAGTCAGATAGGAAACGCCGACCTCATCTAGTTTTAAAATATGATTGACGTGTAAAAGTGTTTGTACAAACCTACTTACAAAATAAAATCATTTATCATTTATCATTTATCATTTACTACACCAAGACATTTTTTTACTGATATATCGGTTGACTCGTCGATAATCAAACTGAATGAGTTTGTACATACATTTAGTCACAGTATTACAATATTTCCTAATCTAGTACAGTGTAACTTTAAATTTTTGGCAGATTGTGAATCACAAAAATGTTTTAGACATAGTTCAGTAAGATGATCAACAACTGCAATCGCTGAATGTTCCGCTATTAACGTGGAAAGAGCAGCTTCAGTTTTTTGAGTCGAAAAGTCTTCACGGCGAAGTGGAAATTTTTCTTTGAGTTTTATCCAACACTGGTTTAATTTTACTCACGTATGCGTAGACTTACTGTGCCTTAGTATGTCGCTTAATTTTGCAGCAAAATCACGATTACAATACGTACAGACGCCAGCACATCAAGCTACTACAACCTGTCAAATTTATTTAATAGATTTTCAACTTTATAGATAAAGCAATAAGGTTCAAGGTTGATTGGGAAAGTTTGACAGTTTCGGGTAGCTTGACCTGCTGGCGACTGTACAAAACGCTCTTGTAGAGTCACCTGGACACGCCTTCAAGCAATGCTTAAACTCGGGGTTTGATTCCCACTCACTTTTATAACGTTGTTTATAATAAGTTTTTTTTCACATTGGTACTTCCATGTTAGTTAAACAGTTTAAACTTTGCAGTAAAAATAATTTTCTTTTATACAATGTGTAACTGAATTAATGCACATGTGAAAGTAGTTTGTTTAGAATCGTTTGCTGAATCGATTTCTGTCATTTTTAATGTCGGTAATTTTTAATCCCAAAAATAATTGAAACTACGTAAATTACTATCACACTTTCGCTGTACAACCTAAACTTACGAAAATGGACGAAGTACCTACTACGCTAGACCTTTATACGTGTGCGACTGTGAACAGACGCCAGCAGGTCAAGCTACCCGAAACTGTCAAATTTTCCCAATCAACCATGAACCTTAATGCTTCAGCTATAAAGTTGAAAATCTATTAAACAAATTTGACAGATTGTAGTAGCTTGATGTGCTGGCGTCTGTACATGCGTAGATTTGTAATGTGACCACAATTTTCTACCACAATCAGTATAACTAATTTAATAAAAAAACAATGTTTTATACATAATAATAAAATGTCAGTGTATGTATTATGATTATAACATAATATTCTAATTGGGGTGTTTGGTGGTGTGCGTTAATTCCGGGACATGTTGTATATGCGAACTGGTTTTGTTCGCACTTCCAAGCAAAACAGGAACGCAAGTAAGAATGAAAACCTACTGAATATTAGAATATCTACACCAAAGAAAACAAAACAAAAAAATTGAATTTACGAAGTCAATTTTATTGTTACTATCTAAAAGCACATTGTAAACCAACAACTAGAAGCAATTTAATTTAATTGGGGAATACCCTGAACATGAGTGAAACAGTGAGTAGAGTGCGCGCCACCAAAAAGCCTCACAGGAGTGGCGCTGTCAGCGCACAGTAATTTATTTATTTATTTATTACATTTGGGAAAACAAACAGCAGTATATTAAGTATAAACAGTGTTGTCTTAAAATTAAACTTAACAAATATACCACCCACAACATTTTCCACAGATTACTATATTATATTAAACAAAAAACAAGCTGTAAGCAAACTTTAACTTTAACTAAACGTAAGAGCAATAAAGTATGAATAAAGTTTAGTTCATTTTTTCGCCGCGGGACTTCTATGGTGGCGCGGACAATTGAAATTTCTTTAGGTTTAGGTATGGGCCATATTTGTCCCACCCGGGTTTTAGCGGTTAGGGCAGCACTGAAAATATCATAAACAATAAAAAACGTCATTTAAACCATATTCTCATTACAAATAAGTCAGGTCTGCCAAAAAAGCGCTATATTTTCCGCTGGGAGTTAATATTGAAATTTCAGCGCTAAGTGTTCCGAAAAAGCGCTAGATCTAACTCCGAAAGCACTAAGGTGGCAGCACTGTAACGTTGCTTGTAAGTATCTCCGTTTGTTTAGAAAACACGCACACTCCAACACAGAAAATGCATCGACGCGCGTTCATTCAGATCACGCGCCTACAAGCGGAGAAACATGCGCACACGCGCGTGGGTGCGGGGCGAGACGCAGCTTTGAATGAAATGAGAGAGCCGCCGTGAATCCACAAAACGCAACTACGAGCATGGGTGCGTAAAAAACCCGCACGATGATGCAGATCTGCACTCCCGCAAGTACGCGCGTAGATGCATTGACACGCAACATGCAACGCGATGCGTGGCAGTGTGATAATCACATAACACACTAACAATGACTTCTTGGATCGGCTCAGTTGGGTCGGGACCATAGTCAATTTCGAAAGAGTGTAGGATCGGGATCGGGACCGACCGAACCAAATAGTAACTTCGTAGCAGGAAACGGCCGAACATTCGGCCGATACTTCGGAGTAGACCCCCTGGAGTGAAGACCGCGTATCGGTAAGTAGTGTAGTGTGGGACGCCCTCGAGGCCCCAAGCTACATAGATGAGGCCCCGAGCTACATAGATGAGGATGAGCAACCTGGGAGAGGCGTATGTCCAGCAGTGGACATAGGCCTCTGGCTGGGCTGATGATTGATGAATTTTGATAGACGTCCATCTATTGTCTATTGCCGTTCAATAGGTTAGATTTAAAACTCTTGCTTAATGACATTTGGGTCGTAGGTAATCGTAATGTATATTTTATTACAAAACTCGCTAAACAAGTTTCTCAACTCGGCTCAAACCACCGCCGAGAGTTGCGAAAATGTCTTGCAACATTTTGAAATTGCAAACATAAAGTTTGTAATACTAATTTTGGATCTTGAATATTGTTTTGTGGTCTGTAGTTTGTTTTTGAACTCTGTCCGTGTTTAAAAATGCAAGGGTTTCGCATATTTTATTTCGTTTTGTTTTTGTCTTTTAATTTTATCATGTGATGCGGAGGAATGAGGAAAATGTCGTGAGGAAAGTTCTGAGTATGAATGTGGATGGCTATCAGAGTAGGAAGACCAAAGAAACGATGGATGGACTGTGTGAAATGATATGGCTAGGAAGGGGGGTGACTACCGTGATGACGACTAGTAGAGAAGTACGGGAGAAAAAGACATGTTGCGCCGATCTCAAATAACTTAGGATTAGATCAGGAGAATGTTGAAAAATGATAATTATCATAGTACAGACCCCAGCACATCAAGCTACTACAATCTGCCAAAATTCTTTAATAGATTTTCAACTTTATCGTAAAAGTATTAGTAAGGTTCAAGGTTGACTATGAAAATTTGACAGTTTCGGGTAGCTTGACCTGCTGGCGTCTGTACATACTTATTGGGTCGGTAGTTATTTTATAGCAGTCGAAGAAAAAGTAAAGACGAGTTTGATAAAATAAAACGAATACATTGTTTAAAAAAAGGTACTTTAATAATTTTATCATTAAAAGGAACGATATAATAATATATAAAATCTCATTTATTTTTATTATGACTAAGATTTTAAGTACACATTATAATACAAGACCTTTACCTCCGAGTAAAATTGTTCAGACTAGGTAATGCAGTTGAAAAAAAAAACATATTTTAGAATTAAAATGACTTGTTCGAAGAAGCTGCACCCTTTCCTGAATCCTTCTATGATAGCCGCGGGGTGATGCGTAACAGTTCAGCCGATCGATTCAGTAAAAATCTCACCGTGAAAAGTTAGGTGAAGTGAGCTTAGAGTGAGCTGTCAATAGTGTCAATCCCTAGCATTAGTTGGAATGACAGCTCACTCAACGCTCACTTCACCTAAGTTTTCACGGTGAGATGGTTAAAGAATCGCACTGCAGTTTTGAAAGTTCAACAACATTCATTGCGTTATTTACGTTGTTGAGCAGACAAATTTTTCATACCTAAGAAGCAGTGGATTTATTGATCAGCAATATCCTTCAAAACTCTCGGTTTGTGATTGAAAGTGTGTTACGCGATTAGGGTGCTAGGTTCATACCTGCTATTTAGTCGAAACAATTTTAAAAACAATCTTTGCTAAAGGTACCTTCGCTCCGAAATCTTTCCTTTTAAAATTAACATAAAAATAGGAATGCTAATTATTAGACTTTTTACAAAATAAACTCAAATATACAGCGTGTTCACGTTATCCATAAACTTTGGCAAACGCTTCTATAGCTTCTACAAATCAAATCTAACACAGGAAGTAGTACTTGAAAAGGCTTCGTTAGAAAGATATTTGTAATCTCATTTAATGAAATTTAATTGAGCTATGCAGTAAGAAAGGGTCTTAACTTGGCCTTTTTTTTGTGGATGGGAAATCATCAAATGACCCCTCCCGCTCTGGGTGGAGCGGAAGGGAGTGTCAGACTCTTACTGACTAAAACCCACCCGTGTTCCTTCCTTAGCCCTTTTTGTTCCAGGGCAGCGGTAACCCTTTCGGAAGATCCCGCCGCGTCTTAACTTGGCCTCTGTTGCCGATAAGTGCAATTAAAATGATAAATCTATCAAATGCTTCGGATAAAGAGGCATGCTTATCGCGTATATTTACGTCAAGGTATTTAGTTTCTATGAAAATTAACAAAAAAATAAGAATTCATTAATGTGTCCATAATGAAAAATGCTTATTTCAATGGTCTGAACATCTGGTCGAAGTTTATGTATATCGTCCGGAACACGGTGTATAGTGTTAACAGAAAAATACATAAATCCATTTAATAACACAACAAAAAAGAGGAAAAATTTTTATAAGTTAGAATAATTGAAAACAAAATAATAGAAGGTACAGACGCCAGCACATCAAGCTACCACAATCTGTCAAATTTCTTTAATAGATTTTCGATTTTATCGCTAAAGCATTAAGGTTCAAGGTTGATTGGGAAAATTTGACAGTCTCGGGTAGCTTGTCCTGCTGGCGACTGTACATAATATGAAAAAAAAACATACTTTTTGTAAATTTTAAAATGTAAGTAAATAGATATTGCTATTTTAATGCTAGGCCACCCGCCAGGCTCAGATGAGTCAGACTACCCTAATATTATACAGGTTCAAATTAAATTAGCTAGCGAAACTCCGCAGATGTGATATCTAAAAATGTTACAACAAACAGATAATTTGAAGTTCTTTTTAGGGTTCAATACTCCGTACCGAAAACGAAACCCTTATAGGATCCCTTCGTTGTCTGCCTGTCTGTGCATCCGTCTGTCAAGACCCTTTTTCTCAGGAACGCGTGGAGTTGTCAAGTTGAAATTAATATCAAATAGTCAGGGCTGCAATCCCTTGAAGCAATGAAAAAATCAAACTTCTAAGTCAACGCGATCAAAAGATATGGCCTTTTATGCTCCGTTTTTGCCGCATGTTTTAACATTCGCAAGGGAATCAAAACCTATAGGGTACTTCCCGTTGTCCTAGAATCATGAAAATTGGCATGAAGCAATTTCATGTAGCATAAGTAAAAGAAAAATCCGAAAACCGTAAATTTACAGCATATACCTACTTTGTACGGAACCCTCGGTGCGCGAGTCCGACTCGCACTTGACCGGTTTTTTTAGTTACTTTAGCGCCTGTGAAGTTCACAAAAAAAAAAACAGATTTATTTAAACTGTTACTTCCAAGTAACTGCTCTACCTAAGGTCGTTGACCCAAAGGAAAATCGAATTAATTCATTAATGATATCGATCGATACCCATCACGACTGCGGAGTTTCTCTAGCTAATCTAATGTGACCCTGTCTAATTACTATATGACATACATTGGCTATAATTTTTACATTATTTAGGCTATATCAGCAAGGGATATCTTAAAACAATTATATCTAAATTGTTCCCTATAATTTTGAAATTGCTGCCATGAAACTTTACCAAAAGGTGATTATATATAATTGTGATGATTTCTTTAAAATTGTCATGTACAGACGCCAGCACATGAAGCTACTACAATCTGTCAAATTTCTTTAATAGATTTTCAACTTTATCCCTCAAGCATTAAGGTTCAAGGTTGATTGGGAAAATTTGACAGTTTCGGATAGCTTGACCTGCTGGCGTCTGTACGTAGTAAAATTAATATATGTGGCAGTGTAAGAAAAAAAAAACTTTTTCAGGGTTCCGTACCCAAAGGGACCCCATTACTCAGAAGTCAGCTTATACTGGTTATGTATATCTTGATGTGTAGCCGTGCGTACTGTGGTACGGAACCCTTCGTTTCCGACGCGCAGTTGGACGCTTTTGTTTATCGAATTGGCAGTAATTTAGCTTTAACTAAAATAAATTGTGTAAATTATTTCATCACCACTGCTCTCAAAACGGTGAAGGAAAACATCGTGAGGAAACCGACATGTCCTAGAACCAAAAATTCGAAGACATGTGACATCTACCAACCCGCACTGGGCCCGCGTGGTAGATTGTAGCCCACTCCCTCTCACAGAGGCCCGTGTCCCAGCAGTGGGAACATTATAGGCTGATTATGATCTTTTAATTAACTACAGAGGAAATAATCTTTTTCGCGACAGCGAATAATTAATCGATTATAATTATTTCCTATTTAGATACCGCCTTAAGGGGGATGCGGTAAGTTAGCCCGCGAAATTAAGGTTTTCTTACGTTTTTTGCAATTTGCAGGTCAATGGTGCCGATTCTCGTTCAAAAACTAAACTAAATTTAAGTTCAGGGGGCCTAAAAAGGCCACTTTGGCAGAATCATAATAGGATAACAATATGAATCATATTCAAAATCGTAAAATGGTCACAAAGTGACTATTCGTATGATTTGTGTGCTATTCATGTATTCATATCACGCAATTTACCTGTTTGACAGTTTTGTATGGAAATTCGTAAAATGGTCCACCAATGTTTATACCAAATATGAAATTAATTGTAGTTGATTAAACTATTATGTGTAACCATTTCGCGAAAATTAGAGGAATTGCTAATGATCTCATCATCTGCCTAGCCTTTTCCCAACTATGTTGGGGTCGGCTTCCAGTCTAACCGGATGCAGCTGAATACCAGTATTTTACATGAAGCGACTGCCTATTGATGCTAATGATCTGCTGGGAATTAATAGCTTTTACAGGTATTGCTTAAAGTGGCCTTTTTAGGCCCTCAGTGCATCTTTTTCTTTCTATTTCATTAAGAAAAGGATAGAAGATAAATATTAGTTTAGTCTTGTCAAATTAGTCAACGTTAAGAGAAAAGAAATGCAAATTAAAAGAAGTATTCGCATTTCTACCCGCGAAATCCAAATGTTCTTGCGATTTTAATTGCAAGTCAGTGTCAAGTTGTGCGTAGATCAAAATAAGATTCGTGACCGTAACGAGTATACATTTATTGAATTATAATCCTACTAATATGGCGGCACGGTTGGCCCAGTGGTTAAGCGATTGACTGCTGCGCTGCGTGTCGCGGGTTTGATTCCCGCACGGAACAAATATTTGTATGACCTACATGTATTTGTTCCGAGTCTGGGTGTTTTTCTATCTATAATATGTACGGATTTAAAAAAAAAAAAAAATGTATACAAGTAGTTTATCAGCCATCTTGTTACCATAACACAAGCATTAAGTTGCTTAGCTTGGGACAAATGGTGCTGTGTGAAATGTCCAGGGATATTATTATTATTATTATTAATATTATAAACGTGAAAATTTGTATGGATGGATAAATGGATGAATGTTACTCTTTCACGCAAAACTACTGAACGGATTTAGATGAAATTTGGCACACAGATAGTTTATAACCAGGATTAACACATAGGATACTTTTTAACCCATATTCTTACGGAATCGAAACTTATTCGGGTGAAACCGCGGGGCGCTGCTAGTCATTAATACAACTCTTAGTTCAATTTGCCCTATTTAATGAATATTTCATGAAATCACGACAATCGTAACTTCGAGAGTTTTATGGAATATTTTAATGATTATAATTCTGTAAATACATATTTTTTACAGTCACGAATCATATTTAGATCAACATACAACCTGAAACTCACCTGCAAATAGCAAAAAACATAAAAAAATAATAATATGGCGGGCTTCCCTGGCGCGTTCGCCTTAATACATTTTAAGCTAAGCAGCTAGGTATTTGAGGGCATTTTTGAAGTTTCCTTAATGAAGTAATTAATATAAAGCATTATATTTTATTAAAGAAACAATAATCCTGCATATAAAAAAAGCATTGATAAAAATCTAATTTAATCAAGCTATTTTATTTTATGTTTAAAGATAACAATATGAATATGTATAATATCACGTCATGTTGTTTTTTATAATCAAAACTGATTTCGGCATGATTGTGAGAGTACGTAATATTATCGCGCCCGATCGAAAGGGGGTCAGCGAAGAAACAGGTTCACAGTCCAAAACAAGACTCGCTAACGAAACGACCTTGGGAAAAAAGTAAAATTGTGGCGCGAAAATCAATCAATAAAACAGGCATCGACAAATCTACGTTCCTATAAATAAAAACGAATCGTTTTGCTTACCGACTGCAATGGTAGATTTTTTTATAGCCAAACTAGCTCGTAAGCTAATTTTACCTGTGATTGCTACTTCCTTATGAGGGTCTAATAAGCAAAGCTATGAGGCGTTTTGCTTCATTATTGTTAAGATACAATAGTCTTCATTTTAACCAATTATCGACCATAAAAGTTCGATGGTAAAGAAATTGTCGATGGTTTTAAAAGTAAATACACTAGTGTAGAATTAGTTGGTTCCAATTTTTAAAAAATATGGATTTTCCCGCGAAACGTCACGTAACATGATAAGCGCGCGGAAAAAACTATAACAACGTTACCCTATATTTTATTTCCTTATTCACCTTGTTATTATCGAAATAGTATCGCCGTGAAAATTATAAAATTAATTATTGCCAATTTTTAAACAGTCTCATAAATCGAGCGAACCTGCACTTTTTGTATAGAAGTATAAAACTTTTTAAATTCGGAACGACGATAACACCAAAATTATTGGCCAGTAGGTACAGACGCCAGCACATCAAGCTACTAGAATCTGTAAAATTTCTCTAATAGATTTTCAACTTTATCGCTAGAGGTTCAAGGTTGATTGCGAAAATTTTAGTTTTGGGTAGCTTGATGTGCTGTCGTCTGTACCTATGTCGGCTTCAAAGATGCATAAAAACTTGAAACCTTACATGAAAATGCACAATTCCTCAATTTAGGAATCCGATTGAGTATAAAGCTAAGCTTTTTGATTTCCAAATACTAATAACAACACTGATTGAGTTGCATAAACTAATTAGAAATAATGCATACTAAGCTAATTATTGCTTTAATTGCAAGCAAATTATAAAATAATTACATATCTTAATGAATAATGACTTAAATTTCACATCACTTAGTCCTTTCAATAGAGAATTTAAAAAAAAAATGATAATAATAAATTCATTAAATTTTTCAACACACATAAAATTTTCATATATATATATTTTTTTTTTCTTTGACATGTCTGAGAAACGTCACCAGTACACTTTTCATTTAGTCTGTGCTAATGTATGTATTTTCTTTCTTTCTTACAATGAGCAGAGAAATTTTAACGGCAATTTTTTGTAACTTTTATAAATTTTTAACA
This sequence comes from Apamea crenata, assembly GCA_949629185.1. Classification (NCBI taxonomy): domain Eukaryota; kingdom Metazoa; phylum Arthropoda; class Insecta; order Lepidoptera; family Noctuidae; genus Apamea; species Apamea crenata. Next base: position 6,404,407 of record OX451382.1, on the reverse strand, counting down.
ACTTACACACAGTACAATCCTAATGATTACCATTCGCTCCATTTGTTCCATTTGCTCCATTCGTTCCATTCGCTCCATTCAATCCATTCCCATTCACGGCAGATTCTTCCATACTCTTAAGATGATAGGGACTTATAGCGAATACCTCTCCACGAACCAAGTCTTGCAGATTCTCCCCTCCGTACGAAAGCAATGGTGAGATCTCAACGTCAATGTTGTCTTCCACAATTCCACCAGCTTCTCTAACATATTTTCGGTGCAACCTTAAGAGATCCTCCCTTGCGGTTGACGGACAGTCTTTCTTCACAGCATCTCCATTCTTCAACGCAGAGAATTCCACATCTCTGGCAACTTCTAAACATATAAAATTCTCGGCAAACTCAAAAACATCAAAAATGAACTTCTCCATTTTTATTCCGTTCGGTTCTGTTGGCTTTTGACGAACACCTTCGTGGTCCACGTAGGGAATCTTTTTTTTGGCAACATGGAGCTTAAGCTTAGTTTCAAAGTTGCAGATTTTCGACAGGAATTCTGAAGAAAAATAATGGTTGCAGATGTTTCCAGCAGAGAATGTAAGTCTACCATCAGCTGTGCGGCTTTCTGCAGCCTCATCCGTTAATTCCGAGTATTCCACAACCTTGTAATGTCCATTCACACGGCACACAACACCAACTGCTTCACTTGGTGTTGATTTCTGAACAACTTTGGCAGCGCAGTCCGCATTCTTGCTTTTACAGTAACCAATGAACACAGGATCCGCAACTTTAATAAGAATATTGTCAACCGAATGAGCGTGTAAGTGTTGAACACCACGTTTAGCAATATCTGTCAATATACCCTGAACTTTCAACGCACGATACAGTCCTCCGTTCCCATCCGGAGCTGCCGAAACATGGTGTTTCTCGTCAAGGAATATTTTTCCTTCAAAGTCGAAACAAGGCAGCGTTCCCTGTTCGAAGTAAACAATATTCTCCTCGTTCAGACCGAAGTAGGAATGACTTCTGAAGTAGTCAGCGGTCGGACCCTTTGTGTGTGCCGAAGTCATAATGTACCAGGTAATTTTTCCAGCTTTTCCGTATTTTTCAGCGGCCATTTTCTGTACTCTCACAATTCTTTCAGCTTGGATTTGGAATAACGTCTTCTTCGATGGTAATCCAACATCATACATACCCTTAGGGTGACCGAATCCGAGCCTAGTTGCTTGTCCACCAGCAAGAAGTAGCACTCCAACTTTCCCATCACTAATTTCCTTTAAACCGATACTTTCATACTCCGCAATTTTCTCGTTGCTCAAATTAGGAACTGCTTCGTAATGAGAATCAGGAATTGGTTTTAAATCTTCAACTTTTTCTGAAATAACTTTGCTATTATCGTTTGCGCGCCTAAACAACTCGTTCACTTCGGCGAAGTCGATTTTTTTTAAATCACTGCATAATTGGTCCCGCTCTTTTTCGTTCAATTGCGGCCAGTATTTTAGCAGATGTCCTTGGCCATGGGAATTTAAGTTTTCGAAAATATTATCGTAAGACATTTTTTTATCGTGCTATGTCTGCCCGGCGCGATTAGAAAGCGAACACTGGCTCATGGTTACGTTATGAACAAGATAACATTTTCACTAATTCTCCCACCACGGTTCTTCGATATACACGTCGGCTCGTTTTGACATTTGTAGACATTTTTGTATACAAATCTTGTATTTACAATTATTGTGCCTTTACCACTAAGCTGAAGTAACGATGGTTTGCTTTTTGTTGCGTCCATTGCTGAGTTTGTACAACTTTGAATGGAAACTGTACAATTATAGCAACATTGAATTGTGTACATTGCTCTCGAAAACAACCTTTTCTTCTATTACCAGCCTTTGATATGTTCAGAAACTGTATATAAGAAATAATTGATTCATCTTTTGACAGTTTTAACTTGTTTCAAATGGAATAAAATAAAAAAAAGAGTACGATTGACACGAAAAGAAGAAGAATGGAATAAAAAATGTTATCAGAGAAAACATTAAGTACAGTAAATAATTTTTCATTTGCTTAATTTTCACCTTAGAGTTAAGGGTTTTTTTTTGTTAAAAAGTAAGTTTAGTTTTTGAACGGTCGTCGTAGTTTTGTCTATGGAGCTTCTTTGACGTATCAGGTTTTTTAAAGTTCACTAGAAAAAAGGAACTCAACATATCAAGTCTGTCCTGTCATTTAAGATATATAAATTATCGAGTAACAGTCGACCAACTTAAAAAATGTTTACTTTGCCAAGTAAAAATTTCGTAAAAGAACCATAGAAAATCACTTAGATGGCGTTTACGTAATAACTCATCATCTGCCTGAGCGACTACCTGTCCGACCTCTACAACCCATTTACTACGTTATAATACGATACACTTTGTAAGACTGGTTGTCGGACTTTCGGGCTTCTGACGACCCGTAACGACATACGTCGCATGCCACCGACCTCTGTGAGTTGAAGACGTCAAAAAACTTGAAATTTATTTAGTCTCTGGCCGCCATGCGGGCGTTCTGTCAAAAAGATGTCAAATGGCTTCATTCAAGAAGCACTTTATTTACTATTGATCATTAATGAATTCGTACTTAACATTGTGTTCAGCGTGATAAACAGTATATTATTAATACTACAATTGTTATTACATTACGTTTTTCATGTAAATATGACAGAATCAACGAAAAAGCGGAAGAGAAATTCAAATGAACAACCTAACCAAACAGTTGGACTCCGAGGTGTTATTGATGCGAACTGGCAAAAATTCTTATCAAGCAGCCTTATAATGGACAAGAAAACTGAAAAACCAGCACAGGAAAACAACAAAGCCCAATTTTCAGGCACCTTCCGGCGCGCCAGAAAGAAAAAAGCAAAAGACCACGAAAACGTTCAAAATATGAAAACTCTAAACTTGGCATCAAATGCGGATACCTTAGTCAATAACGTAGATTTAAAGAAAAATAGTGAAACCAAAAACGTAAATGGTGTTGTGAAAAATAATAATAAAAATCGAATTACGAAGTTTTTAGCAATGGACTGTGAAATGGTGGGCGTGGGGTATGATGGTAGCGACCACATGTTAGCTAGAGTCTCTATAGTCAACAAATTCGGTGATTGTATCTACGACAAATTCGTGAAAGCGCGGGAAGAGGTCAAAGACTACAGAACTGACATTAGCGGAGTGAGAAAGGAAGATTTACTCAACGGGGAAGATTTTACTGTGGTTCAGAAAGAAGTCTCTGAATTAATGAAAGGTCGCATCTTAGTTGGTCATTCATTGAAGCATGATTTGTCTGTACTGTTCCTGTCGCATCCTAAAAGAAATATTCGGGATACCTCAAGATATAAACCCTTTAGGAAGGTAAACAAGTTCATATTTTTAATGCGACTTACGAGTTTTAGGTCGTAGGTTCGAACCCAGACAGGCGCTTTACTTTGTGTAAATTATTTCATCAGCACTGCTCTCAAAACAGTGAAGGAAAACATTTTGAGGAAATCGGCATGTCCTAGACATTTACCAACTCGCACTGGGCCTGCGTGGTGGCCTACTCCCTCTGGAAGAGAGGAGGCCTGTGTCCCAGCAGTGGGAACAATGTAGGCTAATTATGATGATGCTACGGATACGGATATGGACAGGACAATATCTGTCGGGTCAGCTAGACCCAACAGACGTTGCCCTGTCCAAGTTTCTATAATTCATTCAAAAATCCCAATGTTCCCAATCCCAAAATTTCGGGTTTTCATAAATTTTTAAAATATCCTAGAAAATGTTGCAATTTTTCTTTTCATAAAAATCGAATTACAATTATTTTAAAGTAAAAAATAGCTTAATTAGTTTAGCCGTTCTCAATTATGAGGTTCAGATTTCTTCTGTCTCTATATGAGAATTTATTATGATTGAAATACCATGCAAATTCTTTTTCTGTGCAGGAATCCAACCCATAGTTAAAAAAAAAGAATTTAAAAAAAAAAATCCCTGGACATTTCACACAGCACCATTTGTCCCAAGCTAAGCAACCTAATGCTTGTGTTATGGTAACAAGATGGCTGATAAACTACTTATATACAATTTTTTTTTGTAAATACATACATATTATAGATAGAAAAACACCCAGACTCGGAACAAATACATGTAGGTCATACAAATATTTGTTCCGTGCGGGAATCGAACCCGCGACACGCAGCGCAGCAGTCAATCGCTTAACCACTGCGCCAACCGTGCCGTCAATTTATTATGATTGAAATACCATGCAAATTCTTTTTCTGTGCAGGAATCAAACCCATAGTTATAAAAAAAAGAATTAGGATATTTTCTCTTGTTGTATTTGAGCTAAACTGTTTATGCTTTAGCTCAGGGGCGTATAATACGGCAACCGTCGAGCCATTGACAGAATGCATTCCTGACACCTGTCAGTGTGACCATTCTAGTAGTTTATTATCCCCTGTCCATTAGGTTAACCGTGACATCTGCCTTAGAATGTAACTGTTCTAGATTACGTTAAAATGTGTAATAAAATAAATATTTAATCTGCCTTATCTTATTGAATAATTTGATTTATGACTTCTTACAGACATTATAATACCGTATGTGTATCCCGTTTAAGTGCAAATAATGTCACCTGGAAACTAGGATTTGAATTAATGTTATACTATTAGTTAGTCACCTTCATCTTTGTCATTCTGTAATCGACTTAATTTACTCTTGAATAAAGTATATATTTCTATAGTTGATAAGTACAAATAACTGGTATATAAAACCTTACGCCAACTGATCTGCATTCGCGATTTATTCGCCAAAAATGTAAAAAAATATTGAGTTTATGAAAAAATAACTTTAACTCCTACACAATGTAATTAAGTTTACGCTACAACTTGAAACATTTTTAAAACTTTTTCAATAGTTCTGTTCACTCTGAAATAAACTTAAGCTACCATTAGAGTAAAGTTGATAATTGTTCACTTGAAATAACATCCATATGAAACATAAGTTTAAATAGAATCTTCACCATTCTCTATTTTACAGATCACCAAAGGCAGCACACCGTCATTGAAACGCTTGGCTAAAGAGATCCTCGGTGTCGAGATCCAGTCAGGAGAGCACAGTTCAGTGGAAGATGCTCGGGCAGCTATGAAACTGTACTGCAGCGTGGCTCGGCAGTGGGAGCCAACACTTGTTGACAAACGAGGGAAGAGGAAGGTCAATCCTGAAGATGATTAGATTTATTTGTTTTAGCTGTGCCCCGCGGTTCCACCCGCATATGGATAAGGACTGATTTTAACGCTAAAAATAATTTTGTCAGAGGAATAGTTTTGAATTCTACACAGGTCTTTCATAGGAAATCTGCCAGACATCAATCTTATTCTACGAATAAAAATTATCTATCAATGGAAATATCAGCCCTCGGAAATGCATGTACCAATTTCATCCAAATCGTTCAGCTGTTTAAGCATGAAAGTGTTACAAAAAAGCAAAACTTTTCTCTTATTTGTTTAGACTTAATCATTTATTTTATTTTATTGTCTTTGGGTGACTTACACCTATCAAATACAGAAGTAGTAGGGAGGTAATTGACGACAAGCTATTTACAAGACTCCACAGTTAGCGATACAGTATTGTTGTACAATTTAGCATAAAGTATTGCATGCCCTAAGCTACAGTCCGGCCGTCGACAGAGTGCGTTTCTGACTGACAGTGCGCAATTCTAGAAGCTTATTATACCCTGTCCATTAGGTTAACCATTTTTTGACAGCTGTCTTTGTTCCAGACTACGTAAAAGTTAACTTTAAAATGCGAAAAAAAATGTTTGAGTTCCCTTCTCGCGTAGTACTTCAACTGTACCGCTGCTTTGTATATAGGTTCGGTACAGACGCCAGCACATCAAGCTACTACAATCTGTCAAATTTCTTTAATAGATTTTCAACTTTATCGCTGAAGTATTAAGGTTGAAGGTTGTTTGGGAAAATTTGATAGTTTCGGGTAGCTTGACCTGCTGGCGTCTGTACATTACCTAGCTATTTTGAGATTTTAAGGAGAGTCTTCAGTAATTTCTATTATTTTAATTGGAAAAAACGAAAGAACTACATGACATTGGTTCTATGTCTCCATATTGTTGTGTGTTGTTCATTGAAACTGCCTTATCTTATTGAATTATCTTATTTATGGCTCCTTACAGACATTATAATACCGTACGTGTATCAATCAATGTATTGTATATTGCTGCAATCACTAGTTCCATTTGTGTCATGAAATTGTTTACCTAATGGACAGGGTATAGTCAATTTGCTTACCTTTTCATATCTTGACTTTACATGAATAAAATGTTTTTGGCCTATTCTAGCATTGTGTTACATTGTATCTTTATCAAAATACGATTTTAGACGGTATTGACTATATACTGTTTACTGCATTAGGGTGAAATCATACTAATATATATATATTTTAATATGGATCAGCATTTCTCAGTCTCTTTCATATATTTAGGGCCGTTCCGTGACGTGGACGGACCGTGCTCCGTCAGGGGCTCAAAATAAATAAAAAATCAAAAGTCATTCAAATTAGGCTGAGAATCGGCACTTTTTGAACGTCAAAATTACAAAAGACAGTCCCCCAAAAACGGCCGCCCTTCACCACTTCCTAGTGCTATCGCTGGGAAGAAGAAGTTGCGCAACAAACTCCTCAGCACAGCTGTCTGTTCAATTAAAAAATACTTGATTGTATACAATACTATGTACCTATGTTCGGTAATTAACATTACAAGACCAGAACATGAAATTAAATTATTTGCCGTATGTCAGCTAGCCACGCTAATATACCAACAAATATAATAAAAACTATACGTACTCAAACTAAAAAATAATTTCCACTGAAGTGAGAACTTCCTTTTTTTCAAATCGGTTAAAAAGGACAGAGATACTGGAAAATCTGTGCATGTATGATTTCACCATAAAACAGTTTACTTGATGTTTGCAGCCATAAGGCTGATTCTCCAATCCACAGATAATTTTTATTCGTGGAATAAAATTGACGTCTGACAGATTTTGTATGAAAGAACTGTCAAAAATTCAAAATTATTCCTCGAATAAAATTATCTGGCGTTGAAAAAATCAGCCCATATTAGAAGAGGTTTAATGTTTCTTTGATAAGGTAAACAGTAACTAATGTGTTCCGTAAACGTTGATATTTACTGAATAAATATATTTTTTTATTACGAATCTGTTGATTTATTTATAACTAGCTGCACCCCGCGGTTCAACCCGCATAAATGTCGATCCCGTGGGAATATCGGGATAAAATGTGTCCTCTGTGTTAATTCTGGCTATAAACTATCTGTGTGCCAAATTTCATCCAAATCCGTTCAGTTGTTTTGGCGTGAAAGAGTAACAAACATCCATCCATACAAACTTTCGCGTTTATACTATTAGTAGGATTATTACCTGTGGCTAAACCTTCTCCTTGTCACTGCCACGACTGTATTTGAAATCCTGTTTTCCCAAAACTTTGCCACTTCCACGGCGTTGTCGGTGGCAGCGCAGAGGTCACTTTGACTGCATGTTTTGGTACACAGAGGGCAGGATAGGAGGTGGAGCATGGTTTGTGACATAGCTCCACAATCACACCCTTCTGCAGTTCCGTCAATGTAGCCCCAGTTTGCCCAGTGTGGCACCGTTCCGCTCACGCCAAGGAGATGTTGCTATAAATGAAACCTGCCACACGATTAGACTGCCTGCAACCGACCCCAGTCAGCGTACTATATCCCACAGCTGGCATAGCTCCACCACAAGTCCGAAGAGAAGTTTCATGCGCAGTGGAGAATCTCAAACACGACTCTTGTACCAGACACCCACAATCTGGCGCACAGCTCCCTTCGCAAAGGCTAAAAAGCAGATACAGCTTCTTAAAATCGACAGCGTCTCGGTCAGGAAACCCGGCTGATGCCCGTTGCAAACTGTGGCCTGTGGCTATACTGCGTTCGTGATTTTGTTTCCAAAAATGTAAATAAATATGTATCATAGCCTATAATGTTCCTACTGCTGGGACACAGGCCTGATAAACAAATATGTGTTTTTAGATAAACAACTAATGCGTGCACAATATAAAGTTGAGTTTGCACCACAACTTCTAATATTATAATTACTTTTTGAATTGAACTAGTCAATCTATGAAGGTAGGTACTAAATAACTATTTCTTACATCGAATAATTTATTCTCCTATACACACAGAAAGGGGGCGACTACAGAGATGACTAGATTAGTTCTATAGAAGGGCTACGTTGTCCTCCCATACCTACTGTAATTTGAAAACATTGTAAAAGCCAATTATTTTTAAAACAGTAACCGTGGATTTTCTTGGCGGCTCTTCTCCAGAAAATGTGTAGACATCAAGTTTTAGAAAAAGTTCGGCTTTGTAGAGTCGTCTTTGTCACTCATATCTGTGTCTCTAAGAACGATGTGTCATAACGAGTGGGTATTGTAATAAAAGAACAACATCAAAACGAACTGCACTTTATTTTGACAATTATTTTTATTACAAATTTTTATAATATATTATGCCACAGTTAAAATTCAATTTTTACATGACGCTAACTACATATTATTATAAACTAGCTTTTTATTCTTCGTTGCTTGCTCAAAATGTATGGATGGACATTTCATAATATTTCATTAGATACTCCACGCCATTAGCACGAAATTATGTTGATTTTTCGTAAGTGGATTTTGAATCGAAAACATTTATTTAGGCCCTCTTGCAGCACAAATCACTATAGTGCGGCTGACGAGAGAATGCGTTCTTTACACCTGTCAGTCTTATACAAACGAATACCTACGTGTTTTGCAAATTTGATCTTTATTATAGGTACCCTGTCCGGTTTTATTTTGATTATTTTATTTTAATAAGGTAACTGTTTTTTAACTTTAAAATGCGTAATAAAATAAATATATAAACTGCCTTATCTTATTGAATTATCTTATTTATGGCTTCATACAGACATTATAATACCGTACGTGTATCAATCAATGTATTGTGTGTTACTACAATCATACGTTCCATCTGTCAAAGAACGGTTTACCTAGTGGATAGGGTATAGGTACTAGAATTGTCACACTGACAGGTGTCAGGAACGCATTCTCTTGACAGAAAAAGGCCGATGTTTTTAATACACATACATAAACTCACGCTCTTTTTCCCATGTGGGGTAGACAGAAAGTACAGAACGCCATCTGTTACGACCCTTTCTTCCTTCCTATGTTTTAAATACATTTACTTGACCTAAATTGCAATTAGTGACATAAGCGCAATTCGACCTTAGTACAGACTGCATATCAATCTACTACAATCTGTCAAATTTCTTTAATAGATTTTCAACTTTATCGCTAAAGCAATAGGTTTAAAGTTGATTGGGAAAATTTGACAGTTTCGGGTGGCTTGATGTGCGTCTGTCCTTTCGATTCTCAATTCACTTACGTTAACTATACGTATTGTCAAAATTATTTGTGCTTTACAGGGCATTTTTAACTACATGATACTGTGGGTTTTCTAATATTTATGAAACCCTGAAATGGGTCAAATGGTAATGGTATGCAAGCACGGTACTTGTCCGTGGTCCCCCAGTCTAGTTCCCCTTGGGGGGTACCACGAGCAAATATTTTTGCCCGTAGAACCCCCTGAATAACAATCTCCTTATTAAATAAATTTTTATTGCCCGTGATACCCCATTCCAAACATTTCTATTTGACATTAAATAAAACATTAGCCATTAGCGGGGGTACCACGGGCCAAATAATTTGCCCATGGTAACCCTTGTCCCCCTTGGGGGTTCCACGGGCAAAAATATTTGCTCGTGGTACCCCAAGGGGAACTGGACTGGGGGACCACGTGCAAGTACCGTGCTAGCGTATAGTCGAACTCGTAATTGTGTTACCACTTTTGACAACAACATAACTCTTTATCCCCGAAGGGTAAGGCAGATGTGTACACACGGCTACACATCAAGCTATGCATTTCCAGTTTTAGTTGACCTCGCATTGTATAGGTTTTTCGTACAATCAAAAGTCAGCTTAGACTGGGTATGTATAGCTTGATTTGTAGCCGATTTGTACACCCACATTTCGCCAGTCATGGGTAAGGGCTGATTTTTTCAACGCCAGATAATTTTATTTGACGGTTGGCGCAGTGGTTAAGCGATTGCCTGCTGCGCTGCGTGTCGCGGGTTCGATCCCCGCACGGAACAAATATTTGTATGACCTACAAGTAGTTGTTCCGGGTCTGGCTGTTTGTGTATGTGAGTTTAAATGTTTGAAAACGCTCCCACGATACAGGAGAAATTCCTAGTGTTGGGCAACGTTTAAAAAAAAAATTGAATTTTTGACAGTTCTTGAAACCCCACACAGATCGCTAGCCCGCGCGGAGACGCGTCTTTTGTCACCTCGCCCGTGCGCCTAGCTCATATAGAAAGTCAAAAATTTACAGAATTTGTGAGACGTCAATTATATTCCACGATAAGAATTATCTGTCGATTGAAAAATCAGCCCTTAGTGTCATATAATGAGGAGTAGCCTATTGCCGTCAAACAAATCCAGTCTCCGAGCTGCTACGAGAAATACCACATGGGAAAATCCAATAACACTTTGCCCGGGCATCCAACCCTGGGGGTCTACTCCGAAGTGCAAAGTGCGAATGTTCGGATCGGACCGAGACATGGCTGAATCGAATATTATTGAAAAATGCGAAAAAAGTTCGGATCGGCTCAGTTGGGTCGGGACCATAGTCAATATTCGAAAAAGTATAAGATCGGAAGCGACCGAACAAAATAGTAACTTCGTAGCAGGAAACGGCCGAACATTCGGCCGATACTACTTCGGAGTAGACCCCCAGGACCTCATGCTCAGCAGACATGACTATTAAAATAGGCTAGTTTCCTAAAAAAATCTAATTATTCCGTCGGTTAGATATCAAAAAATATTGAACCCGTATTTTTTCTTTTGTCAATTACATAAAAAATGATGAAGATATCGCCCGTTAAAGTTCCGCGTGACGTCACTTGCTTGCGACACTTTTGCAAGCAAGTGACGTCACTCCCAATGCCTAACCCTTTGGAAAATACTGCGTGATGTTATATTGTTACAATAATACAAGTGACGTCACGACCCCCGACTCCCAAATTTTGACGCGCTTTATCTTCGTCATTTTTTGTTTGATTGACAAAAGAAAAAACACGCGTCCATTATTTTTCGATAATCTAACTGAAGGACTAAATATAATTATTATTTTTTTACCCAGAAACTAACCTATTACATATAAAGAAATATCCATGTTCTGTCAAGCCGACAAAGCCGTGCGGAACGGGCTGGTTGCTAATAGGTTGATAAAGTATTTACGAGGTCGACTACAGGTACAGTCAACCAAAAGTGATAAGTAACCAGGGTTCTTCCGGGTTATCCGAACCCTGGTTACTTATCTCCTTTGGTGACTACATCAAAAGAAACTGGATTTTTTTCGTCATATAAATCATGGGTCACTTTCCACTTAAAATTGTGCTTAAACAAAATGTACTCTTTGTCGTACATTTATCTCCTATATTAAGGCATTTGGGCATTTTTGGTTATCAATACATTTCAAGATTTGAAAGAAATTACATTACATTAAGGCTCGCTTGCACCACAAATTATTGAATAGGTACATTTAAAACTATTTATTTAATGTCTGATTTTTCCAACGCCAGACAATTTTATCAGAGGAATAATTTTAAATTTTTGACAGTTCGTCTATACAAAATCTGTCAGACGTCCATTTTATTCCACGAAAAAAAATTATCTCTCGATTGAGAAATCAGCCCTTAAACGTGTTATTTCATTCTATTGTTTGAAGAAGATAGAGATGGAATGATGTTTTAAACGTTTAGCGCTTTATAATAACTGATTTGTGATGCAAACGAGGCTTCAAGCTAGGAATACACAGTCAACAACTTGCACAAAAGTTCACACATCAAGCTACTACAATCTGTCAAATTTCTTTAATAGATTTTCAACTTTATCGTTATAGCATTAAGGTTCAAGGTTGGTTGGGAAAATTTGACAGTTTCGGGTAGCTTGACCTGCTGGCGTCTGTACACCGCACCCTAATTGCGTAACATACGATCAATCGGAATCGGTTTCATTTTGACAGTTCAACAACATTCATTGCGTTATTTACGTTGTTGAGCAGACACATGACACATTTTTTGAACGTATGAAGCAATGGATTAGCAATATCCTTCAAAATGATTCAGATTTAGATTGATTGTGTTTTACGCAATTAGGGTGCAGAAAGGGTGTGGGCTTCGGAAATATTCGTGTTTCCGAATGACTACGAACGTCTCGTGCCACAGAGTTACAGCTTCTAAGTTGGGTACTGCCGCGCTTTGTCGAAGGACACCTAAGGCCGATTCAAATTCATGTTTCCAATTGATGTTATTTCAAGTTAAACAAATATCAACTTTACTGTCGCGAAAATTAAGTTGATTTCGGAGTGACTAATACTATTGAAAAAGTTATAGAAACGTTGGAAGTTGTAGCTTAAACTGAACTTTACTGTGTAGTCATTAAAGTTATTTTTCCAATAACTCATATTATGTTGTTTACACGTTTGTATGAAATTTTCTCTGTTAAATTACGTGCTCCGGTCGCAGATCGTCATCTATCACTCAAAAGTTTTTTGCACAAGTTACCAAGATGTGTATTGCTAGCTTTTAGTCAGACATAGTTTCAAACGTTTGAAGAATTTGCAAGACGGGATCGCACAGTGCTTAAGTATGTTAGGGTAAGTTCGGCACCGGGGTAAGACCGTACATACGAATCAAATACCCGGCTGATTTGGAAATAATTTTTAATGTCGACAACATTGTGTTCTCCGTCCGATCGAATAAAATATGACGCGTACGGTCTTACCCCAACATACTTTAAGTGTTAGAAAATTGTGCGCCTGCTCAAATACCCGTATTTGAATCTAAACTCCGATTTTTTTTTGCTATGCTAAAATAATAGCTGATAAAGATGACAAAAAGCACTTCCTCTCTCCTTAAACATGATTATATTTTCTTTGCTCTTGTTTCATGTTTATTATTATATACAGGGTGAATTTTACAAGTGGGCGTGGATGGCCATATTTGAAACTATGAGGAATAGCGAAAAGTAGTCAAAGGAGTCTCGGGCTCGATTTTGATGAAAACTAAAACTGAATCATTGGATTTAAAAAAATCTATATTTCTAGCCAGAGCACTTTTCTTTAGTTTGCCGTATGTCATTACTTCCCAGAATCTTTTTTTCATTAAGGTCTGGTTTTTCCAGCTCCAGATAACTTTATCGCAGGAATAATTTTGAATTTTTGACAGTTCTTTCATACAAAAACTGTCGGACGTCAATTTTATACCACGAATAAAAAATATCTGTCGATTGAGAAATCAGCCCTAAGAAAAGGACAGAAGATAAACATCAGTTTAGTCCTGTCAAATTAAGATACTCCATAGACAGTTTAGACGTGATTAAAAACATGGCGACTAAAAATACGTCAATTTACGCCAGGCGCTGACGACTAATTTGACAGGACTAAAATAATATTTATCTTCTGTCCTTTTCATAATAAGAATATGTGGGGAATATGGTCGGGTACCTCATTCCTCACCATAGACTACTATTTTATACTAGAGATTCCTCACTTTGTCATTCTCTGCACATTCTGCCTCTGACAACTACTTCGTTATTTGTTTCTTGAAACTCATGTATATAAGGTCCCATTAAAATAGGTGGACAAACTTTTAGAAATCATTCAGACTACCAAAATAAGGACAATGGTAAAAAAAATATATAAGAAAAACGCATTAGATACTTACAATTAAAATAATCAGCTAACAAAAATACACTTATAAATGTTTGTTACCCAATGCATAAACACTTTGTTAAATACAGAATGATGTAAGGATGTAACAGAACTGACTATGTACCTACTGACGAGCTTGCGCGCAGCGGGGCGCGAGTGCTAGTATCTACCCACTATTTTAGGTCAAAATAATATAATCATTATAATCAGTGTTTTTTTTTGCTTGGATATCTTTGGTTAGACGTACTGAGCGCTGTGGAAAAATTTGTCCACCTATTTTAATTGGACCCTGTATATATGTATATATGTTTGTTTCTTGGTTTGCTTTCTACTAACACTAGTTATAAGATATTTTACTAACAAAATGGACTTTATTGTTGTCTGATTCTGATATATAAATAAAATAGAAAGAAAAAGATGCACTGAACTTGAATTTAGTTTAGTTTATGAACAAGGGAATCGGCGCCATTATTTAGTATAGATTAGCTGCCATTTTGGCGTAGCAAATAAAAATCAGAGTTTGGTACTTATATCTGACGCTGGTGAAGCAAGAGTCGTAAGACATTATATTTTTTTTTTCATGTAAGTATCAATGACTTCTATGTTTTACGTAGCATTTTTTTTTTATAGACTTCTATTCCTGGCGACTATTCTCTGTTCTGTGCTCGAGATTATAGATGTTATGTTTTTTTCTTTTTTAACTAGATAACTTCTCTTAAACAGCCTCATTACGAAACGAGTTTGACAAAGATTTAGCCCAAAACCTCGAGCCAGTTTTTGCATTTTGAACTTTATTCCGAATTAAATAAAGTTCTTAATACTAGAACTGACTATAAATCCGACCCTAAGGGCCAAACTTCGAGCCAGTTTTTGTATTTTGAACTTTATTCCAACTGTAATAAAGTTCTTAATGCAACAACCGACTCTAGAACCGAATCTGGGCCAGTCCCTCGATTGAAAATTATCGCACAATAATTAATGTGACAAATGGTGTCTGTCAAGAGCGAGTAAACTGCTGTGATTGGCTGCCGATCGAGAAACTGGACCTAGGTTGACAATGGCGCCGATTCCCCTGTTCACAAACTAAACTAAATTTAAGTTCAGTGCATCTTTTTCTTTCTATTTCATTAAGAAAAGGACAGAAGATAAATATTAGTTTAGTCCTGTCAAATTAAGATACTCCATAAACAAGTTTGGACGTGATTAAAAACATGGGACTAAAAATACGAAAATTTACTTCAGGCGCTGACTAATTTGACAGGACTAAATTAATATTTATCTTCTGTCCTTTTCTAATGAAATAGAAAGAAAAAGATGCACTGACCTTTAATTAAGCTTAGTTTGTGAACAAGGGAATCGGCGCCAATCTCATATTAAAAACTTTACATTAGTTGGAATAAAGTTCAAAATATAATAACTGGTTCGAAGGCTTGAACTCGTGTAGTAATAACAGGGATATAGTTTTTTTTTTCAATAAGAGAAACGAATCTATTAGTACGTAAAACATTATTGTCATTAATAGACCCAATTATTTTCTGAAGACAATGAAAGGCCTGGATTTCAGTTTTCAGGCGTTTTTTGACAGTGAAATTCAGTTTGGAAGTGTAAATACAGTATTTTAGACAATTAGAAGACATTATGATTCAAAAATAATAATAATTACTAAATAATATATCGATTTAAATATTTCGAGTTAGCCCAGAGGCGATTTTTTGGGCATTGGATTTTCAACCCACTGCTTAGCGCCGAGAGTTGAAAATCCAACAGTGTTTTTTTGACGCGCGGAGATGCGTTCTGTTGGATTCTCAACGCTCAGCTCAACACTGAAAGTTGAAAATGCAGTGCACGATAAATTCTTCGTGGAAACAGGGCGTTTATTGTCATAGAACGCTAGGGGGCGCTGAAATCAACATTTTATTATATATTTTTTTTTAAATAAATATTTTATATTCAGCACAAGCAACGCAATGACTAGGGTAGTACAAATTCTTGAGGGTCGTGTACACTATGGGCCAGGCTGGTCCAACTTCGGCCATTGTTGAAGAAAAATATCCATGTCACTTAGTTTTTTTTTCTTAAAATAATGCTTAATAATACGCCAGTACTCCACGAAGGGTTAGACAGAGCCTGTGCCATTGTGTAAACGACCACTTTTTATATAAATAAAAGTTTTTTTTTTCGTTACTTTATACAATACTTTTTTTCTACTTATTGTGCATTAATAACGTTCTTAAATTGTTCTTAGAGTTAAGATTTACATGTTAAATCGACGTTTTAAACGTATGCACGACACCTCTCATATTTTGTCACAACTTTCATACAAAATTCCCGAAAATCAGCGAAATTACAGTTTCTAGTACTTCCGCCCGCGGCTACACTCGCGTGGTATCGTCGATAAAAAGTAACCTATGTGAGTCCCTTGGGTTCAAAGTATCTCCAAACCAAATTACATCAAAATCGGTCCAGCCGATTCGCAGATTAGCCGGAACAGACAGACGAACAAAACTTTCGCTGTCCGTGACAAGTACACACTTGAAATTTTCCAAAGTACAAACTTGATTTTGTATGGAATGCGTACGCATCCGTTCAGCTTTACGGATGCGTACGCATTCCATACCACATCGTGTTTTCTATGGACAAAAGCTGAATAGAGCTGAACAAGTGTGGTTAGACCATAAAAGGAACAGAAAAGAGGAAGAGTTCCTGGAAGGATTTGTGGGAGGCCCTTGCCCAGCCGTGGGGAAAATAGTAGAGTTAAATGTCGTGAGGCGGGGTCGCGGCAGACCACGTAGGAGATGGCGCGACAAGCTGGATAGGTTCCGTCAAACCTGGAAGGAGGGAGAGAGAGGGACAGCGAAGGCTTGTAAATAAAAAAAATCCGTTGGTACGGAATCCTTCGTGAGTCTAACTCGCACTTGTTTTGATTTTTCCTTATTATTAGTATAGAGGAACAGGGTGTAAAGTTCACTCATCCTCCATAGAAAAGGGAGGATCCTCCGACCACAGTGGCGTGCACAGAGTTTTTAGACAGGGTAGGCAGAAAATTTTAAAAGCCAAAATACTTAGGTAGGTACTGCATGTTGGTTTTGGTTCGTGTCTTGTCGATTAAATAATGATGTAGGTAATAGCCATCTCAAATATCCATACATTGACTGATTTTATAGACATATCAATTTACGGATATTTGAAGTGTCCTTTCGGCGCGTTTGTTTGATGTTCAGTATTTGTGATAGCAGTGAAATGATGGTGGTGTGAGTATAGGTACGGACGGATCTATAAAGCCTCCTTCAAACTTAAATGAAACAATGCTACTTTTTAAAATTGTTGTTTAACTAATTTCGGTTCGGAAAACATCGGATAATTTCGTAATTTGTCGTGTTGTAAAAAAAGACACTGTCTATTCTGTACGGTTGTGTGCGATAATGTGACATTGTGTGCCACGTATTTATAGGAACGCACACCCATTCAATCCGCATGACCACGAGAGCACACATATAAACATTTAGACCCGAATAGTTTGTGTCTTTCCCGAGGCACTCCTCAGCGTAGGTAGCGGCGCTAGTGCCGCGCAATGCCACAATACTGAACGAGCTTGCTTGGAGCGACTGTTTATGATTTTTTTGTTTATTGTTAGTAAGTAGGTACTCGTCGTACTCGTAGATTAAATAATAATAGATATCAGAACAAGATTATACTGAGTTAGGTAGGGTAGGCAGTGTCTTTCTGTCTTTATGAAACGCACGCCACTGTCCGACCAGACGGGTGTTGTCTGGCGGGCAACTGCCCAACGATTGATGTTGGGAAGTTTGTATGTATGCTAGTTGCGCGGTAAACTCTGCTTGCGAGATGCAGGATTTGCGTGACGTCAGTATGACGCGTTGTTCGCATATGGCGTTGTAGATACCGCTACATTAGAATAAATTATCTTTTTGTATGCACGTGTTTCCGTGACAATTATAGCTATTTTTTTTCTTTCTTTCACTTTTCAGCCCCCGACGCAAAAACGACGGGGTGTTATAAGTTTGTCGTGTCTGTGTGTGTGTGTGTGTCTGTGGCATCGTAGCTCCGGAACGAATGAACCGATTTTGATTTTATTTATTTTTTGTTTGAACGGTTAATTAGTCGAGAGTGTTCTTAGCTATGTTTGTTGGGTTTTTTTTTATTTTTATTTTTTGAAGTCGTTAACATGTAAATCTTTTGGTCTAACAAATAGGCAACAGTATTTCGATGCTATTTATATTTAAATTCAATACCTAAGGGTTTCGCACCATTTTTTGGAAAATTTACCAATCAGGACACACGACAGAAATATTGACAATTTAAGAGAAAATATTTTTTGAAAAATTCCGAGTTTTTTTCTGTTAATACTGTTGTCATTTCTATAAAATTTGGCTAAAGTCTATTCAAACTAATGTTTCAAATTGATGTTATTTAAAGTTAAACAAATATCAACTTTAAAAGAATAGTAATTAAGTTGATTTCACTGTGACTAGCACTATTGAAAGAGTTATAAAAATGTTTGAAGTTGCAGCGTAAACTGAACTTTATTGAGTAGGAATTAAAGTTTTTTTTCCATAAACTCATATTTGTTTACATTTTTGGCGAATAAATCGCGAATGCAGCTTAACTATGTGGTGGTCAGCTTCCAGTCTGACTGACTAGAAGCAAGTTTTTCAAACTGAACAGACACCTGTGCTGCTGGGGAGTTTGTTGCGCCATTTCTTCTTCCCAGCGATAGCACTAGGAAGTGGTGAAGGTCGGGCGTTTTGGGGGACTGTCTTTTGTAATCTTGATGTTCGAAAAGTGCTGATTCTCAGCCCAGTTTGAATAAATGTATTTTACATGGAGCGACTGCCTATCTGACCTCCACAACTCAGTTACTGGGTAGCACGATGGTCACCCATCCACGTACCGACCGCGGCAAACGTAGCTTAACCTTCCATTAGTGTCAAATGACAACAATATTAAACGTCATAGGACGGTATCGTAAAGATCTAAATTATTACAATAATAAAATCGTCAATATTTCTGTCATTACAGGGAAATATAAAAAAAAATCACAACTTTACTATTAAATAACAGAAAACAGGATAAACGCACCGACTGTCGTCCCTTCAGAATATTAACTACTTTAAAGCATCACTTTTCGAATTTGTTTTTATGTACGACAATCGGTGCTTCTACCCCATAGACTTTAAATAATACATTGTTATTAACAAATTATATACAGCTAAGTAATAAGTACATTTTTAATACGTTATGTTGCTAACATTAAAAAAAAACTAACACTATAGTAGTATTTTTCAATTTCTGGCAACACCTAAACAAAATTGGTCTACAAAAACGTACCATTATTCGAGACAAAAAAAATCTTGTTTTAAAAATGAGAATGTACTATCGCCAAAATCTATATCTGACCACCGTAAGGACTATTCCTGCTTGCAGCGCATATTATTATTCGACCTAAAAAGGATCCTCTTTAGTTTTACTAACGGACGCAGCTGTGGTCATCATGTGCACGGGGTTTTGTTTTCAAAATGGTCAGATATAGGTTTTGGCGATAGTATATTGGTGACTTAGTAGGTAAATAAGATAAGGTGGGCAAAAAAAAAAAGATATTTCTTTTGACATTACAACATTTCGACTGTCCTGCCATCCTTAGTAGGTTTATGAAAATCCAAACTAATGCGATGCAGGATTTTGCATGACGTCAGTGGTTTGCGTAGTTCGCATGTGGCATTGTAGATGTCGCCAAAGTTTCACAGGACAAAGCTCTAAATAATGAAATTGGTGCTAAATCGTTTAAATACATTATCAGGTCTTCTTTCAAGTTAAACAAATATCAACTTTATTTTAATGTTAATTAAGTTAATTTCAGAGTGACTAGCACGATGGAACAAGTTATAAAAATGTTTGTTTACGTAACTTGAACTTTATTGTGTTGGGATTAAAGTTATTTTTCCTAAAACTTATATTTGGCAAATTATTCGCGCACGTACTTTATACTACTTAGGATGGCAGTAAAGTTCACATTAAGAGTTTAATTTGTGCAAAGCAGATGAAAGGACATACTAAATATATTATTAATCCTTAAACATCAAACGAAACTATATTTCTTTTTTTTACACTTTGAGAGGAAACGCGGTCACCTGGTCTTTGACGTTCATTCCATACTTACAGTTCTGTTCAGTACTCAGTTTTCTCCCTGGAGATTAGCCTTCGGCGCGGGCGATATTATAGTGCAGGCGTGTGCGCAGACACAGGTGCACTTTCTCTTCCTTTACTCTCATAGTCCGATGGGACGGCAATCCGACACGAGCGGGGAGAGATCAGGTGCAGGAAACTGCTTAACGTGCGCACGGGGCTAAAATAATACGTTAGCAAGGAATGAACGCCAATGACCACGTGACTGAGTTTCCTCTTAAGGTTGTGTGACCGTAGAGTCAACTTACGTCTTACTCAAACCAAACACAGTAGCGTTTCATACGAATATGAATTTTAAAGTTATGCGAATAAGGTTCATTTTCGTATGAAACAGCGTTTCATACAAATATGAATATTAAAATTATGCGAGTAAGGGTCATTTTCGTATGAAACACTACTGTAAATAGGTTTTCTTGGATGTTTAAGGACATGTTCGGTATAAAAGCACGTGGAATGTCTGTACACGGATGTCATTATGCATAGTATATGTTGCGGCGCGGCTGACGACCTATCTTCGTCATGTTCGCGCATAGCTCTTGGTCTCTGGAACGTAAAAGAGACTTTGTTGGGCAAGAGAAATTGTGACAATTTACGGTGACGGTGATTTACGGTAACAAAGTGAAAATAGTGCTTGGTATTAAAAATAAACTCAAACTCAAAGAATTTTTTTCAATTAAATCTGTACAGGCACTTTTGAATTGCCAAGGAGTTGGCCAGTCAAAAATATGAAGCTAGTTGCCCATTCCAAAGCGTACTAGGTAGCTATGGAGTGGAAGGACGTGCGGTCGTGGGATCAGCCGCACTTTGTGATGGGCTGATACCAGTCGGGGGTGCGGCGAATGTACAAGTATATCCCGGGCCCCCGACTCATGGTACTGGAAGGAACAGTGGGGTTTGAGTCGGTAGGAATCCGACATAACCCTCCGTTCTTCCCAGACGGAGGGTATCCATGTTGGTTTGGTCATCATGGTTTCCCCAGGATAAAAAAGGTACCTATGGAGAAGAACGGGCAAGAAACTATACGTGTTTTTTTTTGATATCCCATAACTCTAGGGGCTCATGGGGGGAACCAACCCTGAAAAAAATCAGCTGTTCCCTACATTTATGTTCGTATAACTCGTCAAAATGTAGGGAACATCAGATTTTTGTTTCGCGATTTCGGGTTTGGTCCCATAGTAAAAGTTGTTCATAATGATGAGTAAAATGACCCCCCAGAGTTATGGGATATAAAAAAACCACGTTGTATAATTATAGAAATATTCTCACCTAATATCCCCCCACCCGCCATTCCCCTTCACAAGTTTCTTATTATGCTTCGCACCGCCGGCGGTGACGGTCGCGCTCACTCGCGTGGGGAACAAGTAAGGTTTAGCGTTCTTTAGCAGTTTTTGTACTTTGCTGATCACTGTTGATGCATTGCAGTTTGATTTCTTGTGATGGAAGCCGCTGGAAGACAGAAAAGGTGTGATTAATTTTATTTTGTTTTAAGTATAAATGTATGGATGGATGGATAGATGTTTGTTACTCTTTCACGCTAAAATTACTGAACGGATTTGTATGAAATTTGGTACACAGATAGTTTATGACCGGGATTAACACATAGGATTTTATCCCGATATTCCCACGGGATCGAAAATTATGCGGGTGAAACCGCGGGGCGCAGCTAGTGAAAAATAAAAATCGGTTTGGTTAACAAACGATCGCAAACAAAACGGAAATAATAGAAATGAAGAGATAGGGTCCATTTTTTTCATTCTGTCTGTATAATAATTATTTTATTAGTATTATTATCAGCCTGTGATGTACCACTGCAGGGCAAAGGCCTACCTACTCTGTTTCCACTTCTCTCTGTTCAAAGCTGCTGGACCAGTTCTTATTGAAGGAGTCCATCTCATCCCGCCATCTCCGTCTGGGCCTGCCGCGATGTCGCTTGCCATTAAGAGGGACCCATTGGGTACTAAGTTTGGCCCACTTGTTGTCTGACATACGGCAGATGTGTCCAGCCCAATTCCATTTTAGTGCGGCAGCTTTCCAAGTGGCATCCCATCAGCATTGCGATTCTGTAACCACCTCACCGTGAAAACTTAGGTGAAGTGAGCGTGGAGTGAGCTGTCATTCCAACTAATGCTAGGGATTGACACTATTGACAGCTCACTCTAAGCTCACTTGACCTTACTTATCACGGTGAGATTTTTACAGAATCGATCGGCAGTTATCTTTGTGATGGAACGGATGGTCGTATACCTTACCCACGGGGTAATTGCGTAACATATTAACAACAGCAATGGGTTTCATTTTGAAAGTTCAACAACATTCATTGCGTTATTTACGTTGTTGAGCAGACACGTTTTTCGAACATAAGAAGAAATGGATTAGCAATATCCTTCAAAATGACTGAGATTATGATTGATAGTGTATTACGCAATTAGGGTGCTGGATTATTAGTTTGATACCCAGAATACTACTACCTTTTACTGTTGACTGTTACATTTATAAAAAAAACTAATGTAATACTAAGATTCAACTCACCATTCTCCAATATGAAATACTCTCGGCCCCTTACACACGATAACTTTGAACTTCTCCCTCCCAGGCATGTTTTGTGACAAATGTAACAATGAGTAGTCCCAATTGTAGTCATCGTACGCACAAAACTGGCTCTGTTGCTTCATAATATGACCCCAAACGGTCCTATTGAATGCGAACCCCATGTTGTGCATGCTAGAATGCCATGGCGTTATTTCCACCTGAAAAATATTTTTTTTATTTAAATTTTATGGTAGGAAAATTGGTTTGGGAGCTGGCAACATTTTTAGGTAAAATGGTAGAATTTTGGATTGTGATGTGGCAATTTTTTTTTCTACTGGCAATGTTGTAGCTGTCAAATTACGGGAAGTTTTGACAGTTATGAAATTGACATAATTATTAGCCTTACCTACGGAAATATTTACAATACAATGTAACTACTTAAAATAATCCTCTAAATTCAAACAGTTTAAAATATTTACATTCATCTTACGACCAAGCATGCTTTTAAAAAGCAAGGCATTACTATGTACGCACGGCTACACATCAAGCTATACATAACCAGTATAAGCTGACTTCTGATTGTACGAAAAACCTATACAATGCGAGGTCAGCTAAAACTGGAAATGTATAGCTTGATGTGTAGCCGTGTGTACAGCTTAGAAAAACATATTTTATAATTAGATACCGGATTTGCGCGCATTTTCATATTTGGGTATTGTTTGAGGTTATTGCATAATTATTTTACCTAAACTCTACTGCTTTTATAAAAAAAATAACTGTTTCTAACTAGAAAAATACAAAAATGTACAGTGGCCTCCAAAATTTAGTTGACATTTTTCCACTTCAGCTGAGATGATTATGATCGAAAAAAAAAACAAGGTATTCCTAAAGGATTACTTACTTATTTGTATGATAAGTCATAGGTGGTTGAATTAGTCAATTAAAACGTACAACTATTTACAGTACAAATATTTGGATCACCGGAATTTTATATCATAATGTGGTGTGTCTCCGTATATACAAAAACATAACGCCATACATAATATAAAAATGTTAGAAGTTTAAAAAAAAAGTTAATTATTTAAATAGTAAGTATTTAAAATTGTGTCTATGTAGGCACTTACCCTCTCTCCCAGAGCGGGTTGGTAGAAGCAATTTTGTTGCATATTTCAAGCATCTAAGATGCATATTTCGACCTTTTTAAGTTGCATCATAATCCGGTCTCTATTTATAATATACAAGGTGCATTTCAAATAATTATATTTCACAACAAAAACAAACGGTTTATATAGTAATTATTATAATTTGCCATCCAGAGACAATGGCTCACCTCCCGGGTCCCATCTTGCACCCCATGCCCTGTCACATGCACACGTGAGGCCCTAAGGGCTGTGTCAGCGAATGCTATCCGCGTTACAGAATTTTGGGCCAAACAAATAATAAAAAAAATACGTGTGCGGCATGCGGGACGCCCGACAGAAGTGATAAGTTAAACTAATTATGGTATATCTCTATCGCACACTAAACACTGAGTAGAGAGAGAGGGAAGCGTCTGTCCGAAATACGACTAGCGCAGAGCCTGCCTACCGCTGCCGTATGAGTGAGAGACAGGGAAGCCAGACAGACTGGCACCGTAACGCGTTACGTTACGAAGCGGTTTACCCTCCCATAAGAAGTTATCACTTTAAAATAACAAATATTTTTGCCATCGACTCACTAAGACAAAGATTACTAAAGTGAACTGTGTTCTAATTATTATGAGAAATACACCTTGCATCGTTTCAGTTTAGAATTTATAATAAAATATTTATTTACATGCTTTTCAACCACAACCAATATTATTACTTTCTAATACATTCGATTAAGCGCTTCGTCAATGAGAAACTAAAACTTTTTTTTTAAATGGTGACAAAATATTATTTCAAAACAAATGGCGATGAAACGTATGTTTTCATCTCTGCCCATCCGCTTCGGAGAATACAAGGTCAATTTAAATTAGCTAGCAAAACTCCACAGACGCGAAGAGTATCCATACCCACGATAAAAAAACTGATTTTTACTACTTGAGGATGATCCAAAAACAAGAAAAAAGTCAAATCAACTCGTTTTTGTTTTTTCATGTTTAAATATCGATACCGATCACGTCTATGGAGTTTCGCTAACTAATTTCATTTGGCCTTGTAAAGGCGTGATTTTATGTTTTTAACCCCCGACGCAAAACCGACGGGGTGTTATAAGTTTGACGTGCCTGTCTGTGGGCATCGTAGCTCCCGAACGGATGAACCGATTTTCATTTTGTTTTTTTATTGTTTGAAAGGTGAATTAGTCGGGACCGTTCTTAGCTATGTTTGTCGGGGGATTTTTTTAATTTTAAATTTATTTTTTTCTAGCTGTATTAATCTATCATGGACGAAGCACTTAGGAGCAAAAAACCAATTCACATCTATATGACCCGCCATGCGCAGCAAAGCGTTATGCGAGTATTAATTCCTCTGTTAAAAGCTACCATACATGGTCAGTTCTACCTTCAAATCCAACATCTACCCGGTCTTTCCCCGGTCAGTCGGGGTCAGCTTCCAAACTAACCGGATGCAGCTGAATACAAGTATTTCACACTGCCTATCCAACCTCCACAACCTAGTTACTAGCTGATTCCTCTTGGTAAGAGTGCTCACCAGACTTTCGGGCTTTTGACTATCAGTAACGACTGTCAGAGTCTACTATATACAAATGACAGCCGGGACCAACGGCTTAACTTGCATTCTGAGGTTAACTTCAGATTCCCCTGACCAAAGTCCGTACCATATGTAGCTGTAACGGCCTTAAGATTGATCTTCCATGTATGGTTGATTTTAGAGACGAACCCTCTTATTCATAAAAAAAAAACTTTGACAGTTACAAAAACTCTTCATAGACTATACCCGTCTCTGTCTTTTTAAGATGACGAAGTGAGATGGCAATAGTCAACCATTTTAGATGTATGAATACGAGGGTAGGTACAATACTTTACGTTGTCCAGAAATACGCTATTTACAAAGTTGAAGGGATGCTAAGCTTAAAGATAATACTTTTAAAGGTACAGAAGAAATCATTTCTATACTTTAATTTAGAATCTTTGATAAGTTACAACTTACTCCACTATCGACTTTAACGTTATGTAGTCTAAGTGGAATTTGGAATGACCATTTTTAATAAAATGGTCTTGACAAAATGGTTGCAATGGAATTTGAGCTTTGTAATACATAACATTAAGTTTGTGATTCCAAAGCTTAGCTTATCTAAGATTCTGAATTATAGTTTAATAGGACAGTCAGTATCAAAAGCAAATTAATAACTTCAAAACAAATTATTTTACAAAATGTTTTACATAAAGGTGCCCAAGATACAGGCTGTGCTTAGTTTGGAACAAACCTTATCTCCATATTGTAATTTTAATGTTGAAATATACGATTTTTACTTTTTTTTTTTTTTTTTACTTTACTTTAATAAGATCTGTAGGTTCAACTAATTTCATTCATCACCACTGCTCTAAAAAACGGTGAACGAAAACATCGTGAGGAAACCGGCATTTATGCGACATGCCGGTTTCCTCACGATGTTTTCCTTGGTGACATCTACCAACCCTCTCCTCTCACTGAGAGGAGGCCTGTGTCCCAGCAGTGGGAACGTTATAGCATAGCATAATCAGCCGATGATGCTATGTATGCTGTATTATTTTAATATGCTTTAGCTGACTCTAAAGGGAAAAAAGGAAACGTGTGAAGGCATAGCAATAAAAAAACTTTCTAATTTATCTCTATCCCTCATACCGTGTGTGACAGTCTCTTATGTCATAATAACGCCCGGGTACTGTACATACGGATGGGCAGCGTTCGGGAAGCTACGCAATATCTTCTAGTCTCACATACACCAGTGGTTCCAGACGAAAGTCTTTGACCAGTGCGTGTTGCCAGTGATGACCTATGGCACTGAAACGTGGTCGCTCACAATGGGCTTTACTAGAAGGCTTAAAGTCACCCAAAGGGCAATGGAGAGGGCTATGCTTGGAGTTTCCCTGTGTGATCGAATCAGAAATGAAGAGATCAGGAAAACCAAGGTAACCAACATAGCCCGAAGAATTGCCAAACTTAAGTGGCAGTGGGCAGGGCTACACTGCTCGCAGAACAGATGGCCGATGGGGCAGAAAGGTTCTGGAGTGGCGACCGCGTACCGGAAGACGTAGCGTTGGAAGGCCTCCCACAAGGTGGACCGACGACCATGTTAAACCCGCAGGAACCCGTTGGATACGAGAAGCACAGAACTGGTCGAAGTGGAGGCTCTTGGAGGAGGCTTATGTCCAGCAGTGGACGTCTTTCAACTGAAATGATGATGATGACTGTACATATTCCTTTCACCGTTATTTTGCTTCTGATTTTGCATCACTGTCCTTTATTCTCATTCCAATAAGGTTGTTGTTCGGTTGCCGTCACGGACGAGTCCGTCAAAATCATTGTGATCCTTATTCTCGTCGCAATAAAGTTGCTGTTGGATTGCTGCTGTTAGAGGTAGAATAACTGTGAATGTTACATGCTATGATGAGCCCGCAACCCCATGCTTAATAAGCAACTTTGAAGGCAAAGCAATCAATTAAGATCTACAAATGACAGCCGGGGCCAATGGCTTAACGTGCTTCCCGAAGCACAGAGGGGTCTCGGTATGGACAGAGGACCCATCAACAGAACGATCTCATTACGCGTTGCTTAACCTTGATCGATAGCCATGTGCCGTTTTTCGAGCCCCACATGAGTGATTACTATTTTAGCTATCGACGTTTAGTGTCGATGGCTGTCGTTGACGTGTGCCGCTCTATTTGTATGAACACTTAGTACGTGCCTATAAGAGAGGAGTAGAAATTAAAAAGCTTTCAGACGCCATTTTATCTAGTTATGAAAATACAGTACTTAATCTAAATAATTGTAAAAACTGTTAAAAAAAATATTACCTACACCATAGCCGAAATTTGCCGAAAAAGTGTGAGCTAAGATCAACCTTATGTCTTCACGTTAAGGTTCATGATTCTTAAACTCCCGAAATAAATGTGAATATTGATTTACTGACAAGCAAAAATAAACTTTATATCATTAAACTAAAGTTTAAAATTCCCGACACTAAACTACTTCAGTGAAGTGTTTTGTCATTTTAAGTGGCGCAATATTTTTTTTATCAGTTTCTTTTAAATAACTATTCTAAATACCAGTCTCCAAAAGGCATTTCTTTAAGCATGACCATGCCATTTAAATTCAATACAATATGCATTAGCAAGAAATAAAGCTTACAGTAAAGAATTTGGTTGATAGCCAGCCATTAGTTCATTTAAAACAAAAACCGGGACTGGACGCAATTTTCGCGAATTTAGTTGTTTATTAAACATCGCTTTAAACTTAAAAAATATTTTTAGTCGAATAATACTATTTTATTAATATAATTTTTCCCGCCGTGTCAACATTTATTGACATTTGACAGCTAATAGAAAGTTGCCAGGAAATAAAAACAATAGTAGTTTCTACGTTTTTTTCTAAAGGCACCTTTGCTCCTCATTAAAAAATAATTATATATATATAATAAACTCCAGGTACATAAGGTAGACATAACTGCTTCTAGTAAAAAATATATACTACTAAGCATTTATATAAATATTATTGAATGGCTGTCAACCAACAACTTTCTTCTACATACCTAATTAAGGTAACAACATATTTCATACAGTTTAATACAGTTCATGTCAAAATACGTGTTCTATTTAGTAAACAAACATGTTGATTAACTAATTTACATAAAATGTTATTTTTTTTTATTACTGAGGAAATGTGGGACACATCTGCCTAACTCTTCGGGGAATTACGGGGGTAATGTAATTATTTTATGCTTATTTTTTTTTCTAGGTGATATGAAGTAAAATAGACAATTCTGAAGAAAAAAAAAAACTCGAAAATAATTTTTAAACCAACCTGGGTTGTTTACTAAACAGAACACTATCATAAAAATATCTATAATGTGGAAACGACAATACGACAATAAATGAAAAGACTGGCAATATATGCCTAGGAGTATTTTGGAACTATGAAATAAATCCTAACATCGAAATACGACTGTATATACCTATTTTGTTTAATCCGAACCCCTCTTAAATAACGTTTCAAGTTCCTTCATGACGCACATAAAAGATAGAGGTCATCGGAAAACCTGAGACTAAGAGATGCCGGATGCATTCCATCAGTTTCTATGACAAATCTTTTACAGCAGTACGGTTTTTTAATGACTTGCCCGTGTCGGTAAGGCGTGCTCAATCTTTGTCCACTTTTAAAATAAAAAACCGGCCAAGTGCGAGTCGGACTCGCACACCGAGGGTTCCGTACAATTACAATTTACGATTTATGACGTATTAAAAAAAACTACCAACTAGATCTCGTTCAAACCAATTTTCGGTGGAAGTTTACATGGTAATGTACGTCACATATTTTTTTTAGTTTTATCATTCCCTTATTTTAGAAGTTACAGGAGGGGGGGACACATTTTACTACTTTGGAAGTGTCTCTCGCGCAAACTATTCAGTTTAGAAAAAATTAGAAACCTCAATATCATTTTTGAAGACCTATCCATAGATAGATAGATACCCCACAGGTATGGGTTTGATGAAAAAAAAATTTGAGTTTCAGTTCTAAGTATGGGGAACCCCCAAAATTTATTGTTTATTTTGAAAATCTTAACGTGGTTCACAGAATACATCTACTTACCAAGTTTAAACAGTATAGTTCTTATAGTTTCGGAAAAAAGTGGCTGTGAAATACGGACGGACAGACAGACATGACGAACCCATAAGGGTTCCGTTTTAGCCATTTGGCTACGGAACCCTAAAAAGCACTTCCTGTCTCCTTAAACATCATCATTATATTTTCTTTGCTCTTCAATCTTGCAATTTTTGACTATAGTCCGCGCGAAACTAGTTGGCCGCGCCTTAGGTATGTGAGCGGTGGGAGGGAGGGGCCCCGCGCACTAGCGGACTATAGCTAAAGTGACTAAGCTTTTGGATATATTTGGTTGAATTTTTGTATGCAGACTGGAAACGTCATAAAGCTAAACGAAGTTCCATTTATTGTCTATTGTCATCTCCACCTTGTATAAAGAAATTAGTTATTAAAACCTTTTGCGTCGTCGTGTAAAGGTGGGGGTACACTTGGAAGTTCCAAGTCGGTAGATTTTCGTGCTTCTTCCTCCGTTCTTCGTTAGCTGCTTTCACTTGCTGTATGTAGTTGAGATTCAGGTTTTTCTTTCGCTATTTTTTGTAGGAGGAATTTAATATTGGGAAAAGAATATAGGGGTTATTAGGAACATACAGGGTTAATTTTCAAAGACCAGCCAAATTGAAGGGTGTGGTACAGACCATCAGACTGAACAAGTTTCTCCATGGGACCAACATCGTAATCGCGAATAAAAATTCAGCCGTCCCATACGTTTAGGTCGAGTAGGTATTGAAGGTTTCTATGGGGCAGTTGATAAATTTTTCGCGATTACGATATTGGTCCCATAGAGAAAGTTGTTCAGTTGGATGGTCTGTACCACACCCTTAAATTTGGCTGGCCTTTGAAAATTAACCCTGTATAATATAAACAAGGTGTAAGAAACTCAAATTACTCAAAACCTTTTTTTTTATTGTAATTTATTGACCAGACCGAACCGATTTTGATTTCTAATGCGTTGGTGGCATGACAATGGCAGATACAGTATACAGTTGGTACTGCAACCACTTTTTTTGCATTTAATGCCATCCTTATGCGTACGGAATAAAAGTCGAAATCGGTTGAACGGACTGTAAAAAAGGTTTATTTAAATGTCTAATCATTTCAAACGGAGTATAGCATCACATAATTATTATCGTCACGTCACCTACCTTATCCCCGTTAACATGGTACTGATAAGTCTTAAGATAAGTCCCAAGACTGAGTATCTCGCACTGAGGACAGCTCTTGTCTGCTGTCGACTTCAGAAGACTGAGGATGTGCAAGAAGTCTTCTGCTACGTAGTGGTCCTCTTCTAAGAAGAGGACATAACCTGGTGAGGGAAAAAATTGGTAAAATTTAACAAATGAGATGAAGGGGTTTAGTGTCACCCATTGCCTGGGTTGTGGAGGTAGTCGCTCCATGACATCAAGCTATCTGCCTAGGCCTTTTCCAACTATACAACGTGTTTTTTTTATATCCCATAACTCTAGGGGGTCATTGTACTCATCATTATGAACAACTTTTACTATGGGACCAAGCCTGAAATCGCAAAACAAAAATCAGAAGGTCAATTTTATTCTCGTAATTTAAAACGTTCAAAATCTAGTTGCAGTCTCATCTCGGCGACAAAGAAATTTCAAAAACTTGTCAAAATGTAGGGAAATTAGAGGGATTTTTGACAGATTGAGACTGAGATCAGACTGTGAACGTTCTTAAAATTACGAGAATTACCCCTCTGGTGTTCCCTACATTTTGACGAGTTATACGAACATAAATGTAGGGAACAGCTGATTTTTTTTTCGCGCTTTCAGGTTTGCGTAATTAATTTCATCACCACTGCTCTCGAAGCGGCAACGGTAAACATCGTGAGGGATCTTAGAGCCAAAAATTCGCAGACATGTGACATCCACCAACTGGGCCCGCGTGGTGGAATACGGCCCACTCCCTCTCACAGAGAGGAGGCCTGTGTCCCAGTACATGGGAATATTATCTGATGATGATATTTACCTGTATGCCCAACGGTGCACTGCAGCTGATTGAAGATCCTGTTCGCCTTCCACCACCAGTGGTGTTTAGTTTGTGTATACTTCGCCTCCCGGTAGTGGCCATGCAAGTCTGGGTACATGGCGTTGTTGCACTCTTGTTTTACGGCTCTGAAAACGTAATATGAATAGTTAGTCTACTCAAATTTATGTTTCAAATTGATGTTATTTCAAGTTAAAAAAATATCAACTTTATTTTAATCGTGATTAAGTTGGTTTCAGAGTGAGTGAGAAAAAGTTATAAAAATGTTTGAAGTTGCAGCGTAAACAGAACTTTATTGGGTAGGAATTAAAGTTATTTTTCCATAATCTCATATTTGTTTACATTTTTGGCAAATAAGTCGCGAATGCAGATTAGAAAAGTGTTGGAAGATTGTGGAAGGGATGTTTATTGAGTTGGCATAAAATCCATCCATAAGATCCAGACATTCAGGGTTCGCAGTCGCCAACCCTGAATGTGATTGTGTGTATTTTTTATTATGCGGATAAACAAAACATAAACGCCTGTATCTTTTCATTGCATTGACTTAGAAGTTTGATTTTTTCACTGCTTCAAGGGATTGCAGCCCTGACTATTTGATATTAATAACTCAACTTGAATACTCAACACCTTCCTGAGAAAAAGGGTCTTGACAGACGGACAACAAAATGATCTTATAAGGCTTCCGTTTTTCCTTTTGAGGTACGGAACCGTAAACAAGAACATGCATATTCCCTATTCGGTAAAAAAGATGCACTACTCCTGGACAATAGGAATAGTATCCTTTTTTTTTGGTTTGCGAAATCATCAAATAACTTCTCCCGCTCGAAAACCCGCCCGTGTTCCTTCAGTTACCAGTACCAGGGCCCACGGTAACTCTTTCGGACAACACGCGACCCTGGCAGGAGGAATAGTATCCTCTAAGCATCCTACTAAAATTATTTATTATTCCCAACACAACTATCATTACAGGTTGCCTCTAATTATTATAAACGCGAAAGTTTGTATGGATGGAAGTTTGTTACTCTTTCACGCAAAAACTACTGAACGGATTTAAATGAATTTTGGTACACAGATAGTTTATAACTAGGAATAACACAGGATACTTTTTATCCCGATATTCCCACGGGTTCGAAACTTATGCGGGTGAAACTGCTGACCGGAGCTAGTAAAAAAAAAAAAAAAATGTCGATTACTTACTGATCAAACTTGGTGTCTCTAGGACAATCGTTGGGGTCCATCCCCGGAAACTCACGAGGGTGTGTCTGTATAGAATATGGATAGAAGATCTGCATCACCTGGAAACAAGGTCAAATAGGTCACAAACATCTAATTCAACGTGTTATTCACTTTATAACACGTTGAATTAGATGTTTTAATTTGTCGCACCTATTTATTTATTTATATAAGGGAAAACAAACCGCACACTAATTGCGTAACACACAATCAATCTCAATCTGAATCATTTTGAAGGATATCGCTAATCCATTGCGCCATATGTTCAAAAAATGTGTCATACATGTCTGCTTAACAACGTAAATAACGCAATGAATGTTGTTGAACTGTCAAAATGAAACTGATTCCGATTGATCGTGTGTTACGCAATTAGGGTGCAGTAGCATAATAAGAAACAGTCATAATAAATTAAATATTACACTTTAAAACGATTATGCAACCCACTACGTTCTCCACAGATTACAGTTTAGTATTTAAAACTAGCTAATAACACAGATACAATACCTATACAACAGTCATTTTCCTAGAACTTATATGTGGATTTTTTAATTTATAAAATTAAAATAAAAGTAGATATTTTTGTGTGCGAACATTATTAAGCATTACGTTATTATAAATTACTCTTCTGTTGCTTCTTAAATGCATTTTTAGTAAGAAAAAGAATGTCGATTGAATTTCATTTGAATTTGACGACACGGTTGGCGCAGTGGCTGAGTGATCAACTGCTGCGCTGCGTGTCGCGGGTTCGATTCCCGCACGGAACACATATTTGTATTGCCTACTGGTAGTTGTTCCGGGTCTGGCTGTTTGTGTATGTGAGTTTAAATGTTTGTGAACGCACCCACGATACAGGAGTAATTCCCAGTGTGGGGCAACGTTTATAAAAAATAAACTCATTGTTATGTCTCTACCAAACGATGAAGTGGTGAATGCGAGCCAGTGTTGGATTTACAGAGGCTAGTAGCAAATAGACGTCGAGTGCGTACCTCACGTACATGAACTGTTCGAGGAACCAGGGGGTCTACTCCGAAGTGCAAAGTGCGAATGTTCGGATCGGGCCGACACATGGCCGAACCGAATATTATTGAAAAATGCGAAAAATGTTCGGATCGGCTCAGTTGGGTCGGCACCATAGTCAATATTCGAAAGAGTGTAGGAGTGTAGGATCGAAACCTACCGAACCAAATAGTAACATCGTAGCAGGAGACGGCCGAACATTCGGCCGATACTACTTCGGAGTAGACCCCCAGGTCACACAGACTACTAACTAAGTCCGGATAATCAAAATGATTGCGGCACACATTGAACAGAGTCATAACTTCCAGAAGTTTCCGTCTTGACTTTAAGGTCAGCAGTGCGATTCTGTAACCAACTCGCCGTGAAAACTTACGTGAAGTGAGCGTGGAATGAGCTGTCATTCCAACTAATGCTAGGGATTGACACTATTGACAGCTCACTCTAAGCTCACTTCACCTAACTTTTCACGGTGAGATTTTACAGAATCGATCGGCTAAAGATGAAGATGAGCTTTTAAGAAGTAAGTGTTATGACATTTTATTCCGATAACATCTAAAATTTATAGCAGGAAGGTATTTACGTTTTACTAGTTCTAATCTTTTACTATATTTCACGTAAAAAGGGTTCCAAATAGGTACTGCAAACTGTAATTTAAATTCAATTTCATCCTGTATAATTTCCTTACCTTGGTAAAGTCGATACTTCTCACTAAATTATTAATCTCCTCGTCATAGTAATCGTGAGAGAAGATGAGAAGGGTTCTGTCTATCTCCCTCGCTTGAGCGAGCGACACTATGAGGTGCCGGAGATACGTTAGGCGGGTGTGTACCTGGGGACAAAATATTCAAATCAAATCAAAAGTCATTTATTCAAATTAGGCTGAGAATCAGCACTTTTTGAACGTCAAAATTACAAAAGACAGTCCCCCAAAAACGCCCGCCCTTCACCTTATTAGAATTAATATTACGAACGTCTTCGTAATCAAGAGGTTTATTGGTGGTATTTAATTGAGCGCAGTATTCTAGGTGTCAAATTGATAGAACATATTCGCAACACCACACTGCGCTCCAACACACATTTTCAATTCAATTCAATTTATTCAGGAACGATTCACATTGTGTTTGAAATCCTTAAAATTATACAACTAACACATTCATAATACCGAATAATACTAGTAATCATAGAAAAAGAAAAAAACTTTAACAATAAAATTCAAAAACATTACAAGCTACTACATACTAATATTATTCAGTCTCTCATTAACTATACAGGGTGGCAGGGACATCGACGCGCAAACTGTAACCTGTACTGTAAACTGTAATGGATTCAGCACATGAGTTTAGACCCCATAGCGCCGAAATTTTTCATCGGTTATTAAAAAAAAAATGCTCTTCCATACGTTTTGACCGCGTAGGTATTGCACTTTTCTATATGAAACAGAAGTTTTTTTTTTTGATACCGACGAAATATTCTACGCTATGGGGTCTAAACTCATGTGCTGAATCCATGGTTACAGTTTGCGCGTTGATGTCCCTGCCACCCTGTATAATAAAATAATCAAATTTTTAAAACGTGGATATGTCGTCGTCTAAATAATACAGACATTTCCTCAATAGGAACGCCCCAAGTGTTGACTTAAATGAGCTCTTGTAAATTATTGTTTTTAATTCCAATGGCAACCACAGATTACTGACGTTGCTCAAAAAGCTGTTGCGTTGCTGAAGTAGGACTGGGCTGGCCATGTCTGCCGTATGCCCAATAAGCTGTGGGCCAAAATAACTACCACGTGGAGCCTTGACACAGCTAGAAGGCGTCGCGGCAGACCCCGTAGAGGATGGCGGGACGAGCTGGACAAAACAAACGACCAGTGGTCCACTTTAGCCCTGGATCGAAAGAGCTGGAAGTCATTTGGAGAGGCGTTTGCCCAGCAATGGGATGATGCAGGCTAACAGTAATAGTAACTTAAGAGTAAAATAGGTTAAGCTACGCTTGCCGCGGTTGATCCGTGCGTGACCATCTTTACATACCAAGACCCCTCCGTGCCTCAGCAAGCACGTTAAGCCGTTGGTCCCGGCTGTCATTCGTGGATCTTTGACAGTCATTACGGGTCGTCAGAACCCCGAAAGTTTGACAACCAGTCTTAGCAAGGGGTATCGTATTACCCAATAACTGGGTTGTGGAGGTCAGATAGGCAGTCGCTCTATGTAAATCTTGGTATTCAGCTGCATCCAGTTAGACTGGAAGCCGACCCCGACATAGTTGGGATAAGTCAGGCAGATAATGAATTGTTAAAAAAAGGGTTAATTGTATCGTCGATCGATTTATGTAAAGACAAAATATTTTAACAGCATATAATGTTATGTAAAATCAAATCTTAAATTCGCTGTCTGATCTCATCTGAACAAAAGCACTTAAAACTTTTTGTCAATCAAAAGAGGTTTCAACTCTCAACCCAAAACTTTTGACATTGACATAACACAATCTTATAAAAAAAACACATGACAGCTCTGTCAAAACAAATCATAGCGAAAGTTGCGAAGTATTATTTATTTAGAACTCTTTATAATTATTATTTTATCACACCAAGATGTTTGATGACGACGATGCCAGTGAAATATTGGTAGTAAGTACCCTTCCCTCGAATCGGGACGAATTACATAATGTAAACATTATCAGTGTATAATGTTCCCACTGCTCGGACACAAGCCTACTCTCTGTGAGAGGGAGTGGGCTGTAATCCACTACGGGCGGGCTGGTATTGTGGATGTCACGATGCTTTCGAATTACAGTTTAGAACGTCAAAATCTACAGGCAAATAGTATTGATTCTAGTCGCCCCTTCCAACTGGTAGTTTTGTATGTCTTCCAAGTGTATTTTCTGGGGAGTTTGTTGCGCCACTTCTTCTTCCCAGCGATAGCACTAGGAAGTGGTGAAGAGCGGGCGTTTTTGGGGGACTGTCTTTTGTAATTTTGACGTTCAAAAAGTGCTGATTCTCAGCCTAATTTGAATAAATGACTTGTGATTTTGATTTTGTATTGTCTTCCAATGGGGAGTTTGTTGCGCCACTTCTTCTACCCAGCGTAAGCACTAGGAAGTGGTGAAGGGCGGGCGTTTTGGGGGACTGTCTTTTGTAATTTTGACGTTCGAAAAGTGCTGACTCTGAGAGAGAGTCAGCACTTTTCGAACGAGTGATTTTGAATTTTATATGGAAAGGAATGAGCAAGAAACTCCAACATAACTCTTTTAATAACAATGTGAAGACGATGCCTGACCCAGTTCTCGAAAATGGAAATATCACACTGTACTGGGATCGATCCATCATCACTGACAGGACTATTGTTGCCAATAAGCCTGATATAGTGGTGGTGGATCGATCAGAGCGGCGCGCAATGATTGTTGACATAATCGTCCCGCACGATGAGAACCTCGTGAAAGCCGAGAAAGATAAACAAATCAAGTATCTTGCTTGACTTGGCTCGCGAGGTTGTCGACATTTGGGATGTGGCAATCATTATGTCGATAGTCGTGACAGTCAATGGGTTAATAGTCAAGGGCCACGAACAACATCTGAGGAGGCTCTCGTTGGGCAGCTGGATCAAGGGCCATTGGGTATTTCCATTAGGAATTTCTTAGTCTATTACTACCCAGAATTTGGAAGGTGTGATACCACCGTACCTCGGAAATCACGTTAACCCTTTGGTCCTGCGCCTGATCTGTTTGGATTTCTGTCCCATCGGACTATGAGTGTGAGGGAAGAGACGCCTGTCTGCACACAGTTGTGCACTATAATATCTCCCGCGTCGAAGGTTAGTCTCCGTTGAGATGGGCTGCCATGGTGGAAATAAGGTCTGGAGGACTGTATACGTTCCTTCTCTTGCAGGTCCAGGCAAAATCGGAGGAGGTGAAAAAAAGACGGCCTAAAAAGATACTAATACCACGTCGGGATCCGTCTGTCGAGATACCACAACCCAGGGTTCTTATCATGACTGCTGGCATGAAGCCGAAGCCTATGTGAGTGAATGGCCATTGGGGTAGACGTGAACTTGAGAGGAGACCGCGATTCGGTAAACGTAAGGTGGGACGCCCTCAGGCTAGGTGGAGCGACGATCTTCGCAGGATGCCTGGTAGCAGCTGGATGAGAGTTGCCGAAAATCGGGTTGAATGGCGTGCAATAGGAGAGGACTATGTCCAGCAGTAGACAGCTATAGACTGATGACTCACTCTTAGTCTTGTAGCGGTATCTACAACGCCAGATGCGAACTACGCGTCATACTGACGTCACGCAAAATCCTGAATCGCGCAAGCAGAGTTTACCGCGCAACGCCGAGCGCGCGCGGAGGATCCCCCCTTTTCTATGGAGGATTAGTGAACTTTACAACCTGTTCCTCATACCTCTATAGTCTGATGGGACGGCAATTCGACACGACCGTAGAGAGATCAGCGGGGTAATTGCGTAACACATTAACAGAAGCATTTTGACAGTTCAACAACATTCATTGCGTTATTTACGTTTTTGAGTAGACAAAGTTTTCGAACATATGAAGCAATGGATTAGCAATATCCTTCAAAATTATTCAGATTGTGATTGATAGTGTGTTACGTAATTAGGGTGCTGATGCAGGACCAACGGCTCAACGTGCGGAAGTGGAGAAAACAAGGTGTTAAAAGACCCATCACAAAGCCGTCATCTACGAACTCTGTACCTACATCAAACTGAGTAACATTGAGCGAAAATGATTGCTGAGAAACGATTTTTATTTTTGGTGTGAAAAATCTCATTTGGTGTACAGTGACTAAGTCCGTGGCTAAATAATAACAGCTGCACAGGTCGATCGATCAGGTTAAGCAACGCTTGCCGCGGTCTGTGTGTGGATGGGCCATCTTTTCATACCGATGCCCCTCCGTGCCTCGGAAAGCACGTTAAGCCGTTGGTCCCGGCTGTGATTTTTGTGTATCTTTGACGTCAGAAGCCAGAAAATCTGTCAACCTGTCTTACCTGGAAACCTTCTGGTTACGGGCGACACAAATCACAGCCGGGACCAACAGTTTAACGTGCTTTCCATCAGTCACTAGTTAACACGACACCCATCTCCAATACATCATCTGCCTAGCCTTTTCTCAACTATGTTGGGGTCGGCTTCCAGTCTAACCGGATGCAGCTGAATAACAGTATTTTACATGAAGCGACTGCCTATCTGACCTCCACAACCCAGTTACTGAGTAATACGATACCCCTGGGTAAGACTGGTTGTCAAACTTTCTCGCTACTGACGACCCGTAACGACTGTCAAAGATCCACGGTTGACAGCCGGGACCAACGGCTTAACGTGCTTTCCGAGACACGGAGGGGTCTTGGTATGTGAAAATGGTCACCCATCCACGGACCAACCGCGGCACGTGTAGCTTAACCTGAGCGATCGACCCGTGCGGCTGTTATTACTTAGCCACAAGCCCCTCTCCAATACATCTTATTTATATTATTCATACCTTTCAGAAAACAAAATCAATGCCTGGTTTCTCCCCTGACCCTGTATGAGATTGCTGCAGCAGTTGTAGATAAAATGGCTTACCCTGACCCCTTCGAGTGGAACGAGGAACAGGTCGCTGATTGGATAGGAGAAGTGGTTGGGTTACCTCAATATAAGGTATGGACTTTGGATACCAAAAACATTTGAACACATCAAAAAGTTCATCATCATCTCCCTTACCTTTTCCCAACTATATTGGGGTCGGCGGCTTAAGAGGCTATTGAATAATAAAGACCACTTAACTTGACTGTTTAAATCAACCTCACGATAATCGAAAGCCCTGTAAATATGTAGGATAAGTATGCAGGGTGGAGGAAAATTGACGCGCGAACTGAAACCATGAACGCAGCACATGATTCTAAACCGTAACATTTTTTTGTAAAATATAAAAAAACTTTTTTACAAAAAAAAAAAAAAACAACCGACTTCCATAAAAAAAACAATACAAAGTGAAAAATATCTTTAATTTCAGAAGTCGGTGGCGAAAAACGAAATAAAAAAAGCAAAGACACCGACTTCCGAAATCAAAGTTATGGAAGTCGGTTGTTTTTTTTTTGTAAAAAAGTTTTTATTTTTCACTTATTTTGTTGTGATCATTGGTTTTTTATTTTTGTTGATTTTTCAAAAACCGCTTGTCCGTTTTCGATGAAATTTTCATGGGACCATTTGGAAAGTACCTATATAAGAATTTTTCAAATCGGTTGGCAAGCGACGGAGATATATGCGCGAACAAACAAAAAAAAAAAATACAAACATCCGAATTGAGAACCTCCTCCTTTTTTAGAAGTCGATTAAGAAAGACTGCTGTTTCATAGAATACTGCCAACACCTACGCAGTCAAAATGTATGGCAATATTGTAAACCGACACAGAAAACTCAAAGGAAGCATCTAAGTAGAAAATAGAAAAAAAAAAAACATCATTAGAATAAGAAAAGTTCAAACATTTGGATTTCAGGAATGCATTATCGATAACCACATAAATGGAAGAAGACTCCTTCAACTGGAAGACCCTTCAGTTTTACCAGAAATTAACATCCGTGATTTGAAACATATCAAAGTAAGTCTAACACATATACCCTGTCCATTAGGTAAACCGTTTTTTGACAGATGGAACGGGACCGTGGCTTAGGCCCCCAGTGGTCGAGGCACCTGTGGCCGACGCCCCCGATTCGATTAATTTAATTCAAAGCAATTTTTGATCAAATGTGTGTCAAGCACAAAAATGTTTTACAAAAATAATAAATTTATATTATATGTATTGATTGTAAGTATATGTACTTATAATATTAAATCATGATTATATTATATTTATAACATAGAAATGCTTTTATATTGGATGTATCTTTTGAAAAATGAAATTCTTAGTTGTTTTTCATTTTTTATTTATTTATCTCAATAAGAAACCTAGTAAAAAAATTGTATATAAATTACAGTTTTCATCACCAATAATATAAAACTTAAAATTTCAAAAATGAAAACCTAAAAATAGTGTACAATTATTATGGTGAAAAACTTTTCTCATTTACTGTACTAAGTGAAAAAGCACAAAAAAAAAAGATATTGAATTAATCGAATCGGGGGCGTCGGCCACAGGTGCCTCGACCACTGGGGGCCTAAGCCACGGACCCGATGGAACTAGTGATTGCAGCAACACACAATACATTGATTGATAGATTAATACACGTATGGATGTCACATATCTTCGAATTTTTGTAGGACATGCCGGTTTTCTCACGATGTTTTCCTTCACCGTTTTGAGAGCAGTGGTGATGACATTATTTACACAAATTAAGGCGCCTGTCTGGGTTGGAACGGAACCTACGACATACAACTCGTACGTCGCGGCCGTTACATCTGGCCCACCAATGTAAGAAAGAAGAAAGAAAGAAAATAAAAAAAATAACAAATAAAAAAAATAAAAAAAAACACAAACAAAACAAAAAAAAAACACAAAACAACACAAACAAAAACAAAAAAAAAAATTAAAAAAAAAAAAAATCCTCGTCGTTTTCGTCAAATTTTGACAAAAATCACTATTTTTTTTCAGAAAATTTCATCAGAAGTTAGAAAAATATTCATGACGGACTACGTTCTCTTTGCGAGGAGTGTCGGTCTGCCTATTCGGAAGCCGTTGACTCACTGTACGTGGTTCAAGTCTAGGACTGGGCCCAGCTGGGGGATTCGGCAGAATTGGACCAGGTAAACATACATAAACTCATGAATTTTTCCCATGGGAATGGGCAAAATGTAGTTTTTGCCTATTCCCATGGGAAAAATTCATATACAACATGTCCCGGAATCAACGCACACCACCAAACACGGTACTTCCAACTACATAATATTATAAACATGAAAGTTTGTGTGGATGGATGTTTGTTACTCTTTCACGCAAAAACTACAGAACGGATTTTGATGAAACTTTACAGTAATATAGCTTAAACTCAAACTCAAAGTATTTATTTCAATTAAACCAATTACAGGTACTTTTGAATTGTCAAGGGGTCGGTCAGTAAGAAAAATGAAGCTAGTTGCCCATTCCAAAGCGTAGTAGGTACCTATGGAGAAGAACGGGCAAGAAACCCCATGGACACTCTTTAAAATCAGAATAATATGGTTACAAAGTATTAGTTACATATCATTCATGTTAGAAATTATGCATGTGAGAACGATGCAGAACATTAAAAGCGTCCGTAATGAACAGATAAAAAAAACAATTCAAATATAAAATTAAATAAAAAATAAGCCATGGCAGCAAAGAGTTGACCAGTCCCTCCCTACTGACGGCGCTAGTTAGAATATAATGTTGTAATCATAATACATACACTGTTTTATTACGATTATGTATATACATACTCGTATATCATAAAACATTATGTATTAAATTAGCGATAGTATGATTGTGGCAGAAATTCGTGGTCATATAACGAATCTACACACGCTACTATTTGTTCATTAGAATTTGTATTCAACCGCGCTACTGAGAAATTCCAGATGATAAATCCCAATAACTCTTTACTCGACCTGGGAATCGAAACCAGGTCCTCGTGCTCAGCATATTCAGTCAATTAACTAAGGGAGGGCAATGTCTCTGTCTCCTCGCTGAGATTTGAACGATGCGCACTACTGGAGCGATAGCAACGCTACTTTTTAGGGTTCCGTACCCAAAGGGTAAAAACGGGACCCTATTACTAAGACTTCGCTGTCTGTCCGTCCGTCTGTCACCAGGCTGTATCTCAAGAACCGCGATAGCTAGACAGTTGAAATTTTCACAAATTATGTAGATATTTTTGTTGCCGCTACAACAACAAATACTAAAAACAAAATAAAATAAATATTTAAGGGGGGCTCCCATACAACAGATGTGATTTTAATAGATAATTGTACGGAACCCTTCGTGCGCGAGTCCGACTCGCGCACGAAGGCCAACGCACTTGAACACTTTCCCGAAGATGTCAATCGTACTTGACTCATTCTGATACCCCCTTCCCTTCCTTCCTTCCTTTTATTTTATTTATTCTGATACCATCATTTCGGAAGTGAAGTTTCAAGTTTCCGACATTTTTGTTTCAGGTGCGATATTCTGCGCTGGATGAAGATTATCATGCCGGAACCTATCTACTTAGACCACTGGGATTTAGTATGGTAAATCTATATTTTCTCTAAGAGTATAAGAAGAAGTCTCTCTAACTCTCTCAACTCAGAAGTCGTTTCTAAATCCCTTATACTCGTATCTCATAATTGTTAACTTTAATTTAATATTCATACTTTGTAACCGGCAATGTCAATGACTATTTTGTAATGTTATAACACAACATAAAAGGTTTTTGGTATCACAGTGACAGCAGAACACTGACTCCTGAGTCACAGGATCACCTAGTTTAGGAGTCAGGGTTTACCTTATCCGTATGACCTTTAGTTAACCCAGCTGTGTCCTAGTCTTTTTTTTTTATTGACAATTGGCTCACTCTTGACCTCAATCCAGCCCAGAGGCAGGGATGAGATCGACGGTGGAACGAGCTTGCCCAGAAGAAGCCTATTCACTCTCGCCCTGAAGAGATTAGGGTTGTATGAACTCGGGAATGCAGACGCAGGCAGACAATTCCACTCCTTTGCTGTGCGCATCAGAAAAGATGATGAGAAGCGCTTAGTGAGTATATATGGTATATTAACCAAATAGGGGTGGTATCCCGCATTGCGTCTGGACTCTCGATGGTAAAAAGGTGAAGGCGGGATGAGCTCATGTAGCTCTTGAGCACACTCCCCGAGGTA
Organism: Apamea crenata; assembly: GCA_949629185.1. Lineage (NCBI taxonomy): Eukaryota > Metazoa > Arthropoda > Insecta > Lepidoptera > Noctuidae > Apamea > Apamea crenata. The sequence continues at coordinate 6,360,993 of OX451382.1, read as the reverse complement.
CAGTCTGTAGAAGACGGACAGACAGGCAACACTTCGCCGGTGAGCCAAACTGTGAAGCTTTGCCTCCACCAGCTTTTTTAGTTTTAGTCTTAAGCAATGTCAAAGGTTTTTGTATCAATTAAGATTTTTATTATTATTATTATACATCAGGACAGGGGGCTTACCACCAGCTCTTAGAGCAGGGCAGAAGTTGAACTGCACTGGTTTTTTGTTGTATGACTTAGTACATGCTCTCTCGCTTTCAGATTTTTTTTTTCCTTTATTGGCCAACCAACAATTGTTTACACTGTAAATAAAGTTTGACGCAGATGCGTCGAATTCTCAGACATTCAACATTCAGACTACATTTTTTTTTACTGGATAGTAAGAGCGCCTTTACTTTTGTTTTTTTTTTCAAACAAAAAATAGAAGCCAAACCAATAAGCACTTCCTCCATTTAGAACCACTGCTAGCTTCCTCGAAAGGCAGACCCAAAGTGATGGTTACAGAATTTTATATGATGTTACACAACGAGTTGCACCAGTTATGTTGTAGCAAAATGTTACACACTGTTATAAAACTTTTTACAAAAAAAAAAACAACCGACTTCCATAAAAACACTACAAAATGACAAATAACTTTAATTTCGGAAGTCGGTGTCTTTGGTTTTTGTATTTATTTTTATTTTTCACTCTTTTGTTGCGATATTTTTTTTTTGATTTTTCAAATTCGCTTGTCCGATTTCGATAAAATTTTCATGGGACCATTTGAAAAGTATACCCTTTCCAAGGAAAAAAGATTTTTTTAAATCGGTTGGCAAGAGACGGAGTTATGCGCGAACAAACATAAAAAAAAAAAAAAAATACAAACATCCGAATTGAGAACCTTCTCCTTTTTTTAGAAGTCGGTTAATAATGTTATCGTGCTACACAATGTTTTATAGCTTTATATAACTGCTGTGTATCAACTCCGGGCAATTATTTAAAAACCCCATTAACACTTTACGACATTTATACTCAGGTACCAAAAGCCGGATTTTCCGAAAGTGCTGATAGCGAAAAAACCGAAAGCGGAGCTGCCGGAACTCCAGACGTATATACCGCATTATGAGCCTCCTAAGGAGGAGTACTGCAATGAATATACGGTAAGAACCTAGTTTGTATAAATTACTTTTGATTTTAATTTTGATGATGAAGATGTCTGCTATACAACTATACATATGAGGAACAGGGTGTAAAGTTCACTCATCCTCCATAGAAAACTCAAACTCAAATCATTTAATTCAACTAAACCAATTACAGGCACTTTTGAATTGTCAAAGGGTCGGTCAGTCAGAAAGATGAAGCTAGTTGCCCATTCCAAAGCGTAGGTACCTATGGAGAAGAACGGGCAAGAAACTCCATGGACACTCTTTTAAATCATAAAATTCTTACAAAATATTTGATTACATCATTCGTGTTGAAATTAACCATGTGAGAACGATGTAGAAAAGACGTGCACGTTAAAAGCGTCCGTTATAGAAAGGGAGGATCCTCCGACTAGACGGGTGTCGATTGATGTCGGGAACTCGGGACGTTGTAATATATGCTAGTCGCGCGGTAAACTCTGCTTGCGCGATGCAGGAATTTGTGTGACGTCAGTATGATGCGTAGTTTGTTAGGACGGCACGGTTGGCGCAGTGGTTAAGCGATTGACTGCTGCGCTGCGTGTCGCGGGTTCGATTCCCGCACGGAACAAATATTTGTATGAGCTACATGTATTTGTTCCGAGTCTGGGTGTTTTTCTATCTATAATATGTATGTATTTACAAAAAAAAAAAAATTATATATAAGTAGTTTATCAGCCATCTTGTTACCATAACACAAGCATTAGGTTGCTTAGCTTGGGACAAATGGTGCTGTGTGAAATGTCCAGGGATATTATTATCCAGGGATATTAGTTTGCATATGGCGGTGTGGATAACAACTTTTTTTTTATCATTTCAGGCACCCAGAAGATTCAGAATTCAAGTCAACATACCAGAGGAATCCCAGTTCATCTGGATGGAGCATCTGCCAGGATCCCCTTCCAGTAAAGAAGTAATAGAGAAAGAAAAGAAAGACAAGGAACGCAAGAAGAAAAAAGTTATAACGTCGAAACTCTTTCCTGAGAAAGTTTCTTTGACTGGATTGGCTGGCAAAGACTTGATTCTGGCGAGGAGGAAAAAGGCTAAACCCAAGTTTTTGGCTTGATTTTTTCACATTTATGTACACTGAGGGCATATCTCAGGTTCAAATTAAACTAGCTAGCGAAACTCTGCAGACGTGATGCGTATTTATATCTTTTTTTTATTTTTTTTTATTGACAATGGGCTCACTCTTGACCTCAATCCAGCCAGGAATGAGATCTACGGTGGAACGAGCTTGCCCAGAAGAAGCCTATTCACTCTCGCCCTGAAGAGATTAGGGTTTTATGAACTCGGGAATGCAGACGCAGGCAGACAATTCCACTCCTTTGCCGTGCGCATCAGAAAAGACGATGAGAAGCGCTCAGTACGTATATATGATATATTAACCAAATAGGGGTGGTACCCCGCAGTGCGTCTGGACTCTCGATGGTAAAAAGGTGAAGGCGGGATGAGCTCATGTAGCTCTTGAGCACACTCCCCGAACAGTCTGTAGAAGACGGACAGACAGGCAACACTTCGTCGTCATCAGCCTACAGCAGTCCACTTGTACGGTTTACGTACAATGTATTAATACAATGAAGCTGAGCTAGCAAATTGGTCGATTCCCATCGGCGGTAACAACTATTGTAACTGTACTCAGTGTGTACGTTAACCACAACGCGAAACAGACGTATAATGACCGGCACGAGTCGTGAGCACAGATGGGCAGTAGTGGGGGCAAGCTCGCGCAGGTACACTTTCGGCCAAATTTATTTAATACCGCTTTTGCTCAAATTATTGATAGCTACTTACGCAAACTATAATTAAAATATTAGTGGTACTTGAAATTTTATTTTGATACAGTAATGTTATAGGCCTTTGTGACTTACGGCCAGTTTCTTCATCAACACAATCAGTCACTTATACTTGACCTTTACTGATACTACGGCAAATGTTTTCTTCGTTCAAGTAACTGCTAAAATAGTGAAGAAACAAATTTAACCGTTACTTTGACTTAACAAATACCAATTAACAAAAATAAACTATTTCAAAATTAAAAACGTGAGTCACTAAAATTGCACGAAAGTGTACAGTAGCCGAATGACACGTGAGAGTCCAATAGACGACGAGCATCGACAGACGAACCAATCACGTGCAGCCTCGGTGCCCCCCGCCTTCTTCATTCCGCCAAAGAGACCGAAAAATGAACTACTGCGCAGGTGTCAGTTTGTGCTCACGACTCATGCCGGTTACTATAAGTATATGTGAGAATCTCCACATTTTATCGTGTGATCAATAAACCTTTTGCATTACTGTACGAGTATTTTCCATCTTAGTCACACTCACAACTAACTAACCTACAAACAAGTATAGTGTACAGCTCATTAAACTGTACAACACTACTGGACATAGGCCTGTCCAATAGGACAGGCCTATGCAGAATCGAGCTGAATCGCATCGGCAGAATCGAGTTGAATGGCGTGCAATAGCACGCCATTCAACTCGATTCTCGGCAACTCTCATCCAGCTGCTATCAGCCATCCTGCGAAGATCGTCGCTCCACCTAGCCTGAGGGCGTCCCACCTTACGTTTACCGATTCGCGGTCTCCACTCAAGAACTCGTCTACCCCAACGGTTATCGGTTCTACGGCTAATTAAATATTTAAATTAAATATTTGAATTGTTTTTTTTTTTTAATTTTCATTACGGACGCTTTTAACGTTCTGCATCGTTCCCACATGCATAATTTCTAACATGAATGATGTAACCAATAATTTGTACCCATATTATTCTGATTTAAAAGAGTGTCCATGGAGTTTCTTGCCCGTTCTTCTCCATAGGTACCTACGCTTTGGAATGGGCAACTAGCTTCATTTTTCTGACTGACCGACCCCTTGACAATTCAAAAGTGCTGTAATTGGTTTTATTGAAATAAATACTTTGAGTTTGAGTTTGAATGACCGGCCCATTGCCACTTCAGCTTGCTTATTCTGTGAGCTATATCGACAACTTTAGTTCTCTGCCTCATTTACATCACTTAAAATAAAAACAAAAAAGATTTGAAGTTTTTTTTTTGGTTTCAACGGACACTGGATGTTTCCTTACTTGAAGTATGAGTTGAGAAAATCTGATTTCTTTTATCGTGTTTAGATATCGATTCCCATCACATCCACGGAGTTTCGCTAGCTAATTTAATTTGACCCACATACATAAATTAAAACCTTTTTTTGTTTAAAAAAAAAAAAAACGTTGCCCCACACTAGGAATTTCTCCTGTGTCGTGGGTGCGCTTACAGACATATAAAACTCACATACACAAACAGCCAGACCCGGAACAACTAATCGTAGGTCATACAAATATTTGTTCCGTGCGGGAATCGAACCCGCGACACGCAGCGCAGCAGTCAATCGCTTAACCACTGCGCCAACCGTGCCGTCGAGCCTTCTTCCCATGCTTCCTTCCACCTTCCTCTAAGGGCATGCAGAAACTATAGAACGTCACCTGCTACGAGTCTACGACCCTTCCATACTCCTTTTGATTCGCGTTCATACACCTGAAGGCCAATTCCCCTAATGAAAAACGTTCAAAATCTACTCGACAATCAATGTAAAAAAAAACCGGCCAAGTGCGTGTCGGACTCGCGCACCGAGGGTTCCGTACAATTTGAAATTATTAAAAATATTTTTATTATAATTGATGTAAATAAAAATTTACGGTTTTCGCAATTTTTCCTTTATCTGTGCTATAAGACGTTGCTTTGTACCAAATTTCAAGATTCTGAGTTTACGGGAAGTAGGTTTGGATTCCCTTGCGAGTGTCGAAAATTTGCGGAAATTTGCGGCATAAACGGCTGTATCTTTTGATTGCGTTGGCTTAGAAGTTTGATTTTTTCACAACTCTAAGGGTCAGTAGACCTGGGTATATGATATAAATTCCAGCTTGATACCTCAACACGTTCCTCAGAAAAAGGGTCTTGACAGACAGACGGACGGACAACAAAGTGATCCTATAAGGGTTCCGTTTTTCTAGGTACGGAACCCTACAAACTAGCGGACCTAGACGACGTCCTGCCCGGTTAAGTAATCATATACCGACAGCAGCGCCACCTACCGGGTCCTATTGTGTTTTCAAATCATCCAGGAATCCATTGAAATACACACACACGAAATTTCATCCAAATCGGTCCAGCCGTTTTGGAGGAGTTAGGTGACAAACACACGTACAGAATGTATATGATGATGTGGCTGCAATTACTTAGCCACAAGCGCTTCTCATCATACTAGAAAATCATTAATTGTAACTTTGTGAATACAGTCACGAGCAAAAGTATGTATACACTCGGCTTTATTCAAAAGCGATTTACTTCTTTATTTTTTAATGAAATTTTATGTTGTTACGAATAATAGCATTTTCGAACCCATACGTTTATGTAATGTGTCGTATTTCAACGTTGCATTCGTTATTTCACGAAAAAATCGCAATTTAAAGTTGCCAAGTGTTGACATGTTGGTGCTCGTGACTGCACATATTCCCTATTCAACACTACATTAACGGTAAAAAAATACTTTCTATTTTATGAGCCTGTTTTAATTAAAAAAAAATTTAATATGAATCTTCTGTCGTAACATATAAATAAATGGTTATGTCATCATCATTTTCCTGCCCTTATCCCACGTTACTTGGGGTCGACGCAACACGTTTTCTTCTTCCATTCTCCCCTGTCAACCGTCACGCTATCATTCACTCCCTTCTCTTTCATATCATTCCTCACACAATCCATCCATCTCTTCTTCGGCCTTCCTCTCCCACTCCATCAATCGACATGTATTTTCATCACTCTTTTAGTCACATGCGTTTCGTCCCTTCTCATCACATGCCCATACCAAATAAATGGTTATGTACTGAAATAAAGCCTTGCCTTGCCATTATGCCTGGACTTTAAAAGAAACTGTGACCTCTTAGTTTGTTTCGGCCTTTCTTCTCAGAGTAATCAGAAGGGAAACGCCGACCTCATCTAGTTTAAAAAATATGGTTGATGTGTAAAAGTGTTTGTACAAACCTACTTACCGAAATATAATCATTTATCATGTCCTCTTTATATCAATTGCTCACTTGATTGCTCTGTATATAATATCGTGTTCGATTGCTATTTTATTTCGTGTTAGATTGCTCTTTATATTATATCGTGTTTGATTCACGTGGGTTCGTGTGTTGTCTGGGTGTTTTTCTATCTATAATATGTATGTATTTACAAAAAAAAAAAAATTGTATATAAGTAGTTTATCAGCCATCTTGTTACCATAACACAAGCATTAGGTTGCTTAGCTTGGGACAAATGGTGCTGTGTGAAATGTCCTGGGATTGCTCTGTATATTATATCGTGTTTGATTGCTGTCTATATTATATCGTGTTTGATTGCTCTTTATATTATATCGTGTTTGATTGCTCTGTATATTATATCGTGTTTGATTGCTGTCTATATTATATCGTGTTTGATTACTGTCTATATTATATCGTGTTTGATTGCTCTGTATATTATATCGTGTTTGATTGCTGTCTATATTATATCGTGTTTGATTGCTCGCTCCTAATAAGATCAAGTTCTGGGAAGTAATGACATTACTAATGTTTGATCGCTCACCTGTATCGCTATAACAACAGTGTCGTTTTGCACTGCTCCGAAGATGTCTTCGTTGTATATCGTCTGTGCGTCATTGTACCTTTTGATTGCTCTCTTAATTTCTGTTATATTCTTAACTGCTATGCGCTCTGTGGAGTTTGCTGAAAAATAGAAATGAGAAGAACATTTTAATTGAGAAAGTATTTCCAATATTTCGACCAACGCGTGGTCATCTATCCACCCCAGATGGGATGGATAATCAGAATTCACTTCCGATTGATCTTCCTACTTTTGACCCCAAAATAATAATAGCCTCCCTCCCTACCGATTTCGGTCACGGTGGCCAATCTCAAAGTAGATTAGCCAGGTACGCAGGAGATATTATAGTGCGCAAACACAGGTGCACTCTCTGTTCCTTTACTCTCATAGTCCGATGGGACGGCAATCCGACACGACCGGGGAGTGATCAGGCGCAGGACCAGCTAATTTAATTTCACCCTGTATATTAGGCGTCGTTAAATGATGATATGTAGATGATGATAGCCATAACACAGATCGAAATCAGTCATATTTTTATGTTAATAGATAATCAAACTAATCTAAGACCAACCTGTATAATTCCTAGGATGTACCGTCAAGTACTTATGTAACTCAGGAGGCACCAGCGCCAGTACCTGCTCCGAAGTGTCGTTAGCATTCATCAGCTCTTCTGAAATCAATCGTTTTCGTTTAAGAATACAGTTCAGATTACATTGTGCTGTACCTAGCAGTTTTAGCGTTTTCGAATAGGTGACGAAGATGGCTAGTGATAAGGTGAAAACGATCTTAAATTTAAAAGATTGAGTTGAATTTGGATTGTCCTGTAGGCTAGCAGTTTTAAAGTTGTACAGTACTGTCTAAATATTTTGAGCATTTATGACTAGGTATGGATTGTAAAGCAATCTTACTGCCACAAGAATAGAGTTCAAATTAGATTATGCTGTCGTTAAGAGTTATAAACTTCTAACTATGTAAGTATTTTTTTTTGGAAGAGAAGAGATGACGAAGTACACTTGGCTAGTAAAATAAATCATAAAACAATAATAATAGAGTTCAAATTAGATTGTTGTAAGTTATGTAATATTTTTATTCGATTCAAACGTTGAGTCCGAAGCTGTCATAATAAACAATTCAAGTGATCATCAATGTGCCTAAAGAAATCTATACTTCAATTCTTAATCTCAGATAATTTACATTCCTTAGCCGGCACTTATTCAATAACCTACTTTAGCCCTGTTTATTCTAAGATCTAAGTGGATTTTCGACCATTCGTAATAAAGAGGTCTAAAAAAAATTTGGTTGCAATGGAATTTGAACTTAGTCATATATGACATTAAGTTTATTGTTCCAAAACTAGATAATTATCTCAGTTTCTGAATATAAATAAAGTTCACAATACGCTCACGCCGTGGGACGCCCTCAGGCTAGGTGGAGCGACAATCTTCGCAGGATGGCTGGTAGCAGCTGGATGCGAGTTCCCGAAAATCGAGTTGAATGGCGTGCAATAGGAGAGGCCTATGTCCAGCAGTGGACATAGCAGTCCACTGATGCTGGGGCACTGTGGCTGATGATGATGATGATGATGACGCTCAACAGATGGCGTTACGTGTACTCAAAACATTTCGGAAAACTGAAGGCCAATAAATTCTTGTAATTTAAAACGTTCAAAATTTAGTCGCAGTCTTATCTCGGCGACAAACAAATGTCAAAAATGTAGGGAAATTAGAGGTATTTTTGACAGATTGAGACTGAGATCGGAAGACCTTTCTCGTAATTACAAACGTTCAAAATCTAGTCGCAGTCTCATCTCGGCGACAAACAAATGTCAAAAAGTTGTCAAAATGTAGGGAAATTAAAGGTATTTTTGACGGATTGAGACTGAGATCAGAATGTGAACGTTGTTAAAATTACGAGAATTGCCCCTCTGTTATGTTACATAATGGAAATAATATCTCTCTTCTACCATTCATATTTGTGGGAAATGTGTCAAGTACTCCAAAATAACGTAAACTGGGCTTTGTGCCAGTATTTCTGCTAATTAAATGCACTGCACATGACTAATTTCATAATTTTCATGATGTCCACAACAATAATTTCGATGTTGTCGAATCGAAATTGTGGCCGTTGGGGTAAACGTGAACTTGAGAGGAGACCGCGAATCGGTAAACGTAAGATGGGACGCCCTCAGGCTAGGTGGAGCGAAGATCTTCGCTGGATGGCTGGTAGCAGCTGGATGAGAGTTGCCGAAAATCGGGTTGAATGGCGTGCGATAGGAGAGGCGTATGTCCAGTAGTGGACTGCTGTAGCCTGATGATGATGATGTTGTCCACCATAAGAAATCGGTATTTCATCAGAAATCAGAAATCATTTACTTTGCAATGAATGTGGGTACAAAATAGGATGTAAACATTGTAAAAGCGGTTCCAACACACTCTACCTTACGGCATGCAAAAGTAAAAAAAAAATATATTTTCTCAGTTATACAATATATGTATAAACAAAAAGAAAGGCAAGTTCTGCACCCTAATTGCGTAACACACGATCAATCGGAATCGGTTTCCTTTTTTTTCCATTTTGAATCAGAAATAAATATTTATTTGATTTGAAAATTATTTTCAGTTTTTTCTACTTCTAATTATTTTGCAGGTAAATATGACAGGCACCTAATAATTCTATTCAAATGTAAGAAAATAAATGATTGGAAGCAGCCGATATAGTATTACAGTAAATAGATTTATCATAAAAACAACTTCAATCTAAAATGGGGAATAGCGCCATCTATGGGTAGTTTACGTAAACTGCTAGCAGCACAAACCAAGTATTATCGTAATACACAAAAACACATGTACCATGAAAAAAAAAGGATCTCGATAAAAATGTTTTATAGTATTCGCGGGTACGGCGAAGTATGGCGGCCACCGCTCTTCTAGGAAGACGTAGGTTAGTAGCAAAGACTTATATTTCTTTCAATAGGAACTTATGTTGGTAATATATCGGACCTCTATTTTTCATGGATTCAAAAACATTCAATAGCATATTTAGCGTCACCGGAAACTGAGACAGACCTGAAATCGCGATGTAAGGTAGTTGTATGTTACAGGAGTTATTTACAAGAGTATATAGGCTGTGTGCAGATTAACCGAGGGATATACTTGAAGGGAGTGCCTCGGAAAGCACGTTAAGCCGTTGGTCCCGGCTGTCATTCGTGGATCTTTGACAGTCGTTACGGGTCGTCAGAAGCCCGAAAGTCTGACAACCAGTCTTACCAAGGGGTATCGTATTACCTAGTAACTGGGCTGTGGAGGTCAGATAGGCAGTCGCTCCATGTAAAATATTGGTGTTCAGCTGCAACCGGCGAGAGTGGAAGCCGACCCCAACATAGGTGGGGAAAGGCAGGCAGATGAGGATGGAGTTGGTCGCATAACAAAAAGTTGTTCATTTTCAGTATAATGCCCGGCGCGAATCGTGAGCACAGATGGGCAGTAGTGGGGGCAAGCTCGCGCATGTACACTTTCGGCCAAATTTATTTAGTACCGCTTTTGCTCAAATTATTGATAGGTACTTACGCAAACTATAATTACAATAAGTATTAGTGGTACTTGAAATTTTACTTTGATACAGTAATGTTGCAGGCCTTTGTGACTTACGGCCAGTTTCTTCATCAACACAATCAGTCAAAGTATTAACTTTTACTTGACCTTTACTGATACTACGGCAAATGTTTTCTTCATTCAAGTATAACTGCTAAAATAGTGAAGAAACCGTTACTTTGACTTAACAAATATGAATTTAAAAAAATAAACTATTTCAAAATTAAAAACGTAAGTCACTAAAATTGCACGAAAGTGTACAGTAGCCGAATGACACATGAGAGTCCAATAGACGACGAACATCGACAGACGAACCAATCGCGTGCAGCCTCGGTGCCCCCCGCCTTCTTCATTCCGCCAAAGAGACCGCAAAATGAACTACTGCGCAGTTGTCAGTACGTGCTCACGACTCATGCCGGTTACTATACTACAAACTACAATACAATCCCTTAAACTATGTCCCTCGTTTAACCTAACATCTTATAAGGAAAGCCGTTATTGCAGATTGGCAGTATTAAGTTGATTTCAATTCAATGGCGCCAATTCCCTTGTTTACAAACTAAACAAAATTTAAGTTAAGTGCATCTTTGTTTTTCTATTTCATTAAGAAATGGACAGAAGATAAATATTAGTTTAGTCCTGTCAAATTGAGATAGGTACTCCGTAGACAGTTTAGACGGGATTAAAAACATGGCTACTAAAAACACGTCAATTTACGTCAGGCGCTGACTAATTTGACAGGACTAAACTAATATTTATCTTCTGTCCTTTTCTTAATGAAATAGAAAGAAAAAGATGCACTGACCTTAAATTTTGTTTAGTTTGTGAATAAAGGAATCGGCGCCATTACTGCGTAATTCAAAATTTCTTACGTTTTTTTTTTGCAAATTGCAACTCTTTGTTGAGTATGAAGAGAAAATAATTTTACGTAATTTTTGGCAATCAAGTATGACAACAACCGGGCAACACTGAGCAACTGAAGGTGATGCCCAGGAAATTGCGAAGAATTGCTCAATATGTCGGTAAAAATGTGATTTAAAACAAACAGAAATGATACAAACAATATAGAAAAATAAAGAGTAGTTACTATCGCCAAAACCTATATTTGACAAATTTGGAAACAAAACCCCGTGCACATGATGACCACAGCTGCGTCCGTAAGTAAAACAAAAGAGGATCCTTTTTAGGTCGAATAATAATATGCGCTGCAAGCAGGAATGGTCCTTACGGTGGTCAGATATAGATTTTGGCGATAGTACATGTATACAGGGTCACATAAAATTGGCTAGCAAAACTCCGCAGACGTGATGACACGATAAAATAACAAAATTTAATATTTCTCTTTTAAGGGTCAATGATCGCTGGTAGTGTTGAAGCTTGAACTCTTGAAGGTTGAAAAAATATGCTTTATCGTGTTTCGATATCGATAACAATCACGTTTGTGAAGTTTATAAAAATAAAAACTGATATTTTTTACACTAACAGCGTCGATGACTGTACAAAAAAATCATATGATTAATTTATTTTTTATTTTATCATGGTTACCCATCACGTCTGCGGGGTTTCGCTAGCTAATTTAATTTGACCCTTCACATTATTCTTTCAAACAGAAGATATGTACACACATTTAGCAGTACATGGTTTAGAAAAATTTTCACAATATTTAGAGACAAAATACGGAATGAAAAAAAAAAGAAAAAAAAAACATCTTTTTTGCAATCTTAATCACTTGATAGCGTCACATATACAATTTAGAAAAGACGAACACAGAAAAAAAAAATGAAATAATAAAAAAAAAACCTTGATATGGCAACATTAGTAGAACTGACTCCAATATTGGGTTAGTATCGGAAACTGTATTATCGGTTTTGGAATCGTTATCTGAAAAGTTGTAAAATTATGCTTAGCCAACAAATATCAAATTATTATTTATCTTTTTGTGCGCTAACTTAGGGTGGTATTCGATTTATTACAATGAAACCCCATTTAGGCTCAATTTATAGTATTTTCGTGGAACGGAAAGGAAGCGATTTTTTTTTGTACAGACGCCAGCTGCAGGTCAAGTTACGCGAAACTGTCAAATTTTCCTAATCAACGTTAATTTTGCTATGTACGAAAACTCGATTCCGCTCCGTTCTGCGGCAATGTAAATTGACCCTTACATGACGCAAAGGGGATCGAAGATAGAAATATAGAGCCTGGCAAACGCTCTCGCGCCATATTGCTTTTTTTTTTTCAAAATGGCGGCCAGCATAAAACCTGTATAAATCGATAGGTGTTTTCTGTTTGCATTGATGTCAGCTATCGATTTATATATATGTTTATGACCACAATTTCTGATACATTATGTACATAATTACTAGCAAATTGAACCCAAATTAAGCTTGTAAAGACAATGTTACCACTTCCTGACCACCCCTCTTCCCCTACGTAAGAAAAAAAATTACTTGGATGAACCCCATACCCCCTTTCAATCTTACATAAGATCAGAATTGCAAAGAAAAAGTATCAAAAAAATTAAAAACTTATATGTATTTTTGCTTACTTTTGTGATCATACGAAAGATACAAGGTGTCGTTTTGCATCCTCGTCAAATTCAAGGAGGTAAGTATGCTACTGATTCTCGACACGAATCAATAATAAAATAAGTAGGTATTTTTTTTTCTAATTTTCAGAAATTAGCATCTGTGGGACACGCATTTTAAAACGCGGCCTGTATGAGACCGCACTGTAACTGCCCTTTTACACACACATAAAAACGCGGCCGCTTATACGATACCATACCGCAATTCTGTTCTTTGAAAGTGGTGTATTCTGAAATACTGTCAAACTTAAATAACTAAAAAAACAAGTATGTATTCATTATTTGCCGGAGATCGTAATGTTATTTGATTATTTATGTCTTTCATAACAGCCTCCTGAAATTTGACTAGGATGCAAAACAACAGCTTGTATAGATTTAGGGCATAGATTGAATAAAGACACTAAACTCATTGTTATTGAACCAATTTGAAGACAATAAATGCTAGAAGCTGTTCAAAGCAAAAGTTCCTTCTTTAATAAGTTTTATAGAAACTCGCAGTAAACAAGTTAACAAAATCGAAATGAGAAAATTAATTAAAGAAACAAATAGCAGTGTAAAAAAAAAGATTTTTGAAAATTCCCATAAAATATTTAAAATGAGACATTTAAAAACCTTTTGAAATATTGTTCGTTAAACGTTTATTCAACAGGCCTTGTAATTTTATATGATATTCTTTTAAATCTGAAATTATAAAAAAAAATCTGTAAAAATACAAAAAAAAAAAATATAAATCAGAATGTCCATTAGTTCAATCGGTGACAATCTCCTTTTCGCAAAATGGCGAATACCCTGTCCATTAGTTTAACCGTTTTTTGACAGCTCTCTTAGCACGTAACTATTTTAGATTACGTAAAGGTTAACTTTAAAATGCGTAATAAAATAAACATATAAACTGCCTTATCTTATTGAATTATCTCTTATTTCTGGCTTCTTACAGACATTATAATACCGTACGTGTATCAATCAATGTATTGTGTGTTGCTGCAATCACTAGTTCCATCTGTCAAAAAACGGTTTACCTAATGGACAGGGTATAATTGGCCTAATTTGAGTTATAACTGAAGTTCTTTTGACACTTGGCTTTTACTTGGGCTATTTGATAATTTGATCTAAGAATATTAGCTATACAGAGTGTAAAAAGACACATCATATATCCGTCAACTTCGCATTCTGTACATCAAACTAAGTAACATTGCATAAAAATAATTGCTGGGAAACGACGTTTATTTTTGGTGTGAAAATATGCTGTTTGCGGTAGTGCAACGGTACAGAGATCGTGGGGGTATTTAAAGTTGTATTATAACATTAAAAACATCTTAATTCTGATCCAGCTTGTCCCTTACTGCCCTCACCCAGGGACGCCCTAAGCCGCGGTCGGTACCCCAAAGGGGGTGCCCTTAGCGTGTAGTCGGTTAGTTTTTAAGTTTTCAAGCCCTGGCTGGAGGCCTTAATTTATTGAAGCATCCACAGGCAGCCCGGTTAAGCAGACGACAACCTCATATGTTGAACTGAGAGACGCCATTACAAAAAAATGTTAGTAAAACTTGGAATTTTGACCTTCAATATCTCCGTGACCAGAAGGTTACGAGGTATGGTCCAGTACAAAAAAAAATACAATGAAGGGGAGGACAAGTGACTCTAGGCTTCGTTAAGTTTTGTGTCTTTTTACACCCTGTATTTTACGTTACACATATTATTTATTTTCAAAAATATTCAATTTCGCGCTTGAGAATTGGTCACTCGTTGATTTCGTCCTCTTGAAAATGGACATATAGGTATAACATGCATATGTTATACTCTTTATAGGCATTCCAGTACTAAACTAATATTTCGTTGCATCCATTCGATCCCCGCCAAAGTTCCTTTTCCGCCCTGTATAAAAAGTATCATAAATGATAAAAAAAAAACAAAAAGCCGTACCTCCGTCTCTGTACATGCCCCCGCTAGAAGCCGAGAGCATAATCTGTAGCCACAGACAAAAGAGGCCGAGTATGACAACAACTCTGGCAACCGACGCATATTTTAAGCGTGGCATCTCGTTTAGCACTCAACAGATGGCGCTAGTTGCATCTTACGTAGTCCGCCCATCGGCCGCTAGATGGCGCTGTTTCATATTTTTGTTCAGCTCATCGTTTTTGGTGGTTTTTCTGAGGAGAAAGAAAAAAAACGTTAAAGAAATTGTAGCGGTATCTAAAACGCCACATGCGAACAACGCGTCATACTGACGTCACGCAAATCCTGCATCTCGCAAGCAGAGTTTAACGCGCAACTAGCATACATACAACTTCCCGACATCAATAGTCGGGCAGTTGCCCGCCAGACACAACACCGGTCTGGTCGGAGGATCCTCCTTTTTCTATGGAGAATGAGTGAACTTTACACCCTGTTCCCCATACCATAAAATATTTTCAGCACAAGAAAGAATGGTCCAGATAAGCGGTTTCAGGTATTTATTAAAGATTTATGATCAATGTAAGGTTCAATGCTTAGTGACACGATTAAAGTAGATAAGAAAAACAATTAAAATATAGCCATGTGAAGTACGATAATGAAGTGGCTATAACGCCGCCTGCTTCACACGTATTAAACGACTTGACAGAAAACGAGATTTATTTATTAAACGTGGTCTTCTATACAGGATAAATTTTCCACCAGTGTGCAAATTGTAAGTTTGTAACCCTGAATTCAGTTCATGATTCTGAACACTCCGGCGTTGAATTATTTGGTCGAATATTTTAAAAAAAAATTAGCTCTGCCATACAATTGACCGTGTAGGTTTCATTGCACTTTTCCATGAAACAGCGGTTTTTTTTTTAAATCGTTAAGAAGTTTCTACTGCACTGAATTCATGGTTACAGTTTGCGCACAGATTTTGTTTGCTTGGTTGGACGAGCTTATCTCGGGAACTACAAGTCGGATTTGAAAAATTATTTTAAGCATTTGATAGCCCAAGTCTTAAGGGAGGCTATAGTTTATGTAACATCACCCTATAACCTTTAGGAACCGAGCAAAAATAAAAAATGAGAAAAAAAATTAAGCGAAAACGAAGTAATAGCAGGCGATGCGATGCAAAGTGGGGGCACAGATACTACTAAATAGTTACTACGTAGTGGTGGGGGTCGGGGAAACAATTAAGTAACACACTATCAATCACAACCTGAATCATTTTGAAGGATACTGCTAATTCATTGCTTCATATGTTCGAAAAATTTATCAGCTCAACAACGTATAACGAAATGAATGTTGTTGAACTGTCAAAATGAAAGCCATTGTTTCTGTTAGTGTGTTAGGTACGCAATTACCCCGCTTTACCTACTTCCTGTACTTGCGACGAATTCCCATGGATTTGTCATGCTTACTAAACCTTCGCGTGCATTTGTTTATACACAATCATGTCTAAAGCTAAGATTCCGTACCCAAAAGGTGCCAACGGAACCCAATTACCAAGCCCTCGCTGTACGTCCGTCTGTCTGTCAGCGGGCTGTATCTCATGAACCGTAATAGGTAGAACAAATAATATATAAAAATAAAATATAATATATGCGAGGCGTCTGCGAGGCGCGTGCGGCGAGGTGTCTACGAGGCTAAAATAGGGGGTCGGGCGTGTCATAGATATAAGATGCAACAAAACAGATGGGACAGGATCGTTACACAGTGAGTGCCTGAAGACGGGCGTCGTCACCGAGTCCTAAGAAACACTGACCTGACCTGACCTGTATTTACAAAAAAAAAAAAAAAAATGTATATGAGTAGTTTATCAGCCATCTTGTTACCATAACACAAGCATTAGGTTGCTTAGCTTGGGACAAATGGTGCTGTGTGAAATGTCCAGAGATATTATTATTATTACTGACCTGCCAATTAGGACTCTCCTGACCGATTGGTCGGAGAAGGCAAAATTGGAGAAATATGGGGTCTCAGCTTAGTAACGGTATCTACAACGCCACATGCGAACAACGCGTCATACTGACGTCACGCAAATCCTGCATCTCGCAAGTAGAGTTTACCGCGCAATTAGCATATATATACAATTTCCCAACATTAATCGTTGGGCAGTTGCCCGCCAGACACGACACGCGTCTGGTCGGAGGATCCTCCCTTTTCTATAGAGGATGAGTGGACTTTACACCCTGTTCCTCATACCTCTGTAATGGTGACCCTGAACATGAACGTCAGCGCAGGCTTCGTGCAAATACTTCAGCGTAACGTCATCATCATCCGACCGATTGGGCCGGAGAAGGCAAAATTGGAGAAATATGGGGTCCCGGAACTCGGATAAAATAGGTTAACATAAAAAGAAGTTAAATAATGTGGTACGGAATCCTTCGTATCGCACTTGGCCGGTTTTTTAGTCGCCATATTGCTTTTTTATACACGCGCAAAAAATCGCGAGCGTACGTAAACAGTCGACATGGGAACTGTTTTTTACGCCGACAACGGTGAATTTAATTATTTGCTTTAATTAAAACTGTTAAAAACCAATTAGAATAATTAAACACAATTTATAGACTAGCGATCAAATTAATGGTGATGAAATAATAAATTATTTCATCGCCACTGCTCTCGAAACGGTGAAGGAAAACATCGTGAGGAAACCGACATGTCCTAGAACCAAAACTTCGAAGACATGTGACATCTACCAACCCGAACTGGGCCCGCGTGGTAGATTATAGCCCACTCCCTCTCGAAGAGAGGAGGCCTGTGTCCCAGCAGTGGGAACAGTATAGGCTGATTATGCTTATTCTATGATTATGAACGGTATTACTGAGAAAGGGCAGTATTAAGTTTTAAAAACGAGGTCATTTTAAAATGGGGTAAACGTACGCAGTCACGCAGTAGGAAGTAACCTCGTTGGTAGAAAGAGTAGTCACATTAATTTATTACGTTTTTTATTTAACCATACGAAGGGTGGAACATGGATCCACGTGAGACAACCATGCGTTGAAATTTTTCGTTGGTTATTTTATAGAATAATCCAGTTCCCATACATTTTGACCGCGTAAATATTGCACTTTAAAGAACAGCAGATTTTTTTAATAACCGACTATACATTTTAACGCAGGGGTATCCAGAACTACCAGAGTCGTGGGTTTTTCAAAAGAGTTACCGAGGCCCCTGGCACAGGCAACTGAAGGAACACGGGTGGGTTTTAGTCAGGAAAAGTCTGACCTCTCGCTCCGCCCAGAGCGGGAGTAGTTACCCCACCCAAAAACAGCAACAAACAACATGTTGAACCAGCAATTTCAAACTCGTTTCCATCCACATGTGCTTATCTATGTATCATGAAACACATGTTTATACAAATAAATGCATCTATCTTTAAAAAAAAAGGGGTGTCCAGAATCATGTACTGAATCCATGGTAACAAGTTTTGCGTCGCTGTGCCGCCACCCTGTTTATTTGTTAATGTGGCCTTTAATCGGGGGTACGTGGCGGAAATTGGCCGCTGTCCAATACCCAGCTAAGTGGAAACCTCTGTCTACCACTGCAGTGTATATCAAAGGTCACATATACCTAGATTTGTAGACTATACGTACACACTGCGTTGCTTGCGGCTAAGTAATAATAGCCGCACGGTCCAATCGAACAGCGGTGATATTCTGTAAACACATCACCGTGATAACATAAGTGGAGTGGGCTTAAAGTGAGCTGTCATTCTACCTGCAGTGCGATTCTGTAACAATCTCACCGTGAAAACTTAGGTGAAGTGAGCGGTGGTGAGTGGTTAGGTGGGGTGAGGTGTGTAGGTTAGGTGGGTGTGGTGATTCCAACTAATGTTAGGGATTGACACTATTGACAGCTCACTCTAAGCTCACTTCACCTAACTTTTCACGGTGAGATTTTTACAGAATCGATCGGCTGATACTAGAGATTGAGACTATTGACAGCTCACTTTAACTAATGTTGCGCCACGTCTTCCCAGTGATAGCACTAGGAAGTGGTAGCACTAGGAAGTGGTGAAGGGCGGGCGTTTTTGGGAGACTGTCTTTTGTAATTTTGACGTTCGAAAAGTGCTGATTCTCAGTATAATTTTAATAAATGACTTTTGATTTTGTACGCTGCAGATGGGTGACCATCGTAACATTATATTTTGTTAATTATTGCATCACCATTGCTCTCAAAACGGTGAAGGAAAACATCGTGAGGAAACCGGCATGTTCTAGAACCACGCATACAAAGACATGTGACATTTACCAACTATCACTGGGCCCGCGTAGTAAATTATGGCCCACTCCCTCTCACCGAGAGGAGGCCTGTGCCCCAGCAGTCACATCTGCCTGGCCCTTTCCCAAATATGTTGGGGTCGGCATTCAATTTAACGGGATGCAGCTGAATATTAGCATTGTACATGGAGCGACTGCCTATCTGAACTCCACAGCCCAGTAACTGGGTAATACGATACCTCTTGGTAAGGCTGGTTGGTTAGTAGTAGTACTGGACTGAAAGGTTCTGGAGTGGCGACCGCGTGACGGATGACGTAGCGTTGGAAGGCCTCCCACAAGGTGGACCGACGATCTTGTTAAAGCCGCAGGAACCCGTTGGATGCGAGAAGCACGGAACCGGTCGAAGTGGAGGTGCTTGTGGGAGGCCTATGGCCAGGAGTGGACGACTGAAATGATGATGATGATTTACAGTACACCCACTTTCGCGAGTTATGTTGAAATCCCATGTAACAGTGGGGAGACCATATCGGCATGCACCGGAAACAAAATCTGTCTATCTGTTACGCTTTCACGGCTTAACAGCTGAACGACTTTCCATGAAATTTGGCACACCGGTAGATGTAAAGCTACTGCGCTGAAATTTGTCATCGACTATTAAAAAGGAAAATCCGTCATTCGTGGATCTTTGACGGTCGTTACGGGTCGTCAGAACTCAGAAGCCCGAAAGTCTGACAACCAGTCTTACCAAGGGGTATCGTATTGCCCAATAACTGGTTTGTAGAGGTCAGATAGGCAGTCACTCTACGTAAATTACTGGTATAGACTGGAAGCTGACCCCAACATACATAGTTGGAAAAAGGCTTGATGCAGATATGAGGTAGATGATGATATTAAAAAAGAATAATAAATGTAAAGATGATGGATGGGTGACTATCTTTACATTCCGAGACCCTTCCGTGCCTCGGAAAGCATGTTAAGCCGTTGACGTGTTCCATGCGCACCACTCTAAGAGATAAAGGGGAAGTTTAACACCTCACTTCCCCTACAGTCACCAGTCCTTGGCAGCGGAAGTTGCATTCGCACCCGCAGCCCGACGCAGGTGTACGAGGGTGACCGGGGTGGTTTTAGTTAGTAAGTCTGACAGACTCCTCTGCCCACCCCAGGGCGGAGGACATCCATGAGGACTTCCACCCCGACAAAAAAAAGGTTGAGCTTCACCGGTGAATCTTTTGGCTGAGTTCTACTGCTTTCTCGGTTCTTCTGTATGTGTAAGCCGACTTCTGATTGTACAAAAAACTTATTTATGCAACGCGAGGGATCTGACGCAGAATGTCCCTTACGCAAAAAGACACGTTGGCGCAGAATGTCCCATTCGCACAAAGTTCCATTCGCACAAAGTTCCACTCGCACTAAGTCCCATGGTCAGCTAAAACTGGAAATGTATAGCCGTGTGTACCTCATATGTAATCGTTAGTCCATTATGCTATGTTAATTTTATTACTTTCATGCCTATTTGTAACTGCATGACGTCACGTCATGGCCTGGGGGTCTACTCCGAAGTAGTATCGGCCGAATGTTCGGTCGCTTTCTGCTACGAAGTTACTATTTGGTTCGGTCGGTCCCGATCCTACACTCCTACACTCTTTCGGATATTGACTGTGGTCCCGACCCAAATGAGCCGATCCGAACTTTTTTCGCATTTTTCACTAATATTCGGTTCGGCCATGTGTCGGTCCGATCCGAACATTCGCACTTTGCACTTCGGGGTAGACCCCCAGGTCCTATTTTAAAAACTAGCTGAGGTCGGCGTTTTCTATCTGACTACTCTGAGAAGAAAGGCCGAGACTACCTCAGAGGTCACAGCTCGCATCGCACAGCTCGCGTTACCAGACTCGCAGAACACCGGATTCGCCATGCACGAGATATGCAAAATACCAGAAACGCAAAATTAACTCGAAAGAAAAAAAAAACAAATGACCTACATAGTCTTTTTCCATTCACAATAATTAAAATAATAAAGACTAAGGATTCATTTTCAGGACTATTGTTGCCAATAAGCCTGACATAGGGGTGATGGATCGATCAGAGCGGCGCGCAATGATTGTTGACATAACCGTCCCGCATGATGAGAACCTCGTGAACCCCGAGAAAGAAAAACACATCAAGTATCTTGAGGTGGTCGACATGTGGGATGTAGACTCAGCGATCAGTGCCGATAGTCGTGACAGCCAATGGTTTAATAGCCAAGAACCTCGACCAACAACTCAGGAGACTTTCGTTGGGCAGCTGGATCAAGGGCTTGATTCAGAAAGCGGTACTTCTGGACACGGCTCGCATTGTCAGGAGGTTCCTCTCTCTGGAGCCCTGACCGCCGGTAGCTTGGACCCTGTTCCCAAAACCGATGGGTTACCATCCTACTTCCTACTAATATTATAAATGTGAATGTTTGGATGGATGGATGGCTGGATGGATGTTTGGTACTCTTTCACGCAAAAACTACTGAACGGATTTGGATGAAATTTGGCACACAGATAGTTTATAACCAGGATTAACACATAGGATACATTTTATCCCGATATGCCCACGGGATTGAAACATATTCGGGTGAAACCGCGGGGCGCAGACAGTTATTTACATTTTTAAATGTTTTTTTTAATCATTTTGTTTATAAAAATATTTAAAAATATAATTTATAAGTATTTAAATGAAATAAAGAAAACAATATAATAATACTTTACACTAAGCAAATGACATGGTGTCAGCGTGGTATGCTTGCACTTATGTCCTGAGCCAATCGGGTCGCGGCACTTGAATATTTGGCACTTTGCCACACTCATCTTTCAACAACCGATCAGGGAGTACCCAGGTGTAGAGTTGTAGACAATGAGTGGTGTGATGTATGCATAACCAGCCTGTAATGTTCCCACTGCTTGAGGGGCTTGTGGCTAAGTAATAACAGCCACACTGGCCGATCGATCAGGTTAAGCTTACGCTTGCCGCGGTTGGTCCGTGGATGGGTGACCATCTTCACATACCAAGACTCCTCCGTGCCTCGGAGAGCACGTTAAGCCGTTGGTCCCGGCTGTCATACGCGGATCTTTGACAGTCGTTACGGGTCGCCAGAAGCCCGAAAGTCTGACAACCAGTCTTGCCAAGGGGTATCGTATTACCCAGCAACTGGGTTGTGGAGGTCAGATAGGCAGTCGCTCCATGTAAAATACTGGTTTTCAGCTACATCCGGCTAGACTGGAAGCCGACCCCAACATAGTTGGGACAAGGCTATAATATATTATAGGCAGTTCATGAATATTCTTACTCCTGGAACACAGGCTTCCTTTCTTCCAGAGCTAGGGCTAATTATAATCTACCACGCTGGCCCAGTGCGGGTTGGTAGATGTCACATATCTTCGAATGTTTGGTTCTAGGACATGCCGGTTTCCTCACGATGTTTTCCTTCACTGTTTTGAGAGCAATGGTGATGAAATTATTTAAACAGAGTAAAGCACCTGCCTGGGTTCGAACGGTTCCCTATCCATTTGCATAAAATTATAAGACATAATATAACATGGCATTTTTTTTTTTTTTTGAGGATGGGAAATCATCAAATGACCCCTCCCGCTCTGGGTGGAGCGGAAGGGAGTGTCAGACTCTTACTGACTAAAACCCACCCGTGTTCCTTCCTTAGCCCTTTCTGTTCCAGGGCAGCGGTAACCCTTTCGGAAGATCCCGCCGCAACATGGCATACACTTATGTTTATCCGAATTTACGCATAACATCATTTGCCCATAAGCATAATTTATCTAATCATACAATTACGTGATAACGTGAACATAATTCCATAATTTTATGGACGTAAACGTTTGAAGTGATAAAATTCACTGCAAAATTCTTACATACGCGAAAACAAACATACAACAGCATTTATCTGACATTCTTTCATAAAATTATCGTAAAACTGTGAAGTAATGAGTTAGTTATTCTGTTGTAATGATAAGTTTTAACAAGTTACACAAATATTATGTATATTTGTACGTAAGCATTATACCTACTGTATAATTTTAATTAGCTGGTTCTGTCACGCATTAGTAACTCGTTTTTTACGTTTGTTTACTTGCTATACGCAGTGAGCAAACGCGCTGGTAATCAATGCTCGTACCTGCTCCACAGGGTCAAATTAAATTAGCTAGCGAAACTCCTCAGACGTGATGGGTATTGATATCTTCATGATAAAACAAGAAACAAGTAAAGTTGATGAGTTTTTTTTTTGTGGGGTCATCGACATTTATTAAGATACTCCATAGACAGTTTAGCCATGATTAAAAAATTGGGTACTGAATACGTCAATTTACGTCAGGCGCTGAGTCGCTGACTAATTTGACAGGACTAAACTAATATTTATCTTTGTCCTTTTCTTAATGTAATAGAAAGAAAAAGATGCCCTGAACTTAGGGGGCCTTTTCTAGCTGCCCGGCGCTACTTAGTTCGCGTGGTGTGCTACCCCCTACCCTACTCCTACACTACTCCTACCCTACTCCTACCCTACTTCTACCCTACTTCTACACTACTCCTACACTACTCCTACACTACTCCTACCTTACTCCTACCCTACTCCTACCCTACTCCTACCCTACTCCTACCCTACTTCTACCCTACTCCTACCCTACTCCTATCCTACCCCTACCCTACTCCTACCCTACTCCTATTTTTCCTGAATTTTCTGCTATAAACCTCACGGAGCCCGAGACCTTTCCAACGAATGCAAAACCGTGGAAATCGGTTCGTGCGTTCTGGAGTTATAGCGTCAGGAAGGAAAACCCGACTTATTTTTATATAGTAGATTATTTTTAAAGCACCCAATTATTAGGACCAAATTGCATCAAATATCTGGAAGAAGAAGTCTTGGTGTGCTGTTGTGTGCCAACCATTGAATAAATTGACAGGAGAATGGTGACACGCAGAAGTTTCAGAGAACAGATCCGTTCCTAACTAGTGTGTCGTCAGCCAGGAAGTGCTCTCCGGGCGTCGGGAGCCGCGTGACGACTCCCGGCCACCGTAGGCGCGGGCCTGCGGGTGGTGAGTAATGGGTAGCTCACCGTCCGATCAGGACCAGGCCCGTGCCGGACGGCGCGTTGTGTTCCACGCGCGCCTCAAAGAGATGTCAGCAGAGGACGGGGCCCCATAGGGCCGAAGCCTGCCGGGGCGGCGGGATTTTCCGAAAGGTTAACCGCTGCCCTGGAACAGAAAGGGCTAAGGAAGGAACACGGGTGGGTTTTAGTCAGTAAAAGTCTGACACTCCCTTCCGCTCCACCCAGAGCGGGAGGGGTCATTTGATGATTTCCCATCCACAAAAAAAAAAAAAGCCAGGAAGTGCTTAAGCCGCAATTTTTTCATGTAGTTTTTCGTTATGATGATTTTTAAGCAGTTAGAGCAACATAATTAACATTATGCTGCAGTATAGTATAGTAGTTGGTGTGAATGTCCTTAGAAGTTACTTTTTTTTTCTCTCTGTATCTTATAAGTGGAGACTTGTAATTGGCTTTCAGACTAATGTACTGTCCTTGTTCTGTTTGTTTTAGCTGTAAGTCTCCCATGTTATTTAAATAAATAAATAAAATAAATAAACAAATACTGATCGATCATTACGTTTGCATATTGCGTATTAGTAAAATCAAACAGGTTTTTCACGATATTTTCCTTAACTATACCTAAGTTAATGGTGTCAAAGATCACGTGCATAATAACTTACTTTGAACAAGTCACATAATTAAGTACACATGTGTCACCTTATTCTTCCCGACTGTACGATAGGCAGCGTGCTTGAACTTCTGCGATTGGCTGTTGAGCGGTTTTTTCCAAAAAAAAAACCATTTCAGACATCAATCTACATGGTCTTCACGTGATCTGGCCATGATCTGAGTTCATCTAGTTTTTAAAATATGATTGACATGTAAAAGTGTTTGTCCTAACCTACTTACAGAAATAACATTATTTATCAGTTCAACCAATCAAAACAATGTACGCGCGATTAACAATTTGTCACATTAATATTGCGATAAGTTTCTTTCGATAGACTGGCTTAAAAGGGGTGAAAAGAACAATGAACTTTATGTCTACTCTTCAACATCTTACACAACCCGTCTTATCCTTCCTACCTGCGTGAGCGTTCTTACGCTCGCTCCAGCGCCGCAACGTGTAGATCACACCTAAGATCCATCCTTAAATCTCATCCTCATAAAACGAGCTACTATTCTTATTCCTTCTCTGTCCATGCTGTAAGATTGAGGAACTCACTTCCGCCTAGCACTCGTGATTTAAAAACTATTTCTCTGTTTAAACTTATCGACGGTATAGAGGAAAGGTAATGCTTTTTTAATCGTAAAAGAGCATTACCTTTCCTTTATACCGTGAGTATTTGTATAAATATGTATGTATGTTTATATATTTTTGCATTATGTATTTATTTAAGTATACTTTATCCAACATGTTGGGGTCGGCTTCCAGTCGAACTGGATGCAGCTGAATACCTGTATTTTACATGGAGCGACTGCCTATCTGACCTCCACAACCCAGTTACTGGGCAATACGATACCCCTTTGTAAGACTGGTTGTCAGACTTTCGGGCTTCCGACGACCCGTAACGACTGTCAAAGATATACGAATGACAGCCGGAGGGGTCTTGGTATGTGAAGATGGTCACCCATCCACGGACAAACCGCGGTAAGCGTAGCTTAACCTCGACCGACCCTCTAATCTCTACAGTACTGTAAGTACATCTCTGCCCTTTTCTTCGGGTATTGCAGGTCTGATGATGTTGATGTGTGCTCTCCCCCGACACTTTTTTGCGGATGGGAAATCATCAAATGACCCCTCCCGCTCTGGGTGGATCGGAAGGGAGTGTCAGACTCTTACTGACTAAAACCCACCCGTGTTCCTTCCTTAGCCCTTAGTTGTCCCTGTCCTGATATATTTTGCTCAGTGTGGTGACCCTACCCAAATTAGAGTTATTTGAATCCGTTATTGAGTGCGTCAGCGCAAAAAGGTAGCGGTAGGAATGTGAGATCATTGTGCTGCTCCTAATAGAGGGGTATTACACTTAGCCCAAGGCCGTAATTCTCTATGACACAATGGACGAAACCGCGCGAAATCAACGCGATATTGGCGTGATTTGATTAACTAAGGAATTGACGTGGTTTCGAAGTAAGGAATCAGTGAGTGCTCATAGTAAATTAGGGCCCAGGTGGCACGGGCGCGTTTTTCCCGCGGCGAAGATTTTTCGCTCCCCAATAAGGTAGTTTCCTGGGTAACAAAAAAAAGTATTTAGTCCGTCAGTTAGATTATCGAAAAATAATGGACACGTATTTTCTCTTTTGTCGATTAAACAAACAAACAAATAAAGCGCGTCAAAATTTGGGAGTGCACTGGGCCCACCTCTCACAGAGAGGAGGCCTGTGTCCCAGCAGTGGGAACATTGTAGGCTGATTATGCTATGCCAATAGTTATGAACACTCAAAGACTAGAGGCTTGAGTCATCGGAGCGGGAACATTACATTTCGATTATAAAGTGATGATACTTATGATTCGATGACACTTTAATGCTCTCACCAACCTCGACAGTAACTAGTAAACAACGTAATTTCTCACGCCAAGATGACATAAGTTACGACATAACCACAATAGGGTCGTACATTGTAATATTATAAGTAGTACAAATTGTTCTAACTGCTGAGGCCTTCGCTTTTTATTGCATATTACTGTTAGAGCGTTTGTCCACTTCAGCCGTCACCGGGACGTCACCGAGTCGAATCGCATCACCTGCCCGCGCTATTACTTCGTTTTAGCTCAGCCTTCTGACTTTTTTGGCTTTTGCTCGGCTCCTTAGAGTCTTAGCGTGATGTTAAATAGCCTATAGTCTTCCTTAAGAATTGGGATATCAAATCCAAAAAAGATTTTTCAAACCCGACTTGTAGTTTCCGAGATTAGCGCGTTCAAACAAACTCTTCAGCTTTACACACAACAAAAGCAACATGCATTGCAATATTATAATTACTACAAATTGTTCTAAGTGCTGTAACATTGAGACCTTCGCTTTTTATTGCACATGATTGTTAGGGCGTTTCTACACTTCAGCCGTCACCGAGAAACGAGATTTATTTATTTATTTAATCTTTTCGCACACAAAAAGGTACAAAGGCGGACTTAATGCCTTAGGCAGATGAGAGAGAGGTGGTGGTGTGTGTTTTGGGAGATTGTCCGAACTGAACGTGACAAACGCCGTGGACAAACGATTACCGTCAAAAATATCGCGGCAGGATTTTATAGCGCACTGGATTTTCAACTCTCTGTGTTAAGTTGAGCATTGAAAGTCCAATAAGCGCGTCAAAAAACACACTTGTTGGATTTTCAACTCTCAGCGCTAAGCAGTGGGTTGAATCCAGTGCGCGATAATAAATCGCCGGGGGAAAAACGCGCTCGTGCGTACCTATGCTTATGATAGACAGACGGCGCCGCGGTGCGACATCAATGTGTTGAAAAGATCAAACGTGTTTTATATTTCCGGCATATCAGTTGTCACAATCTTGAGCTGAGTTCTAGCGGTCGCGCCGAACTACTCGAAACTTCGGATGATGGCGCTCGGATGACGGACGTGTGATGTAAATGTATGTGTCGCTACTGCGGCGCCGTCATCTCCTTGTCGTTGACGTACCGGTGACGGCTACGGTGTACAAACGCACTAAGACAATGTTGCGTTTGCGTTCATTAATATTTATTAGCAAGATGCTTAGATAACTGATGATGAGCAGTCTCTGTGTTTCTATCGTCAAGGTCTTCCATCCACCATAAATCTACTTTTTATTCTAGTATCGACACGAGTATATGAGTATAGTAAACTCATCTAATTCTGTGACTCGCCTAATTCGGTGATATTTTGTTTGAGCGCTATCATAGGGCTATACGAGTGAAATCAATGGTTTGAAATACAACCTCTTTGATAAAGTTCAAATTCAAAACCAAATATCACCGAATTAGGCGAGTCACAGAATTAGATGAGTTCACCCTACCTACGTCATTTTTGTTATCTACAAGGGTTTAAGCTAAAAACCATTGACCTCCACAACCCAGGGGGTCTACTCCGAAGTAGTATCGGCCGAATGTTCGGCCGTTTCCTGCTACGAAGTTACTATTTGGTTCGGTCGGTTCCGATCCTACACTCTTTCGAATATTGACTATGGTCCCGACCCAACTGAGCCGATCCGAACTTTTTTCGCATTTTTCAATAATATTCGGTTCGGCGATGTGTCGGTCCGATCCGAACATTCGCACTTTGCACTTCGGAGTAGACCCCCAGTTACTAGGTAATACGATACCCATTTGTAAAACTGGTTGTCAGATTTTCGGGCTGAACAACCCGTAACGAATCACAGCCGGGACCAAACGGCTAACGTGCTTTCCAATGCACGGAAGGGTTTTGGCATGTAAAGATGGTCACCCATCCACGGACCAACCGCAACAAGCGTAGCTAAACCTGAACGATCGACCCGTCCGGCTGTTATAACTTAGCCACAAGCCCCAAAAAACTGTTTTATAAACCAATAAACTGGTTTACAAAAGATTTTCAGATTTCTAAGTTCAGCACCTTTCTCCTAAAACCACAAAAAAGTAAATAAACGTAATAAATGATTAATTTAATGGCGTCAAGTGAAAGTTTAAGAGTCTCGTTAGCACCGCACCATGGTCCATTGCGCTCTTATACAATTTGTTTGATGACGCAATGACGCAAGCGCAACCGATGCATGTACGCAACTACGCAACGACAGTGGGTTGAGTTTTGTTAGTAGGGAACGGGCCCTATAGTAAGTGAAATGAAATGAAATTGTTTATTCTGTAATTATGGTATAGGAATCACTTGTAAACGTAATATTACAAAAAAAAAAGCTAATAGTGCATTCGCAATTTATTTACCAAAAATGTAAACAAATATGAGTTTATGGAATAAAGTTCAGTTTACGCTACAACTTTAATTTTTTTTATAACTTTTTCAATTAAATAGTGCTAGTCACTCTGAAATCAACTTAATTTTCATCAAAATAAAGTTGATATTTGTATAACTTAAAATAACATCAATTTGAATCAGAAAATTGAATAGACCTTAGTAGAGATCTAGTCTCCGAGATATGGAAGGGTTTAAATGCAGACCATGGTCAGGAGTTGTTAAGACAGAGGCAATGGTGGCTGTTTGACAATGCCCACCGATTCCCTTGTTCACAAACTAAACTAGGGATCAAAAAAGGCCACTTTGGCAGAATCATAATAGGATAACAAAATGAATCATATTAAAAATCGTAAAATGGTCAGAAACTGACAATTCATAAATTATGATCTGTGGGCAATTCATATCACGCAATTTAACCTGTTTGACAGTTTTGTATGGAAATAAGTAAAATGGTCCACCAATGTTTACACCAAATATGATTGATATGAAATGAATTGTAGGTGATTAAACTATTATGTGTAACCATTTAACGTAAATTAGAGGAATTGCTAATGATCTGCTGGGAATTCAGGAAATGAATAGCTTTTAGAGGTTAGAAGTATTGCCTAAGGGGGCCTAAAAAGGCCACTTAAAGTGGCCTAAAAAGGCCACTTTAAGTGGCCTTTTTAGGCCACTTTAAGTGGCCTTTTTAAATTTAAATGGTTACACATAATAGTTTAATCACCTACAATTCATTTCATATCAATCATATTTGGTGTAAACATTGGTGGACCATTTTACTTATTTCCATACAAAACTGTCAAACAGGTTAAATTGCGTGATATGAATTGCCCACAGATCATAATTTATGAATTGTCAGTTTCTGACCATTTTACGATTTTTAATATGATTCATTTTGTTATCCTATTATGATTCTGCCAAAGTGGCCTTTTTTGATCCCTAGTTTAGTTTGTGAACAAGGGAATCGGTGGGCATTGTCAAACAGCCACCATTGCCTCTGTCTTAACAACTCCTGACCATGGTCTGCATTTAAACCCTTCCATATCTCGGAGACTAGATCTCTACTAAGGTCTATTCAATTTTCTGATTCAAATTGATGTTATTTTAAGTTATACAAATATCAACTTTATTTTGATGAAAATTAAGTTGATTTCAGAGTGACTAGCACTATTTAATTGAAAAAGTTATAAAAAAAATTAAAGTTGTAGCGTAAACTGAACTTTATTCCATAAACTCATATTTGTTTACATTTTTGGTAAATAAATTGCGAATGCACTATTAGCTTTTTTTTTTGTAATATTACGTTTACAAGTGATTCCTATACCATAATTACAGAATAAACAATTTCATTTCATTTCACTTACTATAGGGCCCGTTCCCTACTAACAAAACTCAACCCACTGTCGTTGCGTAGTTGCGTACATGCATCGGTTGCGCTTGCGTCATTGCGTCATCAAACAAATTGTATAAGAGCGCAATGGACCATGGTGCGGTGCTAACGAGACTCTTAAACTTTCACTTGACGCCATTAAATTAATCATTTATTACGTTTATTTACTTTTTTGTGGTTTTAGGAGAAAGGTGCTGAACTTAGAAATCTGAAAATCTTTTGTAAACCAGTTTATTGGTTTATAAAACAGTTTTTTGGGGCTTGTGGCTAAGTTATAACAGCCGGACGGGTCGATCGTTCAGGTTTAGCTACGCTTGTTGCGGTTGGTCCGTGGATGGGTGACCATCTTTACATGCCAAAACCCTTCCGTGCATTGGAAAGCACGTTAGCCGTTTGGTCCCGGCTGTGATTCGTTACGGGTTGTTCAGCCCGAAAATCTGACAACCAGTTTTACAAATGGGTATCGTATTACCTAGTAACTGGGGGTCTACTCCGAAGTGCAAAGTGCGAATGTTCGGATCGGACCGACACATCGCCGAACCGAATATTATTGAAAAATGCGAAAAAAGTTCGGATCGGCTCAGTTGGGTCGGGACCATAGTCAATATTCGAAAGAGTGTAGGATCGGAACCGACCGAACCAAATAGTAACTTCGTAGCAGGAAACGGCCGAACATTCGGCCGATACTACTTCGGAGTAGACCCCCTGGGTTGTGGAGGTCAATGGTTTTTAGCTTAAACCCTTGTAGATAACAAAAATGACGTAGGTAGGGTGAACTCATCTAATTCTGTGACTCGCCTAATTCGGTGATATTTGGTTTTGAATTTGAACTTTATCAAAGAGGTTGTATTTCAAACCATTGATTTCACTCGTATAGCCCTATGATAGCGCTCAAACAAAATATCACCGAATTAGGCGAGTCACAGAATTAGATGAGTTTACTATACTCATATACTCGTGTCGATACTAGAATAAAAAGTAGATTTATGGTGGATGGAAGACCTTGACGATAGAAACACAGAGACTGCTCATCATCAGTTATCTAAGCATCTTGCTAATAAATATTAATGAACGCAAACGCAACATTGTCTTAGTGCGTTTGTACACCGTAGCCGTCACCGGTACGTCAACGACAAGGAGATGACGGCGCCGCAGTAGCGACACATACATTTACATCACACGTCCGTCATCCGAGCGCCATCATCCGAAGTTTCGAGTAGTTCGGCGCGACCGCTAGAACTCAGCTCAAGATTGTGACAACTGATATGCCGGAAATATAAAACACGTTTGATCTTTTCAACACACTGATGTCGCACCGCGGCGCCGTCTGTCTATCATAAGCATAGGTACGCACGAGCGCGTTTTTGCCCCTGCGATTTATTATCGCACACTGGATATTAAACCCACTGCTTTTCGCTGAGAGTTGAGAATCCAACAGTGTGTTTTTGACGCGCTTATTGGACTTTCAATGCTCAACTTAACACAGAGAGTTGAAAATCCAGTGCGCGATAAAATCCTGCCGCGATATTTTGACGTCCGTGCTAACGAGGTCTAACATACTGAACCGCCGTGGACAAACGATTACCGTCATCGGGACGTCACGTTCAGTTCGGACAATCTCCCAAAACACACACCACCACCTCTCTCTCATCTGCCTAAGGCATTAAGTCCGCCTTTGTACCTTTTTGTGTGCGAAAAGATTAAATAAATAAATAAATCTCGTTTCTCGGTGACGGCTGAAGTGTACAAACGCCCTAACAATAATGTGCAATAAAAAGCGAAGGTCTCAATGTCACAGCACTTAGAACAATTTGTAGTAATTATAATATTGCAATGCGTGTCCCTAATGTGCTTTTGTTGTGTGTAAAGCTGAAGAGTTTGTTTGAACGCGCTAATCTCTGAAACTACAAGTCGGGTTTGAAAAATCCTTTTTGCATTTGATAGCCCAATTTTTGAGGAAGGCTATAAGCTATTTAACATCACGCTAAGACTCTTAGGAGCCGAGCAAAAGCCAAAAAAGTCAGAAGGCTGAGCAAAAACGAAGTTATAGCGGGCAGGTGATGCGATTCGACTCGGTGACGTCCCGGTGACGGCTGAAGTGGACAAACGCTCTAACAGTAATATGCAATAAAAAGCGAAGGCCGCAGCAGTTAGAACAATTTGTACTACTTATAATATTACAATGTACGACCCTATTATGGTTGTGTCGTAAGTTATGTCATCTTGGCGTGAGAAATTACGTTGTTTACTACTTACTGTCGAGGTTGGTGAGAGCATTAAAGTGTCATCGAATCATAAGTATCATCACTTTATAATCGAAATGTAATGTTCCCGCTGCGATGACTCAAGCCTCTACTGTTTGAGTGTTCATAACTATTGGCATATCATAATCAGCCTACAATGTTCCCACTGCTGGGACACAGGCCTCCTCTCTGTGAGAGGTGGGCCCAGTGCACTCCCAAATTTTGACGCGCTTTATCTTTGTCATTTTTTGTTTGATTGACAAAAGAAAAAATACGTGTCCATTATTTTTCGATAATCTAACTGACGGACTAAATACTTTTTTTTGTTACCCAGGAAACTACCTTATTGGGGAGCGAAAAATCTTCGCCGCGGGAAAAACGCGCCCGTGCCACCTGGGCCCTAATTTACTATGAGCACTCACTGATTCCTTACTTCGAAACCACGTCAATTCCTTAGTTAATCAAATCACGCCAATATCGCGTTGATTTCGCGCGGTTTCGTCCATTGTGTCATAGAGAATTACGGCCTTGGGCTAAGTGTAATACCCCTCTATTAGGAGCAGCACAATGATCTCACATACCTACCGCTACCTTTTTGCGCTGACGCATTGAATAACGGATTCAAATAACTCTAATTTGGGTAGGGTCACCACACTGAGCAAAATATATCAGGACAGGGACAACTAAGGGCTAAGGAAGGAACACGGGTGGGTTTTAGTCAGTAAGAGTCTAACACTCCCTTCCGCTCCACCCAGAGCGGGAGGGGTCATTTGATGATTTCCCATCCGCAAAAAAGTGTCGGGGGAGAGCACACATCAACATCATCACACCTGCAATACCCGAAGAAAATAGCAGAGATGTACTTATAGTACTGTAGAGATTAGAGGGTCGGTCGAGGTTAAGCTACGCTTACCGCGGTCTGTCCGTGGATGGGTGACCATCTTCACATACCAAGACCCCTCCGGCTGTCATTCGTGTATCTTTGACAGTCGTTACGGGTCGTCGGAAGCCCGAAAGTCTGACAACCAGTCTTACAAAGGGGCATCGTATTGCCCAGTAACTGGGTTGTGGAGGTCCGATAGGCAGTCGCTCCATGTAAAATACTGGTATTCAGCTGCATCCAGTTAGACTGAAAGCCGACCCCAACATGTTGGTTAGAGGATACTTAAATAAATAAATAATACAAAAATATATATACATATTTATACAAATACCTACTCACGGTATAGAGGAAAGGTAATGCTCTTTTACGATTAAAAAAGCATTACCTTTCCTCGTACCGTCGGTCGATACGTTTAAACAGAGAAATAGTTTTTAAATCACGAATGCTAGGCGGAAGTGAGTTCCTCAATCTTACAGCAAGGACAGAGAAGGAATAAGAATAGTAGCTCGTTTTATGAGGATGAGATTTAAGGGTGGATCTTAGGTGTGATCTACACGGTGCGGCGCTAGAGCGAGCGTAAGAAAAACGCTCACGCAGGTAGGAAGGATAAGACGGCTTGTGTAAGATGTTGAAGAGTAGACATACAATTCTTTGTTCTTTTCACCCCTTTTAAGCCAGTCTATCGAAAGAAACTTATCGCAATATTAATGTGACAAATTGTTAATCGCGCGTACATTGTTTTGATTGGTTGAACTGATAAATAATGTTATTTCTGTAAGTAGGTTAGGACATACACTTTTACATGTCAATCATATTTTAAAAACTAGACGAACTCAGATCATGGCCAGATCACGTGAAGACCATGTAGATTGATGTCTGAAATGTTTTTTTTTTTTTGGAAAAAACCGCTCTACAGCCAATCGCAGAAGTTCAAGCACGCTGCCTATCGTGCAGTCGGGAAGAATAAGGTGACACATGTGTACTTAATTATGTGACTTGTTCAAAGTAAGTTATTATGCACGTGATCTTTGACACCATTAACTTAGGTATAGTTAAGGAAAATATCGTGAAAAACCTGTTTGATTTTACTAATACGCAATATGCAAACGTAATGATCGATCAGTATTTTTTTATTTATTTTATTTATTTATTTCAATAACATGGGAGACTTACAGCTAAAACAAACAGAACAAGGACAGTACATTAGTCTGAAAGCCAATTACAAGTCTCCACTTATAAGATACAGAGAGAGAAAAAAAGTAAATTCTAAGGACATTCACACCAACTACTATACTATACTGCAGCATAATATGATTATGTTGCTCTAACTGCTTCAAAATCATCATAACGAAAAACTACATGAAAAAATTGCGACTTAAGCACTTCCTGGCTGACGACAAACTAGTTAGGAACGGATCTGTTCTCTGAAACTTCTGCGTGTCACCATTCTTCTGTCAATTTATTCAATGGTTGGCACACAACAGTACACCAAGACTTCTTCTTCCAGATATTTGATGCAATTTGGTCCTAATAATTGTGTGCTTTAAAAATAATTTTTGATGAATAATTGTTTGCTGCACCGGACGACGTCATTACGTCGGCGCCGGCTGTTGCTGAAAACCAGCGCTGGGGCTCTGTCTTGCATAGGGTCGCAGCATAATGTTGAGCGATAGCCGCTTTGCGTGGATGTGACGCATGTTTCCCCCAACCATTTCTTATTGTTTTTTTTGTGTTTTATGTTCTCTCTTGCGTCATGTTTACCGCTTTGCGGGGCCCCTATTTCTGTCTGCAGGGTTTAAAGGAAACTAACCAAACCGAACCTCGGGGTGCCTCTGACGTCGAAGACTTAATATTATTGCTTGTCGCACAAGCGTGCATTCGAACTATCGTGAGTCGCAGTACAGTTTTGTCGCAAAATTGTTATTCGCACATCCATTTGTCGAGCTCACGTGGTACACTTGAAATTTCACGCGGACGAAGTCGCAGGCATAAGCGAGGATGTAAAGAAGTCTCGATGTTTTGTCAAGTCGTTAAAACCGTGCTAACCAGGGGCGATTCGCTAGTTTACAACAAACGTTACCAATCACAACATCCTAATAATAACACAAACAACATTCTGTTTGTCCGGAAATGTCCCAAAGATATACAAACTCGGGGTAATCCTACACGAAAAGTGAATCATTTTAAAATTAGGTACACACGGCTCACATCAAGCTATACATTTCCAGTTTTGGCTAACCTCGCATTGTGTAGGGTTTTCGTACCATCAAAATCAAATGAAAAGTCATTTATTCAAATTAGGCTGAGAATCAGAACTTTTCGAACGTCAAAATTACAAAAGAGAGTCCCACAAAACGCCCGCCCTTCACCACTTCCTAGTGCTATCGCTGAGAAGAAGAACTGGCGCAACAAACTCTCCAGCAGCACAGCTGTCTGTTCAGTTAGAAAATACTTGATTGTATACAATACTAGGTATGTAAAGTAATTAACATTACAATACAGAATATGAAATTAAATTATTTGCCATATTATGTCAGCTGGCCACGCCAATATATACAATAAAAACTATAATATAACTCAAGAAACATCAAGAGAAATGTGACATCTGCCAACCCGCACTGGGCCCGCGTGGTGGATTACAGCCCATTCCCTCTCATCGAGAGCTCGAGAGGAGGCCTGTGTCCCAGCAGTGGGAACATTATACGCTGATTATGATATGTATGTTATGTAAATCAACAAAAAATTGTAAATAAAAACTTCCAACTAATATTAAAAACGCGAAAGTTTGTATCGATGGACGTTTGTTACTCTTTCACGCCAAAACTACTGAACGGATTTGGATGAAATTTGACACACATATAGTTTATAACCAGGATTAACAGATAGGATACTTTTTATACCGATATTCCCACGGGATTGAAACTTATGCGGGTGAAACCGAAAGGCGCGGCTAGTACCTACTACCTAAATCAGAAGTCAGCTTATACTGGTCATGTATAAGCTTGATGTGTAGTTGATGGGAACGTATGTTTGTGTAGGTGTGTCGACCGTGTGAATTTAATACATTGGTGTAAATTAGATGGCATCATGTCAATCATCCTGTATAATAAAAAATCCTCGTTATTGTGACCAGTTTTTTAATAATAGGTAATCAGACTGGTCTGTTCGCTGTTCAAAACTGTTTAGTTTTTACTTGCTGTGCCTGCGAACGAATGTATTGCACAGTCAGAACCAATTTATAAAAAAAAAAATATAAACGATACAATTTTAAACTACCACCTATAGTTAGAACATATTCACAGTTCTCAATAACATAGACACAAAAAGTTATGTTAATTTAATTTTATCGAAGCAGGCAGGACTGGCTCCTGCGATTGCCCTGCGACCGTGCGGTGCGAAGCAATCACAACTGTACGTTTGAGCATTTAGGCACATTTTAGCATGCAGCGGTTGCTGATGCGACGGAGTAGGCTATTATAGCAGTAGGTATTGGACATTTTCTACTGAGTGAAGTATCTGTTACGTAGTAACTATTTAGTTATCTGTGCCGTGGCTAAAATAATAACAACCGCACAGGTCGATCGATCAGCACCCTAATTGCGTAACACACAATCAATCTCAATCTGAATCATTTTGAAGGATATTGCTAATCCATTGCTTCATATGTTCAAAAAATGTGTCATGTGCCTGCTCTTTTTTTCCTACTACATGTTTATTACGATGTTTGTGTAACTGTTTGTTTTCCCGAATTAAATAAATAAATAAATAAATAGACAACGTAAATAACGCAATGAATGTTGTTGAACTGTCAAAATGAAACCGATTCCGATTGATCGTGTGTTACGCAATTAGGGTGCAGGTTAAGGTACAGTCACGAGCAAAAGTATGTATACACTCAGCTTTATTCAAAAGCGATTTACTCCGCTATTTTTGTATGAACTTGTATGTTTTTACGAATATACCATTTTTGAACCCATAGGTTCATGTAATGTGTCGTATTTCAACGTTGCATTCATTATTTCACGAAAAAATCGCAATTGAAAATTGCCAAGTGTTGACATATTGGTGCTCGTGACTGTACGCTTGTATCATAAGAACTCCTTGACTGATGATTCCTGACCTGTTCGTTTACGGAATCAACGTCACGGGTGTTGCCTCCATTTTGGTCTGAAATAAGGTTGTTATAAATGGACTTTTCTATGGACTGTAGTTGTCTAAGAATAAACAATTTTTATTTTATTTTTATTTTTTATAAAGAAGTCGTTTCATCAAAAATAGCCTGTAAAATACTATACAGTGTTACAGGGGACCCGTGGCTAAATAATAACAGTCGCACAGGTCGATCGATCAGGTTAAGCTACGCTTGCCGCGGTCGGTCTGTTGATGGGTGACCATCTTAACATACCGAAACCCCTCCGTGCCTCGGAAAGCACGTTAAGCCGTTGGTCCCGGCTGTCATTCGTAGATCTTTGACGTCGTTACGAGTAGTCAGAAGCCCGAAAGTCTGACAACCAGTCTTACCAAGGGGTATCGTATTACCCAGTAACTGGGTTGTGGAAGTCGCTCCATGTAAAATAATGGTATTCGGCTGCATCCGCACCCCAATTTCGTAACACACAATCAATCGGAATCTGAATCATTTTGAAGCAAACTGCTAATCCATTGCTTCATAAGTTCGAAAAATTTGTCTGCTCAACACGTA
This sequence comes from Apamea crenata, assembly GCA_949629185.1. Lineage (NCBI taxonomy): Eukaryota > Metazoa > Arthropoda > Insecta > Lepidoptera > Noctuidae > Apamea > Apamea crenata. The sequence continues at coordinate 6,322,661 of OX451382.1, read as the reverse complement.
AATAACGCAATGAATGTTGTTGAACTGTCAAAATGAAACCGATTCCGATTGATCGTGTGTTACGCAATTAGGGTACCGGTTAGACTGGAAGCCGACCCCAACATAGTTGGGAAAGGCTACGCAAATGAGGACATGAAAAAAACCTGAAGATACGAACATACACAATACATTGCATGTAACAATTTTCTTCATTTCATATGCAAATAGCTTAGACTAAGGTCACTGGTAAACGTCTATCCATTAGCATCACAATGGGTGCCTTAGGCGGGCTGTATGCAAGGTATTTTTTTGTTTTTTTAGTGTATCTATTTAAAGATATGTTAACACTAGCACCGATTCCCTTGTTCACAAACTAAACTAAATTTAAGTTCAGTGCATCTTTTTCTATCTATTTCATTAAGAAAAGGACAGAAGATTAGTTTAGTCCTGTCAAATTAAGATACTCCATAGACAGTTTAGACGTGATTAAAAACATGGCGACTAAAAATACGTCAATTTACGTCAGGCGCTAACGATTGCGCTGGTAATTTGAGATACCGTGGCCCCTGGCACAGGCAACTGAAGGAACACGGGTGGGTTTTAGTCAGTAAAAGTCTGACACGCCCTTCCGCTCAGCACAGAGCGGGAGAGGTCATGTGATGATTTCCCATCCACAAAAAAAAAGGCGCTGACTAATTTGACAGGACTAAACTAATATTTTATCTTCTGTCCTTTTCTTAATGAAATAGAAAGAAAAAGAAGCACTGAACTTAAATTTATTTTAGTTTGTGAAAAAGGGAATCGGCGCCATTGTCTCATTGACACAAGTAGTGTGGTAGCTGCTGTCACTGATGACATCTGTCCGTCACCATGAATGATGTAGTGGTAATGGTATTGTAGCGGTATCTACAACGCCACATGCGAACAACGCGTCATACTGACGTCACGCAAATCCTGCATCTCGCAAGCAGAGTTTACCGTGCAATTAGCATAGATACAATTTCCCAATATCAACCATTGGGCAATTGCCCGCCAGACATAACACCCGTCTGGTCGGGAATCCTCCCTTTTCAATGGAGAATGAGTGAACTTTACACCCTGTTCCTCATACCTCTAAACTGGTGACCCCGAGTATGAACGTCAGCGCAGCCTTCGTGCACCTACTTCAGCGTGACGTCATCATCATCACTCCCGCAAGCTTTAGCGGCGAAGTCACCCAGCCAGCCAGCATCCACGGCTTCAACGGGTATCCTGACCACAGTACTACAGTATGATGTAGTAAATAGTAATTATCAATTTAAATACGGCGAAAATGATAGTAGATTATAATTTCTAGTAACATCTGCAAAGTGCAAAGTTTTATGTTTTTGGATGGTATTAGCTCGTGGCTAAATAGACGCTCGTGATTAGTTTAGATTTAAAGGAGATGGCTAAACTGAAGTATGGACGAAAATCCAGCAATGTCTAGACATGGTACCTAGCAATATGTAATGCTGAATAGCTGAATATTAGTATTTCATACAGAAAAAGTTTCAGGCGCTTTTTATATCTTTTTAATCCTGAAAATGAAATCGTGTAACTCCTACGTCAATAGGTATAAAAAACTGCAAATAAATTACATTGCTATGAACTTTTACCTAGGTGTTACCCAAACAACACTAGATTTTTCTCCAAAACCAAATCCCTATAGTGAATGTACTCGAGAGATGGGTTCAGGACTTAGTTTAATTAGTATGTGGTGATTGTTAAATCCTGCCTAAACTAGATAACGAATACAGTGAGTAACCAAGGACTTTAAAAGATCATCATCATTCTCCTGCCCTAATTCCAATTTATTTGTGGTCGGCGCAACATGTCTTTTTCTTCCATACTCCTCTATTAGCCGCCATCTCGGTAGTCACCCCCTTTCTAACCATATCATCATTCACACAGTCCATCCATCGTTTCGTTGGTCGTCCCCTACTCTTATAGCCATCGACATTCATACTCAAAACTACTTTAAAAGATATTGAAATAAAACAACAAACAAAAATGCGATTAATTTATTTATTCTGTGAATCTTATAAGAACATTATATAAAAAAGTTAGTTTAGGTTATCTGTCTGTCTGATCAAATCATTCTGATTGGATGTTGCCCAATAACACAACCAGAGAGAGAGAGGTCAGGGACAGTAGTCCTGACGATTTGTAGGCCGAGAAACTGAATATCTGAAGAGGAAGATGATAAATGCTACCGGACGGGTATGTAAAGATAAAAAAACACACTGTGTTTAAAAACATTTTATTTAGATAATAGAAAGCTGAATGTGACGTTGGTAAATTCTGCAAAATTGAATCGTTTCTTTCCACTGCATGGCGTTGTATACTTCTCACAGAACGGCCTCAAGTTATGCGCACTATTGTATGACCAAATAATCGTACATCACTAGTTGCTTCTGAATTCAGCAGCTCATAACAAGGATGACAAATGTTGGCATCCCTTGGCACCTAGAACAAACTTAATTACCTTATTACCCACATGAATTATTTATAATACCTACACATTTGATTATTATGACATCTAAAGCAACCAGTCTGTTGTAGTCGTGACGTGTTGAGACGAGATGAGTCTTTCTGATTCATTGCCATTGAGTTCATTATGTATTTTGAAAACACGGTAAACTACTTGAAGTCACATTTGTTCGATGTTTCTTATATTTATCGGTTCTAGAATGATTCTAGCTGTAGATGACTTACCTCAATTGTTAACCATCGTGCTAAGATAGTGAGTAGAAAAGCAGGCAATGAAGAGGCGATATGCTGCCGCAGCCTTTGCGTGGTTACACCGCAGTTTATGCATCGCAGAATGAATTGATTGCAAGTCAAGTCCGTGTCGAGTAGCAAGAGGTCAGTAGGTAGGCAAGCACACACAATAAGCAAGCGAGGGTCAATGAAAATCCAAAATTAAAACCACAACGAACAAGCAAACGGCAGTGTTCCAACGATGTCTAACATCTGACGTTTGTTTTTTTTCATAGAGATGGGATTGAACGTCAAGTGTAATCGAATCAATATAATAATCGATTGGGTTGAAAGATAAAAATATACTTAAATAGTTTTTGTCGACCTGTATTCAGTTAATATTTTTCGACACAAAATAGGTAGTACATTAAACGTAGAAGCACATTCTGAAGCTTTCAATTATTTTTATTTGATTTTGATACGAAAATAGTGGAATTGAATAGAGTCGATTGTCACTTAGAAACAACCCCGTTTCCCTGTGAAAACACAATAAGAAGCAACTAAACAGGACACCGAATTGAATTCCATCGATTCACGCCAATAACTCTGATTGCCACTTCTTAGTTTCAGAAAATAAATCGTTTTGATACCTGTTATCAAAAATCGATATAAGTATAGTTTGATTTGACATTTAAGAAAAGCGACATGACCCGTCCCTAGTTGCAGTACTGTATTATTATTCCCCTTGAACTTGTCATGTCAATCAAAAAAAGCAACTAAGATACTTTTATATGTTTAACAGTTCACGAAAGCGCTAGGAAATTATTAAACGCTGATTAATTCATGAATGAATATTTAAATATTACGAGTTAATGTGAAGTTACTAGACATGCTTGGGGCAGTCATTTAGCCATGTCCTTTATAGGTAAGTAATATTAGTTTTTATTGATACTAGCTGCGCCCCGCGCTTTCACCCGCATAATTTTCGATCACGTGGGAATATCGGGATAAAAAGTATCCTATGTGTTAATCCTGGTTATAAGCTATCTGTGTACAAAATGTCATCCAAATCCGTTCAGTAGTTTTTGCGTGAAAGAGAAAAAAACATCCATCCATACAAACTTTAGCGTTTATAATACTAGCTGCGCCCCGCGGTTTCACCCGCATGTTTCGATCCCGTGGGAATATCGGGATAAAAGGTATCCTATGTGTTAATCCTGGTTATAAACTATCTGTGTACAAAATTTCATCCAAATCCGTTCAGTAGTTTTTGCGTGAAAGAGTAACAAACATCCATCCATCCATCCATCCATCCATACAAACTTTAGCGTTTAATAATATTAGTAGGATTAAACTATCATAAATAAGAAAGATGTCTCGATGTTTTGTCAAGTTATAAAAACCGTAGGAATCAGGTGCCAGGTCACTGTTATCTCCGGCCACCGTAGGCGCGGGCTTGCGGACGGCGAGCAATGGGCAGCTCGCCGCCCGGTAAGGACCAGGCCGGGGTCGACGGCGCGTTGTGTTCCACGCGCGCCTCAAACAGATGTCAGCACGAACTGACGGGGTCCGCTAGGGCCGATGCCGCCGGGGCTGCGGGTTGTTCGAAAGAGATACCGTGGCCCCTGGCACAGGCAACTGAAGGAACACGGGTGGGTTTTAGTCAGTAAAAGTCTGACACGCCCTTACGCTCAGCCCAGAGCGGGAGAGGTCATTTGATGATTTCCCACCCAAAAACTGCAACATAGGTCACTGTTATCTTATAAATCATGTGTAATAAGGGGTGAAGTTCACAGACTTGCAAATTAATATGGCACTGGGCCACGTATTTTGCACAAACATAGATTAGGGCTGTTTTCAGGGATGGTGAGTCACGCGAACACGAAGTTTTGTCAAGGGCAAGCATTGCATGCTAGCTTCATGCAAATAGGAAGTTCGTTCTAATAAAACAACATAATATTACGCCTGTATTTCTCTAGGGGATTGGTAGACACACATGTGACATACATGTGTCTCACACATGTGACCTATAACCATAGATATACGTATATTTCTATGGTCAACCTTTTAATTTGTTTTAGTATGAACTATTTTATTTTTGGCAAACTTTAGTCGCAGTGGGCAGGGCACATTGCTCGCAGAACAGAGGGGCAATTCTCGTAATTTTAAGAACGTTCACAGTCTGATCTCAGTCTCAATCTGTCAAAAATACCTCTAATTTCCCTACATTTTGACAAGTTTTTGACATTTGTTTGTCACCGAGATGAGACTGCGACTAGATTTTGAATGTTTTAAATTACGAGAATTGGCCTTTAAATGGCCGATGGGGCCGAAAAGTACTAGAAGACGTAGCGTTGGAAGACCTCCCACAAGGTGGACCGACGACCTTGTGAAGGCCGCAGGACCCCGTTGGATGCGAGAAGCACAGAAACGGTCGAAGTGGAGGTGCTTGGTGGAGCCCTATGTCTACTAGTGGACGTCTTTCGGCTGAAATGATGATTTTATTTGTAACACTCTTTAATTTAACTAACAAACAATGTAAAAAAAACCTTTGAAGTCAATGTTAGCATAATCAGCCTATAAAGTTCCCACTGCTGGGACACAGGCCTCCACTTTCAGTGAGAGGGAGTGGGCCGTAATCCACGCGGGCCCAGTGCGGGTTGGGAGATGTTACATGTCTTCGATATTTTGGTTCTAGGACATGCCGGTTTCCTCACTGTTTTCCTTTACCGTTATGAGAGGAGTGGTGAAGAAATAATTAACACAAAACGCCTGTCTGGGTCCACCTACGACCTGCAACTCGTAAATCGCGGCCGTAACCACAAACATTAGAAGTCAATGTGAACCTACTTCTAATTTGTCGTATTGAAATGAATCTTTGAATTCTTTACCTAAACAAAAATTGTCGTATCGAAATGAATCTTTAAATTCTTTAAACAAAGATACATACGTATATTCAAAATTTATGTTTCAAAATGACGTTATTTTAAGTTAAACAAATATCAAATTTATTTCAATGGTAATTAAGTTGATTTCAGAGTGACTATTGAAAAAGTTATAAAAATGTTTGAAGTTATAGCGTAAACTGAACTTTATTGTGTAGGAATTAAAGTTATTTTTCCATTAACTAATATTTGTTTACATTTTTGGCGAATATGTCACGTTAATTATACTGGGTGGCGCAAAAGTAGTGGCACTAAAGAAAATACCTTTTTTTTTTTTATATGACATTTTCTGTCATTCTGTTGTTGAAAATTGTGTAGTGAACAAATGTAAAATACACTGAAAATAAACATGGACCGTTTTACTCCCCAAGAACGTGGAATAATTGTGTCAATGTTCTTACGGAATAATTCATCAGTGATAAGAACACAACGTGAATTTCGTCGACGATTTCCCCACCGTCCGGCACCGATTGGTCGCACAATTCGACGCTTTGCCACACGCCTTGAACCAACTGGCTCAACATTGGATAGACCTAAGTCTGGGAGACCAAGAACAGGCCGTTCAGCTGAAAATATCGATGCTGTGCGCGAAGATGTGGAAGAGTGTCCAGAAACATCAACGAGGCGACGTGCCACGCAAACGAGAACGCTACAGAACCATGTTACGTGAGTTTTTGATACCCAGTTTGGACGAATTGGGGCTGGAGCACATCTGGTTTAGGGGTCGCAAACCGGGATACCGAATTTCGAAAATACCGGAATACCGGGCCAAATTTAGGTCTAATTAATACCGGTATTCATTTCACAAAAACCGGGATATTCGGTATTTGCGGTTTTAGTAAAATAAATAAAAAACAAATACAAATAGAAAAAATTACGCGCCATTTAATTCAAATTACGCGCGCGCGAGTATTTAATTTAAGCATTTTTGTTATTTTGTTAATTAGATTATTATTTGATGATTAGTAATAGTAAACCATACTAAGAGTTAATTTTATGTTTTATGAGAATTAATATTAGAAGTGCATTTTGTTGGTTCGTTGTTCGTTTTGTTTATGTTGAGACTGTTGGGAGATGTGTAAGTTTGATGAACATTTTATTTTTAGAACTGATTCCTAGTAGGAATCCTACTTCCTAGTCAAACACTACATTTAATTAAAGTATGTTCTATGTTACGTTTGGTTTGGTTGTTTGGTTTGGGTGTGTACCTAATCTGGGTGACGCCTGTGCACTCAAAGAGCACATGCGCGACGGTTTCATCAGCCTCCATGCAAGCTCTGCACAGGGGGCTGTCCGTTATGCCTATCGTGTGGAAATGTTTGTTTAGTGAGCAGTGTCAAACTCAAACTCAAACTCAAACTCAAATCATTTATTTCAATTAAACCATTTACAGGCACTTTTGAATTGTCAAAATTAAATAGTCGGTCAGTTAGTCAGAAAGTTGAAGCTAGTCGCCCATTCCAAAAACGTAGATCTCTATGGAGAAGAACGGGCAAGAAACTCCACGGACACTCTTTTAAATCATGATATTATTACAAAATCCTGGGTACATTATTCTTATTGCTTCTATATGTGAGAACAATGTAAAAAAAAAAAAGAAACAATTTATAACATTAAAAATAAGCCCTGGCAGTTAAGAGATGACCAGTCTCAACCAACGGCGCCCGTTCACGAACATGACGCGTGGATCAGCACCACCTAGCTCAACCATTTTGTAGGGAACCGAATGATCCAACACACGCGCCACCATCAGTGAGACATTTAAGTGAGCATGACATACTCTCAACTGCCATGCTCTTTCAAGTCAACATCAAAATATCATAAAAAAACGGATCCATGGTTCTTACATTTACAAAATTTTTTAAAAATGCTTCTAAATTATACAAAACTATAGTTTGCAACTTTCTAACTAAAAATATAAGATAAGAAAAAAAAATATATAAAAAGTTACTACCAATCTGGAAGAGGTATTTAATAGTGAAGTATTCAAAATTAATCTTGATTGAATAAAATAAACATTAGATTCATAATGTCAGAAACACAAAAATAAAAACAAAAATAAAAAGGGGAAGCATCTCCTCCAAAATATAGCAATTGTGATCAACTAGTGAGCCCAAGTGCCTGTGGAGCAGGACCAGCATTAAGCCAAGCATTTTTATCTAGTATGTATTCATCCAACTTATAATATGCTTGTCTACATAGTGTGCGTTTAATACATGTTTTAAATTTCTTCTCATTTAGTTGAAGAATATCGAGTGGTATTTTATTATAACATTTTACACAGTACCCCATAAAAGAAGTTTTTACTTTAGACAATCTGAAGCGCGGTTGATCTAGTTTGTTCCTATTCCTAGTGTTAAAATTATGCCTGTCACTTATCTTACTAAAAAGATGTAGATTTTTTCGAACGTACATAATGTTTTCGAATATATATTGACAAGGAACCGTCATGATGTTAATTTTTTTAAACAGCTCTCTTAGAGATTCGCGTCTGCTGAGATTGTAGATGGCTCTGACAGCCCTCTTTTGCAGAATGAAGATAGAATCAATATCTGCAGCTCGTCCCCACAGCAAAATACCGTAAGACATGATGCTATGGAAGTAACTAAAATAGACCAGTCTCGCGGTATCCACGTCTGTTAATTGACGGATTTTCCAAACAGCGTAAGCGGCTGAACTTAGCCGCCCTGCAAGTGATGTTAGGTGAGGACCCCACTGCAGCTTTGAGTCAAGCGTGATCCCCAAAAAAACCGTATTTTCGACGAATTCAAGTATCTCCTTATTCAATACAACGTGACATAAACCACTTCTAACATTTGGTAAAGCGAATCTAATGCATTTAGTTTTTTTCTCATTTAATACTAAATTATTTACAGTAAACCAATTATGGACCATAAGCATAGCGTTATTTACGTCGTCAAGCTCTTGTGCACGTCTGTCTACTTTAAAAATCAGTGATGTGTCATCAGCAAATAACACCATTTGTGGTCGGGTTTTTAGTAAATGAGGTAAATCATTTATATATACTAAAAATAGGAACGGCCCCAATATTGAGCCCTGCGGTACACCCATTTTGACTTTTAACCCCAATGAATTCACACCGTTTATTTGAACTCGCTGAAATCTATCATTTAAATATGATTTTATTAAGTTAAGAGCTAGTTTACCCAGTCCGTAATGCTCAAGTTTCAAAAGCAGTGTTTCGTAATTAACGCAGTCAAATGCCTTGGATAGGTCACAAAAGATACCTATTGCATCTTGTGCCTCTTCCCATGCGTCAAAGATGTGTTTTAATAAAGTGACACCGGCGTCTGTTGTACAACGTCCTTTGGTGAAACCATACTGTTGATCGTGTAGGATGTTGTTACGATTAAAATGATTGAGCATTTGATCCAACATTACTTTTTCAAACACCTTGCTGAAAACCGGCAAAACCGATACGGGTCTATAATTATTTGTGTCTTTGCTGTCCCCAGATTTAAAAAGTGGAATAACCTTACTGAACTTCATTAAATCCGGGAATACCCCTTGATCTACACACAAATTAAATATTAAAGCTAAGTAGGGTGCAATTGTCTCAATAATAGATTGACAGACTTTAGTAGACATGCCCCACAGATCTTCGGTAATTTTGATCTTAAGTTGCTTAAATGCTTTTATAATGCCTATAGGGTTAATATGTTTAAATTTAAATTCCACAGTACAGGCTGAAACATTCGCTCTTAATAATTCAATAGCAAGTGCGGGCGAGGAATTTAAAGTTTCTGTAGTTCCGTGATGGTCCCCGTCATCAGGCGCAGGCTTTGGTTAGCTGGCCATCTAATGATGGCATAGCTTCCTTGGACTGCCTGCAGCCCGGTGCCGAGGACCACCAGTTCTCTGCTTGTGCGTGGATGTGCTTCTGTAGCCACCTGCGTAGTCGATTGAAGGGGATGGGTACGACTGGTTCCGGCCCATAGACTGGCGTGCTGGATGCCCTTCTGGCCAGCTCGTCAGCCGCGTCGTTACCTAGTGACCCACTGTGTCCTTTTATCCATTGTAGTGTCACTGTGTTGCGGTTCGATACAGTTACCTGTTCAAGCGCCTTGTGACATTCTAGTATAAGATTTGATGTGATGCATCCCTTCTTTAGGGATTGGAGGACAAAGGCGCTGTCAGAGAGTATACGAACATGTGTGTCCGTAACTCTCCTGGCTGCCATGGCATGGGCCGCTTGTATTATATCCACACACTCTGCTTGGTAGACCGTGTTGAGCATTCCTAGCGGGCTGGATGTGTTTATGTTGAGGTCGTGTGAGGAAACTCCAGACTCCAGTTCCGCAGTCGGTCTTTGATCCATCCGTGTAAACTCTCAGCTCTCCCGGACCAGAGTAGTCGCACTGCTCCTCTTTAAGCACTATGTTGTAGTGCTTTTAGAAGCAGTATTGCTTGGGGGCTTTGTCGCAGGGTGATGCCATCATTGGCTGCCGTTTGATCGCCTCGTCCTTTAGGCGTATATGCTTGATCCTCGAGTCTTTGCTCAGGATTCCTGATATATGGAATCTGAAGGCAGACAGGGCCGCCTCCTCCCGCACGATGAGGTGTAGGGGAGGCAGTCCGAGCATAGCCTGTAGGGCAGCGGTGGGTGCAGTTCTCATGCTGCCAGTGATTGCCACACAAGCAAAACGCTGCAGCTTTTCGAGATCTCTTTGGGCTGTGCTCAGGTCTGTTCTGGGCCACCAGACTAGTGAGCCGTATGTGATAATGGGTCGGATAACTGTGGTGTAAAGCCAGTAGGTAGTCTTGGGGCTAATCCCCCAGTTTTTCCCAAGCATTTTCTTGCATTGCCACAGGGAAATGCTGGCCTTTGTGGTGATGTGGTTGATGTGTTTTGCCCAATTCAGCTGTTTGTCCAAAAAGATGCCCAGGTATTTGGTTTCAGTTGATAGGCTTAGGGTAGTTTCAAAGAATCGTGGTAGGTGTAGTGTAGCAAGTTTCCTCTTTTTTGTAAAGAGGATGAGTTCGGTTTTTGTTGGGCTCACTGATAGTTGGTGTGTACTACACCAATTCTCTACTATTTTCAGTGCCTTTAATTTTTATAATTATTATTATAATATATTATTAATTAAAGTATTTGAACTAGTTAACCAGTAACCTAAGTTATTTTAATAAAGGAATAAACGGGCATTTAGTATTAGTAAATTATTGCTAAAGAACTAACTGATTGATTACCAACAATCATATCAAATAATAAACCTTGTGTCAATGAATATTTTCAATTAAATTCATTTAGGTTAGGTACCTACTTACTATTCCTCCGCAAACTAACTTTATTATACTGAATTTGCTAACTTTAGCTTAATCCCGGAAATATCGAAAATACCGGATTATCGGTATTGGTCTGGAGCCAATACCGAAAATACCGGTTTTGCTTAAATGATTCGGTATTGCGACCCCTAATCTGGTTTCAACAAGACGGCGCTACGGCACACACAGCGCGCGACACTATGGACTTAGTGAGGGACGCTTTTCCAGGCCGAGTTATCTCTCGTTTTGGCGATTTGCCTTGGCTTGCAAGATCACCCGATCTGACCAGTCCAGACTTCTTTCTTTGGGGTTTTTTGAAATCTCGGGTGTATGTGAACAAGCCACAGACTCTCGCAGCTCTAAAAGAAAACATTCGTCAAGAAATAACGAACATATCGCAGGAAGTGTTACGGCAAGTTATGCAAAATGTCATAAATAGGGCTCAAATGTGTATCAACTCTGGAGGTCACCATTTAAAAGACATCATCTTTAAATCCTAATGGTACGAAATTTAATGGCACAAATATACATTTAAAAAAATCTAAATCTAATTTTCTAATTTAGAAAAAATGTTATAGCTGAACCAAATAGGGTCTTTACTTTTGCGCCACCCAGTATATGCGTGAAAAACCTAACCCTGTCTTCAAAATGTCGTGCAATCGGGTAAAAACGGCGAATTCGTGTGTAAACAGCCTTAACGCGCATCACAACCTTTATAAACATGATTGCTTACAGGTAATTTGTTATGATAATGCTGGAGGCCTATTTTCAGCATTTATTTTTCCGTTGGAAGGCTATCTACTTATCTGCCTGTAAACTTATGCTGATCAAAGTGAAATTTTGAGTAGATTGTCGAAGAGTATAGAGTTATGAGGAACAGGGTGTAAAGTTCACTCATCCTCCATAGAAAAGGGAGGATCCTCCGACCAGACGGGTGTCGTGTCTCGTGGGCAACGGCCCGACGATTGATGACGGGACGTTGTATGCAGGAAGGCAGGGATATCGACGCGCCTGTTACCATAGATTCAGTACATGACTGAACTCTGAACCAAGCACTTAAATTTTGCGTCGGTAATTTTTTTTAAATTAACTGTTCCATAAATTTTGACCGCATAGAAAAAACAAAAAAATATCTGCTGTTTCATACAAAAGTGCTTAACCTACGCGGTCAAAATGTATGGAACAGCAATTTTTTTTTAAATAATCTACAAAGAATTTCAACGCAGGATTGTTCGGAAGGTTCAGAAGTGACATCTTTGTGAACAGAACCCAGCAATGCATAAATATATAACCTGTCACGCCCTTTATGCCTGGAGGCTTTTATTTAGGTGTAGATAGTTAGGTGGTGGAGGCTTTTATTTACCCCCGTGCCTCGGAAAGCAAGTAAAGACCAACACGTTGGTCCTGCGCCTGATCTCTCCCCGGTCGTGTCGGATTGCCGTCCCATCGGACTGTGAGAGTAAAGGAACAGAGAGCGCACCTGTGTTTGCGCACACACTGGTGCACTATAATATCTCCTGCGTACCTGGCTAATCTGAGCTGAGATTGGCCACCGTGACCGTTATCGGACGGGAGGGTAATAGGTAAAACGGGCTGGTGTCCGCAACTCCACGACAATGCGCGTATTTTGCGTACGAATGGGAAAATCGACTATTCGATCCACCCCAGCTCCTCGAGGAAGGCCAGCAACGCCTTGATGTTACTGACCGTCTCACGTAGGGTACCTGGGTTACCGAAGTACTTTGCCCTGTATGTAGCGACCACCGGGCAGTTTAGCAGCACATGCGCCGCTGTCTCGTCATCCTCCATGCAGGCCCTGCACAGCGGACTGTCTGTTACTCCTATGCGGGAGGCTATTATTATTATTAAGGAAACTTGCCTTACTTGACGTCATGTCTAAATTAATAGATGTTATTTTATTGTTCCCTTTGTACGTGGGATTTCCATAGACACAGGTAAAGGGAAAATAATATAGAAAACCAACCACAATGTACAGTTAACACCTTACATACATACACTAGCTTCTGCCCGCCTGGATGTCGAAAATTAGTCCACGGGAACGTGCTACCAGGATAAAAAGTATGTCCTTCCCCAGGATGCTATCTATCTCTTTACCAAATTTTATCGAAATCCGTTCATATAGTATAGCACTCTGCCCGCGACTTCGTCCGCGTGTACTTTACTCTAAAAATATCGAAGATGTATGTTTACGATCTTTATCAATTATTTATTTAATTCGGGTTAATTTTAAAGTTTATAAATCAAATGAATTCGATGTTTTAAATAAACCTTGTCGTCCCGTTTTACCACGACAGGCTTTGTTTTTAAAAAAGCGTTTGGTACGTTCCCATTGTATGACTTAAAGATTATTTATACCCATTTTCGAGTTAATGGAAGCAAGCAGTAAAATCCACCCCTTAAACTTTATTAAGTACCCTTTTCTACTCCGGTAAGAGACGATTTTTGAAAAACCCTCAAAATATAATTATACTTTTATCTCATACGTGTTTTTATTTATTTTTAGTCTTAAGTACACACACTGAGTTTTCGTGAGAGCGTTCAAACTCTGAGAGCGTTCAAATTCTTCCACACAAACTTTAGCACCCCTATATACCCTTTGAGGCGTAGTTTTGAAAAACTAATAATTATAAACTTTATTGCTTACTGAGGCGAGTATTCATGCCAATTTTCAAGATTATTAACCTAACGAATAAGATTTTTCATATAAACTGTATCCCCACTTTTCACCCTCACAGGGATGGAATTTTGAAAAATCATTTGGGATGTGTTCATAACTTGACTCAAAGATTATTTATACCAATTTTCGAGTTAATCAAGCCACGCTGTAAAATCCTCCTAAATCCTTTTCAGGCCGTCAGGGGTAGATTTTCGAAAAACCCTGATACACATTATTCTTTCCTTTCAATTTTAGGTATGAATACTGAGTTTCGATTAAATCCGACCGCGCGCTAAAATTCTTCCATACAAACTTTGAAACCCCCCAATTCCCTTTTAGGGGGTAGTTTATAAAAACAAAAAATGCCCAACTTCATAATTTACTTAGATAAGTATTCGTACCAAGTTTCAAGTTTATTAACTCAAGGAATAAGATTTTTCATACAAACAAAATCCCCCCATTTCACCCTCTTAGGGGTGGAATTTCGAAAAAACCCTTTCTTAGTGGATACCTACTTTTCACGAAGAATACACCCTCCAAATTTCATGTCTCTAGGACCAGCGGTTTATGCTGTGCGTTGATGTCTCAGTCAGTCAGTCAGTCAGTCAGGACTTTGAATTTTATATATATAGATACACAATACCGGTAACATTCACATCCAACCTCTTTTGATTCTAAATTAACAACTAGGAGGCAGTATTTAATATGTAACACGGCCTACTCGGCTCCCGTACTATTCGCACATTGTCATTGGTCTTTATAGCTTTATACTCTCTCTACTATACTCGTACGACGAAATTAAATTCCTGCCTACCTATTCTGAAATGACGTCGTAATAATTAATTACCGTGAAAAATGTGCACAACTTTGCGATATACAATTTTTTTTTTGTTCAAGAACATGTGTAAGTAAATATTAGATAATTAGGTGTTTTAAAATTAAATAGGTAGGTTTTCGCGTTACAATATACAGACGCCAGCACCCCAAGCTACCCGAAACTGTCAAGTTTACCCAATCAACAAAAACAAAATCAAAAATCATTTATTCCAATTAGGCTGCGAATCAGCACTTTTCGAACGTCAAAATTACAAAAGACAGTCCCCCAAAAACGCCCGCCCTTCACCACTTCCTAGTGCTATCGCTGGGAAGAAGAAGTGGCGCAACAAACTCCCCAGCAGTACAGCTGTCTGTTCAATTAAAAAATACTTGATTGTATACAATACTAGGTACATAAGTTAAGTAATTAACATTGCAAGACACAGAACATAAAATTAAATTATTTGCCATATGTCAACTAGGCACGCCAATATACCAACAAATATAATAAAAACTATGTACTCAAGCTAAAATATAATTAATTAAAATTAAAATGTAAATAAAAAACTTTGAACCTAATGCTTTAGCGATAAATTCGAAAATCTAATAAAGAAATTTGACAGATTGTAGTTGCTTGATGTGCTGGCGTCTGTACGATAGGTACACCTCTGTCTGTACCTTCGGGGAACACAAGCGTGATGTTTTGTTATATACAACGGAATTTTAAATCGAAAAAACCATCATCATATCTGCCTAGCCTTTTCCCAACTATGTTGTGGTCGGCTTCCAGTCTAACCGGATGCAGCTGAATACCAGTATTTTACATGAAGCGACTGCCTATCTGACCTCCACAACCCAGTTACTGGGTAATACGATACCCCTTGGTAAGACTGGTTGTCAGACTTTCGGGTTACTGACGACCCGTAACGACTGTCAAAGATCCACGAATGACAGCCGGGACCAACGGCTTAACGTCCTTTCCGAGGCACGGAGGGGTCTTGGTATGTGAAAATGGTCACCCATCCACGGACCAACCGCGGCAAGCGTAGCTTAACCTGATCGATCGACCCGTGCGGCTGTTATTACTTAGCCAGAAGCCCCTCTAAATCGAAAAAACCATTAAAGTTTAATTAGAAATTAAATGGAGTGTAAAAGTTTGTAATTAATCTGAGTTTTTAATTTAATCGTCAGAGGTGCACCTACAGCTACACGTGGACGTAATATCAAGCTACACCAGTTTCCAGTATGAGCTGACCTCGTAGTGAATAGCATAGTCCGCCCATAACGTTCCCACTGCTGGGACACAGGCCTCCTCTCTGTGAGAGGGAGTGGGCCGTAATGTACCACGCGGGCCCAGTGCGGATTGGTAGATACTCTGCGTTATTTACGTTGTTGAGCAGAACAATTTTTCGAACACACGAAGCAATGGATTAGCAATATCCTTCAAAATGATTCAGATTGTGATTAATAGTGTTTTTATTTTTTATTGACAATGGGCTCACTCTTGACCTCAATCCAGCCCAGAGGCAGGGATGAGATCTACGGTGGAACGAGCTTGCCCAGAAGAAGCCTATTCACTCTCGCCCTGAAGAGATTAGGGTTGTATGAACTCGGGAATGCAGACACAGGCAGACAATTCCACTCCTTTGCTGTGCGCATCAGAAAAGATGACGAGAAGCGCTTAGTGCGTATATATGGTATATTAACCAAATAGGGGTGGTATCCCGCAGTGCGTCTGGACTCTCGATGGTTAGTGCGTTACGCAATTAGGGAACGTAAAAGAATCAAAATTAAGATAATTAAGTAAGAGTTGTAGTAGTAGAGGGGCTTGTGGCTAAGTAATAACAGCTGCACGGGTCGATCGATCAGGTTAAGCTACGCTTGCCGCGGTTGGTCCGTGGATGGGTGACCATTTTCACATACCAAGACTCCTCCGTGCCTCGGAAAGCACGTTAAGCCGTTGGTCCCGGCTGTCATTCGTGGATCTTTGACAGTCGTTACGGGTCGTCAGTAGCCCGAAAGTCTGACAACCAGTCTTACCAAGGGGTATCGTATTACCCAGTAACTGGGTTGTGGAGGTCAGATAGGCAGTCGCTTCATGTAAAATACTGGTATTCAGCTGCATCCGGTTAGACTGGAAGCCGACCCCAACATAGTTGGGAAAAGGCTGGCAGATGATGAAGTAAGAGTTGTAGTACATGGTGTTCTATAGCCTCTGCATACACCCATGAGAAATATTCGTGATTTTACGGCTGTATGTTGGAATTAGTAAGTGGGACAGTAAGCATTAAGATACGACCATCAATTCATTCGTATATGTATGTTTGTACCACCTACGTCGAGAACTGATGGACCGTTTTGGATGTGTAATAGAATGTTGTTCGATACTTATACGGTCCTGAGATGAGTTACTGAGAAGCCTAAATAGATGGCGCCTTTAGCTTGCGCTGGTGCAGACGCCAGCATATCAAGGTACTACCCTAACCCACGATCACACACTACTACAGGCTCACAAACACATACTCACAATTGTACAAAACACAGAGCTGTTAATTACTTTTTACGTAATTTTTTTCTATTTGTTTCTAAATTAGTTTTATTAGTTTAATTTTAATTGTTACAGAGTCTCAATAGATATAATAGATAATAGAGAGGGGCTTGTGGCTAAGTAATAACAGCCGCACGGGTCGATCGATCAGGTTAATTGACCAGGATCAGGTAATTGGTCAGGTGACCATTTTCACATACCAAGTCCCCTCCGTGCCTCGCTGCTGCTGCGGCTGTCATTCGTGGATCTTTGACAGTCGTTACGGGTCGTCAGTAGCCCGAAAGTCTGACAACCAGTCTTACCAAGGGGTATCGTATTACCCAGTAACTGGGTTGTGGAGGTCAGATAGGCAGTCGCTTCATGTAAAATACTGGTATTCAGCTGCATCCGGTTAGACTGGAAGCCGACCCCAACATAGTTGGGAAAAGGCTAGGCAGATGATGACAGAGTCTCAATAGTGTATAAGCTATCAATTAAGGGAAAGAGCGAGACAACCTCAACACAAGTATTATTAATTACTTACTGGGGCTGTCTCAATCACATCTGCAAATTAATGTAACTGTTTGAGACCCAATAAACTATTTTATTTATTTACTACTGTCAAATTTCTGTAATAGATTTTCAACTTTATCGCTAGAGCGCATTAAGGTTCTTGATCGGGTAGTTTGACCTGCTGGAGTCTGTACAGTCACGACCAAAAGTATGTATACACTCGACTTTATTCAAAAGCGATTTACTCCTTTATTTTTGAATGGAATTTTATGTTGTTACGAACATAGCATTTTCGAAGCCTTAGGTTTATGTAATGTGTCGTATTTCAAAGTTGAATTCGTTATTTCACGAAAAAATCGCAATTGAAAGTTGCCAAGTGTTGACATATTGGTGCTCGTGACTGTACGTCAGTCAGGCAGTCAGCCCCTCACTCTATTTGCATAACACACTATCAATCTCAATCATTTTGAAGGATATTGCTAATCCATTGCTTCATACAGTGTGGCGATTAGGTTATCACATGAATTGAAACCACGTATTCTACATAACGTATATTAAACATACACAATTAAAAGAATTAATAACAATTCACATTTTAGTCGTGGAACCTTTTTTTCGTTTCAGTATTTACCTAACAACATTAAACTTAATTTGTGTTTACTTAGTAACAATAACATAAAGTTTGTGTTGAATTCTTGATACCATTAATTGCCTCACGCGTGTCTAGTGACTTATTATCAAGGATGGTGACATTTTTTACGCTAATTATTTTACTTATTTGTTTTTTTTTTCTATTTTTAGTCAAATTTTAATTTTATTATTTTAACAGGCTTTTAACAACTTGTAATGACCGCTGTATTATTTAATGTGATTGATAACCTAATCGCCACTGTATATTCGAAAAATATCTCTGATGATGAGATGGCCGCTGCGAAAATTTGAAAATATTTGCAGCCGCCATCTTCGACTATAATTTTGAACTTCTCCTACCGGGGAGTCCCCCGACCCCACACGTTTTATCCTTACGTGACGATTTCTACCAGTCAAATCCAACCGCAAGGAACTTCACTCCAAAAAATTAAAAAATGCCACGGTATAAGCTTCTCTTATATTTCGTGCTGGTACACACGGCTACACATCAAGCTATACTTAACCAGTGTAATTTGACTTCTGATTGTACGAAAAACTTATACAATGCGAGGTCAAATATAACTGGAAATGTATAGCTTGACGTGTAGCCGTGTGTACGAGACAACAATGGTGAATGAGTTGTTTGATAATCTGTCACAGATTCAGTTCCTCGAAAAACTCTGACATACTCGTAGAAGACTGTTGCGACTGTTTATAATTTCGCAGAATTATATCGTAATATCAATATTATGCCTAGCCTTTTCTACTACTATGTTGGAGTTGGCTTCGAGTCTAACCGGCACCCCAATTGCGTAACACACTATCAACCACAATCTGAATCTTTTTGAAGGATATTGCTAATCGATTGCTTCAAGTTTGTCTGCTTAACAACGTAAATAACGCAATGAATGTTGTTGAACTGTCAAAATGAAAGCGTTGTTTTGCTATTGCTACTGAGTACTGATAGACTGATAGTGTGTTACGCATCTACCCCGCCGCACTGGGCCCGCGTGGTAGATTACGGCTCACTCCCTCTCACAGAGGAGGCCTGTGTTTTTTTGTGCATTTACATTTTAATTATTTATTTTTTAGCTTGAGTAGGTACGTATAGTTTTTATTACATTTGTTGGTATATTGGCGTGGCTAGCTGACATATTATGGCAAATAATTTAATTTTATGTTCTGTTTTGTAATGTTAATTACCGAACATAGGTACCTAGTATTGTATACAATCAAGTATTTTTTTTAATTGAACAGACAGCTGTGCTGCTGGGGTGTTTGTTGCGCCACTTCTTCTTCCCAGCGATAGCACTAGGAAGTGGTGAAGGGCGGGCGTTTTTGGGGGACTGTCTTTTGTAATTTTGACGTTCAAAAAGTGCTGATTCTCAGCCTAATTTGAATAAATGACTTTTGATTTTGATTTTAATTGCCACGTTGAATGGCAATGCTGCCTGTTTTTACTTATGATATCATTGAGATTGATGCTTTCTGAGAGCCAATCGCCGTTTTAACGAGATTTGTTGTGAACAAGGTATTTATCTTTTCTCTTTTTTGTCTTTGCATACACACTAAGAAAGCTGTTAGCAAAGTTTTTTTTTTGTTCAGGAGGCACCTGCTTGCACTTGAACCGTTTGTTGTCCGGTTTCGCTTTTTTAACCGACTTCAAAAAAGGAGGACGTATTTTTTTTATGTTTGTTACCTCAGAACTCCGTTAGGTATTTGCAAAAATCTTTTTTTATTTGTAAGGATACCATTTGGTATACTTTCAGACTGGTCCCATAGAAATTTCATCAAAAAACCGTTCAGTAGTTTGGTTTTTAAACCAAAATTACTGGCAAAAATTACCAACTTTAAAAAGAAAAATAAAAACGTTTTTACGATGCGATGCGAACCCAACGACACCGACTTCCGAAATTAAAGTTATTTTTCACTTTGTAGTGTTTTTTTGGAAGTCGGTTGTTTTTTTTTGAACATACGATATAAACCAACTTTGTAGGAATGACTAATGTAACATAGATTGTGAAGGAGTAATATTTTTTGTATTTATCTGTGGAGGCTTGTCAGGCACGCAGTCGCTCCATGTAAAATACTGGTATTCAGCTGCATCCGGTTAGACTGGAAGCCGACCCCAACATAGTTGGGAAAAGGCTAGGCAGATGATGATTTATGGAACCTTGTATTTAGTTAAATATTACTGTTATTATAATTATTATAATTTTTTAAGGGCTATTTTTTCCATCGCCAGATAACTTTTATTCGAGGAATAAAATTAACGTTTGACAGTTTTTGTATGAAATAACTGTCAAAATTACAAAATTATTCCTCGAATAAAGTTATCGGATGATTGAAAAATCAGCCTTAAGTCTGTAAGCCTTTCGAAAATAAAGAAAATAAAAAAAAATTGCTTGTAACTTAGAAAAGGCTTGTGCACTGCAGTTGGAAAATTACAGGCAAAGTGGTTGACATTATAAAGCACGTATATATCATCGCTATGTATTCTGTCATTCTCGTTACGCCGCCATCCTGATATCCGCTTGTCAGACGTAATTCATACTTGGTTCTCATAATGACCGTCGACTGTAAATTGGCTAACATTATGCACATCAAAATTAATGAATTTCCGGTTCATATCGCGACAAGGGCTCGCCGCACGGACCGACCTTCAAAGTTAAGCAACGCTTGCCGAGGTCGGTCCGGGGATGGGTGACCATCCATTACTTATCGAACCCTCCGTGTCTCAACAGTCGTAACGGGTAGTCAGAAGCCCAAAAGTCTGACAACAGTCAGACTTTTGGGCGACAGTCTTACCAAGGGGTATCGTGTTACCTATTAATTGGGTTGTGGAGGTCAGATAGGCAGTCGCTCCATGTAAAATATTGGTATTCAGTTGCATCCGGTTAGACTGGAAGCCGACCCCAACATAGTTGGGAAACGGCTAGGCACATGATGATGACCATTTACCAAGCATTTACCACAACATACCTCAGTCAAAACGCTTGAAATAACAAAATAATTGTGCACAGGAAATTACTAAACGTAGTTCTAAATACTCACATAGTTCGACTGCGTTGTTATGTAGGTTAGTTAGGCAATGGTTTTACTTAGTAAGAATACTTTTGGTTATATACCTACTTTACCAGCTCCTGCCGCGACTTCGTCCGCGTGAAATGTCTTGTTCTCCGGACCTACTCCGTCACATCGTATCGCCTGCCGATCGATTCTGTAAAAATCTCACGGTGAAAACTTAGGTGAAGTGACCTTAGAGTGAGCTGTCAATAGTGTCTATCGCTAGCATTAGTTGGAATGACTGCTCACTCCACGCTCACTTCAACTAAGTTTTCACGGCGAGATGGTTACAGAATCGCACTGCTGCTCCCTCTATTGCTTCGTTTTCGCTTAGCATTCTTTCTAGCTTTTTAGGGTTCCGTACCGAAAGGGTAAAAACGGGACCCTATTACTAAGACTTCGCTGTCTGTCCGTCCGTCTGTCTGTCACCACGCTGTATCTCAAGAACCGCGATTGCAAGACATTTGAAATTTTCACAAATTATGACAACAAATTACGAATGACAGCCGGGATCAACGGGTTAACGTGCTTTCCGAGTCACGGAGGGGTGTCGGTATAAAAAGATGGTCACATCCACGGATTGAACGCGGCAAGCGTAGCTTAACCTGATCGATCGACACGTGCGTCTGTTATTACTTAGCCACGAGTCCCTCTATTCGCTGACAAAACAAGCTCTCTTTTCAAGCAGTCTGGTGCAGTCGGTGGCAGTCATTAAGTTCAATCTCACATTTGATGCAAATTGCAAAAAAAAACGTAAGAAAATTTGACTTTCGCAGGCTACCGTGACCTCCATGAGAGATGGCCTGCGGGCGGCGGGCTATGGGCGTCCACCGTTCGATCAGACAGGCCCGAGTTAGCGCCGCAGTGTTCCACGCGCGCGACCATTGTGGGAACAGCCGCACGGGGAGGTGGGACCCGCTGAGGAACGGGGAGCGGTGAATGCTTATGCGAATCCCGCACCCCCGGCCATAGGCCGAGGTGGAACACCGCGGTGTTTTAGCCGGGAAGAGTCCGGCATACCCCTCTGTCACCCCCACGATGGAGGAAGTCCATCCATGTGGATTTCCAACGCGCAAAAAAAAGGCTACCGCGACGCTTTCGCCTTAAGGCCGCATGTCCACGGCAAGAAAAATCGCCGGGTCTATGCAAGAATTCGTGTCGTTTCTACACACGACTAGTGTACACTGCGTCTGGCGCAGACAAGATTTTTGTCTAGTGCAGCGCCGACGCAGTGTACACTAGTCGTGTGTAGAAACGAAAGAAAGAAAGAAAGAAAATACATTTATTTGGCACAAACTAAAAGACACACAATACACCAGATACATACATCAGATAAAACGAACAATAATAAAATAATTTAAAAAAAGTTGGAATAAAAAGGGTGAAGGCCTATGTAAGAAATTAGCAGGAAAGTGTGCCTCACGGCTGCGCCAAAAAGGCCCAGTTCAGCAAAAATGCCAGACAACTAGTGCCTGACGCTGGTTTTCAACTGGACCTGAATGTGTGAGGTGACGGATGTAAATCAGTTTTATACTGCAACGTGATCATTAATTTTCTCAACGACACGAATTCTTGCATAGACCCGGCGATTTTTCTTGCCGTGGACACGCGGCCTAGCTTACTGTCAAGATAAAATAGACCGTGAAAATGTTCGACGTGCAGGTGACATTCGACCTTAGAGGTGTAAACAAAAGCAATGACGAAGTTGACTACAGTTCGTTCACAGTTACTTTATCGCTGACAGCGGCAACCTTATTGTGACGAGAATAAGGATCACTTTGGTTTTGACAGACTTGTCCGTGGCAGCAACCCAGAAGCAACCTTATTGTAACGACAATAAAGATCACTTTGATTTTGACAGTGATGGAAAATCCGCGCGTAGAGAAGGTTGTTGTTAAGTTGAATTTTTTTATAATACTATTTGTCGATTTATTCGTTTTTTTTTGCCAATTCTGTGCCATAAGCTTCTACTCGTCACCTTTTATACCCTATTTTTGTCCAGACGGTAAAAAACCGGCCAAGTGCGCACCGAGGGTTCCGTACAATTACAATTTACGATTTATTTAAAAAAAACTACCTACTAGATCTCTCATTCCCTTATTTTAGAAGTTACAGGGGGGGGGGGGACACATTTTACCACTTTGGAAGTGTCTCTCGCGCAAACTATTCAGTTTAGAAAAAAATGATATTAGAAACCTCAATATCATTTTTGAAGACCTATCCATAGATACCCCACACGTATGGGCTTGATGAAAAAAGAATAATCGAGTTTCAGTTCTAAGTATGGGGGGGGAACCCCCAAAATTTATTGTTTTTTTTTCTATTTTTATGTGAAAATCTTAATGCGGTTCACAGAATACATCTACTTACCAAGTTTCAACAGTATAGTTCTTATAGTTTCGGAAAAAAGTGGCTGTGACATACGGACGGACAGACAGACACACAGACAGACATGATGACGAATCCATAAGGGTTCCGTTTTAGCCATTTGACTACGGAACCCTAAAAATAATCCATACAACACTGACGCCCGTGCCTACACACGGCGAATCAACCGTAGTTTTAACCGACTTCAAAAAAAGGAGGAGGTTCTCAATTCAGATGTGGTTTTTTTATGTATATTCGGGCATAACTCCCGTCATATATAGACGAACTAGCAGCACCCCGCGGTTTCCCCCGCATAAGTGTCGATCCCGTGAGAATATCGGGATAAAAATTACCCTACGTGTTAATAATCCTGGTTAAAAACCACTAAAAAATGTTACTTTTCACTTTGTAGTGTATTTTTTGGAAGTCGGTTATTTTGTTTTTGTAAAAAAGTTTGTCACGGCAAGAAAAACGTGTGTGCACAACAGGCCTTATATTTAATGAACAATTGAGGCCATAAACTTAAAATTATACATTACAATTAAACGCGTCAGTTACAGCTCCGACCTTGTGGCCAATTGGCATGAATGAATAGGGACGTAAAACAAACAAAAAAAAGTATTGATTCGTAAGAAAAACGCAGAACTGGCCTCCATTCATCTGTGTCAAGGACTGACGGGATTCAGACTTGATCTTTCGCTTGTTTCCTATCGTCATCATTAGCCTTTAATGTTTCCACTGCTGTAACACAGGCCTCATGAGGGAGCGGGCCGTAATCCACCGGGCCGGGCCGTAAAACAATTAACATTACAAGACACAGAACATTAAATGAAACTATTTGCCATATGTCAGCTAGCCACGCCAATATGTCAACAAATACAATAAATAAGGCCGCTATCCCACTGGCGTTTTACGAACGCATCGACAACGTTGCGCAGACACGACGTTTAAAAAACGTCGCGAGTTTCTAGTGGCAAGCGTTACATCCGGGCGGCGGGATCGTCCGAAAGGGTTACCGCTGCCCTGGAACAGAAAGGGCTAAGGAAGGAACACGGGTGGGTTTTAGTCAGTAAGAGTGACACTCCCTTCCGCTCCACCCAGAGCGGGAGGGGTCATTTGATGATTTCCCATCCTCAAAAAAAAAAAAAAAGCGTTACATCCGCTGAACGCAACGTTAATGTCACACGCACACATGCTGCCATTTGAGGTGTATAATCAGAGACAAAACTCGCAACGTTGGCGCTTTATAACCACTAGAAACTCGCGACGTTAACGTCACGTCTGCGCAACGTTGGCGCTGCGCTGACGTTGGAGAAGCGCCAACGCTCGTAAAACGCCAGTGGGATAGCGGCCTAAAAACTATGCGTACTCAAGCAAAAAAATAAATTAATTAAAAACGTAAATAAAAACTTACTATCTAAATAAAAGTCTCCAGGCATAAAGGGCGTGACAGCTTACATATTTATATCAAGCATAATCAGCCTAATAATGTTCCCACTGCCAGGACTCAGGCCTCCTCTCTTTGGGATCGTCTCCACGAGCGAGAGAATCGCGGCGATATTCTCGCCGCGATGATATCGCCGTGTGGAGACACGTTCTAAGAGTGTTTAAAAATACGTGCCACGCCGATAATATCGCCGCGATCCTCTCGCTCCTGGAGACGGCCCCTTTGAGAGGGATCGGGCTGTCTTCCACGCGGGCCCAGTGCCGGTTGGTAGATGTCACATGTCTTCGAAATTTTGGTTCTAGGACATGCCTGTTTCCTCACGACGCTCTCGAAGAGAGTAGGCCTGTGTCCCAGCAATGGGAACATTTATAAGCTGATTATGATAATTACACCACACACTACCTACAGTATTTGTCTCTCCTCCCCCTTTTTAATCCATCCAAAGGTTGTCTAAAGATCGCTCTTAGCGATAAGACCGCCCATTGTGTCACCCTTTGTATAATTTCTATACGTCTGTAATTTATATGGTGTACATACTGCTTAAAGAGTATTCTATTCTATTCTAAAGATCCCACAGACACCTTGAAAAATAAAACAAGTAATTTATAAACACTCAATCAAACGGTACAGGAAAATCACAAGGAAATGGTCTCTTGACACAATAACGAAGACAACACTCGAGTCGTGTTGAAAAGTGAACAGATGATCACGTTGATGACGTCAGCGAGTAGGATACAGACTTTAGAATCCGGTCAAGATGCGCTTAGCCTCGTACCCCTAACGTGGCTAAGCCTTGTCTGCCGCGATCGATTCGAAGATCTGTGACAGTCGTTAGGCTGCGGTCACGAAGTCAGCAGGAGCGGAGCTTCGCGTTCCAATGCATAGATTTATAATGGAACTGGCCACGAAGACAGCGGTGCGGGGAGCGGCGTACGAGCGATGCGCACCAGTCTAGCGGTGCCTCTGCGCGTCTGCATTGACGTAGTGTTGTGCATTTTATTTTTAACGACTGACATTTCAAAATGTCCGCCGACGTGGTGGAGCAAATTATTTTAATGATTTTTGATCGACATTTCGTTCGCGAACAAAGACACTAATTTCTCATAAAGTCATAATACAACCTAAGTTGTTCTAGCGCCGCGCGATCTTCCCGGCTGGCTTCGTGACCAGGGTCCGCGTTGCCACGCCGCTTCCTCTGACTTGGTGTCCGCAGCCTGACGGGTAGTCGAGGAGAATTCTGAGGCTGCGTTAGCACTGGCAGGTGGAGTGCCTAAACCCTAGCGACTCATCTTACGAGTAGCGAAGTGAAACTAACGCTTTAGAATGTTCGCAACCGGAATTCTTGAAACGAAGTTCTTTAATGCATGCAATAGGAGTAAACTTAGAGAAATCGTCACGTAACGAAAAAGCGTTATGCCCCCTCAATGCAACTTTTTATTACATATACAAGTGTCGTTTTGCATCCTCGTCAATTTCAAGGAGTAACTATGCTACTGATGCGCCCAGCGATAGCACTAGGAAGTGGTGAAGGCCGGGCGTTTTTGGGGGTCTGTCTTTTGTAATTTTGACGTTCAAAAAGTGCTGATTCTCAGCCAAATTTGAATAAATGACTTTTGATTTTGATTGATACCAGGGATCATAATTTTATTTGATTATTTATGTCTTTCATAACAGCCTCCTGAAATTTTACAAGGATGCAAAAAAACAGCTTGTAGAGAGAGAGGTAGTTTGTTTTGTAACTGGGTTGTGGAGGTCAGATAGGCAGTCGCTCCATGTAAAATACTGGAGCTGCATGCAGTTAGACTGGAAGCCATCCCCAATATTTGAGTAAAGGCTAGGTAGATGATGGTGAGTCAAAAAATCTGTGAGACTGGGATGTGTTTCGTCTACTGTCGACTTGGTAACGGCGTTGATATACATACGTACTCTGGTAAGGAAACGCACCAGAGACCAACATGACAAACTTTGGACGGAGCTAGGCGAATGCAGGCAGGCCAAGGAAGCACTTCCCACAATTGATGGCCGCCTCACGAAACAGGTTCTCCGTCTAAATAAACTAAAGCTGCGTACAGTTACTGCAGCTTTAACTGGCCATGGGTCATTTAACAAACACCTCTATGTCATAGGAGTAACAGACAGTCCGCTGTGCAGGGCCTGCATGGAGGATGACGAGACAGCGGCGCATGTGCTGCTAAACTGCCCGGTGGTCGCCACGTACAGGGCAAAGTACTTCGGTAACCCAGGTACCCTACGTGAGACGGTCAGTAACATCAAGGCGTTGCTGGCCTTCCTTGAGGAGCTGGGGTGGATCGAATGATCGATTTTCACACCCGTACGCAAAATACGCGCATTGTCGTGGAGTTGCGGACACCAGCCCGTTTTACCTACCTATTACCTAACGGCGTTGATACGGATGTGTCCTCAAGCCCAGACTGTAAGCTATGCGAAAGGAACGTTGTATAGAAAAAGGATGATGCTTCCTAATTTAGTCTCTACCTCCTTGGCAGATCAGGGGGCCTAAAAAGGCCACTCTATGCAATACCTCTAAAAGCTATTCATTTCCTGAATTCCTAGCAGATCATTAGCAATTCCTCTAATTTTCGTTAAATGGTTACACATAATAGTTTAATCACCTACAATTCATTTCATATCAATCATATTTGGTGTAAACATTGGTGGAGCATTTTACGAATTTCCATACAAAACGGTCAAACAGGTAAATTGCGTGATATGAATTGCACATAGATCATATTATGAATTGTCAGTTTGTGATCATTTTACGATTTTTAATATGATGCATATGGTTATCCTATTATGATTCTGACAGAGTGGCCTTTTTAGGCCCCCAGACGTCTGTAGACGGATTCTTGTTGAAAATAGCCATGCACCGTAATTTCGTAACACACTAACTCAATCAAAAGCCGAATAATTTTCAAGGATATTGCTAACCCATTACTTCTTAAGTTCGATAAATTTGTGGGTTTTGCATATTGCTGCTCCGACATGCGACAGATGTGGCTAGCCCAGTTCCACTTTAGTCCAGCAGCTGTGCAGCCAACGTCCGCTATTTGTGTTTTGGAACGAACCTAAGAGTTCTTAAATCGGCTTAAAAAAAATATATGTATTTGTTTTTTTTTATTTTTCACTGTGTTTAGTATCTTCCTGTACGAGTCGCAATAAATACTTTTTCGTTCTTTCTATTACCCTTTCACAACTTACCATAATCAGCCTATAATGTTCCCACTGCTGGGACACAGGCCTCTTCTCGATGAGAGGGAGTGGAGCCGTAAATTCTTAACTCAAATGCCCAATACTGGACCCTTGTTACACGACTGCCCAAAAATGTATTCAGGGTTGATGTATGTTTGTATGTATGTGAGTTTCTTTATTCCACCATAACTTTTAAATGCCTGAACAGATTTGGATGTATCGTTAGAATCCTTACATCATCCCGAGTGATACTGGCTATATATTTTTTTGAAAAAAAAAAAATCAATATGGCGGTAGTATGGCTCCATTTTGAAAATTGAAAAAAAAAATGTTGTTTTATTACAATATGGATATCAAATTGAAAGCCTTATTAAAGCCACCTAGCATGAATAAAGCTTGTCACTAAAATTTATAAGATAAAAATAAATAATGAAAAAAAAATTAAAAACACTGCAAAAAAAACGAACTAAAAAGTAAAAAACAAGTTGTATTCCCTGACTAAACAGATAAATAAAACCCCCGACTGCAATGACAATTTTATTTATCTGTTTAGTCAGGGAATACAACTTGTTTTTTACTTTTTAGTTTGTTTTTTGGCAGACCAGTCGTGTTATTAATTTCTTTTTTTCTTTCTTTACTGAACCCTTCGGGCATATAGGCGTGCTGTTATTCGTAAGTTATATCTCTCGAGTCCAATAGCCTTTGAAGACCAGTTACTGCTGATTGGTCACGGTGAAGACACTCATAATTAAAATTCAAACGAAGTCTTGTAACATGGACATTTTGTCACGTGCGACTCGACGGTACGACTATGTTGAAGTGTATATAAAAAATGCTGATTTAAAAACAAAATAACAGCTGACTGGTCTTTGGATCGGCACGTAGGCCAAACGGTATCTATTGAAGTATTTGTAGATGTTTTATACCCTGGCCATTAGAATAACCGTTTTTTGACAGCTGTCTTAGAACGCACATATTCCAGACAAACTGCGCCCCGCGGTTTCAGCCGCATAGGTTTCGATCCCGTGGAAATATCGGGATAAAAAGTATCCTATGTGATAATCCTGGTTATAAACTATCTGTGCGCCAAATTTCATCCAAATCCGTTCAGTAGTTTTGGCGTGAAAGAGTAATAAACATCCATACATCCATCTATCCATACAAACTTACGCTTTTATAATATTAGTAGCATTAAGTACGGAAAGGTTAACTTTAAAATGCGTAATAAAATAAATATATAAACTGCCTTATTTTATTGAATTATCTTATTTATGGCTTCTTACAGACATTATAATACCGTACGTGTATCAATCAATGTATTGTGTGTTACTGCGATCACTAGTTCCATCTGTCAAAAAACGGTTTACCTAATGGACAGGGCATATGTTACTAGCATTTGAGGGGACTCACGGCTAAATAATAACAGTCGCGAGTAGATCAAAGGTTAAGCTACGCTTGCCGCGGTCGGTTCGTGGATTGGTCACCATCCAATACGGATCGAAGAGACCCCTCCGTGCCTCGCAAAGCACGTCAAGCCGTTGGTCCCGGCTGTCATTCGTAGATCTTTGACAGTCGTTACGGGTAGTGAGAAGCCCAAGTTTTACGAGTCCTACCAAGGGGTCAAAATCAAAATCAAAAGTCATTTATTTAAATTAGGCTGAGAATCAGCACTTTTTGAACGTCAAAATTACAATCAAAATCTGGGAATGGGGTGTCGTGACGTCACTTGCTTGTGAAAAGTGTCGCAAGCAAGTGACGTCACGCGGAACTTTAACGGGCGATATCTTCATCATATATTTTATATAATTGACAAAAGAAAAAATACGGGTTCAATATTTTTTGATAATCTAACTGACGGACTAATTAGATTTTTTTAGGAAAATAGCCTATTACGAGAATTGCCCCTCTGGTATTCTGACAGGGCCCGCTGTGATGCCACGGGCACACATACGGATATCTATAAATCTCACTATATTATGACAAGCGATGACGTCGCCATGGTCTACGTGATCAACAATACTCAGGACTTGGCACCTGTATTGAATATTAATGATAAGCGCAAGTTTATCCTGTAACTTTTTTGTATTGACTTTATGTAACAATATAACTTATTACTTACTACATATTGGGGTTTATTCATAAACGATGACTAAAGTTAAGTAACGTTTAAACGTCAAAAATGTATAGTTAAACAGTCGCTAATCACTGCTTAACTTTAAGCAACGTTTATGAATAAAGGGGATTATTAGGGGCTTGTGGCTAAGTAACAACAGCCGAGGATCGATCGATCAGCTTAAACTACGCTTGCCGCGGTTGTTCCGTCGATGGGTGACCGACCATCTTTAACCCCTACGTGGTTCGGAAAGCACGTTAAGCCGTTGGTCCCGATTGTCATTCGAGAAGCCCGAAAATCTGACCACCAGTTTTACCAAAGGGTATCGTATTACCCAGTAACTGGATCGTGGAGGTCAGACAGGCAGTCGCTTCATGTAAAATACTGGTATTCAGCTAGACTGGAAGCCGAACCCAACATAGTTGGGAAAAGGCTAGACAGATGATGAGATAACATATTATTACAGGTTGCTATGGTCATGGGCATGGCCAGCCACGGGCTCAGGGTGGGGCAGCAGTCCAAAATAATATGTAACTAGCAAACTATACCCGCGGTGTTACCCCGGTTAATTTTTTCATACAAAAAGGTTACACCCTGTAGCGTTGGTACTCTTTGGTGAGTCACCATAGAGTAGTTGGTGACTTGACATGTTAGTAAACGTCTGGTAAATAATGGTACGGAACCACAGACTTATAAGTCTGTGTACGGAACCCTGCGTGCGCGAGTCCGACTCGCACTTGAGCGGTTTTTTATTGTATTTGTTGGTATATTGGCGTGGCTAGCTGACATATGGCAAATAATTTAATTTAATGTTCTGTGTCTTGTAATGTTAATTACTTTACATACCTAGTATTGTATACAATCAAGTATTTTCTAACTGAACAGACAGCTGTGCTGCTGGGGAGTTTGTTGCGCCACTTCTTCCCAGAGAAAGCACTAGGAAGTGATGAAGGATGGGCGTTTTGGGGGACTGTCTTTTGTAATTTTGACGTTCTAAAAGTGCTGATTCTGAGCCTGATTTGAATAAATGACTTTAGATTATAATTTTTAAATAACGACTGCTCAAGGCTGGTTTATTAATCCCACGTGCTCAATGAAACCCAACACAAATAGCCACTCAAATAATATAATCCTATAGTACTAATTACCTTGCTAAAACAATGTACCAAAGCCCAATTTGATAAGGCATTTTATCTCGTTTACCACAGATAATTGGCTGCAAATAACGCCATTTTTTTTAGATAGCCAGCATCAATATTATTTTAGATTTATCTGGATTTTTTAAACCATGATTCTTTTATAATGGGCTGTAGAGGTCAGGCCGCCGCTCCATGTAAAATACTGGTATTTAACTGCATCCGGTTATACTGGAAGCCGAGAGTAACATGATGGATTCCCTAACGGTACGCTGAAGTGAACCGACATAGAAGGATATTTCACGTTATTTTGTAGGTAAATTAAACAAAGGGGCAACATGTCCTGAGGTGCTTGTCAGGAGTGGAGAGGTATTCCACGGCTATCAGGACAATCCCGGAAGTACGGTCAAGATCACTACTAGCATTTTACTGAAATACTTCCTTCCTCCGAGCACGTTTGCTCTTGCGAATCTCTACTCAAGCCAGCCAATAAAGGCAAGAATGAGGTGGGAGCTCTGTTCCTCGTCAGTGTTCACTCCAGCCGGCCAATAAAGGCAAGCCAGAGGTGAGGAACAAGGCTTCTCCCGGGAGATGGGGTCCGTGGGGTCGCTACTGCCCAACAGCTCGCCACATGCTGCCCTGTGGGTTCCTGTATCTCTCTTGGTCTGGCTCCTCACCCTAGACCTGATCCAGCAAAGTAAACTCTTCCGTCACAGACGTCCACGTAGAGATACCAGCGGGTTATTATTATTTTTAGAGTGTTTTCTCTTCCCAGCTCTTTGGGTGGTTTTTGCAACATTTCCGGACCGAAGTCATGGAAATGCAGCGTCTGGTGTGTTAAGTTGAAGATGTGTTGTGATGAGGACCTATTTCCTTTTCATCTTGCATAAACTTTATGACAATGGGACATGTATTTAATATTGCAGCTTTTTGTAGGTTATTTACAGGGTTTCTTTTTGGTTTAGTAATTTAAGGCTGGAGAAGGTGATTTGGAATGACGCCTGTTATATGGAGAGGACTATAGGGACCACGTCAACTTTTTCTGGCGCCATATTCTAGCTACTTCATCTTTGAGTTCTGCATATTTACTAAATTTTTCAGAAACCATGTCACCGTGAAAACTCAGGTGAAGTGAGCGTGGAGTGAGCTGTCATTCCAACTAATGCTAGGGATTGACACTAGTGACAGCTCACTCTAAGCTCACTTCACCTAACTTTTCACGGTGAGATTTTTACAGAATCGATCGGCTGAACGTTGTGTGTGTTGGGAACGGCAATATCTGTTAGGTAAGTTACTTTATTAATTTTATCCTGTAGGGTTATATACGGTCTATTTATTATTACTATTTTATGAACCAGGAAGTAAGTTAGTTACTAAATTAATTGAATAAAATAAATTGTGTCGAAAAACAACTTACTTCCTTAAGTTGTTTTTCGACACAATTATAGTTCAAACCATTATTTTTGTAGGTATTTTAATTAAGTTGTTTATGAAATTATTACTCTGTGGTGTGTACTAGCTGCGCCCCGCGGTTTCACCCGCATAAGTTTCGATCTCGTGGGAATATCGGGATAAAATGTTCTTAACTAACTTTTTAGACCTATGTATTCTGCTTATGCGTATGAAGTTTCATTAAAATCGGTTCATGCATTTCGAAAAACAAGGACTTGAAAGTTTGTATGAAATGCCGTACGTTGTAAACGCTCTTAATAGTGGCAATCCCTAGCATTAGTTGGAATGATAGCTCACTCCACGCTCACTTCACCTAAGTTTTCACGGTGAGATGGTTACAGAATCGCACTGCTGATATAGAATTTTATAGCTGTTTTCATAAAATACACATATATGTGTATTTTAATTCTATTTAATAGCAGTAGTACTTTAAATTTAAAGACTGCAAGAATTTTATTCAAGGTCATTTCTATTGATATTTTGATAACATTACAGCGTACGGATTCCACCGTAACCATCTATAATAACTGTACCACTGTTTTGAAAACATTCACGCATAGTAAGATCGACCACGCAACACTTGAACTACGAAAACCGACCTTACGGCTACGAAATAACGGCGAAGTCAATGTCAAACATTCACGTGCGGTTGAGAGTTCTAGCAAATCGAAGCGCGCACGCGAGAAAAATGCATGAATACGGAATAATATTTTGAATTTATGGGGCTTGTGGCTAAGTAATAACAGCCGCACGGGTCGATCGATCAGGTGAAGCTACGCTTGCCGCGGTTGGTCCGTGGATGGGCGACCGTCTTTGCATACCAAGACGCCTCGGAAAGCACGTTAACCCGTTGGTCCCGGCTGTCATTCGTGGATCTTTGACAGTCGTTACGGGTCGTCAGTAGCCCGAAAGTCTGACAACCAGTCTTAACAAGGGGTACCGTATCACCCAGTAACTGGGTTGTGGAGGTCAGATAGGCAATCGCTTCACGTAAAATACTGGTACAGCTGCATCCGGTTAGACTGGAAACCGCCCCAACATAGTTGGGAAAAGGCTAGGCAGATAATGATGATGTTCGGGTGTTTCGGACACTCACATACCGAGACCCCTCCGTGCCTCGGAAAGCACGTTAAGCCGTTGGCCCCGGCTGTCATTCGTGGATCTTTGCGAAAGTGCGTGTGTAGATTTGTACAAGTGACCACAATTTTCTCCCACAATCAGTATAACTAATTTAATTTTAAAAAAAACATTTTTTTATACATAATAATAAAAATTCAGTGTATGTATTATGATTATAACGTTAATTCCAGGACATGTTTTAGATGTAAATACAATATACATATCTTGTTTTTGGTCTGATTATTTTTTTTCCTCTATACCCATACTATTGAGGTAAGTACCTAGTATAAAATTACTATAGCACAATAGGTAGGTAGTTGTTTTTTCCTATGTATTATGATCATTAAAAATAACCTGTTATCAATACTTACCTTATCAAAACCACCGGTCACATTAATAAAAAAGCAGCATTAGTTTTTTAAGTACATTGTTACTAACAAATTATGGACCTGGTCTGAATTAAATGTTTATTATTATTATTATTATTATTAATCGACATATGCAGTAGGTTTTTTTCTTTAATTAGTAGGCTAGGGAGGGCTACCGTTTTTATGCTCACCAGTTGGCGCCACTGTCGAGTGAGGTCCTGAAGCTATATAATTATTTATAGCTCTCAAAGTTTGTCATTACGGGCGTGGAAACAAAGTTTACATTAAAATCATATTAGCTGCGGCCCGCGGTTTCACCCGCATAAGTATCCATCCCGTGGGAATATCGGGATAAAAAGTATCCTATGTGTTATTCTGATGTATAAGCTTTAATACTGTATGGTTTCATCAAAATCCGTTCAGTAGTTTTTGCGTGAAAGAGTAACAAACATCCATCCAACCAGCCAAACTTTCACGTTTATAACATTACTAGCTTCTGCCCGCGGCTTCGCCCGCGTGGATGTCGGAAATTATCCCACGGGAACATGCTACCAGGATAAAAATTATGTTCTTCCCTAGGATGACATCTATCTCTTTGCCAAATCAGAAGTTTAGTGGTTTAGGTGTGAAAATGTAACTTACAGTTCAAATCTAAAACTAACTAAAAGTTCAAATCCTCCCCTAAAAATCGAATTACCCCTTTTTACCCCATCAGGGGTCAATTTTCAATAAATTTACATACTTATCATTAATTGTTTTCTGTCAAAAGTATTATTAATGAGTTTCAAGTTAATTGGACCGCGCATTCATTTACTTCCACACAAACTGCAACACCCCTATATCCCCCTTTGAGGGGTAGTTTTGAAAAACTTATAATAATAAACTTTATTACTTACTTAGGCGGGTATTGTTGCCAAGTTTCAAGTCTGTTAACTAAATGAATAAGGTTTTTCATATAAACTGTATCCCCGCTTTTCACCCCCACAAGGGCGGAATTTTGATCGATTGGGATGTAGGTATTCATAACTTGATTCAAAGATTATTTATATCAATTTTCAAGTTAATCAAGCCACGCATTATAATCCTTCCACCTCCATATAATTCTTCCACACAAACTTTAACACCCCTATATCCCCTTTGAGGGGTAGTTTTTAAAAACTAATAATGATAAACTTTATTGCTTACTTAGGCAAGTATTCATGCCAATTTTCAAGATTATTAACGTAACGAAAACGATTTTTCATATAAACTGTATCCCCGCTTTTCACCTCCACAGGGGTGGAATTTTGAAAAATCATTTTTTGACGTGTTCATAACTTGACTCAAAGATTATTGATACCAATTTTCGAGTTAATCAAACCACGCTGTAAAATCCTCCCCTGTAAAATTGACTACCCCTTTTCAGGCCGTCAGGGCTAGATTTTCGAAAAACCCTGACACACATTATTCTTTCCTTTCAATTTTAGGTATAAATACTGAGTTTCGATTAAATCGGACCGCGCGCTAAAATTCTTCCATACAAACTTTGAAACCCCCCAATCCCCTTTTAGGGGGTAGTTTATAAAAACAAAAAATGCCCAACTTCATAATTTACTTAGATAAGTATTCGTGCCAAGTTTCAAGTTTATTAACTCAAGGAATAAGATTTTTCATACAAACAAAATCCCCCCATTTCACCCTCATAGGGGTGGAATTTCGAAAAACCCCTTCTTAGTGGATACCTACTCTTCACGAAGAATACATCCTCCAAATTTCATATCTCTAGGACCAGCGGTTTAGGCTGTGCGTTGATGTCTCAGTCAGTCAGTCAGTCAGTCAGGACTTTGAATTTTATATATATAGATTAGGAAGTAGGATTTAAAAATAAAAAATGTAAACGAAAAAAGGTTGTTCTGATTTTTAGGGTTCCGACCAGGAAGGTAAAGCGGATTAGATAGATTACTTTTTTGTCCGTCTCTCACAGAGGCCTTTCTCGAGACCTATGCAATGCAACGTAAGAATTTGATTTTGGCCATAATATTAGGTCTCGATGGCGTACACAGATCGCCGGTCAAAGACTTCATTTTATGCGCGGAAAAGCTTAAGTTACCCCTTATGACATAAGCTATCTGCCAGTGAAAGTCCCGTCAAAATCGGTCCAGCCGTTTCGGAGATTACCCGGAACAAACATACAGACAGACAAAATTTTTTTTAATTGTTTTTTTTTTTTTTTGTTATAGTACCGTATATACTTTCATATGCATTTAGTAAAAAGCTGTTATTTTTATATTACAAAAAGACGCTTCAATTTTATTTATTTGTGTTTATTGTATGTACAGACGCCAGCACATCAAGCTACTACAATCTGTCAAATTTCTTTAATAGAGTTTCAACTTTATCGCTTAAGAATTAAGTTTCAAGGTTGATTGGGAAAATTTGACAGTTTTAGGTAATGGTAATGGGGTAATGTGCTGGCTGCTGTACATGTATTTGTATGTATAGATAATATAATGAGTGGAGTCAAGTGCTTATTCAGACACAAGCACCTACGGTCTGTTCCAAAATTATCTGGTGAAAATGTAAACAAATGGACCAGAAAACGTACCTGTGGATGCCAATTTCACTTACAAATTGCTTTTTCGAGTGCTTTCATCTGATTATTTCAATACTTCAATAATATATCATTTATTCTCTCTTCACAATAAGTGGTCTTAAAAATAATGCAAACTTAATACTGTTCTGTACTTCAATCTAATTTTTGTAAGAAATAAGAGAGATGAAAAAAAAAACCTTCCTTTTAGGGCTGGTTTTTCCATCACCAGATAACTTTTATTCGAGGAATAAAATTGACGTTTGACAGTTGTATGAAATAATGCTCACCAGTTGGCGCCACTGTCGAGTGAGGTCCTGAAGCTATATAATTATTTATAGCTCTCAAAGTTTGTCATTACGGGCATGGAAAAAAAGTTTACATTAAAATCATATTAGCTGCGGCCCGCGGTTTCACCCGCATAAGTATCCATCCCGTGGGAATTCCGGGATAAAAAGTATCCTATGTGTTATTCTGATGAATAAGCTATATTACTGTATGGTTTCATCAAAATCCGTTCGGTAATTTTTGCGTGAAAGAGTAACAAACACCCATCCAACCAGCCAAACTTTCACATTTATAACATTATTAGGAAGTAGGATTTAAAAATAAAAAATGTAAACAAAGTTTTTCCATCACCAGATAACTTTTATTCGAGGAATAAAATTGACGTTTGACAGTTGTATGAAATAACTGTCAAAATTTCAAAATCATTCTTCGAATAAAGTTACCAGATGATTGTAAAATCAGCCCATAAGAAAGTTAAAGCCTTCTCTATACAGA
Organism: Apamea crenata; assembly: GCA_949629185.1. Lineage (NCBI taxonomy): Eukaryota > Metazoa > Arthropoda > Insecta > Lepidoptera > Noctuidae > Apamea > Apamea crenata. The sequence continues at coordinate 6,284,937 of OX451382.1, read as the reverse complement.
TGAATGTGTTACAAATTCCCTTTAGTGAGTGATAGTGCTTGTGCATGAATTTAACCTGAGCGGGGTTTGTTTACACTTTCAACAGATAGTTTCTGAATAGACTATACCCTTGACTGAGGCTTATGTTGAGTGGTACCACTCACAAGTTGCAGTGGTACTTGTGATAAGGACCATGTCATAAATGTATAGTCCTCCAGATTGAATTTCGGGCATGGGAACCAATATCAGTGGAAGAGAGAGTAGTAGACTTTGGTGTGGAAGATATTATAGTGCACAAGACACAGAGGAACTCTCCCTTCCCTCACTATCATCGTCCGAAGGGATATCAATCCGACACAAGCAGAGAGAGATCAGGCCCAGGAGCAATGGCTTATAAGCATTTAAAATATAGTTGCAATCTCATCTCAGCGACAATTAATGTGAAAAAAGTAGGTAAATTAGAGGTATTTTTGGCAGATTGAGACTGAGATCTGACCGTGAACATTCTTAAAAATTACGAGAATTGCCCATCTGGTATCTCATGAACAATATAATAATAAATAATAAAAATAAAACAAAGTTAAAAATTAAAGGGGGGTCCCCATACAAGAAACACACATGGGTACATGTATTTTTTTTTAAATAAATAATTTTAAATATTTTATGGTGGTACGGAACCTTAGTGTGTGAGGGTCTATTACAATATAAATTTTAAGACGAAGTTATCTCTATCACTTTTAAATTATTCATGGAAAAAATAAATAATTTTATAAGTGATATTGATTTTTAATTAGGTACTTAAAAATATCCTTGAAAAATATGAAGCGATAATAAATATAGTTTTTTTTTCTATATGTAGAGCTTGAGAATTGTATAAATTAAAAAATCTTATAAAGTTGCTTTATCTTCAAGGTGAACAAATTTAAATTTCAAAACAAGATGCCCACACACACCAATATACAGACGGAGATAACGAAATTTAAATTAAATCCTTACAGCAAAATAAGACAACTTTGCCTTATTGTTTTTATGCGTATTCAAAACAAAATTTTAAATCACACGCGATCTACAAACCGGTTGAAACGAAGCAATTTTTTTTTTTTTCTCAATTTGACCTACTAATTCTATTAGTAATGTACATAAAACAAGCTAACTTACCAGTTATACAACAGTCATGCTTTCCCCGCACTTTAACTCGAAACAACTTTAATATTACGTAAAAAATAATAGAACCAACGAGTTCAGTAGTTTTCTGTATAAATTCACTGTTAGAACACACAGCACTGCGTTTTTTACGCGATATTAACGTTTCAAAACAGCTATGCGACACTATTACAACTGTTTACAACTGTATTTAGTAATTCTTGTGATTATTTATCGATTGATTTATAGTCAATGGAAAAATCTGTTTTATTCACCTAATTTGTATGTTTTCTTTTGTAATATGGGTGTTGTGTTGTGTTTATTGTTTTACTGGCGTCTATTTTAGGCCGTGCAGTCAGTCACATGATGCTAATTGAGTGAATACAGTTTTAAATTGAATAAAAAGTCAATGCAGGCCACTACGAAGCAAGTGGCAAAATATGTAGGTATTTTTCGACCTACTTTCGCTGGTAGGAAAATTGACAGTTATGTTGTAGTGTTACCACCAGTGAATAAGTAAGAGTAGGTATTGGGCACTTATCCCGCTGACAGCGATGCGGACGAATTTTTGATGACCTATATAATAAAATATAATATAATAAAATAATAGCATGAAACAAAACAAGGGTAAGAATCTTACCCTTGTTTTGTTTCATGTTATTATTTTAGGTCGGTTATCTTATAAACTATGTAAATATTATCTTGATTGCAAATTAAAGTAGTTATTCAAGCGTAAAAAAGTTTGTCTCGTCGCAAACAGTGTTTGCGCAGGCATAGGTCTATTTTTCAATCAGATAGTGAAGAATTTAATAAACATTGATTTTTCAACAAGTACATTTTCGCGACGGCTCTGTGGTTCGCTTCTCCTCCCATTCGTCTCTTCTTCTTCTCTAGACTTAGAGATGAGGTCCTAACGGTGGTGATCAATGTTCGTGTGTTTTCTGTGTGACAAGAAGCCTTCGCCCTACAGCGAGACAATAATAGGCTGTTATTGAACTGTTACAAAGACAGTTAATTTGATGTAAAATAAACGGAATTCATACTATAACAATCATTTCGATATCTAAATTAAGTGCAATTCCACTTTATTGTTGCATACTAAAATTAAAAAAAACGACTTCCATTTTTCTAAAATAAATTAAATCCTACTAGTACAGAAGAATTTTATATCAGCTGTAGCAATACAAAATTCCAAATGTCACTAACGTTCCTTATTACGTAGAATCTTTATCGCCGTAACATGAAAATTCGCAAAACGTGTTCATATTAACGTCTACATTGTTACACAATCTTTGCAAACTAACATTCTTTTTCCGAATAAAACGTTATTATTATCGTTTAAATTTCTTTATAATTGTAATTAATTTCATCAGCTATCAATTCAGAAGAAATAAGTATAAAATATTTCTTCATTTATAGTAACTAATCTAATAAATAAAGAGTGATTGAGTTAGGTGGACCTCGACCTTTCAGAACGCAGTGACATTTACGAAAAAGAAATATCCACTTCAATTCGCCGTCGGACCACTCATGATTTCCGTGTGTTATTTCAATTAACGAGCCGAAAATTACTGTTTGTTACAAGTTAATTAAACGCATGATATAATTATTCGTCTAAAATGGCGACGCCGGCGGAAGTTAGAGCGTTATTCGAGGCAAGATTGAAAGAAACTTCCCCGACTCCGGATTTTCATCAACTGGACTTGGACCGGACGAAAGATGAAAAATACCTCAAGAGGGTGCTTACTCATGTGGACAAAGACGCTAAAGCTGCTGCAGACATGCTGTGGGACATCCTAACATGGCGAAAATCTGTCGGCGCGAGCGATATTAACGAAAGCAACATTAGATTAGATTACGTTCAAGAGGGGGTATTTTTCCCAAGAGGTCGCGATATTGATGGAAGTCTGTTACTGATCTTCAAGGCCAAAATGCATGTTAAGGGCCAGAGAGACTATGAGGAGCTGAAGAAAGTCATGATCTACTGGTTTGACCGCATAGAACGAGAGGAAGGGGGTAAGAAAATTACTATGTTTTTTGATATGGATGGCAGTGGGCTGGGTAATATGGATATGGAGTTAGTAAAGTACTTGATTACGTTATTCAAAATGTACTATCCATTATTCCTTAACTATATCGTCATTTATCAGATGCCCTGGGTGCTTTCCGCTGCTTTTAAAGTTGTTAAGACGTTGTTACCAGCAAAAGCGGTTGAGAAAATGAGGTTTGTTAACAAAGATAGTTTGAAGGATATTGTAGCCCCTGAACAAGCTTTAGCAGTTTGGGGCGGCAAGGACAGCTATACATTTGAGTTCATTCCTGAAAATAAGTCCGAGCATACTCCGAAGAAGGTTACGTTTGCCGAGCAAGGAGACGGCCAGCATTCTCCTGGAGAGATGCTACGTCTCGTACCTAACGATACTATACTCTTCAAAACTGATGGAGATGAAATTTCCGGTCAATTCACTATTACCAACATGGATGAAAGTGCCGTTTCTTTCAAGATCAGGACTACAGCTCCCGAAAAGTTCCGCGTCAGGCCTAGCTCTGGTACTCTAGCCAGTGGGGCTTCACAAACCGTCCTGATCGTAGTCCAACCAGGTATTCAGCTACGCACGGTAACAAAAGATAGATTCTTGGTCATGTCAATTCAGATCCCGAAGACTGATCTAACACCGAAAGAGCTGACTGATATCTGGCAAGCATCAACCGGAAGTAAGACTGATGAGTACCGCCTCAAATGCCAATTCCCTGAAAAGGACATCCCGAAGAACGGTAACATTATCGATGGAAAGATATCGGAAAAACCTGATTGTGTCACTTCAACGCTGAGCAATTTAGAAAAGAACTATGCAACGCTGCACCGTGATATGAAGCAGTTGAAAATGCTGCAATTCCTTACTTTAACCATGACCGTTCTCGTTGCGGTTCTCGGATACCTGTTGTACGAGAATGTGAGTGAGGACTCGAAGTACTGTGATCGTTTGTAGCCGTTGGAGATAGTGGTGTTGGATGCCACTTTCAAAATCGACTATTTAATGGCAGTTTTTGTGCTACTGCTGGTTGTAAACGTCATTCTTTATATTTTGTATAGTAAGTTGGTTTGTAAGTTGAATTTATTGTTTGTTAGATAGGTTTCTGGATAATTAAGGTAGTTGGGGTTTTTTTTTAGATGGTTTATGCTAGGTTGAGCCACGTACATGAACATTTTTTTTAGATATCACCGTGACCGTTTCACGGTCAAGTATAAATTTCAATGGAACAAATTTTAGTCTATGACTTGTCTATGTCTCTAAACCTTGCTCGATCTAGCATAATGATGTCTTCTTTAGCATGTTTTATTACCAAATCACATGTTCTGTATGATATGTATAGTTCAAGAATTTAGGTGCATTGCAATATGGCTGACGAATCATGAGCGGTCTTAACAAAGGCTTGTGGCGACGTCTTTATCGCCATATGCGTACTCAAACTCAAATCATTTAATTCAACTAAATCAATTACAGGCACTTTTGAATTGTCGAAGGGTCGGTCAGTCAGATGAAGCTAGTTAGTTACTACGCATCTCACTGACGTCACGTAAAATCCTGCATCGCGTCAGGTTGTATGTTGATTAAAATATTCGCGACCGCAACAAATATGTCTTTACAGAATTATAATCATTAGAATCAGCAATGCAACTCCTTAAGTTAGAGTTGGAAATCATTTAATACAGTAATATGAAATTAGAGAGATGTATTGATGATTTTTATGATTATAATTCTATAAATAAATATTTGTTACGGTCGCGAATCATTATTTAGATCAACATAAAACCTGATACTGCCTGCAAATTGCAAAAAAACGTAAGAAAATTTGAATTTCACGGGCTACCCGATGCTGTCGCCTTAACAAAAACAAATAAAATTACTGCATTTATGAATAGGGGGTTTCTAATGGGAGAATATATTTTCTAAAAAGTAAAAAAACATTCCTTGAAAATGATTTTTTTTAAAAGACATTGCAATTATTTATTTTATAAAGTGTGTCGAGTGAGTCATTTGAGTAAGTGCTTGAGAATGTAGATAAAAAAACTAATTATGGATTGGTTACAGTCAGAAATATTAGAAGTAAATAATAATTGTTTTTTTTTTGGCACAAAAACGTGAATATAAAAGACTAACACTGCCCACGACTTCGCCCACGTCGTAGTCAACAATACTATAAAAAAAAATCGGTTCAGTCGTTTGCGTACTACGATGACGCAGCCAGACACAGATTCACACGTTAAACTTATAACACCCCTCTGTTTTTGTCGGGGGTTAAAAACATACCCGATGGCATGGCCAACCCACACTAAGGCCGCGTGGTAGATTATAGCCCACTCCCTCTCGAAGTTAGGAGGCCTGTCTCCCAGCAGTGGGACACAGGCTGATTATGATGGCATGACACTGTGCAATACTGAAGCCTTCTGCCAGTGAAAGAATTTTCGAAATCGCATCAGTACTTTCAGAGATTACTTCCTACATCCAAAGTTCCAAACATACAAACTTTATTTCTAATATTAAAGTTGTCAAAAAAATAAAAAGCCCCTTTTGACATTTGAGAATTTGTTCTTGACACCTGTCAGTTTCATACAAACGGAGAAGTGTTTTGCGAATTTGCTACCAGAACTGTCACTGTCAAAACGGGCCTTTTATTTTTTGACAACTTTAGACTAGCTTTTGCTCGAGACTTCGTCCGCGTGAAATTTCGACCACCGAACCATCGCGTCGCATCCCATCGCTCGCTTGAGCTACCACTATGTTTTCGCTTAGTGTTCTTTCTGCCTTTTATCCCCTTTTGCTCGGCTCCTAAGGGTCGTAGAGTGATTTTAAATAGCCTATAACGTTCCTCAAGAATTTGGCTATCAAATAAAAAAATAATTGGTCAAATCCGACTGGTAGTTTTGGAGATTACCCCCTACATACAAACAATTTTTCATCATCATCATTATTTTTCCAGCAGTCCACTGCTGGATATAGTCCTCTGCTATTGCACGCCATTCAACTCGATTCTCGGCAACTCTCATCCAGCTGCTACCAGCCATCCTGCGAAGATCGTCGCTCCACCTAACCTGAGAGCTTCCCACATTACGTTTACCCATTCGCGGTCTCCACTCAAGAACACGTCTAGCCCAAGGGTCATCGGTTCCACGGCTAATATGGCCGGCCCATTGCCACTTCAGCTTGCTTATTCTGTGAGCTATGTCGACAACTTTGGTTCTCTGCCGGATCACCTTGTTTTTTTATAACAAATTTTAACTTTTTATACTATTATTATAAGATTTCTTTATAATCCTACTAATATAATAAACGTGAAAATTTGTATGGATGGATGAATGTTTGTTACTCTCTCACGCAAAAACTATTGAACGGATTTGGATGAAATTTGGTGCACAGATGGTTTATAACCAGGATTAACATATAGGATACTTTTTATCTTATCCCGTTATTCCCACGGAATTTAAACTTATGCGGGTGAAACCGCGTGGCGCAGCTTGTATTAGATAAATGGATACTAGAAATGCCTAACAGAAGTAGTAGTATCAGGCTTGCATCATACAACCAATCAAATATCTACAATCCAACTTTCCGAGATTTTGCCAAACGACCTTTGCACTCGCAAAAAATAAAAAACAAAAATCGTAGCCTGTATCTTGTGTTCGATTGGCCCGTATGTGATCGGCCTCTAAAAGAGCCAATTTGCTCGTGTCGCTGTCGACTGTGCGGTCGCACGTCACTTGGTGTACAGTTAAATTGCTTACAGGGCGTTGTCATGGGCACAGCTGACTCCCACTCGATAATTCGATAAAAACAAATGACTGTGCGGGTGGGGTTCCCTTGGCTAGACAGTGGATCTTATCAATCTTCGATTTTTTACTTACAGTGTGTTTTTATATGTAGCAGTTTTAGAAATTCTGTTCGTCGATCTTTGACTGTCGTTACGGGTACGCTGTAGTTTCAAAACGTAGTAGTTTCCTATGGAGAAGAACGGGCAAGGAACTCCACGGATACTCTTTATCAAAATATTCTTACGAAAATATTGGTTGCATCATTCATGTTGAAATTATACACGTGAAGCCAGGAAGTCTGACAACCACTCCTACCAAGGAGTTTTTATGTTAACTAGTAACTGGGTTGTGTAGGTCAGATAGGCAGTTACTCCATGTAAAATTCTGGTTTTCAGCTAAATTCGGTTAGACTGGAAGCCGACCTCAACTTAAATGGGAAAAGAAAAGACTAGGTAGATGATGACAATGCTATTATAAAATAAAAAGATTTAAATTAAATAGTTTTAAAGTTCGTAAAATCGTACAATATCGTTGGTCCCAAAATAGGCACAGCTTGTATCTTGGGTACCATGAAATAGGTTTAACATTTGGTAATAGGTAAGTTAACAAACTCCTTCTCGAAGAGATGAGGTTTGTCTCCCCGCAGTGGGAACATTATATGCTGATTATGTTATGTAAGTTAACAAAGGGTCCTCAAAAAAAAAAACAGTCTTGCTCTGTATCTACTTCTCCATTCTACCTACATCATTTGCCTAGGCAAATTATCCCAACCCTATCCTATATATCCGTTTCCCAACTATGTTGGAAATTTGGAATCGGCTTACAGTCTAACCGGACGCAGCTGAATACCAGTATGTTACATGGAGCGACTGCTTATCTGCATCTGACCTCCACAACATTTCAGCAGTTTTGCATTCTAAAAATAGACATGTGCATTTTCTTTCCACATAAAATTCGCTCTGCACCTAATATTTACATTACCGTTTGATAATGGCAAACCCTATAAGCGTCTATAGATTTTCGCCTTCACAGTAGCTGACAGCAAATATTTGCTCAAAATTCCAACGTCATTCCAACGTGGTTGGCCATTTCTGACGTCACTTCACCTCCGCGGCGAGGTTTTTGTTTCAAACATTAATTTGAAAAATCAATAGTCAGATTAAATGTGGTTTTTGTACGTTAATTCAACCTTGGAACACTTTAATTTGATGGTTTATCACATCATCATCAGAAGTAGTCGGAAACCTGGAAGTCTGTTAACCAGTCTTGCCACGAGGTATCGTGTTACCCAGTAACTGGGTTGTGGACGTCAGATAGGCAGTCGTCGCTCCATGTAAAATACTTGTATTCAGCTGCATGTTGTTAGACTGACCGACCCCAACAGAGTTGGCAAAAGGCTAGGCAGTCATTACCATCATCATTTCAGCCGAAAGACGTCCACTGCTGGACAGATGGCTTCCCCAAGCGTCGCTGCAACAACCGCTCCTGTGCTTCTCGCATCCAGCGGGTTCCCGGTACGCGGTTTCCACTCTAGAACCTTTCGGCCCCATTGGCCTTCCGTTCAGCAAGCAATGTGTTCACTGCCACTTAAGTTTTGTAATACTTTGAGAGGTGTCTGTTACCTTGGCTCTTCTGCGGTTTTGTTGGTTGTTACAATGGAAACTCTTCGTCGTCTACCTGTCCTTGTTCCATGTTACAGCGGTCAGCGCAAAGTGATTCATTCCTCCATTTCATGAACATCATCATCATTTCTGCCCGGATCACCCACGGCTGGTTATACACCTCCCCTTTTTTCTGCCATACTTCCCGGCTCCGAGCGTCTCTCATCCAGGTTTTTCCCACGATTTTGACGATATTATCAACCCAACGTGCTTTTAGACGACCCTTCTACCATCTAGTAGCTAGAAAACTGGTACCAATGACAAAGGTCATACATTTTTTTATAGTGATTTAGGCTCACGTAAAATAAAGCATAATCAGCCTATAATGTTCCCACTGCTGGGGCACAGGCCTCCTCTCTGTGAGAGGGTGTCGGCCGTAATCTACCACGCGGGCCCAGTGCGGGTTGGTAGATGTCACATGTCTTCGAATTTTTAGTTCTAGGACATGCCGGTTTCCTCACGATGTTTTCCTTCACCGTATTGGGAGCAGTGTCATTTATTTTTTTATATTTATTTGGTAGGCTCGCTTTAATCTCAAATCTCACACCTACATCGATGATTTCGTAATTGACTCACACACATTATATTACTGTAGATATTTAGTGGTAAAACTCACGTCTCGGTATTTATGGATTAAGGCTGACGCACAAAAAGGCAGGCTGCGGCGGATTGCAAAAATCCTGTGTCATTTTTGTATAAACCATCGCACACTACAAACGGGCCGAACCACACTTTTTTGTATTGGAATTCGATGCGAGGCGACCCGATGCGGCTGTAATGTGCGGTTAGCTTTATATGTCAATAGTGAGAAACTTCGGATTTTTTTTTATGAACCATCGCACAGTACAGACAGGCCGCACAGCACTTTTGTTGTGTTGAATTACAATGCGATGCAACCCGACGCGGCTGTAATGTGCGCTTAGCTTTAAATTTAAATACCTAGTGAGAAATTTTTAACATGTGAAAATGTCGAAAAATGAAACCATTGTGTGTTTAATTATGAGAAAATTGTAGTTTTAATTAAGTGCCAAGCACTGTAGGTTGTCGGCTTAGTAACAAAGTAGTACGCGTCATAATTTGTGCAATTTAACAAATTAATATCATTAAAAAAAACGTTAGCAAAAAGATTTTTATAAAAAAAAGTGTGTTAAGAAAGATATTTGGATATTTTGGCATTCGTGAAATTAAGAATTTGATATTTAACTAGTTATAACTGTTTTTACTTCATGAAAAATGCGAATAAAAAAATTCGTGTTTTTTTTTTTCAATAAAAATATGTACCTATAAATGTATAAATAAATTATAAAATGTGGGTAGTAAATATTGTAATTTCATGTTTACAGTTATAAAATGGTTTAACTTACATGTTCATACATATTTCGGGCGAGTCCGATCAGTTTCGGATAGTACGGAACCTTTTTTTAAGAAATTCATGCAGTAAGTTTCGAATGTAAGCTCTATTTTTGCAGTAAATAATAGTAATAGATGCGTTAACTACAACTTATTTTAGGTGAGTGCACATATATTTGGCATGTATGTAATCGAAACTCTAATTATTTCTATTTTGCGCTCCTAAAAATATTTTTGCACCCTCTAATATAATGATTACGCCTCTTTTTGTGAACCTCAAATAATTTTATTTTGGGGACCTAAAAGTAACCAACTGTAAAATAACCAAGTAACTTCGACCATCTTGGATGTAGGTGGTCACAATTCGGTCGGGGTGTCTTAGGCTCAGTTACTACGGCCAATTCAACTCGCGCGTGGTTGGTATAAATCAAAATATCTTTTTTTCACATGCACCATGGGCACTTATGAAACTTCAGAAACTAGGTGCACGGTTCCAATTGGTCGTTTCCTATGGAGAAGAGCCGGGAAGAAACTCCACGGTTACTCTTTTAAAAATAATTGGTTTTTACAATGTTATGGTAGGTATGAGGACAGCGTAGGCCTGTCAACAAGGTCACAGTTCCAACATCACCTAACCCGTTTGGACACCGACCAAACCCTAGCTTATTTCCTGCGACCAACTATGAGAAAAGGCCACAAAATTAAAAGAGGCTTAATGATTAAAAAAGGTGTGCATCATTAGCAGATCAATCAGTTTTATAGAGGATCGGTTAAATATTTCCCTATATATTTTATCATATGAATTAACTATCCCGGAAAGATAGGCTCTCTTATATAAATTAAAGTAAAATGGTTATTATATAAATGACTGCTATATAAAAATAGGCATTTGTCTAAGTATTGAAGGCCTATTTGCTACTGTCAAGCGACTTGTGATATTGTCTATGGAAAAAAACAAACAAACGGTGTGTATTGATTTCAGCGTTTTTTTTTAAAGCTGTTTTTTGGTAATGAAATATAAGAAAATTATATAATTAGAATGAAGCTCCTTTCGCTTTTTAATATGTATTAAATAATAGACACAAAGAAATAAATAGACAATGTTTGAGAGTGACTAAATGACAAAAAAAAAGTGTGACGGTTACACCAAAATATTACAACTTTTGTAGGTCTAATTTTCCAAGTGTGCGGAGTTTATAGTACGTATATACGAGTACGTGCGATATGGTACTTCGTTTAAAAAATTCCAGAATTATAACATTTAGTATTTATAGGGTGTGAATTGTGTGAAATTACAACTTCCTTTGCAGGGAAAAATACCGTAGATACCTAGTGCATTTAAAATTAGAAGCAATTTCCTAGGAAAGCGTTATAACAGACGTCATGAACAACTGTAATTTTCACCAGTATTTGACATAAAGGGGGAAGCGACAAGGTAGCATGCGCGCAAGATAAGTCTGCACGCGACGTTTGACTTCAAGATTATATTCCTGCCAGCCCTTTTAATCAGTTTCGGCGTAATGATGGCAATTATTTCTTTGGAAAACACGGAACACAACACACTCTTGACACCTGACATAAGCGTCCAGTTGGCGGCAAACGATTAATTCCGATTTCGGCCGCGCGCAGACTTATTAGGGTTGCAAAAAAAAAAAAGTAAGAAAATTTGTATTTGGCGGGCTAGCGTGGTGCTCCCCCTCTTTAGGTGTCAAAAAACTTTTTGTATTTAGACATCCGGTATTGTGTGACCGTTCACAGCTTTCTTATGAGACCAAAAGTTTTAGGTGGAACACCGTTGAATATAAAAAAGACGTTTTGTTTTCAATTCGAAAAAAATATTGTGACATTTCTTTAACTTGCGATCAAATTAGGTATTTCTAAATCATGTGTCGTTATCAAACCTATTAGATTTGGCCTAAATTTATCATTGATAAACTGATTATGTTACGCAATTGTTTAATTTATTTATCTTCTTAGCTAGTTATTTTTAATCCAATGTGCCTACCTACTATTTAATCAGTTGGACATATGTCGACTGATTATTTTGAAATTAATAAATCAAACCAAAGGTCATTTAGAATCAGCACTTTTCGAATGTCAAAATTACGCAAGACAGTCCCCCAAAACGCCCGCCCTTCACCACTTCCTAGTGCTTTCGCTGGGAAGAAGTTGCGCAACAAACTCCGCAGCAGCACAGTCCGGAACCCCAAGGTCTCGTGTTACGACAATTTAAAGTAATAATAAATGTATTTTGGACAATAGGAGTCCATTTTAAAAATGAACTGTTATTTTCTCCTACCACTTATAGACATAATTATCTACAATGATTGTATTAAAAAAAATATTCCATTCTTTAGCAACTGGCCATAACTAAAACCAAAAATAATTTAATCTTAGTATTTAGTTTTTTTTTTCCTTTTTGCTCAGAAAACCATGATGTTTTTTATTATTTATTTTATTATGAGTTGTGATCAATACTTAGCTTAAATTAGAAATTGCTTTAAATAAAATCGGGGTATTTAAAATACTTTTACTACTGCATTTTTTGTGAAAATATATAATTAAAAATTAGGTGTATCACCATTCCTCTAGGAGCTGATTTTTATGCGAGAAATAATTTTGAATTTTTGACAGTTCTTCCATACAAAATCTGTCAGACGTCAATTTTATTCAACGAATAAAAAATATCGGTCGATGGAAAAATCTGCTCTAAAAAAAATTACTTTTATTTAAAAAAGAATTAATAAATATTCTTAAAATTATTTAAAAATTCTTAGTACCTGTATAAATAGTATTAAAAATTGGGTATATGTCATAAGGTGACAACATTGTCATCTATATGTATAAAATTGAATTTGTAAAAAAAAACAACTATTTTTAATGATTAATAGTACAGACCCCAGCACATCAAGCTACCCGAAAATGTCAAAGTTACTCAATCAACCTTGAACCTTAATGCTTCAGCGATAAAGTTGAAAATCTATTAAAGAAATTTGACAGGTTGTAGTAGCTTGATGTGCTGGCGTCTAGTACCTTACAATTTTACGATACGTGTGATTAAATAGTGCGAGGCTGCCAAACGCCTTGTATTTTATAACAAACGTATCGTATTTTGTAGCTCGTGTGACCTAAACCCGCACTTGAGTCACTTTTCTGTGTATAAATAGAATTCTTAAGTCACAGAATAGCGTGACTTAAGTGCGAATTTAAGTCACAGTGTTCTATAAAATTAATTGTTTTATGGATGGAGAAGTCTTCGCCCTACCTAATATATCATGCACAATTAATAATATATTATTAGTTTGTAAGGGTTATGTAGATACCTAATTTATGTCTTTTTTTATTTAATTTGGGTTGGCCTTATTCACGTTGGATTTATAAAGCAAAATCGCGATTTTTAATAATAAACTAAAGTCAAATTTACGTTTCCAATTGTTTTATTTAAAGTTAAACAAATATCAAGTTTATTCAGATGTAATTAAGTTGAATTCAGAGTAACTAGCATTATTTAAAAAGGCGTAAAATGTTTGAAGTTATAGCGTAAACTGAAGTTTATTGTGTAGGAATTAAAGTTCTTTTTCCAATAAATCATATTTGTTTACATGTTTGGCATGTAAATCGCGCGTCCTTTCTTTCTTTCTTTTCTGGTCGATTCATTTTGCCGCCAATTTTTTGGAAAAACAAAATTTGCGGGAAAATTGTTTCCGCACTTTAAACGGCTGTACCGATGTGACTATTTTTTGGTTTGTAATATTCGTAATAGTTCGAAATAGGTTTTATGAAAAGATAAATTGAAAAAGTTTAAAATTCGGGAAAAACTGAACGCCCTTTATATCTATGGGATTTTTGAAAGAAAGAAAGAAAATACATTTATTTAGCACAGACACCATACACCAGAGGGGTAATTCTCGTAATTTTAAGAACGTTCACAGTCTGATCTCAGTCGCAAACTGTCAAAAATACCTCTTTATACATTTTGACAAGTTTTTGACATTTGTTTGTGGCCGAGATAAGACAGCCACTAGATTTTGAACTTTTTAAATTACGAAAATTGGTCTTCAGATACCAACCGATTTGTTGCTATCTTTACATCAGATAGCAACAAATAAAATCAAATAGAAAGTGTAAATTTATTTATTTATTTATCCATTTATTTCAGGCATCAAGGCCCATATAAAACACATACAATACAATATTAATATAACTTAAAAATACTATAAATACATACAACATTATAATTACACTAAAAACTAACTAACGCACACGAAGTGTCTGCGTCGTGTTTCGTTGACTGGTGTCATGTAGCCGGCCACGAAACCGGCGGTACACAACACCCTTCGGCCAGAACTCTTCCTTGAGGAACTTCTCGAGATGATGTGTCGGAACACGCACCACGAACGACTTGAAGTTCGTGTTGTGACGCGACTCCAACTTCTCGACCCTCAAAGTCCAGTTGGTCTTCACACGCATGTACTCCACGATCTCCTCAACCTTCGTGGTGTAAAGTTCGATGTAAGAAATTGGCAGAAAAGTGTGCCTCGCGGCTACATCAAAAAGGCCCAGTTCAGCAAAAATGCCAGACAACTAGTGTCTGAAGCTGGTTAACTTTTGCAAGAATTGTTGTCAGAAAACGTCTGTTGGATCAGCTAGCATGAAATAAAAAGGGCGAAATCTGCACCCCAATTGCGTAACATACGATCAATCATAATCTGAATGGTTTTGAAGGATATTGCTAATTCATTGCTTCATATTATGTTCGAAAAATTTGTCTGTTCAACAATGTAAATGACGCAATGAATGTTGTTGCACTGTCAAAATGAAGCCCTTTGCTGCTTACTGATAGTGTGTTACGCTATGACCCTGCTGCACTGCACGTTAGGTCCAATGTGAATAAGGTATTAGTTATAAGATTTAGGACTATGTTATTATTTACTTTAAAACGCTTCATTCATGTAACAAAGATTTTTAAAACAGGTTGGTTATTGTAAAGAGTATTTAATAAATAAAGTATAATAATTAATTATTGGATGGATTAATTGGATGGGTAACCATTTTCACATACCAAGTCCCCTCCGTGCCTCGGAAAGCACGTTAAGCCGTTGGTCCCGGCTGTCATTCGTGGATCTTTGACAGTCGTTACGGGTCGTCAGTAGCCCGAAAGTCTGACAACCAGTCTTACCAAGGTGTATCGTATTACCCAGTAACTGGGTTGTGGAGGTCAGATAGGCAGTCGCTTCATGTAAAATACTGGTATTCAGCTGCATCCGGTTAGACTGGAAGCCGACCCCAACATAGTTGGGAAAAGGCTAGGCAGATGATGAATTAAATTGAGTTTTGTTTTACGCATATACAGGGTTCAATTAAATTAGCTAGCGAAACTCCGCAGACGGGATGGATATCGCACAAAATAAAAAAGATTAGGATGTTTTTTAGGGATCAATGACCGCTGGTGTTAGTTTAAGTATCAGTTGCGAAAATGTTTTATCGTGTTTAGGTATTGATACCAATCACGTCTGTGAAGTTACACAAAAAAAAAACTGTTTTGATAAACTGATATTTCAAGTGAATACGCTTAATAAGGTCGATGATGATGATGTTGTCATGTTTAGATAATAATGGCGACGATTCCCTTGTTCACAAACTAAACTAAATTTAAGTTCAGTGCATCTTTTTCTTTCTATTTCATTAAGAAAGGGACAGAAGATAAATATTAGTTTAATCCTGTCAAATTAAGATACTCCATAGACAAATTAGACGTGATTAAAAACATGGCTACCAAAAATACGTCCAATTTACGTCAGGCGCTGACTAATTTGACAGGACTAAACTAATATTTATCTTCTGTCCTTTTCTTAATGATATAGAAAGAAAAAGATGCACCGAACTTATACTTAGTTTAGTTTGTGAACAAGGGAATCGGCGCCATTATCGATACTAGTGCCGTATTTCAGCCACACACACACACACATCCCACACACCTTCACACATACACACACTCTCTCTCTTTTCACATTTTTCGGCCTGGATAATGCTAGAGAGCGCAAATTCTCAGGATAAGATGTAGTTAGCAGATTTATATAAGGACTGATTTTACCAACGCCAGATAACTCTATCGGAGAATTCGGAGAAATAATTTAAATTCGCCGCCCGCAAGCCCGCACCTTCGGTGACCGGGAGTCGGCTGTTGACTCCCGTCCAGGGCGTCTCCTGCGGCGACTAAAGGCGTGAGGGCGCAGTGATTGCCTGTCCCTCACGCGCTCCGCCTCCTCCTTCGCGAGCATTACTGCTTCGCAGGAGGTGACTGCCTCCCATGCACTCTCGCTCCGTACCATGACCTGGACCAGAGCCGGACGCGAGAGATCGCCGCCACGAGGACGCGGCGGTGCTCTGCCCAAGCTGGGCAGACCTCCACCGTATGCTCCACCGTGTCCTCCGGGCGATCCACACAGTGGTGACACCCTGGCGTTTCCTCCCGCTTTATCCTGAACAAGAACCTCCCGAAACAACCGTGTCCGGTGAGGACCTGTGTCAGGCGGAAGGTTAGGGCGCAGTGGCGTGTCTCTAGCCACTCCTCAAAGAGGGGATTTATCGCCGCAATTGTGGCGTGCCCAGCACAGGGTTGGGACAATCGCACTCTCCATGCCGCTATGAGATCCCACCGGAGCTCTGTCCGCTGTACCGTGATTTCTCGCGGCAGCGGAGTTACGCCCCGGCGTTTTTCCTCCTCTCGCCACTCCCACATGTGGGCGAGGACTTTGGCCTCCACATGGATTTCAACCCCCTTAAAGGGATGTCCAAGTCTGTAGGTAGGTATTTCTTATGTTCAGTACAATATCACCTTAGGTCCTCACGTGTTGCAGGTGACAGGACATGCGGTGCGAGATCTCTGACCTCCGGTGTGTATGCGGTGTCTCTCCGAGACGGTACAGCACACCCATCATTCTGTTTATTGTTTAACAATTTGACCAATAAAACAAACAAGCCCAGTATCAAATATAGGTATATTTTTTAATTTATTTCTTAGTAAAGACAACGGAAGACACGACACTGCCTACTTTCCCGCCAAATTTGAATTGAGGTGTCGGTATCACTCGCTTGAGTTTCATTTTTTCTGAGAAATGTTTCAATAACTCCTCTTCAGTCCAGTTGCATGATGTTATGATGAATATACCTGAAAGATAGAAATATTATATATTAATTATGGATGACTTGCTTTTGCCCGTGTGGAGGTCGGATCCATCCCACAGAAATGGTCTTAGTTTATCTTTTTGTGACTTCAAGTGACAGCTATGTGAACAGAACCCAGCAATGCTTAGATATGTAAGCTGTCACGCTCTTTATGCCTGGAGGCTTTTATTTGGGTAGTAAGTTCTTTTTATTTGGATAGTAGGTTTTTTTTAAATTTACATTTTAATGAATTATTTTTTAGATTGAGTACGTAGTTTTTATTATATTTGTTGGTTTATTGGCGTGGCTAGCTGACATATTATGGCAAATAATTTAATTTTATGTTCTGGTCTTGTAGTGTTAATTACCGAACATAGGTACCTAGTATTGTATACAATCAAGTTTTTTTTTTTAAATTGAACAGACAGCTGTGCTGCTGGGGAGTTTGTTGCGCTACTTCTTCTTCCCAGCGAAAGCACTAGGAAGTGGTGAACGGCGGGCGTTTTTGAGGGACTGTCTTTTATAATTTTGACGTTCAACAAGTGCTGATTCTCAGCCTGATTTGAATAAAATATGACTTTTGATTTTGATTTGATTTTGAGAAACGTAATATCGTTATAAAAAAGTATCTTATGTCCTAACCTAACCCAGCACACAAATTGTGTCATACATTATCAACCGCAATCTGAATAATTTTGAAGGATATCACTAATCCATTGCTGCATTTGTTCGAAAAAATTGTCTGCTCAACAACGTAAATAACGCAATGAATGTTGTTGAACTGTCAAAATGAAAGCTTTTGCTACTATTAGTGTGTTACGCCATTACCCCGCTCGGCGCATCGTTAACTTTGTTTTTGGTATAAATTTATCCCAACCACGGAGCCCTACATTGTGCGTGGCGACATGCACTTTGCCCTTTATACCCTATAGTCTAGAATCCAGATAGTTTCCTACCTTCTTCATCCAACATATCTACAACTTGCTGGATATATTTCTCTCTGCACTTCTTCGGGTCCTCAGGGTTGAGTCCTATAGCATCGTACGTACCCTTGTCGTGTACTATACCAAATTTACCTAGCTCCTTCACGCAGTCTCGTGTTATATCGAACACCTGGAAAATAAAAAGAATATATTTTTATTAAAATAGGGTTCCAATAAGAAATCTGTAAAATATTACGTATTAAAAATTAAACGAAAAAAAAAACTTTAAAAAAACAAGCTTTTATTACTTATTAATAAAAAGAACTAAAAAGTAAAAAATAATTTAAACCTGATAAGAAATAAATAAAAGCGTGTTACATTGTGCTCTAAATGTTCTTAAATGTTACATCAAAATGGAACTCGATGGGGTTATGTCGTTTAATTACCGAGTTCCTATGGCCATCTTCCAGGTCCATCATCAGACCCTCGTTACCATGTAGTATCAAAGTACTCGTTAAGACGAATTAAAAGAGCCAAAACTCGATGGGGTTGCGTGGTTTAATAACGGAGTTCCTATGGCCACCTTCCAGCTCCATCATCAGACCCTGGTTACCATGTAGTATCAAAGTACTCGTCAAGACGAATCATACGAGCCCAAACTCGATGGGGTTGCGTCGTTTAATTACGGAGCTCCTATGGCCACCTTCCAGCTCCATCATCAGATCAGCTCTATGTCATAATAATATTGCATTGTCATCCGATTTATACATGCATACAAAATTTCAGCTCAATTGGAAACCGGGAAGTGGATCAAATTTAACTTGCAAGATATGATTACAGACCGACAGACAGCGGGACAGGTGAAACTAAATAAAAGCTTTTAAAAAAAAACCATTACAATGCCTGAATTTGTCAAAGGTATAGGCAGAAGTTTAAAGCATACCCTCATTTAGCTAGCTATATTTAAGTCCCATTCAGTAAGGGGACTAAGGGGTGAGTCCATTGATATAGTAACCAGGTACAAATCATTTTTTCATTATGATCCTGTGTTTTCCCGCTGCAGGGCAAATACCTCCCTTCCCTATTTCCACTTTTCCCGGTCTACTGCGATTGTGGGCCAATCCTGTAAGAAGGAATCTCGTTCTGGGCCTTTTTTTTTGGGTGGGAAATCATCAAATGACCTCTCCCGCTCTGGGCTGAGCGGAAGGGCGTGTCAGACTTTTACTGACTAAAACCCACCCGTGTTCCTTCAGTTGCCTGTGCCAGGGGCCACGGTATCTCTTTCGAACAACGCGCTCCGCCTCCTCCTTCACGAGCATTACTGCTTCGCAGAAGGAGGTGACGGCCACCCATGCATTTCGTTCTGGGCCTGCCGCGCGGTCGTGTTCTGCCATTTGGGATCCACTGGCTTTTGCATATTGCTGCTCCGACATGCGACAGAAATGGCCGGCCCAGTTCCACTTAGGCCCAGCAGCTGTGCGGCCAGCGTCTGCTATTTGTGTTTTGAAACGAAGATCTTAATGCGATCTGTGAGTTTGACACCTAGTATACTTAGTTCGACTTTATACATTTAAAATTGGGTCTTTTTACCTTGAAACGCACCCACGATACAGGAGAAATTCCTAGTGTCCAACGTTTAAATTAAAAAACAAAGAAAAAAATAATAATAAAATTTAATTTTCTTAGGCTCAATCGGCGGTAAGTATGGCATAATAAATAATTTAAAAATACCTATATTAAAAATTACTGAAATCGATTCAGTAGTCTGAATTATGAACAAAATACTTCCAGGACTCGCGTTTGTTCTGTTACACCTTGTACAAATTCGCATACCTTATACTTGATATGAGGAAACTCAGTCTTGGACACTTTCTCAGCAAGAGTTATGGCTTCCTGACAGTAATCGACGCCGAGGAGGTTTGTGAACCCTTCTCTGGCTAACTCTGATAATGTGTATCCATTGCCGCAACCTGGAAATTGACATGAATTCAATATTATTAATCACAATAAGCAACAGGGTTACTCCCTATTACCTATGCTAATTTTACATTATATTTTTATTGTTGCAATGTTCAATTTTGCCATTTGACATTTTTGAAGTGAAAACTTCTTTAGCGGCGTTGTGCACTTTTGTTGTGATGGGTAAAAAATATTAAACTCGCGTCAGGACACGTGACCTGATCGAAAATTCGTAAGACGGAGCTCGCGGCAGGACACGTGACTTGATCGAAAATTCGTAAGACGGAGGGAGAGTAGACCGCATTCCAAAATATCAAAAATGCACAACGTTAATATTAAAGTTTTTTCACTTCTTCCGGCACTCCCGGAGTGCAACCCATATTTTTTTTTTTTATTCACTAAATATTGGACTAAATGATATATATGTCATCTCATCTGCCAAGCCTATTCCCAACTATATTGGGATCGGCTTCCATTTCTACACTGATTTATTTAGAATGTAATTTTTATAATTGATCACTGTACTTAGTAAGTTTTTATGGCTAAAACTCTATTTTAAAAAACTCGAATTTCTAGTGAGGCTGGCAAAAAAATTGTAAGTAGATTTTTATCTAAACAGTGTAGCGGTATCTACAACGCCACATGCGAACAACGCGTCATTCTGACGTCACGCAAATCCTGCATCTCGCAAGCAGAGTTTACCGCGCAATTAGCATACATACAAAGTTCCCCACATCAGTCATTGGGCAATTGCCCGCCAGACACAACACCTGTCTAGTCGGAGGATTCTCCCTTTTATAGAGTATGACTGAGTGAACTTTACACCCTGTTCCTCATACCTCTAAACAGCACCTGCACATCCTCACCTAAATCGATAACAGCAGTATCTTTTTCAGCACCACAGTTGCAGATCCAGTCAATCACCCGGTTAGCGCTGTCTTCACCAAACCACACGTCTCCTGGGTCTCCATGTTCGACGAAGTTCTCTATCTCTTTTGTGTAAGCCTTCTGCCAGTAGTCTTGTGTACCGAGCTCTGATGGGTCCAGCTCTGGGTCGTCCATTGGTCTGAAATGTGGGAGAGAATAGTTAGGTAACGATCAGCTCAGCCTATTGTAATCCACAGCTCGATATAAGCCTCTCCCAGGCTGTGACACAACACCCTGTCCTCTGCCTTTCGCATGCATTTATATTTTATTTTAATTTAATTTAATTTTATTTGATAGAAATAACAAACAGCAGTATATTACATAGTAGACACACAATATAAAAACTTATAAGAATAAAAGTAACAAATACACTACTCAAGACGTTATCCACAGATTACTATACAGAATAGCTAGCTGTTAGCAGAACAAATTGAAAAGCACTTATTAGCTAATTACCAGGGTTATGATTTCTTAAAATAGTCGTAATTTCACTCTTAAATTATATAGCTTTGCTGAGAAACATATATCAGTAGAGCCAAACTGTTTATTATATTAGCTTAGAATTAAATTTTAAAGTAAAACATTTGGCAGCTTATTTAAAGCTTTTATTCCGTTTTGATGAAGAAGTTGAAGGCGGGCGTTTTGAGGACTGTCTTATGTAATTTTGATGCTCGAAAAGTGCTGATTCTCAGCCTATTTTGAATAAATGACTTTTAATTTGATTTGATATGTGGTTTTGTATTGTTTTAAAAGTAGTTTAGCGGTGGTCTACGTCCAGTCCAGCAGTATGTATACTAGTAATATATTTGCTGACACTTTATTAAAAACTCAAAGGATTTGTTTCACAGGCACTTTTGATTTGTCAAGGGGTTGTCAGTCAGAAAGATGAAGTTAGTTGAGCATTCCATAGCTTAATAGGATCTTAATGAGAAGAACGACCAAGAAATTATTTTCTAAGAAATATTCACTGGAAATATCAATGTAATTTTGAATGTCGTATGTCAGCTTATGTTATTATAAAATGCTAAAAGATAAACTGTAAGATACACCTCGGATGAAGACAACTTATAGAATAGCAAGTAATATAAAAAATCGAGTGAATTTGGGTTGATTTTATGCTAAAAAAGATTTATTTTGTTTTTGATAGAGGTTAGGTTATTTTGCATTGAACATTAACAAATACTACAAAAATGTATTGATTACATCTCTTAAAACTATAATTAAATTAAAAATGTTAACGCATACCTGTTTTTTGTAAGATAATTTAGAATAAATTGGAAAAAAGTACTATTATTTTGACAAATCTGAGTATATTGTGGTCAATATTGTGTTAAAGTTTAGTTGTCACTTGTCAGTGTCATAAGTCATTTGATATAAAGTGCGTTCGGTTCATTGACAAAAAGGTTAAGATGAGAAAATTCAAACCAAAATAAACCCAATATAAATCCGTTTAATGTTCAAATAACTATAATCTAATATAACAACAGAAGGGACACTAGATACAAGTACATTTACAAATAGCTTTTCGTTTATAATAATAGTATTTATTAACTTCTTGCGAATGAGAAATGCTAATTAAATAGTTGTGGCCCAATTTACATTATAATGACCCGCCATTTCTTTCATATTCATTTGCAAAACAGCACCCTAATTGCGTAACAAACATTCAATCACAATCTAGGGTTTTGAAGGGAATTCCTAATCCATTGCATCAGGTTTGAAAAATTCGTTTGCTCCACAACGTAAATTACGGTTGAACTGTCAAAATGAAACATATTATGATCAATTGTCATTTTATGTGTGTTACGCGATAACCAGGCTAACTTTTGGCACAGCTCATATAAAGTAACTTAGCAAAACAATGTTTGCGATGCCGCAACACATGTCACTTTAAAGCTAAATTGTGTTTTTTAGGAGCATTAAATAAACCTTCAATAGTCAAAGGTAAATACTTCATAACTACCCACAATATATTAGATTTAACTACAATATTTCGAAGAAGTGTATCATCAAATCCGTGAAGCCACGTAGTCGGGCTGAAAAAAAGAAATATTTCATTAGTTTATTTTGTAACTAGCTATGGCTATGGTTAAAGGCTTTGCCCGCATGCGGACAAAAAGTAGTCTATGTAATTTGCCAAGACGCCATCTATCTCCTTGTCAAATTTTATCGAAATCCGTTCAGTGGTTTAGGCGTGAAAAGGTAACATATAGACACGAATTACTTTCGAATTTATAATATTAGTATGGATACTAAAGTTGTCAAAAAATAAAAGGCCCGTTTTGACATTGACAGTTCTAGTAGTTAATAAAGATCAATTTGTCAAACCGCATTTTTTATCAGAGAAAACATATCTGACGATTGAAAAATCGGCCCTAAGGCTCATTTACGGGCAACAAAAGGTTGGGATGGGGGAAACCCTGTGACATATGACGATAACGTGGCGCCGTGGCGTGGTGACGTAACTAGCTTCTGTCCGCGACTACATCAGCGTGAAATTTATTATTCCCCCGACCCACCACGTCGCATCGCGTCGCCTGCCGCCACTTTTACTTCGTTATCGTTCTTCCTGACTTTTGTTCTGTTTGCTCGGCTAATAAGGCCCCTAGCGTGATTTTAAATAGTCTACAGCCTTCCTTAAGAATTGGACTTCTAAAATCAAAAATATTGTTTCAAATCCAACTGGTTTTACCAGAGATAAGCGCGTTCAAACAAACAAACAAACTCTTCAGCTTGATTAATAGTATAGATACGGAATACTTACCGAAACAAACCAATAAGAATCCGGTCTGAATATGAGTCGAGATATGAACCCCATTTCAGATGCGGGCGCGATTGCATGCAAGTGAAGATGTCTGACGCTACGGAAAGGGGGCCAGTGGTACCCTAGACGAGCATCGGACAGCGTTAGATTATTTTTCGCTAACTGCTCGTGAGCAATCGACAGCATTTTTTCAACTGAAAGCAGATGCAGAAAAACATTTGAGTTTTTTGGCAAACTGAACTATAATGTGAATAAGCATTTAATTGATTTTCGATTATGTCAAACAAAATGTTTTAGTGGACCGCACCTTTAAAGATTTAAGTGTTGCCAGTTTTTCATGAAGAACATACCGCAAATTATGGGAAATACTAAATATTCTGTAAAGGCAAAACTTTTATAGACAACTCAACTTTAATAGAACATGGTTCATTTAACCAAAGGAAAAGCAGCTACTTCCACGAGTTCCATTGTCATGAAATCAAGATGACTTTTGTCACATTCAGCAGCTGAATATTGTATTAGAAATTGAATTCCAAAATAAAAATGCTATAAAAATAAATTCTATAGTATTGACATTAAGTATTATAATCTTAAGTAGATATTTCTTGCCAGATAGCACATACATAAAAAAAAACATAAACAAAATCGAGGAGATCGCGATGTCGAACCATGCCACCCCACTCACTATCAGATAAACTTGATAACAGTTTTCATCACTTTCTAAGCTAACTAGTAATTAGATTCTAGCTATAAAATCACTTACCAAGATCTTTATCAGTAGCCGTTAAGCATTTAACGTCGTCAATATGATGTTTAGGTATAATTAGGAGATGTAACTTGCTCGCAGGTTTAATATCAGGAAACACACAAATATCGTCATCTTCGTATATTATTTCCGTGGGTTCGAACTTGTTAACTATATTACAGAATATGCAAGATGACCTTTGGACAGTGGGCGCCGTCATTTTTGAATAAAATGCTGAGAAGTTCTGCGTTTTGGAGATCAAGTTTTACTTTCTTGCACTTTTGAACTGACTGAAGTGCATTCGGTTTATGTTGTCACTGTCAACTGTCTAATAGATTTTGACGTTTGTCGTTTTCTGCACTTGCGTGCGTTCATTTCACATCGATTCATGCCAATGAAATGAATAAATGATAAATGATTTTATTTTTGTAAGTAGGTTTGTACAAACACTTTTACACGTCAATCATATTTTAAAACTAGATGAGGTCAGCGTTTCCTATCTGACTACTCTGAGAAGAAAGGCCGAAACAAACTCAGAGGTCACAGTCTCTTTTAAAGTCCAGACATAATCTTGGTCAGATCATATGAAGACCATGCAGGTCGATGTCTGAGATGGTCTTTTGAGGAAAGAACCACACAGCGAAAGAAAATTAATGTTCATTCAATGGGCGTTTTTATAATTTTTAAAGTGACGATTTATCGTCAACCTCCACGGCATTACGACAACACAGGGAAAATGTATGGAAATATAGGACACGATAACTTTATAACGCACGTATTTTTATACATTTTACTTCATTCTTTGTGGACGTCGAGGATAATTTACGCCCATTGGCATTTTTAACAGAAACACCAACAGTCTTTACAAACATTACGACAGTATGTTACGAATGGGTAAGCAGAACTGCAGAAGCGGTCTTAAACATCTAAATAAGAACTTTCTTGATTTTTAATGGAATTATGGAAGGCGACTTTATTGATTTAGAAAAAGTTATGAATGTTATTTAACAAAAATACTTAAACCATGATTTCACAAAAAAATATGTAGGTACCTACATAAATATGTTGGGGTCGGCTTCCAGTCTAACCGGATGCAGCTGAATATCAGTATTTTACATGAAGCGACTGCCTATCTGACCTCCACAACAGCAACAGTCTTTACAAACATTACGACAGTATGTTACGAATGGGTAAGCAGAACTGCAGAAGCGGTCTTAAGCATCTAAATAAGAACTTTCTTGATTTTTAATGGAATTATGGAAGGCGATTTTATTGATTTAGAAAAAGTTATGAATGTTAAATAACAAAAATACTTAAGCCCTGATTTCACAAAAAAATATGTACCTATAATATGTTGGGGTCGGCTGCCAGTCTAACCGGATGCAGCTGAATATCAGTATTTTGCATGAAGCGACATGCCTATCTGACCTCCACAACCCAGTTACTGAGTAACACGATACCCCCTTTGTAAGACTAGTTATCAGTCTTTTGAAGACCCGTATCGGCTGTCAAATATCGACGAATGACAGCCGGAACCAGCGGCTTAACGTGCTTTCCGAGGCATAGAGAGGTCTCGATAAGAAAAAGAGATAAAAAAAAATAATGGCAGCCAAGGAGATAACTTAGCAAGGGTTTTAATTAAATTCCGAACTGGCTTGCAAACAGAGTTGTTTATATGAAGGTTGTCTGTAAAGTTGGTTTACGGACGATAGTTTAACTTGACAACGTCATAACAAAACATTGATGAAATGATTGCAAACGCGCATGCGTACAATGAGCGTAACGGGTCAATCTGTCATCTTTTTCGTGCATGCAGCCGGCGTTCATCGATTTATTAGACGTTTTCACGTCAAAAATAATACTTTAAAATAATGTTAAGACATTCCCCTTTATTCATAAAAGTTGCTTTAAAGTTAGGCAGTGATTAGCGACTGTTTAACCATGCATTTTTGACGTTGAAACGTTACATAACTTTAGTCATCGTTTATGAATAAAGCCCCAAAATGTGTTGTAGACTAAGTACACCGGAAGTCCGGAATCTAAGAGTAGGTATATACTAATAATAAAGTTGAAGAGTTTATTTGTTTTTTTGCTTGTTTGTTAGAACGCTCTTAATCTCTGAAACTACCAGTCGGATTTGAAGAATTCTTTTTGCATTTGATAACTCAGTTCTTAACGAAGGCTATAGGTATATTACACAACACCCGTCTGGTCGGAGGATCCTCCCTTTTCAATGGAGGAACAGGGTGTAAAGTTCACTCATCCTCCATAGAAAAGGGAGGATCCTCCGACCAGACGGGTGTTGTGTCTGGCGGGCAATTGTCCAACGATTGATATTGGGAAATTGTATCTATGCTAATAGCACGGTAAACTCTGCTTGCGAGATGCAGGATTTGCGTGACGTCAGTATGACGCGTTGTTCGCATGTGGCGTTGTAGATACCGCTACAAACATCTCGCTACCCTCTTAGGAGCCGAGCAAAAACAAAAAAAAAACACAAAGAATGCTAAACGAAAACAAAGTAATAGTGCAAACAAGCGATGCGATGTGAACGGGGATGGATGGGAAAACAAGAAAAATCCACGCGGACAACGTCGCGGGCAGAAGCTAGACTAGTATATTATAAGTAGGTACGCATGTTTGTCATTAATATTCAAACAAGTGACGTCGTAATAATTAATAACCGTGAAAAATGTGCACAACTGCGATATACAAATATTTTTTTTGTTCAAAAACGTGTGTAGATAGATAGGTACTTAGGTGTTTTTAAATTAAATAGGTAGGTTTTCGCGTTTCAATGTGCAGACGCCAGCAGGTCAACCAGACGCGGTTCGAGGGGGGCTCGTGGGGGTCATGACCCCCGCCCCCCAAAATCATTCAAGCTGTCGAGAATCTACATAATTTACTTGCCTTACTAACTTACTACTTGGTGAGCCCCCCCCCAAAATCATGGGCTGCGACCTCGTCTGAGGCCAAGCTACCCGAAACTGTCAATTTTCCCAATCAACCTTTAACCTTAATGCTTTAAAGTTGAAAATCTTTTAAAGAATTTTGACAGATTGTAGCAGCTTGATGTGCTGGCGTCTGTACGAAGGTTAATGGCTTTATTTGTAAACAGTTTATAGGTAGGTAGGTACTTTAATACATATACAGAGTTTTAAAAGACCCATCACATAGCCGTCAACACTCCATCCGTGAAAAACGATTTTCAAAAAAAAAAAACAACCGGCTTCCAAAAAAGACACTACAAAGTGAAAAATAACTTTAATTTCGGAAGTCGGTGTCGTTGGGTTCGCATTTTCTTTCTTTGCCACCGACTTTGGTTTTTTTTTTTTTTTTTGTAAAAAAGTTTTTTATTCTTCGGGCTATGTCGGCGACTTTGGTACTGCTGCGGGTCTCCTCATTTCTGGTTCGATCACGCAGGGAAACTCCAAGCATAGCCCTCTCCATTGCCCTTAGGATGAATTTAAGCCTTCTAATAAGGCCCATTGTGAGCGACCACGTTTCAGTGCCATAGGTCATCACTGGTCATTATAGTAAACATAGTATTCTCGAACCCATACTTACGTATATTCAAATGTTATTTGTTTCAAATTGTTGTTATTTCAAGTTAAACAAATATCAACTTTATGGTTATAGTAATTAGGTTGATTTCAGAGTGACTAGCACTATTGGAAAAGTTATAAAAATGTTTGAAGTTGTAGCGTAAAATGAACTTTATTGTGTAGGAATTAAAGTTATTTTTCCTCATATTTGTTTACATTTTTGGCGAATATGTCGTAATTTTATTTTAATGTGCCTATTAGGTACCTATGAAAAAAGTATTTTCAGAAAGTTGCAATCGATATTCCACGAGAAAATTGCCTTTGAATGTCCTTAGTTTCATATGAAAGCTGTTCTGTCTGTTCATACTAAAGGTAACGAACGTCATGAAAAGCATTTTCACCAATATTTGACATAACGGTGTCAAAAAGCGCTATGTATTTGGACAGTTGTTATTGTATGACCGTTCACCGCTCTCTTTGTTAATAAAGAGTTAAAAAAAATGTATGTATAACATGCGGCTTACATTCGAAATATACACACACAACACGGCTAAGAATTCCTTCACATCGAAGAACATGATGTTATACTAGCTACGCCCCGCGGTTTATCCAGCATAAGTTTTGATCCCGTGGGAATATCGGGATAAATATTATCCTATATGTTAATTCTGGTTATAAACCATCTGTGTGCCAAATTTCATCCAAATACGTTCAGTAGTTTTTGCGTGAAAGAGTAACAAACATCCATCCGTCGATCCATCCACACAAACCTTTACCTTTTTTTAATATTAGTACCTAGGAAGTATAGCTTTATCACAGCAATTAAAATTTTCAACAATATTCCAAAAGAAATAAGGGAACTCCCCCTAAAACGCTTCAAATCAAAACCACACAAATGGCTTATAGTTATTGTTTTTATAGTGCTTTTGATGAAAAAATAGCAGATAAATACAAGATATGAGACTTAGATTTAACTATATTACTTTATATATTTATTATTCATACGTGATACTTAAATAGATGCGAATCCCTAATAACTAAAGTTGTCAGAAAATTTTAACAAATTAATAATAATAATAATATCCCTGGACATTTCACACAACACCATTTGTCCCAAGCTAAGCAACCTAATGCTTGTGTTATGGTAACAAGATGGCTGATAAACTACTTATATACAATTTTTTTTTTTTGTAAATTCATACATATTATATATAGAAAAACACCCAGACTCGGAACAAATACATGTAGGTCATACAAATATTTGTTCCGTGCGGGAATCGAACCCGCGACACGCAGCGCAGCAGTCAATCGCTTAACCACTGCGCCAACCGTGTCGTCAATTTTAATGTGTTAAGGATTGATTTTTCCAACGCCAGATAATTTTATCCGAGGCATAACTTTGAATTTTTGACAGTTCTTCCTGCAAAATCTGTCAGACGTCAACTTTATTCCGAATAAAAATTATCTGTCGATTGAAAAATCAGCTCTAGATCTGTTAAATAACATGTTTAAATATTTGTATGCCAGTCCATGGCGAAACTTGTAAGCTTTCTTAGGAAACAGTAGCTTATGCGAATACACCGACAAAACAAATTTGTTTCACACTGTTTCGAGATTAGTTTAATTAAGGGGAATGCACTAGTTCAAAGGAGATTGAAGTTTTTTATATGGAGCCTGGCAAAATCAAAAATCAAAATGGCGGACAGGTAGCTATGCCAAGGACCTTCAACGCCCTTTTCTTACGTTTTTTTACAATTTGCAGGTGAGTGTTAAATTGTATGTTGAACAAAATATGATTCGCGAGCGTAACAAGTATGTCATTTCAGAATTATTTAAATCATTAAAATGAGCAATGGTGGCCCATGGTAAGGAGGTAAGGACGACTTGCGAGTTGTAGATCGTAGGTTCGAGCCCAGACAGGCGCTTTACTTTGTGTAAATTATTTCCTCACCACTGCCAGTCAACACAGTTTTCTCAAAAAAAAAAAACTGGCATGTCCTAGAAGCAAAAATTCTAAGACATGTGACATCTACCAACCTACACTGGGCCCGTGTGGTGGATTACACACAGCCCACTTCCTCTCACAAACAGGTGTCCCAGCAGTGGGAAGATTATAGGCTGATTATGGAATCATAGCTTCTGAGGGAACCCTAACCGTCTAATTACAAAACGAAACCTAACTTTAGTTCTAGCCTAAACTACATAATTATTGAGCCAGTACTTGTATTTCGAACTTTATTTCGATTTAGGCAAAGTTTCTTAATACTAAAATGACATCTTAGCACCGAACTAAGCTGTCATTTTTGTATAAAGAACTGCATTTCTCTATCAGTAGGGTTCTTAATTCAATAACTGGGTTAGTGGTTTAAACCTGATCGAAAGGGAAACCTTATTTTGTAATAAGGGGGTATAAGTTCATATAATCCTATTGATTGATACTTCATGAAATAGTCATTCAACATTCATCCTGACACTGACTTGCAAATTTCAAATAATCTTTCAAATAATAAAGTACAGAACCGGTTGAAGTGGAGGTGAGTGAACGCTTCCCCCTTAACAGAGAATGAATTATTAATTTATTTATTCAATATTGTATGTACTATGTACGTGTTTGCAGTCCCCATTGGTTAATAATTAATTATATTGAAACAATATGGTAGACTTGAAATAAATTAAAGGTTATGTTATGTTAGAAAACTAGCTTTTGTCCCCGGTTCGCCCGCGTACCACCAAGAATTATAGACCGATCACGTGTTTGTCGAAGGTTTATTTCTTACATAAATTTTGAGAGCGCTCGTCTGCCTCTCAAAGTGGATGTAGGAATGGGTCCCGCGGTACTAAGGAGCTACTCCACATAGACATGGGCATTAGCCAACTGGTTCGTCGATCCCGCAAGGAAAATTTAATACTTATGTTTCAAACTTTATAAACTTATTTTTTCACGGCTATAGGTCATTGTTGACGTGTATAACTGTCCATAGAACCTCTCGATCTCACTCAACAGTTCAGGTTTGGCGGAAACGATCCTGCCATTATTCGGTCTTCAGTTTCGTAAGCTGGCTCTGCCCAATAGACAGATCTCTAGCAAAGATCTTGGAGCCTTTATTCCGCTCGAAGAATTGCCAAACTTAAGTGGCAGTGGGCAGGGCACATTGCTCGCAGAACAGATGGCCGATGGGGCCGAAAGGTTCTGGAGTGGCGACCGCGTACCGGAAGCTGAACTGTCCTTTTCTTAATGAAATAGGTACTCGTAGAAAGAAAAAGATGCACTGAACTTAAATTTAGTTTAGTTTGTGAACAAGAGAATCGGCGCCATTGCTAATTCATTGCTTTATATGTTCGAAACACCTCCGCCCCGCCCGGTTGTTCTCGTGGTCGCAAACGCGACTGCTGAGCGTCGGGTCCTGGGTACGATTCCCGGGTCGGGCAAAGTGTTATTGAGTTTTTCCATTAGGAATTTCTTAGTTATAGCTCGGAAGTTGGCGGTGCTTCGGAAAGCATGTGAAGCCGTTGGTCCTGCGCCTGATCTCTCTCCGGTCGTGCAGGTTATGGTATAAGTTTGCACACAGGTATACCAGCAGTGCGATTCTGTGACCATCTCACCGTGAAAACTCAGGTGAAGTGAGCGTGGAGTGAGCTGTCATTCCAACTAATGCTAGGGATTGACACTATTGACAGCTCACTCTAAGCTCACTTCACCTAACTTTTCACGGTGAGATTTTAACAGAATCGATCGGCTGTTATCCAAATACGTTTATCTGTTTTTGCGCGATTTAGTAACAAACATCCGCACTTTCGTGTTTATAATACATAGTGTAGACATATGATTAAGAATGTTGTTTGGGTGCGAACATACGTCATTCGATGGCAAGGTTGTGGGTGTTTGTACTTGAATCATCGTCATTAGAAGAAAATTATCATTTATTTGGCACAACAAACAAAGAAAAAAAAAACGAAAAGTTGTGTGGATATCGGTTGTCATGATGGGCATTTGTTACGCGGAGGAATGAGGAAAATGTCGTGAGGAAAGTTTTGAGTATGAATTTCGATGGCTATAAGAGTAGGGGAAGACCAAAGAAACGATGGATGAACTGTGTGAAAGATGATATGGTTAGAAAGGGGGTGACTGTGGAGATGGCGGCTAGCTGCTGCCAGCACCTGCCTCGCTCCTACCTGCTCAGCTCCAACTGGATCTCCACCTCAGCCTCCTCAACTCACCTATCATCATCATCAATACACCCCACCTCCACATACTATTACACACCACTGCCATACCATCTCCATCCTATCTTGTAAATAAAATCTTTAATGGTTTCCTACCTTCCTTTAATTAATTTCATCACCTCTGGGTTTATTAGTCAAGTTTTTCTTGTCGTTATACGACATTTTGTATGGAAGAAAAAGACATGTTGCGCCGACACCAAGTAAATTGGGATAAGGGCAGGGAAGGATGATGAAAGAAAGAAAAAATATCAAGCCTGCCTTTTCACAATTATTGTAGTCGGTTTGCAGTCTAACCGGATGCAGTTGAATACCAGTATTTTACATGGAGTGACTGATGACCTCCACAGTCCAGGGGGTTTACTCCGAAGTGCAAAGTGCGAACGTTCGGATCGGACCGACAGATGGCCGAACCGAATATTATTGAAAAATGCGAAAAAAGTTCGGATCGGCTCAGTTGGGTCGGGACCATAGTCAATATTCGGAATCGGAATAGTGTAGGAGTGTAGGATCGGGACGGACCGAACCAAATAGTAACTTCGTAGCAGGAAACGGCCGAACATTCAGCCGATACTACTTCGGAGTAGACACCCAGTTACGTACACAATATTAAAGGGTATTGTGTACGTAACTGGACTGTGGAGGTAATATAAGATTGGTTTTCAGATTTCTGACGACCTGTAACAACTGTCGATCTATGAATGACAGCCAGGACCAACAGCTAGACGTGCTTTCCGAGGCACGGTGCACTAAATAAGAATTTTAATGTGCCTTTGCCAGACAACTAATAGTGACTGACGATGGTTTTGATCATCATATAACATCCGGTGAACATCATAGTTTCATTTTGACAGTTCATCAACATTCGTTGCGTTATTTACGTTGTTGAGTGGACAAATTTTTCGAACATATGGAGCAATATATCCTTCAAAATGATTCAGATTCTGATTGCAAGAGTTACACAATATGCTGGTACGTACTTTTGACGGGCCTATATTGTCCTCTAATACCTATTAAAAGTGTTATTTTAAAACATTGTAACATAACATAATATCACGCCTCGTAATCTGCGAAGGGTTGGGCAGAGATGTACCTATAGTACCCACATTTCGCACGTTATGTTTAAGTTCTACGTCATAGGGCCAGCCTATTGCTATCCACCGGGCACAGATCCAGATTCCGGGTTCCTATTGGGGAATTCCAGATAGAAAACACCACTGTTTCTCTCTGCATCACCCAAGGGTTGAGTGGTAGAAAATGCCTCTGGCAATAAGTCCGCCTCTGTACATTTGTATGCTTAAAGTATTAACTAAATAAATAAATAAAAACCCGGATCCCCGAAATTAGAATCCGTATAGGATCACGTTGTCTGTCTGGCTGTCAGTCTGTCAAAACCCTTTTTCTCAGGAACGCGTTAAGGTATCAAGTTGAAATTAATATCAAATAGGAAGATTGTCACGGTCTCTTTAGAGTTATAAAAAATTCAAGCTTCTGAGTCAACGCAATAAAAAATAGGGCCATTTATGCGACATATTTTGATACTCGCAAATAAATCAAAACCTATAGGGTAGGTACTTCCCGTTGACCTACAAATTGATTACAAAATTTCATGATGATGAGCACGTTTCTTTAATTTAATTTTTATATTGTGGTAGTGAGTACACACTGTGTAACGGGCATTGATGATTTTAATATGGAGCCTGGCTGACCTACCGGTCCGACATTATGTTTTTTTTTTTTTCAAAATGGCTGCCACTTTGATTATTTCAAACATTGCAACAGATGTAGGCAAGTTCATAAAATATGGAGGCGGAGGCGTGATGTCGGAGGCGTGACGCTTTATGGTGCTCAGTCTTATTATGTTTTCTATTTGCATAGATGTCAGCTATCTATTTATATAGATTTCAAGAGTGGCCGCAAATCCTCATGCACTTCCTCCATCGTGGCGGAAATGTCGGAGGGTACTCTTATCGGCTAAAACCACCGCGGTGTTCCACCTCTGCCTACGGCCGGGGTGCGGGATTCGCATAAGCATTCACCGCTCCCCCGACAGGCCTTGACCCGCTGTTCCTCAGCGGGTCCCACCTCCCCGTGCGGCCATTTCCACAATGGTCGCACGCACTCTCGAGTGGTGCGCGTGGAACACTGCGGCGCCAACTCGGGCCTGTCTGGTCGGATGACGGACGCACCTAGTTCGACGCCCGCAGGCCATCAGAGGTCGCAGATCGTTTTGCACCCTGCTCGGGCGCCCGGTGCATCTGCGGGAGGGGAGAGAGGATGCGGCTTCTCTCTCCCGCTCGGCTGCCTCCTTTGCAGACATGACATCCTCGCAATAGGAGGCAATCCCGTCCCATGCGCTCCCGCTCTCGACCATCGATTGAACGACGGCCGGGAGCAAGAGATCGCTCCCGCCTATTGCCACGATGAGGTCACGTCGCCCAAGCTGGGCACTCGTCTAACGTGTGCTGCGCCGTATCCTTTTTTTTTTTTTTGGATGGGAAATCGTTAAATGACCCCGTGAGTGTCAGACTCTTACTGACTAAAACCCACCCGTGTTCCTTCCTTAGCCCTTTCTGTTCCAGGGCAGCGGTAACCCTTTCGGATGATCCCGCCGCCCTGGCAGGCTTCGGCCCTATCAGGCCCCGTCCTCTGCGCCGTATCCTCAAGGCAAGCCTCACGCGGTGACACACCGGTGTCTGCTCCCGACCTATACGACACAGGTACTTCCCAAAGCAGCCGTGGCCAGAGAGTACCTGCGTCAGCCGGAAGCTTCAAAGCCCTGTCAAGCGTCTACGTATTACGGTTCATGTTGGGTTACGAACTTACGATGCACAAGTGACATTATACCTAAGAATAGTAAAGGACGGAAAATACATGCATTAAACAAAAGAATTTCTTGAAAAACAAAACGGTATTATTTTCATACAATTCGAATACAAAAGAGCCCATATATTAACCTCTTACAAAACTGTACGAAAAATCAATAAGAATTACAAAACATGATGTATACATAAAGTAATTCAAATTGGAGTAATTTCGACTATATTTCATGTGTTGTGTTGATACAGCTTGCTTTTAGACAAATAATTTTGTCAGGTCTTACGTCGCGATGTATATATAAAACTGATTGCGCATTTAATTTAGTAAATCATTTCCAAAATGAAGTGGTTAGCTGTTTTACTGGTCGTGGTAAGTGCAAAATATATATTCTTAATTAATTGCTACACGTTTTTGGGTGCATAATGCATTCAAATAGCTTCCACGAAGTGCGATACCTCAATCTCCCTAGCCTTTTTGTATGTTAGAGTCAGCTTCTAGTCTAACCGGATGCAGTTGAATACTAGTATTTTATATGGAGGGAGACCTCCCTTACTATTACCGAATGTATCTGGTCACCCTCGTAGCTTTTTGACAAATCCCGATAGACTATTTCACTAAGGTTGTTCGAAACGCACTGTCAAATAATATATTTTCGTTTTAAGACGTACAGTCAACAGCAAAAGTAGATGATCAAAATCAGAAATTTAATACTAATGAACGGAGTTTGCGTCAGAACTGTGTGGCGTCGAAGTGATTCAAAAGTATGTCAGACTCAGTGTCATACTTTTGAATCACTTCGACGCCACACAGTTCTGTCGCGAACTCCGTTAATTAGTATTGAATTTCTGATTTTGATCATCTACTTTTGCTGTTGACTGTACAAGTGACATTCAACCTTAGGGTGGTGAAGCCAAGGCATGTTTTTAATCGAACCACTATCTAATAATTGCCATTTTGCTTTCCTAAAAATATTATTGAACACGCTAATATATTAAATGCGTCACATTTTGTGAACCTCAAATAATTTCCATTTTGCTTTCCTAAAAATATAATTGAACACTCTAATATAATTAATGCCCCTCTTTTTGTGTTTTTGTGAACCTCATATAAAAATTCCCAGTTTGCTTTTCTAAAAATACCTACATAATATTAAAGTTGTCAAAAAATAAAAGGCCCGTTTTGACATTGACAGTTCTAGTAGTTAATAAAGATCAAATTCGCAAAATACGTATTCGCTTGTATTAAACTGTCAGGTGTCAGGAACGCATTCTCAAAATGTCAAAAGGGGCCTTTTATTGTTTGACAACTTTAAAAAAAAGAAAAGTTAAACAGAACGTCCTATACGAGGCCAAAAGGCCTCGTATCTCAGCATGATGCTGTGACATTTTACTACTTTTTTCTTTTTTAGTTAAACAATGTTCTTTTCTTCCTCAGGCGTTAGTGGCCATCGACAGTTTAACAGGTAAGACTCCTTTATTGGTGTTGCCAAGTTTTTTCACTAACGATTAATTTAGAGCAGAGTAGAGCAGTTGTGGCTCAGTGGTAACAGACGCGACTTACAAGTTGTAGGTCGTAGGTTCGAACCCAGACAGGCGCTTTACTTTGTGTAAATTATTTCATCACCACTGCTCTCTAAACGGTGAAGGAAAACATCTTGAGGAAACCAGCATGTCCTAGAACCAAAAAAAATTCGAAGACATGTGACGTCTACCAACTCGCACTGGGCCCGCGTGGTGAATTAAGGCTCCCTCCCTCTCACAGAGAGGAGGCCTGTGTCCCAGCACTGAGAATATTAAAGGCTGGTTATGTAATTTAGTGGAACCCCTCGTTGGTCTAGTGGTCGCAAGCCCTACTGCTGTGCATGAGGCCCTGGGTTCGATTTCCGGGTCGGGCAAAGTGTTAATGGGTTTTTCGATCAAGAATTTCTGATTAGCAGTCTTATAAATTCTTTGGATCATGTATTTTTTATAGGATACTAGGCCTTATAGCTAAAAAACATATTACATAAACATTTGACGGCACGTTTGGCGCAGTGGACCAGTGGTTAAGCGATTGACTGCTGCGCTGCTGCGCTGCGTGTCGCGGGTTCGAGTCCTGCACGGAACAAATATTTGTATGACCTACAAGTAGTTGTTGCGGGTCTGGCTGTTTGTATATGTGAGTTTAAATGTTAAAAAATCTTAGAGTGGGGCGTTTTCTAATAATAACAAAAAAAAATATACGAAAAAGGTTTCCATATAAATAGATCTACGAATAACAGCCGAGACCACCGGCTTTACGTGCTTCCGACGCACGGAGGGGTCTTCGTATGTAAAGGTGGTCACCCATCCACGGACCAACCGCGGCAGGCGTAGCTTAACCTGATCGATTTACCCAAGCGGCTGTTATTACTTAGTCACAAGCACATCTCACTTTTTTTCCCCTCACATTTTTTTCAATATATCGCCTTAATAATTTGTCTGTTTCATTGCACCCAAAAAACATTCAAACTTACCGTTCCAACGTCCACAGCTCTGAACCTGGGCCACCCACTAGGCACTTCAAAGGAACCTGGGAAAAGGAGAAGCAGCAGAACCGGCTTAGACGTTGGTGTCTCCAAGGAGGATGGCGTGAAGCTGACGAAGACGAATTCTCACGAGCAACACTCCCGGGAATCCAACCAGCAGCACAGCAAATCTAGAACAGCGAGTAAGTATTATTCTGTGTAACATTGAATTCAGATTCTTTCAGCCCTTACCCCAATTTATTTGTGACTCGCTTCCATCCGCATCTTCGCCCGCGTGGTATATCGATGAAAAGTTAACTTGTGGCGCCATCTATATCGCCACATGCGAACTACGCGTCACACTGACGTCATGCAAAATCCTGCATCGCGCAAGCAGAGTTTACCGCGCAACTAGCTTAAAAATCAAAATTCATTTATTCAAATTAGGCTGAGAATCAGCACTTTTCGAACGTCAAAATTACAAAAGACAGTCCTCCAAAACGCCCGCCCTTCACCACTTCCTAGTGCTTTCGCTGGGAAGAAGAAGTGACACAACAAATACATGACACCCGTCTGCATCTTAGGTATTTGTGTAACACACTATCAATCCTAATCTGAAACATTTTGAAGGACATTGCTAATCCATTGCTTAATTTTATCGTATTTTTTTTCTGCTCAACAACGTAAATTACGCAATTAACGTTGTTGAATTGTCAAAATGAAAGCAATTCCTATTGATAATGGGTTACTCAATTGTCACCCGACTGGTCGGAGGATCCTCCCTTTTCTATATAGGATAGTGAACTGTACACCCTGTTCCTCATACCACTATAAACTTTGTTCCCCGTTTCTTGCCCGTTCTTCTCCATAGGTACCTACGCTTTGGAATGGGCATCTAGCTTCATCTTTCTGATTGACCGACCCTTTGACAATTCAAAAGTGCCTGTAATTGGTTTATTTGAAATAAAGTTTGAGTTTGAACTTCGAAGAGGTGAATATAAATATAACACTTCTTTTGTTTCTCAGGCCACGACGGCAACCGCCAGAGTGAATTAGAAAGCCGTCGTTCTGAAGAGACTGCGAGAAACAGTGCACAGCAGGATTCCCAAAGTCTGAGTTTAGCAGGTCAGAAAGGTCTTCTCCAGAGCCGACATACTTCAAAAAGGAGTGGAGACGAGAGCAGGAACACTAAAGAGTTTAGAAGACAGCATTCTTCTATTCACGGTAATACTAATTGGGATTTTTAAGCCCTTGCAGTACAATGCTACAAGGATCTTTTCGCGCGTGGCCAAAATAGGAACTAATGCCGCCATCTTGTTTTGCCAATACACAATGACAGTGACAGTTTCACAGACAACAGAATGACATTTATTTTTTATATATTTATTAAAACTTTATGCACAAGTAAAAAAAACTGTACAATGGCAAACTTATATAATGCCTGAGGCATTTCCTACCAGGCAACTGTAGGGTTATGCAGAGACAAAATATGGCAGGTGCAACATACGGGATAAATAGACAGGAAATGACTATAAAATACAAGAACAGATACTAATACAAACACACATATTTAAACAAAATGAACTGTCAGGAGGCAAATATCGAAAGAGGAGAAAACGAATCCAGCAAATCAGCGCTGGGATGTTACGGCCAAATTCTGATGGATATGTTCACGACACACAGCACCACAACCATGACATTGACAGGGTTCTGTTAATGTCATTTAGCCACCAAAAGATCCTTGCATGTAACCATGTAACGGGGTGAATCAGGACGAAACATTAAAAGAGATTTTAACGTTGAAATAATATAGTTTGTTAGCCTACAAGGACATTAAATCGTTGATTATAAAACAGTAAACACATTTGGCTTCTCACAGAGGGGAGGCATTACCCACAAGTAAACCGCGCGTCGCTTCGTGAGTAAAAAATACTGTAACATCATCTACCTAGCCATTTCTCAACTATGTTGGGGTCGGCATCCAGTCTAACCGGATGCAGCTGAATACCAGTATTTTACATAGAGCGACTGCCTATCTGACCTCCACAACCCAGTTACTGGGTAATACGATACCCCTTGGTAAGACTGGTTGTCAGACTTTCGGGCTTCTGACGACCCGTAACTGTCAAAGATCCACGAATGACAGCCAGGACCTACCGGTTTAACGTGCTTTCCGAGGCACCGAAGGGTCTCGGTATGTAAAGATGGTCACCTATCAACAGACCGACTGCGGCAAGCGTAGCTTAACCTGATCGATCGACCTGTGCGACTGTTATTATTAAGCCACGGGTCCCATGTAGCACTGTATATTTAGTATTTTACAGGCTATTTTTGATGAAACGACTTCTTTCTTTCAGACAAAAACGGGGGCAACACCCGTGACGTTGATTCCGTAAACGAACAGGGCAGGAATCATCAGTCAAGGAGTTCTTATGATGAGGAGTCTTCTAGTGAATTTGGCTTAGGCAATGGAGGATTGACTAGCAGTCGGTCTGGATCTAAAACTGTTACGAACAGCGAGAGTGATAAAGGTTTTAATAGGAATCAACGCGTCGAAGAGGGTGAGTACCTACCTGCATTTGTTTATTGTATGTTGTTGAATCACTGACTTATACTCGTACAAGTACGCTGGACATCATACTATGGATGACAAAATGAAGACATTTGATTTTCGCCATTTTGGCGCTGATAGCAACGTGAGCGTCTGTGGAACTATTTTTCTTTTGATAACAAGTTTTACGAAATGCCGAATACTCTCATGATAAAAAAAAACTAAATATCTGGTAGTAAACACAAAATACACTAAAACGTCGTATTCCACGATTTAGATATAAATCATCACAGACAAAAACAACACGACGGCCAATTGCGGCAATGTGACAGTTTTAGTTCTTTAGACGCTCGTGCCGGCGCTTTGTATCGGCACAAAAAACAAAGTGTCCTTTCGTATAGTATATTTAGTCCAGCGTACTTGTTTATTAGAGGTCAGTGGGGTGATAGGACGGGTTGTTGAGGGAGACTTTAAAATAGTGTGTTATGCAATTTTATTAGGGTGCTGGCTGGATTTTCATAAAAAGCCCAACAATGTGCCAACGTTTCTAAATTTCAATTTTCCTCCTCCTCAGAAACCTCACAGCAAGGTGGAACTTCAGTACATCGGAAGTCCCAATCGAGCTCTAATGAGGAACATGAAGAATCGCAGGAGTCCAGCTCACATTCAGCTTACAGTGAGCAGGGCAAACGAGGGAGCGGACGTCAAGGTAAGCCTAAAAGTTTGAGTAATATACAAGGTGGCAGGGATGACGAGCAAACTGTAACATATGAACTCAGATACAGACCACAAATGCCCCCTAAAAATAGATCTCCTGTTTCATAGAAAAATGCAATGCGTTGAAATAGATCTCGGTATGGTTTCGTTGGATAGGGTCTCGCAATTTTAATCAAAAATAAGCTTTCGAAGCCAACGCCATCTACCTATAGAGCTTGATCTCAAACTTTTGGACATTTACAATAGTCACTATCCCCTTATTACAAAACGAGGTTTTTCTTTAGATCAGGATTAAATTACCGAGCTAGTTATTGAAATAAGTAACTGTACGTAACTGTTA
The DNA here is from genome assembly GCA_949629185.1 of Apamea crenata. Lineage (NCBI taxonomy): Eukaryota > Metazoa > Arthropoda > Insecta > Lepidoptera > Noctuidae > Apamea > Apamea crenata. The sequence goes on along the minus strand of OX451382.1, from coordinate 6,243,828 downwards.
AAGAAATGCAGTTCTTGATACAAAAAGGACAGCTTAGTTCGGTGCTAAGTTGTTATTTTAGTATTAAGAATGTACAGTCTTAAACTGTACATGTTTTGCTGACGCGGTGGCTTGCACCCGCAGTGCGTCACTTTATTACTTTATATAAACATACATATAGCCATAAATCAATGAGTGCAATTACTGCTACGCAGTGACAAACATTAGAGAAAGAAATCGTCAACATTTTTATTTGGAAACACTGTTTACACGTAATATACATTACGGAAACTAAGTGATCTTTTCTCTACGCGCTTCAACCTCAACGAGAACAACTCTGCAAGTGTACGAACCGTACAAAGAACTTTGCCTAAATCGAAATAAAGTTCGAAATACAAATACTGGCTGGCAAAGGTTTAGGATAGAACTAAAGTTATATTTCATTTTGTAATCAGATGGTATGGGTTCTTCATGAACAGCGCCCAGTATAGTGTATTGACTTATTTCTCCTCTTTTCAGGTCTCCTGAACGGTGGCAATCAAGACGGATCAGGTCAGTATAACATCAAAACAAGTAACATAAGACACACACCTATCTCCCATATACCAAGCCACGGTGCTCCTAGAAAGATTGTACATCACCACAACGGAGGCGTTGGAATTCACACTGGAAATCATGGTGGTTCCAGTGGTCATCCTGGACATTTAGGTAGTCATCCTGGAGGACATGTAAACAGGGTCTGGAACCATGGTCAAAATAATGAACAGCTGCTTAGAGGGGCTGGTCATCAGCATGCTAAACACATTATAAGTGGTACCGGAGGCCATCAGCAAGGTTCTAATTCTGCTGAGCACATAAATCATAATCATGGAACTGATACCTCAAATCAAGCGACGAATTCAGGAGAATATGTTAGAGGAACAGGTCCAAGTGAATCTGGATATGATATTACTAATGTAAACGAGGATCTCAGCCAAGTTCTTAGACAAGGAAGTAATCCTGATGAATTCTCAAGTGGTAATGAAAATCAAGGTGCTAATTCTGGACAGTATGTAAACAGAAATGTTGCTCATGGCTCTGGATATCAGGGTGCTGATGAATCCGGAAGTTTGAGTGAAGTTCTGAAGCGAAAATTCAACAAACCTCAATATATCGGTGGCCTAGGAAACCATGGTCATAAATATATAAACGGAATTCTAGTCCCTGCTGATCATATTAAATATATACCTGGAAATGGATACCATTCACATTCAAGCGAATATTTAAACAGACTCCTTAATCGTGGGCGGGGGGCAGCCAACTACCCTGTAAATGCAAACCAAGGACCTATTGCTGGCAAATACGTAAATAGAGATTTTGACCAAGTAGGACATAACCCTGAACAATATGCGATCGAAGATGAAAATAATTATCTCAGTATGGTCTTAAGTCAAGCACAAGAAATTTTGAAACACGGAGCTGGTGGATACAGTACCCCTGCTCATTACTATCCCGTTCCCAGCAACAGAGGGCCTGTATATGTAACTCCTGATTCTGAAATAAGGTTTTATGATGCCGCGACTGGTTCTTATATGGCTAATCCTTCATCAGCTGCAGTTGCAGTTGATGATGGCAGTTACGGAGAAATTGGATACGTCATTCCTACAGGAATCGTTCCAGAATTGAATAGTTATCCACATGGACACAGCCGTCGACCTGGATACTACAGACATGGCGGTTTCGGCACAGGACTAAGCTATATACCCGACACTGATGGAACAAGTCCAACTACAATATTTGGTAGGAATCCAGGTTTCAATCGTGTCGTCCCGGTTAGTACAATTCCAGTAGACAATGTTCCCAATAACGATGATATTGAAGTGTTAATTGACAAAACGTTGAAATTTGTGCCTCTTAGACCATTATCACCTTTGACACCGATTGATGATGACTATGAAGGAACTAGTGGAGATGCTGCTGATATCATAATAGATACAGAATTTTTATCAAGACATGACACTAAGACACCCGGAAATGTTGGCACTATAACTGTTATCAATAAACATTTAACAGGCAAACACCCCGCAACTAACCCAGATAGTGACAATGGTGGTAATAGTAGAAATATCAATGAAGATATTGTAGATAACACTGGGCTACCTAAAAACACTAACAAACATGGAAAGGATAACGGAGGAATAGATAACACTTCGACTACAGCTACAAAAATGCCTGGAAATAATGATGGGTCAGACGTTAGTGGTAATGGGCCTAAAAAACCTGGTAAAACCATAGTGATTGATAAAACTAAAGTGATTAAAAAACCTGATGAAGATGAGAAAAAAACAGACAATAATAGTAAAACAGTTGATAACATACATAAAGATTTGGGAAAAGGTGACGGCTCTGACACCACTGGAAAAGATAAGGATGGAACAACCAAAGACGACAAACCAATTGTGATCGACATATCTACGATGATTAACGAGTCTGGAAAAGATGTAAAAGACAACAGCAAAAAAGATAAAACTGTCACGATGAATACTGAAACGGTTACAAGACCTGGTGACAAATATGGGTCCATTGACCAAACCACAGTGAATAAACAACCTGATCAAGATGGAAAAGATAACAACAACAAAGATAAAACTGTCACGACTACTGAAACGGTTACAAGACCTGGTGACAAATATGGGTCCATTGACCAAACCACAGTGAATAAACAACCTGATCAAGATGGAAAAGATAACAACAACAAAGATAAAACTGTCACGACTACTGAAACGGTTACAAGACCTGGTGACAAATATGGGTCCATTGACCAAACCACAGTGAATAAACAACCTGATCAAGATGGAAAAGATAACAACAACAAAGATAAAACTGTCACGACTACTGAAACGGTTACAAGACCTGGTGACAAATATGGGTCCATTGACAACACCACAGTGAATAAACAACCTGATCAAGATGGAAAAGATAACAACAACAAAGATAAAACTGTCACGACTACTGAAACGGTTACAAGACCTGGTGACAAATATGGGTCCATTGACCAAACCACAGTGAATAAACAACCTGATCAAGATGGAAAAGATAACAACAACAAAGATAAAACTGTCACGACTACTGAAACGGTCATTGAAAAAACCACAGTGAATAAACAACCAGATCAAGATGTAAAAGATAACGACAACAAAGATAAAACTGTCACGACTACTGAAACGGTTACAAGACCTGGTGACAAATATGGGTCCATTGACCAAACCACAGTGAATAAACAACCTGATCAAGATGGAAAAGATAACAACAACAAAGATAAAACTGTCACGACTACTGAAACGGTTACAAGACCTGGTGACAAATATGGGTCCATTGACAACACCACAGTGAATAAACAACCTGATCAAGATGGAAAAGATAACAACAACAAAGATAAAACTGTCACGACTACCGAAACGGTTACAAGACCTGGTGACAAATATGGGTCCATTGACCAAACCACAGTGAATAAACAACCTGATCAAGATGTAAAAGATAACGACAACAAAGATAAAACTGTCACGACTACTGAAACGGTTACAAGACCTGGTGACAAATATGGGTCCATTGACAACACCACAGTGAATAAACAACCTGATCAAGATGGAAAAGATAACAACAACAAAGATAAAACTGTCACGACTACTGAAACGGTTACAAGACCTGGTGACAAATATGGGTCCATTGACCAAACCACAGTGAATAAACAACCTGATCAAGATGGAAAAGATAACAACAACAAAGATAAAACTGTCACGACTACTGAAACGGTCATTGAAAAAACCACAGTGAATAAACAACCAGATCAAGATGTAAAAGATAACGACAACAAAGATAAAACTGTCACGACTACTGAAACGGTCTTTGAAAAAACCACAGTGAATAAACAACCAGATCAAGATGGAAAAGATAACGACAACAAAGATAAAACTGTCACGACTACTGAAACGGTTACAAGACCTGGTGACAAATATGGGTCCATTGACAACACCACAGTGAATAAACAACCTGATCAAGATGGAAAAGATAACGACAACAAAGATAAAACTGTCACGACTACTGAAACGGTTACAAGACCTGGTGACAAATATGGGTCCATTGACAACACCACAGTGAATAAACAACCTGATCAAGATGGAAAAGATAACAACAACAAAGATAAAACTGTCACGACTACTGAAACGGTCATTGAAAAAACCACAGTGAATAAACAACCAGATCAAGATGTAAAAGATAACGACAACAAAGATAAAACTGTCACGACTACTGAAACGGTTACAAGACCTGGTGACAAATATGGGTCCATTGATCAAACCACAGTGAATAAACAACCTGATCAAGATGGAAAAGATAACAACAACAAAGATAAAACTGTCACGACTACTGAAACGGTCATTGAAAAAACCACAGTGAATAAACAACCAGATCAAGATGTAAAAGATAACGACAACAAAGATAAAACTGTCACGACTACTGAAACGGTCTTTGAAAAAACCACAGTGAATAAACAACCAGATCAAGATGGAAAAGATAACGACAACAAAGATAAAACTGTCACGACTACTGAAACGGTTACAAGACCTGGTGACAAATATGGGTCAATTGACAACACCACAGTGAATAAACAACCTGATCAAGATGGAAAAGATAACAACAACAAAGATAAAACTGTCACGACTACTGAAACGGTTACAAGACCTGGTGACAAATATGGGTCCATTGACCAAACCACAGTGAATAAACAACCTGATCAAGATGGAAAAGATAACAACAACAAAGATAAAACTGTCACGACTACTGAAACGGTTACAAGACCTGGTGACAAATATGGGTCCATTGACAACACCACAGTGAATAAACAACCTGATCAAGATGGAAAAGATAACAACAACAAAGATAAAACTGTCACGACTACTGAAACGGTCATTGAAAAAACCACAGTGAATAAACAACCAGATCAAGATGTAAAAGATAACGACAACAAAGATAAAACTGTCACGACTACTGAAACGGTCATTGAAAAAACCACAGTGAATAAACAACCTGATCAAGATGGAAAAGATAACAACAACAAAGATAAAACTGTCACGACTACTGAAACGGTTACAAGACCTGGTGACAAATATGGGTCCATTGACAACACCACAGTGAATAAACAACCAGATCAAGATGTAAAAGATAACGACAACAAAGATAAAATTGTCACGACTACTGAAACGGTCATTGAAAAAACCACAGTGAATAAACAACCTGATCAAGATGGAAAAGATAACAACAACAAAGATAAAACTGTCACGACTACTGAAACGGTTACAAGACCTGGTGACAAATATGGGTCAATTGACAAAAACGATGACAAAACTAGCAAAAACGGTCAATCTCTTGTGATTGACAGAACCACAGTGAACAAAGATGATAAAACATCTGTTGATAAAAAAACACAAGATTCTACCAAAACCGACAAAACTGTAGGACGAAAAGGACAAAGACCTAAAAATGATGATGACTCGAGCGATGAAGATTGTGATGATTATGATGATGATGATAATGAAACAACTGACCAGGATGAAAAAGGCAAAAATGCTGTAGGATCTGGAAATGGTGATGCCCCTAGCAATGGAAAGGATGATACAACTGACAAGTCTGGCAAAGGAGGTAAATCTGAAACAAATGGTGGTAAGGATTCTGACAAAGCTGTAGGACAAAAACCTCGTCAAGATGGTAGCAATGGCGATAAGAAAGATAGACCTAATAATGTTGATGACTCGAGCGATGAAGATTGTGATGATGATGATGATTATGTAATTAGTGCACCTGGCAAAGATGGTAAACCTAAGAGTAATGATGGCAAAAAAGACAACAAGGTTATAGAATCTGGAAATGGTGACACGCCTAGCAATGACAAGGATGATGCAACTGCCAAGTCTGGCAAAGGAGGTAAATCTGGAACAAATGGAGGCAAGGATTCTGACAAAGCTGTTGGACAAAAACCTCTTCAAGATGGTAGCAATGACGATAAAACAGATAGATCTAAAAATGTTGATGACTCGAGCGATGAAGATTGTGATGATGATGATGATTATGTAATTAGTGCACCTGGCAAAGATGGTAAACCTAAGAGTAATGATGGCAAGAAAGACAACAAGGTTATAGAATCTGGAAATGGTGACACGCCTAGCAATGACAAGGATGATGCAACTGCCAAGTCTGGCAAAGGAGGTAAATCTGGAACAAATGGAGGCAAGGATTCTGACAAAGCTGTTGGACAAAAACCTCTTCAAGATGGTAGCAATGACGATAAAACAGATAGATCTAAAAATGTTGATAACTCGAGCGATGAAGATTGTGATGATGATGAAGATGATGGTGGCGATGAAACTACCGGAAGTAAAGTAACTAATAAAAACACAGTAACTAAAAATATTAAAAGAGACGGAAGCAACGAAGATGATGAAACATATGTTGATAAAAAAACCAAATCTAAGAACAAAAATAAAGATGGAACTAATGTCGATAAAAAAGATAAATCTGGAAATGGTGGTGATGATAATCTATCTGACAATCAGGGAAAAGATAAAACATCTGGAAGTAATGGCGTCAAAAAAGACCAAAATGTTGTAGAATCTGGAAATGGTGACGCGCCTAACAATGACAAGGATGATAAAACTGCCAAGTCTGGTAAAGAAGGCAAATCTGGAACAAATGGTGGCAAAGATTCTGACAAAGCTGTAGGACAAAAACCTCGTCACGGAACAAATGGTGGCAAGGATTCTGACAAAGCTGTAGGACAAAAACCTCGTCAAGATGGTAGCAATAACGATAAGAAAGATAGAACTAATAATGTTGATGACACGAGCGATGAAGATTGTGATGACGATGATGATTATGTAATTAGTGCACCTGGCAAAGATAGTAAACCTAAGAGTAATGATGGCAAAAAGGACAAAAGAATCCAGGGATCTGATAACGGTGACGGCTCTAGCAATGAAGCAACTGGCAAGCCTAGCAAAGGTGATAAATCTGAAAGTAATGATGAAGTAAAAGATTCGAAAACCGTTACGAAAACTAAAAGAGGAGGAAGTATCAAATATAATCATTCATCAAGTTTCAGACATAACCACAGAAAACAATCTAAAAAAAATATTAAGAAATCTAAAAAACATTTAGAAGCCAAAAATGGCAGCGCCTATATCTTTGAAGTTCCTTATGATGATGGTGACGACGAAAACAGCAGAGTTGATAAATCAAGTGAAGGGATTAAAGACACAGCTACCGGCAACGAACATAAAGTTGGTACCAAAAATGTCAAATTTCCACGAGGTAAAGGACAACCGCATGGTGATGATGACTCTGATGATAGTAACGATAGTGGAATCACTAAATCAACCGGTAAAACAACCGAAAATTCTAAAGACATCAACACTGAAAGTAACAAAAATAAAAGCAATGAAAAAAGTACTATCAAAAATAGTGATCAATCTGATGACATTGTTGGTAAATCAACTGTCAAAGAAAAAAAATCTAAAATTAATAGACACAAAACTGCTACCGATAAAAGTTCTTCAAAGGACAAAAGGCAACATATAGCTTCCAGAGATAATGATAAATCTACTGATTCTAAAGTCGGTGAAGATAAGCCTCAGACTAGCAGACATACGACCTCAGGTTCCAAAAATAATTCAGCTGATAACAATGACGGCCATTACCGATCAGACAAACACTCTAAATATGATTCGACTGCGAAAAGTGTTACAAAACAAACTACTGATGATTTGAAAGAAAAAGAAACAACATCGGTCTCAGAGAAAGTCGATGCTGACCGTCAAAAATCTACGATAACTCACATCTCAAACACCAAAACAAAACCTACTACTAGATCACCAAATCATGCTTACAAAAGAAACCATTTAAAAAAAAGTACTTTAGCAAAAATCAGAATAAAGATACTACAACAGAAATCTAAAATAAATACTGAAAATGCTAATAATCATTTCGCAGGAAGCAAGACAACTACAGACTCCAGCAAACCAATCAGACCTAATGACGGAACCACGCAGAAAAATAACAACGGAGGTAAAACAAATAACAACCAATCAACTGACGAAACAAGGTCTGACGGGTCTCAGAAGCGGGAACAAGAGTCCAGCCAATCAAATTCTGAAACAAGGTCTGACGGGTCTCAGAAGCGGGAACAAGATACCAGCCAATCAACTGATGAAACGAGGTCTAACGGGTCTCAGAAGCGGGAACAAGGGTCCGGCCAATCAACTGATGAAACAAGGTCTAACGGGTCCCAAAAGCGGGAACAAGGGTCTAGTCAATCAAATGATAAAACAGAGTCTAACCGGTCCCAAAAGCGAGAACAAGAGTCCAGACAATCAACTGATGTAAGGAGGCCTAACGGTTCTCAGAAGCGGGAACAAGAGTCCAGCCAATCAAATGATAAAACAGAGTCTAACCGGTCCCAAAAGCGAGAACAAGAGTCCAGCCAATCAAGTGATAAAGCAGAGTCTAACCGGTCCCAAAAGCGAGAACAAGAGTCCAGCCAATCAAATGACAAAACAGAGTCTAACCAGTCCCAAAAGCGAGAACAAGAGTCCAGACAATCAACTGATGTAAGGAGGCCTAACGGTTCTCAGAAGCGGGAACAAGAGTCCAGCCAATCAAATGATAAAACAGAGTCTAACCGGTCCCAAAAGCGAGAACAAGAGTCCAGCCAATCAAATGACAAAACAGAGTCTAACCAGTCCCAAAAGCGAGATCAAGAGTCCAGACAATCAACTGATGTAAGGAGGCCTAACGGTTCTCAGAAGCGGGAACAAGAGTCCAGCCAATCAAATGATAAAACAGAGTCTAACCGGTCCCAAAAGCGAGAACAAGAGTCCAGCCAATCAAATGACAAAACAGAGTCTAACCAGTCCCAAAAGCGAGAACAAGAGTCCAGACAATCAACTGATGTAAGGAGGCCTAACGGTTCTCAGAAGCGGGAACAAGAGTCCAGCCAATCAAGTGATAAAACAGAGTCTAACCGGTCCCAAAAGCGAGAACAAGAGTCCAGCCAATCAAATGACAAAACAGAGTCTAACCAGTCCCAAAAGCGAGAACAAGAGTCCAGACAATCAACTGATGTAAGGAGGCCTAACGGTTCTCAGAAGCGGGAACAAGAGTCCAGCCAATCAAATGATAAAACAGAGTCTAACCGGTCCCAAAAGCGAGAACAAGAGTCCAGCCAATCAAATGACAAAACAGAGTCTAACCAGTCCCAAAAGCGAGAACAAGAGTCCAGACAATCAACTGATGTAAGGAGGCCTAACGGTTCTCAGAAGCGGGAGCAAGAGTCCAGCCAATCAAATGATAAAACAGAGTCTAACCGGTCCCAAAAGCGAGAACAAGAGTCCAGCCAATCAAATGACAAAACAGAGTCTAACCAGTCCCAAAAGCGAGAACAAGAGTCCAGACAATCAACTGATGTAAGGAGGCCTAACGGTTCTCAGAAGCGAGAACAAGAGTCCAGCCAATCAAATGATAAAACAGAGTCTAACCGGTCCCAAAAGCGAGAACAAGAGTCCAGCCAATCAAATGACAAAACAGAGTCTAACCAGTCCCAAAAGCGAGAACAAGAGTCCAGACAATCAACTGATGTAAGGAGGCCTAACGGTTCTCAGAAGCGGGAACAAGAGTCCAGCCAATCAAATGATAAAACAGAGTCTAACCGGTCCCAAAAGCGAGAACAAGAGTCCAGCCAATCAAATGACAAAACAGAGTCTAACCAGTCCCAAAAGCGAGAACAAGAGTCCAGACAATCAACTGATGTAAAGAGGCCTAACGGTTCTCAGAAGCGGGAACAAGAGTCCAGCCAATCAAATGATAAAACAGAGTCTAACCGGTCCCAAAAGCGAGAACAAGAGTCCAGCCAATCAAATGATAAAACTGAGTCTAACCAGTCCCAAAAGCGAGAACAAGAGTCCAGACAATCAACTGATGTAAGGAGGCCTAACGGTTCTCAGAAGCGGGAACAAGAGTCCAGCCAATCAAATGATAAAACAGAGTCTAACCGGTCCCAAAAGCGAGAACAAGAGTCCAGCCAATCAAATGACAAAACAGAGTCTAACCAGTCCCAAAAGCGAGAACAAGAGTCCAGACAATCAACTGATTTAAGGAGGCCTAACGGTTCTCAGAAGCGGGAACAAGAGTCCAGCCAATCAAGTGATAAAGCAGAGTCTAACCGGTCCCAAAAGCGAGAACAAGAGTCCAGCCAATCAAATGACAAAACAGAGTCTAACCAGTCCCAAAAGCGAGAACAAGAGTCCAGACAATCAACTGATGTAAGGAGGCCTAACGGTTCTCAGAAGCGGGAACAAGAGTCCAGCCACTCAAATGATAAAACAGAGTCTAACCGGTCCCAAAAGCGAGAACAAGAGTCCAGCCAATCAAATGACAAAACAGAGTCTAACCAGTCCCAAAAGCGAGAACAAGAGTCCAGACAATCAACTGATGTAAGGAGGCCTAACGGTTCTCAGAAGCGGGAACAAGAGTCCAGCCAATCAAGTGATAAAGCAGAGTCTAACCGGTCCCAAAAGCGAGAACAAGAGTCCAGCCAATCAAATGACAAAACAGAGTCTAACCAGTCCCAAAAGCGAGAACAAGAGTCCAGACAATCAACTGATGTAAGGAGGCCTAACGGTTCTCAGAAGCGGGAACAAGAGTCCAGCCAATCAAATGATAAAACAGAATCTAACCGGTCCCAAAAGCGAGAACAAGAGTCCAGCCAATCAAATGACAAAACAGAGTCTAACCAGTCCCAAAAGCGAGAACAAGAGTCCAGACAATCAACTGATGTAAGGAGGCCTAACGGTTCTCAGAAGCGGGAACAAGAGTCCAGCCAATCAAATGATAAAACAGAGTCTAACCGGTCCCAAAAGCGAGAACAAGAGTCCAGCCAATCAAATGACAAAACAGAGTCTAACCAGTCCCAAAAGCGAGAACAAGAGTCCAGACAATCAACTGATGTAAGGAGGCCTAACGGTTCTCAGAAGCGGGAACAAGAGTCCAGCCAATCAAATGATAAAACAGAATCTAACCGGTCCCAAAAGCGAGAACAAGAGTCCAGCCAATCAAATGACAAAACAGAGTCTAACCAGTCCCAAAAGCGAGAACAAGAGTCCAGACAATCAACTGATGTAAGGAGGCCTAACGGTTCTCAGAAGCGGGAACAAGAGTCCAGCCAATCAAATGATAAAACAGAGTCTAACCGGTCCCAAAAGCGAGAACAAGAGTCCAGCCAATCAAATGACAAAACAGAGTCTAACCAGTCCCAAAAGCGAGAACAAGAGTCCAGACAATCAACTGATGTAAGGAGGCCTAACGGTTCTCAGAAGCGGGAACAAGAGTCCAGCCAATCAAATGATAAAACAGAGTCTAACCGGTCCCAAAAGCGAGAACAAGAGTCCAGCCAATCAAATGACAAAACAGAGTCTAACCAGTCCCAAAAGCGAGAACAAGAGTCCAGACAATCAACTGATGTAAGGAGGCCTAACGGTTCTCAGAAGCGGGAACAAGAGTCCAGCCAATCAAATGATAAAACAGAGTCTAACCGGTCCCAAAAGCGAGAACAAGAGTCCAGCCAATCAAATGACAAAACAGAGTCTAACCAGTCCCAAAAGCGAGAACAAGAGTCCAGACAATCAACTGATGTAAGGAGGCCTAACGGTTCTCAGAAGCGGGAACAAGAGTCCAGCCAATCAAATGATAAAACAGAGTCTAACCGGTCCCAAAAGCGAGAACAAGAGTCCAGCCAATCAAATGACAAAACAGAGTCTAACCAGTCCCAAAAGCGAGAACAAGAGTCCAGACAATCAACTGATGTAAGGAGGCCTAACGGTTCTCAGAAGCGGGAACAAGAGTCCAGCCAATCAAATGATAAAACAGAGTCTAACCGGTCCCAAAAGCGAGAACAAGAGTCCAGCCAATCAAATGACAAAACAGAGTCTAACCAGTCCCAAAAGCGAGAACAAGAGTCCAGACAATCAACTGATGTAAGGAGGCCTAACGGTTCTCAGAAGCGGGAACAAGAGTTCAGCCAATCAAATGATAAAACAGAGTCTAACCGGTCCCAAAAGCGAGAACAAGAGTCCAGCCAATCAAATGACCAAACAGAGTCTAACCAGTCCCAAAAGCGAGAACAAGAGTCCAGACAATCAACTGATGTAAGGAGGCCTAACGGTTCTCAGAAGCGGGAACAAGAGTCCAGCCAATCAAGTGATAAAGCAGAGTCTAACCGGTCCCAAAAGCGAGAACAAGAGTCCAGCCAATCAAATGACAAAACAGAGTCTAACCAGTCCCAAAAGCGAGAACAAGAGTCCAGACAATCAACTGATGTAAGGAGGCCTAACGGTTCTCAGAAGCGGGAACAAGAGTCCAGCCAATCAAATGATAAAACAGAGTCTAACCGGTCCCAAAAGCGAGAACAAGAGTCCAGCCAATCAAATGACAAAACAGAGTCTAACCAGTCCCAAAAGCGAGAACAAGAGTCCAGACAATCAACTGATGTAAGGAGGCCTAACGGTTCTCAGAAGCGGGAACAAGAGTCCAGCCAATCAAATGATAAAACAGAGTCTAACCGGTCCCAAAAGCGAGAACAAGAGTCCAGCCAATCAAATGACAAAACAGAGTCTAACCAGTCCCAAAAGCGAGAACAAGAGTCCAGACAATCAACTGATGTAAGGAGGCCTAACGGGTCTCAGAAGCGGGAACAAGAGTCCAGCCAATCAAATTCTGAAACAAGGTCTGACGGGTCTCAGAAGCGGGAACAAGATACCAGCCAATCAACTGATGAAACGAGGTCTAACGGGTCTCAGAAGCGGGAACAAGGGTCCGGCCAATCAACTGATGAAACAAGGTCTGACGGGTATCAGAAGCGGGAACAAGAGTCCAGCCAATCAAATTCTGAAACAAGGTCTGACGGGTCTCAGAAGCGGGAACAAGATACCAGCCAATCAACTGATGAAACGAGGTCTAACGGGTCTCAGAAGCGGGAACAAGGGTCCGGCCAATCAACTGATGAAACAAGGTCTGACGGGTCTCAGAAACGGGAACAAGATACCAGCCAGTCAACTGATGAAACGAGATCTAACGGGTCTCAGAAGCGGGAACAAGGGTCCGGTCAATCAACTGATGAAACGAGATCTAACGGGTCTCAGAAGCGGGAACAAGGGTCCGGCCAATCAACTGATGAAACAAGGTCTAACGGGTCCCAAAAGCGGGAACAAGGGTCCGGTCAATCAAATGATAAACCCAAGTCTCACGGTTCTAAAACGCGGGTAGAGAAGTCCAGTCAATCAGCGTCAGGATACGGGTCAAGCACAGAAGAAGAAAGTTTAAAAAAACATGGAAACAAATCCACGTACACGAAATATTCAGACGCTGATGAGCATTCTGAACAACAAAAAGATTCTAAGTTTACTGAAGTAACTCAAGATTCTAAAGGCAAGACTGTGCAATCAGGGCAACGTAGCGCTTCTGAACAGGCCAACCAGAACTCTTCTGACAGGTATACAGAGGTAACTGATGGTAAAAGTAAGAAGGTAAAGAACGACTCTATGAGCAGTGAAGATCAGAAGAACGAGGCAGCCTCTAGCAGTGACTTTCAAAATGTAGATTCAAATGGAAATATGAGAAAGAGTAAATCCAGGTCTCACAGGAAATCTTTTAAATCTTCGCAGTCCTCGACCTCGGAAGAAAAGACGATCAGTTTCTAGATTTTTATATCTTAGATTTTTCAAATGTTCGCTTAGTACAGACGCCAGGTCAAGCTACCCGAAACTGTCAAATTTTACCGATCAACCATGAACCTTAATGTTTTAGAGATAAAGTTAAAAATCTATTAAAGAAATTTGACAGATTGTAGTAGCTTCATGTGTTGGCGTCTGTACGATTTTTAATTTTTTGCATTTAAATATCGCTTTTGCTAGTTTGTTCTGTGCTTTTGTTCAATTAACGGCAGATTTTTCAATAAAATTGTCGTCTGACAGTATCCGACGTTGTAAAAATCAGCCTTAAATAAAATTATGATAGTAGTATTTGTCTTTTTTTTTTGGAAACCCTAAATATTATCCTGTAAGTGAATTATATGAGCCACAATACACACCAACCTAAATACATAATGAACAACACCTACATACAATATATTTGTATGCAGTTCAAACCGATACTTTACTGGCTATGAAAGCCTGACATTGGCGCCGATTCCCTTGTTCACAAACTAAACTTTTAAGTTCAGTGCATCTTTTTCTGTATATTTCATTAAGAAAAGGACAGAAGATAAATATTAGTTTAGTCCTGTCAAATTAAGATACTCCATAGACAAGTTTAGACGTGATTAAAAAATTGGCTACTTTACGTCAGGCGCTGACTAAGCTTGACAGGACTTTCACCCTTTGGTCAGACTAGTTGTCAGATTTTTTTGGACTTCTGACTACACCTAACGACTGACAAAGATCTTTAAATGACAGCTGGGTCCAAAGGCTTAACGTGCTTTCCGAGGCACGGAGGGGTCTCGGTATGTAAAGATGGTCACCCATCCACAGATCCGCCGCGGCAAACGTAGCCTTCGAACAACCCATGCTGCTGTTATTATTTACCCACGAGCTTCTTACACACAAATAAACACCCTTATCGCAAATAGCAAAAAATGGTGTCAAATTATAGGAACAGCCATTTCCTTTCCGCTTTTATTTTTAGATAATTTTACACTCAATTAACCTCTCCTTACATGGCTAAGTTGCGATTAATTATCTGTGGTAAAAATGGCGGGAACTTGACATTAGGTTGCAAGAGAAATTGATACTTTAGGTGGTTGTCACACTGAATTTGTCACTATTAGTGAGAAGGATTAGTTTTATCATGCAACTAACTGCACAAATAGGTACAAAGGTAGAGTATAAGAGTCAAGAAATACTTAGGTATTATTATTAAAGTGATGCTTCTAATGCTGCTGCAGTCGTTACGGGTCATCAGAAGCCCGAAAGTCTGACAACCGGTCTCACCAAGAGGTATCGTATTACCCAGTAACTGGGTTGAGGAGGTCAGATAGGCACTCGCTTCATGTAAAGGTTAGACTGGAAGCCGACCCTAACATAGTTGGGAAAAATAAGCTATGCAGATGATGACTTCTTATGCTGCGGTTCCACGGCTCGTTAACTGACAGGCCGCGCTAGGCATTGCTACGGTTGTCGAGACCGCAACGCTGCCGCCGCTGTGGTTTTAGTGGTTAACATTTGATAAACTAAGCAAAAAGAAACGCCAATTCAGGCCGTACAGGCCGCTACCCGCCTTGCCTTAACGTACCAACTCCCGGCGGATCGGTGGGCGACGACAGGCCACACCAGGCCTCATTGGATGCGACGGTTCCTCGGCCTTGCCTGTGATCATGCGGGCCGTGGAAACGCGGCATTAAGGACTAACCACACTTATCACCACACTGTTCAGCTTTCGTCCATACAAAATCGTGGTTTTGTTAACGAACATAAGCACCAAGGAAGAATTTTTGAAAAATCATCCCATAATGGAGCTCTTGGCTAGGTAATAACAGCCGCACGGGTCGATCGATCAAGTTAAGCTACGCTTGCTGAGGTTGGTCCGTGGATGGGTGACCATCTTTACATACCGAAACCCCTCCGTGCCTCGGAAATCACGTTAAGCCGCTGGTCCTGACTGTCACTCGTGGATCTTTGACAGTCGTTACGCGTAGTCAGAAGCCCGAAAGTCTCACAACCAGTCTTACCAAGGGGTAGGTATCCTATTACCCAGTATCTGGGTTGTGGAGGTCAGACAGGCAGTCGCTCCATGTAAAATAATGGTATTAAGCTGCATTCGGTTGGACTGGAAGTCGACTCCAACATAGTTGGGAAAAGGCCAGCCATATGAGAAAAGGGTTAAATAAGGGATGCAAGTTCGTCATACGAGATCCCCATTTTGCCGAAACGAGATCCCATCGGGCATGGAGCTTGTAACTTATAAGGTTAAACACTCCAATGGGGAAAAAACTTGCCACGAGCCACGAGTGTTGCTATTGAGTATATGTTTGACTCACGAAAAATGTCAAATAACACACAAAACTTGATTACTTACTTTATAAAACATTGGAATGCATCTGACAAAAAAAATACCGCTTTGTATTGTGATTGGTTGTAAAATATCAAAGGAAATAATTCAATTACTAAAAACTTACGATTTAAAACAACTAAAGGAACGAGTGACGAAGATATCCCTGTGCATCACTATCTTTATCGCACACAAAAACCCGGCAAAACTGACAGCTGAACTGTCATCCGACACGAACCGTGTCAGTGTTTTTTTTTTTTTCGTAATTAACAAGTCATGGGCGTGATCGGGCCCAAGGGTGTAAACGCGTGCCGCGAACGAGAATATCAGTGTTTGGGGAATAATATAAAAACTTTTGTTTAATTGTTGTTTACTTATATTTCGGGAGTCATTTAATGTTCTAGTAATTGTTTCAAGCTTCGGCTTCCCATTGCTAGGGTTCGAACTCCAGATTTTAAGACAAAGCTATTATAACCGACTTCAAAAAAGGAGGAGGTTCCCAATTCGACTGTTTACCCATCCTATCGCAGTCCACTGCTGGACATAGGCCTCTCCCAGGCTGCGCCACAACATCCTGTCCTCCACCTTCCGCATCCAGTCTGTCCCAGCCACCTTTTTAAGATTTGTATGTAGGGTTACGCAATACCTCCGGCACTTGGAAATCGATTTCAAAAATAAATTTTTGAATGGTTATGGTAGGTATGAATGTATGGTTATGGTTTTGGAATTGAAATTTTTAATGACAGTTATTTATATATATATATTTTTATTCACCAATTTATTTAATGACTAGCTGACCCGGCAAACGTTGTTTTGCCATATATAAATTATTTCTAGCTGCCCAGCGCTACTTCGTTCGCGTGGTGTCCTACCCCCTACCCTACTCCTACCCTACTCCTACCCTACTCCTACACTACTCCTACCCTACTCCTACCCTACTCCTACCCTACTCCTACACTACTCCTACCCTACTCCTACCCTACTCCTACACTACTCCTACCCTAGGGTGGAAAAAAAAAAAAAGATTTTCCCGCTTTTCCGTTTAAATTTATCCTGAATTTTCTTTGCTATAAACCTCACGGAGCCCGAGACCTTTCCAACGAATGCAAAACCGTGGAAATCGGTTCGTGCGTTCTGGAGTTATAGCGTCAGGAAGGAAATCGCGACTTATTTTTATATAGTAGATTACCTACTTTGACATTTGAATTGTATCAAAAAAATATGCTTGTTGAATTGTAATTATACCTAATCTTTAAAGAATAACGATGAAATGTAATTTTGATGAATATTAACACGGTTTACGGTTACTCATATAGCTATATTTAAGACCCATGCACGTGTCCTTTAATCATCATTCGAAAAACGAATGCACAATCAAATTACAGCGCACATGTCAAACGTCAAAATATTGACAATAAAAATAAAATAATCTGCAACCACAGATCATTAAAGTGATTGCAATATCGTGTACCACAGATAATAATATAATTACATAGATAGGGCGGTGAGTTAGGGAGGGAATGTAACTTGATTATGTTGTTGTTATAATCGATTTTTATTGAGTTAGGCGTTGCGGTTCTGTTAATTGTTTTGTTTCTTCGCGCCTTCTTTTATGGGGTTGAATAAAGTCCGATTCTTAATGACTTGCCGACATTATTGAGATAAAAATAACACTAGGTTATTATTTTATTCGCCAATAATATTAAAACTTGGGGGCTCGTAGACGGGTCGATCAAAGGTTAAGCTACACTTGCCGCGGTGAGTTCATGGATAGGTGACCATCCATTCGGTACACATCGAGACCCCTCTGTGCCTCATCATCAGTCATTCGTAGATCTTTGACAGTCGTTACGAGTACCTAGTCAGGAGTCCAAAAAAACGTTTTGTTTCAAACAATATTACACAATTTCAACTTTCTTTATTTTATATGTGTTTTTCTTCCATACTCCTCTATTTAGTCGTCATCTCAGTAGTCATCCCTAGCCATATCATCATTCACAGATCGTTTTACAAAAATATCGATAATGCGATCTTATCCACATTCATACCTACTCAAAACTTTCCTGACCTTTTCCTCCGTATCACATGCACATTGCCACAACAGCCGATTGTCACAAAACGTGCCTATCAGTCACCGGTGCCACTTTCAGACTTCCTCCTAAATACTGTACCTACTGTCCGCTAAGGTCAAGCCCTATGTAACAGGCTGGTTATAATTTAGCGCGGGTTCTATTCGAACATTAAAACAAGTTAGGTGTCAAATATTTGTTTAGGCAAAGTCAGTGCTAGTTTAGTCGGGAATATGTAAAGACGTTCTGTCAATTTAAACTTAAAGGAATCGTATCGTTGTTTGATTCATCCCGGTACCTTGAAAGGCTCGTCTAGCTCTTCACAGTGGGTACCTCTCATTTCTTATTCTATCCATGTGTGTAAACTACACATCCCTCTTAGCATTCTTATCCCAGTTCAAAACAACAGAATTCATGATGAAAATACCAGAGGGGCAATTCTCGTAATTTTAAGAACGTTCACAGTCTGATCTCAGTCTCAATCTGTCAAAAATACCTAGTCTGAATTTCCCTACATTTTGACAAGTTTTTGACATTAATTTGTTTCTCGCTGAGATGTGACTGCGACTTGATTTGGACGTCTTAAATTACGATAATTGGCCTTCTGATCGAATCCAGGAGCCCGAGTAATGTTCAAATAACAATAAAACAAATGATAAAATTAAGCAAAAATATTGCAATATTCACTTAGCATAATCAAGTAAAAGGTGGATATAATTCTGTATTAAGAATTACTAAGAGAAAAGGACGGATTTATCGCATATCAAGGGACAAGAAAGAGACAACTAAGATTTCACAAGCCCCTCCCTAGTTGGGCGGGATGAAAACTTTCTGCTCTCGTGTTGACCAATGAGGTGGGGTTGCTGAAAATGAAGGTAGTAAGCGACGTATTACTTAGTACGATAAGATTTTCGTTTACCAAGCTTTTAAAATCCTCAACTTTTTTGAAGATGTAAATATCTTTTTCAAAGCCTTTTCCTATTTATAAATTGAAAAAGGTTCTAAAAACAATTAAATGCACAACAAATAGACTTTCTCTCTATGGCACTATCGTAGATTTTATAGTCTATCGTTGATTTCGTTAAAATTTTCTAAATTAATTTATCTTTCACAGGAAGTGATTTTTGTTGAATATTCTATTTCTAACACTTATTTTTACACCTATGTTTAACAAATAAAAAACTTTTAGTTTAAACCATAGTCCAAAAAAGCTACTTTAAAATATTTAAAAAGGCATTGGAAATTGTAATGTATGACTAGGGATGAATGGTGTTGACTTTATTATCTGGTTTTCTAACACATTTTTTCAGTGGACCATAGCCACATTTCCCTTAGGTACATACCAAATTTTCAAAAAAAAAACAGCTTAAAACATCTTTCTAAATCTTCTATTCTTATTTATAGATAATGGTTAAAACCTTTCACGAAATTAAACGCCCACCTTATTTGCAACAAAAGAAAAACAAATGGACTTATGTCCGTTTGCTCCTACGTCGGATCGCTCCCTTTTAAAGAAGCTCCGCCCACAGTCCCGAACCAAAGAGTCGACATGAAAAAGCGCCCAGTCACTAAAAACGCGCGAAATAGGATGTCACTCGCCTGTCAAACTGTTTGACAGTCGTTGATGATTTTATTTACATTTATTCATAAATACTACTAAAATAAATAAATCAGTGTGTTGTTGTTTATTATTAAGTGAGATTTTTTATAAATTATTTATGTGAGTATATGGTGTTGAAGTGGTGATTTAAATTAAAGAAAAACATTTAAAAGTTTTTTTTTTATTATTGAATAGTAGTGACTAAAAGTAGTGATGTGTGTATAAAATTGTGATTATAGTTTTTCAATCGTTAGTCGGTCGATTTTTAAGGTAAGTTTTTATTGAATTTTTGTTTAAATATTGTTAAGAATATAAATAAATTCCTATAAGTATTGACTAATCAACGGAATAAAAAAAGACACGTAGCGAAAAAAAAATGATACTTTCTACTAAAATATTGTTTTAAAAAACAAGGGTATTTTCAGCTAGGTCAATCGTTGAATTATAATAATAATATAATAATATCCCTGGACATTTCACACAGCACCATTTGTCCCAAGCTAAGCAACCTGAATAACTTTGAAGGATATTGCTAATCCATTGCTTCATAAATTATGTTCGAAAAATTTGTCTGCTCAACAACCTAAATAACGCTAAGAATGTTGTTGAACTATCAAAATGGTAGCCATTGTTACTGATAGTGTTATAGTTAATAGTTCCTTTCGGTAAAACTAAAAATATCAACATAAATAATTTGTATACCTACGCTTTATGAGCCTAAAACTATAAAGTTTGAACACACGTGCGCAACATTTGGTTATCAAAATGAGTATAATGTAAACAGTTTACGTTGTTAGGACAATATGTCGTGAGTCCTGACCTTAATAACATAATATTGGTTGTGAATTTCCTGTTTCAATAAATAGGTATTAAAATCAAATTCTTGAATAATTCATCATTGATAGAAGTTTATCGCTAGTGGGCTCGCCCCTTACGAGGCTAGAGGGGCTTGTGGCTATGTGGCTAAGTACTTAATAATAGCCGCACAGTTCGATTGATCAGGTTAAGCTACGCTTGCCGCGTTTGGTCCGTGGATGGGTGACTTGGTATCTTTACATACCAAGACCCCGCCGCGCATCAGGAAGCACGTTAAGCCGTTGGTCCCGGCTGGCATTCGTGGAACACTGACAGTCGTTACGGGTCGTCAGAAGCCCGAAAGTCTGACAACCAGTCTTACCAAGGCGTATCGTATTACCCAGTAACTGGGTTGTGGAGGTCAGATAGGCAGCCGCTTCATGTAGGTAAAATACTGGTATTCGACTGCATCTGGTTAGATTGGAAGCCGACCCCAACATAGTTGGATAAAAGCTAGGTAAGTAGGTAGATGATGATGGTTGTGAACTTCCTGTTAAATAATAAATATTAAAATCAAATTCATGAACGATTCGTCATCGATCGTCGTTTAACGGCAGGGTCGCCCCCAATTAGGTATAGCTACATGAGACTTACCTAAGGCCCCGTTCCCACTATGTCGTGACGACAGATTATCATGTCGTTTAAAGCGTCGTGGCTTGTGTATTTAAATGGAGGTGTTCACATATAGGACGACCCGATTTACTGTCGTCCACAATTTTTTTGCAGTGCTTGACGACAGATTGTCAAGTTCAATGGGAACGGCTAGCACGACAGTCGTAGAACGATAAAAAAAGGTCATGTGTCGTTATTGCGACTATCTTTCGTATAGCCACTAAAAGAACACAGAGGCGACTGATGTGCAATCGACAAGGCGACTGCCGTGAACAGTAAAAATGTCACGGTCCAATGGGAACAGCAAGATACGACAGTCGTTCAACGATAAAATAGTTCGACGACACAGTGACGATAAACAGGTTGCCAATTATGTAGCTAGTCGCTACTGACCCTCAGTCCTGGCGATCAGTTGGCCACTGAGTGAGGGAGACGTAACTTATTGGCATACAAAACACTCTGGTGACCTGGCGACTTGGCTACGCGTCGCCAGGTCGCCAGAGTATCCTGTCTCCTCAGGTCCGGTCGGCTACGCTTCCGAATTGGCGACGTCGCCACACCGTAGTCCAGTGAGTTAACTGTTGTACATTTCAATACGAATTGTATGGGTACGTAGCCGGCGATGTCGCCAATGCGTCCCCGTGGCGCTTTAATCTGTCCCATATAAAACGTCAATAGTTTGGTGATATCGTCATCCCAGCCGAAAGACGTCCACTTCTGGACATAGGCCTCCGAGGATCGACACAGCGACCGGTTCTGTGCAATTTTAATATATAGGTAATTGAAGTTTTGTATGGGACGGATTATACATTTTTTTCCCTTCCATTCTTCCATTCGTCGTATGGGACGGCTGATATTTTTTTCGCGATTACGATGTTGGTCCCTTGGAGAAAGTTGATTAGTGTGATGGTCTGTATCGATCAAATCCTTCAATATGACCCCATCTTTTCAGAAAGAATAAATCAAAACGGGATCAGTAGAATTTTCTCGAAATATCCCACAACTAAAGAGACAAGATATTGCTTAGGAAAAAGTTTTTGAATCAATACTAATACACCACCAAAAAATTGTTATGTATAAACGCATTTTAGGACTAAAGCGTTTTATAAACCTAGTATAAAGTTATTAAACTCAGAACCCTACTATAATAGTGCTTAAGGAAAAAATGGCCGAATCTACATCAGCTGATTAATAAGAAAATGACATTTGACGTACAAAATGTAAATAATGTATGTAAGTATGTGCTAGCGGCGCCGCGCGGTGTCACCCGCATAAGTTTCGATCCCGTGGGAATATCGGGATAAAAGTATTATACCTATATGTTAATCCTGGTTATAAACCATCTGTTTGCCAAACTTCATCCAAATCCGTTCAGTCGTTCTTGCGTGAAAGAGTAGATATATAACAAACATCCATCCAACCATACAAACTTTCACGTTTATATTATAATTGGGTAGGATGTAGAGTATTCTTTGAGTATTCATAACTGACTAGACCGAAACAAGCTCAAGTAATTCTACTCTCACAGAACTCATTCGATTTAACAAAGAGGTAAGCCAATGTAGTTTTTTTTCTTTGTCCAAATCTCGCTGCACCACAGTCAACTCACGAAACAGTTACGCCATAATTACTTGACATTTCAAGTGGGCACTTGAGCTCAAACTGCAAGATAAAGCTACCGTTGTTGTTCATATGTTTGAGCATGTGTTCTTCCATTTTTTGTAGCGAGTCAAGTTTCTTGCTCAGTGCATAGATATGGGCTGATAAATCCTTGCTTTTCCTATAAATGAACCGCTTCACCAGTGTACGTAAATTAATCCTCTAATTCACCTAAGTAGGTACTTATAAATTATATTTTTAAATATTCTTATAAACAAAAAGAAAAAAAAACATTTAAAACAGGGTCCAAGCTACCGGCGGTCAGGGCTCCAGAGAGAGGAACCTCCTGACAATGCGAACCTTGTCCAGAAGTACCGCTTTCTGAATCAAGCCCTTGATCCAGCTGCCCAACGAGAGCCTCCTCAGGTGTTGGTCGAGGCTCTTGGCTATTAAGCCATTGGCTGTCACGACTATCGGCACATTGCCGTCTGAGTCCACATCCCACATGTCGACAACCTCGTGAGCTAAGTCAAGATACTTGATTTGTAAATAGATATACGTAAATTGTTATTATTATTAATACCTAATCTATCTTAAATATATATCTATCTTCTTTTTAAATATAATACTAGGTAGGTTGGGGAAAAAGTCTTTTCGCATTATAGTATGTATTGAACTTGTAATAAAATCTCTTTCGCTATACTATTTGTATCTGCCTGGTTTTGGTATCATAGAAAGTTTAAATTTTAAAGAACATAATTCCAAATTCAAATTAGGAAAATGTGTGATTTTCATTTGTTTTTCGTACTGTCAAGATGAGTGATTCTAATGAAGAAACATCGATACATTTTAAAATTTTACTACAAAAAAGGTAAAAATGCAACGCAAGCCGCGAATAAAATTTGCGATGTTTATGGACCAAGTGCAGTGTCTGTGAGAGTAGCACAAATTTGGTTTAAAAAGCGTTTTCAATCCAGAAATTTTGATGTCAAAGCTGCACGTCGCTCTGGTCGCCCTATTATGGATAAAATGGATGCCATTTTTGAAAAAGTGGAGCAAGATCGGCATATCAGTAGCTACGACGTAGCTGAAGAACTGGGAATTGACCACAAAACAGTTTTGGCGCATTTGAAAAAAACTGGGTCCACAAAAAAGCTTGATATTTGGGTACCTCACGAGCTCACTGAAAGAAACCTAATGAACCGTGTACTCGCATTTGTGATTCTTTATTACGACGTAATGAAACCGAACCATTTTTGAAGAAGCTGATAACTGGTGATGAGAAGTGGATCACGTACGACAAGAACGTGCGAAAAAGGTCGTGGTCAAAGGCCGGTCAGGCTTCACAGACTGCGGCGAAACCCGGGTTAACTCGCAACAAGGTGATGCTGTGTGTGTGGTGGGATTGGAAGGGCATTATTCATTATGAGCTGTTACCACCAGGCAGGACCATCGATTCTGAACTCTACTGCGAACAACTGATGAGATTAAAGCAAGAAGTTGAGAGAAAGCGGCCGGAATAAATCAACAGAAGGGGTGTGGTTTTTCATCATGATAACGCTAGACCTCACACATCTTTAGCCACTTAGCAAAAATTAAGAGAGTTTGGCTGGGAGGTGTAAATGCATCCGCCGTTTAGTCCTGACCTTCAGATTTCCACCTGTTTCGGTCTCTTCAGAATTCTTTAGGCAGTGTCAGGTTAACATCACGAGAGGACTGCCAAAACCACTTGTCGCGGTATTTTGATCAGAAGTCCCAAAATTTCTATAGCAACCTACAAGATGGCAAAAAGTTATCGAACAAAATGGTATGTACCTACATACTTTAGTTAAATGTAAATAAACTATAATAAAAAATGTTTTGAATTTTCTTAAAAAATGCGAAGAAACTTTTTCCCCAACCTATTATATAACTCAAAGGTGACTGACTGACATAGTGATCTAGAAAGAAAGAAAGAAAGAAAAGAAAGAAAATACATTTATTTGCGGCAAACATGACGCATAAAAAAAAGAACAAACACACAAAAAAAAGCAACAACGCACAGCCCAAACCACTGGACGGATCGAACTGAAATTTGGCATGCAGGTAGATGTTATGACGTAGGAATCCGCTAAGAAAGGATTTTGATCAATTCTACCCCCAAGGGAATAAAATAGGGGATGAAAGTTTGTATGAAACTTTGTCAATTTTAAACCGAATCGGGCTGTATACTTCTTAACGCGAGCGAAGCCGCGGGCTAAAGCTAGTTATATTATAAATAACGCGATATCGAAAATTATCCCACCGGAACAAAGACCCTATGGTAATCCTTAGAACATCAGCTACCTTCCAGTGAAACTCCCGTCAAAATCGGTCCGGCCGATTCGGAATTTCGGAGATTAGCCGAACGGTTAACAAAAAATGTTTTTTTGTTATTAGTACCGTATATATACTTTCATATGCATGAAAGTATATATGCATAGAGGGGCTTATGGCTAAGTAATAACAGCCGCACGGGTCGATCGATCAGGTTAAGCTACGCTTGCCGCGGTTGGTCCGTGGATGGGTGACCATCTTTACATACCAAGACCCCTCCGTGCCTCGGAAAGCACGTTAAGCCGTTGGTCCCGGCTGTCGTTCGTGGCTCTTTGACAGTCGTTACGGGTCGTCAGTCTTACCAAGGGGTATCGCATTACCCCAGTAATTGGCAGCTGCATCCGGTTATACTGGAAGCTGACCCCAACATACTTGGGAAAAGACTAGGCAGATGATGGTACGGACGCCAGCAGGTCAAGCTACCCGAAACTGTAAAATTTTCCTAATCAACCTTGAACCTAATGCTTTAGCGATAAAGTTGAAAATCTATTAAAGAAATTTGACAGATTGTAGTAGCTTGATGTGCTGGCGTCTGTATTTTCATATGCATTTAGTAAAAGCTGTTATTTCAACATTACAAACAGACACTTCAATTTTATTTAGTTGTATGTCAAGATTTTATTTACTTTTATAGTTTGTATAGAAGTTAACATACCCATATATGATAATGATATATTATTATTTGTACAGGTGCAACTCAATGTCAAGTTATGGCAGCATGTCTCCTTCAGACGAAGGTTTCGACAGATACGAGCCTCCTTACTACTGCCAGCCTTCACACCAAGGTAAGCAGCATCTCGTCCTCATCATCTACAGCTTGACTCCACCCACAGCTGGTTATAGTCCTCTCTTGTGCCAGCCTCATCCAGGTTCTACCCGCGATGGCACCAGTCACCTATAAGCCAATATCGTCCACCCATCGCCGCCAGATGACCGACACTTATTCCTCTTCCAGTCATTGCAGGACGCCTTTCGGTCACTGCCTTACTCCACCTACCATCACTGCACCTTGCCAGGTATCCTGCCCAACTCCATTTCAGTTCCATAATTCGTTTGCCGATATCGAAAACCTCCGTACGTCTTCGGATCTCGGAGTTCGGAACTCGGTCTATAAGATTTTGCCAAGCATGGAACGCTCCATGGCTCTCTGTGCAACTCTAACCCTGTACACAGCCTCCTCCGTGAGTAACATCTATTATTTCGCCATTATTGTAACTCATTTGCATAACATAATTAGCCTGTAACGTGCTGGGACACAAGCCTCCTCTCTGTGAGAGGGAGGGAGCATGTCGTAATCCAACACGCGGGCCCAGTGCGGGTTGGGGATGTCATGTCTTCGAATTTTTGGATTTAAGACATGCCGGTTTCCTCACGGTGTTTTCTTTCACCGTTTTGAGAGCAGTGGTGATGAAATAATTTAGACAAAGTAATATGCCTGCCTGGGTTCGTACCCACGACCTACAACCAGGCGCGGTCGCAGCCCAAGATTTTGGGGGGATCACCAAGTAGTAAGTTAGTACCTTAAGTTAGTAAGGCACGTAAATCATGCAGACTCTCGACAGCTTGAATGATTTTGGGGGGATCATGACCCCCACCTTGCACCGCGCCTGCCTACAACTCGTAATTCGGGCCACCACTGCTCTCGAATCAATCTTAGTTTCACGGGCTTAAGTACTGAAGCGGAAGGCACATAAGTTGTTGCCGTTACCACCAGACTACCACTGCTCAACACATTCAGTTCTTCTGTAAAGTTCACTTCAGACCCACCATGATGCCACCGTATAGCGGCCGCAATTTAACGTTGAATGACGTCATAAAAAAGTCGTCAAAGGAATTGTTACTGGCGTTTTTCTGTTTGTGTAAACAACAATGTTTCAATCACCAACCATGTTGGATAAAGCCATTTCTACGACGACGGCTATTTAGATGGCCCACATGACTAAGGGCCATCTAAATATACAGACAGAATTGTCACTGAAAACCTGGGTCCTGTCTGAAAACCGGGGCTCTGTCTTGCATAGAGTCGCAGCATACTGTTGAGCGATAGCCGTTTTGCGTGGATGTGACACATGTTTCCCCCAACCATATCTAATTGTACTATTTTTTTTTGTGTTTATGTTCTTTTTTGCGTCATGTTTACCGCAAATAAACGTATTTTCTTTCTTTCATATTTCT
The DNA here is from genome assembly GCA_949629185.1 of Apamea crenata. Lineage (NCBI taxonomy): Eukaryota > Metazoa > Arthropoda > Insecta > Lepidoptera > Noctuidae > Apamea > Apamea crenata. Next base: position 6,216,462 of record OX451382.1, on the reverse strand, counting down.
GTACCTGATATGATATAGTTCAGCTTAATGACGCTCTCGCGTGTTCCCAGGAAGCCCCATGGACGGAGGAGTGTACTGGCCGGCTACCAACGGAGAAGCACACGAGTTTGATACCCAGGACATGTATCACGACACGACGCACTACATAGGAAGAGGATATGGTGAGGATCCCAGAAACCAAGGCTGCTACTGAGAGATTTCTGACGGAAAAACTTAGTATTACAGTTTGCTCGATCTGGGAAAGGAAACGACTTTTTTTTTGCGAATGGCTTTTCGCATTTCTACCTAGGAGGTGGTCGTCTGCTTAACCGGGCTTGCCTGTGCCAGCCAGGGCTTAAAAAACTTCAAAACTAAGCGACTACACGCTAAGGGCACCCCCTGTGGGGTACGGACCTCGACAGGACGTCGCTGGGAGAGGGCTGCAAGGGATAGGCTGGATCGAAATTACTTTTAACGGCTATATGTCTGCGGGTCTTTTATATTTACACTGTAGCGGTATCTACAACGCCACATGCGAACAACGCGTCATACTGACGTCACGCAAATCCTGCATCTCGCAAGCAGAGTTTACCGTGCAATTAGCATAGATACAATATCCCAATATCAGTCATTGGGCAATTGCCCGCCAGACACAACACCCGTCTGGTCGGAGCATCCTCCCTTTTCTATAGAGGATGAGTGAACTTTACACCCTGTTCCTCATGCCTCCAAACTGTGACTTCAAACCATACCTCTAAAACACCCTGTACATACGTATACCTATGTACACCCGGGTTCATTCTAAACGGTTTCCTTATACAATGATCTTGTTTCAGGCTACGAGGAGATGCAAATGGCTGGAAACGAACCCTACGATACCTACCACCACAATATGGCGCACAGTTTCCCGCCAAATACCACAGGTAAGACATGATGTTATTTAATTCCTGTAAAGGTGAAGATGGCGGGACGTGTTAAAAAATGTATCGGTAAAATGACCTCCTGAGTTGATGTTTATTTGTTTCCGTTTTACGGCATTTTGAATGGTTGCTCACCATGCATCTAACTGTGCAGTGGTCACGGCCGCAACTTACGAGTTGTAGGTCGTAGGTTCAACCAGTCAGGCGCTTTGCTTTGTGTAAATTATATCATCACCACTGCTCTCAAAACGGTGAAGGAAAACAGCGTGAGGAAACCGGCATGTCCTAGAACCAAAAATTTGAAGACATGTGACATCTACCAACCCGCACTGGGCCCGCGTGGTGGATTACAGCCACTACCTCTCACAGAGAGGAGGCTTGTGTCCCAGCAGTGGGAACACTACCTATTATCTGACTGTCAGACGGTCAATAGGCCCAACTTAAGACCTAGTGGGTCCTGCTTAATAGCAAACGACATCGTGGCAGGCCCAGGCGGAAAGAGCTGGTTTCCTTTAATAAAGATTGGTCCTTGGCAGCTCTGGACAGAGAGAGGTGGAAACAGAGTAGAAGGCGCTTTGCCCAGAAATAGATAATTAATGGCTTAGAAAAATACCAGCGCTACGACATTTATTTTTTAGCGGCGTTGTGCACTTTTTTTGTGATGGGTAAAAAAAATGCACAACGTTAATATTCAAGTTTTCACTTCTGCCGGCACTCCCGGAGTGCAACCCGTTTTTTTATATAACTGTGTTTAGTTTAGTTTGTGATCTTCTTGTACGAGTCGCAATAAAAATACTTTTTCCTTCTATCTAAATAAAAAAAAAGAAACATCTGACTCAGGATATCCATCCTAGAGTCCGCGCAAAGTAAGTCTGCGCGCTGTCAAAATCAGAATTAATCGTTTGCCGCCATCTCGACGTTTGTGTCAAGAGTGGGCTGTGTTCCGTGTTCTCCAAAGTAAATTCGCCATCATTATGCCGAATGTGATTACAAGTGCTGGCAGGGATATAGTCTTTTTTTTTTGGGTGGGAAAACATCATATGAGTTCTCCCGCTCTGGGCGGAGCGGGAGGGCTTGTCAGATTTTTACTGACTAAAACCCACCAGTGTTCCTTCAGTTGCCTGTGCCAGGGGCCACGTTATCTCTTTCGAACAACCCGTGGCCCTGGCAGAGAGATATAGTTTTGAAGTTCATACACGCGCGCACACTTAGCTTGCGCGCACTCTACACAAGCTCACGCGTTTTTCTCAGGGTGCTACTTCTGTAGTGCTTCTGCAGTGGTCTATGTAAGGATAGTACACTTATAATACGTCACATTTTTGAGTATTATTTTTCTATCTGCTCCTAGGGCTAGAATGCGAACTCCAGCCCCTCCCCCTGCGGTACGACCGCCCCTCACCCCCCTCCTTCGTGAGGGTCGCCAAGAGGAGGACCACAGCCAACAAGAAGGAGAGGAGAAGAACACAGAGTATCAACACGGCATTCTCAGACTTAAGGGATTGTATACCTAATGTTCCGCCTGATACGAAACTGTCTAAGGTGAGGATACTGTTTTTTTTATACTGTGTACATTTGTCTATAGATGTTACTCAAGTTAAGAATTTGAACTTTTTAAACGCCAAAAGTTACAACCTACACTCCGGCCGTCGAGAGAATCTGTTCTTGACACCTGTCAGTGCGACAATTCTAGTAACTAATAGAGATCAAATTCGCAAAACACGTAGGTATTCGTTTATATATGAATCTGTGTCAAGAACGCATTCTCTCGACGAACTCTTCACCATTTCCTAGTATTCCAAATTCAAGTCAAACTCAAAGAATTTATTTCAAATAAACCCTTTTGAATTGCCAAAGGAGTTGGTCAATCAGAAAGATGACGATAGTTGTTCATTCTAAATCGTAGTAGAAGAATGTTCAAAAAACTCTATGGATGTTCTTTTTAAAAATGATATTGTTAGGTACAACATTAGATACACAAAATATTTGTTACATAATTAGTGTGTTATATAATTATAAAGTTAGTTTTTTATTAATGATGGGAAGAAGTGGCACAAAATGTGCCCAGCATAATGCTAGTAAAGCAATTTTTTTTTTTGTTTTTTTTTGATAAAATACCAACAATGATTTTATTTTATTGATAAAAAGCAATAAATGATAAGAGAGAGAGAGATTTTAGAAGCAAATATTCGAAGACATGTGACATCTACCAATCCGCACTAGTTCCGCGTGGTAGATTATTGCCCACTCCCTCTCGAAGCAAGGAGGCCTGTGTCCCAGCAGTGGGAACACTATAGGTTGATTATAAGACTAAGACTTACCTCCTAGGTCTGTCTGATAATAAAGGTGACAATTGTACATACTTCAGAGATCTAGTTTCAACATAAAAAAACGAATAAAAGAAAAATAAAATAATTAAAATTTAAGTTTGCAAAGCATTCAGATCAGAAAAAAACACGTACCTATTTAAAGTAATAGTAAAATTACTTTCAATTTTTAATGATAAAATGATAACTGTTTTTTTTTTGTAAGTAGGTTTATACAAACACTTTTACACGTCAATCATATTTTAAAACTAGATGAGGTCGGCGTTTCCTATCTGACTAGTCTGAGAAGAAAGACCGAAACAAACTCAGAATAATAATAATCTAGTAATCAGACATAATCGCGTTAATTTTGACAGTTGAACAAAATTCCATTTCTATTCACGGGCCCTTTCCTTTTAAACCCACACCGACGGACATACCTCCGTCTCACTCTTGCATCTGACATTGCCAGATGGTGCGAAAGAGATCGCAGAGCATCAATAGCGCGTTCTCGAGTCTCAGACAGCATATCCCTAACGTTCTTCCCGACACAAAGATGACTAAGGTTAGTACGACTTCTGGGAATGAGAAGAAGTTTCTGTTGGTACTTACGCTTAGGTAGATTGTCCACTGTTGGGCATAGAACTCCCATAGACTAAGAACTGTCCAGTAAAAGCGGTGGGGTAACTGCGTAATGGGGGATTTACAGTAGGTCGATTTGGCTGGTCGCTTACCAAATCGCCACCCCATTCACACAGGTGGATAAAAATCGCATGTGACTAGTTCATTTTGCATTAAAATTTCGACTTCATGCGGCGGGCGATCACCTGCGACTGAGCATTTTCACGGTCGTATTTAGTCACCCGCCGCATGCGACCGGTCGCCGCACGACTACAGTCGAAACCTTCTCTACGTTGGATCTTGCGATTTTAGTCTCCTGCGGCCTAGCCGAATTGACATTTAGATAGCCACCTGTGTAAAGCCCGCATAACACACATAAAATGGCAATCGATCACAATTCCTTTCATTTCATGACATCTATTGCTACAAATGTTTGAAAAATTCGTCTGGTCAACAACGTAAATGACGCGAAGAAGATGGCTGAACTGTCAGAAAGGCATAGCGACCGATCACCATTTTATGTGCGCTACACAACTACCCCGCGCATTAAAATGGGCCCGAATTGAGGCATGGAGAAGCAGATGAAAACCCTACTTTCATTTATTTAAGTTAAAATCATCTTGTTTTGCTCTCAGTCGCTTCGGGCCATTTTTGGCCATATTCACATTGCCACATAGCAAAAAATTAGGATTCCCTGTCTATTTAGCTAAATACGAAACGGGTTATGTGGCTTACGGGAGCCGGAGAGAAAGGCACCAATTTTTTTTTCAGGGAAGTATTTGTTTATTTCGTAAATTAGACCATAAAAAGTTATCTAATTTACGAATATCTGTTTCGTATCACGCTCATTATTTTGGCGAAAATACAATTTACCGCGATGGCCAAAGTTAGCTCGAAGAATTTGTTTACCTACTTAACGCAATACGAATTTTAGCCAGTGCGCGATTTGTTACGAGTTTTAGCCAGTGCGCGATTTGTTACGAATTTTAGTCAGTGCGCAATTTGCTACGAATTTTAGCCAGAGCGCGATTTGTTACGAGTTTTAGCCAGAGCGCGATTTGTTACGAGTTTTAGCCAGTGCGCGATTTGTTACGAATTTTAGCCAGTGCGCAATTTGCTACGAATATTAGCCAGAGCGCGATTTTGAACGCGTTAAATTCTTACTGAATATTATAAAGAATTAAAATTGTTTTTTGTTTGCAATCTCTAGAAGTATAGGTACTGATCCGATTACAAAAATTCTTTCATTGATGGAAAGCTAGACTTTTCTCCACGCGGACGAAGTCGCGTGCAGGATCTAGTCCGAAAGTATAGGAACATTACTGGCCAAAAGTACCAACAAAAACTCACCCACCCCAGGAGTCACAGTTCCATTCTAAATTTTTAATCGGTCATTAACCTTTCCTCTCCTGTTAGATCAAGACCCTGCGGCTGGCGACCTCCTACATCTCCTACCTGCTGAAGGTGCTGGAGACGGATGGAGAGCCCGCCGGGGGGTTCAGGGCAGACCTGCATCATACACCGCCAAGAAGACGGACCGTTGAAGGGAACCAGGTGAGCTCTTTGTGTTTACTGGTATCCTGGTACTTTTTTATCATTTTGGGGAGTCTTTTAAAGAGGCACAGATAACTTTTTTGATTTTATAAAAGCCTGGTACTCCAAAAACTCTTTGGGGAACCCTCAAGGTGAGATTACTTGATATTTTCTGGTTTTTCGGTGTTGGATGTATCTCTTGGTATGTATAACGCCCTGGTACTTTCATGCTTTAGAAACTACGTTTTTTATGGCAAGCAAGCTCGATGGTAAGTTTTCACGGGTGTCTATGAACTGCTTACCATCTTAAGATGAGTTCCATCCTACATCTGCTACCTACTGAAGGTGCTGAAGACGCTGGGGGATTCAGAGCGGACCTGCATCATACGCCATCGAGGTGACGTACTGTTGAAGGGAACCAGATGCGCTCTTTAAGTTTTATGATAGCCTGGTACATTGATACTGTTGTGGGAACCAACCCAAGGTGAATGTACAACTATTGAAGAAGCTCTTGGTATGTATGTATACTTTTATGCAGTGGAACTATTACGAATAGAAAAAGTATTTAGGAACTTTGTCTTGCATTGCATAACAGTTCAACCACATTCATAGTGTTATTTACGTTGAGCAGACACATTTTTCGAACATATAAAGTAATGGATTAGCACTAATCCTTCAAAATGATTCAGATTGAGATTGATAGCGTGTTACGCAATTAGGGTTACCTACAGGAAAAATAAACGTCTGTGGTGCAACTACACAACACAAGAAAAATGTAAGTCAGTTGGAACTCTAAGCAGAAATTCTTGAAACAACCATATTTTTGATTTACTACAACACAGACTATTATTAAATAAACAGATGCCAACGGAATTGTTATTACCCAGTGTTATGATATGACGGAAATTATATTATACAGCCATAAAAAATGTTTTCTAATAAAACTTTAATGGATGTACGTTCGTTCTGCGGTCTTCTTTCAAGAATAAAATATAAATAATAACAGCCGCACAGGCCGATGGATCAGGTTAAGCTACGCTTGCCGTGGTTAGTCTGTGGATGGGTAAAAATTTAACATAATGTAGGTACAGTCACGAGCAAAGGTATGTATACACTCGGCTTTATTCAAAGGCTATTTACTCCTTTATTTTTTAATGAAATTTTATGTTCTTATGAACATAGCATTTTCGAACCCATTTTCTTTATATAAATGTGTCCTATTTCAACGTTGCATTCGTTAGTTCACGAAAAAATCGCAATTGAAAGTGGCCAAGTGTTGACATATTGGTGCTCGTGACTGTACATACTCATAGTTATCTTCATTCATTCCTCCAGGTCAGAATAAGCATTCCTTTACCCTTAAGCACAACTACAACTATTTGGTAAATCCAAACGGTTTTAAAAGATGATGGCCTACTCCATCCATCTTTTACTCTTTCTATAACTACGGGTCCTACACCCATAGATAAAATGATCGTAATGCTCCACTGCATTGATCACTGGTTATGCTTTATCAATTGGCTTTAAACCATTGGCTAAGCTATTAGCTATTTCTAAGCTATCCAATCTAAAGACAACTATTGTATATATTTACTAGCTGCGCCCCGCGGTTTCACCCGCATAAGTTTCGATCCCGTGGGAATGTCGGGATAAAAAGTATCCTATATGTTAATCCTGGTTATAAACTATCTGTGTGCTAAATTTCGTCAAAATCTGTTCAGTAGTTTTTGCGTGAAAGAGTAACACACATCCATACATCCATACATACAAACTTTCGCATTTATAATATTAGTAGGATATATGTATATGTAATCTAAAGAGCGGTTGCAACTCTATAAATAAGCCCTTGCAGGAGCGGTTGGTTACTCACTAAATAAGCCTAAACCAAATTATCAAAATATGTATATTGTATCTACACACCACTCTTCATTCCATCTCCATCTTTTAATTGTTTTTAAATATATCTTTATAGTTTTCCTGACCATCTGCCTACCTTTCCCAACTATGTTGGGGTCGGTTTCCAATCTAACTGGATGCAGCTGAATACCAGTATTTTACATGGAGCTCCTGCCTATCTGACCTCCACAACCCAGTTACTGGGTAATACAACACCCCTTGGTAAGACTTGTAGTCAGACTTTCGGGCTACTGACGACCCTTAACGACTGTCAACCACGAACGACAGCCGGGACCAACGGCTTAGCGTGATTTCCGAGGCGCGGAGGGGTCTTCACCATCCATCCACGGATCAACCGCGGCAAGCGTAACTTAACCTGATCGATCGACCCGTGCGGCTATTATTACTTAGCCACAAGCCCCTCTATTGCTTTAAAAATAAAACCGACATACGTATGCATTCGAGTGCACGCCGACGTTCACAGGGGAATCATTTCTTATCTACAAACATGTGGAGTTCAAGTGCAGTACTTACTGGCGCCAGTGGCTGGCGAGTGGCGAGGCTAGTAGAATGTGTAATTTGTTGTAGTAGGTATATTTGTCACTAGCTTCTGGCCGTGACTTCGTCCGATTCAATAGGGTCCGAGTGCTCATCGCATGTTTCGGGACATCGCCAAGCGGTTGGTTGACTCTTCACGTGACCAGAAGGCTGGCCTATTTTTAGCCCAAAGAATCAGCATTGCCATCCAACGTGGTAATGCTGCCAGCCTTTTGGGAACTTATCCCATTGACAGTGATGCGGACGAATTTTTTGATGCCCAATGAGCTCCTGCGGTTTTCTTTAATTTTTTATTATATACTTGCATATCATATATTATATATTTTAGTGTTAGCTTGCACATACATTGAATTGTTGTGTCTTTGTGAATAAATTCCAATTCAATTCAATCGTTACTGCATCCATAATGTACATACACATACAAGTGGTGTACCTAGTATAAATCAATAGAAACAATTATTGTGGACTTTGTCGGGCATAGCAAAATTCCTACGCGGCTTCGCTCGCGTGGTTGTCGGAAATTATCCTACGGGAACGTGCTGCCGGGAGAAAAAGTATTTTCATTTTATAAACAATTTACATTGTGTTGAACATTACATATTAAATAAAATTATCATATGCAGAAACAATATCAAATTAAATGTTAAATAAAATTATCACATGCAGAAACAATAGTTAGTAGTAACATTTATGTCCTTCCCCAGGATGCCATGCCATCTATCTCCTTTTTTTTTTTTTTTTTTTTTTTTTTGTTTTTTTTTTTTTTTTGTCGCTGAGAAATGCTTTATGCATGCCCGCCTCACGGGGGACGAGACGGGGTATGTGGGACTCCCTGTCGGAATGACAGTATACCCACTAAAACTCAGCGGTGTTCCCTCATTCGCCGTGATGGGAGGGCCACGGGAATAGGCATAGCCTTTACCTCCATAGCCCTCCCGGCGCATGCCCGCCTAGATGATATGGCGGGCCCCGCATGCCCCCCACATTGGGGGGCTACGGGAATGGCCGGGACCACCTAGCCATTCCCGTCCAACACTGGTGGAGGCCTGTGCAATGCAGGCAACGGTGCCCCCGCACCCGCTGCCCGCTGGCCCCCACGCCCGCCTAATTGGCAGGCCCCGCATGCCCCCCAGGATGGGGGGCTACGGCCGCAGAGGATAGGGAGAGCGGCAACGACACACCGACACTCCTCTTCCCCTGCGGCCCCACCGCGTCCGCCATCGAACGGTGGCGGCCCCGTCGAGGCCGCGGAAGGTGGGGAGAGCGGCAACGTATCACCGACACTCCCCCCCCGCCGCGGCCCCCAATCCTCAGCCGCGATGTCTCCCTCACGGGGGACATCGCGGCCCGCCTCAGGTAGGCTGCGATGTCGGCCAAACGGCACCGCAACCTACCCGCCGGCCGCTACGTCGTCGGCTTTTCCGCACAGCCTAGACGAGCGGCCGCTCCTCGGGTTCCTCTTAGCTTCACCGTGGCCCAATCCACCACGGCTACTGAGCCCCCCCGCCTCGACAATGCGGGAACCCACCGGGGGGGTGCCATCTATCTCCTAGCCAAATTGTATCAACATCCGTTCGCAGTTACAGATGGTTCATCAACGTTGATCAGCAGACAAATTCAAATATGTACCAATGTATCAGTAATAGGCCTCCCGACTGATTTCGGTCACGGTGGCCAATCTCGACGGAGATTAGCCAGGTACGCAAGAGATATTATAGTGCACAAGTGTGTGCGTAAAAACAAATGCACTCTCAAATTCAAATTCATTTATTGGTGTGATTTTTGATACATTTTACATGAGATCTTTAATAATAAATAACCAGTTCCTCAAAAATCTACCTTAAAGGTGTAGGTACACTCTTTCACTTTCATACAATTAGTCATTATTTGTACCTATATATATTTTTTTTTTTTTATTCTATTTTTTTTTGGACTTTTATACTATATGTATATGTCAGTCCGATTAATCTTATTAACTAGTTATACATTATTAGCTTAACTTAAGATGATAATAGCTTAAACAGAAAACAAGCTCCTTCACTGTTAGGGTTTGAAAGTATAGAATTCATGATTCCGACCTGCAATTTGTCCAGATCCAATTTTTCAAATAATTCCTCTCTCTCTGCATTAAATTGAACACATTCCATCAACAAATGGTATACATCATCTATTATTCCACAAGTATCACATTTAGGGGAAGAAACCTTTCCCATCAAAAAGGCAAAATTATTTGATGGAATATGTCCGGTTCTGATTCTGTGCGCTATAATAATCAGTTTCCTACTTAACCGACTATATGTACCTACACCAAGGTATACGAGGAGGCTGACATTATTATTGTCATTATTATAATTATAAAAAAGAACAATCAATACATAAAATAAAACTATTACAACAAAACACAACATAAAATAATGAATGGAAATAAAGATAATAATAAAATCTCTGTTCCTTTACTCTCTTAGTCCGTTGGGACGGTAATAGCTGATACGACCGAGGAGACATCAGGCGCAGGCGCAGGACCAACGGCTTTACGTGTTTTTCGAAGCACGGGAGTATTAAACCGCTAAATTTCAAACTCCGGACTGTTACTAATTTGGAGGTATGAGGAACAGGGTGTAAAGTTCACTCATCCTCCATAGAAAAGGGAGGATCCTCCGACCAGACGGGTGTTATGTCTGGCGGGCAATTGCCCAATGATTGATATTGGGAAATTGTATCTATGCTAATTGCACGGTAAACTCTGTTTGCGAGATGCAGGATTTGCGTGACGTCAGTATGACGCGTTGTTCGCATGTGGCGTTGTAGATACCGCTTCACTAAGAAATTCCTAATGAAAAACTCAATAACATATTGTCCGACCTGACAATCGAACAGAGGACCCCACGCTCAGCAGTCGCGCTTGCAACCACGAGACCAATGAGCATTAGTATTGATGGATATGTGTAATCTGTTATTGTAGGTACTTATATATTTTTAATAGCCTCAATCAGTGCAAAAATATTCTGTGGTGATTAATTCGGTACTTAGATTAAATTATGCGTCACCGCTAACACTCATGGTTTTAGTTCCGAACCTACATTTGTATTTTTTTTTGGGCTTGTGGCTATATGGTAACAGTCACATGTGTCGATCGAGGGTTAAGCTACCCTTGCCGCGGTCAGTTTGTGGATGGGTGGCAATCCATTATATATCGGGACCCCTCCGTGCCTCGAAAAGCACGTTAAACTTTCAGTCTCGGCTGTCTGACAGTGACTGTTTGACAGTCGTTACGATTAGTCAGAAGCCCACAAGTCAGACAACCGGTCTTACCTAGGGGTATCGTGTTACCCAGTAACTGAGGGGCGATACGGATAATTTTAAGAACGTTCACAGTCTGATCTCAGTCTCGATCTGTTAAAAATACCTCTAATTTCCCTACATTTTTGATAAATTTTCGACATTGATTGTCGCTGAGATGAGATTGGAACTAGATTTTGAACGTTTTTAATTACGGTATTTGGCCTGCTGGGTTCTGGAGATTAGACAGTCGCTCCATCTAAAATACTGGTATTCAGCTGCATCCAGTTAGACTGGAGGCTGACCAACATAGTTGGGGAAAGGCAGGAAACAGTTAAACCTTACATTTCATTCTTACACGAGAAAAATAAACAGTTCTTCCTACTCCTAACCCAATCTGTCTAGCGCTTTTCACAACTATGTCGGGGCTGGCTTCAAGTCTAACCAGATGCCGCTGAATACCACAGTATTTCCCATGGATTGATTGACTATCTAACCTCCACAATCCAGTTAATGAGTAACATAGCAGCCCTTGGTAAGACTGGTTGTCAGACGTTCGGGCTTCTTACTATCCATAACAACTGTCAAAGATTTACGCAAGACGTCTCTGTCGCACCAACGCTGGACTGTCGCACCAACGCTGGAGTTCGCGCACCTCTTCGTCGTATTGCTAATAATTTTAACACTGTGTTCACAAATTTGGATTTTTTTACATTGTCTTCTAATAAGTTTAGAAGCTCATTGATAAAATTAATTAGTGATTTAGATTTTAAGTTGTTTTCATTTGTTCTTTCTCTATTATTGTAAAATTGTGTTTATCTTTTCTTTTCTTTTCATTTAAAAAAATAATCTTAAGATTTTGCCTTTTAAGTTTCACTCGTGTGCAAATGGTTCCATAGTAATTTTGTAGTATTTAAGATGTGGATAACGTCGTCGTGAGCTACACAATCATATGTAACGTCTTTTTTTCCTACTACATGTTTATTACGATGTTTGTGTAACTGTTTGTTTTCCCGAATTAAATAAATAAATAAGACTGCCGGGACCAACAGCCTGCTTTCATTATGTGTAATAGATGGTCACCTATCAACGTCCCGACCGCGGCAAACGTAGCTTAACCTTTCATCGACTCGTGTGACTGTATTATTAAGTCATGAGCCCCTCACAATTCTTTCTACTAGTATCGAATACCTATCGTATTACCCAGTAACTGATGGGTTGTGGAGGTCAGATAGGCAGTCGCTCCATGTAAAATACTGGTATTCAGCTGCATCCGGTTAGACTGGAAGCCGACCCCAACATAGTTGGGAAATGCTAGGCATATCTAATAATGAGTATCGAATACCTTGTATTTCATCACATTATGTTATTGCAGACAGAACCACGTCACTCGTAGACAGATACCAGGTACGGCGGTAAATGTATTTATATATAAAGTTCTGTATCATTCCGTCATTATGTACAGTACAGTTTAGCGCGTGGCTGTGTGTGGTACAAGTCACAAGAGGTAGCAGTTTAGTGTCCGCTCCACACAGACCGACTCGGAGACGGGAGTACATTTTTATCGTGTTTAAAAAAGAGTTTTGGGTCATTGAAATAAGGTTGATTTTTTCATGCAGCAGCAGCATTCTCATATAAAAAAGAGGTGACATCCACAAGTTTTATTCAAGGTATAATTTTGAATTTTTGACAGTTTTTCCAAACAAAATCTGTCAGACGTCCATTTTATTCCACGAATAAAAAATATCTGCCGACGGAAAAATCAGGCCGTACTAGAATTAATAAGCTAACTAATTAATACATTGCACTTCCTCATGATGTTAAGTCTGACAACTAGTCTTACCAACCGGTATCATGTTACCCAGTAACTGGTTTGTGGAGGTCAGATAGGTAGTCGCTCCATGAATAATACTGGTTTTCAGCTGCATCCGGTTAGGCTGGAAGCTGACCGTTAGGCTGGAAGCTGTCCCCTTTTTCCTTCCAAACCTCCCTGTCTTGGGCGACCTCTGGCCATGTTGGCCCTGCAAACCTCACTAGATTTTCTTATATAAGTACATCATATTTTTATAAATAGGGAAAATTTACTTTAACAATAAACATAGTGTTTACAAACTTCTAATACTAAATTATATAAGTAATACAAATGATTAAAATAAAGTTATAATATCCTATACTAACTAAAACTATTAAAAAACTAAAATATTGCGTATAACATACAGGAAATAAATACAACCAAAAAATAACATTAAATCTAACAAAATCATGAAAACAATAAAAAAAAGGCGTGTTGCTCTGTAATATTACAATTAATACCAACGAGGAATACCATTTATAGCTACACAATTGTCAAACCCGCGGTCGCCGCTGACGTAGCCCACACTTCTTGATAAAATTACATTTTGCCACATGGCCATCCCATTCGCGAGCTATCAAATAAATTACAACTAAGATAAACAGATGTTTTCAGGAGTCCCTTTTCAAAGGTTGTCTTTAAAAGATCGCTCTTAGCGATAAGACCGCCCATTGTGTCACCCTTTGTAAAATTGTATATATTTTATTTATGTTTCTGTAACTTTTATGGTGTACAATAAAGAGTATTCTATTCTATTCTATTCTATTTTCACTGAATTTTCAATTAAGCGGTGAAGCTAATTCGTTGATTAAACTGATCACACGATGTTTCTTTAAATTATTAGCAGGCGTACGTGAAGTAGTGCCGCAACCAGCTTCGCAGCAGTATCTCATAAACTGTAATCATGAATTACTAAAATTTTCACAGAAAGTGTATTTCTATTGTCGTTATAACTACAGATAATAAAAAAAATAAAAAGGGGAGACCCCCTTTATATATTTTTTAATGTTTATATAATAAACGTGTTTTTTTCGGCAGGCAGTTGAAATGTTCATAGAGTGTGTATTTCTTTTGCCGATAAAATATAAAATAATAAAAACATAATAAAGTTAAAAAAAAATTAAAGCGGGTCTCCATACAAGTAACGCGTTATTTTGTTAAGTCTCATGTAATACCTGGGGGGCTTATCTTAAATCTTATGTTTTTTTTTGTACCTAGGATTTTGAAATAATATTATATTGATTTAAAAGAGTGTCCTTGGAGTTTCTTGCCCGTTCTTCTCCATAGAGGGGGCGGGAGGGAGGGGGGTCTATCTTTTTGTCTAACTGAACGACTGCTTAACAAATCAAAAGTAAATAGTAAATAGTTTAATTGAAATTAAATCCTTTCCTTTTCAAAATGAGTTCTAACTTTAGACCTAGCCTATCTTTGAGCCAGTTTTTGTATTGCGAACTTTATTTCGATTTAGGCAGTTCTTAATACTGAAATGACAACTTAGCACCTAACTAAGCTGTATTTTTTTTTATAAAGAACTGCATTTCTATATATTTAAATTTAAAAAAAATGAGATTATTTTCAATTTATGGAACAACAAACTGAATGTCATACTCAACAAAGTTCAAATTTCATTGCAACCAAATGGGGGCGTAATTTCTGATGCCTTTAAAAACGCTCTTCGCTCATAGCTTGAACCGATTTTCTAATATAATTACGCTGCACCACATGGCCCTATCAAACGCTATCAAATATTTTACAGCTGTAACGTACTAGGGTATACAATCTGTTTTAGTGAAATTTTCTCGGTAAATCTAATAAAATTCCTCTGATTACCTCGTTGGTGTAGTGGTCGTGAAGTGATTTTTTTTTCATCTTTTTTTTTTTTCTTTTTTCTTCTTTTTCTTCACCGCCGCTATCTGTTGGACACTACAATAAGCCACTTCTCTGTCTGATACTTGTATATGCTCAGGTTTTTAGGGTTCCGTGCTTCAAAAGGAAAAACGGAATCAACACCCTTTTTCTCACGAACGCGTGGAGTTATCAAGTTGAAATTAATATCAAATACTCAGGGCAGTAGAATGAAGCACTGAAATAATCAAACTTCTAAGTCAGTGCAATCAAAAGATACGAGCGGGCAATCTAACTGACGGACTAATTAGATTTTTTTAGGAAACTAGCCTATTGGCGAAATGTGGGTGTACTAATAGCAACACCTCTGCCGTTGTCCTTCGAGGGTTGCAGGCGTGATCTCTATTCGAATTCGTTCTCGGTTTTCTATTCTATCTTACACACATACATAAACTCAGGCCTTCTTCTCGTGGACGTAGGCAGAAGCTGCAGAAGACATTACACAGAGTGTGTGTTTGTGTTGCCGCTTTAACAACAACTAATAAAAATCTCAAATCGATTATTGCAATCCGTAATGTACACTTACAGGTGGGGAAATAAAAAATAATAGAAACAATTATGGACCCTGTCGGGCACAGCTAATTAGGGATCCGTAGCCAAATGGCAAAAAACAGAACCCTTATGGATTCGTCATGTCTGTCTGTCCGTCCATATGTCACAGCCACTTTTTTCCGAAACTATAAGAACTATACTGTTGAAACTTGGTAAGTAAACCTTGGAACCGCATTAAGATTTTCACACAAAAATAGAAAAAAAAAAGCAAATTTTGGGGTTACTTAGAACTGAAACTCATTTTTTTTTTCATCAAACCCATACGTGTGGGGTATCTATGGATAGGTCTTCAAAAATAATATTGAGGTTTCTAATAATTTTTTTTTCTAAACTGAATAGTTTGCGTGAGAGACACTTCCAAAGTGGTAAAATGTGTCCCCCCCTCCTGTAACATCTTAAATAAGAGAATGATAAAACAAAGTAAGATATAAATAAGAGAATGATAAAAAAAAGTTTACATTACCATGTAAACTTCCACCGAAAATTGGTTTGAACGAGATCTAGTAAGTTGTTTTTTTTTTCGTCACGTCATAAATCGTAAACTTGTTGCTACGGAAACCTTCATGGGCGAGTCCGACTCGCACTTGGCCGCTTTTTTTTTAAATAAATATAGAGAGGAAGAGCGCTTTATAAATTTGCCTTAAACTCAAGTCAAAATATTAAGTACTAGTACGAGTATATTAGTTATTTTCCATCCTCTAACATGTTTTTAGGCGTTTTTTTGCCTTGTGGTACGGAACCCTTCGTGTGCGAGTCCGACTTGCACTTGGTCGCTTTTTTGTTTGTGTTCTCCATACCATCTCAAAAACAAAAAAAAACCTTAGATACTTTCAAACAAAAAGTAACTTTTACAAATTGAGGCCAACCTGCTGAGCAGTGAATATATTTCGTCCATCCGGCGCTACCATAAACAAGGGAAGTTGTTAAATAATAATATAAACACACGTCGCGTGCTACAGTAAACAGATACACAGGTGTAGACGGTTATATATTTCGTAAGTATTTTGTTATAATTATATTGAGAACTGAGGAAGTTGCAGACTTTTTGGCGCGGGCAAACGCTTGCTGGATAATATTTCTTTCTGCCGTTTGCGTCGTCGCTTTCTTTGACCCAACTGGCAATACGGCCAGGGGGCTTGTGACAGCAATGATAGCCGCTCAGGTCGATCGATCAGGTTAAGCTACGCTTGCCGCGGTTAGTGCCCATCTTTACATACCAAGACCCATCCGTGTCTCGGAAAGAACGCAGCAGTACGGGTAGTCAGAATCACATGTCTTACAACCAGTCTTACTAAGGGTTACATTGTTACCCAGTAACTGGGTTGTGGAGGTAGGCAGTCGTTTCATTTAAAATACTGTTATGCAGCTGCATCCGGTTACACAGGGAGCTGACCCCAATATGGTTGCGAAACGGTTCGGCAGATTGATTGGATCGTTTAGCGAGGTAAACTGGTCAAAAACATCACTACATACAGGGTGGCAGGGACCCAGGGCGGCGGGATCGTCCGAAAGGGTTACCACTGCCTTGGAAAAGGGCTAAGGAAGGAACACGGGTGGGTTTTAGTCAGTAGGAGTCTGACACTCCCTTCCGCTCCACCCAGAGCGGGAGGGGTCATTTGATGATTTCCCACCCAAAAAAAAAAAACAGTGGCGGCATCGACACGCAAACTGTAAAAAAAATATTGCTGTTCCATACGTTTTGACCGCGTAGTTATTGCACTTTTCTATGAAACAGATTTTTTTTTTGATAACCGACGAAAAATTTCTACGCTATGGGGTCTAAACTCATGTGCTGAATTCATGGTTACAGTTTGCGCGTCGAAGTCCCTGCCACACTGTATACTCTGAGTAGGAAAAACTGCAAGTCTATTAGGTACACAGACGGCATCTTGCACAAAATAATCATAGTTTTTTAAATGCCTTTTTTAACAGCAATTTTGCAAACCATTTTCACAACAGACAGTTGCAAAAATACCTCTGTCTTTCAACCTCTATCTAAAAACATCACGTTCAAGTAAACTCCAAAAATACAATTCTCAAGTACGCACAAAGAAAAAAAACTGCCAGCTACCGGGGAATCTTTAAACTTTTTTTCTGTAAATTTTTTAACGACCCCGTAATCTGTCGTAATTTAAAACACGTGCTACTACAAAAAGATACGTTTGCCTGTTAAATGTAAAATTACTTAGTTTATGGGAAGGGAAAAAATATTTGAGGGAGATCTTGTCTGTGGTCGTTTTTTTTTCTGAATGTTCCGAATTTGACTGGGAAGTCATTGTCTTTTTTTTATATAAGGTCATCAGATGGATATTTGTCTCAATTTCTCCCGATATAGGGCACCATTGCATGATATTGATATTTAACAAAAAGGTTCTTAATAATTTTTAGTTACTTACCTACATTTTGACCGCATAGGTATTGCACTTTTCTATTAAATATCTGATTTGTTTTTATAACCGACGAATGATTTGAAACGAAATTGTTTACAATTTCTAATTTCTATTTCGAAATGAAAAAAGATAATTGGAAATCTCCAAAATTTAAAATCGGTCGAATTTACATGTAGCATTATTTTTCGAAAATGTTCTCAATTAACTTTTTAGATCTATTATTATCCTGCTTATGCGTAGGAAGTTTCATTAAAATCGTTCATGCATTTCGAAAAACAAGGACTTGGAAGTTTGTATGAAATTCCGTACGTTGTAAACGCTCTTAATGTCAGGCATTTTCTACCAGTCAACTTAGGCGATGCAGAGACAAAACATCTATTCAGAGATTTTTTTACATTATGTTATTTGAAAAGGGACCGTGGCTTAATTACAACAGCCGCACAGGTCGGTTGATCAGGTTAAGCTACGCTTGCCGCGGTTGGTCCGTCGATGGGTGACCATCTTCAGAAGTTAACGTATAAGGAAACTGAGAATCTTATTACAATTGTCTCTTAAATGAACTAATGCTGTATTTAAATTAAGGCGCTGTTGATTTAATTTATGTTGTGTCTATAAGTACCTGCACGACACTTGTTACCTTTTGTATGTCATACCTGGAGGAACCTTGGCTCCTAAGACACAGGCTTTTGGCCTAGTTTAGGAGGCATCAGTTCGCCCTTTAATGTGACTCTATTGTACATTATATTTTTAATCCTGTGTACTTATGTATGTGTTCAAACTGTACAAATAAATTATGTATTTATTATTATTATCTTCACATACCCGTTGGTCCCGGCTGTCATTCTTGGATCTTTGACAGTCGTTACGGGTAGTCAGAAGCCCGAAAGTCTTACCAAGGGGTATCGTATTACCCAGTTACTGGGTTGTGGAGGTCAGATAGGCAGTCGCTCCATGTAAAATACTGATATTCAGCTCCAACAGCATCCGGTTAGACTGGAAGCCGACCCCAACATAATTGGGAAAAGGCTAGGCAAATGATGATGTTGTTTGCAAGGTTTATTCATGTTGCCGTTTCTCTTGTTACAGCAAAATGCGACCGCAGAGAAGAGAGGCAAGGGCCGCACCGGTTGGCCGCAGCACGTTTGGGCATTGGAACTGAAAAGCGAACAGAATTTACAGACTTAGTGCTAATTTCACTAATGATATAGGCCGACCGCTTAACTGAGACGCAGGTGGAGGATCGAGTTTGTGAAAAACGCCCTTAAAATTATAATATTTAAATTTATATCTTTCCTATATTAAGTAATTGATTATGTAAATACACGTAAAGATATAATAATTAGGACTCTATGGATATAAATAAAGACGGGGAAATGATTTGCTTATCAAATTGATTATTATCTTATAAATATATTCAAATCACAACTGCCATTCTTTGACATTACCAAGGTGTATCGTGTTACCCAGGAACTTGGTTGTGGCAGTCACTCCATTTAAAATACTGGTGTACTGCATCCGGTTAGACTGGAAGCTGACCCCAACATAGTTGACTAGACAGATTGATAGATCCTCTCAAAACATCTTTCAGTCATAGATTCTTTATTTTCCTTGGACCCTATCTTTACAATAAATTAAACCGAATTCTTTCCCTACAGTCCTTGAACAAACATAATTTTAAAATCACCCTACAAGCCTGGCTTCGAAGCCAAACATATACTGCCACAGAAGCTCTCTTTGACGTATTAGTCTAATCAGACTCATCCACTAACACTCTCTAAAACACACACACACACACAAACACAGACACACAAAGACACAAAATTATATTCATAAAAACCTCCCAGCATACTTTTATTTTTTAATCGTTTTTGTTGTTTTATTTAACTTTAGTCTAACAATAAGCTCACTAATTGTTTGAAACTTTTATTACTTGCTGTGATATATGTAAGCTACCAAATATGTACCATAAACAGGTGAGGACCTGGTGACCTGTATTACAGGTGTTACTACCTACCACAGGCACCAGCGATCCACAACCAAAAAAAACGTCAGCTATTTGTTGCTGTGTAAAATATTGTTTGTATTGTTTTTTTTTTTGGCTTGTGGTGAGAAATAAACACTTTTATTATTTTATATTATTATTATTATTGATTTTTTTAACTGTCGTGTTTTGACATATGTACGAAATATCTATTACACGGTAAATTGATGTAGTGTGTCAATTTGATAAACAATCTATTTCCCTGACTGTATATTATTAAAAGTATGTGCAATAAGCCCTTGGCTCGTATAATTCAAATCTTCTCAGATTATTGCAATATATCGGCGATGTTTAAGTTTGTTTTAAAATCTCTCTCTTACAAAACAACTCTTTCCAATTTTCCAGTTTCCTGATAACGACATTTTCGTATAACATGTCATCTCCCACCCTGTTTAAAGCTGTTAGTTAGTAAGTATAAGAATGTGTACTTAATATAATAACGAATAAAATTGTACCAAAGACTTTAGTGCCAAATATATCTATCGATGTAAATACTTTATATTTTGTTTTATTTTCTCCTGTACGCGCACGGTACACATCAAGCTATACATAACCATTTTAAACTGACTTTTAATTGTACGAAAAACCTGCGAAAAATACAATGTGGGGTCAGCTAAAACTGGAAACTGATTGATGTGTCGCCCTGTGTCCCTTAACTATTATCATAACATTTTTAAGCTTTTCGCATATCTGGGCACCATAGGGTACCGAGATATGCGAAAATGTAATAGGTTTAAATTATATATAAAAATATATAACTGATGATTTTCCAAGTGCACCCAAGGATAACCCTCGGTTGGTGTTGAACTATTGCTGGATATAGAACAAAAAAGTGGCTAAAGTGGACTAGTTACCAAGGACTATGGAACGGCCTCTGCCTGATCAATGTTTTATATATACACGGATAAAATGGCAGGGGGTGACTGGCACACTCAATAATGGGCCCCCGGAAACCGTCGCTAGCACATAGTGACGTAGCAACAAGGGGGCAACACATCGGAGAGGTATTCCACGGCTATCAGTCAATCCCAGAGCCCGGAAGATGCTTAAGATCACTACCAGAACTTACTGGAATATAGGAAGTATTCCAGTAAAAACCGTTAAGTAAGGAACCACGTTTCATGAAATTCCTATTTCAGTCTACTTTTTTCGAGTCAATTCATTTTTAGGGTTCCGTATCCAAAGGGTAAAAACGGGACCCTATTACTAAGACTTCGCTGTCTGTCCGTCCGTCTGTCTGTCACCAGGCTGTATCTCAAGAACCGCGATAGCTAGACAGTTGAAATTTTCACAAATTATGTATTTCTGTTGCCGCTATAACAACAAATACTAAAATCAAAATAAAATAAATATTTAAGGGCCCCCCTTAAATATTTATTTTATTTTGTTTTTAGTCCCATACAACAAACGCGATTTTTTTGCCCTTTTTTGCTCGATATCAATAATGGCAACAGGTAGGCTCTTGAAATATTCATAAAATACTCACTTGTATTTTTACTTTAATCTATATATATAAAATTCAAAGTCCTGACTGACTGACTGACTGAGACATCAACGCACAGCCTAAACCGCTGGTCCTAGAGACATGAAATTTGGAGGGTGTATTCTTCGTGAAGAGTAGGTATCCACTAAGAAAGGGTTTTTCGAAATTCCACCCCTAAGAGGGTGAAATGAGATATATACATATAAAATTCAAAGTCCTGACTAACTGACCGACTGAGACATCAACGCACAGCCTAAACCGCTGGTCCTAGAGACATGAAATTTGGAGGGTGTATTCTTCGTGAAGAGTAGGTATCCACTAAGAAAGGGTTTTTCGAAATTCCACGCCTAAGAGGGTGAAATGGGGGGATTTTGTTTGTATGAAAAATCTTATTCCTTGAGTTAATAAACTTGAAACTTGGCACAAATACTTATCTAAGTAAATTATGAAGTTGGGCATTTTTTGTTTTTATAAACTACCCCCTAAAAGGGGATTGGGGGGTTTCAAAGTTTTTATGGAAGAATTTTAGCGCGCGGTCCGATTTAATCGAAACTCAGAATTTATTCCTAAAATTGAAAGGAAAGAATAATGTGTATCTGGGTTTTTAGAAAATCTACCCCTGACGGCCTGAAAAGGGGTAGTCAATTTTACAGGGGAGGATTTTACAGCGTGGCTTGATAAACTCGAAAATTGGTACAAATAATCTTTAAGTCAAGTTATGAACACATCCCAAATGATTTTTCAAAATTCCACCCCTGTGGGGTTGAAAAGCGGGGATACAGTTTATATGAAAAATCTTATTCGTTAGGTTAATAATCTTGAAAATTGGCATGAATACTCGCCTAAGTAAGCAATAAAGTTTATCATTATTCATTTTTCAAAACTACCCCTCAAAGGGGATACCTATAGGGGTGTTAAAGTTTGTGTGGAAGAATTTGAACGCACGGTCCGATTAACTCGAAACTCAGTATTGATACTTTCGACAGAAAATAATTAATAATAAGTATGTAAAGTTGTCGAAAATTGAACTCTGACGGGGCAAAAAGGGGTAATTCGGTTTTTAGGGGAGGATTTGAACTTGAAACTATATGTTACATTTTCACGCCTAAACCACTGAACTTCTGATTTGGCAAAGAGATAGTTAGCATCCTGGGGAAGCACATACTTTTTATCCTGGTAGCACGTTCCCGTGGGATAACTTCCGACATCCACGCGGGCGAAGCCGCGGACAGAAGCTAGTAATCTATAATATAAAAATGAATCGCTGAATGTGTTGCTAAGCGCAAATCTTTAAAACAGCTGAACTGATTTCGCTAATTCTTTTTTTAGAATATTCCTTGAAGTACGAGGATGGTTCTTATGAAAAAAAAAATGTGAGAAAGTGGCTTCAAGTGGACGAAGTCGCGGGCAAAAGCTAGTAAATAATAAAATTAAAACAAAATAAAGATTTAAGGGTTAATTTTTCCCACACAACTGACGTGATTTTTATAGATAATGGTACGGAACTCTTCGTGCGCGAGTCCGACTCGCACTTGGCCGGTTTTTTGAAATATATTCAACGATGAATTGACTATAGAGTGGTTTTGTTCTGAATTTTCGAAGGGAAGTCGGTGGGAACCGGCTTGTAAGAGCGCCTCGCGCCTGCAGGCCAGATATATTATGTGGAACAAAACTTCATCCGGTAGATAGGGTCCGTGGGGTCACTACTGCCCAACAGATTATTGTTGCAAGGCAAAGGTCGCCCTTCCCTCCTTCCACATAACTCTATCAACGGCTGTTTGTTGCCAATCTTTATAGAAAAACTCGAGTTCGGCGCTCCATCTACTCGGGCCTGCCGTGTTGCCGTTTGCTCCTGTTTGGGATCCATAATCAGCCTAATATGTTCCCACTGCTGGGACACAGGCCTCCTCTCTGTGAGAGGCAGACAGTGGGCCGTACACACACCGGCCCAGTGCGGGTTGGTAATGTCACATGTCTTCGAATTTTTGGTTCGAGGACATGCTAGTTTCCTCACGATGTTTTCCTTCACCGTTTTGAAATGATGATGAAATGATTTATGTAGATAAAGTAAACTGCCTGTTTGGGTTCGAACCCACGGCCTGCAACGACGCGAAACAGCCTGACTGCACCTCTACATCTATAAATAGTATATAAGGTGTCTGTATATATATGTGTAACAGTTTAAACTCTGCATCCGCTCCCGGGCCATGTGGCCTCTACGAGCGCGTGCGCATACGGTGACTATGTTTGAGAGATACTTTAGGACAGTCCACGTAATTAAAATTAGTAAAGATAAAAATATGTTTTTTTTTAACAGTCGCACGGGTTGATCGATCAGGTTAAGCTATGCTTGCCGAGGATGGCTCGTGGCTCGTATCCTTACATACCGAACCCCTCCGTGCCTCGGAAAGCACGTTATGCCGTTGGTCCCCGCTGTCATTCGTAAATCTTCTGTCAGTCGTTACGGCGCCCTAATTGCGTAACACACGATTAATCGGAATTGGTTTCATTTTGACAGTTCAACAACATTCATTGCGTTATTTACGTGTTGAGCAGACAAATTTTTCGAACTTATGAAGCAATGGTTTAGCAATTTGCTTCAAAATGATTCAGATTACGATTGATTGTGTGTTACGCAATTGGGGTGCCGGTTGAAATGTGACAATCAGTCTTATCAAGGGGTATCGTGTTGTACCTAATCAAATATCGCGACATATTCGCCAAAAATATAAACAAATATGAGTTTATGGAAAAATAACTTTAAATCCTACACAATAAACCTCAGTTTACGCTAGAACTTCAAACATATTTTTATAACTTTTTCAATAGTGCTATAGTCACTCTGAAATCAACTTAATCACCATTAAAATAAAGTTGATATTTGTTGGGAAAAGGCTAGGCAGATGATGATTCAGTGGATCACTTTTTGCTAATAGTTATGCATTAACATCAAAGATGATACATGAAAGAGGCCTTGGATGGTCACCCATCCACGGACCAACCGCGGCAAGCGTAGCTTAACCTGATCGATCGACCCGTCTGGCTGTTATTATTTATCCACAAGCACCTGCCTATGTGTGTGTAATGTAAGACTGTCCCGTCTTTCCCTAACTCATGGTCGTAGTGACGCCAGAAATACGTGTAATTTGTTTTATCGACTATACAAATTGAGTTAAACAGCATTCTTTGATGTTCTACCGAACTATTAGCGAAAACAGATCCGCTGAATGTAGTATTTATTGAACTTTCTGGAATTTGAAGCAAGCGTTGTAGGATCTTTTTAGGCGACGTACAGACTGACAGATGGCTTGCTTAGCGCCTAGAGCAAAATAAAAATATTTTATTTCACATAAACCTACATGGGCACTTATGAAACGTCAGAAGTTAGGTTTCCTTACTTCTCTCTTTCAACCCCTATCTAAAAACATTACGTTTTCAAGTTAACCAAACTACTGAACCGACTTTGATGAAATTTCTATGGGACCAATCTGAGAGTATCAATGTCCTTTCGAATAAAAAAGTTTTTTGCAAATCGGCTTAATTAACGGAGTTCTGAGGTATTCCATCCTCAGTATAACCGTCTTCAGCTTTTTTATGTTTATAAAAAAGCTGAAGACGGTTAAAAAACTGCGAATGCTCGTAGTTCTAATACAAGTAAATACTCTAGTCTGTACCTACTCACCTTTTTGCATTTTGGAATGGGCAACTCGCTTAATCAAAAGGAAAAAAAAAAACAAAAAAATTATAATGTTCGTCAATTTATTATCTCAACCGAAAATAATTTACAATTAAAAAAAAAATATAAAAAAAACAGTATTCCAGACAATAAATTTTGAAAAACTTAAAATTAAATCGAATCGGAGTCATTATAAGATGAAGTGTCGGTCGTTCTAGTTCATAGTGAAGAATAGAATATAATATATAATTCTTTATTATACATATGTACAGACGCCAGCACATCAAGCTAAATAAATTGATGTGTCGAATTTCTTAAATAGATTTTCAGCTTTATCGCTAAAGCATTAGGCTCAAGGTTGATTGGGAAAATTTGACATTTTCGTGTAGTTTGATGTGCTAGCGTCTGTACGCCCTAAAGAAGAAATGTTGGTCGTTCTACATACCTAGTTCATATTGAAGAAATGGTAACCATCCCGAGTACACAGTGGCCCTTACTGGACGCTGACATCCCTGAATTATTTTAAAAAAACTGTTGAAAAAAACTATTTGCTTTTTCGTTCCACCCAAAATAGCGCACTAAAATGACACTGGCACATAAAAAAAAAATACCAGCAAGAAAAAAAATTGTTTTAACTACCAATTAAAAATTAAAATTGTTAAGGAGAGCGCTGTAAAATATGTATAATTGTGATTGAATATTTTTCAGAAATTTGTACTTTTACAAATATATAGATTTAGATATTCAACCTCCATTTTTCAATTTGAACTAGCATGCTCGCATTTATGGAAATAAACTATCGCAGGACATAGTATTCATTATTTAAAATATAATATGGCCGAAGAAACATGGCCGGTCCGAACTTAGCGCCGAAGGCTGCGTAATTTTCTAGGAACAAAATGGTGGCATGAGGTCCATTCATTTATCTCTTAAAATGAGTCATTGTTAAAAACAGCCATTGTGAATTTGTATTTTTAAGATAGCAAAAATAAGAAAGGGTGTTTGTGGTCATAGCCACACGATAGGAGACACGACTGGAGCCGAATATTCGCGATTCTGCGCCGAGTATACGCTATTTTGTACCGAGTATACCCAATTCAGTGTCACCGACCCAAGATCAGAGAAAGTCGATTTTGCTTCAAAAATGTCTCCCTTTTTTTCTTGAGACATAATATTAAAAAAAAATCCGTAAATATCTGAATATTATTAACTGCTTTGCGTAAATATTAAATTAATTCTTATAAAATATCATAGAGAAGAAATAGTAATATCAATCAGAAAGTCAACTGCTGTAATTAATTAAAAACGTTCAAAATTTAGTCGCAATCTCATCTAAATGACACCATTGTCAAAAACTTGGCAAAAAGGTTATTAAAATTTTGTATAGAGAGTCTCTGGCATACGTAAAAAAGGCGCGACAGGCCATTTTGATGGTTAAAAAAAATGAATGTCACGTGATCATCTTTGAACGTTAATATCTCGGAAACGTGACACAAACGCCTTTAGAGGTGTTTTTTTGACAGATTTAGACTGGGTATGCGAACGTTCTTAACAAATACGGGAACCGCCCTTCAGATATGAAGAATTATTCATGCACAATATCTTTGCTTTGATAAACGGACATAGTTTCATATCCTCCTTCATCAGAACGGCTGTCCCTTTCTTCACTGCTTCCACAGGGACTCCGTACTCGTTTCCTATTATCTTGTTCAGATTTAAAATAGCCGGATTCTGCCTGATCTACATCTACTTCCCTCTTTACAGTTCCATCGCAATTACGGGCCTCCTTAATTTCCTGGTGTCTGCTACCTTTCAGGACGGCTTCGTCATCACTGCGATGTTCCTGTATAACTTCTTTATCTCCATCTTTGACGACTAATCTGCTTTCTTCTAATCTCTTGGCTTCTGCGTTGTATGTTTCCGACTCTTTCATCGTGAAAGTACCGTCGCTGCCCCGTGAAGTGGACGTTTTCTTTGATGTTTGTATACTACTTTGTTTCTGAACTACAGAACTGCTTGAACGGCTGTTACCACTACAGTGCTCATTGGAGACAGTTTCACCAGCTTCTGTATGTCCGGTGCTGGTTGATCCTGTATTGCAGCTATGTTTTGCGTTACTGGCATTAGCGTTGGTTCCAGCCGTGGTGACGGTATTTCCAGAAGCAGTAGCAACACTGGTTGCACTGCCAGCTCCGGTGCTGCAACTATTGCCTGAACTTGAAGAATTTGCAGATGAAGTGGCTGACGATTTGGTAGTAGACCCACAACCCTTAGAGCTTTCAGTTTTTGCAGTACTGTTTGCGCTTGCAGTGGAATTACTGCTACCATTGCTATTGCCTGAACTTGAAGCAGTTGCAGATGAAGTGGCTGACGATTTGGTAGAAGACCCACAACCCTTAGAGCTTTCAGTTTTTGCAGTACTGTTTGCGCTTGCAGTGGAATTACTGCTACCATTGCTATTGCCTGAACTTGAAGCAGTTGCAGATGAAGTGGCTGACGATTTGGTAGAAGACCCACAACCCTTAGAGCTTTCAGTTTTTGCAGTACTGTTTGCGCTTGCAGTGGAATTACTGCTACCATTGCTATTGCCTGAACTTGAAGCAGTTGCAGATGAAGTGGCTGACGATTTGGTAGAAGACCCACAACCCTTAGAGCTTTCAGTTTTTGCAGTACTGTTTGCGCTTGCAGTGGAATTACTGCTACCATTGCTATTGCCTGAACTTGAAGCAGTTGCAGATGAAGTGGCTGACGATTTGGTAGAAGACCCACAACCCTTCGAGCTTTCAGTTTTTACAGTGCTGTTTGCGCTTGCATTGGCATTACTGCTACCATGGCCATTGCCTGAACTTGAAGAATTTGCAGATGAAGTGGCTGACGATTTGGTAGTAGACCCACAGCCCTTCGAGCTTTCAGTTTTTACAGTGCTGTTTGCGCTTGCATTGGCATTACTGCTACCATGGCCATTGCCTGAACTTGAAGAATTTGCAGATGAAGTGGCTGACGATTTGGTAGTAGACCCACAACCCTTCGAGCTTTCAGTTTTTACAGTGCTGTTTGCGCTTGCATTGGCATTACTGCTACCATGGCCATTGCCTGAACTTGAAGAATTTGCAGATGAAGTGGCTGACGATTTGGTAGAAGACCCACAACCCTTCGAGCTTTCAGTTTTTACAGTGCTGTTTGCGCTTGCAGCGGCATTACTGCTAGCATGGCCATTGCCTGAACTTGAAGAATTTGCAGATGAAGTGGCTGACGATTTGGTGGTAGACCCACAGCCCTTCGAGCTTTCAGTTTTTACAGTGCTGTTTGCGCTTGCATTGGCATTACTGCTACCATGGCCATTGCCTGAACTTGAAGAATTTGCCGATGAAGTGGCTGACGATTTGGTAGTAGACCCACAACCCTTCGAGCTTTCAGTTTTTACAGTGCTGTTTGCGCTTGCATTGGCATTACTGCTACCATGGCCATTGCCTGAACTTGAAGCATATGCAGATGAAGTGGCTGACGATTTGGTAGTAGACCCACAACCCTTCGAGCTTTCAGTTTTTACAGTGCTGTTTGCGCTTGCATTGGCATTACTGCTACCATTGCCTGAACTTGAAGCATATGCAGATGAAGTGGCTGACGATTTGGTAGTAGACCCACAACCCTTCGAGCTTTCAGTTTTTACATTGCTGTTTGCGCTTGCAGTGGCATTACTGCTACCATTGCCTGAACTTGAAGCATATGCAGATGAAGTGGCTGACGATTTGGTAGTAGACCCACAACCCTTAGAGCTTTTAGTTTTTACATCATCTTCATCGTCGACCATCTCTCCGTCTTCTTCATCATCCTCGTCGTCTTCTTCATCATCCTCTCCGTCTTCATCATCATCCTTTTCGTGTTCATCATCAGTATCGTTTTCTTTTTCAGGCTGTTTGTCTTTAGTTTCTTTTTCTTCGTTTCCTTCTTCATCGTCCTTTTCGTCTCCTTTTCGTCTGTCATCATCCTCTCCGTCTTCATCATCATCCTTTTCGTGTTCATCATCAGTATCGTTTTCTTTTTCAGGCTGTTTGTCTTTATTTTCTTTTTCTTCGTCTTCCTCATCATCCTCTCCGTCTTCATCATCATCCTTTTCGTCTCCATCATCAGTATCTTCTTCATTTTCATGTTGTTTTTCATCGTTTTCTTCTTCATTATCCTCGTCGTCTTCTTTATCATCCTCTCCGTCTTCCTCATCATCCTCTCCGTCTTCATCATCATCCTTTTCGTCTCCATCATCAGTATCTTCTTCATTTTCATGTTGTTTTTCATCGTTTTTTTCTTCATTATCCTCGTCGTCTTCTTTATCATCCTCTCCGTCTTCCTCATCATCCTCTCCGTCTTCATCATCATCCTTTTCGTCTCCATCATCAGTATCTTCTTCATTTTCATGTTGTTTTTCATCGTTTTCTTCTTCATTATCCTCGTCGTCTTCTTTATCATCCTCTCCGTCTTCCTCATCATCCTCTCCGTCTTCATCATCATCCTTTTCGTCTCCATCATCAGTATCTTCTTCATTTTCATGTTGTTTTTCATCGTTTTCTTCTTCATTATCCTCGTCGTCTTCTTTATCATCCTCTCCGTCTTCCTCATCATCCTCTCCGTCTTCATCATCATCCTTTTCGTCTCCAACATCAGTATCTTCTTCATTTTCATGTTGTTTTTCATCGTTTTTTTCTTCATTGTCCTCGTCGTCTTCTTTATCATCCTCTCCGTCTTCCTCATCATCCTCTCCGTGTTCATCATCATCCTTTTCGTCTCCATCATCAGTATCTTCTTTTTCATGCTGTTGGTCATTATTTTCATTTTCTTCGTTTTCTTCTTCATTATCCTCGTCGTCTTCTTTATCATCCTCTCCGTCTTCCTCATCATCCTCTCCGTCTTCATCATTATCCTTTTCGTCTCCATCATCAGTATCTTCTTTTTCATGCTGTTGGTCATTATTTTCTTTTTCTTCGTTTTCTTCTTCATCATCCTCTTCGTCTTCTTCATCACCCTCTTCGTCTTCCTCATCATCCTCTCCGTCTTCCTCATCATCCTCTCCGTCTTCATCTTCATCCTCTCCATCTTCATCATCAGTATCTCCTTCTTTTTCATGGTGTTTGTTATTATTTTCTTTTTCTTCGTTTTCTTCTTCATCATCATCCTCTTTGTCTTTATCATCATTATCTTCTCCGTCATTCTCATCCTCACCCCCATTATCTTCTCCGTCATTCTCATCCTCACCCCCATTATCTTCTCCGTCGTTCTCATCCTCACCCCCATTATCTTCTCCATCATTCTCATCGTATTTTTCGTCATCCTCTGCATCTTCTTCGTCACCAGACTTTACAGTACTAACACGGGCCCTATTTCGAATGATTTTAGCATAATGGGTCGATCTATGAGTATGGGTAATGTGACGTCTATGGCGACAAGTCTTACCTCTTCTGCCTTGTTGATGAACTGAATGGTGGCCTCGTCTACCGCTAGTGTGGCTTTTTTTGCCGCGGCTGTCAATATGACTGTCAGAATGGTTACGAACTGAACTTCGTCTATTGCCGTGGATATAACTTTTCCTTTGGGTTCGAATTGAAGCATGACTTCGTCTGCCATGAATTCTGCACCTTTTGCCGTGCATCCTCGTGCGGCTATTGGCATGACCATGGGTTGCTGAGTTGTCTCCACTGCCATGAGTATGACCTCGTCGACCACATGTCTTGCCTCTTTTGTGATGCCGGTCTACAAGGATACTAGCACGGTGACGGTGACGGTGACTCTTAGAGTCACTGCGAACTAAAATATGACCACAGGTTCTGCACCTTTTGACGTGCCTTTTATTCGAGCTTGAAGAAGTGCTTGCAGTTGAAGTGGCATTCAAATTAGTAGAAGTACATCCCTTTGACCTTGTAGTTGTTGCAGTGCTTCCGCTTGCACTACTGCTAGCTTTGCTTTCTCTACTTTCGACCTGGCTTGCTGCCTTGCAATCGGATAAAATGTCGCTTATACTGCCATCGCTCTCCGCGTCACTTGTAGAATTGGTTTCACTTACATAGTCATTGCTTTCACTCTGGCTTTCTGCATGGCTACTGGCTGAAGCGTCGGTGGTGGTGACCTCAGTCTTAGCACGACCTTCAGTTTGAGTGTTGGTTGAAGTGCGATGTCGTTTACCACAATGTTTTCTCTCGCTAGTTGCACTGGCGCTAGCTGAAGCGCTGACTGTGGTGCCATTGGTCTTAGCACGACTTTCAGAATGAGTGCAGCTTACGGTGTGATGTCCTTTGTGACAGCGTTTGCCATGATTGCCATTTCCGCGGTCTTCAACACTGCTACTAGAATTGCTTTGAGCTGAACTTGAGCCGCCGCTGCCATTATTTTCGACACGACATCTGCTATTGGTGTCACTTGTACTTCGATCTTTTCCACTACGTGTTTGGCCTCCACTGCCGTGGGCGTCGGCACTGGAACTGGTCTTGCCTCCATTGCTATGTGTTTCGGAATGAGTTTTGCATTTGGAATGATCTGTTTTACTATCTTTTCCACTACCTTTATGGCCTCCACTGCTTTCGGCGTCGGCACTGGAACTGGTCTTGCCTCCATTGTTGTGTGTTTCGGAATGAGTTTTGCATTTGGAATGATCTGTTTTACTATCTTTTCCACTACCTTTATGGCCTCCACTGCTTTCGGCGTCGGCACTGGAACTGGTCTTGCCTCCATTGCCGTGTGTTTCGGAATGAGTTTTGCATTTGGAATGATCTGTTTTACTATCTTTTCCACTACAAGTTTGGCCTCCACTGCCGTGGGCGTCGGCACTGGAACTGGTCTTGCCTCTATTGCTGTGTGTTTCGGAATGAGTTTTGCATTTGGAATGATCTGTTTTACTATCTTTTCCACTACATGTTTGGCCTCCACTGCTTTCGGCGTCGGCACTGGAACTGGTCTTGCCTCCATTGTTGTGTGTTTCGGAATGAGTTTTGCATTTGGAATGATCTGTTTTACTACCTTTTCCACTACACGTTTGGCCTCCACTGGCGTGGGCGTCGGCACTGGAACTGGTCTTGCCTCCATTGTTGTGTGTTTCGGAATGAGTTTTGCATTTGGAATGATCTGTTTTACTACCTTTTCCACTACACGTTTGGCCTCCACTGGCGTGGGCGTCGGCACTGGAACTGGTCTTGCCTCCATTGTTGTGTGTTTCGGAATGAGTTTTGCATTTGGAATGATCTGTTTTACTATCTTTTCCACTACATGTTTGGCCTCCACTGCCGTGGGCGTCGGCACTGGAACTGGCCTTGCCTCCATTGGTGACTGCTTCCGCACTAGTATGAGTTTCCGTTTTGCTTCCACATCCTCCAGAGGTAGTTTTCGCTTTACTTGCTGATGAACTCTTCACCTCAGATTTGGTCCCACCACGACACTCTGCAATAAAAAAATAAAATTAAGTTTAACTTTTTTAAATGACATCTATCTTCTATACTAATAATAATATATAAAGCTGAATAGTTCGTTTGAACGCGCTATATCTCTGGAATGTTTCTTTTTATTATCTTTTTTCTTTTTCTTACAATTTTTGAGAAAGGTTATAGGCTATATAACACGACGCTACGACCCTTTGTAGTCGAGTGAATTAAAAAAAAAAACAGAAACAACGCTAAGGGTGAACGAAGTAATTGTGCGGGCAGGCGATGCGATGCGACACGATGGCCGAAAGGGGATTTAGGATATTTATATAGAGCCTGGGATACCATCTGTCGCTTGCATACATCTTCTTGCATAGATGTTTGATTACTAATTTTCAGAGTGATTATGTAAGCAACTATGGCGCCGATTCCCTTGTTCACAAACTAAACTAAATTTAAGTTCAGTGCATCTTTTTCTTTCTATTTCATTAAGAAAAGGACAGAAGATAAATATTAGTTTAGTCCTGTCAAATTAGTCAGCGCTTGACGTAAAGTAGGATAAAAGAAAATAACTTACGTTGCGGGAACGCCTGCTGGACACCCACCAGAGCCTGCAAAATCAAAGGAAGGAGGAAGGTGAAGCACAGACGCCAGCACATCAAGCTACTACAATCTGTCAAATTTCTTTAATGGATTTTCAACTTTATCGCCAAAGCATTAAGGTTCAAGGTTGATTGGAAAAATTTGACAGTTTTGGGTAGCTTGACCTGCTAGCGTCTGTACATATAATAACATCAGAAGAAGAAAAGAAGAAAATACATTTATTTGCGGCAAACATGACGCATAAAAAAGAAGAAACACACAAAAAAAAAATAACAAGTTGGGGGTAAAGGTAAACATGCGTCACATTCACGCAACGGCCATCGCTCAGCATAATGCAACCACCACACTCACAGCACTCTCGCAGTCCCCGGAGGGTTAGGTAGAGGCACTTCTAGCAGTGTTGGGCATTAATCAATTAATTTGTCAATTATCTTGTTAATTGACTAAAAAAGTAATTGCAATTAAATTAATTACAATTAAATTAATCGCAATAAAATTTTTAATTTGATTAACGTATGTCAATTGTAACTCACAATTAAAATAATTGCAATTAACTTTTTTAGTTGTTTTATGAAACAATTAAAAGTAACAATTAACTTTATTATCAAAACGAAATTGGTAAAAGTAAAAGATTTAGGAAAATTAAGCTGTAAGTCTCAGACGAATAAAAAAGTGGTCACAGGCTGTAAGTATAGCTTAATTTTTCTAAATCTTTCTTTCTACATAAAAAACTGCTTGTTTTTAATTGTTAGTTTTAATTAAAATTCACAAAACAATTGAAAATTAATTAATTGTTAATTGTAGTATATCACAATTAACAATTAATTAATTGTTAATTGTTACTACTACAGTTAACAATTAAATAATTGTTAATTGTAATTTTCCACAATTACAATTGATTAATTGTTAGTTGTTGTGGTTACATTTACCAATTAATCAATTGTTAATCTTTAATTGTTCTTGCAATTAAAATTTGCCGAACACCGACTTCTAGTGCATCCACATTTCTTTTGTAATTTGCTTTAATCAAAAACATATTTTACTTTTATAATCGAATATGAGTTTGAAATAAATGTTGAAAGATATACAAGATAATTTTTATAATACACTTAAGCTAATATTTAAAATAATAATAAGTGCATGTATATGAAAAACAAAGCAAAAGAATCATAGGCCATCAAAAAATTCGTCCGCATCGCTGTCAACAGGAACAGTGCCCAAAATACTCTGTCCATAAGGTAAACCGTTTTTTGACAGATGGAACTAGTAATTGCAGCAACACACAATACATTAATTGGTACACGTACGGTATTATATAAAGTCTGTAAGAAGCCATTAATAAGATAATTCAATAAGATAAGGCAGTTTATATATATTTATTTTACTAAGCATTTTAAAGTAAACTTTTACGTAATCTGGAATATGTACGTTCAAAGACAACTCTGTCAAAAAACGGTTAGCCTAATGGACAGGGTATGAATGGTAAACCCTCCATATTGGTGCCCAAGATACTTACTTGCTTGCCTAGTTTGAAGCTAATGCAAAATGTCTGGAAACTTTTTAGCAATAAAGTTTTTTAAAATATTTATTAATCTATTCTATTTTTCTCTATGGCAATGGTGCCGATGTCTTTCTGAATTCTGCCAATTTCAGATGAGATATTATTTAATAATCAATTAATTAAGAATGTACAGACGCCAGAAAGTCAAGCTACCTGAAACTGTCAAATTTTACCAATCAACCTTGAACCTCTGAAAATCTATTGAAGAAATTTGACAGTTTGTCGAAGCTTGATGTGCTGGCATCTGTACCTAACCTACGTTGAAGACAAGGTAGTTTGGCAACAATTCCTTCTGCACATGTGGCTTCCCTGGCACCTCATTACCGGCTAATAATAACTATGTAAATGTCTATTAACTGCTCCCAAATTACGATGCTTATTTTTATACTTCTTTGACATAATCTTTTTATTTCGTAACATTGGCGCCGATTCCCTTGTTTACAAACTAAACTAAAATTAAGTTCACTGCATCTTTTTCTTTCTATTTCATTAAGAAAAGGACAGAAGATAAATATTAGTTTAGTCCTGTCAAATTAGTCAGCGCCTGACGTAAATAGACGTATTTTTAGTCGAAAAATTACGATACTCCACTCTGTCTATGGAGTATCTTAATTTTTAGTTAGATTAGGAATGTAAGGATATGATATTTTTATTTTGTCAACATTTTATATGCTTGAGTACGAGGCTTTTGACTACGTTGTATATATCATACTATATTATGCATTTTATGTTTTTTTTTACCTAAAAACGCGACCGCTTATACGATACCATAACGCGATTCTGTTCTTTGAAAGTGGTGTATTCTGAAATATGTACTTACATAACTAAAAAAACAAGTAGG
The DNA here is from genome assembly GCA_949629185.1 of Apamea crenata. Classification (NCBI taxonomy): domain Eukaryota; kingdom Metazoa; phylum Arthropoda; class Insecta; order Lepidoptera; family Noctuidae; genus Apamea; species Apamea crenata. The sequence goes on along the minus strand of OX451382.1, from coordinate 6,181,069 downwards.
TATGTACTCATTATTTACCAGGGATCGTAATTTTATTTGATTATTTGTGTCTTTCATAACAGCCTCCTGAAATTTGACGAGGATGCAAAACAACAGCTTGAATAATAAATAGTTGAGGTACTTACCGCCAATAGGAGCAACACTCCTAAAGCCTTCATGTTGAGTTTATGCCTTCAACCATCATACCTTAGGTTTTTATACTAAGCAGAAACAATATAGAAAAGTGAAAACAACAACTGGACAAATATTGTTATTTAAAACCCTTTTGTTTATTTGTTTACGTACTAAGTATGCAACTCATTATGGCTTATTACTCGAGTCGCCCGAATTTAATCGCCCGAAACGGGCGAAGCGTCACTTATTATTATTTTTATAATAAGTAAGTGTAGGGACAACTCAAACGCAAAGCATTTATTTCAATTAAACCATTTAGAGGCACTTTTGAATTGTCAAAATTAAATAGTCGGTCAGTTAGTCAGAAAGTTGTAGCTAGCCCAACGTGGCCAACATGGCCAGAGATCGCGCAAGACAGGGAGGTTTGTAAGAAAAGAGGGGAGGCTTTACCCAGCACAAAATGGGCTAACAAAAAAAAATTGTCTGTAAAGTTGGTTTACGGACGATAGTTTAACGTGACAACGTCATAGCAAAACATTGATGAAATTATTGCAAACGCGCATGCGTACAATGAGCGTAACGGGACAATGAGACATCCTTTTTCGTGCATGCAGCCGGCGTTTATCGATTTATTAGACGTCGTCACGTTAAAAAAAAAAAGGTAAGGAAAAAGTACACGTTTTATCATGTTGAACTCTTATCATTTCTGCGCGCTAGGGTCCCTTTTCCTACTTATACTATATTGCATAAAATTCAAAATGTGCTAATTTTTGCGAGTCGCCTATAGAAAAAATTATATTATTTAAAAGCGACGATTCAAAATCAGTCAAAAAACAAAAATCATCTGAGAATTTGCAGTTTACGAACGTAAAAAACGTAAAAATTACAAAAGACAGTCGCCCAAAACGCCCGCCCTTCACCACTTCCTAGTGCTTTCGCTGGGAAGAAGAAGTGGCGCAACAAACTCTCCAGCAGCACAGCTGTCTGTTCAGTTAGAAAATACTTGATTGTATACAATTACTAGGTATGTAAAGTAATGAACATTACAAGACACAGAACATTAAATTATCCTACTAATATTATAAACGCGAAAGTTTGCATGGATGGATAAAAGCTTGTTACTCTTTCACGCCATAAAACTACTGAACAGATTTCGATGAAATTTGGCACACAGATAGTTTATAACCAGGATTAACACATAGGATACTTTTTATCTCGATATTCCTACTGGATCAAAACTTATGTGGGTGGACCCGCGGGGCGACGTTAGTTTGTCATATGTCAGCTAGCCACGCCAATATAGAAAAAAAAAAAACGTACTTTTTGGGCGAGTAAATTCGTGCGAATTGACTAATAAGCCTTCATTATTAGCTATTGATCGTAATTAATAATAAACAGCTGTTGACGTTTAATAGTAAATAGCACTTTTCAGAATTCATTGTTGAGAATGAAAATAGTGAATTAATTGCATTGGTTATTGTTTTATTGAAAGAAAGAAGCTCTAATTGTTTATGCTGTACAAACAAAAGGCACGTTACAAAAAAATAAGACATAAAATACACACATATGTACAGACGCCAGCAGGTCAAGCTACCCGAAACTGACAAATTTTCCTAATCAACCTTGAACCTTAACACTTTGGAGATAAAGTTGCAAATCTATTAAAGAAATTTGACAGATTGTAGTAGCTTGATGTGCTGGCGTCTGTGTAGATGCCAGCACATTCTATTACAATTTCGATTAGCTTGACCCGCTGGTGTCTGAACAACGTAGTCAAAAGCCTCGCGCTCAAGCGTATAAAATGCACATAATCAGCATTATCAACAGATAAATATTAGATTAGTCCTGTCAAATTAAGATAGGTACTCCATAGACAAATTAGACGTGATTAAAAACATGGCTACTAAAAAGCGCCAGACGTAAATTGACGTATTTTTAGTAGCCATCATGTTTTTAATCACGTCTAATTTGTCTATGGCGTATCTTAATTTGACAGGACTTAACTAATATTTATCTTCTGTCCTTTTCCTAATGAAATAGAAAGAAAAAGATGCACTGAACTTAAATTTAGTTTAGTTTGTGAACAAGGGAATCGGCGCCAGGGCAAAGTTAAGTATCTACACATGGGTAGCTAAGTACTAACCCCTTACCAAGGCCACACATACTAAGGTTGAAAAATGATTAAAGTTGAACGACAATTAACAATATTGACATTATTTTTATTGAAACAGATGCCGTTTTATTTAATTAAGATCTTAGTTATTAACGTTTCAATTATTTATGCACTGTTATTGACTCTAAGTACACGTTTATGCTTAAATGTAAACATACTTGAGTAAATATCACGCCTGTTTTCACCGAAGGAGTAAACAGAGGTGCACAGTACACCGAGTAGGTACGGTTACAGTTCCATGTACAGACGACAGCAGGTCAAACTATCCGAAACTGTCAAATTTTCCCAATCAACCTTGAACCTTAAATATGCTTTGTTTTGTTTTTTTAAACGTTGCCCCACACTAGGAATTACTCCTGTATCGTGGGTGCGTTTACAAACATTTAAACTCACATACACAAACAGCCAGACCCGGAACCACTACCTGTAGGCAATATAAATATTTGTTCCGTGCAGGAATCGAACCCGCGACACGCAGTGCAGCAGTCGATCGCTCAGCCACTGCGTCAACCGTGTCGTCAAAGCCATAAAGTTGAAAATCTATTAAAGAAATTTGACAGATTGTAGTAGCTTCATGGCGTCTGTATGTACAGAGGCCAGCACATCAACCTACTACAATCTGTCAAATTTATTTAATAGATTTTCAACTTTTTCGCTAAAGCGTTAAGGTTCAAGGTTGATTGGGAAAATTTGACAGTTTCGGGTAGCTTGACCTGGTAGCGTCCGTACCTAATATGGGTCGACTAACTGCCTCGTTGGTCTCGTGGTTGCAAGCGTGACTGCTGAGCGTGGGCTCTTGGGTTCGATTCCCAGGTCGGACAAAGTTTTATTGGGTGTTCCATTCAAAATTTCTTAGTAATAGTCTGGAGATTGGAAGTTGGCGGTTTAACACCCCCGTGCCTCGGAAAGCACGTAAAGCCGTTGGTCCTGCGCCTGATCTCTCCCCGGTCGTGTCGGATTGCCGTCCCATCGGACTATGACAGTAAAGGAACAGAGAGTGTAGGTACCTACCTGTATTTGCGCACACATTTGTGCACTATAATATCTCCTGCGTACCTGGCTGATCTTCGTTGAGATTGCCATCGTGACCGAAATCGGTCGGGAGGCTATTATTATGGGTCGAACTTATTGTTAAATCCAGACTCTTTCAAGGCTGTCTGGTCGAACTTCCTAATAAAACCGTGGCATCATCATCATCTCATACATCGCCACATACGAACTACGCATCACTCTGACATTGGACTATGCTACGTTCACCAAGAACTGCTATATTCCGGCACAATCCTGATGATTTTGAAGCTGTTGAACCGCTAATATGATTTCTTCTGGTAAAGGCAATCCTGTGCCGCTATACAGGGTTATTGGAAAAACACCAACAACCTCTTAAGAGGTCATTGTACTCGTCATTATGAACAACTTTTACTATGGGACCAAAACTGAAATCGCGAAAAAAATATCAGCTGTTCCCTACATTTTGACGAGATAACCGAACATAAATGTAGAACAGCTGATTTTTTTTCGCGATTTCAGGTTTGGTCCCATAGTAAAAGTTGTTCATAATGACGAGTACAATGACCTCTTAAGAGGTTGTTGGTGTTTTTTCAATAACCCTGTATACAACGTCCCGACATCAATCGTCACTGCCCACCAGACACAACACCCGACTGGTCAGACGATCCTCCCTTTTCTATGGAGGATGAGTGAACTTTAAAGCCTGTTCCTCATACCTCTTACCCGAATCAAGGACCACATTCAGCAGTTGTGCTTGCGTTATACTAGGTGTCATTGAAATAACTGAAAACCTCGGGTTGTTCCGTTTACCCATCTTAGGCCCAGCTGGATATCGGAACTTAAAGGCCTACGGTGGATTTTTTAGGTGGATAAACGGAATAACCATAAAACTCAAAAGTCGTTCATAATGGCGAGAACAAAAACAGAGGTCTTTCTCTATGAGACTAGCCTTGAAAACGTGAAACAAAATCAGGGGGTCGACTCCGAAGTGCAGAGTACGAATGTTCGGATGATCCGAATATTATTGAAAAATGCGAAAAAAGTTCGGATCGGCTCAGTTGGGTCGGGACCATAGTCAATATTCGAAAGAGTGTAGGAGTGTAGGCTCGGGACGGACCGAACCAAATAGTGACTTCGTAGCAGGAAACGGCCGAACATTCGGCCGGTACTACTTTGGAGTAGACCCCCTGCTGCTTAGTATAATCAGCCCATAACGTCCTCACTACTGGCACACAGGCCTCCTCTTTGAGAGGGAGTGGACCGTACTCCACTATGCGGGCCCAGTGCGGGTTGGTCGATGTCACATGTCTTTGAATTTTTGGTTCTAGGACATGCCGGTTTCGTCACGATGTTTTCCTTCACCGTTTTGAGAGCAGTGGTGATGAAATAATGTACACGAGTAAAGTGCCTGGTTGGATTCGAGCCCACGACCTCCAACTCGTTAGTTGCGGCCACCACTGCTCACCTGCTTAATTCATAATCATTTCTTTATTTCACCAAAAATAATACAACGTGTTAACTTATAGGCTAGTACAGTCAACAGCAAAAGTAGATGATCAAAATCAGAAATTCAATACTAATGAACGGAGTTTGCGTCAGAACTGTGTGGCGTCGCGTCGAAGTGATTCAAAAGTATGTCAGACTCAGTGTCATACTTTTGAATCACTTCGACGCCACACAGTTCTGACGCAAACTCCGTTCATTAGTATTGAATTTCTGATTTTGATCATCTACTTTAGCTGTTGACTGTACTTGGGAGTATACATAATTATATAACATGGGAGCATCTGTAGCCAAACTAGGACGAGTCCTGTATCTCGGCATACATCGCCTAATACTACATATTAGCCCAAAGGTCATGCAGAACGATGCATCAATAGATGATTTAAGATAAGAAAAAAACTGAAAAAATACAAATATGAGTGTGTGACGGTATGTGTGTATATCAGTACTTGCCCGTGGTCCCCCAGTCTAGTTCCCCTTGGGGTACCACGAGCAAATATTTTTGCCCGTGTCCCAAACATTTCAATTTGATATTAAAAAGATCATTTAAAAAACAAACTGTTGCTTGACAAATAAATTGTTTTCCCAATTCATATGAGATTTTTCAATAAAAATCTTAATGTTGTCCTTGGAAGAATTTAGAAAAATTAAGAGAGTTTGAAGAGGAAGTTCTTTTTTTATCATAGGTCAACCGTCACTTATTGTAAGTACTAAGCAAATAGATTGTATTTGCATTTTCATTATTTGGCGATTAGCGGGCGGGTGATACCCACCACGGGCCAAATAATAGGCTAGTTTCCTAAAAAGTTCTAATTAGTCCGTCAGTTAGATTATCAAAAAATATTGGACCCGTAGGTATTTTTTCTTTTGTCAATTATATAAAAAATGATGAAGACATCGCCCGTTAAAGTTCCGCGTGACGTCAGTTGCTTGTGACACTTTTGACGCGCTTTATCTTTGTCATTTTTTGTTTGATTGACAAAAGAAAAAATACGTGTCCATTATTTTTCGATAATCTAACTGACGGACTAATTTAATTATTATTTTTTAACCCGGAAAACTACCATATTTGCCTATGGTACCCCTTTGTCCCCCTTGGGGGTTCCACGGGCAAAAATATTTGCTTGTGGTACCCAAAGGCGGATACAGACATTGCGAGGCATGTGCTACGGATGGTAAGCCACGCATATTATAACGGCTGCCTAGGCTGAGGCATTTGACATATAAAAAAAATCACTTACAGCGCATGCCTCGTTCTGTCATGCACCTTAAAGGGAACTAGACTGGGGGACCACGGGCAAGTACCGGTGTATATGCTAGCGAGATTTTGTGTAAGTGGAGCGGTGAAAGGTTTAGTTAGATAAAATAAAACAACAAACTGTGATTGTATACCGTTTATTCCTTTAGAAATAAACTTCTTATTTTATAAAACACACTTTACATCTTTAAAAGGGCAGTGATTCATTATAATTGCATGTTTCGCTTAAAATTGACTTACAAAACTTAAATCTAAAAACATTTGCGATTTAACTGTGAAAAACTAGGACATAGTTTCGCGGCCGGTACTCTGAGACATCGTTCAAATAATAATCAATCATAGCACCCTAATTGCGAAACACACAATCAATCTCAATCATTTTGAAGGATATTGCTAATCCATTGCTTCATAAGTTCGAAAAAGGTTACCTTCATAAATTTGCCTGCTCAACACGTAAATAACGCAATGAATGTTCTTGAACTGTCAAACTGAAACCGATTCTGATTGATCGTGTGTTACGCAATTAGGGTGCTGCATAGCTATTCAAAACCATCCGACAGGCTATCGTATCGAAAATGACACATTTGTATGTGTCTGTGTGTGTGTCTGTGTCTCTGTGTGTGTTTATGTGGCTGTGTGTTCTTTATGTGTCTGTGTCCCTGTTTGTGTTCTGTGTGTGTTCTTTGTTTCTTTATGTTATTGGTTTGTTAGTCTGTAAGCCTTCTTTAAAATATAATAAATAAATACTAGAATTGTTGCACTGACAGGTGTTAGGAACGGATTCTGTCGACGGCCGGACTGTTGACGATAATGGGGTTTATTCGTAAACGATGACTAAAGTTAAGTGACGTTTAAACGTCAAAAATGTATGGTTAAACAGTCGCTAATCACTGCTTAACTTTAAGCAACGTTTATGAATATGAATAAACTACCAAAGAAAATTGCCAAAAAATTAGAAGACAAAAAACCTCAACAAATTAAAAATATCTTCTATTTTACTGTGGGGAAGTTTGGAATGGAGGATGTCAACATGTAGGTTCTCAGCCTATGTCTAGCCTATTAAAAGTGAGCAACTCTATAATAAGCTTATAACGCACATAATCTTATTTACAAATTAGATTGAGCGCTATTTTGTATGTTTAAAAATATGAAAATTGCATGAAATAAATAGTTTGAAATTATTTTTTTAATAAAGGGGGATATGTTGTTGATTGGATTCGTTGCTTTGATGCGACTAGTTTGTCATTTTGACACCTATCCAGGAGAACCAATTCCAGTAGTCAGTTCACAGTTATTTTACCTCTGACAGCGGCAACCTTATCGTAACGGGAATACAAATCACTGTGATTTTAACATACTTGTCAGTGCCCAACAACAAGCTTATTAGAACGAGAATTGTGAAAAGGACAATGATGCAAAATAACTGAGAAAGGAATTTATTTGGAGATTAATGATTGATTATTTTTAATTATCGTCCCTGAGTACGGCTGTTAGTCCTTTCCCAGACTGAATGAAACTCATTCTTGTGATTCGGATTGAACCCACTTCCATTCACTTTCAATTCAGTGAGCGTTTGATAATGAATGAATGGTTTAATTGTGAAGAAAGAACGGTTAAGTTTCATTCAGTCCGTGTGTCTTGTGGAAGCTCATAAATGAAAAAAACATTTTTTTTTAAATAACATCAATTTGAAACATAAATTTGAACAGACTGGGTACCTAGTCTATTCAAATTTATGTTTCAAATTGATGTTATTTCAAGTTAAACAAATATTAACTTTATTTAAATGGTAATTAAGTTGATTTCAGAGTGACTAGCACAACTGAAAATGTTTGAAGTTGTAGCGTTAACTGAACTTTATTGTGTAGGAATTAAAGTTATTTTTCCATAGACTCATATGTGTTTACATTTTTGGCAAATAAGTCGTGAATGCAGATTATATGAAGATGTAACCCGTAACCCTTACTTGCGAAAATTTAAAAGGAACCTCTTTGCCTGACATATTCGGAAAATAATATCGCCGCAAGACACTTTTTCTTAGAGCTTATTTTAAAAAAATATTCACAGTTAAACAACAAATAACATATTCACATGTGCGCATAAGTAATTCTGCAATACTCAACCCATTTTACAGTTCAGCCGTCGAGAGAGTGCGTTCGTTTCATACAACCGAATACGTGTTTTGCGAAATTGATCTTTATTCACTACTAGAATTGCCAATCTGGCAGGTGTCGCGAACGCATTCTCTTGACATCCTGACTTGCTTTTATTTGATTAGCTATCTACGTACCTAATCATTAAATTTTCTGTTATCTGGGGGGCAATTTTCGTAATTTTAAGAACGTTCACAGTCTCAATCTGTCAAAAATTCCTCTCATTTCCCTACATTTTTGACATTGTTTGTGGCTGAGATGAGATAGCGACTAGATATTGAACGTTTTTAATTAGGGGAATCGGCCATCTGTTGTTACAAATTAGACACATAGGAGACACGGTTTTTTATTTATGCGTGAAAAAGTTGCTTACTGTACTCACAATTACCCAAAATATTCATTTAAAAAAAAATTGTCTAAACACACCAGCACAGACTAGAAATAGTCTCAAACTCAAATCATTTATTTCAATTAAACCATTTACAGGCACTTTTGAATTGTCAAAATTAAATAGTCGGTCAGTTAGTCAGAAAGTTGAAGCTAGTCGCCCATTCCAAAAACGTACATCTCTATGGAAAAGAACGGGCAAGAAACTCCACGGACACTCTTTTAAATCAAGATATTATTACAAAATCGTCGTAGTAAACTCGGCAGCTGTACTATGTGAATGTGACAAGAAGGCTTCCACTCAGCATGATGATGTTGGGGACCCACAGCACAGCGCCAAACCAAGTGAAGTTTAAAGATTCAACACGTACAGTAAGCTAAACTATGCCATACACAAATACACTTAAGGCTGATTTTTCCAACGCCAGATAATTTTATCGGCGGAACAATTTTGAATTTTTGACAGTTCTTCCATACAAAAACTGTCAAACGTCAATTTTATTTCACGAATAAAAATTATCCGTGGATTGAAAAATCAGCCTTTACTTAAAACAAATACATTTAGTTATTTTACCTAATTTATTAAAAAAAAATTTGTAAAACTCTTCGTTGAATCAGATGAAAAATTAATAACATTTTATTACACATTAAAAAAAAATACAAATAAATCCCAAAAAGCTCGAGTATTGCATGAAATCGAGTTATATAGCGTGTTTCAGAAAGGTGTGGTCATATTTTAGGGTGTGCTACAAACCTTCAAACTGAACAACGGTTAAAATTTAGTATTGTTTGGCAGGGGGGGGGGGGAGAGTGAGGGGGTGATTTTTTTCTCGATTACGATGTTTATTTTAGTTTATCTCTGACACACGATGTATAAAAGAGTATTAAAATATTGATTTACTGCACCGCACGCGAAATTGACTATATTCAAATTAAAAATACATTATAAAAATTATACTAGCTTATAAATAAAATACAAATACGAAAAATCTCTTAGAAATTAAGTTTTGTGCATAGACATTTAAAAGCATAGACCATGTATTATCTTGTAAACTTTTTTTATTGCATATATTATACAGGATGGCAGGGACATTGTCGCCAACCTGTTACCATGGATCACTGACTTATATGAAACAAGTACGCTGGACTTCATACTATCGATGACAAAACGAAGACATTTGATTTTCGCCATTTTGGCGCTGATAGCAACGTGAGCGTCCGTGGAACTAATATTTTTGATAGAGTTTTACAAAAATGCGCATACTCTAATGATAAAAATGTTCTAAATGGTCATTTGCAACAGTGTATAAATTTTAGTTCCTGAGACGCTCGAGCGGGGCGCTTTGAATCGGCACAAAAAACAACGTCATCATCATTTCGTATAGTATATTTAGTCCTGCGTCTTTGTTTATTATAGATAAGAAGTGCCATGGGATTCATTATAATAATAAATAAAGAACCTGCTTCATAACATCCGGATAAGCACTATATACCAGACAAACAACAACATTAGTTAAGTTATCTGTTAGAAAAGTTACCCAGAACTTATCAAGAAGTTGTGAAATATGCCAAAAGAGTTACAAACTAATAGGGTACCCACTTTAAACTTATCTTTAACACTAGGGACAAGACATTTTACTTATATATTATATTGCTACACATACAGGGTGGCAGGGTGAATATCGACAAGCATGGATTCAATACATGATTCTGAACCTACGTTCAAATTGTTCATCATCACCATCATCTGCCTAGCCTGTCCCAACTATGCTGGGGTCGGCTTCCAGTCTAGCTGGATTCGGCTGAATACCAGTATTTTACATGGAGCGACTGCCTATCTGACCTCCAAAACCTAGTTACTCGGTAATACCCCTTGGTATGACTGGTTGTCAGACTTTCAGGCTTCTGACTACCCGTAACAACTGTCAAAGATCCACGAATGACAGCCGGGACCAACGGTTTAACGTGCTTTCCGAGCCACGGAGGGGTCTCGGTATGTAAGATGGTCACCCATCCACAGATCAACCGCGGCAAGCGTAGCTTAACCTGATCGATCGACCCGTGCGGCTGTTATTATTTACTCACGGACCCCTCTCCGGACGTTGAAATTGTCCGTCAAATATACTAAAAAAATAGCTGTTCCATACATTTTCCTCGCGTAGGTATTGCACTTTTCCATGAAACAGTCATATTTATTTTGACAACCGACGAAAAATTTCATCGCAGGTGTCCAGAATCATATACTGAATCCATGGTAACAGGATGGGCGTCATTGCCACCCTGTAATTCTACACGTACTATCGCCAAAACCTATAATCTTTATCGTTTTGAAGAAAAAACGTTGCCCCACACTAAGAATTACTCCTGTATCGTGGGTGCGTTTACAAACATTTAAACTCACATACACAAACAGCCAGACCCGGAACAACTACCTGTAGGCAATACAAATATTTGTTCCGTGCGGGAATCGAACCAGCGACACGCAGCGCAGCAGTCGATCGCTCAGCCATTACGCCAGCCGTGTCGTCAAAAAATATCTGACCATTTTGTAAACAAAAATCCCGTGCACATGATGACCACAGCTGCGTCCGTAAGTAAAACAAAAGAGGATCCTTTTTAGGTCGACTAATAATATGCGCTGCAAGCAGGAATAGTCCTTACGGTGGTCAGATATAGATTTTGGCGATAGTAAAGACCAGCATATCGAGCTACTATAATCTGTCAAATTACTTTAATAGATTTTCAACTTTATCGCTAAAGCATTAAGAGCGTTTACAACGTACGGCATTTCATACAAACTTTCAAGTCCTTGTTCTTCGGAAGGCACGAACCGATATTAATGAAACTTCATACGCTTAAGCAGGATCTAAAAAGGAGGAGACGAGGAGGAGGGCTTAAGGAGGTCTAAAAAGTTAGTTAAGAACATTTTCGAAATGTCTTATTTAAAAAAAGATAATTGGAAATCTCTGTTTCTATGGAAAATTTAAAATCGGTCGAATTTACATGTAACACTATTTTTCGAAAATGTTTTCAATTAACTTTTTAGATCTATATATCCTGCTTACGCGTAGGAAGTTTCAAAATCGGTTCATGCATTTCGAAAAACAATAAGGACTTGAAAGTTTGTATGAAATGCCGTACGTTGTCAACGCTCGTAAGGTTCAAGGTTGATTGGGAAAATTTGACAGTTTTGGGTAGCTTGTCCTGCTACGTCTGGGCAAATAAATACATAAGAACGGTGAGGTTTTGTTACTAGACATAAAAGCATAAAAAAAATGCAAGCGAAAAACAGGGTCAAATTAAAATAGCTAGCGAAACTTCATAAACATGACGGGTCTCTAGAATTCGGGATGTCAAATCATGATACAAGAAAAGCGGTTGATTACAGTCACAAGCACTAATATGTCAACACTTGGAAACTTTCAATAGCGATTTTTTCGTGAAATAACGAAAACAACAATGAAATACGACACATTGCATATACCTATGGGTTCGAAAATACTATGTTTATAACATACAGGGTGACAGGGAAATTCGACGTTTTCCTTGAAAGGGGTTATAATAGAGGTCTTTAGAAACAAATTAAGTCCAGTGAACTAGGGGTCAAAACTGGATGGTTAAAAAATAAAATTTTTACTATTATTAGATTTTTTTTTTAAATGATCACTCATTTTTCAACTTGCAGAAAAGTATCAATTAAATGTTTGGAGTGGAGTAGTTTTTTCTCATAATTAATTGTTTTGGTAACAAGTCAGAAAATTTCTAAAAAAAATCGAAGAACCGACACAGCTCGGTAACCATCCAGTTTTGAACCCTAGTTAACTGGACTAAATTTGTTGCTAATGACCTCTAGTATAACGCCTTTTAAGGAATACTCGAAGTTTCCCTGTCACCCTGTATGTACGTACGAGTCAGACTAGCACACATAGGGTTTCGTACTAATGTTGCCATTATTAAGATCAAGAAAAAATCGACGTAAAAAAAAAACACTTTTCTTGTATGGTAAAATAAAGTTAAAAATTAAAGGATTTTTGGATTTTAACCTAATTTTATTTTTATTATTTGTTGTCACAGCGGCCATAGTGGTATAATTTTCCTTTTTCTTTAGTTGTCTGTAAAGTTATGCCAGTTAATTTAATTTGACCGTAAAGTAACGTTTTACAAGCACGCGTCGTTCATTCCAATTTAAAGATAAATATCCATTGCATTATTTTTACTGTTGATAACACGAATTTTAAACATAACGACGGCCATCATGAAAATCTGACATTTTCAAAAGTATTTAACATTCAAGGGCCGGTTGTTTCAAACGGTTGGCTAACGTAACATACCATAATTCCAGGCCATAATTTTGTAATTTATAATTTGAAACAACGCTTTCTTTGGTTTGACGATAGTTAGCGCCATTTTTGACGTATACGCGTGCGTCCAGTGGACGTGAAACAAACCTAAGGCGTCAAAAAGTTGTGTAATTGGAGAGTCGTTAAACTACGTTTGCCACATGCGGCCGCAATGTCCAAATACAAAGCCTTTTTGACGCCTAAAGGCTGATCTTACCAAAGTCAGATAACATTTAACCGAGAATAAAATTGACATCTGACAGTTCTAGTAAAAAAAATTCTCAGGATAAGACTTTTTCTAGGTATAAAACTTTGGTGGAATGCGCCCCTAGTGTCAAATACTGGTGAAGAATGACAGATTTCCATGACGTCCCTTATAAACAAGACGGACACCTTTTTCTTGGAAACCAGCGCTTTGATTATGTAACCATCCACCGTTTTCCTAGGGACCTAAAGCTTTAGGAACTAACCACACTGATACAGCTCTGTTCAGCCTTTGTCCTTACAAAAAAAACGATGTTGCAAATGCGTGCGCATCCGTTCAGCTTTACGGATGAGTACGCATTCCATACAAAATCGTTGGTAGTTCCTTACGTTACTGAACACATTCATCTACACGGACTCACTGTACAAAATTTCTAAGTATGCTACACATTTACCGGTCCTCGACCATAGCTGATCACGTTGAGCGCACTGCACAACTCGTCACCGATACACCTGAGCTCACTGAACATCGTGAGCTTAATGATCAACCCGAGTTCCCTGAAACAAAAAGAGTAACATTAATATTTCAAGTTAACATTACTGGTCTCCAATCTCGAATCTAGCTGAGCTTACTGCCGGAGCTGTTCCCAACTATGATTGGGAACTGATTTACATCCATCACCTCACACATCAGGTTCAATTGAAAACCAGCGTCAGGCACTATTGTCTGGCATATTTGCTGAATTGGGCCTTTTTGGTGGAGCCGTGAGGCACACTTTCCTGCTAATTTCTTACATTACACTTTCTATTTATTTTTTTATTAGTTGCTATCTGATGTATGTATCTGATTTATTGTGTCTTTTAGTCTGTGCTGTTCTTTGTTGGGGTTGGCTTCCAGTCTAACCGGATGCAGCTGAATATGAGTATTTTTAACCCCCGACAAAAACAGAGGGGTGTTATAAGTTTAACGTGTATGTCTGTCTGCGCCATCGTAGCTTCGAAACGTCTGAACCGATTTTGTTTTTTGTTTGAATGGTGTACATGGAGCGACTGTCTATCTGACCTCCACCACACAGTTACTGGGTAACACGATACCCCTTAATAAGACTGGTTTTCAGAGTTTCGGGTTTCAGACTACCCGTAAAGACTGTCAAAGATATGGATCTTTGACAGTCGTTGGTCCCGGCTGTCATTCATGGGAATGACCGCCAGGACCAACGCTTTAACGTGCATTCTGAGGCACGGAGGGGTCTCGGTATGTAAGATGGTCACCCATCCACAGACCAACCGCGGCAAGCGTAGCTTAACCTGATCGATCGACCTGTGCGGCTGTTATTATTTAGCCATGTCTCCCTTCAGAGTTTGCCGCGCGACTAGCATATATACAACGTCCCGACATCAATCGTCGGACAGTTGCCCACTAGACACTAGCGGATGACAGCCGGGACGGGAGCATGGAGTAGTCTCGGTATGTAAATATGGACCTTGGCAAGCGTAGCATAATCTGATCGAAAGACACGTGCGGCTGGTATTACTAAAGAAAGAAAGAAGAAAGAAAGAAAAAGTATTTATTGCGACTCGTACAGGATCATAAACTAAACTAAACACAGTTAAAAATAAAAATAAAACAAATTATTTAAATTATTAGTTAAAAATAAACATAAAACAAATTATATAAAAAAATAACAAAAGGAAAAATGAAACAGAAAGTCCTATACGAGGCCAAAAGGCTCCTATCTCAGCATGGTGCTTCGACATTTAAAAAAATAAATGTCGCAGCGCTGGTATTCTGATAGGGCCCGCTGTGATGTCACGGGCAATTACAGTAATAAATAAATAATAAAATAGATATATGTATTTATGTAAAATATAGCAATAAAATAAATATTCTTTATTTTTTTTTAATTCGCGCCAGACGCAACCTCATTACTTGTCTATGCCCTGAGTACTAGTATAAATGATGGTTTAATAACTGCATTGGTTGGAAACAGAATAATATACCCGCTCGCTTGTGAGATCTAACGGTAACTCAATACACTTTAGTTTATGCGGTAACTGACGGCGGCGGCCGGCCGGTGTCTCCGCCCCGCGCGCCTCCCCCTCCCCGCTTCCGCCTGCCGTGCCACGTTCGCGCGTGAACAATGCCCTTATTCTTATTAATTTGTGGACGGCGAAGTATGTCTTCTTCCACACTTCTCTATTAGTCGTCATCTCGACAGTCACCCCCTTTCTAACCATATCATCATTCACACAGTCCATCCATCGTTTCTTTGGTCTTCCCCTACTCTTATAACCACCGACATTCATATTCAAAACTGTCCTCATGACATTTTCCTCATTCCTCCGTATCACATGCCCATACCATCATAATTGGTTTCTACGCTACTTTTCAGTCACCTGGGCCACTTTCAGTCTTCCTCTTACATCTAAAAAAGGCTCGAACTCCTGTCTAAACTTAGCTATTAAGCTGTACGTACCTTGAGATGACGTAACGCACACCTCGCAGCCGTGCCCTTAGCGATGCGGTAGTTTCGGCCGACGCCCTTGAACGTGCCCCGACCGAACACCTCGACGCACACGCGCACGCGACGCCCGTCGGCTAAGCGCTCCGGTTTACTGGAAGAAAGATGTAAATAATATGATTTTTCGAAACAAATTGAAAAATAAATAAATTGTAGTTGGAAAACATGTTGTCTCAAACATTCTAACTGCAACAGGGTAGTTCCCTGGGTAAAAAAAAAATAATTATATTTAGTCCGTCAGTTAGATTATCGAAAAATAATGGACACGTATTTTTTCTTTTGTCAATCAAACAAAAAATGGCAAAGATAAAGCGCGTCAAAATTTGGGAGTGGGGGGGGTCGTGACGTCACGCCATGCTAAAAAGTGTTGAGATGCCTAAAAAAATCTAATTAGTCCGTCAGTTAAATTATCAAAAAATATTGGACCCGTATTTTCGTTCCGCGTGACGTCACGCCTTGCTACACTTTTTAGCATGGCGTGACGTCACGACCTCCCACTCCCAAATTTAGACGCGCTTTATCTTTGTAATTTTTTGTTTGATTGTCAAAAGAAAAAATACGTGTCCATTATTTTTCGATAATCTAACTGACGGACTAAATATAATAATTATTTTTTTACCCAGGCATCTACCCTATTTGTTTGTTTGTATGTAGGGGGTAATCTCCGGAACTACATGTCGGATTGGAAAAAATATTTTTACATGTGATAGCCCATTTCTTGAGAAAGGCTTTAGGCTATATAAAATCACGCTACGACCCTTAGGAACCGAGTAAAATGAAAAAAGCCAGGAATAACACTAAGCGAAAACGAAGTACAAGCACGCGGGAGCGATGGGATGCGACGCGATGGGTCGGGGGCCGAAATTCACGCGGACAAAGTCACGAGCTGAAGCTAGTTATTGATATGTGGAAGGTTTACTTACCCAAACTTAGCAGTATCAGGCTCAGCTTCCAGCAGCTCTCGTACTGGCGACTTCGGTGCAGCTGCACTGAACGCTTCCAACTCAGCTCCCATCAGGTTAACATAGGATTTCCATACCGCGCCCAGGGACATGCCTGTGGGAATACATTATTTATAATAATAAAAAACTGCATAATCAGCCTATAATGTGCCCACTGCTGGGACACAGGCCTCCTCTGTTCGAGAAGGAATGGGCTATAATCCACCACGCGGGCCCAGTGCGGGTTGGTAGATGTCACATGTCTTAGAATTTTTGGGCCGGTTTCCTCACAATGTTTTCCTTCACCTTTTTGAAAGCAGTGGTGATGAAATTAAATACACAAAGTAAAGTGCCTGCCGGGGTTTCAACTCACACGTCACTTATTCGTAAGTCGGGACCGACACCACTGGGTCACCACTGTTCTGCTTGTTGCTCACGCGCCGCTTACTAGTTCATAGCCCAGCGTCCATTCGCCAACGGCTTGTTCTCAGCGTATAGGCGGGTTTGAGAACACTAGTGAGTGTGAGAATTAGCAGGCGACGAGGAGACAGCCGTGCGAGCGGCGTGAGGATTGCGTGCGGACGTTTCTTTACCGGGGAACGGGCTGTGACCTTGAAGCGCGCAGTCGGTTCCTTTCAATACAGAATAGTGGACAACGCCCGATGGCCGGTGGAGCAGACGTGTCCTGGGGGTCTACTCCAAAGTGCGAATGTTCGGATCGGACCGACACATGGCCGAACCGAATATTATTGAAAAATGCGAAAAAACGTTCGGATCGGCTCAGTTGGGTCGGGACCGTAGTCAATATTCGAAAGAGTGTAGGAGTGTAGGATCGGGACCGACCGAAACAAATAGTAACTTCGTAGCAGGAAACGGCCGAACATTCGGTCGATACTACTTTGGAGTACACCCCCAGGAGTGGAGACCGCGTGTCGGCAAGCGTAGTGTGGGGACGCCCCCAGCTAGATGGACGGACGACCTAAAGAAGGTGGCTGGGACAGACTGGATGCGGAAGGCGGAGGACAGGGTGTTGTGGCGCAGCCTGGGACCGGCCTATGTCCAGCAGTGGACTGCGATAGGCTGAGTTGATTGGACTGTCCACTATTCTGTATCATAATAAAAATGTACTTAAATGCAGATGATTTAAAATCCTAACTTCAATGAAAAGTTATTTGCTGTGTCGGTGCGGTGATGTTATAATGAATTATGATTGAAATATAATAATAATAATAATATCCCTGGACATTTCACACAGCACCATTTGTCCCAAGCTAAGCAACCTAATGCTTGTGTTATGGTAACAAGATGGCTGATAGACTACTTATATACAATTTTTTTTTGTAAATACATACATATTATAGATAGAAAAACACCCAGACTCGGAACAAATACATGTAGGTCATACAAATATTTGTTCCGTGCGGTAATCGAACCCGCGACACGCAGCGCAGCAGTCAATCGGTTAACCACTGCGCCAACCGTGTCGTCAAATAATAATAATAAAAGTACCTGAATCCAAGAATATAGCGCCCGCAACTGACTCGAACAAGTCTCCTAACGCTTTAGGCACTTCAACATCTTCAGCTTG
The DNA here is from genome assembly GCA_949629185.1 of Apamea crenata. NCBI lineage: Eukaryota > Metazoa > Arthropoda > Insecta > Lepidoptera > Noctuidae > Apamea > Apamea crenata. Next base: position 6,162,875 of record OX451382.1, on the reverse strand, counting down.
CTCCATTTCATCTTCTTGAATTAAATAGTGCTGGAACAATACGATTGATAATAACTGTTACTAAGCTATAGGTAAATAATAATAATAATATCCCTGGACATTTCACACAGCACCATTTGTCCCAAGCTAAGCAACGTAATGCTTGTGTTATGGTAACGAGATGGCTGATAAACTACTTATATACAATTTTTTTTTGTAAATACATACATATTATAGATAGAAAAACACCCAGACTCGGAACAACTACTTGTAGGTCATACAAATATTTGTTCCGTGCGGGAATCGAACCCGCGACACGCAGCGCAGCAGTCAATCGCTTAACCACTGCGCCAACCGTGCCGTCATTTTAACGAGGATGCAAAACAACTGCTTGTCTATAATGCAGGATGGTAGGGACATAACGGCAAGCTGTTACTACGAATTCGGCACATGATTCAAGACCCCCAAGAGCATAAAAATCTTTAGTCAGTTATCAAATAGTTTTATTTCAATGTTCCAAACAAAACATTTCGATTTATACAACCCTTACGTGTACCTCACAGTTCCACGAATTATAGGCAGAACAGTTATATTGTGCGTGCAAGCAAAAATTGTAATAAAATATGTAAACAACACGATTTGGATCTCTTTACAACCAGTGTGACCTCAGCTAGAAGGTGCTTAAGCCTCAATTTTTTTAAGTAACTGCTAATTTTTAGTTATTGTATTTTTTCCTATTTTTTTTTTATCTCAATTTTCAGTTGCGAACACAAATGTTTATTTTATTAGTTTGAACTATTAAATATAGTATACTATAGCAATATGTTACTGCTTGTATGTTACAACACAAATTTGATTATAAGTCTAAACGCGAAGACTTGTAATTGGCTGTCTGTCGACTATTGTTTTCTATTTTAAGTTTGTTTTTTTAGCTGTAAGTCTTCCATGCTGTAATAAATAAATAAAAAAATAAAAAAATCTGCAGTTCATAGAACGTGAAAAACCTACGCGGTCAAAACACAGGGAGGTTCAGAATCATGTACTGAATCCATGGTATTGGTAACAGATTGCGCATCGATTCGGGATTCCGTCGGATGAATCATGTAAACCAATATTTAAAAAGCTTGGTTTGCTACCACTGCCTTCAATATATGTGTATGAAGTAGGTATGTTTGTACAGAAACATAGAGAACTGTTCAAAACAGCTGAGGATGTTTGTTCACGAAGTCGGCGTGATCAATGCAGGCTGGTACTAGACGAGATACCTCGGTGTGTTAAATATAATAAAAATTGTGTAGCTATGTGTGTGCGTATATTCAATAAATTACCAAATACATTTAAAGATCTAAATTACAGACTTTTTAAAATTAAATTGTATAACTGGCTGAATGAGCATAGTTTTTATAGTGTTAAAGATTTTCTCGAGCATAAACTATAATGTTGATACTTACTATAATTTTGCATGCTTTAATATTGAGCAAAACATGTTTGGTCTCATCTTGTATTGTAACATCTTTTAATACCGTGTTTTTTACAAATAAATATTATTATTATTATTATCGATGTCCCTGTCACCCTGTATACTAAAATTTGGAATGTATATGCTTACCCAGTTATCGGGTTGTGTCCAGTTATAATAAAAAGTTTTAAGTGGGTACCATTAATAGGGCTAATAGTTCGTAACTCTTATGGCATATTGTACTACGTCTGGATAAGTTCCAGCTAACTTATCTAACGGATAATTTATACTAATACTGTTGTTGCTTGTCTGGTGGATGGTGTTTTAAAATATATTTTTTTAACGCAGGGAATTCAGAATCATGTACTGAATGGTTATAGTTTGCGCGTTGATGTTCCTATCATCCTTATTTTTTATAAGTATATCAGTCTTATCAAGGTGGCGCCAGCTGGTGGTATAAATTTTCACGAACACCCTCATTGCTTCATCGTATCTATCGTTGTGAATGAGTTTTGAATATTAATAAAACGTAAATGCTGTAGGAGCATACCTCTTCACTAATAGAGTGTCCATTTTCTTCTTGTATTTTAACATACTTCGTGAGAACCTCGTTCAATCCCGGAGACATATGCCTGAAGTACCTGTAACATTGAAACAAAAATATTTTTTTTTTTTAGATAGATAGATGTCTGTAGATACAGCTCAAAACGTTTTGGCTACTGTGTATTTGACTTATTTTTTTTGTAATGTGCTTTTTGTTTGAGCGGAATAAAAAAAAATGTTTCATTATATGTCTTTCTTTCTTTATTTTCCTTCTTTTCTTTCTTTCTTTTCCTTATTTTCTTTCTTACTTTCTTTCTTTCTTTCTTGCTTTACAAAGCCGATTTTTTTCTGTTAGTTTACTTACTTGTGGAAACCGTGTCGCGCCGCTAGGGTAGCGAATATAGTATTGTTGACGAGAGCTGAGCGCAGATCTGTGAGAGCGCCCGGCGAGTGACGCCGGGGGTCTTCGTAGAGGTGGCGAGTTATTAGGTAATCTGAAATAAGATCAATCAAATTAATATCTTTATTGTGGATCATAGGTAGGTACTACATAATACAGGTCTTAAATAATTAAATTGTGATCAGATATGTCCCTACAACAGTTATATAGGAATTAAATTAAATTTACAATATTGTCAAATGATTAAAATTTCACGTAAAATATAAAAAAAAATATAAAATCAAAACTGGACGAATTTGAGTAGGTACACATCAGTGGGCCACTGAACGCATCATGACGAGATGTAAGAATCGAACATTATAGTCCAATCACGCTAAAAGACATGCACGCACATGGCAGGCATCGAGGTAGACCCCAAGCAGTCAGCGATGTATCGTAGTGAGGTATCCTTCGACATGTGCGTGCGTGTCTATTAGCTTGCATTTGTTTTACATGGAGGTGATATCGAGGTAAAACGCGACCGCGAGGTATCGCAGTCAGGCATCTTCAGTACCATCGCCAAAATCTATATCTGACCACCGTAAGGACTGCGATTCCTGCTTGCAGCGCATATTATTAGTCGACCTAAAAAGGATCCTCTTTAGTTTTACTTACGGACGCAGCTGTGGTCATCATGTGCACGGGATTTTGTTTTCAAAATGGTCAGATATAGGTTTTGGCGATAATACAGACGCCAGCACATCAAGCTACTACAATATGTCAAATCGCTTTAATAGATTTTCAACTTTATCGCTAAAGCATTAAGGTTCAATGTTGATTAGGAAAATTTGACAGTTTCGGGTAGCTTGACATGCTGGCGTCTGTACAAACCCTAAATACCGTAGTGCGCCACCTGGCGGCGACGGGGCCGTAAGTTTTTCCTCTGGAAGGATAACTTACCTAATATAGCGTCCCCTAAGAACTCGAGTCGTTGGTAACAGTCCGTGAGTCGGTTGCTGTGATGTGACGCGTGGGTCAACGCTTGCAGTAGGAGAGAGCGGTCTTTGAACCGGTATTGTAGCGTTGTTTCTAGAGCGTCGTAGCCTGTGGAAGAAATATTTATATACAACGTGTTTTTTTTATATCCCATAACTCTAGGGGGTCATTGTAGTCATCATTATGAACAACTTTTACTATGAGACCAAACCTGAAAGCGCGAAATAAAATCAGCTGTTCCCGACATTTATGTTCGTATAACTCGTCAAAATGTAGGGAACACCAGATTTTATTTCGCGATTTCTGTATTCTGCTTAAGCGTATGAAGTTTCATTAAAATCGGTTCATGCATTTCGAAAAACAAGTACTTGAAAGTTTGTATGAAATGCCGTACGTTGTAAACGCTCTTAAAAACATTTTTTTAATATCTTAAGTTTATAAACGTGACAGCTTATATAGTAATTAAGTTCTATTTCAAAACTTATCTTATTTTGGGCTAATTTTTCCATGGCCAGATAACTTTTGTTCGAGGAATAAAATTGACGTTTGACAGTTTTTGTATGAAATAACTGCCAAAATTTCAAAATTATTGAAAAATTTGCCCTTAAATACAAAATAATATGGTTTATCTCTTTTGTGTAAGACTTACCAGATAGCATTTGGTTCAGTTCGCCTTCGGGATCGTCAATGTACCGGAGGAGAGGCGATGGAGGCGCTTTTAGCTCTCCAAATATTGGCTGTGAAGAAAGTAGGACATTTTTATTTATATTCGAGATGTAACCGAACCGAAAGGTAAAGCTACGCTTGCCAAGGTCGGTCCGTGGATGGGTGACCATCTTTACATACCAAGACCTCTCCGTGGCTCGGAAAGCATGTTAAGCCGTTGATCCCGGCTGTCATTCCTAGTTCTTTAACTGTCGTTAGGGTAGTCAGGAGACCGAAAATCTGGCAACCAGTTTACCAAGAGGTATCGTGTTATAGTAACCGGCATGAGTCGTGAGCACAAACTGACACCTGCGCAGTAGTTCATTTTGCGGTCTCTTTGGCGGAATGAAGAAGGCGGGGGGCACCGAGGCTGCACGCGATTGGTTCGTCTGTCGATGCTCGTCGTCTATTGGACTCTCACGTGTCATTCGGCTACTGTACACTTTCGTGCACTTTTAGTGACTTACGTTTTTAATTTTGAAATAGTTTATTTATGTTAATTCGTATTTGTTAAGCCAAGGTAACGGTTAAATTTGTTTCTTCATTATTTTAGCAGTACCTATCAATAATTTGAGCAAAAGCGGTACTAAATAAATTTGGTCGAAAGTGTACATGCGCGAGCTTGCCCACTACTGCCCATCTGTGCTCACGACTCGTGCCGGTCATTATAGCTAGTAACTGAGTTGTGGAGATCCGATAAGCAGTCGCTCCAAGTAAAATACTGGTACACAGCTGCATGGTTACACTGGAAACCAGCCAACACAGATAGGAATAGTCTAGGCAGATGATGATTACCTGCATCCACCTTCCCTGCGAATCTTTATAAGGCTGCAAGGACCCCACAGCTCGCGCCGGCCACGACCAGTCTTCTTCAGGGCACATCTCCTGATGCGGAGACGATTCATCATCAGAACACGATGACGATGATGATGAGGAATGCTTGCGGTCCGATGATGTTGGTGAGGCTGACTGTAACATAAATATAATAATTAATAAAAATGTTTATTTCAATCACAATGGGCATTTAGACACATATATTTGGAGATCACCTTTTAAGCAAGGGATTGCTTGTCTTAGGAGCCTCCGCACTTCGACTTACAACATGGGTTGAGGGTTAGATTACAGAATCAGTCTGTAACGTTTCCACTGCTGGGACACAGACCTCCTCTCGGTGAGAGGGAAATTAAATGAAATTTATTTACAAGAATTGTAGTACAGATAGTACACATCAAGCTAGTACAATCTGTCAAACTTATTTAATAGATTTTCAACTTTATCGCTAAAGCAATAAGGTTCAAGGTTGATTGGGAAACTTTGACAGTTTCGGGTAGCTTGATGTGCTGGCGTCCGTGCATTACAGATGGCAGCGGCGTGCATTAGTTTTCAGAATAGGTAGGCAGGAATTTAATTTCGTCGTATTAACTTGAACGAGTAAAGAGACCAATGACAATGTGCGAATAGTACGGGAGCCGAGTAGGCCGTCTGGCGACTGCCTACTGCCGCGCGAGTTTGTATGAAGATTTTGTTTTTTGTTAGGTATGATAATTTAGTGAGTTTCTTTATAAATTGTGGGGCACACACACTAAAATGTAATTGACAGGATTATGGTGATTTTTCGAGGTAGGCACTGCTTATATGCCTTTATGCAATGCACACCACTGACAGATGGTCGGGTTTCTTTTCACAGTTTCTAAAACAATTCGCTAAAACTAGCATGCAAAATTATTGATGACATGAATTAAATAAATGAAACTAATAAAATTGGTAGATACATCATAGCTTTTAGTGAGTTTTTAATCGTAGTTTTTGTTAGAGTTAGATAAATAACAGTTCAGAATCATGAACTGAACCCATAGTAACAGGTTGTGCGTCGATTTCCCTGCCAGACGGTATAAAAAAACAGCGATTTAAAATAAAAATAAAAAACAATATTGTAATAGAAAAAAACTTACAAAAAAAAACCGACTTCCAAAAAAGACAGTTTTTTGGAAGTCGGTCGTTTTTTTTTTGCAAAAATGTTTTTATTTTGTCACTTTTAAGTTGTTATATTTACCAGTAATTTTGGTTTAAAAACCAAACTACTGAACCGTTTTTGATGAAATTTCTATGGGACCAATCTGAAAGTATACAAATAAAATCTATTTATTTTAAAATAAGAATTTTGCAAATCAAAGGTACTCGTAAATAACGGAGTTCTTGAGGTAACGAACATAAAAAAAAATACAGACGGAATTGAGAACCTTTTCCTTTTTTTGAAGTCGGTAAAAAAACCCCCACTTTATTTTTGTTTTCAAAATCAGTTTTTTTTTTTTTAAAATAAGTATTTGTTATTGTTTGTTTGTTCGATGTCACCTGCTGCGCGTGCCGCCGCACGTAGCCGTGGGCGCGCTGCAGCGGCACGTGGTGGCACGGCAGCACGCGGATGCCGAGCCACGACATGAACAGCAGCGCGCCGCGCGGCCCGCACTCCAGCAGGTACGCGCCGATCAGGGCTTCCACGCAGTCCGCGATCGACTTGTCTGGGGAGAAACCAATATACATGACAAGTAGTCCTTGAGCTCTGGCTCAATGATGTAGCGAGATCTACATCGCCACATGCGAACTACACACTGACGTCAAAATCCTGCATCGCGCAAGCAGAGTTTACCGCGCAACGTCCCGACACCAGTCGTCATGGTTGGAGGCTTTGAGTCCGCTTAAGGCAGCCACAGGATACTCCGGTTCAGTCACGACCTCTCAAGGTCAAAAAGGAGAAAACATTCACAAAAAAAAAAAACAGTCATCGGGCTGTTGCAACACCCATCATAACGGAGGAGCCTCCTTTTTCTATGGAGAATGAGTGAACTTTATACCCTGTTCTTCATACCTCTATAATGATAACAGCCGCCCTGGTCGATCGAAAGTTAAGCTACGCTTGCCGCGGTCGATTTCTGGATGGATGACCATCCATTACATATCAAGACCCATCCGTGCTTCAAAAAGCATGGTAAGCCGTTGGGCCCGGCTATCATTGCTAGTCTTGCCAAGGAGTATCAAGTTACCTAGTAACTGGGTTGTGGAAGTCGATCCATGTAAACTATAGGTATTTAGCTGCATCCGGTTAGACTGGAGTCCGACCCCAACATAGTTAGGAAAGGGCTCAGGTGATGATGGTTCTCTTTAGTCATTACTTAGGATTTAGTTGCAAATACGTTGCAAGAACTTGATAAACAAAAACATTTCTAAATATGTGGTTTTAAGACCTGGCCGGTGGCTATTTTAAATCTTACCTGGTATACTGTGCTGTGTGATCAAATTGTAAGGTATAAAACATCCCGCAGAGTCGAGAGGAGTTTCTAGGTGCTGCATGATGTCTTTTCCTTCACCCTGTAAGTAAATCATTTATAGAACTCGAATCTTTAGTCAATTAGGAGTAGAGTAATACTTTCATCTTTTTTTTTTATTGACAATGGGATCACTCTTGACCTCAATCCAGCCCAGAGGCAGGGATGAGATCTACGGTGGAACGAGCTTGCCCAGAAGAAGCCTATTCATTTTCGCCCTGAAGAGATTAGGGTTGTATGAACTCGGGAATGCAGACGCAGGCAGACAATTCCACTCCTTTGCTGTGCGCATCAGAAAAGGTGATGAGAAGCGCTTAGTGCGTATATATGGTATACTAGCTGCGCCCCGCGGTTTCACCCGCATAAGTTTCGATCCCGTGGGAATGTCGGGATAAAAAGTATCCTATATGTTAATCCTGGTTATAAACTATCTGTGTGCTAAATTTCGTCAAAATCTGTTCAGTAGTTTTTGCGTGAAAGAGTAACAAACATCCATACATCCATACATACAAACTTTCGCATTTATAATATTAGTAGGATTAACCAAATAGGGGTAAAAAGGTGAAGGCGGGATGAGCTTATGTAGCTCTTGAGCACACTCCCCGAGGAACAGTCTGTAGAAGACGGACAGACAGGCAACACTTCGCCGGTGCGCCAAACTGTGAAGCTTTGCCTCCACCAGCTTTTTATCGCCAATGAGTCTTTCGTATCAGCACGAACTGACACGAACACGACGACACGAACGAACACGAATGACAGATGTGAAGCATAAACGAGTGACAGAGATGAATGTACGGAACGGTCAAGGAGTGAAAGAGATAGTGGATAAATGTTTAAAATGTAGAAGAGGCAGAAGGGGGAAATAGGTTGATAAAAAAAGACTGTAAAGATGTTAGATAAAAAGACGGAAAATAAATACCAGAACTAAAAGGAAATCAGCAGTTTCATTCATGGAAATTTGAGCTCATCCCACATGTATACTTACATTGATTCTAGGATGCAACGTAGGCGGCGGTTTGTGACAGGGAGGTAGCCAGTTGTCGTGCGGCTCGAACTTGGATGCTATCATGCGCGCGCCGAGGCGTTTGTTACGCCCCAAGCGGTACAGGTTTAAGTTTGACACCTGTGGAAAGGAAAGCATGTTAAAAATGTGGGTGCGTGTGTGTGGGTGTGAGGGTGAGTTGGGTTGTGTGTGTGTGAGTGTGTGTGTGTGGGTGTGTGTGGGTGTTTGTCTCAAGCTCAAAGCATTTATTTCAAATAAACCATTTACAGGCACTTTTGAACTGTCAAGAAGTCGGTCGGTCAGAAAATATGAAGCTAGTTGCCCATTCCAAAGCGTAGTAGGTACCTATGGAGAAGAATGGGCCAGAAACTCCATGGACGCTCTGTGTGGGTGTTTGTCCGCTGATGCTTTGGCCGTTAGACTGATAGCCTTTTTTTATCGTGGGGAAATCCTCACGATAAAAACCCTCCGTCTGGGAAGAACGGAGGGTTATGTCGAACCTGCACATAATCAGGCGGGAGGAGACGCCCGGGTGTCACCACTGCCAGGATCGCCCGGAGGACACGGTGGAGCATACGGTGGCGGTCTGCCCTGCTTGGGCGGAGCCCCGCCGTGTCCTCGTAGAGGCGATAGGCAACGGCGGCGACCTCTCGCGTCCGGCCCTGGTGCAAGCCATGGTCCGGGGCGAGAGGGAGTGGGAGGCAGTCACCTCCTTCTGCGAAGCAGTCATGCTAGCGAAGGAGGTGGCTGAGAGGCTGAGAGAGACCACCTCACGCCTCAGCCGCCGCGGGAGACGCTCCGGGCGTCGGGAGCCGCGTGACGACTCCCGGCCACCGTAGGCGCGGGCCTGCGGGTGGTGAGTAATGGGTAGCTCACCGTCCGATCAGGACCAGGCCCGTGCCGGACGGCGCGTTGTGTTCCACGCGCGCCTCAAAGAGATGTCAGCAGAGGACAGAAGAAAAAAGGGTTATGTCGAACTCCTACAGACTAAAACCCCACTGTTCCTTCTGTTACCATGAGTCGGGGCCTCGGGAGATACTTGTACATTCGCCGCACCTCCGACTGGAATCAGCCCGCCACGCCTAGCGGGCCCCAGCACCAAGTGCGGCCGATCCCACGACCGCACGCCCAAAATTACGACACGGACATTTTTGACGACACGGTTGGTGCAGTGGCTGAGCGATCGACTCCTGCGCTGCGTGTCGAGGGTTCGATTCCCGCACGGAACAAACATTTGTATTGCTTACAGGTAGTTGTTCCGGGTCTGGCTGTTTGTGTATGTGAGTTTAAATGTTTGTAAAACGCACCCACGATACAGGAGTAATTCCTAGTGTGGGGCAACGTTTTTTTTTTTAAATGAAATGAAATTAATAGAATGTGGAATGGAATGTGGATGGTGTGGGTGTGTGGAATGTGGGTGTGTGTGTGTGTGAATGTGTGTGTTTGTGTGTTGGTGTGTATTATTAGTATTTAGTTGTAATTGTGCGTTTTGTTTGTGCAGAATAAAATATTTTTCTTTCTTTTCTTTTCTTTCTTTCTTTCTAATTAAAATAAAATATGTGCGAGGGTGAGTATGTCTCACCTGCTTGCTCCTCATGTGGCTCAGCTTGCCCTCGTGCACGGTGGGGTGTGCGCAGTACAGGTATGCGGTGATAGCGAACTTTAGAAAGCTGTCGCCTATCGTTTCAAGACGCTCCAGGTTGATCCCGTCGTTTGCGTTTGACATTGTTAATGCCTGTGGTGAGAAAATAGTGTTAATAGAAAAACTGATAGGAATAGGCGAGAGTGAATAGGCTTCTTCTGGGCAAGCTCGTTCCACCGTAGATCTCATCCCTGCCTCTGGGCGGGATTCAGGTCAAGAGTGAGCCCATTGTCAATAAAAAAAAAAACTGGTAGTAGTTCTTATTTACTTTTATTTTCATTCACAGCATGAAATAGGCTTCCGGAGAATGTTGTGACGGCTCCCACATTGAACTGCTACAAGAATCGACTGGACGTATTAAATACTAGCTGCGGCTCGCGGTTTTACTCGCATAAATTTCTATTCCGTGGGAAAATCGGGATAAAAAGTATCCTATGTGTTATACCCTGGTTATAAACTATCCGTGTGCCAAATTTCATCCAAATCCGTGTAGGAGTTTTTGCGTGAAATAATATTAAGTAGGATAAACCAATTACTGACACTTTTGAATTGTCAAAGGGTCGGTCAGTCAGAGAGATGTAGCTAGACTAAGGACGCGGTCACCTCAACTGTTATCCTCAAAATTGTATTTTTTTTTTTTTCCAGTAAACCGGAACGCATAGCGGACGGGCGTCGCGTGCGTCGAGGTGTTCAGCCGCGGATTCTGATGGATGGATCCATCAGAATCAGAATCATCCATACAAACTTTCGCGTTTATAACATTAGTAGGATCTCCAAGCGATTTGATGCCCACGCATCGATTGTATACGCACACTCCGAAAGCTATTTCACTAAACTTAATCTAGTAATATAAGTATATCACTAAACTTAATCTAGTAATATAAGTATATCACTAAACTTAATCTAGTAATATAAGTATATCACTAAACTTGGACCGTTTTATAACTATATTCCTAGTGAGATAGTAAAGAATCGCTTTCGTATAACTATGTTACGGTATATAATTATATCCCTAGGGATATAACTATATTACGGCTTCATCTATCTTACTGCGACATATACATTGTTTATTGTAATTACAACAATTATGCTTACCTGCAAAATAACACTAGGACTTGGCCCCGGATGTCCTTCCAACGTCGGCTGATAATCAAAATCAAAGTCCTTCCCACTCAACAAGGAGGGCAGAGGGCTAAAATCAGCATAATAAGGCTCAAACTCTTCCTCCCCTTTACAAATCTTCTCATAACCCTCCTTCGTATCAAAACCTACATTAACTATTTTCTCATTCACATAATTCTTATCATCTATATTAATATCCTTCATAGAGAAACAATTCATTTTTTTTATCTCATCTATGGTCATTTTTTTCTTTATCTTTGCTAGCAACACTCGTTTATTCCTCTCTATGCTTTCAACGTCAATCTGTCCGTTTTTGACGGTTAACTCTTGTGTTCCGAATGGGAATAGTTCGTTGATTGTGTCCTGCTCGCTGTTTCTGCAAATTACTGTGCTGTGGTAAGTATCTTTTGTCTCGGGTAAGACTTCGGTGATGCAATCCCCTTTGGTTATGAGGTGGCACTTGTCTATGATTTCTTGTTTATGGTGTGCGACTGAGGCGCGGAATTTGTCGATGTACTGTGGAAGAAAGATAAATAAAGAGTGGCGATTAGGTTAGCACATTAAATAGTACAGCGGTCATTACAAGTTGTTAAAATAATAAAATTTAAATTTTACTAAAAATAGAAAAAAAAAACAAATAAAATAATTAGCGCAAAAATTGTCATGAAATAAACCATCCTTGATAATAAGACACGCGTGAGGCAATGGCATCAAGAATTCAACACAAACTTTATGTTATTGTTACTAAGTAAACACAAATTAAGTTTAATGTTGTTAGGTAAATACTGAAACGAAAAAAAGGTCCCACGACTAAAATGTTAATTGGTCTTAATTCTTTTAATTGTGTAGGTATGTTTAACCTTTTAACCGCCTACGTCGGATTAATCCGACAAATACTTTCGGGCCCATTTCGAAAAGTCGTATATTTACGACCAAAATATCACTGCTCGTTTAATCAGCTTTTTTATTTAATTACGCTGTATTCTATCAAAAATATGTTTTCGATTCACTGTGCCGGGCGCTAGGGACACGCCAACTGTTCTGAAGTCGGGCGGTTAAAAGGTTAATATACGTGATGTAGAATACGTGGTTTCAATTCATGTGATAACCTAATCGCCACACTGTATACTCTTATTTTAATCGGTGGTAGGTATGAGAGTAGTGGTGGCCCAGGCTCAAAACGGTGAAGGAAAACCTCCTGAGGAAACCAGCATCACGACCCCCGCGTCGTCTTGGGCCATGGGATGCAATAAAAGTATTGAGTATTGAAGTGTGAATCTTTTTCAGCTGCAATAATAATTATAACTTTGCTATTCTCACCTCTTGAGGAGCACTTCCTTGCCGTATCAGCTCGTCGTGTGCGGCCCTGTCATTGGCGTCATCGTTTTCGTCAGGCATCGGCGCAGGATTCACCTTTTTAGTTCGTTCTATATCGAACGCTTCGGCTTCGTGGGCTGTCTTGTATTCTATTCTGACGCCCATTGATGCTAGAGAGAAATAAGAATTGTAAAATAGTTTAAAAAATTGAAACACAGTTATGCCCGTTTTCCCTTACAATAGACGACACCTAAATTAATGTCCAAATAAAAGTGTGCAATTGGATTTTCAACTTTCGGCGTTGACCCAAAAGTCGTTTATGTGTTGCTTAGTGTTACGCCGGGAGGGGACGCCCTTGAAGGACATTATAGGGTGTTAAGGACACCAACGCGCAAATTGTTGCCATGAATCATTTATAATAAAATTCCACATAATCTCGAAGAACACTCCACACGCATATTTAAAACTAAACTGACTGAATTGCTATTACAAAAATGTTACTACTCTGTACAGTCACGAGCACCAATATGTCAACACTTGGCAACTTTCAATTGCGATTTTTTCGTGAAATAACAAATGCAACGTTGTAATACGACACATTACATAAACATATGAGTTCGAAAATGGTATTTTCGTAACAACATAAAATTTCATTAAAAAATAAAGGAGTAAATCGCTTTTGAATAAAGCCGAGGGTATACATACTTTTGCTCGTGACTGTACTACAACTCTGTAAATGACTTCTTGAATGAAAAAGAATTATAACTGTACCTTGACTTTTTTTTTTCTTGTAATTGGCATTTGAAATACCTTTCTGCAATAATTTATAATTTGATAACATAATTTTTAATATAATGACTTTTTACTGTGACAATTTATGTATGAGTATCAATTTTTTTATGTCTTGTTATTTTCATATTGAGGTATAAGGAACAGGGTGTAAAGTTCACTCATCCTCCATAGAAAAGAGAGGATTCGCCGACCAGACGGGTATCGCGTCTGGCGTGCAACTGCCCAATGATTCATGTCGGGCCGTTGTAGTTGCGCGGTAAACTCCGCTTGCGAGATGCAGGATTTTGTGTGACGTCAGTATAACGCGTAATTCGCATGTGGCGTTATAGATACCGCTACAATCAAACATCTATTCAACATTATCGAAGCAAGTTCAAAGGAAAAGCACGTAGCACCTTCAGCAATTTCTGCCTACGCCCACGAGAAAGTATCGTGAAACAATAAATATACTCACTATTAGTATTCCTGCTGCCACAAAAGCCACTGTTATCCGTATCTTCATCGCTGCCGTCGAAATCTAGGTCAGTGTCGTCGGAATCTAGGTCGCTGAGAAACATAGTGTAATAATCAGAGGTCGGAATTAGGTACAGTTATTTATGTACCTACTTGCAAACCGTAGAAGTCAGAAAATATAGAACCGGAGGAAATTGCTACCTACTCTGAAATAGGAGATCGACATTTGAAGAACCCAATGGGAACTAGATTCGAACTATAATAATCATTAATTTATGCATCGAAATGTTGATAGTAATATGGATTTCTAATAGACAATCCCGTGTGGCCATTTCATTAAGCGGGGAGTGCTCCTCATTTCCGCTATTGTTTTCTTTTGTTCTCACAAGCTATGTTGTGCGAACTACAATTGTGGCAACATCGCGCGTATGCGCATTTGAATTTTGAAATTTTGGCCATGTGTTGGTCCGAACCGAACATTCACACTTCGCACTTCGGAGTAGGCCCCCAGTGTTCTTAAATAATACGCATTGATGTAGATGTTAATATTTTGAGCTCTAAACTTGTAACAGTTCAGAGTTTTAATACTTTAGATTTATATATACTACATAGGCTCCCCTTCTTACACTATGCTACAGTTTATTGACCCCCTTAATGTGTGACGTAATGTATATGTCACAACCAACTGGTTAAGTTAGCCGTTTAGTCAACCGCCTGGCCTTTGGAAGTAGTGCTCGCCTCGCTTCGCTCTTTCGGATCGCACGCGGCTGATCACAGTTCTAACCTAACCCATTTGGTCGGGGTGCCCTGGCTTAGTTACTGCAACCAATTCGGCTCGCACGTGATTGGTTACAGTTCCAACCTAAACTATATTTTTTTGAATATCATTCAGGCAGTTGGACGGCCGCCGTTTAGTTAAAAGGTTAGGCGGCTAATTAAACCAGTTGACTACGACAATTGCATAACCTCTTGCTGAACGTCAACATACCACAGCATAAACTATCATCACTAAAGTCTTACCGATTAATGAAATGTACTAACCTGGAAAATGAGTCGTCGCTATCCGCCATGGAGAAGTTCTTCGCCGGATTGTACTGGCTGAACTTCGGGCGGCCAATAGGATCGCACCAATTTGTACCACCTACAGGACAGTTCAGCAAACTTTATGGTTTTAGTGGTACGTGGTTAGAGTTAGTGCCGCCGCCCATATACAAGGTGTCGTTTTGCATCCTCGTCAAATTCAAGGAGGTAACTTCGACTATGCTACTGATCTTCGACACGAATCAGTAATAAAAAACTAGGTACATATTTTTTTTTTTCTAATTTTCGGAAATCGGCATGTGTGGGACACGTATTTTAAAACGCGGCCTGTGTGAGACCGCACTGTACACTGCCCTTTTACATACACATAAAAAGGCGGCCGCTTATACGATACCATAACGCGATTCTGTTCTTTGAAAGTGGTGTATTCTGAAATAGTGTCAAACTTAAAAAAACAAGTATTGTATTAATTATTTACCAGGGATCGTAATTTTATTTGATTATTTATGTCTTTCATAACAGCCTCCTGAAATTTGACGAGGATGCAAAAAAAACAGCCTGTATAGAATTTGTACCAGAGACAAGGAGAATTAGCAAATTACAGAATGGAATTTAAAACTCTGACCAAACCGAGGTCACGCCGCGCGAGAGCGGGACGAATCAAGAAGGGCTCGAATCCAGATGACAATTGGGCTAGGAAAACCACAGATTGGGTCCCATTAAACGCACGACGCCTTCGCGGCAGGCCAACACGAAGATGGCGGAACTCAAAATCAAAAGTCATTTATTCAAATCAGGCTAAGAATCAGCACTTTTCGAACGTCGAAATTACATAAGACAGTCCCCCAAAACGCCCTCCGTTCACCACTTCCTAGTGCTTTCGTTGGGAAAAAGTGGCGCAACAAACTCCCCAGCAGCACAGCTGTCTGTTCAGTTAGAAAATACTTGATTGTATACCATAGGGTAGTTTCCTGGGTGAAAAAATAATAATTATATTTAGTCCGTCAGTTAGATTATCGAAAAATAATGGACACGTATTTTTTCTTTTGTCAATCAAACAAAAAATGACAAAGATAAAGCGCGTCAAAATTTGGGAGTGGGGGGTTGTGACGTCACTTGCTTGCAAAAGTGTCGCAAGCAAGCGACGTCACGCGGAACTTGAACGGGCGATATTTTTTTTTTTGATTCTTTATATAATTGACAAAAGAAAAAATACGGGTTCAATATTTTTTGATAATCTAACTGACGGACTAATTAGATTTTTTTAGGAAACTAGCCTATTACACCTGTAATTCCTAAAAACCTAATCAAGTCTCTCTAATATTAGTCTCTTACTCTCCTAATATTAGTTTAGTCCTGTCAAATTAGTCAGCGCCTGACGTAAATGAACGTATTTTTAGTAGCCATGTTTTTAATCACGTCTTAATTGTCTATGGAGTATCTTAATTTGACAGGACTAAACTAATATTCTTCTGTCCTTTTCTTAATGAAATAGATAGAAAAAAATGCACTGAACTTAAATTTAGTTTAGTTTGCGAACAAGGGAATCGGCGCCAATATATTTGATTTTCACGCCCGACTGTGCCGATTAATGTCGACCCGAACAAAGTGTGCAGCACGCTTTACTGATCAGCCTCGATCAGGATTTCAAAAACTGCTTTAAATTTTTAATTCAGGAAGTCTGCATATATTTGTTAAAAATAAGGGTTTAAAACAAGCTTATAGCTAGATAGTTTTATCCGAGGAATAATTTTGAACTTTTGACAGTTCTTTCAAACAGCAACTGTCAGACGTAAATTTTATTTCACGAATAAAAATCATCGGTCGATTGAATTTGTTAGTCATCTAATCAGCAACCAGGACATATTCGCCAAAAATGTAAACAAATCTGAGTTAGTTTATGGAAAAATAACTTTAATTCCTACACAATAAAGTTCAGTTTACGCTACAACTTCAAACATTGTTATAACTTTTTCAACAGTGCTGGTCACTCTGAAATCAACTTAATTATATTTGAAATAAAGTTGATATTTGTTTAACTTGAAATAACGTCAATTTGAAACATAAATAAAATTTGAATATACATGACACGTACCTGAATTCGAAGTGCAGAATGTCAGGTTAGGAGGCAAAGGTTCTCTCAAATCATCATACTCCGATGTCTCCGGTATTGAAGACGCCATGTCATTGCTCCATGTGCCTATTTCAAACTGAAAAGAAACAGATCATTCAGAACACGCCGAAGGCTCGTCTCCGCTGAGATTGTTCGCCATGACCGAAATTCGGTCTGAAGGAATGTTTGACAATTATTTTAATATTATTGTCTTTAACATATCTCGGAACCCTGGCTTCCTGGGGGTCTACTCCGAAGTGCAAAGTGCGAATGTTCGGATCGGACCGACACATGGCTGAACCGCATATTATTGAAAAAATGCAAAAAAAGTTCGGATCGGCTCAGTTGGGTCGGGACCATAGTCAATATTCGAAAGAGTGTAGGATCGGGACCGACCGAACCAAATAGTAACTTCGTAGCAGGAAACAGCCGAACATTCGGGCGATACTACTTCGGAGTAAACCCCCAGATCATTCAGAACATGCCGAAGGCTAGTATCCGCTGAGATTGGCCGCCATGACCGAAATTCGGTCTGAAAGGACTGTTATTATTTTTATAACACATTTGCTCGTAAAGGGTCTCGTCATCATCATTTTCCTGCCCTTATCCCATGTTACTTGGGGTCGGCGCAACACGTTTTCTTCTTCCATTCTCCCCTGTCAACCGTCACGCTATCATTCACTCCCTTCTCTTTCATATCATTCCTCACACAATCCATCCATCTCGTAAAGGGTCTCTTATTTCACCAATTTCAATATCATATTGTATCTCATTACGTACTTGTGCATTAATGTAATGTAAAACGCACTAGTTTCTTTTTAATAAGGGTTATCAAGATGCTCCGTCTAAAACGAACGGTACTTTTTTAACCCCCGACGCAAAAACGACGGGGTGTTATTGTGATAAGTTTGTTAAATCTTAGCAAAGAGTAAGTGGTCAACATTTTATGAATAAAATTAACTTTGGGAGATAAACTATAATAGATAAACATTTACAAAATGTTCAAATTTTTATATCTGCTCGTTTAAGAAAGTCCGAGTTTAATTTATTTCCTCGCAAATATGTTATAAAACGTCGTATGACATACGTGCGCTTTGATAATTACAGCCTCTGCTTTCTTGTAGCCCTCGCCTACGGCTAGGGCTAGCAATATCGCCTCGGCTGTAATTTTACCTTTACTTTTTTACTTTTACTATGGGACAAAATCTGAAATCGCGAAAAAAAAATCAGCTGTTCCCTACATTTAAGTTCGTCTAACTCGTTAAAATGTAGGGAACAGCTGATTTTTTTTCGCGATTTCAGGTTTGGTCCCATAGTAAAAGTTGTTCATAATGACGAGTACAATGACCTCTTAAAAGGTTGTTGGTGTTTTTCCATTTACCCTGTATAGGTTTCATGCGTGGCCGCCATTTTGGGAAAAAATCATTTCGGACAGGTAGGTATGCCAGGGATCTACGAAACCTTTTGAACAGACGATAGAATACTTACAGCAGCCTCAGCAGCCGCCTCTTCCTTCTCCTGCAATATATCATTGATAGTCTTCGCTTTTACTTCTTCATCCGACTTCTCTTCTAATCTGTCCTCTTCTCCTTCCGGCTTCTCTACTTTCTCTTCGTTTTCCCTAGAATAATAATAAGATGATAGTATTTTTCTACGTTCACCCTTTTTAACCGACTTGAAAAAAAGGAGGAGGTTTTCAATTCGGATGTTTTTTTTTAAATTTATGACATAACTCCGTCATATACAGGGTGGCAGGGACATCGACGCGCAAACTTTAACCATGGATTCAGCACATGAGTTTAGACAGCATAGCGTTGAAAATTTTCGTCGGTTATCAAAAGAAATCTTCTGTTTTATAGAAAAGTGCAATACCTACACGGTCAAAACGTATGGAACCACATTTTTTTTTTTTTAATAACCGACGAAAAATTTCGACGCTATGGGGTCTAAACTCATGTGCTGAATCCATGGATGCAGTTTGCGCGTCGATGTCCCTGCCACCCTGTATAGACGGATTTGCAAAATTATTTTTTTGTTCGAAAGAGGTTTACTCCGACATGGCCCCATTTAATTTCGTAAAGATCTGATGATGAGTTTCGGAGACAGACAACGGAACTCTTCAATAAATGCCAGCAAATCAACCGCGATTACTGCTATCGCATATATATGCATTGTTTGCGCAATCACACAACATAACATCACGCCTGTACCCTTTGTGGCGCGACAGTAGGTATGCCAAGGATCTTCAAAGCCCTTTTTCGTCGGTTATCAAAACATATCTGCTGTTTCATGGATAAGTGCAATATCTATGTGATCAAAATGTATGGAACAGCTAATTTTTATTTTTAATAGACGACCAAACTAGACGGAAATTCAGAATCATGTACAGTCAAACGGGGTGAATAGGGATGCAGGGGTGAATCGGGACGAGACTTTAAAATGGATTTTAACGTTGAAATAACATAGTTGTCGCCAGAAAATACCCTAATGTGTTGACTGCTTTTTAATTAAAGATTAAGTGTCCTTGTTAGCAACAAACTATATTATTTTGAAGTACAAATCCATTTTAAAGTTTCGTCCCGATTCACCCCTGAATCCCTATTCACCCCGTTTGACGGTACTGAATCCATGGTTACAGGCTGCGCGTCGATGTCCTTCCATCCTGTATTGTTCAGTAAATCTCACCCTAATTCCTTTTCTTTGTGTTCTTTCTTCGATTCTTCGTCTTCCTTTCTCTTCTCGTGTTTTTCAGAGTCTTGGCTTAATACCTGAATGGAAATAGAAATTATTTTTTATGTGATGATCATAAAATCATTATCAAAAACACATGCTGTGCACAGCCAACTTCGTAATTGTTTTTATCACCCTAAGGGAAGGCGCCCACGAGCAACTTAGTTGCTAACAACTTTTATGTCTCTGTCGCTGTCTCCTCGCCGAGATTTTGAAGATAAGAGAACACGGGAGCGACAACTGGCTACACTTGCATTGCAACCCATAGGCGGGCGACAGTTGCGTCCAAACCCGTGGACATGTCTCCCAACTGTCGCGTCGCCACATGCCCGCACTTTCATACAAATCTATAGTAGTGCCCGCATAGCCGAAGTATCAATACATACATTTAGTATAATCGCGTGTCCACTGCACGCCGTCACCGGGACGTCACGCTCGGTTCGAATAATCTCGTTGACGTGGCCGGTAGACAAACGGCGTAAGATTGAATGTCCCTTGCATGACATAAAACTACATGGTCTGTTGTTTATGTAACAGATATACAGGGTTATTTGTAAAACACCAACAACCTCTTAAGAGGTCATTGTACTCATCATTATGAACAACTTTTACTATAGGACCAAACCTGAAATCGCGAAAAAAAAAATCTGCTGTTCCCTACATTTTGACGAGTTATTTATTTATTTATTTATAAGAAGGAGAACCAACAGCTAAACCAAATTAATAACAATTGTGAAAGCGACACAGAGCCAATCACAGGTTCTCACAACAAATGATAGTAATAGTAATTTTCTTCCCTACATTTATGCCAACATGTAGACAACAGCACTGTAGGGAACAGCTGATTTTTTTTTCGCGATTTTAGGTTAGGTCCTATAGTAAAAGTTATTCATAATGATGAGTAAAATGACCTCTTAAGCGATTGCTGGTGTTTTACAAATAACCCTGTATAGTTTAATTTCAATCATAATAACGTTTTGTATTGAAACTTCTTGGGTGGCGATTCGACAATTTAAGATTTAGCGAGAGCGTAACACCAATTATATCTGACAAGCCAAAATATATGATGCTGCTGATGATCAGCTTAAAAATACGATGAAATAATTACGAGACAAGAACACAAACATACCTCAGCCAAACTCCACCCGAAGTCTAACGGTGGCCATTGGAACTTAGGCGTAAATTTGTCATTGATTTTAGGTATACCGAGACCCACGTCTATCGCGACCGCGCGACGGATCTCATCTGCTATTAGTAACGCGTTGATTCTGTAAATAAATGACAGAGTTAAACAATAAACTCGACTATGGCGTATTTCACCAAACTTTTATAGCTTTTTTTTTTTGTTTTCGAGGGGAAACCTTCAAAAGGCGCCTTGTCTGGGGATAAAACCAAGGGAGTGTGGGATTTTTACCTCATTAAACCAACCCCGGTGGTCACCGTTACCTCTCAAAAGACCAATCCGGAGCCCCTTCTGTGCAACGCCTGTTAGGGAACATCTCTGGGGAGACTGTAAAGGGGAAACTTTTATACCTAGTGTCTTATTCTGAGAATAAATTTTGAATTTTTGACGATATAGAATGGATGGTCATCTATCTACGGAATGACCGTTGCTAGTGTGCTTTTTCAAGTCAAGTAGAGTATGGTGTTACCCAATAACTGGGTTGTGGACTTCAGATAGGCATTCGCTTAATGTAACGTACTGGTATTCAGCTGCATCTGGTTAGACTGGAAGCCGACCCCAACATAGTTGGGATAAGGGTGATAACATGTAAACAGTATAATTTTGACTTAGTACCTGTACAACACGCACGGTAGCGCCACAGTCGCGAACCACAGTGGCGCCGCGAACGGATGCACTCTGCATAGCTCCGGTATCAGAATCTGTTTCTGGTCTAAACGGTCGCGTTTCGCTCGGCGCGTGCGTTCCGAGGATACGGGGAGCGCTACACCTTTGCGGTTTACGTATCTGTGGAAGGAGAGAGAACATTTTAATATAAAATGTCGCCTTTATTCTTCAAAGGACGACACGACGACACGGTTAGCGCATTGGCTAAGCGATCGACTTCTGCGCTGCGTGTCGCCGGTTCGACTCCCGCACGGAACAAATATTTGTATTGCCTACAGGTAGTTGTTCCGGGTCTGGCTGTTTGTGTATGTGAGTTTAAATGTCCGAAGATCGATTCTGTAAAAATCTCAACGTGAAAACTTAGGTGAAGTGAGCTTAGAGTGAGCTGTCAATAGTGTCAATCCCTAGCATTAGTTGGAATGACAGCTCACGCTCACTTCACCTAAGCTTTCACGGTGAGATGGTTACAGAATGGCACTTCAGGAGTAATTCCTAGTGCGGGGCAACGTTTAAAAAAAAACAAAACAAACAGAACAAAGGCGTAGGCACTAGGCAGAGGTCCGACGATCCGTTTAGGAGGCGAGGTTATTGCCTTAAACCGGGCACAATACCAGTCTCCGATCTGCTACTGAAGGGGGAGCAGGGGGCGGAAGTAGGTAGGTACGGAAGGGGGAGGGGGAGCGTAAGTAAGGAAACCTGGGAGGGTGACAAAGGAGTTGGTCAGAGTGTAGTTCCCCACAGTATTTTTGCTGTAAACTACGGAAGAGGTAGATGGGGACGAGTGGTGTGCGAGGGGTTAGTTAGAGGGATAAAAGGAATCCTTCCTCCCTCCAAAGGAAAAGACGGCGGGTGACCGAGGGTGTGTGACCGACGGTGGGCGACCGAGGGTGCGTGGTCGATGGCGGGTGATCGTGGGTGGGTGACCGACGGCAGGTGACCGAGGTTGGGTGACAGACGGCGGGTGACCGAGGGCGGGTAACCGTAGGTGGGTGAGCGACGGCAGGTGACCGAGGTTGGGTGACCGTCGGTGGATAACCGACGGCGGGTGACCGAGGGTGGGTGACCGACGGCGGGTGACCGAGGGTGGGTGACCGACGTTGGGTGACCGACGGCAGATGACCGAGGGTGGGTGACCGACGGCAGATGACCGAGGGTGGGTGACCGACGGCGGGTGACCGAGGTTGGGTGACCGAGGGTGGGTGACCGAGGGCGGGTGACGGAGGTTGGGTGACCGACGGTGGGTGACCGTCAGCAGGTGACCGAGGGTGGGTGACCGGCGTAGGGTGCCCGGGGTGGGTGACCGACGGTGGGTGACCGAGGGTGGGTGACCGACGGAGGGTGACCGACGGCAGGTGACCGTGGGTGGGTGACCGAGGGTGGGTGACCGACGTTGGGTGACCGACGGCAGGTGACCGAGGGTGGGTGACCGAGGGTGGGTGACCGAAGGCAGGAGACCGTGGGTGGGTGACCGAGGTTGGGTGACCGTCTGTGGATAACCGACGGCGGGTGACCGAGGGTGGGTGACCGAGGGTGCGTGTTCGATGGCGGGTGATCGTGGGTGGGTGACCGACGGCGGGTGACCGAGGGTGGGTGGCCGAGGGCGGGTGACCGTGGCTGGGTGATCGATGGCGGGTGACCGAGGGCGGGTGACATGGGGCGCTAGCTGCTGAGGTCACGTGTCTCGTACTTACCTACTATGAGCTACAGAGGAGGGAGTGAGGCTGACTGGGAAGGGCGACACGGAAGTTGACTGAAGAGGGTGAGAATGTTTACTATGGGAGGGAAATCTGGGGAGGGTGATGTGGGAGGGCGAAACGGGAAAGTGACCAAGGGAGGGTGACAGCGTAGTTTGTAAAAATACTTACCTAGGTGTGAGCAGGTTCAGCCTGGCGCTGGTGTGGTCTACATCCAACAGAGGCTGCTCTCTCTGCGTGAGACTGACGCCGTACTTAGTGCTGTAGTAGTCCCTGAAGCTCTGGTGCGACGCAGAAGGGAATGACGAGTCTGGACTTAGGTTCCAGCAGATTTCAGCTACTAGGAAGAACTGAAAAGAGATTTAAAAAAAAAAACAATAGGGATAACCTAATCGCCACACTGTATTTCTGTCACTGACCTATATTATACAAGTACACTGGACATCATACTATCGATGACAAAATGAAGACATTTGTTTTTCGCCATTTTGTCGCTGACAGCAACGCGAGCGTCCGTGGCACTAACGTTTTTAATAGCGAGACAAGATACGCATACTCTCATACTAAAAATGTTCTAAATATCTCGTAGTAAACACAAAAAAGTCTTATTCCACGATTTAGATCTAAATCATCAGAGACGTACAAAAACAACACGAACACCATTTGCAACAGTGTGTCAATTTTAGTTCCTGTGTTGCGGTATCTACAACGCCACATGCAAACTACGCGTCATACTGACGTCACGCGAAATCCTGCATCGCGCAAGCAGAGTTTACCAGGCAACTAGCATAATATATACAACGGCCCGACATGAATCATCGGGCAGTTGCCCGCCAGACACGACACCCGTCTGGTCGGAGGATCCTCCCTTTTTTTTATGTAGGTTGAGTGAACTTTACACCCTGTTCCTCATGCCACTATACTCGTAACCCCGACGTGATCCAAAGGGGGTGATGTGGCGGACGGACTCCCGTCGCCAGCACAACACTAGCGCAAGCTACAGAGACATCTATCTGCCGACGCCTGGACCAGTTTAGCGTAGGGATGTATGTAGCTTGCGCTAGTGTTGTGCGGACGGGAGTCCGTCCGCCGCATCAACCGCGTGCCACTATTTAATACACACGGTTAATGTGATAACCTAATCGCCACACTGTATTTTCATAAAAAAAACGCTCTGGGAAATGCTTGATCAAGACCCGTGGCATCTCAGAGCACACGATCTCCACCACGACATGATCGACAAACTCACCTCACTGACGAGCAGCGGCCTCGACGATCCCGGTCCCGCGTATACGAGATATGGACTTTTCTCAAACAGGATAGGCGAAATTGAATATATAAACAAATCGGAGAGAGGCAAACCGCTCCACAAGAAAACCCCCCCCCCCCCCCCCCGGTCAGCATAGGCTTTGACTCGTATAGTCACTCCTAGCTTATAAGTAATTTTAGGTCTAGACCTAATGGGATCCTAAATCCAAAATTTCTCACACTTGTTCGGTATAAATCAATTATGTGAGAAAAGATGTCAACAATAGGTTGCAAAAGATCCCTCCCCGGACAAAGTGCGCCAAAATAAAATGCATACCCAAGGCCCTTGTAAAATTACATTTTATAAGTGACATGTAACACAGTTTTCTCAACTAATGAAATAAACATCTATTCTATTCTATTCTATTCTACTGTATTTCTGTGGACAAAATTATAAAAAAACTAACCTGCGGCTGATCTTGATTCCTATACCATGGAGTGACGACCGCCTCTCTATATTTTTCCGCATCAAAAACAAAAACCTCCCCTTTCTTCAACAAAGGATTCGCCATCCTCTTCTTCCCCTTCCTCCTTCTATTACCCTCTCTTTCCTTCTGATCATCTTCTGGCGCTTCTGTCCAGATAATCGGTTTTTCGATATCGGTTACTTTTTTTTCTTCTGTATGTTGGTAGATGAGCTCTAGGAATGACCAGTCGATGTCTATTTTGTTGGTACCGTCTGGTTGGGTTGCTACAAAGAAGTTTGAGTTAGTGAGGCTTAGAAAATGATGGATGGCTGGTGTGTAATTTCAGATTTTTATAGTAATTTTAAGTAATAATTTAACAAAATTCAACGTTGATATGAGAATGTTCAAGAGAATGTGTGAAGTTTTTTAGATAAAAGTTACGAGCAGATAAAAATGACTGATCGAAACTAATGAAACTTAGATACTTAACTATAAACTCTGTAAAAATAGAATTGATTGAAACTGAATCTATAATGTCATTTGTACATAGTTCCAAACATTCTTTAAATTATAACAACGCCACTTCCGCTCCGGGCGCGTTCATATGTAACGCATTTAGGCGCGTTCACTTGTTATTCAACAAACAAAATTCTCCTACAAAACATAGTGTTACTATTAAAACTTACTCTTAACAGTAGGCACAATATAATAGTTATTGTGCGTCGATCCCTCGCTTTGTAGCTTCATGCCGCGTCGACGAACTCTTAGCACTTCGGCAAACACGAAGCGCATGAATCTGTAGTAATCAAATTATAAATGTTACTTTTTCAACTTCATCTGAAAAGTCAAACCTTTTTTATGGCGTATAAACCGCGCTGTAGAAAAAACGTGTCTCTCAACAAGCTTCCATAGTGATCCTTACAACACTCACGACCGTGTCTAATCTACTCTCGCGATTAATTCGACAAACATGTAAACAAATGTGAGTTATTGAAAAAATAACTTTAGTTCCTACACAATAAAGTTCAGTTTACGATACAACTTCAAACATTTTTAAGACTTCTTAAATAATACTTGTCACTCTGAAATCAACTTAATTACACTGAAATAAAGTTAATATTTGTTTAACTTGAAATGACATCAATTGGAAACATGAAGTGCAACAAAACACAAAAATTTGCTGACAGATTGTTAAACTCCCGTCAAGTGATTTGATTGGCTCTTTTCATTTCACAACTCGAAAATTAATTTTCGTATTTAAAAACCTTCGCCATGTCGCAAACCCTAAAATTATAAAAATGGTATATCTCGCACTGTGTCAATCATTGCTCTCTTATTGTATTACCATATGGGGTGGAGCTAGTAAGACATCCATGCTGAAAATTGAGCGTGCTCAGAGGGCAGTCCTGAA
The DNA here is from genome assembly GCA_949629185.1 of Apamea crenata. Taxonomy (NCBI): domain Eukaryota; kingdom Metazoa; phylum Arthropoda; class Insecta; order Lepidoptera; family Noctuidae; genus Apamea; species Apamea crenata. The sequence goes on along the minus strand of OX451382.1, from coordinate 6,136,609 downwards.
AGTTGGCAACTTCTTACCATACTTGCATCCAACTAAGGACCTATATGAACTCACTGGTGTCCTGACGGTTCGTCAATTATTCATCCTTAATGCAACCCTCCGTAAACATTCCCAGCTTCAATATAATCCCACCCTTTTTGGAAATAAACGACGTAAACACACAGTATGTCCGACAATGAGATTCCATACAAATTTCTCACGTCGACATTATATGTTTCTCGGCAGTTACCTTTATAACAAACTAAACGAAATCTTGTTGATCTACCCCCTCGCTAAACAGCGCTGTAAAAAAATGGTATTTAATTGGCTGAAAAAGCTGGATTACGATGGCACTGAACAAATATTATTCATTCCTTCATAATCGTCTACTCCAACTGCGATGGATCCAGTGCACGCATGCTCACTACACACAACATTCACATCTTTTTTCGCATATTATCTGAACTTAATCCCGAAGTCCCAACTCCCACAAAGCTGAGACAAGCACACCGTACACTCATACACTTCTCACGATACGCACAACACACCACACACGTACACGCACCTCAATACAGATAAACAAACCTATTTGCATGATATTATTATTATTACTTTTTTTTTTTAATTTACTTTAACCTATTTCTCTTTACTTCTCTTCCATAGAAGTTACAAAATATTTGTTAATTTTGTCCTACAACTTGTGTAATGTGGGTACCTACAGCACCTAAACACTGCGGTGGGCCTGGAGATCTGTAACACAGGGTTTCCCTAGCACGGACTCCAGTCTCTCGCAAAGGAGCTTTTGTCTTGTACTTACTTATTGTTTAGTCCTAAGGTGTTATTTATAAGCTAACCTTTGTGGAGAGAGAAATAAACTATTATTATTATTATTATTATTTCAGTCAGCTAATCGGAGCAGTTTACATGGGTTTGGCAACAATTAGTCAGCGAATCGTTGTCTAATTCGACCTTAGAAACCGCGTGCAAGATATTTAATTTATTTATTTATTAATTTTGTGAAGACATGGTACAGACGCTAGCACATCAAGCTACTACAATCTGTCAAATTTCTTTAATAGATTTTCAATTTTACGCTGAAGCATTAAGGTTCAAGGTTGTTTGGGAAAATTTGACAGTTTCGGGTAGCTTGACCTGCTGGCATCTGTACAATGATATTTTACAAAAAAAAAAAAATCCGACGAATGCATTTTTTTTTTGGCACAGGCACCCAAAATAGTGACGCTGAAGTGGCTAAAGTCAAACCATCTAATCTAAATCAATTACAAAAAGTACAAAATATCATAAAATACAATGTCAGCAAAATTCATAAAAATTAAACTCACTAACTAATTATAACCGTATCAAATCTCTTAATAATAATAGGGGAATTATAAAACGAGCGATTAAAAAAAGCTTTGCGACTGATGATGACATACTGTATTAATAACTTGAGCGGTATGAATTTGAGTAAGCGAAAAATTAACTAAACTAACGACGAATATTGATTAATAATAAAATCCAGAACAAGCTTACAAAAAGTGGATTGTGATAAATCCATTTCATATATTAAAATTTTATCCGAGCGACTACATTACTAAGTGAGCGACTGGAAATACAGTTTGTGTCGTGATATTCCATCTTTAGCCAGCTAATGTGCACATTAACCGAAATGAAACGGCTAAAAATGAAATCAAAAAAGCTAGGTTAGGTTAGGTTAGAACTGTGACCACATAACGCACGAGCCGAGCGAGCGAAGCGAGCGGTGCCGCGGCAGCGGCCGGCGAGTGCCAGAAACCTTTTGCTAAACAAATATTAAGTCACTCAAATATTATGAAGCTGCTCATTTTGTATTTTAAGTAACTCAAATTAATGTTTGTAAGATACTATTCTGTTGATTTTTCGTCACTTACAGTCAGTCGCTCACTTAGTAATTATATAACCCAAATTAATTAATTTTGACACTTAAAATTGTAATTTACAGTCACTCGTTTTATTGCTACCCATAATAATACAATGCCACCAAAATTAGAATTGTCAATATTAAATTAAGATGAACAAAATCATCTATCAAAGATTGTCAATAATGTCTTCATCAACAGAATAAAATTAAAAACGACAAAATAAATTATTTTAATGGGTGTTATATTCACCATCAGCCTACAGCAGTCCCTTGCTGGACATACGCCTCTCCTATTGCACGCCATTCAACTCGATTCTCGGCAACTCTCATCCAGCTGCTACCAGCCATCTTGCGAAGATCGTCGCTCCACCTAGCCTGAGGGCGTCCCACCTTACGTTTACCGATTCGCGGTCTCCACTCAAGAACACGTCTACCCCAACGGCCATCGGTTCTACAGCTAATATGGCCAGCCCATTGCCACTTCAACTTACTTATTCTGTGTTTTATTCTTACCTCCTAACTAGTTTAGCTCGCCGCGGTGACATTCTAACATCAGCGTCGGGCACATGCTCCACAGATACTCTCACTTCACCGGAGCGGGTGTACACAGGGAACGATGGGATCTGCAAACTGAATAATATAAAATGGATAAGTTTTTAAAGGTATTTTAAATTTCTCAAAATTTTTAATTAATATCAATCGTCTAAAATATTAAACCAGTGACAAGACTATTTTATATTTTACTAAAAAACTAACTACTACACTTTATAACTATAAAAGTATATGGTAAATTATAACTGATATCGTGATCAATTTAATTTGACAATAATTATAAGAGAAAAATTCCTGTACCCCATGAAGTTTCTCATAGCTTCCAAATATCCATCCTTAGTGCTTAATTTCGTTATATACAGGGTGACTTGTAATTTGACGTATTCCTTCCAGGACGTGATAGTATGAGACGTTTGTAACAATTAAACACATGGGGTGTTTGCAAAGCCTGGGTGAAAATTCATGGAATTAGAGAAAAAAACAAATTTCATGTATTTTTGAAAATTGCCCAGAATTCGTCACTAAATACTACACTTTTCTCTAAACTCTCAAATTGAATGGTCTGCCGATAAGTCTTACAACCAGTCTAACTTAAAAGTATCGTATTTTAGTAATCGGGTTGTGAAAGAAAGAAAGAAAGAAAAGAAAGAAAAAGTATTTATAAGGAGGGGGGGGGGGGTTGTGGAGGTCAGATAGACCATCGCTGCATGTACTGTACATACTACATAGTATTCAGCTGCGTCCGGTTTGACTGGAAACCGACCCCAATAAAGTTGAGGAAAGGCTGTGCAGATGATGATATGCAATATTCAACTTACTTGTCAGGCTCGTGTCGGGACATAAGGATACCTATCGCTTGGCTCGCTAGTTGTGGAGCGTGCAGTCTTCTACCGCGTGTGTTGTATCTCTCTGGTAAGGCACACCATAGCTTTGATACTATTGCGTAGAGCATGTTGCGTTTTTTGGCTGTGGACATGAAAAGAATAACGGTAAGCAAACTCTCTGCTTTATTGCTGCGGTTGGTCCGTGGATGGGTAACCATCTTTACATACACTCCAACCCAAACGCCCCTCCGTGACTCTGAAAGCACGTTAAGCCGTCGCTCCCGGTTGTCATTCGTGGATCTTTGACAGTCGTTACGGGTTATCAGAAGCCTGAATGTCTGACAACCAGTCTTACCAAGAGGTATCGTATTACCCAGTAACCGGGTTGCGGAGGTCAGATAGGCAGTCGCTTCATGTAAAATACTGGTATTCAGCTGCATCCGGTGAGACTGGATGCCGACCCCAACAAAATTGGGAACAGGCTAGGCAAATGATGATTTGCCTGTGGAGCTGTTACGACCCCGTTAGTCTTTTAAAAAAACTATTTTCTACCACTTGTTTATTCTCCTGACAACCACATCTCCCTCCTTTAACACACATTCCTACTCATTCATATTCGTAGTTAAAGCAAGTCATTATAGGTTCATCGTGTTATCACACATAAATAAAGGATTTTTTCTACACGAAGCTACAGTAGAACACTGACTCCTAAGTCACAGGGTACCCCTAGAGTAGGAGGCAGGGATCTTCACTATTTGTGCAGCTTTTTTCCCAGAGTTTAATATTCCTATGTGTATTGTAATGGCTTTGTATACTAAGGTTTTTTGTGTAAATAAACTTATTTTGTTATTATTTACTTGTTTATTTACAAAAATCCACAGTTACATCTTGATTACTGTTTTACTAAAAATACACAATGATAAAATATGATCTATATTGTATCTCTCGGCATAAGTTTACCGAATTTGGTTTATGCGACGGTATCCAGAATCTAACTAACTTAATATTTAAATTCCGCTAATTTACGATAACTGCAATGAAAAATGAGACTTTAACTGTAGAGTGCAGATGTCGACTTTATTACCTTGTAGTAAGGGTTGGAACAGAGCGTGGGCGACGTAGTACATACATAATTCGTACGTTTTGTTTTAATTAATTTTAGGTATTTTATTATTCTTTATCTTAATATTTTACAGAATTTGATGATTTTTTTTATGTTTTTTACATTCCACTGTCAATTTTTTTCTTTTATTTTACTAAGCATTAGGTATTTAATTTGTTAGTTTAGTTGTTTATTTTACTGTGCATGCTGTGATCTCCTGTAATTGAAGGAGTACACCTACTTATAGACCAGGGTCGATAATTTTTAAAACTAAAAAAAATAATAGTAGGATGAAACCCATTAGAAAAGGAGAGGAATATCATAAAAATGAAAGGAAAAATAATTTACGGGCGATCTGAGGTCGGGAAGGGGATGGGGGTGAGCTTTTAAGGGTAAAAAACGGTTTTTCTCGATTTCCGGCAAAACTAAAAGTCCTACCGAAAAAAGTCAAATGGCAAAGTTGTAGGTAATAAAAAGATCTAAAACTTTTGTATTAACACTTTTTTCACATAACTTCAAAATTTATATGAAAAATTAAAAAAAACAAGTTTTTGGTTTTTTATTTTTATCTTTTACAAAAATCTTTTTTTTTTAACGAAATTTGGTGAAAACTTACCTTTTTATGTCCCAAATACGCTGTAATTTATTTGATTAAAAATATTTATTATTTCACCTTATTTTGAATTAATATCGAAAAAGCACCCTCATTTTCAATCGAAAATTCACCCGTCAAAATATCAGCTTTTTTCAAAAAGTTGGTATGTTTTCTGTTCGTTGAAATCTCTATTTTCCGATGGTGAAAAAAAAAATATATGTTACTATAGTAAATCTTCTCAGAAAATGCAAAAAATCGAAAAAAACTCGAATTCGAAAACTGATAATCTGAAAAGACAAAATCGAATTATTAATGCCTTCACTATTTTATCGTGAGTATACACCCCCAAGAAAAAAAAATATTAAAGAAATAAATGTCAAAATGTATAAAAAATATATTAAAAATCTATAATAAATGTATAAATATATAAAAAATATTTATAGTAAATATATTTTTAATAACTAACTTTTGGCCGATTTTCATATATATTTTATACATTTCAAATATATTTCAGATATATTCAAAATATATTTTTTTTATATTTTTAGCTATGTTTTTTATGTCTTTTAAGATATATTTTGAATGTATCTAAAATATATGAAATATACATGAAAATCAGCCAAAAGTTAGTTATTAAAAATATATTTACTATACATATTTTTATATATTTATACATTTATTATAGATTTTTAATATATTTTTTATACATTTTGACATTTATTTCTTTAATATTTTTTTTTCATGGGGGTGTATACTCACGATAAAATAGTGAAGGCATTAATAATTCGATTTTGTCTTTTCAGATTATCAGTTTTCGAATTCGAGTTTTTTTCGATTTTTTGCATTTTCTGAGAAGATTTACTATAGTAACATATATTTTTTTTTTCACCATCGGAAAATAGAGATTTCAACGAACAGAAAACATACCAACTTTTTGAAAAAAGCTGATATTTTGACGGGTGAATTTTCGATTGAAAATGAGGGTGCTTTTTCGATATTAATTCAAAATAAGGTGAAATAATAAATATTTTTAATCAAATAAATTACAGCGTATTTGGGACATAAAAAGGTAAGTTTTCACCAACTTTCGTTAAAAAAAAAAGATTTTTGTAAAAGATAAAAATAAAAAACCAAAAACTTGTTTTTTTTAATTTTTCATATAAATTTTGAGGTTATGTGAAAAAAGTGTTAATGCAAAAGTTTTAGATCTTTTTATTACCTACAACTTTGCCATTTGACTTTTTTCGATAGGACTTTTAGTTTTGCCGGAAATCGAGAAAAACCGTTTTTTACCCTTAAAAGCTCACCCCCATCCCCTTCCCGACCTCAGATCGCCCGTAAATTATTTTTCCTTTCATTTTTATGATATTCCCCTCCTTTTCTAATGGGTTTCATCCTACTATTATTTTTTTTCACTTTTTATTGTTTTTAAAGGCTTCTACCCTGGTCTATTAATACTTTGTCGTCCATTAATTTATATGTAATGTTTAGTGTACATCTTTAGTTGGAGATCCTAAAATAAATAAAATAAAATATGTGTATTATTAATATAAATAACTCACCTCCCCCCTCCTTGACTTTAGCTTCCTTGTGTTTCTCCTTGTGTTTGCACTCTTTCTTAAGCGCTTCCGAGTCACTGTCAATGTCTATCTTTTCCGGGTCCTGACCGGGGAATATCTCTGCATCGGTCGTGTCTATGACTGGCTGGCAGTCTGTGAAGGCCCAGGCGGTCTGAAAATGGATAGCCCTTTATTTATAAACTAGCTTCTGCCCGCGGCTTCGCCCGCGTGAATGTCGGAAAGGATAAGAAGTATGTCCTTCCCCAGGATGCCATCTATCTCTTTGGCATCTGCTGGCAGGCAATTTTATCGAAATCCGATCAGTGATTTAGGCGTGAAAATGTAACATACCTACAGACAGAATATATAATTTTATATAGTACCTATAGCTGTTGCCCGCGACTTCGTCCACGTTTCCGCCGTTTTTCGTAAAAAAAAGTAGCCTATGCCCTTACTCACGGTTCAGTGGTTTTAATGTAACAGACAGATTAACTTTCGTATTTTAGTAGGGAAATATAATATGTCAATCTACAATACTGTTGAAAAATATCGCAATACGGAACCGCACAATATTATTGTTAATAGCTGTGCCCGCGACTCCGTCAGCGTGTAACTCCTTGTGTGTTATTAAGTTAATGTATTGGTAATATTGTTTAGATCACGTTCACATGAGGCTTAAGTACCTATAGAAGGGGTAGCGGGATCGTCCGAAAGGGTTACCGCTGCCCTGGAACATAAAGGGCTAAGGAAGGAACACGGGTGGGTTTTAGTCAGTAAGAGTCTGACACTCCCTTCCGCTCCACCCAGAGCTGGAGGGGTCATTTGATGATTTCCCATGATTCTTTTTTATGGAATAGTTAATAATGTTAACTTTTAATAAGAATGACTGAGAGTGTTATAAATGTAAGAGTAGACAAATATAATCAGAAAGCTTCGAACTGCTAAGCTATCGGGAGTTACACGTGTTATTGTGAGTCAACCATAAAAGATAGACATATGCTGTCGTGGGATATTTTTTATATAATTTTAAGGAGAACATTTCCGTCATACATGATTTCTGTGTAGCTTTAACCATTAAGGTTGCACACGCGACGGAAGCGTAAAAAATGGAGTAACTTCTCCCGTTTTCCCAACATTTCTCTTCACTGCTCTGCTCCTATTGATTGTAGCGTGATGAAAAGTATACTATAACCAGCTCAGGAGTATGAAAAATAATTGTACCAAGTTTCATTAAAATCCGTCGAGTAGTTTTTGTTTCTATAACGGTTATACAGACAGACAGACAGACAGACAGACAGACAGACAAAAATTTTACTGATTGCATTTTTGGCATCAGTATCGATCCCTAATCACCCCCTGATAGTTATTTTGGAAATATATTACATGTACAGAATTGACCTCTCTACAGATTTATTATAAGTATAGATGTTGCTTTAAGTTAAGTCATGATTAGCGACTGTTTAACCATCATACATAGTTATGTTTCTTGACCATAGATGGCGTTAAATTGAGAAAAGTAAAGGAATTACTTTAATTTTTCGAGTTCTAACATTTTGATGTTTATGAGAACTAAGGATTTTTTTATTCGGCTTCCCTTTAATGTCCATTGTAGCTGCCCACTGTCAGGTAGTCAGTTTCTCAGTATCTGTATGTCTGTCTGACTGTCCGTATTTTTGCGCGCCACAATTAATGCCTGATACATGGTGACATTAGTTACCACTAGCGCCATCTAGTATCGAGTAGTAGAACAAATAGATCCTTCTAGAAATTTCGATGCTAGAACTATCGACAGAGGTCAGTCGGGGCCGGTATATACCCGAACATTCTAGATGTTTCTATTTATATCGGCAGTTTTTATTGTCACGAACCCGAAGCTCGTAACAGTATATAATTGCGTCTGTCTGTCTATCCGTCAGGTGGTCTGTCTGTTAGTTTATATGTCCAACTATCTGTCTGTTCGGTCCGTATATCTGTCCACCTGTCAAAACCTCGTAAATACAAATCATAACATGACATCGCGCCTGTGTTCCTCAAAGGTTAGGTAGATGTGGTAGAGGAATTACTTTTTAGGGTTCCGTACCTCGAAAGGAAAAAACGGGACCCTTATAGGATCACTTTGTTGTCCGTCCGTCTGTCTGTCAAGACCCTTTTTCTCAGGAACGCGTGGAGGTATCAAGCTGGAATTTATATCAAATACTCAGGTCTACTGACCCTTGGAGCTGTGAAAAAATAAAACTTCTAAGCCAACGCAATCAAAAGATACAGCCACATCAAGAATCAAAACCTACAAGGGTACTTCCCGTGAACTCAGAATCTTGAAATTTGGTACGAAGCAACGTCTTATAGCACAGATAAAGGAAAAATTGCGAAAACCGTAAATTTTTGGTTACATCATATAATAAAAATATTTTTAATAATTTTAACTCGTACGGAACCCTCGGTGCGCGAGTCCGACTCGCACTTGGGTGGTTTTTTATTTAATGTACACCACAAAAATAAAATAAAATGGAAAAACGTTTTAAACACTAGTGTACAATGCTAAGACTGTCCATTACTTACCCTTTTATAATAATACTGGCGCCTCTTGGTGGAGCCGGGGCGCGCAGAGTCGTGTGTATCTGTGTGGTCACCTCCGATGTAGGCGCACATAGTGTTCACAGCCTCTAGTTCTACCGCTTTGAAGTTTTCTTTGCCTGAGAACAAAGTATAATTACCGATAATTACACACTCTATCATTAACCTAAAGCGGTCCACTGTTGGATGCAGGCCGCACTAATTGCACGCCATTCAACTCAATTCTCGGCAACTTTTATCCAGTTGCTACCAGCTATCCTGCGAAGATCGTCGCTCCATCTAGCCTGTGGGCGTCCTAACGTTTGCCGATTCGCGGTCTCCACACAAGAACACTTCAACACCAATAGTCATTGGTCCTTCGGTTAATTGACAATTATACACATTGTTAGTGGTTGCGAATCATATTTTAATCAAGATACAACTCGACACTAACCAGCAACTTGTTATTTTTTTTTTGTGTGTTTGTTCTTTTTTAGGTTCAGCGCAGACCGAACTGCAAAATGCTCGCGCATGGTTGACCAAAATTTTTACTGCTCGAGCATGCAGGCGGCATGCTCGACCATGCGCGAGCCATCTCTGCTAAATATGGTCTGGGTTGCCCGGCGGGCGTGCTTGATCCGTTCCGTAGGGCGATAGTCATACGTCCGAACAGTTTTCTCGCTGCGGCAACACTGGCTGACTGGCGCGCGCGCCGCTGCTCGAGCGCGCTCGCGCATGTAGAATGCATACTCGAACACGCAGTTGGCTTGCTCGAGCATGGTCGAGCATCAAATTTGGGCGTGTATTCAATTTTGCGAAGTATGATAATAATCATAAGATATTTTTTCAATAATCTCAGAAAATGCTCTGCTCTGCTCTTGGTGTGCGCTGACCCTTATGCGTCATGTTTGCCGCAAATAAATGTATCTTTTTCCTTTTTTCTTTCAAATTGAAAAAAAGAAACGTAAGTAAATTTGAATTTCGCGGGCTACCTTATCGCATCTCCTGTAACCTTTTTTCTATCATTATTAGAAGGCGTCGCAGCAGACCCCGTAGAAGATGGCGGGACGAGCTGGATAAAAGAAACGACCTGGGCCCGTATTCTCGTAATTTAAAACGTTCAAAATCTAGTCGCAGTCTCATCTCAGCGACAAACAAATGTCAAAAACTTGTGAAAATGTAGGGAAATTAGACGTATTTTTGACAGATTGAGACTGAGATCAGACTGTGAACGTTCTTAAATTTACGAGAATTACCCCTCAGTGGTCTACTTTAGCCCTGGATCGAAAGAGCTGGAAGTCATGGGGAGAGGGCTTTGCCCAGCTGTGGGGTGATGCAGGCTCACAGGAACAGCTATCGATCAAAGAGACGATGGGGTTGGTAAACTTACCTATAGGCATCAGCTGGTTATCCAGTTCCCCAGACTTGTGGAGTATCCTGCAAGCTTGGAGCGCCACCATCCTTCTGGCTAACACCTTTGTTGCCATAGGGTGACCCTGGAAAGAGAAGAACTGTTAGAGGCTTTCGTGGTCCTACCAAGAGAGAAATCTTTGGAGGTTTTCCAGATATTTGAATTTATGTTGCCCAAATTTATATTATATTTTAGGGTTCCGTACCCAAAGGGTAAAAACGGGACCCTATTACTAAGACTTCGCTGTCTATCCGTCCGTCTGTCTGTCAAGCTGTATCTCAAGAACCGCGATAGCCAGACAGTTGAAATTTTCACAAAATATGTATTTCTGTTGCCGCTATAACAACAAATACTAAAAACAAAATAAAATAAATATTTAAGGGGGGCTCCCATACAACGAACGCGATTTTTTTGCTCGATATCAATAATGGCAACAGGTAGGCACTTGAAATATCCACAAAATACTTAAATACTTAATAAATAATAAAATAAATATTTAAGGGGGACTCCCATACAACAGACGTAACTTTTATAGATAATGGTACGGAACCCTTCGTGCGCGAGTACGACTCGCCCTTAGCCGGTTTTTTTTTTAATTTCTTGACATTGATTGTCGCTTAGATGAGATTGTGATAGTTTTTTTTTTTGAGATTGTACTAGATTTTGAAAGTTATTAATTGCGAATTGGGTTTCTAGAAGTCACATTTTTTTATTCCAAGGATAGTTTATTTTACCGTGTTAATGTACAGTCACCACAGATTTTCGGATTTCACTCAATGGCACTCAATTTATAAGTGGCACTATAAGTTGGCATTTACAGGTACGTTTTCTGATACATTTGTTTACATTTTCAGCAAAAACTTTTGGAACAGACTATACAACAATGAACATTGTTGTTTTTTTGTTGTTGTTGTTATTAACTCACCACTATATTGTACTTGACGGGACAGTTGAGAGGCAGGCGTAACGTGCAGATGTAAGCTGTCTTCGTTTCCTCAGATCCTGTGACCGGTAGTTGAACCTCTTCCATCCACCATTGGGGAGCGAGACGGGTGAAAGTGTCTGAGGGAAGTTTGCCGCAGTATCTGAGAAAAAGGAGTTTATGTGGCTTGAAAATACATAATTACATCTCATTACAAAACGAGTTCTAACTGTAGTCCGAACCCAAAGCTTTGAGCTAGTTAATGTGTTTTGAACTTTATTCCTATAAACGCAAAGTTCTTAATACACAATTGGCAATTTCGTCAGAGTCTGGATTAACGTCAGATTTCGTACTTAGAACTTTAAGTATACTCGCGGCAATCTATAAAGTCGAGATTGGCGTTTCTCATTATACATGCCGCGATAACTTTCTATGAACGTCTACGTAAGAAATTGAAAAATCGATTTCTTTCACCGTCAGCAATGAAGTTAAACATTATATTTTATCCATAGAAATCCTAATATCCTACTTATATTATAAACGTGAAACTTTGTATGAATGGATGGGTGGATGTTTGTTACTCTTTCACGCAAAAACTACTGAACGGATTTGGATGGAATTTGGCACACAGATGGTTTATAACCAGGATTAACATTATAGGACTTTTTATCCCGATATTCCCACGGGCACGAAACTTATGCGGGTAAAACCGCGGGGCGCAGCTAGTATTATTATAAATATGATCTCCGTCTGTCTGTCTGTCAGCGGTAATACGTTTAAATGCCATAATTTCCGACATCCGCGCGGGAGCGCAAAAGCTAGCAAAAGTCACAAATAAATATGATAAAACTCGCTCACCTATTAATAAGCGCAATAGCCGTACTCAGATCCACCCTCGCCGAACTATCAGAATCACTGAAATTCTTCCTACTATCACTTCTACTGAGATTAGCTTTAGCCAATAACTGATAGTACAGATTCACATTCGAGCACAAACATACACCATTCAACTTCACATTAAAACATTTATTACAGTAAACACTCGGTTCATCTTCTTTAATAACTTGAGTATCATGATTCTCAGAATCAGCGATAGTCGATTGTTTTGAATCGTTGTCTGGAGCGTTGGAATTAGTAATATCAGTAACCGTGATAGTCATTTGTTTTGCAGTATCAGCGACAGTCGATTGTTTTGAATCATTCTCTGGATTGTTCGAATTTTGATTATCAGTAACGGTGATAGTAATTGTTTTCGTAATATCGTCCATACTGTTCGAATTTGGAACATCGTTGGTACTTATTTCGATATTAGTGCCGTGAGGTTTGTGATATTCATCGATATTTTGTTCAGAACTTTGATTTTCATTCTTAGATTCAATTTCTGTTTTAGTATTATCGATATTAACTTCTCTCTCTCCCGTTTCACTATTTTGTTGTATTTTTTCTTCGTTAAAACTGCCACTAGTGGTTAAATCTTCCATTTGGTGTATAATATCATCCATTCCATCCTTTTTTATGGCTTCATTAACTGTATTTATCGCGTTATTAACCGTGTTAATCGTATCATTAACTATATCCATAGCTTCATTGACTTTGTCGTTTGTTATGAGATTGGTATTGTCATTAACTACTCTGTTGTTTATACTATTATTATTAACTCCTTCTAAATTATAATTGTCTACACTCTCTGTTGGTTTGTTGTTGTTCCCTTCAGAGATTTCTATTTTGTTATCATTGTTACTAGAATCGTTGTCTATACATATATTTTGAATTTTTATGCTATTTTCTTCGCCAATCTCTTTTTTGATACTCTTTTCATCTTTATCGTTTTCTAAATCATTTCTTTCACTAGTTTTCTTAGCATCTTTTGCATCATCTTTTTTAGATTTTCTTTGCCTATCACCTTTTTGATTAACGTTTAAGTTAATGACATTGTCATTAACTGACCCAGACGTGACAATACCATCTTTACTTTTGGGAGTGTCTTCAAAGTTAACTGTCTGACTAGTAATGGTAGTATTCATGTTTGTGACATTGTCACTAGGAGAGTAAGGTTTGACAAAGTTTGTGAAGGCGTCAGCATGATCTTCTTCTGTTTGTGGAGGTTCGTCTTGAATGCCGCAGCCACATTTTCTGCTGATTATCTGTAGGAAAGAAATAATAGATAAGTCTGGATTTATAAGTAGGATGGTTTCTTTTTTTATATTTATAGGCGAGAGAGAGAGAGAGAGAGAGAGAGAATAGGTACTTTTTAAATAAGTTACTCAATACTTTTATTGCAAAATGCACGATGTATCTTTCCTAACAGCTGATTATTTCTAAGCATAGGTCATGCACCTTACAACGACAAACACGTTGCCACTTTGTTACCTAGGTATCTAAGGTCAGTCAAATTTATTTACAAAGGGTGGTTGCGTTTTATTCTGATTTGTAAGCTATTTAGTTTGTTATAAAAAAATATTTTCTCATTTTTGGGGCTTTTTATTTTTATACCGTACCGAATTAATACTCAACACGTATAGTATACGTAGTGTAATTTAATGCCCCTCTGTCATATCAACTCTGTATATTGAATTTGTTAAATATGTACCCTCCCTTAGTTCGGCAAATAAACTAGGCATATAATATAAACAAACTATATCTTCATTTTATTTTCACCTGTACGTCAACAAAAGAGATAAGTATGCAGGGTCGTCGGATATAGTTGAAGTTTAGTAAGAAACCGATGGATGTCTTCGAATGAAATTTAGCTTGATAAATGAACTGTTTGTTTTCTATTAATTAAATAAAATTTTATCCGAAAACATCAATCCGTTCGTATCTCTTTTGTTGACTACAGTTCGGCAAATAAACTATATAATACTCGTATGTACAAATTATTTTCATTTTTAAAAGGTGTACTTTTAAAAATGTAAAAAGAAAAAAAAATAGACAAAGTCGCTCTTTTTACGTGTTCAAAATAAAATTAAGATATAGTTTGTTTGCATTATATGCCTGGTTTATTTGCCGAACTAAAGGGAGGGTACATATTTAAGTTTCAGTAGTTCGGTGCTTTGTTAGAACCGAACTATCGCAACTGAAAGTTTCAGTAGTTCGGTCAACCGGACTAACAACCGAACTACTGCTACTAGAGGGTATCTTTTACTAAATCATTTTTTGAATTTTCTTACCTGATCAAGCTCTCTATAAGTAGCAACGTTGTGCAGCAACATCTCCGTGGTCTCGACATTGTTGCTGCATAACAGGGCTGATGTGGATCTAGTCGCCCGAGCTCGGCCGCGACACAGGCCGTAAGAGCGGTATCTAGGGGGAAAAAAGGGCAAAATTTGGTTTAAAGAATATTCCCATTATGATAGGAGTGGAATTGTCTGCCTGCGTCTGCATTCCCGAGTTCATACAACCCTAATCTCTTCAGAGCGTGAATAGGCTTCTTAAAGGCAAGCTCGTTCCACCGTAGATCTCATCCCTGCCTCTGGGCTGGACTGAGGTCAAGAGTGAGCCCATTGTCAATAAAAAAAAAATCATCACTTACATGATAACAATATCAAATATTACTAATATTATCCAAGATAAGATAGTTTTTATTTGTCCAAAACATGAGTATACATACACATGGCAAGCAAGATGGTACATCAAATTATCTGACAGTCATGTTTTGCCTGAACGGCGTACAAATATAAAACGTAGGACGCTGCACACCATCAAGTGATTTTAAATTCGTCTATTACACACATCAAATATAGCAATTAACAATCCAATTTAGACCATAACTTAAAACTAAAAGGTACAATAAAATACAATTAAATAGTGTCATAAGCTCATCATAGTAAATAATACAAATAAAAAATACTTTCATCATCTGCATAGCCTTTTCCCAACTATGTTGGGGTCGGCTTCCAGTCTAACCGGATGCAGCTGAATACCAGTATTTTACATGAAGCGACTGCCTATCTGACCTCCACAACCCAGTTACTGGGTAATACGATACCCCTTGGTAAGACTGGTTGTCAGACTTTCGGGCTACTAACGACCCGTAACGACTGTCAAAGATCCACGAATGACAGCCGGGACCAACGGCTTAACGTGCTTACCGAGGCACGGAGGGGACTTGGTATGTGAAAATGGTCACCCATCCACGGACCAACCGCGGCAAGCGTAGCTTAACCTGATCGATCGACCCGTGCGGCTGTTATTACTTTCCATTTTACTGTGTATACAGACGCCAGCACATCTACCCGAAACTGTCAAATTTTCCCAATCAACTTTGCACCTTATGCTTTAGCGATGAAGTTGAAAATCTACTAAAGAAATCTGACAGGTTGTAGTACCTTGGCGTGCTGGCGTCTGTACATAAATAATAAAATAAATAAATAATAATAATACTCACGAAACAGGTATGTCCCATCTCAACACGAGGTTACATCGAGGCAAGTCTATGCCTTCTTCTAACGCTGAAGTCGCTAGCAGTAAGTTACATTCATGCATACGGAACCTGGAAACAATAATAGGTAAATTAGCTCTGTGATTTATGTTGTAGAATGAGGGGAAATATACAGGGTGTCCCGAAACTCAACGATAACCTGGTACCGGGCGAGAGGCCAAGGTATACCAGTTATGAAAAAAAATAAGAAAAAAAAACTATGTCACTTAGTCAAGCGATAATAGATATTTTTTGAAAAAGTTGAAAATTTTACACTCTTGGTCGCATTTTTAAGTACTGTGATCACATTTTTTTATAATTTTACAGTGATTTATTTAATAATGTAATCTCAAATAACACTAACAATAGCAATGGGTTTCATTTTGTCAGGTCAACAACATTAATTACCTATGTTATTTAAGTTGTTGAGCAGACATATTTTTCGAACATCTGAAGCAATGGATTAGCAATATCCTTCAAAATGATTCAGGTTGTGATTGAAAGTGTGCTACGCAATTGGGGTGCTGGTCTAATATTATCGCGTACGGGCAGTTCGTGTCAAAGTTTACCACGGCCGCTACGAGTAGGTAATAATTCAGTAGCGATTCTATACAAAAACACAATACCGTGCTCCAAAACAAAGATAGCTGACGTGGCTCAAAAGGCTGCCCAACCAGCGCTGGGGCTCTGTCTCGTATAGGGTCTTAGCATTATGCTGAGCGATGGCCGTTTTGCGTGAATGTGACGCATGTTTACCCCCCACTTTTTCTATTGTTTTTGTGTTTGTTATTTTTTTTTATGCGTCATGTTTGCCGCAAATAAATGTCTTTTCTTTCTTTTTTTTCTTTCAACTTAAATGGGAGTGGGCAGGACATGTCTGCCGCATGCCGGACAAACTGTGGGCCCAAATAACACAGAATTGGTGCCCCGACACAGTGAGGCGGGGTCGCGGCAGACCACGTAGGAGATGGCGGGACGAGCTGGATAGGTTCCGTCAAAACTGGAAGGAGGACGCGCGGGCTCGCGAAGGAGGGAAGGAGTGGAGGGAGTCCTTTGCCCAGGAGTGGCACAGCGTAAGCTAGTAAAAAAAATGCCAAAAAATGCTTTCTTTCTTCACTTTCGTTGCTTATCTGTAGTAATAGGTATAGAGGTAGAACTACTTACTTCTTCAACACATCCTCTTGTCTCTTCCCCTGTCGCTGACACTCACGCGGTTCCGTGCCGGGGTCGGCAGGGGTCTCAGTGGCGCAATACTGAGCCGAAATATAGCTGAGACGGCTGTTACTGCGGGACATGTCCTAAAGATAAAGTATGGTGAATTCGAGACCCAGAAAAAAAAGCTTGCTTAGCATGGTATTTTAGCAACTGGTCCTGTACGTCTAGCAACCAGTCGTACCAAAGGGTATCGTGTTACCCAACAACTTTATTGTAATTTCAATAAATTATAATTATTGTTATTTATCATTGTTAAGAACCCAATTACACCGAAAGGTTCGTCCAGGCATGAATGGAATGTTCAGCCGTTTCCTGCTACGAAGTTACTATTTGGTTCGGTCGGTCCCGATCCTACACTCTTTCGAATATTGACTATGTTCCCGACCCAACTGAGCCGATCCGAACTTTTTTCGCATTTTTCAATAATATTCGGTTCGGCCATGTGTCGGTCCGATCCGAACATTCGCACTTCGGAGTAGACCCCCAGCACTCTTTCAAATATTGACTATGGTCCCGACCCAACTGAGCCGGTTCGAACTTTTTTCGCGTTTTTCAATAATATTCGGTTCGGCCATGTGTCGGTCCGATCCGAACATTCGCACTTTGCACTTCGGAGTAGGCCCCCTGGTTTCCTCCATATTAATAGTATAAGAACAGTGTGCTTTAGCGATACACAACTCGTTGGTCGCAATAGGCACGATGTATCATTTTTGATATATATATATATTTAATTATTGATATAAACTAGTGCTTGACTGCGATCCCGCCTGATGGAAAGCAGTGGATGCAATCGTTGATGGTAAAGCGCACTAATTTATTAGGAGTCTATTCACTCTAGCATTGAAGACACTTAAATTATAATCGGACGGGAAGATTAATAATTTTAATATTGTTAAATCATAGTTTAAGTATTTCTCTGTATTTTGTAGCATGTAACTGTTTTTTGTCCCTAATAAATAAATAAATATAGTATTTAATATTATACATGCGTGTGCAAGAACGATACACGGGCGATGAAACTGTTAACTGGGTTGTGGAGGTCAGATAGGCAGTCGCTCCATGTAAAATACTGGTATTCAGCTACATGAGGTTAGACTGGAAGCTGACCACAACATAGTTGGGTCAAAAGGCTAAGCAGATGATAACTTACCACCATCATACTGAACATGATCTTCGCGATTAGCGGCTCCTTCATGTACACGATACCACACAACGCATCTGGATTCTGTTGCATCTGTAGTACTCTAGCGGCATTGTTTCTTTGTAGTCTGGTTTTGCCCCTGTAAGATCACGAAGCCTGTAATGTTCCCACTGCTGGGACACAGGTCTCCTCTCGGTGAGAGAGAGTGGGCCATAGTCCACCACGTGGGCCCAGTGCGGGTTGGTGGATGTCACCATGTCTTCGAATTTTTGGTTCTAGGACATGCCGGTTTCCTCACGATGTTTTCCTTCGCCGTTTTGAGAGCAGTGGTGATGAAATAATTTACACAAAGTAAAGCGTCTGACTGGGTTCGAACCCCACGACCTACCACTCGTAGATCGCGGCCGTTACCACTTGGCTACCACTGCTCTCGAAAAATCACGTTTATTTAATAAATTCATACTTGGTTATAGTCCGCGCTCAGCTAGTTGGCCGCGCCTTAGGTATGTTCACGGTGGGAGCCCGCCGCCTCCCCCCCGCTGTCCCCACCTAAGCGGCTAACTAGTTTCGCGCGGACTATAACTATAATATTTTTATCCGAAAGTATCTGTCTGTTGTCACGATTAAACTAATTTTGACGATAAGTATAATGCCACTAAACATGCACAAATAGAGACTCCGAACTACTGCGAACGTCAATAACACTTTAAGCGACCCGAGAATCGAACCCAGGACTTTCCGACCCGGGCGCACGGCAGTCGCACTTGCAACTACTATATGAACAAGTCAGTCGTAGACATAAGCAATTTGCTTAACATTTCGATATTACAGAGACCTTAAAAATATGACAAGACACTTATTTATTAAAATAATAATTAGGAATAATATACCTCAGTCTATATCCGGAACGCCTTGTAAACCCTATTAGACCTCTCTGTTGCACCATAATTTCGTTGCCACGAATATCCATTCCACTTACACGAGTATCCGTCTGAGCATCCGTCTTAATCATAGAATTTTCGGCTTTATCTGTAGTATCAGTCTCACTTATGGTAGTATTCGATGGGCTTTTTGAAATGTCATTGCTATTATCAGTATTTTCCTTAATATCCGTCTGACATATTTGAGAATCCGGATCGTTTGAGCTAATTTTAGAGTTTTCATCGGTGGGAGAGTCAAGGTCTTTTAAATTAGACTCGTAAGTGTTAACTCTGTCTTGTATTTTATTGCCTAAAGTCGTGAAATCACATTCTTCAATATCATTTAACATTTTCTTCATGCTTTCTTTATTTATAGTATCACAACCAGTAACAGTCTCATTGTCATCTCTAGTATCCGTCGGGATATTACC
Source organism: Apamea crenata (assembly GCA_949629185.1). Classification (NCBI taxonomy): domain Eukaryota; kingdom Metazoa; phylum Arthropoda; class Insecta; order Lepidoptera; family Noctuidae; genus Apamea; species Apamea crenata. The sequence goes on along the minus strand of OX451382.1, from coordinate 6,117,085 downwards.
ACTATCATGTCTAACCAAATTCTGGTTTCGAGTATCCGGCGGTTTAAATGTCTCTAAAATTTCAGCAAATCTCATTATTTTTGGGGACGAGAATGTCTTAATTCGTTCCCATTCATTTTCGATTTGGTCGAATAGTAATTCGGTGTAACATCGAATTTTTATAAAGACGGTGGTGCATAAGCACATTAGGATGAAATGTCTTTCGTAAGGGATTTTAATTTTTAGTTTTTCTAGCTTGATTAGTAGGGAGACTGCTGCTTTGTCAGCTGCATAAGGGCCTGAAAAAAAAAACATAATTTAGCATCACGAAGGGGTAGAAAGCGGTCTGGAGAACTATATACAACCCAGTTAGTCCTCCAGACCGCATTTCGGCCATGGTGGGCAATCCCAAAGGAGACCTTCGGCGCGGGAGATATTATAGAGCAGGCGTGTGTGCGCAGATACAGGTTTGAGTCCCTTCCCTCACTCTCATAGTCCAATGGGACGGCAATCCCAAGTAACACATAAGCAAGATAACAGTACACATTTAGAAAATTTTACAGTTCAAAGATGAATATAGTTTGTATAAGAGCTTTGGGAATAGCCAAATGCTGAATTAGGTTGAGTTCTGAGTCTTAAAATTCTTAACGCTTAATAAATTCTGTATTTCTGTCCTTCCCTTCTTTAAGCTTAATAACCAATCACCGTAAAATTATTATACAGACGTTATTTAGCATTACGCATTTCAGGTGGCTTAAAGCTGAAAAACAGTCACCTCGGCAGCAATTATCTGAATAACCATAATCTGTCCTGCTATTATTAAAGCAGTACTAAGCTAGTAGCGTTTGAAACAGCTAATTGCTGAATAAAGTATCACCTTCTGAATAATATTGTTACATAATTCTATTACACAGCTTGATACTGAATAATTGTCTTTATTTTATCTTTAAACTGGATAAAATTCTATGTTTTACTAATTATTCAGCTGCTGAATTAACAATATTATTTATGTTTTTATTAAGCTTTTTTCAGTATAATAGAGAGTTTCAAACTAACTTATTCAAATTAAATACCATATTTGTATTGTTATAGCGCCCAAAGCTTAATACCAGCTTAGTTAAATTAAAATATTATTGAACGTATTTATTTTTTGCGTTATGGATCGAAACTCGTGGAAAAAACGTAACAGAACTGGTTATATCAAAAGAAAATTGTTAAAAGAATATTTAAATATCAGAAGTAGTAATTCTCCTAGTGTTTCTGATCATCAAAGGATTTGTGAAAATAGTTTGAACAAAACTGAACCCGGTCCCAGCCATCATGCGTGGTTGCCGTGCAACGATGAGGGTTCCGTCCCCCAAAAAAGTCAAACAGCATTGCGATTCACGCAAGAAGAGAGTGCATCTGATGGCAGCTATACAGATATCGAAGAAGAACAATGTACCGAACACATGAAAAATTTGATATTTCGAGATAAAATTAGAAAATGGGCTGCCGAAAAAAAACATCACACAAGTAGCACTAAAGGATTTGGCAGAAATATTAAATCAAAGATTCCCAGACATTTTACCTAATGATCCAAGGACAATTTTAAATACACCGAGACAAGTCCATATAAAGTCTATTGAGCAAAGTGAATACTGGCACAATGGCGTCATTCATCAAGTTACTTTAACATATTTAAATCTAAACTGCCAACTGAAGCACGTGCCTAATATGTCTATCTCCTCAAGATGTAAAATTCAAGTTTGCGTGTAATAAATATTGTAGGAATGAGTTATATTTCGTACCTTTATTGCACACTGTTTATATAGGTTAAGTTCGAAGTAAAATTAAAACTAAATAAATTTATGTCTAAAAGTTAAATCGTTTATTTCAACTACAAAATTGTTTATCAACAACAAGTCACAATTACAAAATTACGTCAGACACAAAACACGAGATTACGTCAGTGCTTTCTGAAACAATTTTTGTAACGATTATTTTAACTACAACATTGTTTATCGCCAAAATTTAAGCAATGCCAATTGTGACTTTTGTGCTCACAATTGGTATTGCAAAACTGTATCAAAAATTAAAATATCTAAATTATATTATTACCTACTTAAAATTATGTAAACTATCAGAATAATAGTATATTTAAATTTATGATACAGTTTATTTCCTATTCAGTACATCATTCTGATATATAATATATAATTTTTTTATCGGTTATGAAAACAAAAATCTGCAGTTTCCTACAATAGTGCAACATCGATGAAAAATTTCTATACAGGGTTATTGGAAAAACACCAACAACCTCTTAAGAGGTCATTATACTCATCATTATGAACAACTTTTATTAGGGGACCATGAAGGCTCAGAATGATGTACTGAATACGTGGTAACCGTTTACGCGTCAGTGTCCCTTCCACACCGTAATTACAGCACATCAAGCTACTACAATCTGTCAAATTTCTTTAATAGATTTTCATTTTTATTGCTAAAGCATTAGGTTCATGGTTGATTGGGAAAATTTGACAGTTACGGGTGGCTTGATGTGCTGGCGTCTCTACATAAAACAAATAACAAAACATGTGTGAGAATAGACTAGGGCCCACTGCCACACACACGAAATCTGCTATTTTTTTAAACATAAATGAGATTTTTTTTTCACGAAAATAGTTCAAACAAAGACGCTATAATTTTAAATGTAAGTAATCAATTTAGTGAAAGCCGGGCGAGAATATTCCACATTATAAAAGGTTTTTGTTCGTTCGATTAGAGAACCCTAAAAATCTGAGTAATGTAGAAATGTGATCAACTATATAATTGTTATTCAGAAGTTAGTGCAATGAGACTACTCTTTTTCAAGTTATAGCTTAGTAACAAGACATGTGTGCACTTTTATTCAGCATTATAAATCAAAACAATCGATCGCCATTAAAAATCTTTGTAACTTATATTTAAAAGGAATTTACGAAATCACCAAAATGCTTAATCTTACAACTACAACATTTTCAACTCGATTCATGTTATTCTATGCGTTAAAATTGCTAGTATTAGTTATTTTGTCACAAGTACTTTTGTCAGACCTAGTATGTATGTATTAAAATACTATTTACTATCTGTTATCTTGATTATTCACGCGGCGCGTCATAAGTAATTAAAAAAAAACATAATATTCACGACAAAATTACTTGCGCACTAACAATTAACATATAGCAGACCTCTAACTTGTAAATTAAAATTTACTTTCCGATTTTATAAGTTCTCCATGTCAAATCAACTTTTTAAATTCGACACCGACATTAAAATATTTAAGTAATCCAATTGAATTATTATTTTCACAATTTGTTTGAATATAGTTTGCAATAATGTGAACAATAATTTAAATGCTTAATAAATTCTGAATACAATAACCAATTCGACTAAGCTGAATAACTCAGTTATAAGAGTTTAATAAAAACAATTTGAGATGTTATTCAAAAGTTATTAAGCTAATCGAAACGTTATTAAGCTCCTACTCAGATGTTGCTCAGAGGTTATTCAGCGTTAAGCATTCAAAATTGGGGCCCTTTTTGCTTGAATAACAGCTGAATAGACGGTACTCAGACGTTATTCAGCTTAGTATTCAGCATAAGCTCTTGATGATTGCTCTTACTCAATCTTTATTCAGCACGTCTGTGTTACTTGGGATCCGACACGACCGGAGAGAGACCTGACGATACGTGCGCACCGAGGCACGGGATAACACACTGCAAACTTCCAAACTCTGGGCTGTTACTGAGAAATTCGTAATGGTAAGACCAAATATCACTGTCCGTCGTTGACCCACGCTCAGGAGTCACGCGACCACGAGACCAACGGGCCAGTAAGGACCAGCGGCTTAACGCGCTTTTCGAGGCACGGAGGGTGTTTTTTTTTTTTATCCCTGGACATTTCACACAGCACCATTTGTCCCAAGCTAAGCAACCTAATGCTTGTGTTATGGTAACAAGATGGCTGATAAACTACTTATATACAATTTTTTTTGTAAATACATACATATTATAGATAGAAAAACACCCAGACTCGGAACAAATACATGTAGGTCATACAAATATTTGTTCCGTGCGGGAATCGAACCCGCGACACGCAGCGCAGCAGTCAATCGCTTAACCACTGCGCCAACTGTGCCGTCAAATTTTCGATATGTAAAGATCCACGAACCGACCGCGGCAAGCGTAGCTTAACTTGATCGATCGGCCCGTGCGGCTATTATTACTTAGCAACCAGCGAGCTATTTTTAATTGACTTAAGGAAACTCACCTAATTGCTCCAAAACATACAGAAACTGTTTGAATATGTTCTTAGGGTCAATGGTGGGGTGTGGAATGCTCATAAATTCATCATACATCTCGTCTCCGTAAATCTCTGTGGGGTCGTGTCTGTAAATAAAAGTGAAATTATAAGAAAAACGTTCGAAAATGGTAAAACATTATGATTAAGGAAAATGTATTTTTTTACGTGGAAAAAGTGTATTGAAAAATTCCAATTGCGTACCAAACAAAGAAATTTCCTTATCCATTGCTTCTATGGAGGCATGAGGAACAGGGTGTAAAGTTCACTCATCCTCCATTGAAAAGGGAGGATCCTCCGACCAGACGGGTGTTATGTCTGGTGGGCAGTTGCCCAATGATTGATATTGGGAAATTGTATCTATGCTAATTGCACGGTAAACTCTGCTTGCGAGATGCAGGATTTGCGTGACGTCAGTATGACGCGTTGTTCGCATGTGGCGTTGTAGATACCGCTACACTTCATATGTTTGAAATATTCGTCTGCTCGACAACGTAAATAACGCAATGAATGTTCTCAATTGTCGAAATGAAAGGCATTGGAATTGTTAGTGTGTTACGCAATCACCCCGTCGGTATTTGATATATATTTCTTTGTTTATCTGGTGTCACAAGGTCAAAGTTAAATTATTTATCTCAAATATGCAAACAAAAGGCCTGCAGCGGTATCTACAACGCCACATGCGAACAACGCGTCATACTGACGTCACGCAAATCCTGCATCTCGCAAGCAGAGTTTACCGTGCAATTAGCATAGATACAATTTCCCAATATCAATCATTGGGCAATTGCCTGCCAGACATAACACCCGTCTGGTCGGGGGATCCTCCCTTTTCAATGGAGGTTGAGTGAACTTTACACCCTGTTCCTCATACCTCCAAAGGCCCTTTTGAACGTGAAAAATTACAGTAAAATAGAATTGATTCTAGTCGCCCCTTCCAAATGGTAGTTTTCGTATAGGCAAGAAACTCCACCGTTACTGTGTACAATAAATTTTATATAAATAAATAAATAACACATCAAAAGAAACTGTCACACAGATATGCATGCCAGAAACGACGCTCCACAAAGCTGAACATTTATAAAACTCGGCTGCTTATTTTACAGTTTACGAAGCTCGGCTGAACAGATACTCCAATTCAATATTATGCCGTCACTTCTAACGCTGCCGCTGTGACTTTCATATGCATGTTGAAGTGTGAATAACACAGGTATTCTCAAACAACATGTAATTTAATCATATTTTTCTCAATGCATATGCTACAAAGGATTTTGAGTTCAAAAAGCTTACCGGTGATCCTCAATAAAGTCTAAAGCGTCTTGCACAGTGTCTCTCATGTATTTCTCTAGTTCTATGTATAATGGAGGGAGTTGTTCGTCTGAAGGCCGCGCGGAGTACTCGATTATAAGTTCACGTGGTTTTGCTGAGGTTGATATTCTGGAAACAAAATGGGAACCAATTACACGAGGGATTTTTTAAATTATATTGTAGGGCGATATTTGGGACTATCTTAACTAATATTATAAAGAGAAACGATTGAATTATTTTGTAAGTTTGTTTGTTACGTTTTCACGCGGCTGAACAGATTTGGATGAAATTTGGCACATGGGTAGACTGTCACTTGGATTATGACATAAAATACTTTTTATCTCGATATTCCCACGGAATCCAGACTTATACGGTTGAAATCACGAGGCGCAGCTAGCAGGAACTACACGGGTCATAAGCTCGTTTTTGCCAGAAAATAAATACTGAATACTACTCATATCATGGTAAAAATATTAACTTTTATTAAAATACAGGAGGCACAGGACCGGACGTTGTGGCGATGTACAAGGGAGGGTTTTGTTCATAGGTTGTTTGTTTGCACATAACAGGAAAGGGAGGGCCTTAGCCCTACAGTAGGACATCATCTGCCTAGCCTTTTCCCAACTATGTTGGGGTCGGCTTCCAGTCTAACCGGATGCAGCTGAATACCAGTATTTTACATGAAGCGACTGCCTATCTGACCTCCACAACCCAGTTACTGGGTAATACGATACCCCTTGGTAAGACTGGTTGTCAGACTTTCGGGCTACTGACGACCCGTAACGACTGTCAAAGATCCACGAATGACAGCCGGGACCAACGGCTTAACGTGCTTTCCGAGGCACGGAGGGGTCTTGGTATGTGAAAATGGTCACCCATCCACGGACCAACCGCGGCAAGCGTAGCTTAACCTGGTCGATCGACCCGTGCGGCTGTTATTACTTAGCCACAAGCCCCTCCCCTACAGTAGGACAACAGGCTGAAAATAAATTAATTAATCTAAACTCACCTCTTCCCTCCATCAATATCTTCAGCTAGATCCATTTGACAGCACAGCTCCTCCTCCAACTCTTCAATCTTCCACTCCAGCTTCTCATACATATCGAAGTCATCTACATTTTCATACAAACCCATTTCTTCATACTTCGTTACTGTCATCCTTGGTAAGGCTCCTGATGAATGATATTTATTTTTAACCGACTTAAAAAAGGAGGAGGTTTTCAATTTCGATGTTTTTTTTGTGAATTGGTTTTGGTGGTACATAACATCTATTTAATAAAAATTAAAATTCACTGACGGACAATGCACAGCCTAAACCGCCTGGCATGTACTTTTGCTGTATCTACAACGCCACATGCGAACAACGCGTCATACTGACGTCACGCAAATCCTGCATCTCACAAGCAGAGTTTACCGCGCAATTAGCATATATACAAACTTCACAACATCAATCGTTGGGCTGTTGCCCGCCAGACACAAGACCCGTCTCATCGGAGGATCCTCCCTTTTTTGAGAGCCCAGTCTTACTAAGGAGTATCATATTAGGGATCGTCTAATTTAAAACTGCACGCACTAAAATTTATACATGGCAGGGACATCGACAAAAGATCTTCTTATATAAATTTTTTTTATTCTTATATAAACCTTAACCCACACTACCCCTGTATCGTAGGTGCGTTTACAAACATTTAAACTCACATACACAAACAGCCAGACCCGGAACAACTACCTGTAGGCAAAACAAATATTTGTTCCGTGTGGGAATCGAACCCGCGACACGCAGCGCAGCAGTCGATCGCTCAGCCACTGCGCCAACCGTGTCCCCACTGTCGTCTTTTCTATGGAGTATGAGTGAACTTTACACCCTGTTCCTCATACCTCCAAACTGGTTCACTTGTAATTGGCGACTGTGTAAGTCCGGCGCTGTTGTAACCTATAGTACTTAAGTTACATTAAACACAGAAGCCGTTGGTGCACCTTCATAAAGAAATAAGTCGTAAAAACCGTGCGACGCAGGGGTGATCGCTAGTTTAAAAAAACCAAAATAATATTAATACTTTACAAAATAAATATTATATTCCTGACCTGACGGTTCATCCATCTCTTTCTCGTCCGTAGGTGTGTCTGGCGTCTCTTTCTTTCTTAGCAAAGCCGTTTGAGCATCTTGCGTCTCCTTCTTTCTCTGACGATCTCCATCTGACATCTCTTCTTCTCTTGGTATATGTTCGTCTTTTGTTTCTAGGTTGTCTTTTACGTCGGTGTCTTTTTTATTTGGAGCGAAAAGAGGGTAGGTCAACGCTAAAATTGTTGGCTGATCTTCTTGTGGGCATTGCTTGTAGGATTTCATTATCTGTGGAAAAAATAGATATTAATTTACTAACAAATTCGACCAAAGTAACAGAAGGCCCATTCTCGTATTTTAAAACGTTGAAAATCTAGTCGCAGACAAACAAATGTCAAATACTTGTCAAAAATGTAGGGAAATTAGAGGTATTTTTTTACAAATAAGACTGAGATCGAAATTACGAGAATTGCCCCCCTCATATTAGAACGAATATCCTAAATATCCGGCTGCGACAGACTAGATACAAAGGGCCGGATATTAAGGCACACCGACTGGATGCAGAGCCGGATATTGAAGCGCAATTTTGGAATGCAAATATTACATGGGGCTTATAACATAACTGGCGAAATGTGGGTGTGGTATGTGTACACCTCTGCTTAACCCATAGGTGAATATAGACATGATGGGCTTAATAATAACAGCCGCACAGGTCGATCGATCAGGTTAAGCTACACTTGCCGCGGTTGGTCTATAGATGGGTGACCATCTTTACATACCCTCCCTCCGTGCCTCGGAAAGCACGTTAAGCCGTTGCTCCCGGCTGTCATTCGTGGATCATTGACAATCGTTACGGGTAGTCAGAAGCCCGAAAGTCTGACAACCAGTCTTACCAAGGGGTATCGTATTACCCAGTAACTGGATTGTGGAGGTCAGATAGGCAGTCACTCCATGTAAAATACTTGTGCTCAGCTGCATCCGGTTAGACTGGAAGCCGACCCCAACATAGTTGGAAAAAGGCTAGGCAGATGATGATGGTATGCTATTTGGAAGAAGTCTTCTGCCCAGCAGGAAACTGCGATGGGTTGAGATTTTTGAGCGATTGAATTCATAAAATACCGCGTTGGCAAAGTGGTCGCAAGCGTGATTGCTGTGTAGGAAGTCCTGGGCAGATTCCCGAGTCGAGTAAACTATTATTGAGCTTTAAGCATAGCACAACCAGCCTATAATGTCCCCACTGCTGGGACACAGGCCTCCCTGTCTGAGAGTGGGCCGTAATCCTCCACGCGAGCCCAGCGAAGGTTGGTGGATGTCACATGCCTTCGAATTTTTGGTTCTAGGCCATGCCGGTTTCCTCACGATGTTTTCCTTCACCGTTTTGAGAGCAGTGGTGATGAAATAATTTACACAAAGTTACCGAAAACCTTCGAACCTACAACTCGTAAGTAGCGACCGTTTCAACTGAGCCATCAGTGCTGCAGCAGGGTCAGGAAACCCGTTAAATGTAATGGATGGCCGTTTTGCGTGGATGTGACGCCTGTTTACCCCCATCTTGTTATGAATAAATAAATACCCAGCTGTATTATAAAATATGGAGCACGGGTCACTTGCAGGGCAGGAAAGGTAAATAGTTGCACCGCACATGGTTCAAAATCGCTTGGCAATTCGCATGATGGTTCATCGTATTTTTTTTTTTTTAGGGTTCCGTATCTCGAAAGGCAAAACGGAACCCTTATAGGATCACTTTGTTGTCCGTCCGTCTGTCTGTCAAGACCCTTTTTCTCAGGAACGCGTGGAGGTATCAAGCTGGAATTTATATCAAATACTCAGGTCTACTGACCCTTAGAGCTGTGAAAAAATCAAACTTCTAAGCCAACGCAATCAAAAGATACAGCCGTTAATGCCGCAAATTTTCGAAACTCGCAAGGGAATCAAAACCTACAGGGTACTTCCCGTGAACTCAGAATCTTGAAATTTGGTACGAAGCAATGTCTTATAGCACAGATAAAGGAAAAATTACGAAAACCGTAAATTTTTAGTTACATCATAATATATAATAAAAATATTTTTAATAATTTTCGCAACCCTTGGTGCGCGAGTCCGACTCGCACTTGGCCGGTATTTTATTAAAACATTGCCCCACACTAGGAATTACTCCTGTATCGTGGGTGCGTTAACAAACATTTAAACTCACATACACAAACAGCCAGACCCGGAACAAGTACTTGTAGGCAATACAAATATTTGTTCCGTGCGGGAATCGAACCCGCGACACGCAGGGCAGCAGTCGATCGCTCAACCACTGCGCCAACCGTGTCGTCAATAGTCAATAGTAGTTGTATATGACTAGAAATAAACCACAGATGGGTCACGAATTCACGATCCACAGCACTGGATGATGAGAAAACGTGTTAGCAAATACTAAACAGACTACAATGAAACTGAAAAGTGAAAAATCAAACAAAACCTCTTATGGACACCACGTTCGATAAAAAAAATCGTTAAAATCGGACTTCTCTGTTAGTGGTCATGCGTGGTCAAATAAATTTAAAAAAAAACGGGTTGCACTCCGGGAGTGCCGGCAGAAGTGAAAACATGAATATTAACGTTGTGCATTTTTGATATTTTGGAATGCGGTCTACTCTCCCTCCGTCTTACGAATTTTTGATCAGGTCACGTGTCCTGACGCGAGCTCCGTCTTACCAATTTTCGATCAGTCAGTCGATTCTGTGAAAATCTCAACGTGAAAACTCAAGTGAAGTGAGCTTGATGTGAGTTGTCAGTAGTGTCAATCCCTAGCATTATTTGGAATGACAGCTCACTTCACCGAAGTTTTCACGGTGAGATGAGAGGTCCTGACGCGAGTTTAACATTTTTACCCATCACAACAAAAGTGCACAGCGCCGGCGCCGCTAAAGAAATTTCACTTCAAAAAACCGGTCAAGTGCGAGTCGGACTCGCGCACCGAGGGTTCCGTACAAATTTGTAGGTAGGTACTACAAATTTACGGATTTCAGATTTTTTCCTTTATTTGTGCTACATGACATTGCTTCTTGCCAAATTTCATGATACTAGGTCAACGGGAAGTACCCTATAGGATTTGATTCCCTTGCGAGTGTCAAAATACGCGGTATAAACGGATCATAAACGCCAATATCTTTTGATTGCGTTGACTTAGAAGTATTAATTTTTCAATGCTTCATGGAATTGCAGCCCTGAGTATTTGATATTAATTTCAACTTGAAAACTCCACACGTTCCTGAGAAAAAGGGTCTTGAAAGACGGACAACGAAGTGATCTGATAGAAGGGTTCTGTTTTTCCCTTTGAGGTACGGAACCCTAAAAATACATGCATACACTAGAGAACCTCCTCCTTTTTTTCGTTGGTTAAAAAATTAGAAGAATGTATGGTAACCCTTTAGGGCTAATTCGTAATGCTAAAAAGTATACTAACATATTTCAAATCGCCATCCCTGTATATCAGGTGGCAGCTATCCACAATGAGGACGTTAATATTACTCATAGCCAGGTGTCCTTTCTCCAAGATCTCCTTCAGCACTGAAGATGTGCAGATTACGACCTGTAATATAAAATTTCAACTCTTTATTAGCGGTTGTAATGGCAACCATACCACTTGGTTTTAATAGGTTTTTACATTATATTTTCTATTTATCCTTCAGATAGATTCTCAAAGAAAGACCGACAACCAATCTTACCAAGGGGTATCGTATTACCCAGTAACTGGGTTGTGGAGGTCAGATAGGCACTTGCTCCATGTAAAATACTGGTATTCAGTTGCATCCGGTTATACTGGAAGCCGACCCCAACATAGTTGGGAAAAGGTTAACCAGATGATGATGCCTTCTGGTAGATTCTTTTAAATTTTGTAAATGTGAGGACTTTGTAGGCCTTGTAGATTTATCATTTTTTATTTTATCAAATACTTGGTACTTGTTGACAGGCCTACGCTGTCCTCCCATACCTACTGTAATAAGGTAGTTTCCTGGGTAAAAAAAAAATATGATATTTAGTCCGTCAGTTAGATTATCGAAAAATAATGGACACGTATTTTTTCTTTTGTCAATCAAACAAAAAATGACAAAGACAAAGCGCGTCAAAATTTGGGAGTGGGGGGTCGTGACGTCACTTGCTTGCAAAAGTGTCGCAAGCAAGTGACGTCACGCGGAACTTTAACGGGCGATATCTTCATCATTTTTTATATACTTAATTGACAAAAGAAAAAATACGGGTTCAATATTTTTTGATAATCTAACTGACGGACTAATTAGATTTTTTTAGGAAACTAGTCTATTCGAAAACATTGTTAAAGCCAATTATTTTTAAGAGTTACCGTGGAGTTACTTCCCGTCTCTTCTCCATGGGAAACGACCAATTGGAACCGTGCACCTAGCTTCTGACGTTTCATAAGTGCCCATGTAGGTTTATGTGAAATACTCGTAAAATATTTTGATCTTGAAAAGAACAAAAATTCGTTTATGTTAGAAATAACTTTTATTTACAAACCGGCCTTCCCTTTTTCCATTTTAACAGTTAACATAACGTGCTAGGGCATTAAAACCCAATTTTTGCACTTGATTTGAACTTGAAGCTACTATTAAATGAAATCCTACTAATATTATAAACGTGAAAGTTTGTATGGATGGATGGATGGTTGGATGGATGGATGTTTGTTACTCTTTCACGCAAAAACTACTGAACGGATTTGGATGAAATTTGGCACACAGATAGTTTATAACGATCAATCTATATATCTTATAATATGTAAAACCTGTTTTGTTACTGCATTTTCTCCTTTATGTTTAGTGCATGCCGTGGCAGCCTTTAATTAAGGCTACACTATAAAATGTAAAAAAATACGTAATCTTTAGCATGTATTATGGTGTAAGCTTTGTTGGTTGTCCTTAAATAAATAAATAAATAAATAAATAACCAGGATTAACATATAGGATATTTTTATCCAGATATTCCAACGGGATCGAAACTTATGCGGGTGAAACCGTGGGGCGCAGCTAGTACATATTCCTTTGTTTTCACGCCACATAATAACAAATTTTGAGAGCTAAACCTCAGGACCTTACTCGACAGTGGCGCCAACTGGTGAGCACAACCACGGCAGCCCCACGGCACAAGGCTGCTTGAATAAAACTGGCTTAAAAGACCATTCTTCCTTACCTCCTTAGTCTCCAGCTCAGCGACCCAGTCATCAACCTCCTCATATGCTTGTGCTGCCACCGTGCCCAAGTCAGTCAGTATCTTCAGCTCGAACGCCACGACTTGAACCCGGGTGGCGCGTGTTATGTAGACTGAGCGTTTCTTGCCTGCACTTCGTAGGCTGGAAAGAAGATTCATTGGTTAGCACAATCAGCCTACCATTTAGAGAATAATAATAATAACCTCCGCGCGGCGGCGGGATCGTCCGAAAGGGTTACCGCTGCCCTGGAACAGAAAGGGCTAAGGAAGGAACACGGGTGGGTTTTAGTCAGTAAGAGTCTGACACTCCCTTCCGCTCCACCCAGAGCGGGAGGGGTCATTTGACGATTTCCCATCCAAAAAAAAAAAAAGCCTACCATTTAGAGAATAATAATAATAACCTCCCGACCGATTTCGGTCACGGTGGCCAATACTTGTGCACGCAAACCAGTGGCGTGCATTGCATAAAAGCATATAAGCAGTGCCTACCTCGAAAGATCACCATAAGGCCGCGTGTCCACGGCAAGAAAAATCGCCGGGTCTATGCAAGAATTCGTGTCGTTTCTACACACGACTAGTGTACACTGCGTCGGATTGCTGCGCAAGATTTTTGTCTCGTGCAGCGCCGACGCAGTGGACACGCGGCCTAAGCCTGTCCATTACATTTTAATGTGTGTGCCCCACAATTAGGAAACCCACAAAATTATCATACCTAAAAAAAAAACAAAATCTTCATACAAACTCTAAAAAAAACCGGCCAAGTGCGAGTCGCACTCGCGCGCGAAGGTTTCCGTACCATTATCTATAAAAATTACGTCTGGGGAGCCCCCTTAAATATTTATTTTATTTTATTATTTATTATTAAAGTAAAAATACAACTGAGTATTTTGTGAATATTTCAAGTGGCAACAGGTAGGCTGTTGCCATTATTGATATCGAGCAAAAAAGGGCAAAAAAATCGCGTTTGTTGTATGGGAGCCCCCCTTAAATATTTATTTTATTTTCTTTTTAGTATTTGTTGTTATAGCGGCAACAGAAATACATAATTTGTGGAAATTTCAACTGTCTAGCTGTCGCGGTTCTTGAGATACAGGCTGGTGACAGACAGACGGACAGACATCGAAGTCTTAGTAATAGAGTTCCGTTTTTACACTTTGGGTACGGAACGGAACCCTAAAAAGGGGAGTTCATTTGAAAATGGGTAGTTAATAAAATGGTAAAGAAAGAATTGGGTGTTTGTATTCTTTCTAAGCGTCATGTTTACCGCAAATACGGTTATAGGCGGTGCCTCGCGGCCGGACCAACCTGCTGAGAGCACCTTTGACGCGCACCTTGCATACACTCAACGAAGTCGCGGAAAGGGCGGATTTATTTACCTATTCTCTGAATGAGTTCACAAAAATTACTTTTTTTTTTTTTAAACGTTGTCCCACATTAGGAATTTCTCCTGTGTCGTGGGTGCGTTTACATACATATAAACTCACATACACAAACAGCCAGACCCGGAACAACTAATTGTAGGTCATACAAATATTTGCTCCGTGCGGGAATCGAATCCGCGACACGCAGCGCAGCAGTCAATCGCTTAACCACTGCGTCAACCGTACCGTCAATAGTCAATAGTAGTTGTATATGACTAGAAAATTAATCACAGATGGGTCACGAATACTTTACATGTGATAAGCTGTACATAATGGAAAAAAACTACCGATTTGAGGCAACCTTTAATGATAGTTGTGTTGGGAATAATAAATAAATAAATAAATTAGAAAAGTATTTTCATTCTTCTTTCTGCTGTAGGATGAACAGGACTCACCCTCGTATCTGATAGGCCTTCTCATACAGCAGCCGCACGGGTATAAAACTGGCGTACTCCACAGCGAGGATATTCTTTGTAGCGGCGGCCGCGGCGAGCCGGGCGCCGCCCTCGGCCGCCGTGAAGCGGGAACAGCAGCCTTCCATCATGATGTGCTGGAAATACAAATAAAAAATTTTTGAGTACGAAACATAATGACGTGTTATTTTTTCATAGATCGTCAAAGATCGTCACTCACTGGACGCCTGAAGCAGGACATCGCCGTCGAGGTAGACCACGGCGAAGGTGGTGTGACGATCTAGTGAGGTTTGCAGGGCCAACATGGCCTGAGATCGCCCAAGACAGGGAGGTTTGGAAGGAAAACGGGGAGGCCTTTGCCCATCAGCGGAACATAATGTAGGGTAACAAAAAAAAATGTTTTTTTCATAACATTATAAGATGGCTATAAAAGTAGGGGAAGGCCAAAGAACTGATGGACTGAGATGATATGGCTAGAAAAACTGTACTACTGCGATAACGACTAATAGTATGGAAGAAAAGGACGCAACGCTTGCCGCGGTTGGTCCGTGGATGGGTGACCATCTTTACATACCAAGACCCCTCCGTGCCTCGGAAAGCACGTTAAGCCGTTGGTCCTCATCATTCGTTGATTTTTGACAGTCGTTACGGGTCGTCAGAAGCCCGAAAATCAGACAACCAGTCTTACCAAGGGGTATCGTACAACCCAGTTACTGGGTTGTGGAGGTCAGATAGGCCGTCGCTCCTTGTAAAATACTGGTATTCAGCTGCATCCGGTTAGACTGGAAGCCGACCCCAACATAGTTGGGAAAAGGCTAGGCAGATGATGATGAGTATGGATGATGAGGGCAGGAGAGTGATGACTTCATCTTTGACAAATTTTACATTTGTTTTGTATAGTAACATGCTGGCAGGCTGGCTAATATGCTCGATCACTGTTATCGTAAAAGTCTTCTAAATGCTGTTAACAAGTCCAAAACATGAAAATGTTGTTGAAAAGTTAAAATCAATAGTTAACTGCTATTCTTCAGACGACTGTTTCCTTGCGTGGGCACAGCAGTGCGATTCTGTAACCATCTCACCGTGAAAACTTAGGTGAAGTGAGCGTGGAGGGAGCTGTCATTCCTCTTAATGCTAAGGGATCGACACTATTGACAGCTCACTTCACCTAACTTTTCATGGTGAGATTTTTACAGAATCGATCGGCAGCAAGACAGGTTGTCGAAATGTGTCATTTTCGATATGATAGGCTATTGGATGGTTGTGAATAGCTATACAGCTCTCATCAGCTCTAGATATTATGCTCCAGTAAACTTTTTAGCAGATAATTAAAAAGCATTTACCAGCAAGGAATTTGCTAACACACCTACAAGACTTGTCTAGTTATTATGGGGTTTATTCATAAACGATGACTAAAGTTAAGTAACGTTTAAACGTCAAAAAGTATGGTTAAACAGTTGCTAATCACTGCTTAACTTTAAGCAGCGTTTATGAATAAAGCGGTATAAAATTACTTCAAGAGAAAGTGAATTACTATAATCCTAGTAGTGGGAAGATTATAGACACCAGCTCTAGAGACCCTCCAGTAGACTTATGTAGCACATAATTAAAATGCATTTACCAGTAAGGAATTTGTCTAGTAAATATGAAATAACTTCAAGAGAATATTAATTATTGTTATTTTGGCACCAAATAATAACAAATTAAAAGGGTGTGTTCATGAATATTCACATGAAAAGAGTATTTTGTAAGTTAAAAGAAGTATAGGTTTATAAAGCCTAGAGAAAGGGGGGACTACAGAGATGACGACTAATAGAGATGTATGGAAGGGAACGACATGTTGCGTCGACCATGAATAAATTGGGTTAAGGGCTGGTGAATGACGAATAGGATTCTTATTGAAATATTACTTTAAAATGTAATTTATTCAAAAACTTAACAAGACCTAATCATTTAGTTCATGTCAATGTGTATAAATACTTCTTAAATTACTAAAAGAAAATAAAACTAATTATTTACAGTGAAAGGGTCGAGGTTAGCGAGAATTTCTAATGGGCATAAAAAAATATTAAATACGTACGTCTGACCCACTCGGTGGCTGCTAAATCGTAAAACACGAACGCAACGCTTCGTTTCTAGGAAACAATCAAGCGAACTGATATTAGAACCCTGAAATATGATCACAAAACGCCGACACATATTTTTCGATCACATTTTCACTCCAATACACAAGTTTATGCCAAAAATAGCAGGCAAATATTGATCTCAGTTGTGTTTACCGATATATTACGAGCGTATAGTATGTCGTAGCGACTAATTTAATCGTTATTTTATCGTAACAACAATAACTTGCGACAGCTTCACGACCGGAGATCGCAAACGCAAACGCAAAACGCAGAGCGAAATGCGAATTTAAAACGTCAATTCGACAAATCGACACTGACGTTGACTGTCAATATTGCAGACACAAGCACGCCAAATTATTAGTGTTGCTAGGCTAACAAAGTCGAATGTGAATGTTTTTGCTCGGCTCCTAGTTCGGGTCGTAGCGTGATGTTAAATAGCCTATAATCGTCTCAGAATTTGGGCTAAAAAAGTATGATCTATAATGAGACTCACTGGCGACCCACCGGAACCTGTGCAAACGATTATTTCCGATTTCAGCCGCACCGCACGCACTTATTTTGCGCGCACTCTACAACCTAAATAATTATACTATTTTTATTATGTAATTTTCTGATAGAAACCCTAAAAAACAGATTATGACAAAATGGTTTTCTGGACTTCCCCCATATTGTTTGCGAAAGAAAAGGCAGTCTCACACTGCGGCGAACGCCACTGTACAGACGCCGGCCAAGCTACCCGAAACTGTCAAATTTTCCCAATCAACCTTGAACCTAATACTTTAGCGATAAAGTTGAAAATCTATTAAAGAAATTTGACAGATTGTAGTAGCTTGATGTGCTGGCGTCTGTACAAGAAAAATAAAGTGCGACTGTTTTTGCTAGTAAGTGTCAGACATGTCAGTTCACACGATGCGCTCTAAAATGAAATATCTACTAGATTTGATACGTTTTTGACAGCTCCTTTTAGAGCAAAACCACATGAACACTCGATGCGTGGCGGTGGCGGGCGGCGGCGCTGCTCCAGAGCGATTCCGTTGTGTTATCAATACTTATACATTATACTAGCTTCGCTAGCGTTTTTCTTGTTCCCCGACCCACCACGCAGCAACGCATCGCTCGCCCGTGCTGCTACTTCGTTTTCGCTTAGTGTTCTTTCTGTCATTTTTTTCTATTTTGCCCGGCTCCGCTCCATGTCGCTACAGTCCATAACCGTAGCGACAGCCTACACCACACAGCCAGCCAGTTAGACAGCCTATAACCTTCCTCATGAATAAGGCTATCAAATGCAATAAGATTTTTTTTCCGTCTAACTGGTAGTTCCGGAGATTACCCCCTACATACCTACAAACAAAGAAACAAAATGGTACCTCTAATATTACTATAGATAATAAAGCTGCAAAGTTTATTTGCTTGTTGAAATGCGCTAGTACCAGTCGGATTTGAATTTTTTTTTTGCACTTTATTGCCCAACTCTTGAGGATCTAAGCTATTTATCACGCTACGAGCCTTAAGAGCCCAGCAAAAAGACGTCGTACAGTGCCGCAAATAATAACTGCGGCGGGCGGCGCCGCAAGCCCGCAAACCGCAATGCAAAGCATTCACCATGTTCATATTTTATTAGATCAATGTCGCAATTTGCATTAAGCAGTAAATATAATATTTTCGCATCAGCATAATGCGGCTGCAGGGTTAATAATGAAATAAAATTATTTCACCTTATTGAAACTGCTACAATAAAATAGTTATAGAGCAGTTTAGGGTCGATCAAGATTTCAAGACGAGAACACGAGTGACGAGATTATAAGAAATCGCGAGTATCTCTATGCATGTCTAGGACCGCATTTATAATTTCTTGACAGCTTGTTTGGGTGCACGTTACACGTACAAATGCAATTTACTTACAATGCAACCTTTTGTTTTGGTTAACTAATCCTGTATGTATAGTGTATTGTATTCTAAAATTAGTTGAAGCTGGACGCCAAAGTTCGTCATTTAAGATATTTGGGCGGAGTAACGTTTATTTTTATGTGCATAACTCGCAGCTTAGAAAAGTTTGCGACCAAAAAGTTTTTCGACACATTTTAATAGAATCGATCACAGATAACATATCAGTGCAAGGCATATCAGTGAATTTGATGGTAAGAAAATTATCATACAATTAAATATAGAATACTTATATCTTGGTAATACACAAGTAAATTCAGGCAATTCAGCATAAATTATTGTGCCTACCACAGACTTAATGCCTACAATAATTAGGTAGGTATTCTTATTTTAAACATTAATTAAATATTAGGGTTTACCAAAAAATAGGGATGGTTAAAAGTTACCTTACCAAGTGTTTATTTATATACGTCTAGCATGTTAGGAAACATTAATGTTGTTTTTTTTTTTTGATAAATAAATCTTGTACCTAATGTTTACTCAAGTTTACTGTTTGTTTGTGGGTTATGGAGATCACATTGATCCACAGACCCAGATAGGCAGTTGCTTCTATAGAATACTAGTATCCACCTGAATAGGTACCTACCAGTATTTTTTAATAGTATTTTTGTTAGGGTTTGGAATGGGTTAATAGGATGATGAAATCTGTGTTTACTGGTACAGCATAGCTGTTCACAATCCTTCGACAAGCCACTGTGTTGAAAATTACACATTTTGATAACCTGAGTAATTGCCTTGCCTTGCCTTGCCCCAAAAGCAAACAGCTCTCGGAAGAATGTGGTTATTTCTTTAATTTATTTTTGCAATGCCAGATAATTTTATACGAGGTATAATTTTCAATTTCTGGGTGTTTTTTTTTTCAGTTTGCTTATCTTGCAATCAGTTTTTAAAACTATGAGCAGATGAGTTGTAGGACAATCTGACAGGGGAGAATTTACTCCTCATTAGGAGCAACTCTCTTATTAGTAATGCAGCTCTCTACAAGTTATCTAATTGTAGGAAGTTGCGTCTTTTGAGTCACTGCTGACACAAGCTGGTATTGTGAGTTGAGTGGCCAATTGGTTGGGGTGTCTCTCCAGTCTGGACTTGAACTTTTGCGAGCATGAACTTATTTCTTCCTTGACCGTTTTCATGCTCAGGTGTTCGTGGACCTCAGCATTTTTATTAAACCACGGCGAATTTGATATCTGTTTTAATATGTTATTCTGAGTTCTCTGAATCATGTTGATACTTGAGCCACACGCGGAGCCCCACAGTTGAATGCTGTGACAGTGTTTATATGAAAAATCTGTCAGACTACAATTTGTAGAATAACAAATAAAAATTATCTGTTGATTGAAAAATCATCCCATAAACTGACAAATGTTTCAGGTTTAGGATTTGTGGACAATGTATAAAGGACTCCTTTGATAACGTTGATTGATGTTCGATTCCGTACGGACGCATATTGAATAGTTGTGAATAGCTATACAGGAAAGGCTCATTTCTGGTAAAGATAAACTCTTTGTTGTAGGCGTTACTTCAATAAAATAAAATTGAGATGACAGACAAAATCAACATTGCTTTTTGAATGCAAATTCAAACTAAAGCATTTATTTCACCAATCACAGGCACTTTTGTATTGTCAAGGGGTCGGTCAGTCAGAAAGATGAAGCTAGTTGACCATTCTAAATTGTGAAGATGGAGAGAACAGGCAAGAAACTCCACAGACACTATAAATCAAAATCATCATAATCAGCCTATAATTTATTTCATCATCTGCCTAGCCTTTTCCCAACTGTGTTGGGGTCGGCTTCCAGTCTAACCGGATGCAGCTGAATACCAGTATTTTACATGAAGCGACTGCCTATCTGACCTCCACAACCCAGTTACTGGGTAATACGATACCCCTTGGTAAGACTGGTTGTCAGACTTTCGGGCTACTGACGACCCGTAACGACTGTCAAAGATCCACGAATGACAGCCGGGACCAACGGCTTAACGTGCTTTCCGAGGCACGGAGGGGACTTGGTATGTGAAAATGGTCACCCATCCACGGACCAACCGCGGCAAGCGTAGCTTAACCTGATCGATCGACCCGTGCGGCTGTTATTACTTAGCCACAAGCCCCATTTATTTATTTATTAATAACCAACTTACATAATGTTCCCACTGGTGGGCTACCCGAACCAGGTGCGGGTTGATAGATGTCACAAGTCTTCGAATATTTGGTTGTAGGAAATGCCTGTTTCCTAACAATGTTTTCCTTCACCGTTTTAAGTGGTGGTGATGAAATTATTTACACAAAGTGAACCTGCAACTTGTAAGTCCGGGCCATGCCACTAACCAATATTTTGATTTAGAGAGCAGTGATGGCCCCATTGCTCTCTAAGTCAAAATATTGGTTACATAATTCAAGACCCCTCCGTGCCTCGGAAAGCACGTTAAGCCATTGGTTCCGGCTGTCATTTGTGGGTATTAGACAGTTGTTACGGGTGGTCAGAAAACTGAAACTCAAATAACCAGCCCTACCAACCCAGTGACTGGGTAAGATATCGTTATTACCCAGTCACTGGGTTGTGGAGGTCAGATAGGTCGCTCCAAGTAAAATGCTGGTATTCAGCTGCATCCGGTTAGACTGGAAGCCGACCCCAACAAAAGCCCTGGAAAAGGCTAGGCAGATGATGATGGTTACATCACTCATGCTGAAATCTTACGATCTTTCTTTTTGATCTTTTTGTGTCGATGGTACTCTTCTTCGATATTTTATATTGTTTGGGCCCAGTAGGTGGCCACGTTGATTGTTGCATCAGTGGAATTCATTAAGTCATCCAAGGTGCATGTGAACTTAGGGCACTCCAGCAAGTGGGGCGTGGTCTGATTAGAGGCACCACACTCGCACTGGGTATTGGATTGAGTAATCCCCCATTTCGACAAGTTGTGTCTGCAGCGCCCTACTTGGGTACGCAATTGATTGAGAGCTTTCCCTAAAGGCCACTGCAGATCACGGCCGAGAGGCAAATGTTCCTGGGGTTTGACGAAGTCGGGAGGTGGTGGATGCTTTTCTTCCCACAATTTTATTATACATGTGAGAATGATATAGAAAGCCAAAAAATGTAATAAAATAAGGTTCTATTACCTATTAACTTCACTTGCTCCTTGAGATTAGGAGTCTAAAGATTGTAATAGTGAAGTGCTATATGTGAAGGAGTTCATCCGGGAAGTAATACCACTTATATATCCTACAAGCAATTTACTTTGTCCGGTATAAAGACATGACATGAAATTGTTTGTTCTGTGAATAGAATAGGTATTAGGATCACTTTTACATGTCATATAAAAAAAATAAGCTAGAAGCAGTAGTATTACTTTCATGCATTACCGGAAGCATTAAATTCACCAGAAGCATTTATTGCTTAAAATTACATTTGAATTAAAAGATTTGTTTGATGCCCTATGATTATTTTGCTTATTTTTTCACATGTAAGTACATATCATTATTTTAAATGTTAGCTTATATAAGGTAAATATACTTAATAAAGATTTCCTAGTATTGAATTAATAATAAAGTTCTTCAAAAAAGTAAAAATACAATGTGACGGATTTGGTGAGCCACAAACCTAAGCATAACTTGTATCTTGTGGCTCTGGAGTGCAATTTTACAATAAAAAGAGTTATTTTACAATTAAAAGAGTAGGTATGCATATGCATTTAATTTATTGCCCATTCTTCTCGCCACATTTTTTTCTTCTTTGGAATGTGACTGAGTAGAATGTAGTATGAGTCTCTTTCTGATAACTAGACCACCTCCTTGACAGTTCAAAAGTACCTGTATATAGTTTATTGAAAGTTTCAATAATAGCTACCTCCAAACGGGGTGAATGCAGGTATGAATCGGGACGAAACTTTAACTTCCCTGTTTGACGGTACCTATACAGGGTGTTCCAGAAGTCGACGTCAAGCCGAAATCGGGTAATAGGCCAAGTCCTAATAGTTATCAGAAAAAAAAAACTAAGTTGTGTATTTTAAAAATTATTGCCATTAAAAAAAAATAACGATGTTTTCTTTTTTTTTCGAGGTCGACTTCTGGGACAGCATGCATAGTTCAAAAATAATACCAGCTTATTATTGTCCCACAGCAGGGCATAACCCCATGTCTTCTCATATAGAGAAGGCATGAGCAGGGGGTGATTCTCGTAATTTTAAGAACATTCACAGTCTGATCTGTCTCAAATTCTCAATCCGTCAAAAATACCTCTAATTTACATACATTATTGACAAGTTTTTGACATTGATTGTCGCTGAGAAAAGATTGCGACTAAAGTTGTCAAAAAATAAAAGGCCCGTTTTGACATTTGAGAATGCGTTCTTGACACCGGCCAGTTTCATACAAACGAACGTTTTTAAATCTATCTGTGTGCCAAATTTCATCCAAATCCGTTCAGTACTTTTTGCGTAAAAGAATAACTGACAAACATCCATCCATCCATCCATACAAACTTTCGCATTTATAATTTACACAATGTTGTCCTTCACCAATATCAGTGATGTTGATGTCCAAGATTAACTTAGAAAGTACATACTGTTACTGTTAGCCTGCATCACTCCACAGCTGGGCAAAGCCCTCTCCCCGTGACTTCCAGCTCTTTCGACCCAGGGTTAAAGTGGACCACTGGTCGTCTGTTTTATCCAGCTCATCCCGCCATCTTAAAAAGAAAGAAAAAAAAAATCATAAAACATCATCATCTGGTTAGCCTTTTCCCAACTATGTTGGGATCGGCTTGCAGTCTAACCGGATGCAGCTGAGTACAGACGCCAGCACATCAAGCTACTACAATCTGTCAAATTTCTTTAATATATTTTCAACTTATCACTGAAGCATTAAGGTTCAAGGTTGATTGGAAAATTTTGACAGTTTCGGGTAGCTTGACCTGCTGTCGTCTGTACCAGTATCTTACATGGAGCTACTGTCTATCTAACCTCCACAACACAGTTACTGGCTAACACGAAACCTTGGTAAGGCTGGTTGTCAGGCTTTCGGGCTTCTGACGACCCGTAACGACTGTCAAAGACCCACGAATAACAGCTGAGACCAACAGCTTAACGTGCTTTCCGAGGCACGGAGGGGTCTTGGTATGTAAAGATGGTCACGCATCCATGGACCTACCGCGGCAGGTCAGACTTTTTTTTCTGACAAAATTTCAACGCAATGAGGTCCAGAATCTGCCAGGGTCGCGGGTTGTCCGAAAGAGATGCCGTGTCCCCTGCCACGTGCAACTGAAGGAACACGGGTGGGGTCAGTAAAAGTCTGAAACGCCCTCCCGCTCCATCCAGAGCAGAAGTCATTTCCCACCCAAAAAAGGGGTCCAGAATCATGTACTAAATCCATGATAGTAGGTTAGACGCGTTGATGTCCCTGCCACCATGTACCTATAGTTTCAGTTTTGAGTTAAATAAGTTGTGTGAGTCTATTTTAGTTTGGGTGAGTAAGCTTAGAATGAGTCAAACCTGTGTCTCAGCCTATACTCCTATCCTATGTGACCTATCAACTACTAAACACGCTACGCAATATTATCTTAACCAAGTACTTACCTACATGGAAGGGACATTTTAAATTAGTTAATAATCTATTGAATTTATTACGCTCAATTTACACTGCCGCGGAACGGAGTGGAAGCGCTTTTTTGCAAATGCAAAAAAAGCGTTTCCGCTCCAATGCAATGTGATAAGTAACTTTTGTAGTCATTGTCAGAAGGTTCAAAATGTCATAAAAGGTTTATGACATTTTGAACCTTTGACAATGACTAAAAAAGTTTTTATTAATTGTTTATGACAGACTAGCTGCGCCCGCGATTTCGTTCGCATGCATGTCGGAGAACAAATTGGATTTCATGGGTTTTATTTTTTTGCTCGACACCCAAATTCTTTTTCTAAAATAAAAGCCGGAATGACCAGACAGACAGACTACATTTAAAAAAATGTTTTTTTGTTATAATAATGTATACAGGGTGGCAGGACGAAGACGAAACGATGCGCAAACTGTAACCATGGATTCAGCACATGATTGATGAGCGCCGAAATTTTTCGTCGGTTATTAAAAAAAAATATTGCTGTTCCATACATTTTGGCCGCGTAGGTATTGCACTTTTCTATGAAACAGATGATTTTTTTTTTTGATAACCGACGAGAAATTTCTTCTCTATGGGGTCTAATATACTCATGTGCTGAATTCATGATTACAGTTTGCGCGTCGATGTCCTTGCCACCCTGTATACTTTTTTGCATAATATAGTACCTATACACTGGTATCACAAAGTGCTTAGCATATATCCTTAGGCTTGATTGTCAAAGGCTAATTAAATTATAATGATTTTACTTCTAAATAACGTTATTCCTACATTAGAATTAAAAAAGGGGGTGTTTTTTTTCAGATACAGCAGTCAACATGCAGCGCCATTCTTCAAAAGAAAATGAAATTAGGATCCCTCCAAACTTATTAAAGAATTTTAATGTCTACGACATCTTGAAACCTGAGAAAAGTGGCGCCAAAAGTAGTGATGCGACCAAGGTCGATAAACTTGTAGATATCGATGATTGCTCACAAGATTCGGGATTTCAGGACGCTGATTTTAACCCGGCTTTCCTTCACAAAAATCGGGATTTCGATTTAGTTGATTTGTATGAAAATATGTTTGTGACTCCGCAACATATTAAAAAGAAAGAGGAAGACGCTGTTGAAGTTGAGGCACCTCTTAGTGCTTCTAAAGTATTTGATGCTGGTTTTAAACAGTTTTTTGATATGCTAGAGTCTGGTGAAAAGATTGATTGGACGAACATTACCCAGACTGATGTAGAAACTATTAGTAAACATGATTTTCTTGAGAAGAAACCAAGAGTATTGGTGCCACAAGTTTTTACTGAACCTGATTCGGATCCCGAAGATTTAATCAATGAAGTATTGATGCAGAAAAAATTAGAGCAACTGGTTCTTGGCAATAGTATTAGTAATTCGTTTAAGGGGAACCCAAGCGAGCCGCGAGAGCGAGAGAGCCCTACAAAGATGAAAAAATCAGATGTTAATCCAGAATTTTCTCGTTCAAATTTTAATGGCATAACTAAAGCGTCCAAATTCGAAAGCGGAAGTTACCAAAAGTTACGTCGTCCTTCCGAAATCGAACCATGTCAAGACAGTCAAATAAACAACTCTTTACCAAATTTTACAGTCCGAGCCATCCAAAAAGACGAAAAGGTCTACAAAAAGAAACGTTTACTGAAACCTGAAAGTCAGACAGCTAATTACACTAAAGGCCCAGACTTTTACGAGAAGTCTGTAGTTTTGCCACAGATAATGGCGCGATTACACGCCAGACTGGCATATTTAGACGAAAAAGGCAATCAGAAGAAGAGGCTGATCTTAGATGCGGGCTCAAAACCAAAGTCTGAATGTAACTCTTCAAACGCAAACGCGCAAGTTAAGAAAAAACCAAACAACTTGGCTTCAAGCAGCACTTCAAACGCAAACGTACAAATTAAAACAAAACCCAACTACCAAGCTGAGTCCAGCTCATTCACTAAGAACGATCTAACAAAAAAAGCGCCAAATAACGCTACCAGTTCGGGGATTGATTCACTGAAACTCAACAATGGACGAATTCCAGAAGATCCTCGATTGTGTATCAACAAATTTACTAAAGATATACGTGTTCATACGACGGATAAACCGTGTCTGAACTGCGTCAATCCTGCAGCAGCTTCCACGAAAACTGACTACGGAAAAGTGTCCCCTAAAGTCTTAATGGAAGATTGCAACAAAGAAAGGTTGAGAGCACTGAAGCAGAGTCAAATGTTCCAAGATTTTGTGCTCAAAGGTAAGAATGACCTTTGAAGGTCAGAGGAAACGAAAGAAAAACTATATTAGCGCCGATTCCCTTGTTCACAAACTAAACTTTTAAGTGCAGTGCATCGTTTTCTTTCTATTTAATTAAGAAAAGGACAGAAGATAAAGGCAATCAGAAGAAATAATTATAAATATAAAACTCACACAAAAAGCCCAAAACACATACGCAATAAACAATTCAAACAATAAGTCAAGGACAACTTGGAAAATAATCAATAAAAACAAGCACAACCAACCTCAAGAACATATAAATAATATTAAAATTAATAATACGCCAATTTATGATCCAAGCAAAATAGTTACCCACTTTAATAATTATTTTATTGATCAAATAATACCGGATCCTAATCCCCCACCATTCAAATGTCCCCCATCTCACTGCAAATCAATATTTATGCCTCCTACTGATCCGGTTGAAATCCACAAAATCATAGTTTCGTTAAAAAACACTTCTAGCGTGGGGTACGATGAAATTAAGACAAATATTGCAAAAAGAGTAGCTCCTATAATCTCGCCTATACTATCACATATAGTAAACTTGTCTATAGAAACAGGTACATTTCCCAATAAGCTTAAAATGTCAATAATAAAGCCCATACACAAGAAAGGTGACAAGGACATTATGGACAACTATCGCCCAATTGCTTTACTTTCTATTTTTTCTAAGATCTTTGAAAAAGTAATTTATAATAGCCTATGCAATTACCTTGAAAACAATCATCTACTTGCCAAAGAACAAATGGGATTCAGAAAGGACAAATCAATTAACCTAGCGATATATAGTTTCTGCAAGCGAGTTTTAAGTAATATGGATAAGCGACGTCCAACTGTTGCCTTATTTATGGATATGACAAAAGCCTTTGACCGCGTTGATACTGACATACTATTGGACAAGCTTTATGCTATCGGCATTAGAGGTAATGCTCATAAATTAATAAAAACATATCTGACTGGTAGACAGCAACAAACTGTAATATCAAAAATTTGCCTAAAAACAAAAAATATATCTGTATATAAATCTAGCCAGAGACAAGTCAAATACGGCGTGCCACAAGGTAGCGTGCTAGAACCATTGCTTTTCTTAGTATACATTAATGACATTCCAGCTGTAACCAAAAATCCTATGACTCTTTTTGCTGACGATAGTACCATTCTTTTTGACTCGTATGACAATCATGACATTATCAATAATATAAATTTGACATTAAAAAATACAATTAATTGGCTAATAAGTAACAATTTAAAAATTAATATCAGTAGAACAAACGCTATTAACTTTAAACAAAGGCAAGCGACGGAGAATTTAAACATTAATTATAATGACCACACTATAGAAGTAGTAGAGTCAACAAAGTTTTTAGGACTACACATAGATAATAAAATGACATGGAAGAAACAAATAGAGCACATAAGTAAAAAATTAAACAGTTATTCCTTTGCTTTACGTGGTCTCAGTAAAGTTGTCGATATTGCAACCACAAAAATTGCATACCATGGATATGTAGCATCTACTCTTCGATACGGTGTTATTTTTTGGGGCAACTCCACTGATTTGGAAAGTGCGTTCAGGGCACAAAAAAGGTGTATAAGAGCCATGTGTAACTTAACTCAAACGGACTCATGTAAGCCTTACTTCACGAGATTAAAAATACTGACACTACCCAGCATCTACATTTATGAAACAGCTCTATTTATACATTCCAATCTGGAACTGTTTGAGTATCGCACAAGAAAGCGCCATGCAGATAAATTATGCGTTCCACAAAGTAAAACCGCTCTCCTTTCCAAAAGTTTTGTTTGCATGGGGCCAAAGATTTACAACAAACTACCCTCAGTTATTCGCAGTTCCAATAGTGTAAATCTATTTAAAAAGAAACTCCAGTCTCTCCTTACAGATAAGGCTTACTATTCAGTTAAGGAGTTCTTTGATGAAAAATTGTAATGCAATTAAGTTGATAACGAATTAATTAATCAATAGCAATCCAAATTTTTATTATCCATACATTAATTACACAGCATATATTTTAATTTACTTTAATTCAATTAATTTAAATCTTACTCTTGACATTTATTTATTTTTTTACCATTATGACTTTGACTTTTGTAATGGATTGACTATTAATGATTTCTTTTATATAATAACTTTATTGTTTTGACTTTACTACAAACAATTGTATTGTTAATAAAATTTGCATGCTAACATAGCTGAATATGGTGAAACTGTACCTGTGCAACATCTTCTGTAAACCCATATTATGCAAATAAAATGATTGATTGATTGATTGATAAATGTTAGTTTAGTCCTGTCAAATTAAGTTACTCCATAGACAGTTTAGACGTGATTAAAAACATGGCTACTAAAAATACGTCAAATTACGTCAGGCGCTGATTAATTTCACAGGACTAAACTAATATTTATCTTCTGTCCTTTTCTTAATGAAATAGAAAGAAAAAGATGCACTGAACTTAAATTTAGTTTAGTTTGTGAACAAGGAAATCGGCGCCATTATGTCACAAGTACTTCCAAATTATCGCTAAGACTGTTCGTTTGATGACGAAAAAAGGCTGAGCGCAGCGCAGAGGATTTTCTGGCGTCATCGAATGATTTTATGCTTTATACTTAAAGTCTTAGAGACCTAAAGAGAACGCGTGAGCGTCCTCGAAGCAGGCGCAGTCCGAGGGGGGGGGGGGGGGGGTCGTGGGGGTCATGACCCCTCCAAAACCATTCAAGCTGTCGAGAGACTGCATGATTTACTTGCCTTACTAACTTACTACTTGGTGACCCCCCCCAAAATATTGGGCTGCGACTGCGCCTGGACTCGGAAGATGCCTGAAGTCTCGTTTTACTTTACAATTTATTTATTCAGGGTTTATCATTCAATGTTATCAGCACCCTAATTGCATAACACACTATCAATATCAATCTGAATCATTTTGAAGGATATTGCTAATCCATTGCTTCTTATGTTCGAAAAATCTTTCTGCTCAACAACGTACATAACGCAATGAATGTTGTTGAACTGTCAAAATGAAACCCATTTCTACTGATAGTGCGTTACGCAATTACCCCGCAGAAAGTCTTGATTTGCGCCGCTGCCGGCCTGGCCTGGGGGAGCCGAAAAGAAGTGCCTTAAGTAAACGAAATTTTTGACAGTTCTTGTTGAACAAGATGAGTGTAAGATTATTATAGTGGATTGTTTGACTTTCCACTACAAAATGTCACGGCGGCATTTTATCGCGCACTGGATTTTCAACTTTCGGTGTTGAGCCGAGCGTTGAGAATCCAACCGAGCGCATCTCAGCGCGTCAAAAAAACACTGTTGGATTTTCAACTCTCGGCGCTGAACAGGGCGTTGTAATTCCATTGCGCGTTAAAAAATCGCCGCGGGAAAACGCAGCTATGTGTTCCTGATTTTATGCTACCGCTACATTGTTGCTCTCTCTCGCACACCTCTCAACGTCTCGCTGTACAACAAAGAGCGTGTCAAGTGTAGTTCGCTTTATCACGTCAATGTAGCCCTAGCATTATAGTATTAGTGCGACGGCGGCTGATTATATTATTATTTTTATATAAGTTAAGCATTTTAGTTTTATAATTATTATAACCAACAATTTACTTAGATATTATAAGTAGCTATTTTTATACAAGTCAAAGTTTTATTATAGGTACATATAAAAATATTTAGGATATACAGAGTGGCGATTAAGTTATCACATTAAATAATACAGCGGTCATTACCGACTTAAAATTTCAAAGCATAGAGGTTCAGAATCAAGTACGGAATCCATGGTAACAGTTATCAATCAATACTATTTTAAGTTTTAAAATAATTATCTATCACTTAAGCTAGATTGTAATGAATTATTATGAATGATTCTTACAATAAAGGGAAAAAAAAGTTGTGCGTCGATGTCCCTGCTCTGTTACCCTTAATGGGGTTTATTCATAAACTATGACTAAAGTTAAGTAACGCATAAACGTCAAAAATGTATGGTTAAACAGTCGCTACGTTTATGAATAAAGGGGTATATTTACAATACAATACATTTATGTAATAATGAAGTTCTGTCACAATATTAAAGATAATGAAATAATTTTGCGAGTATGCTTGAGTTTTACTAGTACCTCTCATTAGTTATTAGGTATTATAACTAATGAGAGGTTATGTCTAATCTTATTCCGAATGGAGCGTAGATGATTATTGTTTGAAAAAAACATCATCATGATCAACATTCTCCTGCCCATAGGCCATAACCCAAGTTATTTGCGGTCGGCGCAACATGTCTTTTTCTTCCATACTTCTCTATTAGTCCTCATCTAAGTAGACACTCCCTTTCTAACCCTAATATCATCATCCGCACAGTTCATCCATAGTTTCTTTGGCATTCCCCTACTCTTAAAGCCGACATTCATACTCAAAACTTTGCTCACGACATTTTCCTCATTTCTCTGTAACAAACGTCAGTCTATTAATGACACATCTTCGACATTCTTACTTCTTAGTTTATCTTTAATTGCATTGATAAAATGTCCTTATTACCGTCGTGACAAAGATTTTTTTTATTGTCGTCGTATGTTTAATAAGTACATAAGTAGTATTTAAAAAAGATATTCTGCTTTTTCTACAATAAAATATCCTGCTATCTTTAATGATCAATGATTCTAAGAAAACATTATGTAGATATTATAAGTAGGTATGAACTTACGGTAATTGCACTGAAGCAATGTAATTTAAACGTGTTTGTTTGATAAAACTATAAAGTAACACCTTGTCTGAAAGTATGAAAGACACTGTTGTCAATTATTGTTATTCCACGTATGTCACTTTTGAGAAAATAGATAACCTACATAAGTTTTATGTTACGGGGAATACCTGATTTAATCAAGGGACAGATGGCGTGCACATTATTTTGCCATAGAGAATACGGGGCATTCCCGTTATGCTAGGTACACACGTAGTGACTTAAGTCGCCGGCTGCCACTCGCTGACTTTCACACACAGATTTTGACAGCCGATTTTTCGTGACGTCTAAAACTGTAGGTATAGTGTGGTTTTGAAATCGCCGGTGGCGACTAACCATTATAGTGCGCCCAGTATATCTTACCTATCATGGACATTATGGGCAATGTTGCTTATATAATTATGTCTTCGAATTTTTGGTTTTGGAACACGATGTTTTCCTTTACCGTTTTTGTGAGCGAGAGAGTGGTGATGAAACAATTTATGAATTTACACAAAGTAAAGCGACCTATAACTCCGGCGGTAGTATATTGCAGCCATTACCATTGGGCATCGCTGCTGAGTAAACATATCTGAAAATACGGTTAATATACTCCGTTGGCAAAATTTTGGTGTCTCCCACCAAAACTTATAATGAAGCGTTGAAGTGGAAGTAGTATTCCGCTGAAATAGCCGCACGAGTGGTGTTGTACAGACGCCAGCACATCAACCTACTACAATCTGTCAAATTTCTTTAATAGATTTTCAACTTTATCGCTAAAGCATTAAGGTTCAAGGTGGATTGGGAAAATTTGACAGTTTTGGGTAGCTTGACCTGCTGGCGTCCGTGTTTATTATTATTTAGCTATGTTTATATTTTAGTCGATACACATCAAGAGGGGAAAGTGGGAGTTGATGATGTGCATCGGTATTCGGTATAGACAATTGATTGGTTCATTGTTGTATTTGGTTAATAAAACAAGACTTGGGAAATCGTTAACAAGTGTGAAGCAAAAAATAGGAAAATAATTTCGATTAAATGGATATTTACTATAAAGCCTGGTGGAAGATATAAGGCTAGATTAGTGGCGAGAGGTTTTCTACAAAAATACAATATTGATTATAAGGAGACATATAGTCCGGTGGTAAATACAACTAGTGTTAGGTTGTTGTTGGCGATTGCAGCTCAAAAAGGTTTTAAAATTAAGCAATTTGATGTAAAGACAGCATTTTTATATGGAGAATTAAATGAAGATATTTTTATGGAAATACCTTTAGGATATGATATAAAAGATAAAGAGAATAAAGTATGTAAATTAAAGAAGAGTTTGTATGGATTGAAACAAGGACCACTTATGTGGAACAAGAGATAAACGGAATTTTTGAAAAAATTGGGTTTTTTACAATTAAAATCAGATCCATGTGTGTTTATAAATAAAGATAAAGAAATATATTTGGCTATTTATGTAGATGATGGCATTTTGATTGGTGAAAATGAGATTGATTTAAATAAAATTATTAATAAATTAGAAACAGAATTTGAAATGCGGAAATTTGATAAGACTGAAAAGTTTATAGGGTTTGATGTTAAAGTAAAACGGAACTCTATTAAGATTTATCAGGAAAGTTATATAAATCAAATTTTGGAAAAGTTTAAATATGAAAGCTTAAAAGATAGTAGTCATATGGAGATATTTGGATAGCTATGTTTAATTTTGAGTGAATTTAGTTTATTATAGAAGAATATATATTGTGTTATGAATTGAAGAAATTAAATGTGATGGGGTAATAAAATTGGAGTTTACTTGAAGGTCCTATATTCTCACAACATGAACAAGAAACTAAGTTTTCAACAGTCCGTACTTGAATGAAATTCCTTTATAATGTCGATACTAAACGCTTCTTGCTGACTGACCAATATTTTCGTTTTTGATTCTAGCCCATGATCTCGCCTGATGGAAAGCGAATGATTTGTCAATTTCGGATTTGCCATCTGACAATAGAAGAAACTAAATGGAATCATTTCAATTTATCGACTAATTGCTTACAGCACCGGAGCATCACTAGAAATGTCAAATTTCACAAATGCGTTACATACACTCAAAGTTGTAAAAATGCTGTAATACAGCATTGTTTTTATTGCTGTCACTTTCACTCTGCAAAGAAACGAAATGGCTATCTCACTCTTATGCAAATGTTATTATTGTGTGGTGTGCGGCAGGCGCTGCAGCGCATTATATTATCATTATTGTTTATTTTACGTAGAATTAGAATTGGCCGAAAATTATAATTTACACGTCTTAATTATAAGAGAACAGTTTTAATTCGTCCAAAATGGAGCAGATAGTTACACTAGAGAATGAAATCAAAGAATTACGTAAAACTTTAAAGGTAAAGGAGAAAGAAATGGAGAAACTTAGGCGAGAAGTATTCGAAGTAAGTCATATCATTTTACCCGTAATTAAAGAAACGATGCATGGACTCTGTGAAAGATGATATGACGAAGAAGAGGGTGACTACCGAGATGACGAATAATAGAGAAGTATGTAAGAAAAAGACGTGTTGCCCCGAACACAAAAAAAATATAAGGCTGGAAGATTATTGATGATTTTAGTTGTAATTTTATGTCGGTACCATGACGCTCTATTGAGAAAATACGTCCGGTATGCCGTAATTATCGGGGATATTGTCATCAGCCATAATATGGTACTCAACGTTTCTCCTCCACGTTTATTATGCGAACAGACAAAGTGTGGAACTCTGCCGGCATCTGTGTTTCCTTCCACATTTATCCCGTCCACCTTCAAAGCAAGAGTGAACAGGCATCTTCTGGGCACACTCGTTCCATCATAGACCTCATCCATCGCTTTCTATCAGGCGTGATCAAGGTCAACAGTAGGCCGGTTCAGCAATAAAGAAAAATATTTGAGATGGTGTGTCTCTTACCGGAAATTTTCCCATATTCCACTGTTTGGCGGCAATTAGCAGCCAGATGTGCATAATAAGGTACCTATAGCATAATCAGCCTATAATGTTCACTGCTGGGACACAGGCCTCCTGTGAGAGGGAGTGGGCAGTAATCTACCACGTAGGCCCAGTGCGGGTTGGTCGATGTCACATGTCTTCGAATTGAATTCTAGGACATGCCGGTTTCCTTATGATGTTTTCCTTCACCGTTTTGAGAGGACATTTTTTAAAGAATTAAAAACTTTAAAAGCACTCAATTATTGAAGGTTTCGCAGAATCTAATTTATTCGTTGGCAATCTTGCTATCACCTGTTTAAATTTGTAGTTGACTGTATAAATACTCAACTTGAATGTTTTTGGCTTTGGAACATACTTTCCAAAAATAATAAATGATTTTCATTTCAGTATGTAAATCTACCGAATATGCATATTATAGTTTTTGCTATTGTAGTTTTTTATTAAGCTGTGGCGTTTATTTCAGTTTTGTATAGAGTGGTATAGAGGTATGGTTGGGCTAATATTGATTGTATTAATTCAATGTTGAAAATAATTATAAATACCATCAATTTAGTCGCTTGGCTGTAAAAAAATAGTACTTTGGTTTAGATTTAATACAATAATCACGGAAAACTACGAGAAATCCGACATTGCCCGCCCGCGCGAGATGAACACTCTCAAACATACTCCGTCTTATTACAAACGAGTTTGAATTTTATTTTGATTCGCGCCAGTTTTTTCTTTGAACCTTATTCTGATCGCACGTTCGCGCGCTCGCGCGTTCTTTATACAACATTAACAATTACTTAGGCTTGGATTTAAAATCAGTTTTTGTATTTAGAACACGAAATTCAAAATTGTGACTGTAGGAATGTTAAGATTATGTCTAGACTTAATTCACTTTTTTATAATGTATGTTGTAGTTCCTCTGACATCAACCGTTGGGCAGTTGCCTGCCAGACACAACACCCGTCTGGTCGGACAATCCTCCCTTTTCTATGGAGGTTGAGTGAACTTTACGCCTGTTCGTCATACCTCTATACTGGTGACCCCGACGTGATATGAACACGCAACCTTGTGAAGAAGTATCAATTAATAAATAAAAATTACAGGCACAACCAGACTACAGGGAATTTACTTCTGGAACACCAGCGGCTGAGACCAGTGGACCAGAGCCATTGGTCAGGTGTGGGCAGCTACCCAAATGGGCCATAGAGAGGTAAGTGGTCCTGGCAACTATAGATTATTTTGTCTGCTTAATCGAATTTAAATAGAAATAAAAGAAGAATGAAGCGATTACCCTTTTTAGGGTTCCGTACCTCATAAGGAAAAACGGAACCCTTATAAGATCACTTTGTTATCCGTCTGTCTGTCCATCTGTCAAGGACCTTTTTCTCAGGAACGTGTGGAGTTATCAAGTTGAAATGACTATCAAATACTCAGGGCTGCAATCCCTTGAAGCAATGAAAAAAATAAACCTCTAAGTCAACGTAATCAAAAGATACGGGCGTTTATGTCCGTTTATGTGGCATATTTTGACACTCGCAAGGGAATCAAAACCTATAGGGTACTTCCCGTTGACCTAGAATCATGAAATTTGGCAAGAAGCAATGTCATGTAGCACAAGTAGAGGAAATATCCGAAAACCGTAAATTTTTAGATACATTACAAAAAAAAAAACACATGATAAACTATTTCCATACCTACAAATTTGTACGGAACCCTCGGTATGCGAGTCCGACTCGTACTTGACCGTTTTTTTTTTCAAAATGGCCACGAATGAAACACAGATAGGTAAGTATGCCACAGCCCTTCAAACCCAAAAGTCATGGATGTTTGTTATTATTTCACGCAAAAACTACTGAACGGATTTGGATGAAATTTGGCACACAGGTGGTTTATAACTAGGATTAACATATACTTAGGATACTTTTTATCCCGATATTCCCACGGGATCGAAACTTATGCGGGTGAAACTGCGGGCCCAGCTAGTTAAGTAATAAATGAGAGATATAATAATAATAATAATATCCATATTTTTTTTTTATCCCTGGACATTTCACACAGCACCATTTGTCCCAAGCTAAGCAACCTAATGCTTGTGTTATGGTAACAAGATGGCTGATAAACTACTTATATACAATTTTTTTTTTTTGTAAATACATACATACCTATTATAGATAGAAAAACACCCAGACTCGGAACAAATACATGTAGGTCATACAAATATTTGTTCAGATATAAATACTTAGTTCTTAAAAAAAGAGGAAGAAAAGGAGAAGGATTTCTTATAGAATAGAATACGCTTTATTATGTACGCTTTGTTGTGTTTCTTTGCTGCGCAAGACAAAAATCTTTCGCAGCGCCGACGCAGTGTATAGTCACGAGCAAAAGTATGTATACACTCGGCTTTATTCAAAAGCGATTTACTCCTTTATTTCTAATTGAAATTTTATGTTGTTACGAACATAGCATTTTCGAACCCATAGGTTTATGTAATGTGTCGTATTTCAACGTTGCATTCGTTATTTCACGAAAAAAATGCAGATGAAAGCTGCCAAGTGTTGACATATTGGTGTTCGTGACTGTACACTAGTCGTGTGTAGAAACGACACGAATTCTTGCATAGACCCGGCGATTTTTCTTGCCGTGGACACGCGGCCTTATTGTGTAAGAATTAAAGTTGTACCTATACATAAACTCATATTTGTTTACATTTTTGGCGAATATGTCGCGGTTCAAATTTAGGTAGTCTGTGGTGTACCATTTACATAATACAATAAATACATACATAAAGTTTATTATTATTCATATTATCTTCTTTCTTTTAATTTGTAATGCCTAGGCCGCACTCATCGCGATAACAATCGCCGCGAAGCTTCGTGACTTCGCTCTACAGCGAAGGTGCGTGGCCACATTACATCGCTCGCAGATTCATTGCGATAAACCAACGATAAACTAACACAAAACTCAAAATGGACGCCACGGTTGCTCTATATTATATGGCAGCGAATAATTATATTTTACATTTGTGTCATCTAAAAAACAAAATGAAAGCAAGAAAAAGGCATAAAATTTATAATTTTCATTTCATAAAATTTAAAATTTTATCGTTACTCCAATCCATGTTGGCGACACAAACTTGCACACATCCGCTTCGTACGATGGCTGCCGGCCGACTGAAGTGTGGCCGGGTCCGGGTACGCGAAGTGCATCGCGATAAAACCCTTTGATCTGCGACATTTTACCGACAGCGGAGCGAAGCGTATTCGCCTTCACGCGAAGTCGCGAAGTATTCGCGAATGTTCGGCTACATACATCGTGCTATCACGAATATTCGCGTTATCGCGATGAGTGCGGCCTAGGCATTACAGACATTTTTTAACCGATCTAATTATACAGAACATTCATTGGGAAACAAATCACATACTCTTAAACATTAGTAAATACACTTTCTTTAACATAATCTACTCTTCAAACAGGTACAGCCGTCAGATCCTTCTCCGCGACATAGGAGTCAAGGGTCAGAGCCGCATCTGTGAGGCCAAAGTCCTCATTGTAGGCGCTGGAGGCCTCGGCTGTCCAGCGGCTATGTACCTCGCCGCAGCTGGTGTTGGTAAGTTATGGCATATTATAGAACATTGTAGACAGTGGCGGCCTCGGCAGCGGCTATGTACCTTGCTGTAGCCGGCGTGGGTAAGTTGTTACACACTATAGAACATTGTAGACAGTGGAGGCCTCAGTTCTAATAGTAGGGGCTGGAGGCCTCGGATGGATACCTCACTGCGGCAGGCGTTGGTAAGCAGTTGTAGAACATTGTAGACAGTGGAGGCCTCGGTGGACATATTAGTCACCGGAGGCCTCAGTCTGTCTAGCGGCTATGTACCTCGCTGCTGCTTTCTTTCTTTCTGGACCTCTGATTTGCCCCGTGACTACATTGGCTTGTGATTTTGGACTCTGGAAATACCTTGTGATCATTTGGTGTGTCGTACTGGACTCCGTGGTTTACTTTCTAAACACCTTGCTAAGAACTTTGTGTGTCAAGTGTGGTGAATCTTCGTAATCTTTCGGGCTGTACATGGTAAGTATCAATTGTTATTATTATGAGCTATCTTTTACTTAATATACTTGACCTATCATTCAATCAATCCATCTATCAAATTCTTTATTGCGAACTACTTGACCTTGATAGGTCAAGTAGTTTCATTGACCTATCATTCAATCAATCAATCAATTAAATTATTTATTGCGAACTAAGTGTACAGAATTTTAATAATAGTAACAATAGGTAGGTTCTTAGAACCTAATTGCCTGTGCATTACAATTTAAATGGTTAAAAATAAAAGAAATATATGTTAGAGATAATAATGCACATGAACATACGATGTCACTTAATAATATAGTTGTTCAATTTATTCGAAACTTGTCAGTTTCAAGGCTGTCAATGTCAAGGCTGTCAATGTCAAGGCTGTCAGTGTCAATTGTATCTATCATCTATCAGTATTCATTGGTATTCATTCATTCAGTAGTGCGTTCTTCGCTTTTGGAGCGCTGTCTTGCTCCCGAGACAGCGCCTGCGCCGGACGTGCGCACTGATTGATAAAATCATCAACATACCGGATAACCGGACACCAACATCGAGCACGAGGACGCTAATCTGTTTGAATCTCCGACAGCAGCGGTGGGATCGCTTCGAAAATCACCCATCGAGTCTACCGCGATCCCAACTACTCAAAATCAAAATAAAGGTGAGCCGTATTGTTTTGTTTACGATTCTGGTGCTGAATCCTCGTTAGTAAAAGCGAGTTGTGCAGCCAAATTAAGTGGTAAACGGGTTAATAACGTTGTTGCGTTGACTGGTATTGGTAAAACACGTGTATTCAGCACAGACCAAATCATATGTAGGGTTGCAATTAGCGAATTGAAAAGAATTGAAATTTTGTTACATTTCTACCCGACATTTACTTGCAAAGTAATATTATGATAGTACGTGAAATATAATGAACCTAGGCTTTTCGATTAACATGTCTGCGACAGAGTTTTTGTTATATAAAGCTCTTTGTCCGAAAGGGTTACCGCTACCCTGGAACAGAAAGGGCTAAGGAAGGAACACGGGTGGGTTTTAGTCAGTAAGAGTCTGACACTCCCTTCCGCTCCACCCAGAGCGGGAGGGGTCATTTGATGATTTACCATCAAAAAAAAAAAAGCTCTTATAATAAATTCAGTTTTAAACGGTCAGCAACAGAAAGCCCGATTTGATGGAACAAAGACAGCTATTACAAAATGTTCGGTTGACGATTTCGTGTTAATAGAAAACGAAGAGTGCAATCAGTCATTTCATGATTTCCCATCCGCAAAATAAAGGCCGCATAGATATATAGAGCTAGAATGGTTAATATATTGAGGTTTATGAAATGAGGTTTACATGAATCAGTTTTGTGTATCCCACATATTGTATTTTTTCATTCACCCACGGTAAATCGCGAGCAATCTTTATCTATCTCCTTAAACTTCTTCTGCATAAGCATCTTCTTCTTGATCAGCTCACATTTCACTGTCTATGGCTCAGCCAACTCTCCAACTGTTATTTTATTTGACTACTTAGTGTATTGATTATGCGGCACAAAATGTACTATAAAACATAATTTTCAGATGGCACGTAATTATGAAGATGTGAGACGTGACCTGACCGAAATCTTCGGAGAGGATTTTACCGAGGACATTGAGTCCGACGGTTTTGACAGCGAAAGCGCCTCCTCCAACGCGTCAGACAGGTAGGGAACGCATGTTTTTTTTTTCAACCTGTATTGCTCCACTGCTGGGCAAAGATCTCCCCCATAGTCTTCCACTCTTCCTTACGTATTGATTTCTCTGATCATTTTTTTTAATTTTTTTTATTAACGTTACCCCACACTAGGAATTTCTGTGTCGTGGGTGCGTTAACAGACATATAAACTCACATACACAAACAGCCGGACCCGGAACAACTAATTGTAGGTCATACAAATATTTGTTCCGTGCGGGAAACGAACCCGTGACACGCAGCGCAGCAGTCAATCGCCAACCACTGCGCCAACCGTGCCGTCAATATCCCATGAACGTGTCTAAGTCGTCACGCCAGCTTTTCCTGGGCCTCCCTCGGCGACGAAGCCTGTCTTCCGGCACCCACTGCGTGACGACTCTGGCCCATCTGTCATGATGCGCTCTGCATACATGATCCTCCTCAGCCTCGCAGACTCATGGCCCACATCGGTGATTTCTGTTCTGGAGCGCATTTTGGTATTCCATACACGGTTGCTGATCTTAATACCCAATATGCTACGCTCCATCGCACTTTGACAAGAATTAATACCTAATTATATAACCATATTTTTATTGTAGTGTTTGTTTCAAGCATAGAACGGTTTTTTTTAAATAGATATTTTTTTCTACTTTATAGCTCAAGCGTCTCCTTCGTTAACTTGTCTCTGGATGAACAGTGGACTGAGGAGACAGCTGTCGTGAACAGTTTCCCATTTACTGGGACCCCGGAGATCAAGATCGCGGAAGCTGCAAACAAAGGTCCTGTAGATTATTTTAAAGCTGTTTTTAGAGAAGAATTTGTTACCAGCTTAGCGGCAATGACAAATATGCATGCCCAAAATTTGTTGTCCAGGCCACTTAAGCCTAATAGCCACCTAACAAAGTGGAAAAACACCATTATGGCTGAATTGTGGACCTTTTTGGGAATTTTGTTTTTTATGGGCACCGCTAAGCTGAGTAAAATAGTTGATTACTGGCGAAAAAGTAATTACGACAAGTTTAATATAAATAAATATATGTCTAGGGAAAGATTTTTGTTAATTTTAAGATGCCTTTGTTTTAATACAGTTGAAGAAAGTAGAATTAATTATTGAAAAATCGATTATTTGTTAAATTACTTTAACGAAACGATGAAACAAATAGTATAATTATCCAGAAAGGGAATTAAGGGTCAGTTCTCACCGAGACGCGACGCGACGCTGCGCGCACACTTTAAAAGAGAGAGCTGCACGGCGCAACGTATTCTGGACTCTCACAATGCAATGTGTACTTTTTCGTGTAGAAAATAAAGTATATTTTGAGTCACTCTTTTAAAGTGTGCGCGCAGCGTCGCGTCGCGTAGCGTCTCGGTGTGAACTGACCCTAAGTATCGACGAATCAATGATTGGATTTAGAGGGCGTATAATTTTTAGACAATACATAAAAAATAAAAGACATTAATATGGTATTAAATTATACGTTTTGGCAGACCCAAAAGGACTAGTGCATAAGATACACATGTGTAGAGGTATAGTAACCGGCATGAGTCGTGAGCACAAACTGACACCTGCGCAGTAGTTCATTTTTCGGTCTCTTTGGCGGAATGAAGAAGGCGGGGGGCACCGAGGCTGCACGCGATTGGTTCGTCTGTCGATGCTCGTCGTCTATTGGACTCTCACGTGTCATTCGGCTACTGTACACTTTCGTGCACTTTTAGTGACTTACGTTTTTAATTTTGAAATAGTTTATTTTTATTAATTCGTATTTGTTAAGTCAAAGTAACGGTTAAATTTGTTTCTTCACTATTTTAGCAGTTACTTGAATGAAGAAAACATTTGCTGTAGTAACAGTAAAGGTCAAGT
The DNA here is from genome assembly GCA_949629185.1 of Apamea crenata. NCBI lineage: Eukaryota > Metazoa > Arthropoda > Insecta > Lepidoptera > Noctuidae > Apamea > Apamea crenata. The sequence goes on along the minus strand of OX451382.1, from coordinate 6,075,097 downwards.
AAAAGTTAATACTTTGACTGATTGTGTTGATGAAGAAACTGGCCGTAAGTCACAAAGGCCTACAACATTACTGTATCAAAGTAAAATTTCAAGTACCACTAATATTTTAATTATAGTATGCGTAAGTACAGCTATCAATAATTTGAGCAAAAGCGGTACTAAATAAATTTGCCCGAAAGTGTACAATGCGCGAGCTTGCCCCCACTACTGCCCATCTGTGCTCACGACTCGTGCCGGGCATTACAGCTCCGATATTGAAGTTGGTGGTAAAGGTCATCTCGACAAAGTGGTTATGACACTTTTAAAAGTGAATTCATGATCTTCAAAGCTGGTACTTACCAAACATCTGTACCTCCTGTCATTTTTTGCGGCATTCCTTCAAAAAGAGTGCATCAATTCAAGTACTTGGGCCACTGGGTCTCTGACGACTTGTGTGACAATTTGGGCATTGAGAGGGAGCGCAGGGCGCTGTCTGTCCGGTGTAATATGTTGGCTCGCAGGTTTGCGCGATGTACAGACGCCAGCAGGTCAAGCTACCGGAAACTGTCAAATTTTCCCAATCAACCTTGAACCTTAATGCTTTAACGATAAAGTTGAAAATCTATTAAAGTAATTTGACAGATTGTAGTAGCTTGATGTGCTGGCGTCTGTACTAGACCTGTAAAGGTGACATTATTTAAGGCATATTGTCAGTCGTTTTACACGTGCATTCTGTGGACCAACTTTACGCAGCGGTCGTACAGCGCACTGCGCGTGCAGTACAACAATGCTTTCAGGATACTGTTAGGGCTTCCGCGGTTTTGTAGTGCCTCGACTATGTTTGCTGAGGCGCGGACGGATGATTTTTTCGCGATCATAAGGAAACGGAGCGCTTCACTATTGTGTCGCCTGCAAAGCAGCTCGAACAGTCTCCTGAGGGTGTTGTCCGAGCGGTGGGACCTGTCCCTGATACAGAGGTGGATGCAGCTTCATGTTAGCGCTTCTCCTCGTATTATTTGACATTGTGTGTATGTTTTTTAATGTGTAATCTTGTAATTGATTATCTTTAAAGTGTATTATTTTTATTTATATTTTGATTATTTTTAATTTTTAATTATGTTATTGTAATGTCTGTTTAATTTTTCTCTTGATTTATTTTTAATTTTAATGTTTTATTTTGATTTTAATTTGTAATAGTTTAGGTCTACATTGTCTGAAATAAATGAATTAATAATAATAAAAGACTATTTAAATAGCGGCCATTTATTTATATGGATAACTATTACAATAGTGTCCAGTTAGCAGAAACAATGTTAGCTAAAAATCTTATAGCACTGGAACTTTGGCTGCCAAAATAAAAAATTATCCGAAAGCTGTTGTAATTAAGAAACTTTTGAAAGGTGGAAATATTTACAGGTATAACTGATGGGTTGGGTTGGATGGGTTTGGGATTGGGTTTGATTTAATTTTAAATTTTGATGTTAATTTTAATTTTAATCCTGATTTTAGTTTGAATGTATTTTTAATGTATTTGCTATGGGTTAAATACCTGAAATAAACGGTTATTATTATTATGTCGTTTATTTATTTAAAGGTCTTATTTTATTACATTTTTAAATATTAGTATAAAAAAAATAACATTTAAAAATATAAAAAAATAGTGATCCACCGGTGGCGGGAGCAGGGTCCAAGCTACCGGTGGTTAGGGCTCCAGAGACAGAAACCTCTTCACAATGCGAGCCGTATCGAGGAGTACTGCCTTCTGAATCAGGCCCTTGATCCAACCGCCTAACGAGAGCCTCGATAGATGTTGATCGAGGCTTTCGGCCATCAGGCCATTGGCCGACACGACAATCGGCACAATGATAGTCGAGCTCACATTCCACATGTCAACAACCTCGTGTGCTAAGTCAAGATATTTGATATATTTTTTTTATATTTTATTATTATTATTATTATAACGGAAAAGGTGTTTGTGTCAGTAAATGGAAAGACAAGAGATATGTGCTCACAGCGATTTATTTCCACTGAGCATTCACCCGAGTTGATGGAGACTGTTGATGGAGGGGCTCGTGGCTAAGTAATAACAGCCGCACGGGTCGATCGATCAGGTTAAGCTACGCTTGCCGCGGTTGGTCCGTGGATGGGTGACCATTTTCACATACCAAGACCCCTCCGTGCCTCGGAAAGCACGTTAAGCCGTTGGTCCCGGCTGTCATTCGTGGATCTTTGACAGTCGTTACGGGTCGTCAGTAGCCCGAAAGTCTGACAACCAGTCTTACCAACGGGTATCGTATTACCCATTAACTGGGTTGTGGAGGTCAGATAGGCAGTCGCTTCATGTAAAATATTGGTATTCAGCTGTATCCGGTTAGACTGGAAGCCGACCCCAACATAGTTGGGAAAAGGCTAGGCAGATGATGATTCACCCGAGTTGATGCCAGTGGAAAATAGGCGTGGTCGTGTGGTCAACAAACCAAATATATTAATACAATACAATACATTTATGAAAGGTGTTGATCGACACGAGCAAATGTTAGCCTACTATGCTAGTGAGCACAAATCCATGAGATGGTACAAAAAAATTGGTATTCACATCATGCAAATGATGTTAGTAAATTCTTTTTTTTTTTGTTTAAAAAAGCTGCAAGCAGCACTCATTCCTTATAGCCTAAGGGTCAGTTCACACCGAGACGCGAAGCGATGCGACGCTGCGCGCACACTTTAAAAGAGTGACTCAAAATATAAGTACTTTATTTTCTACACGAAAAGGTATACATTGGATTGTGAGAGTTCAGAATACGTTGCGCCGTGCAGCTCTCTGTTTTAAAGTGAGCGCGCAGCGTCGCGTCGCGTTGCGTCTCGGTGTGAACTGACCCTAAGAGCCCGTGAACCCCAGACCTTCGTTATTTTATAAAAGCTGAAAGTTTGTCAGCGCATGCTCCCAACACAGGTCAGAACGATGCACCATTATGAAGTTTGGGATACCGTGGCATTATGAAGTAGGTCTGGGGTTCATGGGCTCTTGCTCTATTAGATTCATATAGGGAAAAAGTGCTGCTTGAACTTCTTCACCCTATAGCTGACACATTTGTGCCTCAGAGGGCAAGACACATGCCCAAACAATTAGGGAGAAATAACAATGGGTGTCTTAAAAGAAATAACAATGGGTGTCTTAAAAGAAATAACAATGGGTGTCTTAAAAGGCGCAAATGTGTCAGGTTCTGGGTAAGGCGGCACCCACGACAGCGCGCACCGCCGCGGTAGACGGTGAAGCGGATCTCATGTCTCATTGGCCTCTAATAAATCCGTAGATGCCTAACACACGTACACCGCCCGACCGCGCGGTGGAGCGGTGCTCTCACCGCCACCGCACCTCCGCGCTGCCGTCCGCGCGGTGGGGCGGCGCCTCACACACACACGGCCCACGGGGCGCCGCATAACCGCGCGGATCATCGTGGGTGCAGGACGTGTTGCAATTTAAAAACGGATTTCGATGTCGAAAACCGGACAGGCGCGTAAACCGCCTTACCGCACGGGGCACCGCTACGAAATCTGCCCTCCGCGGCGGTGCGCGGTGCCGTGTGTTAATCGCCTAATAGAAAAAAAAAGGAAATACACTAAAATCATTTGCCCGGATTGTGATGTTGGACTCTGTCTTCCATGTTACGACCGATACCACGAGGAAAATCCGTGAATGTTTTCACTTGTAATATTATATTGTTAATTATAGGTACTAACCATACTAACTTAATTTTAAGTACAATTTTCTTTGTTTGTTACTAACACACTAATAGTTTGTGATTTTGTTATCTTGTGTTTATAATTAATATTGTGTAACTTACATGGAGATTCTCTGAAATAAATAAATAAATAATAATATGGAAATAATAATATTATGTATTAAGGGGTATAAAGTAATAAATGTTTTTACTGTAAATATTCATTTAGTTTTATTTAATAACAGCCGCACGGGTCGATCGATCAGGTTAAGCTACGCTTGCCGCGGTTGGTCCGTGGATGGGTGACCATTTTCACATACCAAGTCCCCTCCGTGCCTCGGAAAGCACGTTAAGCCGTTGGTCCCGGCTGTCATTCGTGGATCTTTGACAGTCGTTACGGGTCGTCAGTAGCCCGAAAGTCTGACAACCAGTCTTACCAAGGGGTATCGTATTACCCAGTAACTGGGTTGTGGAGGTCAGATAGGCAGTCGCTTCATGTAAAATACTGGTATTCAGCTGCATCCGGTTAGACTGGAAGCCGACCCCAACATAGTTGGGAAAAGGCTAGGTAGGTGATGATGATTCATTTAGTTCTATTCTACTACTTACCTACATAATACCAAAAAAAAAGAGCGAGCCTTACAGTAGTCGCATATGATGTAACGTAAAGTTTAGTACGGACGAAGCGTTCCAGTGTACGCGTGGTCGGTTACGCGACTAAAACGAGAACACAATCGTTCTCGTTTTGGTCGCGAAACCGAGTACGCGTAAATTGGAACGCTTACAACCCTAGCAACGCGCGCGCTCATTGATCAAACTGAGAATGCGCGTGTGACACACGATTCTCAATTTGACCGATTTCCACAGATTGCTGGAAAAAGATAGGAAAGATGTTATATATCAAAAAACAATCATAAAGTAGTATGGGTCTGATATTATCACTCTAGTAAATAATTAATAAATTCGTATACAATTAAATGACAACACTAAGAGTTACATTTCATTCATTCATTCATTCGCTCTATACGTTTACGTACGAACAACAAATTATGAGCAAAAGCAAATTAAAAAAAGAGAAAAAATATAACAGGGGCTGCAGTCTCGACATTCATACAAAAGTCATTTATAAGTTCAGTCACTTTTTGCACGTCAAAATTACAAAAGACAGTCCCCCAAAAACGCCCGCCCTTCACCACTTCCTAGTGCTATCGCTGGGAAGAAGAAGTGGCGCAACAAACTCCCCAGCAGCACAGCTGTCTGTTATGTCATTTATTCATTTGTTAACACAGGTACAATAAAAAAATACTTGCTATCTGTTCAATTAAAAAAAAATACTTGCTATCGCTATCGATCGCTATGAATGTCCAGACTGCAGCCAGGTAACGCTTGATCCGTGAGGTTAAGTTTAGTCTAGTAACTTGACAAAAAAATGTTACAAAAACAACTGTCGTGTGAAACTCCCTTTACTTGTAGCGTAATTGTTTACGACTGTCATTAAACTCAAAAAAAATTCAAACGCACAGAAGCGTCGTGCCGCACTCGGACAAGTAGTAAACGACGCACTAATGCGGCCAGCCGCACTGGGTAAAACTTTCTTCAACCGCGCATGCGCGTTCATAGCACCACACGAAAATTATTTGAACGCGCATGAGCGTTTGCACAGGGTTAGTGAGCTATCTAATTAGCATTTGCAAAAAGTTACATTAGACACATTGCCGATTGCCTCATCATTTTACCCAACAAAAGTAACATTTTCTTATACTTAACTATTTTTGATAGGATTGAACTCGTACCTAATTCTAGTTTTCTTTTCAGGCGAGATCGGCGTCATAGACTACGATGTGGTCGAGTTAACCAACATACATCGACAGATTCTGCACTTTGAACAGGATGAGAATACTAGCAAGGCTGAATCGGCAGCCGCTACTTTGAGGAGGTATGCTGAACATCTAGATCTGGTTTTCAAGTTGATTTGTCAAAATCAAAAGTCATTTATTCAAATGAGGCTGAGAATCAGAACTTTTTGAACGTCAAAATTACAAAAAACAGTCCCCCAAAAACGCCCGACCTTCACCACTTCCTAGTGCTTTCGCTGGGAAGAAGTGGCGCAACAAACTCCCCAGCAGCACAGCTGTCTGTTCAGTTAGAACCGAATTTATAACTCATCTAAAATATAACTCATCGTCATCCGCCCGCGTGGTAGATTACAGCCCACTCCTACTCACTGAGAGGAGGCCTGTGTCCCAGCAGTGGGAACATAGACTGATTATGCATCGTCATCGTCCTGTCCCACTGACCTATACTATACAAGTACGCTGGACATCATACTATCGATGATAAAATGAAAACATTTGATTTTCGCCATATGGCGCTGACAGCAACGTGAGCGTCCGTGGAACTAATATTTTTTATAGAGAGTTTTACAAAATGCGCATGCTCTCATGATAAAAATGTTCTAAATATCTGGTAGCAAACACAAAAAAGTCTTATTCAACGATTTACACTTAAATCATCAGAGACGTACCAAAACAACACGACGGCCATTTGCAACAATGTGTCAATTTTAGTTCCTGAGACGCCCGAGCGGGGCGCTTTGAATCGACACAAAAAACAACTGTCATTTCGTATAGTATATTTAGTCCAGCGTACTTGTTTATTACAGGTCAGTGTCCTGCCTTAATCCCGATGTATTTGGTGCCGACGCAGCACGTCATTTTCACATGCATTTTCGGCCAGTATAGTAACCATTTTATTTATTTCCAGTATAAACTCCCGTATCAAGATAACGCCGTACAACGTCCAGTTAGATTCTAAGAACGCGTTGGAGATAGCGTCCAAATATGACGTCATTCTTGATTGTACTGACAATGTACCCACTAGGTACTTGCTTAGCGACCTGAGCTGTCTTACTAAGGTAAGTGACTAAAAAAGGCTATTTAAACAAATATCAACCTTACTATTGTGTAAATCTAGAACTATCTGCGGCACTATAAGGCCGGGATTAGCCAGCCAGAGTCAGATATGCGATACATGCGAATACATCGAAAGCGATGTTCAAGTGCGACTTAAGTGCAATTGTGTGTTTGAGTTGTTATTAGCGTTGTTTAATTAAAGTGTAATTTTTGGTAATTTATATCGGCAGTTTTAATTGTCACGAACCCGAAGCTCGTAATATTATGTAGGATATTAAAGTGATTTTACATAAATTGAAAATGAAACTATAATAATATCCCTGGACATTTCACACAGCACCATTTGTCCCAAGCTAAGCAACCTAATGCTTGTGTTATGGTAACAAGATGGCTGATAAACTACTTATATACAATTTTTTTTTTGTAAATACATACATATTATAGATAGAAAAACACCCAGACTCGGAACAAATACATGTAGGTCATACAAATATTTTTGTTCCGTGCGGGAATCGAACCCGCGACACGCAGCGCAGCAGTCAATCGCTTAACCACTGCGCCAACCGTGCCGTCTAACATGCATATTCTTTATTTCAGCGTCCCCTAATATCGGGCAGTGCTCTCAAGATGGAGGGGCAGCTGACCATATACGGTTATCGGAGCGATACGCATTCTGGTGAAAAGGTAAGACTTGGTCAAATATCCGTCATTAATATACAAACATTTAAAGGCTTACTGAGTGGTATCGAGTTACCCAATACCTGGGTTGTAGGGGTCAGAGAGGCTGTCGCTCCATGTAGAAATACTGGTGTTCAGCTGCATCTGGTTGGACTAGATTCCAACCACAACATAGTGAACCAAAGACTATGGGGCTCCAACACTGGTTTTGGCTTACAGACATTACTTTTTTCTTTTACTAAGACAATGGCGCCGATTCCCTTGTTCACAAACTAAACTAAATTTTAGTTCAGTGCATTTTTTTCTTTCTATTTCATTAAGAAAAGGACAGAAGATAAATATTAGTTTAGTCCTGTCAAATTTAAATACTCCATAGAACAATGTGCATGCCGCAGCCAACTGGTTAAATTAGCCGTTTAGTGAACCGCCTGGCCTTTGGAAGTAGTGCTCGCCTCGCTTCGCTCTCTCGGCTCGCACGCACAGTTCTAACCTAACCCATTTGGTCGGGGTGCCCTGGCTTGGTTACTGCGACCAATTCGGCTCGCACGTGATTGGTTACAGTTCCAACCTAAACTATAATTTATTGAATACCATTCAGGCCGTTAGTTGAACGGCCGCCGTTTAGTTAAAAGGTAAGGCGGTTAACTAAACGGCTAATAGGGCAAAAAAAAAATAATTATATTTAGTTCGTCAGTTAGATTATCGAAAAATAATGGACACGTATTTTTTCTTTTGTCAATCAAACAAAAAATGACAAAGATAAAACGCGTCAAAATTTGGGAGTGGGGGGTCGTGACGTCACTTGCTTGCAAAAGTGTCGCAAGCAAGTGACGTCACGCGGAACTTTAACGGGCGATATCTTCATCATTTTTTATATAATTGACAAAAGAAAAAATACGGGTGCAATATTTTTTGATAATCTAACTGACGGACTAATTAGATTTTTGTAGGAAACTAGCCTATTAAACCAGTTGGCTGCGACTTATATAAAATATACTTATCTCCGTAGGGTGTGACGTACCGAGGCCCGTGCTACCGGTGCGTGTTCCCAACGCCGCCCTCCCCCGACGCGGTGGGCTCCTGCTCCGCGCACGGGGTGGCAGGGCCCGTACCCGGAGTCATAGGTAAGGTTATAAGTAAGATAGAAAATATGCTGTCACTGACACACGTGGTGTTGCACACGTTGCATCCGTCACCAAATAAATAAATTATTATTTATTTTCTAAATAATAATTTATTTATTTCTTTGGTGTCTAATGCAACGTGTGTCGACACCCTCACGCCACCCCATCTCCCTACCACGGTGGGCTGTGCTATGGGGAACCTACAACACTGCGCTGATTTTCAGAGGTGCTCCGAAAATAACGTACTCTTAACCAACCAATACTTTCGAAACAGGTACTCTACAAGCGATGGAGGCTCTCAAATACATCCTGGACATGTCGCCGCAGAAGTTGTTAGTCGAGAGGATGTTTATCTTTGACGCTGAAGATATGGTGCCTAAGACTGGTGAGTTTTGCTGATTATTACTGTTCCTGTTACCCTGTATCCCACAGCTGGGCAAAGCCCTCTCCCCATGACTTCCAGCTCTTTCGATCCAGGGCTAAAGTAGACCGGAGAAGGAGGCGTTGGGGAGGCAACCGCCTTGGCGCCTAATACGCCGAAATCCACTTACCAATCAAGGTAGGTGGACCTTTGGGGTTGCGGGCGCATAGAGAGGGGACTCTGTCCGCCTACCAAGTGACCCCAGAGAAGACGGTGGGAACGTGCTGCCGTGCATAGCGAGGCTTAGGGAAGGCCCCTTTACAGTCTCCCCAGGGATGTGACTTACAGGCGTTGCGCAGGAGTGGTTCCGGAATTGGTCTTTTAAGAGGAACCGGGACCACCCCTATGTGCGGATGGTGATCACCGGGGTGGTTTTAGTGAGATAAAAATCCCACACTCCCCGACCCCACTCCCCGGAGGTCGGGTGCCTTTTGAAGATTCCACCCGAACACAAAAAAAAGGGCTAAAGTAGACCACTGGTCGTTTGTTTTGTCCAGCTCAACCCGCCATCTTCTACGGAGTCTGAGAGAGCTGTGTAAGGGCTCCACGTGGTGGTTATTTTGGCCCACAGCTTATTGGGCATACGGCAGACGTGGCCACCCTATTATAATATCTAAAAGCCTTAGGAATCTAGAAACAGCCCTTAGTCCCCAGGACTTCTTTCCTGACAACAATGGGTGGTCCATTAAGAAAAAAAAATAGAGAGAAAGAAAATACGTTTATATGCGGCAAACATGATGCAGAGAAAGAACAATAAAAAAAAAAACAAGTTGGGGAAAAGATGCGTCATGTCCTCGCAAAACTGCCATCGCTCAGTATAGGGCTAAAACTGCCATCGCTCAGTATAGTGCTAAAACTGCCATCGCTCAGTATAGTGCTAAAAGTGCCATCGCTCAGTATAGTGCTAAAACTGCCATCGCTCAGTATAGGGCTAAAACTGCCATCGCTCAGTATAGTGCTAAAACTGCCATCGCTCAGTATCGTGCTAAAACTGCCATCGCTCAGTATAGTGCTAAAACTGCCATCGCTCAGTATAGTGCTAAAACTGCCATCGCTCAGTATAGTGCTAAAACTGCCATCGCTCAGTATAGTGCTAAAACTGCCATCGCTCAGTATAGTGCTAAAACTGCCATCGCTCAGTATAGTGCTAAAACTGCCATCGCTCAGTATAGTGCTAAAACTGCCATCGCTCAGTATAGTGCTAAAACTGCCATCGCTCAGTATAGTGCTAAAACTGCCATCGCTCAGTATAGTGCTAAAACTGCCATCGCTCAGTATAGTGCTAAAACTGCCATCGCTCAGTATCGTGCTAAAACTGCCATCGCTCAGTATCGTGCTAAAACTGAGCCTATACAAGACAGCTGCAGCGCTGGTTTTCAGCGACAGCCGGCATTGAAGTGATGACGTCAACCGGTGCAGCAGCATACGATAAGATTATGTAGATCTGCTGGGGACTTCTACTTCCTAGTGAAAGCACTAGGAAGTGGTGAAGGGCGGGCGTTTTGGGGGACTGTCTTTTGTTATTTTGACGTTCGAAAAGAGCTGATTCTCAGCCTAAATGAGTTTTGATTTTTGATTAAAAAAAACAAAATAAATATACAATACTAAAATTCTAAATGTTTTTATAAACATAATATTTATGAGTTTTTTTCCTGGCTATACTGGTAGCCGGTCGACAACAAAACGATCTCTTGGAATTTTAGAAAATAATTTGAATGTTAAACCAGTTTTAACGAATCTCATTTTTGTCTATCGCGATTCTATATTATTATAATATTCTCTGTAAATTGAGAGGTCTGGCTCTTGTGATACAGGACCCCCTAGTACAAGAGCCAGGGCTACCCTGATGTTTGTGTCTTGAAGTGAAAATAAATGAAATAATGAAAGTCCAATATAGTCGAAACTATCAAATCCAGTGTTTATGCTGAGTTTTTGTGGCCATGGCAACAGATTGCGTGTCGAAATCCATGCCACTCTTTATATTATATATTTTTTTTTGTTAGGGCTGATTTTTCCACACCAGATAATTTTATCCGAGGAATAATTTTGAAATTTTGACAGTTCCTCGATACAAAATCTGTCAGAGGTCAATTTTATTCCACGAATAAAAATTATCTGTCGATTGAAAAATTCGCCCATAATATGTAACAATTGTATTCCTTTGTTTCAGTACGTCTCCGCAAACGTAATTCCATGTGCGCAGCTTGCTCAGATAGCCCCACAATCACACACTTAGTGGATTATGAAGCGTACTGCAAGGCGCCCGCTAATGATAAGGTAAAAACTCTTCTCTCTCTCTCTCTCATCTCCTTTATTTCATTTAAATACTTATAAATTGCATTTTATAAACAAAAATATTGAAAAAAACATTAAAAAATATAATAAAAATAGTAGCCCACCGGTATCGGGAACAGGGTCAGGGCTCCAGAGAGAGGAACCTCCTGACAATGCGAGCCGTATCTAGAAGTACCGCTTTCTGAATCAAGCCCTTGATCCAGCTGCTCAACGAGAGCCTCCTCAGGTGTTGGTCGAGGCTCTTGGCTGTTAACCCATAGGCTGTCACGACTATCGGCACAATGATTGCTGACCACATGCCACAGGTCGACAACCTCGCGAGCCAAGTGAAGATACTTGATTTCCCATCCACAAAAAAAAAAAAATACTTGATTTCTTTTATAATATCTTATTATTTTTTTATCAATAATTCTTGTCCAGCAATAACGGCCGCGACTTACGAGTTGTAGGTAGTAGGTTCGAGCCCAGACAGGCGCTTTACTTTGTGTAAATTATTTCATCACCACTGCTCTCAAAACGGTGAAGGAAAACATCGTGAGGAAACCGGCATGTCCTAGAACCAAAAATTCGAAGACATGGATAAGATAGATAGATAAAAACGTTTATTTAGTGCAACAAAAGACACACAATACAAGTAATAAATAATAGAACAAAAAAAAAAAAACAAAGATTAAAAAGATAGATCGACCCATAGACACCTCGCAAATCCTCAACCTCTAGTACAAAATAGTAGTCTATGTCCAGAATGGTCGATCACTACTGGGCGGTGTGTGTCTCATGGTTGCACCAAATGGCAGTCCAGCTCAGCATATGCCAGGTATCATATACATGGGACTTTTACCAACCCGCACTGAGCCCGCGTGGTAGATTATAGCCCACTCCCTCTCACAGAGAGGAGGCCTGTGTCCCAGCAGTGGGAACATTATAGGCCGAAAATGATTATTAACTTAAAAAAAAAACATGTTATTAAACTTTTGAAGAAAAGGCTCTCGTCAATAGCACGTTATTTTTACAGAGAATAATTTTGGTGGTATACATAAAGTGTTTTTTTTTATTTTTCCGCTTACTCGAAAACAGGGTTGGTATGTAAGTGTCTATTGATATAATATAAATCTTTTCTTTCCGTAGTATGGCATTGGCGCCGATTCTCTTGTTCAAAAACCAAACTAAATTTAAGTTCAGTGCATCTTTTTCTTCTTATTTCATTAAGAAAAGGACAGAAGATAAATATTAGTTTAGTCCTAGATTCGGTACTGGGTATTGATGCATGAGACATATTTGTGTCCGTAGAAGTAACCAGGATTTGTGTTTAGAAAATATAATTTTTAAATTAGTTTGGTTCAGTTATCGACGAGGATGACTGCATGGTTGGCCAATATTTGTATGACCTACAAGTAGTTGAACCGGGTCTAGCTGTTTGTGTACGTGAGTTTAAATGTTTTTAAACGCACCCACGATACAGGAGAAATTCCTAGTGTGGGGCAACGTTTAAAAGGATGCATATCCGGTATAGCTCTATTCCCTATCCTACGGGCACGTCTTCCCCCTACAAATACCGCGGACTACTCCTTGATTTGCGATCGTCGCTGTAGCACCATGAAACATGAGGCTCAGGAGCTAGTGAATCTTGGGGTTCATTCGATTAATCGAGTCTGGTCAAACCACGCTGGGATCGGTGCTATTCATTCATTCATTGATTCTAGTTTGGTTCGGTTATCGACGACGTCCTAAGTTATTAACGATTGGTTATAGGGCATCATTAAAAAGTGTGTTTAAGAAAATCAAAACTGCGAATGTTCAAGGTAAGTTCTTATTCAAAATTGATTGTTTCTTGATTTTTCTGTTTTTGGTTTATTATTTTATTTTCTAAATATTTTTTTCTTTTGGTAACATTCGCGGTGTTGAAATTATTATTTAACAGTGGGCTTCATTATTATTTCATATTGCTGTACTCTTCATTTATATGCGGTGTTTAACCCTCCTCCTCTATAAATAAATTTGCCCGGAACAACAAAGGATGTGCCTGCAAATCAGGAGGCCTACTCCGTAGTGACACATTCGAATGTTCGGATCGGACGGACACATCATGGCCGAACCGAATATTATTAAAAAAAATGCGAAAAAACGTTCGGATCGGCTCAGTTGGCTCGGGACCATAGTCAACAGTCGAAATACTTCTTCTTCCCAGCGATAGTTTAGAGGTATGAGGAACAGGGTGTAAAGTTCACTCATCCTCCATAGAAAAGGGAGGATCCTCCGACCAGACGGGTGTTATGTCTGGCGGGCAATTGCCCAACGATTGATATTGGGAAATTGTATCTATGCGAACTGCGCGTTAAACTCTGCTTGCGAGATGCAGGATATGCGTGACGTCAGTATGACGCGTTGTTTGCATGTGGCGTTGTAGACACCGCTACATCACTCCCCTCCGGAGACCGGAGGTCGATAGTTGGCTGAGTCTTGTATCTTGCGATGCTTGCCAGGCCAGCTGAGGTTCCAGTGAGTCGGAACCGGTTGCCGCATAGTTCACGATGAGTCGGAACTGTCTGCGAAGATGTCCCCAGTGAGTCGGGGTGGATGGCGCTGCGTTATACTCCAGTGCGTCGGATGTCGTACAGCGCCGAATTGAGGCTGGCTGCTGCGTCGACCAGGAGAGGGTGCTCTGCTTGTTGACCGGCCGAAAGTGCAGTGTGCTGTGCCGAGGTTGCTGATGAGGCTGAGGGTGAGGACCAGGTATGCGCGGTCGCTGCATGCTGGTGGTCAGGATACCCGTTGAAGCCGTGGATGCTGGCTGGCTGGGTGACTTCGCCGCTAAAGCTTGCGGGAGTGATGATGATGATGACGTCACGCTGAAGTACTTGCACGAAGGCTGCGCTGACGTTCATGCTCGGGGTCACCAGTTTAGAGGTATGAGGAACAGGGTGTAAAGTTCACTCATCCTCCATAGAAAAGGGAGGATCCTCCGACCAGACGGGTGTTATGTCTGGCGGGCAATTGCCCAACGATTGATATTGGGAAATTGTATCTATGCGAACTGCGCGGTAAACTCTGCTTGCGAGATGCAGGATATGCGTGACGTCAGTATGACGCGTTGTTCGCATGTGGCGTTGTAGATACCGCTACAATAGCACTAGGAAGGGTGGGCGTTTTTGGGGGACTGTCTTTTGTAATTTTGACGTTCAAAAAGTGCTGATTCTCAGCCTAATTTGAATAAATGACTTTTGATTTTGAGTGTAGGATCAGGACCGACCGAACCAAATAGTAACTTCGTAGTAGGAACCCCCTGGTTATTCAGCCGAAAGACGTTCCCTACTGCACATATGCGTTGCCATATTATGATTGTTTATTTGTAACTAGCTTCTACTCGCGAGTTCGTCCGCGTAAAATTTCATGCTCCCCTGACTCACCGCGTCGCATCGCATTGCCCGGGCGTCAGCGCTATTACTTTGTTTTCACTAAGCGGTGTTCTTGACTTTTTATCTTTTGGCTCCGCTCCTTAGGGTCGTAGCGTGATGTTTAGCCAATAGTCTTCCGCAATTAGGCTATTAAATGCAAAAATAATTTATCAAATCCGACTGGCAGTTCCGAAGACTACCGCGTACAAACAAACACACTCTTCAGCTTTATTATTAGTATAGATAGATTTACTGTATTTGCATTTTTTTTCTACGTCAATTTCTATAATCATTAATAAAAAGAGGCCCATTACTTCCCTCCAAAAACCGTTACTCCCAAACCAATTTTTCACACCCCTATACAATCTCTATTATTTTCCCACAGAAAAAACAAGAGTCACGCCTAAAATCAGAAAAAAGAAAACAAGAGAAGGAGAAACGGATGACAGGACAGAGCTACTTCGGCTTCCGAACCACCACAGCAGGGGACAAGAAGTCCTGGATCCAAGACGTGCTCAAATCAGGAAGGAGATTGGGACCGCCTTGCAAATCAGACTTCTGCGCCAAGAGTAACACACGATACTGCAAGAAACTGTCAGATTCTGACAGATGTCAGATCTTCCAACACTTCTGGCAGTTGGAATGGCAAGAAAAAAAGAAATTTGTTAAGTCTGTAATTGATTCTGTGCCTGCTAAGCGCAGGAGAACGAGTCACAAAGGAGTTCTGTCTCGGAAAGGAGATTCGAAGCGTTACCATCTAATTTTGAATTCGGAAAAGGTTCAAGTATGTAGAGTTACCTTTTTGAACACTTTAGGCATCAAAGAAGCTATGGTTCGCTGTTGGTTAGTCAAGGAATCAAAACCCAGACCCCCAAAAGTGCCTTTAAAGTCGCTAAATGTAGTAGAATATATAGAAAATTTACCCAAAATCGACCCTAAGTGTCAATACTGTGTGACTTCAAACTCGAATATTAAATACATAGATTTGAATGTCAAAAATCAATTTCAACTTTACAATGTATATGTAAAAGATATGGTTGATAAAGAGATAAGTCCGGCTTCAAGGAAAACGTTTGCCAAAGTATTGAGTAGGAAGAATTTAAGGATTTTTAAGCCAAAACATGAGAGGGATGTCTGTGATTTGGTTAAGCAACATAATAATATCAATTTTGGGTTCGAAGGTGAGAAATGTGATGGGTTTTATTATGAGGTTGGTAATTTGAATGAGCAGTGGCCCTCATAGGATATTGTGCCATATTTGGAACACAATCTACCTAGCCCTTTCCCAACTATGTTGGGGTCGGCTTCCAGTCTAATCGGATGCAGCAGAATACCAGCATTTTACATGGAGCGACTGCCTATCTGACCTTCACAACCCAGTTACTGGGCAATATGATTATACCCCTTGGTAAGACCGGTTGTCACACTTTCGGGCTTCTGACAACCCGTAATGACTGTCAAAGATCATGATTGACAGCTGGGACCAACGACTTAACGTGCTGTTCGGGGGACGGAGGGGTCTTGATATGTAAAGATGGTGGCAAGTGTAGCTTAACCTGATCGATCGACCCGCGCGGCAGTCATTGCTTAGCCACAAGCCCCTTTTTTATCTTTGCGACACAATGTGTTTTCAGAAATAGAGAAAAAAACACGGAGTTCTAGAAAATTATCGGCACTGTATTCAGTAGCAGTGTCGATGCTAGTAACACAAAAATGTATCGATACCTAGTTATCGAGTATTTTTGCATCCCTTTTTGCCTAAGTATCGAAACTATAATTTCGTTTAAAATGCGTAGAGACCAGTGGTGGCCCAGTGGTAATTGCCCCGACTTACGAGCTCGAACGCAGCCAGAAGCTTTACTTGGCATACAAGGTGTCGTTTTGCATCCTCGTCAAACTCAAGGAGGTTACTATGCTACTGAATCTCGACACGAATCGATAATAAAATAAGACGGTAGGTATTTTTTTTGTCTAATTTTCTGAAATCGGCATGTGTGGGACACGCATCTTAAAACGCGGCCTGTGTGAGACCCATTGTAACTGCCCTTTTACACACACATATAAAACGCGGCCGCTTATACGATACCATAACGCGATTCTGTTCTTTGAAAGTGGTGTATTCTGAAATACTGTCAAACTTAACTAACTAAAAAAACAAGTATGTATTCATTATTTACCAGGGATCGTAATTTTATTTGATTATTTATGTCTTTCATAACAGCCTCTTGAAAGACGAGGATGCAAAACAACAGCTTGTTTAATAATAGGAATATATTCGAACGTTGAAGATACTCCATAACATCTTAGACTGAAGCTATTTTTCAAAAATGAATATGTTTGAAAGAAACAAAAAATGGAATTTATTAGGAATAGAATCTCTTATCGTGGACTGATTTTATTGTATTAACTTTTAAGTAACAACCTGTTATTATAATTACAATTTTTAATTATATTTTGTAAACGTTGATTGTTGTTTTATTTGTTGCTAACCTAACAACCTAAAAATTTTGAAAAAAACTCGTACAAGTTACTGAAAATATTATTGCATGCTTCTTTATAATCTTCACAACTATTTTTGCACGATTCTTGATGTTGCATGAACAATAGAATAGAATAACAACTCTCAACTCACTCACTCTCTCAACTCTCTCTCTCTCTCTGTCTTTATTCAAGTAACAGAGACTCAACAAGATTGGTAATAAAACTTACGACTATGTTAGTATGCACGGACACTAAACAAAAACGAGGAAAACAATACAAAACAATTCCAAAATAACGGTTGGTCACCGTTGCGATGACAGTGACCTACGCACACATATAGAGTTCTCCTCGAGACTCCTACACGGTGTAACAGTGTCAATATGATAACAGTCAATAATGTTCCTTACACCCTACATAACAGTTTCGAATGCATTCCTTTATCCAATAGTCTACATTATACAGTACCTAGATCTGTCATGCTTCGTGGGGTGCGTGCGCCTCGACTATTCCACACAAACTCGTGCAGGACTAACGCTGGCGAGCGCGTGCCTCTTCGTCGCCTCGTTGATGCTTATAACGCTCACTTTATGGAGCTTGACATGTTTGCTCTTTCCAAACATTGTTTCAAGGCGAGAGCAATAGAGTTACTAATTTCCCAAGTGTAATCTTCCTATTTTTTTATTTCTCTTCTTAACAGTACTTTATGATGCATACTGTGTGTCTGTTTTCTATTAACTTCTTTTTTGTGAATTCGTGGACAATGGTGTGGGTTACATGTATAGTAACACAAATATATGTAGAATATATAACTGTATTCCTAGTACTGTGCTAATTTAAGAATTTTTAGTTAAGCCTGGCATGTAACTGTTTGTTGTCCCTAACAAATAAAATAAAATAAAATAACCGTAGATATTTATTATAAATGTCCATGTCAATGTAACTCACAAAATCTCACTATTTGACAGATTTAAAATTACCATTAGTTATTGGTCTACTTTTTAGGGTAACGTACCCAAAGAGTGCCTACGGAAAACTATAACTGACCCTATGCCGTCTGTCTGTATTGCAAAGGGCTGTCTTCATCCTTTTATCCGTAATTGATAGCCAGTTAAAATTTTCACAAAATATGCCTTAAAAAAAAATTCGCAAATGCAGTGTAGTTGGCTACACTGCATTTGCGAATTTTTTTTTAACAAATACTTGGGTATTTGTAAGACTAAAACTATGGGTCTTCGAAGCCTGAAAATAATACAAAAGGTTGTCTTTAGAAATTATCATATTATTTATTGTTGGTAGGTATGGAACCCTTTTTGCACGAGACTAAGCATGGACAGTTTTTGTTACACCTGCCGATTTATGTAATATAACATATATGCCATTAGCCCAACTCCTAAAAACCACCTTTTCTCCCCAGGAACTAGACCTTCAAATCTTACCAAAACGCAACCGCATATCAGCGCCTGAAGTCTCCCAACTCCTCAGAGAGAAGCAGCCAGTCTACATAGTAGACGTGCGCGCGGACTCAGAGTTCCACATGTGTCACATATCGGGCGCGCATAGCTGGCCTATCGATGCATTGAGTGGTGCCGCTCTGGAGCGACTGCTGCGCTGTGTGGAGCAGAGTCCAGCGAGTGGTAAGTACCTAGCAATAGGTAGATAGACATGGACAGACTCAGAGTTCCATATGTGTCACATATCAGGCGCGCACAGCTGGCCTGTCGATGCACTGAGTGGCGCCCTGGAGCGCCTGATGCGCTGTGTGGAGCAGAGTCCAGCGAGTGGTGAGTACCTAGCAATAGGTAGATAGACATGGACACACTCAGAGTTCCATATGTGTCACAACGAATGTTTTAATTTGATTATAAATACTTGAAACCCAAATATCTAATTTAAATCACCACCCATGGTTTTTTTTTCATTTGACTATAACTGAGGTTAATTTTATAAACTCAATTTAAAAAAAGAACATAATTTTAATAATTAACAATTTAGTAACGTTTTTCATAAAAATAATTATTGTAAAACTGTCGAATACCAATTCACTTTTATTCAACGTTAATCATCTGCCTAGCCTTTTCCCAACTATGTTGGGGTCGGCTTCCAGTCTAACCGGATGCAGCTGAACACCAGTATTTTACATGGAGCGACTGCCTATCTGACCTCCACAACCCAGTTACTGGGTAATACGATACCCCTTCGTAAGACTGGTTGTCAGATTTTCGAGCTACTTACGACCCGTAACGACTGTCAAAGATCCACGAATGACAGCCGGCACCAACGGCTTAACGTGCTTTCCGAGGCACGGAGGGGTCTTGATGTGTGAAAATGGTCACCCATCCACGGACCGACCGCGGCAAGCGTAGCTTAACCTGATCGATCGACCCGTGCGTTAGTAGTTATTACTTAGCCACAAGCCTCTGCCTAGCCTTTCATTCAACGTTAAATCCCTTTCATAGTTTGGTCCGGATTCACCATGTAATAATTATAATATGTAATAATAAAATAATTCACCCAGTAATGATTAAAAATAAAAGGTGCTTCTAAGTTATATTTTTTAAATGTCGAAGCATCATGCTGAGATAGGAGCCTTTTGGCCTCGTATAGGACTTTCTGTTTAATTTTTCCTTTTGTTACTTTTTATATAAATTGTTTTACTTTTATTTTTAACAGTGTTTAGTGAGTTTAGTTTATGATCCTGTACGAGTCGCAATAAATACTTTTTCTTTTCTTTCTTTCTTAATTTTGTTTTCATTGTTCCAGTAATCTTCCTCTGCCGTCGCGGCAACGACTCCCAGCTAGCAGCCAAGATGGTACTGGACATGTTACCAGACGAACACCGACACAAAGTGAAGGACATGATCGGAGGCCTGCACGCGTGGGCCTTCGATGTTGATACTACCTTCCCAGTGTATTAAGTAGGGTGACGGTATACATTAACTCACCCAACACACAACCACATTCGGACCCACACTTGCCCCCATATGCCAACACTCGCACCCCCATACGCCAACACTTGCCCGCCATACACTAACACTCGCCCCCGTACACCAACACTCGCCCCCACACACCAACACTCGCCCCTACACACCAACACTCGCCCCTATACACAAACACTCGACACCATAAGTCAACTCTCGCCCCCATACACAAACACTCTCCCCCATACACAAACACTCGCCACCATACACCAACACTCGCCCTCATACACTAACACTCAACCCCGTACGCCAACACTCGCCCCCATACGCCAACACTCGCCTCCATACACCAACACTCATCCCCAACGCTACATCCAGACTCGCTCTCGACGAACTCCTACACCTACGCCCACACAGACACCCACAGAAACGCCCACACAGATAACACACACACGCATAAGCACACCATCACACACATTTATATTAATTAATAAACGAAAAAGCCATGCATCAGTAAGCAGTAATGAAAAAAACAGTTTAAAATGTAAGACTAAAAGGAAATGTCCCATCTCGGTGACGTCAAATGACGGTGCCTGTTCACGAACATGACGTGTGGATTATCACCAGCTACCACCAGACAATGGAGTGCATCCTCCTTAGGTTATAGGTAATACGGGCTGGTGTCCGCAACTCCACGACAATGCGCGTATCTTGCGTAAGGGTGGGAAAATCGATTATTCGATCCACCCCAGCTCCTCAAGGAAGGCCAGCAATGCCTTGATGTTACTGACCGTCTCACGTAGGGTACCTGGGTTACCGAAGTACTTTGCCCTGTACGTGGCGAGCCACCTTTAGATCCATGTAATATTGGGCCAGACAACGAGGCAGTTTTATTGTAAGTTTATGTGCCCATGAAACAGGGATTTATTTATCGGTCAACAGGCATTAGCGCCGATTCCCTTGTTCACAAACTAAACTAAATTTAAGTTCAGTGCATCTTTTTCTTCCTATTCCATTAAGAAAAGGACAAAAGATAAATATTAGTTTAGTCCTGACAAATTAAGATACTCCATAGACAGTTTAGACGTAATAAAAAAATGGCGACTAAAATACGTCAATTTACGTCAGGCGCCGACTAATTTGACAGGACTAAACTAATATTTATCTTCTGTCCTTTTCTTAATGAAATAGAAAGAAAAAGATGCACTGAATATTTTAGTTTAGTTTTGTGAAGAAGGGAATTGGCGCCATATTGGAAATGGTTGTGAACCGATATTTTCTATAAAAAATACGTAGTCTGTAAGTAAGCTAAGAAAGATTATCTATTTTTTGTTTGTTATTTGTTTTTTATATTATATTATATTGTATATTTTCTGAGGATTGAAAGACGAATGTTCACCACACAATTGTTTGAAATGAAAAAGTATAGTGAAGGTTGCCAACCTTAAAAAAAATGGGATGGGAAAGCAATTTACTATTGATCGATGCACACAAAGGGGATTGAAGATTTTTATATAGAGCCTGGCATACCTACCGTCCGCCATTTTTTTTTTCTTCAAAATGATGGCCACGCATGAAGCCTATATAAATAAAATTGATAGCTAATATCAGTGATTACTTTAAACATATATGCAACAAGATTTATGCAAGTTAAAAAAATATGATGTCATCAACTCAACTTTGAACGTTATTATGTTTTCTATTAGCATTGATGTCAGCTGTCGATGTAGGTATATAGGTTGAAAGTGTGGCCGCCATTTTAATAAAAAAAATGGCGGTTAGCAGGCATACCACGGAACTTCAAAACCCTTTACCGATAGTAGAAAACAATATTAATAAAAACATTTAGATAGCCAAAAAATCGAAATGGCCTGTTTTTTAACGTTTTATAAAAATAATGATAAAAGTAAAAATTTCGACTAAAATTGGAATATTAATAAAAAATATATCAAAATTAGGATAGGCGTTAATTAGCTAAGCTAATTAGATGCTCGAAGAAAACGACTGATGAAAGTAAATAATTAATTATTTTAATTATAATATTTCAACTATGTTCCTTCATTTGTGATTGCATTTATTGTAATATTTTATTATAATAATTAAATCAAATACATATTATAATTATGTGCTTACAGAAATCCTGACGCCATCATGTGGATGATTCTTTTCGTAAGGGTATTGACGATTTTTATACAATGTGTAATAGAATACACGCAAGACCTGAAAGCAGCTTCTTCATAATTAACTGCTTTTAACGTAGGTATTTTTTTTTAAATTATGTATGTTTCCATATTGACCGCCGATTGAACCAAACGAAATTAAATCTTATTTTCAAGGCAAGATAGCTATAAGATAGCTAGATAGCATAACTTTATGCTTTTAAAATTGAGTCTAACTCAATTTTAAAAGCATAAAGTTATGCTATCTAGGGTCATAGCTAGGTCAAAACAATTTTCTTAATAACAAAAGCTTTAAAAAAAAAGTTTTGGTCATTGTGTTAGGCTTTTAAGTTTTTTGTATTATGCGTTTAATCGGGGTGTATAAGGTCTTGCGTTAATTATGTTACATATTGTATAGAGCCTGGCATACCTTACTGTCCGCCATGTTGTTTTTTTTTTCAAAATGGTGGCCACGTGACGTCCGTATTTTTTTTAAGTTGCTTACATCTTGATGCAACGATGTTTGAAATAATCACTTATACATACCTAATCAAACATCTCTGCAACAAGATATACGCAAGTTCAAAAATATATGGATATCACGTGATCAACTTTGAACCTTAATATCTTGGAAACGTGACACTGTGGTTTGGTCCTATTATTTTTTCTGTTTGCATTGACGTTAGCTATCGATTTAGATAAGTTTCATGCATGGCCGCCATTTTGAAAAAAAAAAAAAACAAAATGGCGTGATAGGTAGGTATGCCACGGATCTGCAACGCCCTTTACGACGGAGAAAATCTTTAGTCTTTCCCATAGATACGGATTTCTGTAAAAATACAAATAATTATTGTTAAGCTCAATGTCAATCGAATGAATAGTATAATAAGTCAAAATAATAATAAAAAAACACATTCCTTATAATAATTCAGCATAATTGTCTAACATTTTAGAGTATTTAGGGCTGATTTTTCAATAGTTACATAACTTTTATCTCAGGAACAATGTTATATATTGTGGTCTCACATCTTTTTATTATGAAAAAAACTAGCTGCGCCCCGCGGTTTCACCCGCATAAGTTTCGATCCCGTGGGAATGTCGGGATAAAAAGTATCCTATATGTTAATCCTGGTTATAAACTATCTGTGTGCTAAATTTCGTCAAAATCTGTTCAGTAGTTTTTGCGTGAAAGAGTAACA
Organism: Apamea crenata; assembly: GCA_949629185.1. Classification (NCBI taxonomy): domain Eukaryota; kingdom Metazoa; phylum Arthropoda; class Insecta; order Lepidoptera; family Noctuidae; genus Apamea; species Apamea crenata. The sequence goes on along the minus strand of OX451382.1, from coordinate 6,051,814 downwards.
AACATCCATACATCCATACATACAAACTTTCGCATTTATAATATTAGTAGGATGACAAATTGCCATACATCAATTGTTTGTCAGATATTTATCTGACTATTGAAAAATCAACCCATTAACTGGGATATATTCTGACAATAATATCAGCCTGTAATAAGTATCGATATTTAAACATGAAAAAACAGAAAACAACGGGTTGCACTCCGGGAGTGCCGACAGAAGTGAAAACTTGAATATTAACGTTGTGCATTTTTGATAATGGAATACGGTCTACTCTCCCTCCGTCTTACTAATAATAATTTTCGTTCAGGTCGCGTGTCCTGACGCAAGCCCCGTCTTACGAATTTTCGATCAGGTCACGTGTCCTGACGCGAATTTTAATATTTTTTACCCATCACAACAAAAGTGGACAACGCCGCTACAGAAGTTTTCACCTCAAAAAAAATAAGATTTGATGTTTTTTTTTTTTGCGTCAAGTACCGCCCCTAGTGTTACATAAAGTTTGTGTTCAGAAAATCAGTTCGACACATTGATATCTAATATCGATGTGCCGTGTGCGGCATTTCGCTAGTTAACTTAGGCGCCGTCCTCACGGATCGGCGCGTTTTCGTTTCTGTACCGAATCTGTACAGATTCTTTACCGAGAATTCTTCAGATTATTTTCTTTTTTTTCTTCTTGACTGGCTCCGTTTGCTACGGTTTCTGTCATTTGTTATGGGTCCTGCGGGGTGGGGCGGGAGTGACGGGACGGGCGAGTCGAATGGTTCGGTAGTGCTCGGTACAGACACGAGTGTATGCGCTCGGAAAAGAATCTGTACCGAAACTACTCAGTGAGGAAGCTCTCATTTTATTACATGCACTCGGTAAAGAATCTGTACAGATTCGGTACAGCAACGAAAACGCACCGATCCTGTGAGGAAGGCGTTAATTTCACCCTGCAGTATGAGCTCTTGACTTTTTATCCCATTTTAAATACTCTAAAATCTACCAATAGTTTAAAATAAATAAACGTACAGACGCCAGCACATCAAGCTACTACAATCTGTCAAATTTCTTTAATAGATTTTCAACTTTATCGCTAAAGCTTTAAGGTTCAAGGTTGATTGGGAAAATTTGACAGTTTCGGGTAGCTTGACCTGCCAGCTGTACATACCTAATAGTTAAAAGTTTTATCGCCACAACTCTTGTCAGTCAACATAGATTTAAGAAAATTCCTCAAATGAAATTCAGAATCTGAAATAAAATCTGGAATTCTTTTCAGTAGTGTATTTGACTGTAGATATTAGTAAAGGGGCTCGTACCTAAGTAACTGCCGCTTGCCGAGGTCAGCTCGTGAATGAAATAAAATCAATTTGAAACATTAGTTTGAATAGACTTTAGATCGATGTCTGAGATGGTCTTTTGAGCAAAGACCACACAGATGGATGGAACTGTCCAGTCAGTGAACGCATTTGTCAGAAATCGTGCATCTACTTATGTTTAAGTCTCATGTACAGACGCCAGCAGGTCAAGCTACCCGAAACTGTCAAAATTATCCAATCAACTTTGAACCTTAATGCTTGAGCGTTAAAGTTGAAAATCTATTAAAGAAATTTGACAGATTGTAGTAACTTGATGTGCTGAGGGACCTATTATCTTACAACAGTCAAGTACAATATTGTAATAACCGTAGAAATAGTCCCGTTTTCTAATATTTCAAATCATGATGTTGTATTTACTAAACAGTGTATTTTATAATATTTTCTCGTGAAAATAAATGGATGGATCAATTGATTGTTTCTTTTATTTTACTCACTTATTCTTGTTTTTTAAGGTGTTTCCCTAACGAGCCCTGGGGGCCTAAAAAGGCCACTTTCACAGAATCATAATAGGATAACAACATGAATCATATTAAAAATCGTAAAATGGTCACAAACTGACAATTCATAATATGATCTGCGTGCAATTCATATTATCACGCAATTCACCTGTTTCACAATTTTGTATGGAAATTCGTAAAATGGTCCACCAATGTTTACACCAAATAAGTATGATTGATATGAAATGAATTGTAGGTGATTAAACTATTAGATATATGTGTAACCATTTAACGAAAATTAGAGGAATTGCTAATGATCTGCTGGGAATTCAGGAAATGAATAGCTTTAAAGGTATTGCTTAAAGTGACCTTTTTAGGCCTCTGACTGCCGATTTATCGTAAGCGTCATTTTTACATTATCTTAGTTTGAAATATCGTGTAGGAATAAAATTGCATTTTCGTAAAAATTGCTCAGATCGGGGTCTGATATACTTATCTATTAGTACCCTTTATCCCTAAAATGGTTATCCAGTACCCTTTCTGATACAAGCTGTATACCTTTAAAAATAGTAGCATAAGTCTCCAGATGAGATGTATTCGTTCGTACCTAAATATTAGCGTGTGACGAATTTTACGCATTTAAATTACTTTCGCAAAGAATTTAGATAACTTATCAGCAATCAATTAATTGAGTATTTTATTGATGAGAATTTCTAATCAATAAAAGGTTTACGGTTTTATTGTGTGTCGTGAGTGTTACTGTCGACTTTGCCTGATAAAGGATGATGGGCAAAAATGTATGGAACCTTGAAGATGATTAGAAGGGTATTTTTATGTATAATAATAAGTACTTTACGCTTGTTTTGTTTTGTTTGCTGTTGGGGGAGGGGGGAGGGGAGGCTACCAAAACTTCCATAATCCCACGCGATAATGTCATTTAATGCTATAAAATTATGTCGATAGTCCTTCGCAAGACTAGCAACTAGCTTCGCTAGACTATAGCAACCGTTAATTCGGCATTAGTGAACAATTAATAGAAAATAAGAAATAGGATTCTTAATAACTCGACACTGACAACAAGCGCTAGTGAACTGGTACTGGGCTAGCGGTATTGTGAAGCTCTACGAGTTTCACGGTACCGGGAGGAATCAAAACAACGATACGATTCATTTAAGTTTATAGTACCAGAACGTCTTTACATATTTCCGACTAAACTAGCACTGATTGTTCTAAAAAAAAATCCTAATAAAATATTTGACACCCCGTTCTAACCTTGCTTGACTGTTCGAATGGAACCCTAAGAGTCTGACAGACCCCGCCACACTAAGAGTCTGACACACCCCGCCACCCGCCCCAGGGCGTCGGACATCCAAGCGGATTTTCCACCCCGGAAAAAAAAAATGTTGGACAACCTTTACAGTACCTATTATTATACTTAAAAATACCTTTCTAGTCGTATAAAAATTATTGCTATTGGAGCGGGTACCAGAAGGCTAATCCTCGTAAGTAAATAAAAACGTTCAAAATCTAGTCGCAGTCCCATCTCAGCGACAAACAAATGTCAAAAACTTGTCAAAATGCAAGGAAATTAGAGGTATTTTTGACAGATTGGGATTGGGATCAGACTGAACGTTCTTAAAATTACGAGACTAAACTAAATTACGAGGTTCTATACATTTTTGCCCATTATCCATTGAATTACGCGAGCTCCCATTCGCGCATCCCTCTTAACCGTTGGTATACATATAAAACGAATCCATTTTCATCAAGGATACTTTCAATATCGCCAAGGATTACATAGGTAGGTACTAATCTAATCCGTTATTATCTACAACGGGGCGAGATAAAACTACAATGCTACTGATAATAGGTAGGTATATTGATTTAGATAACTCAGTACAATATTAGTGATATTTGGTGGAAAATGGCGAAAATACGTGCTTCGGTTTACACAATATGTTTAATGTAAGTAAAGTTATTTATTTACTGTTTTTTTTTTTTGGATTGTCATCTCGCAGTTCGACCTATGAGGTTATTGTCGTGTGCTTAACCGGACTTGCCTGTGGATGCCTCAAAAAAATTAAGGCCTTCAGGCACGACTTAACTTAAAAACTAAGCGACTATGTACAGACGCAAGCAGGTCAAGCTACCCGAAACTGTCAAATTTTCCCAATTAACCTTAAACCCTAATGGTTTAGCGATAAAGTTGAAAATCTAATAAAGAAATTTGACAGATTGTAGTAGCTTGATGTGCTGGCGTCCGTACACGCTAAGGGCACCCCCTGTGGGATACGGACCTCGGCTTAGGGTCGTCGCTGAGAGGGGGCAGCAAGGGACAGGCTGCAGCGGAATGATTGAGTGACGAATTTAAAACTACAAGCTCAGCGGCGCGGGCTGGCTCGAGCAAGGGTCGGAGTGGCGAAGACGGAAGGACGGCTGTCGGGTATTTTTATGCTTTGTTGTTTACTTACTTTATGCGTAGCTCTTTCCTCGACTTCACATACGAAACACCAGCACGTGAGTCAGCTTGCAGCTTCGCCGTCTCGATGCGGCTGGCTATGGTCCTGTGAATTTTTGAGGCGCAATGCCTGTCCATGGATATGACATTCGTACTGGGTTCGGTTGAAGGCAACCATTAATAATGCCCTGTCGTCAGAAGCCCGAAAGTCTGACAACCAAGGAACCAAGGGGTATCGTATTACCCAGTGACTTTGTTGTGGGGGAAGAAATAAAATTGCATATTTTTTGTTTTAAACGTTGCCCCTTTAGGAATTTCTCCTGAGTCGTGGGTGCGTTTACAGACATTTAAACTCACATACACAAACAGCCAGACCCGGAACAACTAATTGTAGGTCATACAAATATTTGTTCCGTGCGGGAATCGAACCCGCGACACGCAGCGCAGCAGTCAATCGCTTAACCACTGCGCCAACCGTATTTATAAAAACCTCCACGAGTGATGGTATGGTAGGTACGCCTGGCATATCTTTAATACCCGACGCAGTCAGCCCAGCAACAAACTTTGCTGACTGACCAAGCTATTTCATTACAGTATGAGCTGTTTTCGCAATTTTCGAGCCAAAACTATACTACCCTGCTAAGCCGAAAGGCGCTATCTCAGAGATACGCCCTTTTAGTTTTTTTTTAATACTAATTCATAGCTAGAATAATTTCGCATCTAATGGTATTTATAAGCCAAATAGCGCTATCTATATTAAAATTTTATTTATGTTTCAAATTGGCGTTATTCAATTTAAACAAATATCAATCTCTTTATTTTAAAGGTAATTATGTTGATTTCAGAGTGACTAGCACGATTGAAAAAGATATAAAAATGTTAGAAGTTGTAGCGTAAACTGAACTTTATTATGTAGGCATTAAAGTTATTTTTCCATAAACTCATATTTGTTTACAATTTGGCGATTATGTCGCAATTTTATTTTAACTTAAAACATAAAAAAGATCACTAAGAAGTCTTTTATATTTCAATTTTTCCTTAAATTTTTGACGGCAGGTCGTTTTTATAAAGCCAAATAGGCTTATATTGACATAGGCGTAAAGAGGTACTATTATAATAGTAATAATTAACCTCTTTACGTTTTTTTTCCATAATAATTAAATTAAATTAAGAGTGTTTTAATTTAAACAGTTTATGCCACCCTCATCGTTACAAATCGACTTTACATACTACTAGGTACACAACTAAAAAATATCTTACATCTGCATGCCTCTTTACTTACAATGATTTTTGATCTTTCAGACTAACAACAAATGTGGCGTTTGGCCATATCCCATATTATAACTCGGCCGAACCAGATGCACCCACTTTCGGTAAGTAATTTTGTCAAATTTAGGCCAACCGATGGCGACGGTCCATCTGATTGAAAACCTGTACCTAAACTACCCAAGGTTGATGAATCGTTCTATAAAGCCATGAGGAACCGGGTGTAAATTTCATTCATCCTCCATAGAAATGGGGGGAACTTCCGACCAGCGAATCGTTTTAAAGGATATTGCTAATCCATTGCTTCATGTTCGATAAATTTATCTACTCTACAACGTAAATAACGCAATGAATGTTGTTGAAAATAAAAGCCATGTTACTGTTAAACTGTTTCGCAATTACCCAGTATCAGGTTTGATTTATAGTAATTAATTCTTCCATTTATTCACAGTAAGCGACATCCCAGCAAGTAAGATGAGTCGTGAGACCTCTGCTGACCGCCTAACGGCCGTGCGCAGCGTGATGCGAGACATGAGAGTGGACGCGTACATCGTGCCTACTGCTGATGCACATAATGTAAGTGGCTTGAATATAACGTGTAAAACGACCTATCACATTGTCGTTATCTGCGCATTCTGTACATCAAACTAGTACAGTTTTCGAAGTGAAAACTTCTTTAGCGGCGTTGTGCACTTTTGTTGTGATGGGTAAAAAATGTTAAACTGCCGTCAGTACACGTGACCTGATCGAAAATTAGTAAGACGGAGCTCGCGTCAGGACACGTGACCTGATCGAAAATTCGTAAGACGGAGGGAGAGTAGACCGCATTCCAGAATATCAAAAATTCACAACGTTAATATTCAAGTTTTTACTTCTGCCGGCACTCCCGGAGTGCAACCCGCTTTTTTATCTCACGAAGCGACGCGCGCTTTACTTGTGGTTACGGTGGATACTTGCTTACGTTTCGTAGTTATCTTTATGGGCGCTGGCAACGTGTATGCATAGAAGACTCGTGTTCTTCTTGGTGTTATAACTTCTGCCGGTGCCGGTGGCGTTTTATCACCATAAATCTTCGCAATTTATTATATGTAGCGGTATCTACAACGCCACATGCGAACAGCGCGTCATACTGACGTCACGCAAATCCTGCATCTCGCAAGCAGAGTTTACCGCGCAATTAGCATACATACAAACTTCCCGACAGCAATCGTTGGGCAATTGCCCGCCAGACACAACACCCGTTTGGTCGGAGGATCCTCCCTTTTCTATAGAGGTTGAGTGTACTTTACACCCTGTTCCTCATACCTCTAAAATAAACTCTATTTCTAAAAAAACGTTTTTTCATCCTACCACCTTTATGCAGATTATTTGTAAATCTACAAACAAGCTCATATTCAGATTTGGCCGATGCTATTGATAAATAAGCAGTGGTAGCCAATTGGAAACCATTGGAGGCCACGACTAACGAGTTGTAGGCCGTAGGTTCGAACCCAGGCCTTTTATGGACTTTACTTTGTGTAAATGATTTCATCACCACTGCTATCAAAAAAAAAAACGGTGAAGGAAAACATTCGTGAGGAAACCGGCATGTCCTAGAACCAGAAATTCGAAGACTTGTGACATCTACCAACCCGCACTGGGCCCGCGTGGTGGATTGCGGCCCACTTCCTCTCATCGAGAGGAGGCCTTTGTGACTGTGTCCCAGCAGTGGGAACATTATTGGCTGATTATGATTGATATAATAAATAAGGATATGGCTTCAATTTTCGAGTGGAGTGAGGCACATGGGTTGCAGCTTAACCCGTCGAAGATTCAAGTCATTGTTGTTGGTAGCTCAAGGATGATCTCCAAGATAAATCGGTTGCAGTTTCCTCAGGTTAAATTTAACAGAACTGCTATACCGGTAAGCGAGAAACTCAATAACCTTGGGGTTTGGTTCGACAAGCATCTTTCTTGGGGTCCCCAGCTGCAGGACGTAAGTCGCATTTTGCATCTGCCTAAACCCCTGTTGCGGAATTTTCTTCCAACTGTCACTAAAACTGCGCCTGCGCTGCAGGACGTAAGTCGCATTTTGAAAACTGCGCTTGCGCTGCAGGACGTAAGTCGCATTTTGCATCTGCCAAAACCGCTGTTGCGGAACTTTCTTCTAACTGCCACGAAAACTGCGCTTGCGCTGCAGGACGTAAGTCTTGTCGCATTTTGAAAACTGCGCTTGCGCTGCAGGACGTAAGTCGCATTTTGAAAACTGCGCTTGCGCTGCAGGACGTAAGTCGCATTTTGAAAACTGCGCTTGCGCTGCAGGATGTTAGTCGAATTTTGCATCTGCCTAAACCCCTGTTGCGGAACTTTCTTCCAGCTGCCACTAAAACTACGCTTTACACAATCCCTGTTACTTCCTATCCTCGACTGCGCTGATGTCAGTTATCCAGATCTGACTGAGGCACAACTTTGACGGCACTGTTGGCGCAGTGGTTAAGCGATTGACTGCTGCGCTGCGTGTCGCGGGTTCGATTCCCGCACGGAACAAATATTTGTATGGCCTACAAGTAGTTGTTCCGGGTCTGGCTGTTAGTATTGTGAGTTTAAATGTTTCTAAACGCACCCACGATACAGGAGAAATTCCTACGCTTTATTATATAACAAGATAAACTTGAGCGACTTCAAAACTTTTGCATAACATTTATATTTACCCTGCGCAAATATAGTCATACTAGCAGCAGCCCGCGGTTTCACCCGTATAAGTGTCGAACCCGTAGAAATATCGGAATAAAAAGTATCCCATAGGTAGGTATGTAATTCTGATGTATAAGCAATGGTACTGTAAAGATTCATTTTTTTCCATCTTTTCTTATCGATGGTACTCTTCTTCGATATGTTATATTGTTTGAGCCCAGTAGGAGGCCACGTTGATTGCGGCATCAGTGCACTCATTAAGTCATCCAAGGTGCAGGTGAACGGGCACTTAGGAGTTAGGACACTCCAGCAATTGGGGCACGGTCTGATCAAGTTTCATCAAAATCCGTTCAGTAGTTTTTGCGTGAAAGAGTAACAAACATCCATCCATCCTACAAACATTCGCGTTTATAATATTAGTAGGAAGCAGAATTTGCAAATTTCGTACAAAACTCAAGTGGCTTCCCATACATACCAATAAAAAAAACACATTTTTCAAATTAAAATTATTATTCCGTTCCTTTTCAGTCACAATACATCTCCCCAGCCGACGCCCGTCGTGAATGGCTGTCAGGACTCCGCGGCTCTTCAGGCACAGCTCTGGTGACAGCTGGCCAGGCGCTAGTGTGGACTGATGCACGATACTGGACGCAGTTCGAGGTAGAAGTCGATGATACTCTGTGGACACTGATGAAGCAAGGTAGGTGCAAACAAAAACTTTTTAACAAAAATTTAAACCGCCGAAAAAACTGAAAAGCAAAAAATAATAAACCTTTTTTATTTAACCTTAATAACTAAGTTCTTAAACTAATGTAAGTATACCTAAGTAATTTTCAGTCGGCGTCAAATAATCAATAAACAAAGATCACTAAATTGCCTTTTTAAACGGCGCCGACTCAAAATTATTTAGGTATACTTACATTAGTTTTAGAACTTAGTTATTATGGTTAAATAAAAAAGGTTTATTATTTTTTGCTTTTCAGTTTTTTCGGCGGTTTAATTTTTTTGTTAAAAAGTTTTTATGTTATAATTTTTTGTGGCTATAATATACTAATTGTTTGCCAAAGGGCAGGCATATGTGGCACTGAGTAGAGTAGAGAGTAGATAATACACAACTCAGCATTCAAAGTTTCCAAGTTTCAAGTGTTTTTTTTTCCCAGGAGTGGATCGAACTCTTCAACAGTGGCTGGTTGCCAACATGAGACAAAACTCCGTCGTGGCTGTTGACCCAACCACTTATACTAGGAGTTCCTGGCGCACCTTAGAAGTAAGTTAACCATACCCCCCCCCCCCCCTGCCAGGGCGGCGGGATCATTCGAAAGGTTAACCGCTGCCCTGGAACAGAAAGGGCTAAGTAAGGAACACGGGTGGGTTTTAGTCAGTAAAAGTCTGACACTCCCTTCAGCGGGAGGGGTCATTAGATGATTTCCCATCCACAAAAAAAGAAAACATTCCCCCCCCCCCCCCCCACACAGAGCTCGAAGACATAGTTGGGACTTGATTTACAGAGTGTTGAATATAAATGTTGATGGATGGAGAGGGAGAGTAAGGGCAAAAAAAATGGATTGTGTGACGAATGATATGAAAGAGAAGGTAGTGAATGATAGCGTGTCTCTTGTCTTCGTGAGATAAAAACATTATACGTCTTATTACAAAACGAAACCTAACTTTAGTTCTAGCTTAAACTATTGAGCCAGTGCTTGTATTTCGATTTAGACAAAGTTCTTAATACTAAAAGGACAACTTAGCACCGAACTAAGCTGTCATTTTTGTATAAAGAACTGCATGGCTCTATCAGTTGGGTTCTTAATTCAATAACTGGGTCAGTGGTTTAAACCTAATCGAAAGAAAAACCTTGTTTTGTAATAAGGGGGTTAATGTTTGCACTCATTGCATGGGGATCTGGACAGTACACAAGCCGTCTCATAGGAGATCGTGCGATACCCCCTGATGACTCTGACGGCCATCTCTCTCTGCGGCTTTCGCAAAACTGTGATGCTAGCTGCCGTCAGGTCAGTCGCCCACACCGGGGCCCCATTTCGAACAACCCGCGACCCTGGCAGGATCATTAGCCAGCGTTGCGGATTGTTCGAAAAAGTTACCGTGGCCCCTGGCACAGGCAACTGAAGGAACACGGGTGGGTTTTAGTTAGTAAAACTCTGACATGCCCTCCCGCTCCGCCCAGAGCAGGAGAAGTTCTGATGATGAGAAGTTCTGAGTTATTTGATGCTTTCACACCCAAAAGAAAAAAAAATGGTATGATGGTCAGTGACATAGTTGTTTTATTTTTAGACAGCATTAGCATCGGTGAATGTCACTCTAGAAGCTATTTATGACAACTTGGTGGACTTAGCTCGAAGAAGACTGGACGACGGGCCCCCAGAGAGACCCCACAATGAATTGCTACCTTTACCTTATGAGTATACCGGTAAGTCTAGTCTATGCATACAAACAAGTATCAACTTTACAAAAATGTAAATTAGGTAGATTTCAGAATGATTCTTTTTCAAGCATAATCAGCCTACAAAGTTCCCACTGCTGGGACACAGGCCTCCTATCTGTGGAGGGAGTGGGCTATAATCCACCACGCGGGCCCAGTGCGGGTTGGTAGATGTCACATATCCGCAAATTTTTGGTTCTAGGACATGCCATTTCCCTCACAATATTTTCCTTCACCGTTTTTGAGAGCAGTGGTGATGAAATAATTTACACAGAGTAAAGCGCGAACTTTCGGCCTACAACTGAGGGGCAATTCAAGTAATTTCAAGAACGTTCACAGTCTGATCTCAGTCTCAATCTGTCAAAAATACCTCTCATTTCCCCACATTTTTGACAAGTTTTTAACATTTGTTGGTCGCCGAGATGAGACTGCGACTAGATTTTGAACGTTTTAAGTTACGAGAATTGCCCTTCTGGTAAGTCACGAGACTGCATCGACTGCATGACTCTCGACAAAATATTATACAAAACAATTGTATATTTTTAATTTTTCGTTTTCCAGGTCAGCTGTCTTTTGGAAAGATCTGGGCATTACTTCAACAAATTTACGACAGGGGCGCCTCTGCGTTACTCCTGACTGCCCTAGATGATATTGCTTGTAAGTACCTACACATAAATCACGCCTTCTTCGTGTGGGTGGTGGTAAGTAATTAGTAAGTAAGTAATTATTTATTTTACTAAAAGACAGCCTAGGTAACATGAGTGTTAATTCAAAATAGGATGGGTATGGCTATTACATCTGCCCTTCAAACTGGGAAAATCCTGTATCTTGAAGGACAGTGTACTTTTAAGGGATTGACACGTCTTACAAAATATTCAGAAGTGCCTAATAACTCTGATGCTAACATAGATGTTTATTAAAGGGGATTAAAATCTAATTGTGGGGGGGTGGTAGAAGCTACAGAACGTCACCTGCTACGATTCGATCCTTACATCCTTTTGCTTCGTTTACGTTCATACATCAGAGGTGTAGTTCTCGTAATTTTAAGAACGTTCACAGTCTGATCTCAGTCTCAATCTGTCAAAAATACCTCTAATTTTCCTTCAGTTTTTTTTGCAAGTTTTTGACATTTGTTTGTCGCCGAGTTTTTGAACGTTTTAAATTACGAGAATTGGCCTTCTGACTGTGAACGTTCTTAAAATTACGAGAATCACCCCTCTGGTCATACACGCACGCCGGTTACGAGCACTACGCACCTGACCTTTCTGCAGAACATCACCAATAAGGTCATTATGAACATATATTCGTAACAAATACAAGATGTAAAGAAACCCCATAACACTTAGGACTGATTTTGAGCGATTGACTGCTGCGCTGCGTGTCGCGGGTTCGATTCCCGCACGGAACAAATATTTGTATGACCTACATGTATTTGTTCCGAGTCTGGGTGTTTTTCTATCTATAATATGTATGGATTTACAAAAAAAAAAAATTGTATATAAGTAGTTTATCAGCCATCTTGTTACCATAACACAAGCATTAGGTTGCTTAGCTTGGGACAAATGGTGCTGTGTAAAATGTCCAGGGATATTATTATTATTATTATTTTGCCATAGCCAGATAACTTTTATTCGAGGAATAAATTTGACGTTTGACAGTTTTTGTATGAAATAAGTGTCAAAATTTCAAAATTATTCCTTCAATAATGTTATCAGTTGATTGAAAAATCAGTCCCTAATCTGTTTATCATCAAGCATTCTGTAAATCTAACTAAGTGACTTGAGCAGAAATAATTGCTGGGAAACGACTTTGGTGTCAGAAATCTCTAGTGACTGAACAACATTTTTATCTCACGAAGCGACTCTCGCTTTACTTGTGGTTACCAAGTGACACGCTGTGAAATGTGAATGTGTGTGTAAGCGCAGGAGCTCCGAGACAAAGTAGAAATTGGAAGTACATAATTGTGTATGCACTTGGTTACCACAAGTAAAGCGAGCGTCGCTTTGCGAGACAAAAATGCAGTATCACGCAATGTAACACACTCAAAAGGTCTGGGGACGTGGGGTTATTAAAGCTTAGTTATAACATTTAAAACCTGAACAGAAATACTGCTATTTGGTTCTCAAAGTTCTTTTTTTTTTTTTTATTGTTACCTACTTATACACATAATACTACATAATCAGCCTATACCGTTCCCACTACTGGGACACAGGCCTCCTCTCTGTGAGAGGCAGTGGGCCGTAATCCACCACGCGGGCCCAGATTTCACATATCTTCGATTTTTTTTATTTTACTCTCTCCCTCTTTTTTTTTTTTTTATTTTTTTTTTTTTATTTTTTTTATTTTTTTTAGGACGTGCTGGTTTTCTCACGATTTTTTCACTGTTTTTGAAAGCATTGGTGATGAATTATTTACACAAAGTATCCTTGCCTAGGTGGGTTCGAACCCGCGACCTACAATTACTAAGCCCGTTACCACTGGGCCACCATGACTGCTCTCTTACTTAAACTTTTTTTTTTTTTCCAGACACACTCAACATTCGTGGATCCGATATTCCGTTTAATCCTGTATTCTTCTCATATCTTCTTATTAGAACCGACCTAAGTTCGGTAAGTAAAAAAAAAACGGCAGAAGTGAAAACTTGAATATTAACGTTGTGCATTTTTGATATTTTGGAATGCGGTCTACTCTCCATCTGTCTTACGAATTTTCGATCAGGTCACGTGTCCTGACGCGAGTTTAATATTTTTTAACCATCACAAAAAAGTGCACAACGACGCTAAAGAAGTTTTCACTTAAAAAAAAACATTTTCAGTCAGATATGCAGTTGAGTACATGTGTTCAGCTGCATCCGTTCAGACAGGCAGATTAATTGAATAGGTATTGACAAAAATGTCTTCCTTTTTACCGGACTTCAAAAAAGGAGGATGTTCTCGACTGTATTTTTTTTTTAATGTTTTTACCTCAGAACTCCCTTATATAAAAGCCGATTTGCAATATTATTTTTTTATTTGTAAGGATATACTTTCAGATTCGTCCCATAGAAATTTCATCAAAAACGGTTCAGTAGTTTGGTTTTTAAACCAAAATTACTGGTGAAAATTACTAAAAACTTTTTGCAAAAAAAAACAACCGACTTCCAAAAAGACACTACAAACTGAAAAATAACTTTAATTTCGGAAGTCGGTGGCAAACAATGAAAATGCAAACCCAACGACACCGACTTTTTTTTGCAAAAAACTTTTTTTAACTCGGTTAAAGAATCTTTCTTTTTTCAGCCCAATTTCGGTAATGTGATACTGTTCTGGCACGATGGAGTTCTCGCCAGTAATATTAGCGCCCATTTTGCATCAGAAACCACTCTTGTAGAAGCAAGACCGTATGCGGATATATTTGATTACCTTAAGGATCTATCCGTAAGTACTTACAGCATAGCTAATGACAGGCTATCGTATCAAAAATGACACATTTCGATAACCTCGCCTTGCCTCCGACAGTAAACAGCTGTCGGGAAAATAGCGGTCAATCTGAATGTTTTTACTCCTGTAATTATTTTTGAACCCAGGGAGATGCACATCCTGCCAGGGTGGCGGGATCTTCCGAAAGGGTTACCGCTGCCCTGGAACAGAAAGGGCTAAGGAAGGAACACGGGTGGGTTTTAGTCAGTAAGAGTCTGACACTCCCTTCCGCTCCACCCAGAGCGGGAGGGGTCATTTGATGATTTCCCATCCTCAAAAAAAAAAAAAAAGGGAGATGCACATGTACCCTTCTGCACCCATGATACGAGTAGCCTGTTTTGTGTTACCATAATTGCCAAATTATAGATTTACAAATCTATGCAGTTACAAAAAACATTTCTAAACCTTTAAGTGACAGATGACGATCTGCGATCGGAGTAGGTATCCAGAGAAAAATGTTCATGCAAACGCGCAATGATAGGAGTACTTTTACAAAGCGCCGTAGTACAAAACTTAGAAGCCTTGCCTCCGTGGTGCGAAGCGTTCGTGCTAATTCGGAAACACGAAGATTAAACCGAATCGCAAATACCTATGTGACATACAGTACATTATGCAAGCGAAGGCGGCGATCTCTCGCGTCCGGCCCTGGTCCAGGCCATGGTACGGAGCGAGAATTCATGGGAGTCCGTTACCTCCTTCTGCGACTCAGTAATGCTCGCAAGAAGGCGAAGCGCGTGAGGAAGAGGCAATCTCTGCGCCTTCACGCCCCTAGTCGCCGCAGGAGACGCCCTGGACGGGAGTCAACAGCTGACTCCCGGCCACCGTAGGCGCGGGCTTGCGGGTGGCGAGCAATGGGCAGCTCGCCGCCCGGTAAGGACCAGGCCTGGGTCGACGGCGCGTTGTGTTCCACGAACGCCTCAAAGAGATGTCAGCACGAACTGACGGGGTCCGCTAGGGCCGATGCCAAAAAAAAAAAAAATAGTCCCACATCACACCGCCAGCTTCCAAAATCCGGACTGTTACTGCGAAATTCCGAATGAAAAAACCCGATATCACATTGCCTGAGCTGGCAATCGAACCAAGGACCCCATAAACTCAGCAACTGCTTGCAACCACAAGACCAACGGAGTCGCCAGCATAGATGTCATACAAACGGGTCGCATAGAAACACAATTGTTTTAACTTTTGTTTATCAGTTTTTTATATTTGAATGGTTTTTTTTTTTTCAGATTGAATTGGGCGACCAAGGGACTATTTGGTTATCTGATGAAGCCAGCCACGCTGTGTTATTAGCTATTGAGGTATGTTTAAATTTTTCAAAAACCTCATTTCAATCCCTTTTTATAAAATCATTCCTAGTTTAAAAGCTAGCGTAGTGCGTTATGCGTAACCAGTAACCACTGACTGACTTCATACTATCGATTGCAAAATGAAGACATTTGATTTTCGCCATTTTGGCGCTGACAGCAACGTGAGCGGAACTAATATTTTTGATAGTGAGTTTTACAAAATGCGCATACTCTCACGATGAAAATGTTCTAAATATCTTGCAGTAAACACAAATTACACAATAAAGTCTTATTCCACGATTTAGACCTAAATCATCATGAGACGTACCAAAACAAAACGACGGTCATTTGCGGCAATGTGTCAATTTTAGTTCCTGAGACGCTCGAGCGGGGCGCTTTGAATCGGCACAAAAAACAAACCTATCTTACCACCTACCTTACCTATCTTTTTCTTTCTATTTCATTAAGAAAAGAACAGAAGATAAATATTAGGTCAGTCATATTAGGACTAAACTAATATTTATCTTCTGTCCTTTTCTGAATAAAAGAGAAGAAAAAGATGCACTGAACATAAATTTAGTTTAGTTTGTGAACAAGGGAATCGGCGCCAATGCCTTAAAAGTTAAAAGCTTAACTAAACGTAGGTAATCGGTTTTCTTTTTCTGAGTCTCTGAGAGAAGACTAAACCATTTCTATTATTTTCAGGAAGGTCCAGCTCGAATTCTGTCAACCTCAATTTCTCCAGTTGCTCAGAGAAAGTGCGTGAAGAATTTTGTGGAACTTGAGGTAAACAAAACTACCTATATGTATAGGGTGACTTGGACAGTCTGACTGCAGCCGTCAACCTGGCGCGGTCGCAGCCCACGGTTTTGGGGGGGATCACCTGGGTGTTTTTCTATCTATAATATGTATGTATTTACAAAAAAAAAAAAATTGTATATAAGTAGTTTATCAGCCATCTTGTTACCATAACACAAGCATTAGGTTGCTTAGCTTGGGACAAATGGTGCTGTGTGAAATGTCCAGAGATATTATTATTATATTATTATCACCAAGTAGTAAGTTAGTAAGGCAAGTAAATCATCAAGACTCTCGACAGCTTGTATGATTCGGGGGGGGGGGGGGGGGTCATGTTTTTTTGACAGTCGTTACGGGTCGTCAGAAGTCCGAAAGTCTGACAACCAGTCTTACCAAGGGGTATCGTATTACCCAACCCAATAACTGGGTTGTGGAGTTCAGATAGGCAGTCGTTCCATGTATAATACTGGTATTCAGCTGCATCCGGTTGGACTGGACTGATAATGAACAGAAGAGGGCTTAAATCGACGCGCAACCTCCGTGCATTCAGTATACATTATGATTCTGAGCTTCCCCAAGAGTTGTTTTTCGTAGGGATTTTTTTTTAATGCAATTTTGTATGAGTCAGGTGATTTTTTTTTTTTTGATAACTGTCGAAAGATTTCTTCGTTACGTGGGCTTAAAATCATGTGCTGAATCCATGGTTACAGTTTCCGCGTCGATGTCCCCGTCACCCTGTATACAGGATTACTTTAAATTGGCTAGCTAAACTCCGTAGACTCGATGGGTATCGTCTCGCGTCTTAAATACGGACGTGATTCTATGTAAAATGTTTTTGTTTATCACCAGGGTTTCCGCCGAGCCCATATTAAGGATGGAGTGGCTGTGGTCAGGTCCTTACACTGGGTGGAACGGCAAGTGGCTGCAGGACTGCAGGTCTCCGAAATGGACCTGTCAAATCAAATGGTGCTGTTCCGACGGTAAGTATTGTGATTATTTCACTTAATTTACACTCAAAAATACATGCAATGTGTGTATGTATTTATAGCCTTACTTATGTATTTGTGTACCTAGTTTTTTTTATCATTGTTCCTCTCAACCAAAGCACCTGCCATCTAATCTCTTCGCCACCCTTGGTTGACTGGTAGAGAATGCCTAAGGCATTAAGTCCGCCTTGGTAGCTTATTGTGTGCGAGAAGTAAAATACATATTTGTTACGGCCGCGAATCATATTTTAATCAACGTACAACTTAGTACTGACCAGCAAATTGCAAAAAACGTAAGTAAAATTTGAATTTCGCGGGCTACCTTGGAGCATCCACCTTAACCTGTAACCTTCAATATTATTCTCTAGCCAAGAAGAGAACTTCATGGGCCCATCATTCTCCACAATCGCAGGCGCCGGTGAAAATGGTGCTATCATACACTACAGCCCCAAAGCAGAGGGGCCACAGCGGTACATCAGACCTGATGATATGCTGCTGGTGGACTCTGGGGGACAGTACTTGTAAGTGTATCTAACTTTAAAATATATTACTTGGTGAAACTTCGATATCTACATATATATTATACTGATAATAAAGCTGAAAAATAGGCAAGGGAAATAGTTCTTCCATAGTTCAGGGTGGTTCATGTGCTGAATTCATGGTTACAGTTTGCGCGTCGATGTCCCTGCCACCCTGATGTATAATTCTTCTGTACGTGTGTTTGT
Organism: Apamea crenata; assembly: GCA_949629185.1. NCBI lineage: Eukaryota > Metazoa > Arthropoda > Insecta > Lepidoptera > Noctuidae > Apamea > Apamea crenata. The sequence goes on along the minus strand of OX451382.1, from coordinate 6,033,923 downwards.
CACCTAACTCCTCCTAAACGGCTGGACAGAATTGAATGAAATTTTGTTTGTATATTTCAATGGGTTCCTAGATGGTTTGAAAACATAATTGGACCCTGTAGGTGGCGCTGATGTCGGTATATGATGAATCAACCGGGCAGGACGATGTCTGCCGGGTCCGCTAGTTTTAGTATAGATTATTTTCGTCTTGTTCAACAGTGAAGGCACAACAGACATAACTCGGACGCGCCATATGAGCGGCAATCCGACGGACGCTCAGCGCATGACGTTCACGCGAGTGTTGAAGGGACAGATCAATTTAGCTACCACATTGCTGCCTACGGGGACATTGGTAAGTAGCTATATTATCATTTTGAAAGAAAGTTGGGTGAAAAGCTATTAGGGTGCGCGCACATTTCTAAATATTCTCAAATTGCACACCATAATGTAATAGTAGAATGTAAAGGGACCATTATAATTTTGAGATTGTAAACAAATAAATGAATTTGAATATCAAACGTTTAGTCAGCCGCCGATTGTGAGCCGGCTCACTGTGAGCGTGAACGTTAAGTCATAATAGCGTATTGCCGGCTCGGTGTGAATGAATAGTTGAATACGTAAGAGAAACCGGCCAAGTGCAAGGTGGAATCGCACACGAAGGGTTTCGTACCACAAGGCAATAAACGCCGAAAATTGTTATTATATTTATTTAGTTTTATTATTTGTTGTTATAGTGGAAATAGAAACCCACACTCTGTGAAAATTTCAACTGTCTACCTATAACTGTTCAAAATCAAAAGTCATTTCTTCAAATTAGGCTGGAATCAGCACTTCGAATTCGAACGTCAAAATTACAAAAGACAGTCCCCTAAAACGCCCGCCCTTCACCACTTCCTAGTGCTTTCGCTGGGGAGAAGAAGTAATAATAATACATCAATCTGCAGAAAGCAGCCATCCTAAACACATGCAGAATCGTCAGGAAATTCATGCAGTTAGACGAAAGTGCACTATCACCATAAATTCACCACACGCTGCATTTACTTGGCTTTGGCCCGTAAATGTAGCTAAAATCAGCCTAAGAGCTGAGAAAAAAAAAATACACCCAAAATAATAATAATATAATCAAACAAGTGGCTTAAAATAGGAAACCTTTTCCCTGAAACAGAAGGCTTTATTATAGCTATACAAGATCAAATCATCAACACCAAAAACTACAGAAAATTTATCATTAAAGACCCTACCATGACAAATGATAAATGCCGCAGATGCCACGTTCAATCAGAAACCATACAACATATAATGGGAGCATGCATAACTCTCACACAGACAGACTACACCCACAGCCACAACCAGGTTGCAAATATCGTCCATCAAAAACTAGCACTCAAACACAGTCTCATACAAAACACTAACACTCCCTATTATAAGTACGCGCCACAAACTGTCCTAGAAAATGACACACACAAACTGTATTATGATCGCGCCATACTTACAGATAGGACCATCCATTATAATAGACCAGACATAACCTTACAGGATAAAATAAGAAAAATTATTTACCTTATAGACATTGCAATTCCCAACACTCATAACCTACAAAAAACAATCGCTGAAAAAATAAGCAAATACACTGAACTTAAAGAAGAAGTTACCTACAAGAATTTGGAGACAAGATAAAGTTTATGTTGTTCCTGTCGTTCTCTCCACGACAGGTGTTATCCCCAATCATCTCCTCCGTAGCCTGAAATTGATAGATCTAGAAGAATCCCTTTACATCAATCTGCAGAAAGCAGCCATTCTAAACACATGCAGAATCGTCAGGAAATTCATGCAGTTAGACGAAAGTGCACTATCACCATAAATTCACCACACGCTGCATTTACTTGGCTTTGGCCCGTAAATGTAGCTAAAACCAGCCTAAGAGCTGAGAAAAAAAATACACCCAAAATAATAATAATAACGTTTATTTATAAAAATGGTGCAGATTTACAATATCATAACTTAAAAATTATAGATGACACAGTTTCTCATTTGCCTGGACTAGGTGGAGACCTGTGTTTCAGGCTAGAAAGGTGCTTAGAATTTTAAAATATATAATTAACAAATGAGAAGACTAATTTAAAAACTAATATTACCCTAAAAAAAATAGAAAAACTATCATGTTTTATTTACAGACAGCAAGTAAATCCTCTGTTTCACTGTATGATATGCTAAGTAAAAATTGCAGAATAACCTTTTTACAGTCGTAATTATTTAATTTATAGATACCTAATTTCCTATTTATTTTATTGTACGAGTATAGGAATGGGCCTAAAAATGTATAAAATCTGTTTACAAAGACATATTTAGAGGATGCATTTGACTCACATACAATATCATTCCGTCTCTTATTAGTACTTTCAATGTTATAGGAGAGCATGGTGTGCTGTTTTAAAACCAAGTGCGTTATGAAAAGCTGGCGAACAGTCAGCACGTTACAGGATTTGTATAGCAGATCTGTAGGATAGAGAAAGGGATAGAAGTTAGCTACTTTTAAAATTGCTCTCTGTGCTCTTTCAAGAGGCAGTAAGTAAGTTTTAGGTGCTCCACCCCATGAAGTAATACAGTACTGTATTACAGATTGACCTAGGGCCAGGTAAACTTGTGACACTAGTTTTTTATCTGCAATTGCTCGCAATTTTTTAAATCCAAAAAATAACTGGCGCACTCTTTTAACCAAACTGTCAATATGTGGTCTAAAAGAGAGCAACTCGTCTATTTGAACCCCGAGATATTTTATGTTACATGTTTTAAGGATAAAAGGACACTTTACATATGCTGACTGAGCGGAGTCCGCAATGGGCATACAGATGAGAGTTAGTGATTTTAAATGCGGTTTGCGGATGGAAAAGTGAATATATTTTGTCTTGCGGGCATTTAAAGTTAGCAAGTTGCTTTGGAGCCAGTTATTAGACACTATTGAAACCTATTTGAGCATATTCGTACAATTCGCTATTTGTTTTAGCGGTGAATATTAACGCCATGTCATCTGCATACGATATAATTTTGCCTTGATTAATATTTAAACTAAATCGTTGATATAAATCAGGAAAAGGGTGGGGCCCAAAATACTTCCCTGGGGAACACCAAAACCTGTGTTTTTTTGCTCGTCGCTACTAATGTTGTCAATTTTAACACATTGATAACGATCGTCTAGGTGGTCAGCAAAAAGTTTCAGCGGCGTTCCCCTTATTCCTAAGGCCTCTAATTTATACAAAAGCGTCGAAACGGAGACTGTATCAAAAGCCTTCGCCAGATCAAGGAAGATCCCCAGAGTCTGGTTTCCTTTTCCAAGTTCTTCTGAGACATAATCTGTAAGACTGTGCACTGCATCGGCTGTGGATAATTTGGCTCTAAAACCAAATTGCGCAAATGATAAAAATTCATTTTTCTCTAGATAGTTACCTAGTCTACTGTTTATAATTTTCTCTAGTATTTTAGATATTGAGGGGAGTAGTGATATTGGCCGATAATTGTTAACTAGGCAATTGAAGTGGCGCAACAAACTCCCCAGCAGCACAAGCGCGTTCGCTATTGTGTTCGCTATCAATCAGACGGACGGCGGAGGTTTGGTAATAAGGTTTCATTCCAATTTAAAAATAATATTTTTTGAAGTGATAACTTCTTATGGGAGGGTAAATCGCTTCGTAACGTAACGCGTTACGGCGCCAGTCTGTCTGGCTTCCCTTTCTCTCACGCATACGGCAGCGGTAGGCAGGCTCTTCCTCTCTCACTCTAACCCACAGCGCTAGTCGTATTTCGGACGGACGCTTCCCCCTCTCTCTAATCAGTCTTTAGTGTGCGATAGACATATACCATAGATTAGTTTAAGTTATCACTTCTGTCGGTCGTCCCGAGACGCACACGTTTTTTTTTTATCTGTGCCAAAAAATCCGCAATGGCAAAAGCGACTGTAGTACGGCTCTCTTTTATGATTTATTTTTCCCTAATTTCAGGGTAATGTAATAGAAGTCTTAGCACGCAAGGCCCTTTGGGACGTGGGCCTAAACTACGGCCACGGAACTGGTCACGGCGTGGGCCACTTTCTGAATGTGCACGAAGGGCCCATCTGGATCCTTAGCGGCCCCACCGCTGATGACCCTGGAATCGCGCCTAACATGATCTATAGTAATGGTAAGTGTGTGTACTACGTGAGCTCGACAACTTTATGTGCGAATAACACTTGTGCGACAAGCAATAATATTAAGTCTTCGACGTCAGAGGCACCCCGAGGTTCGGTTAAACATCTTATTATAATTATTATGTAACGCAATAAATGTATATGAATATCAGGGGCAGTCTCGAGTCTCGACATTCATAGCCATCGCTTTACGACCGAATTCGGTCGCAAATTCCTGTCACTCCATACATTACACCTGTCAATCCGGGACTCTGCGACCGAATTCGTACGTAAAGCGGTCGCTATCAATGTCGAGACTGCAGCCCCTGATCTGTAGATGTTTGAGCATACAAAATATTTTTTTGTTTTCTAGAACCTGGTTATTATGAAGTTGGTGAATACGGCATCCGTCATGAAGACCTGATGGAAACCATAAAAGTGACCAATGCTTCTGACCATATACTAGTGAGTACATAACATACCTAACCAGCCTATAATGTTCCCACTGATGGGAGACAGGCCTAATTTCGGCGAGAGAGTAACCTGCCCGTAATGAGGTTGAATTTTCGTATGCAGACTCGGAACGTCATTATATAAACGAAGTTTAATTTACTGTCGTATTTAATTGTCGTCTCCACCTTGTATATAATTTATTGTACACCAGAAAATACAAAAGAAATAAATAACTCTACAAACACAATTGAAACATTTATATAGGTAATTGTTTTGTGAAAGGGGATGAAGATTTTTATATGCAGCCTGGCACCTACCTATCCGCCATTTTGATGTTTTTTTCAAAATGGGGGCCACGGGTAACGTTGCACGTTGGTAACGTTCAAAGTTGATCACGCGACATCAACATTTTTTGAACATGACGCTTTACGGGGTTTGGTCATTTGGTCTTATGTTTTCTGATTGCATTGATGTCAGCTATCGATTTATGTAGGTTTCAAGAGTGGCCGCTATTTTTAAGAAAAAAACAAAATGGCGAACAGATAGGTATGCCGTATGACACGGAGCTTCAAAACCCTTTCAACTGAAATGTATTCCAAAAACAAGATGGCGACTTTAGTTCCGATTTTGGCCACGCACTAAAATAACCTTGTAGCGCTATAGTCTGTGCCACAGCTGGGCAAATGTTTCTCTCACACGTCATGATGTAATTTTAAATGTATCTTTTCTTACAGGCTCAAGACCTAGTAGGTGACTTCGGTGGTCGAGACGCAGTTGGTTTCCGCACTATATCCCTGGTACCGCATCAAGTAGCTTGCCTGGATATCAACCTTCTCACTGATTTTGAGGTAAGTTTCAACATCTATGGGATATGCTCATATACTTAATGGGTTTAGAAAGACTGTTTATTTTTGGTTAATCTGTCCATAATAAAAAAGTAAATTGTACCTACTTTCTTTCTTACGAAATGTATGGAAGAAGTTTATTGTGATTTTTTACTTTTCTAGTAGGTATTCAAACCTCAGTTGGTTCAATATAGGTTTTTGATTCTTCTATGAAACAGAGATGAGATATTTTTTGATTGGCATCAAAAAAAGTTTTTGCAAAAGCTACCCATTTTCTTACTGACTGTAGTATTTTTTTTTTCAAAAATTTTGAATGTAGATCAAAATCCCTGAAAATGTTAAGAAGAGTCACCTAAACTGTTTTCCTGTAGCTTCAACAGTTCAGGCACCTAATCTTACCTCCACGTCCCAAAAATCCAGCCTACACAACTGCCAACATGAAAACTGATCAAACATAAAAAAAAACCTTTAAATAATGCTCTTTTTCCAGATTAAATACCTGAACGATTACCACAAGCGAGTTCTCAACAACATCGGAACTATTCTCCTACGGCGACAGCTTATGGAAGAGTATAGGTGGCTGCAAAGAGAATGCGCGCCAATTGTACGAGGGGCGGCCATTTTGTTTAAGTCGTCGCCGATTTTGGCGGCAATCAGCGTTGTTGTTGTTTGGTTAGGTTATCAATAAACTGCGATGAGACTTATGTTACCTATTTATACCCTGTCCATTAGGTTAACCGTTTTTTGACAGCTGTCTTAGAACGTAGGTACATATTCCAGAGTATCAATCAATGTATTGTGTGTTGCTGCAATCACTAGTTCCATCTGTCAAAAAACGGTTTAGGTCATTTTCACAAAAAGTGTACACTGTTTTAAATGTGTCGAAATTTAATATTTTGTTGTAATTCGTTTATTTTCATTAAATTTACAATCGATATTCTTTTCACTATATGAAAATAATAATAAAACCTTATAATCTTTATTAATTAGTGAAATATAGGTAATTTATTGTCCTTTGGGAACAAAATTTCTTCCATTCCGCAACTATAAACTTTCGGTTATAGGAATAAAATAAAACACACTTGGATTTAATCAACTAGTATTATTTGTTAATAATGTTTTGTACTTCAATACAAAATAAATAAAAAATAAAATCAATAATAAAAAACACACTTTTTTATGAATTTAATGTCCATTACGTTACTCTTTGGACGAAATTAGTTTAATACTTTTTGGTATGTTACTCAATTAGGACACAATATAGGAACTCTTTTTAATTATATTCATCAAATTATTAGCCTCTAAATTATCAAAATCTGATTACAATCAGATGGCATTTCGCTCTAAAAATAATATTTTAATAAAAATATAAAATAGGACAGTCACGGAATTGACTGTTCCAGTAACGGAATAGAATTCTTAAGACTATGTCTTGTTAATGTATAGTATATACTATATACTATACATTAACAAGAAAACTTGAAAATATGATATACTCAAAATATTGCAAATTGTACTCTTCTAATACAGTCTTCTTCTTCTGTCTTTTTTTTCTGTTCTCTCCATTTTTGCCTCTGGTCTACCTTTTCATGTTCTGATAGCTCTGTTATTTTTTTATTCTTTAATTTAATTCTAATCTAATTTAAATCTTTCTTTTTATACTCTTCATACCTTTCGGGGTCTTTCTTTAATTTTGCCCGGTATCTTCTCATTTTTTCAGCTGGCGTAAGTGGTATCTTTAAAGTGAAAAAAAGAAAGTATCTTAATTCAGTATACAAATACGACGTGAATTACTGACTATTGAGCCTACATCCTAGTAATAATAATGTAACCTCCCAAAATGGCAGGTACATTATGATAATATTACCATAGGTACAACAGTATGTTTAAAAATTATTCACAATAATCACATTCATCTTCACAATAATGATCATATCACGGCCATACTGATTCATGCAATAATATAAAATCATTTTTGGTTAGGAAATGATCAATGTTCGCAAGGACAACCATTTTTGTTTAGTAGGTACTACACAAAAATGGTGAGAATAAAAAAATGGCTAATATTTCTTTTACAGGTAAAAGAAATATTAGGTAGGTACTCATGTAACATTATCAACCAATTTGTAGTAATATTATAAAAATGCATAAATACTATTTTACTAGTACTTGTGTCATTTGAGTACGTTATGAAAATTTATACCTAATAATTTCTCAATATTAGAATTCTTAATCAGAGACACAAAGTAAATTGTCATAATAAATCGACATGAATATAATGTACATACCATCTTCCTAAGAATTCCATTCCGAAACTTTTTAGTTCCAATTCTACGTTACCTGCGTTTTGGTTACGGAACGGAAGTATCGGAAGTCTACCTTTGCACATTTTTGTTTCATTTATCTTTAACCAACACATCCGATCAACAAGTTTGGTATCAAATTCGGTTCACTGAAAGTTAATAAAGATATCAAAATAATTAGCAAGAAATAAACTTGTAAACTTACTTTGAAATTGGTTGCGGTTGTAGAATATCAAAAACGGATCGTTACTGAGGTGCGTAGTTCGTCGTCCGCTAGTCGCCGTCAAAATGGACGAATCGTTGTGGGAATCCAATAGCAGCTTTACAAATGTTGCCAATCGACAAAACATATGCATAAACGGTAGTTTTCTTTGCGATCTTTCCTAAAAAATGTGGTTTCGGAAGGGAATTTTCCACTTTAGCTAATTTATGTCCTCATATAGATATAATTATCTAAATATTGTGTGTAATGTTACACTGTTTCTGCAATTATAAAACAAATCGTAAATAACTATACTTTCCGAAAAATCAATCACATTAGTATAAATAAGTCAACAAAATATATAAAAGTTATGTTATTTTAATGAAATTGGTAGTAGGACAGCGCTAAAATAGACATCTTCTATAAGAATTTTTGAAAATTAAGGTAATATGAATGTTTTTTTAAGTAGCAACAATATATAATATTGTTAAAAACTGACCACAGATCCTTATTTTTAGTGTAGTTTTTCTTGAACGTGGATATTATTTGATAAATATTTAACAAAAGTAGTGGGACACGCCGAAAACACGAATGTACACTTTTTGTGAAAACGACCCGTTTACCTAATGGTGCTCCCACATTGCCGTTAGAAAATGTTTAGTAATGTTAGTAAACATTTTATAACAAAACATTTATATTATCATCATCATTTTATATTTTTGTTTTGGTGTTATAAAATGTTTACAAACATTTTATAACGGCAATGTGGGAGCACCATATTGGACGACCCGTTTACCTAGTGAAGTTGAATTTAATTATAGGTAGGTACAGGCCGATTCAAACTATATGATGGCTTTGAAGTGCGCTCCTAGTACCTCACCCTTCACCCCCACTGATACGTGAACGTGTTGTAGCCGACATAAATTTGGATTCGGGCTGTACTGCACCCTAATTGCGTAACACACGATTAATCGGAATCGGTTTTATTTTGACAGTTCAACAACATTCATATTTACGTGTTGAGCAGACAAATTTTTCGAACTTAAGAAGCAATGGATTTGCTTCAAAATTATTCAGATTCCGATTGATTGTGTGTTACGCAATTGGGGTGCTGTACCCTTGTAAGATAAGTTGTAGGAATAATGTTTTATATTTTGTGATAAATAAATCGTTTATTTATATATTATATTTGGTTTGTATAACTTTGTTCCCCCTGACCTTGAAGAAGTAGTTACAAAGTACTAGTTAAACGATTACTAACAAATGGGTATTTTAGTAGAGGCCTATATCTGTGTTTTGTATGGGTGCACCTACACTGCGCGGTAAATGCTTAACACACTCATCATCATCATCACCTGCCTAGCGTTTTCTCAACTATGTTGGGGTCAGCTTCCAGTCTAACCAGATGCAAGCTGAATACCAGTATTTTATGTGGAGCGACTGCCTATCTGACCTCCACAACCCAGTTACTGGGTAATACGAAACCCTGGTAAGACTGCTTGTCAGACTTTCGGGCTTCTGACGACCCGTAACGACTGTCAAAGATCCACGGATGACAGCCGGGACCATCGGCTTAACGTGATTTAAGGCACGGAGCGGTCTCGGTATGTAATAAGATAGTCACCCATCCACAGATCAACCGCGGCAAGCGTAGCTTAATCTGATTGATCCATCTGTGCGGCTGTTATTATTTAGCCATCGGCCCCTCATTTATTTATGCAAATAAAAATCCATAATGTTAAATTAACCGTTTACTTAACATAATACATATATCACTGTATCTACATATAATTGTCTAAGCTTGGCCTTCTGCTTATTCCTTGTTCCTGTAGTTCTTGATGTTGAAAAGGACCCAGGCGGGGACCACAGACCAGCCAACCACCATGGCGGTGATGAGGACGGCCATCTCCTGGAAAAGTAGAGGAATATTATGTTAAAGATGTGAATCACTGTACAGGGATAATTTATTTAAGAACTGAAATATCTTAATTTTTAATAAATACATCCAGTTCATAATATGCCCAATGGTCTGGTAATGAAGTGCATCCTTAATTAAGGCAAGGCATTGACAATGTGCCGCTCATGTATTTGAGTATGGTGCTCATACACTACATACCAACTAACCATCCTATAAAATCAGTAACGTGGGTAGCCAACCAGCACTGGGCCTGAGTGGTGGATTACGGCCCACTCCCTCTCACCAAGAGGAGGCCTGTCTCAGCAGTGGGAACAATATAAACTGGAGGTCTACTACGAAGTGACACATTTGAATGATCAGATCGGACCAACACATGGGCGAACCGAATATTATTGAAAAATGCGAAAAAAGTTCGGATCACCTCGGTTGGGTCGGGACCATATATTGACATATTTGAAAGAGTGTAGGATCGGGACCAACCGAACTAAATAGTAACTTCTACTTTCATTGATGCAATAATTAATCTGTAGCAAAAACACAGCCAGGTCTAGCGGTAGCAGGTGCTATTGCTGAGCATGTGATTGTGGGTTTGATTCCCCGGTCGGGCAGTGTTATTGGGTTTTTGCATCTGGAATTTCTCAGTAGCAGCTCTAGTCTGGATTTCTGCCCAATTAGGCTTGCAGCCAATTAATCGGGACTTATAATTGGTGAAATGTGGGTGTGTTATAGGTACACCTCTGCCGAACCCTTCAGAGAAACAAGGTGTGATGTTATGTTATCTGTATTGTAAGAATTACCACAATTCTATGGTTATGCTGCTGTTTAATTGCATTAAATAAGTTTTCAAGATGACAGCTGCATAGGCTTACCCTAAATAATCTCTCAGGGGGTACAACATAGAAAAACTATGTCTTGATACAGTTGGATCTTGAATGGTTGATAATAAAAATTGCTTACTTTTATTCCTACTATAAACGGCCCTGATTAATTCCAACGTTTGTTTATCTCTCACTCTCTCTCTCAGTTGAGTTAACCTATTACGAATTGATAACATATTATTCTTTTTAGGTTGGAATACTAAGTTAGCAAACAAACCCTATTTTGTCAAATAAAAAAAACTAAAATTAAATTAAGTAAACTGACTTGATGAATAGTCAACCTACGCACTAAATATACCAGTGATTACGGTAAATTTGTCATTTAGCCATTTTATTTGACATGGTACTTAGGACTTCAGATTCATAGATAACCTATCATTTTCCCTATAGAATTACGTAATTTGAAAATCATTTTTTTACATTCTGGAAGGATAAAATTATGCGTAGATAACACGGGATACTCTTTTAGAACGCTGTGTCGCGGTGTATTAGGATGAAATATGAGGATAATCATTGAAAAAAATACCAAAATATACTTACGCCTCCAGTGATCTTGTTCCTAGCGGGAGTAGCAATTACGCTCATGTTCCTCTGCTGGGCTACATTCTTGAGGATCTGAGCATTAGCTCTGAAAAGGCTCCTGGCGGCGAACATTTTGATTTTACTGATAATATTAACTTCGAAAAATGACACCAAAAATATTCACGACAGAACGCGAAAAACAGTGTGAAAATCAATCGCAGTATAGGGATGTAGAAATGTCAACGTCTATCAATTTAGTCGATTACCATTTTTGTTTATAATCGACTGATATGCTATTTGGTTGTATGTTGGCTATTGGTTTAGTTTGAACGATGAAAGAAAAGTGACAAAACAACATAGAAAGGATTAGAAACTTATAAATTCACTTGTTTCTATGAAGTCTTAAATTTTATTTCATTTTTTTTTTGGGATTTTGAATATTTTTGGAATGGCACTAGTTTAATGTTGCCAAATGTAAAATCTACTCTAAAATATTGCAATATTACACCAAAATGGTAGTTTTAGTAGAAATATTTTTATGAATCTCTCGCTGAGATATTAGTGGATGTCTTTCTGATTTTTAAATTATTATGAAATTTAAATTGAAGAATATGGGAACCTCAAATGCGGGACTGAATAATAAGTTAAACTTAGGGTTGCTATCTAACTTAAAAAAAAACAGCAAAAATACATTTAATTAGACATTTATTATAAACTTACATAATATAAACTTAAAAGTAACTTAAACATACGACTTCTTGTAGAACCAAAATGACATTCTATTGAAAATTAATTATTTTAAAGCAGTTTTTTTTGGAATCATTGAGAAATTAACTACTGCGTCACTTCCATCAGTTGCGGGGCGTCTGGAACAATAATCATAATAATCATTAGAATCAGTAATACAACTTGTTCAGTTAGCATAATCCTAAAATGTCAAGATTTAATGAAATAGTCATTCAGTAGGATTACTTGATCTTAGAGAGTTGTGTTGATGACTTTAATGATTATAATTCTGTAATTACATATTTGTTACGGCCGCGAATCATATTTTAATCAACGTACAACTTAGTACTGACCAGCAAATTTCAAAAAACGTAAGAAAATTTGAATTTCGCGGGCTACCTTGGAGCATCCACCTTATTACAATGTCGCCTGAAGGGTAATTATGTAACACACTAAGGCCTTATCAGAAGCAATTGCTTTCATTTTGACAGTTCAACAACATTCATTGCGTTATTTACGTTGCTGAGCAGACAATTTTTTCGAACATATGAAGCAATGGATTAGATTCCTTCATAACGATTAAAATTGTGATTGATCGTGTGTTACGCAATAGGGTGCTGGGATAATTCTATACACCTCATGTACAGACGCCAGCAGGTCAAGCTACCCGAAACTGTCTTTTCCCAATCAACTTTGAACCTTTATAATTTAGCGATAAAGATGAAAATCTATTAAAGAAATTTGACAGATTGTAGTAGCTTGATGTGCTGGCGTCTGTACCTATCCATTTGGGGAATAAATGCGTGCGGTTATGTTATGAGCAAACCTAGGATAAAATGGCTAACTATGACTAATTTGTTTATTTGTCATTTGTTTTATTTCACTAACGAGCGAGCGTCAATAATTTCATTTAAAAACCTTATGTCAATGATATAAAAGAGGGGCTTGTGGCTAAGTAATAACAGCCGCACGGGTCAATCGATCAGGTTAAGCTGCGCTTGCCGCGGTTGGTCCGTGGATGGGTGACCATCTTTACATACCAAGACCTCTCCGTGCCTCGGAAAGCACGTTGAGCCGTTGGTCCCGGCTGTCATTCGTGGATCTTTGACAGTCGTTACGGGTCGTCAGAAGCCCGAAAAACTAACAACCAGTTTAGGGGGTATCGTATTACCCAGTAATTGGGTTGTGGAGGTCAGATAGGCAGTCGCTCCATGTAAAATACTGGTAGTCCGCTTCATCCGGTTAGACTGGAAGCCGACCCCAACATAGTTGGGAAAAGGCTGGGCAGATGATGATGACGTCAATGATATAAAAGTCATATAAAACACATTAATGTCTATGGCATAGAATCATAGATGGTGGGAGACATATTTTTTAATTTTTCTCACTTTTCTTAAATTAAGATTTAATTATCACTATATTTGATAACTGGCAAAAATGGTGGGAGTCCATATTTTTTAATTTTTCTCACTTTTCTTATCTTAAGATTTAATTATCACTATATTTGATAACTCACCTCCTGAACCGTCATTGAACATGAACTCATCTTGATACTCCTTCAGGAACTGTTCCGAACGATGCTCATCAAGGAATAGAGAGTAAACCTTCTTTACATCTTCCATGCTGACCTGGGAAGAAAATTATAAAGTTAGATATCGGTTGCGTTAATATAGGGTCGCAGGAGTGGCAAAATGCCACGGGCCCCAGCCTGACGGGGCCCCCGGCCCGAGAGGGTCATGAGCCCAGGAGGATCCTAACATCCCTAAGTATAGAAATGCAAACGTTTTTCAACCAATAGACCAAGGAAGCGGTCAGGTATTCAGTTTTGTAGGGAAATTACGTTATCTACATGGACGAAATCGCGGGCGAAGTGCCCGTCAAAAAAAAAACGTTGGTTGAGCTTCTTTACATTGTGGGAGGGCCCTACCAATCCCATGAATTTGCCACGGGTCACAAAGGGTATAGTTACCACTGTAGATGTTGTACACTCGGGATGGGAAAAATATGCCGATGGTTTTTGACTAGCTGTGCCGATGATGAACTTTATCTGATTTTTAACCCCCGACGTAAAAACGACGGAGTGTTATAAGTTTGACGTGTCTGTGTGTGTGTGTGTGTGTATGTCTGTCTGTGGCACCGTAGCTCCCGAACGGATGAACCGATTTTGATTTTATTTTTTTGTTTGCACTATGATAAATTTCAAATCCAATATGGCCGCCACAAAATGGCGAATTACAATTTTTTGTAAAACCTAGTCGGATAGCATAACTAGAATTTGAAATAAAATAAAACCCGTTAATAAGTACTGGTTGTAGTGTTTGTATACTTGTCTCGGGAGCACGGGCAGTGGGGAAACACCGAAACAGTCATGTGCGAGCCGTTGGCGAGAGCGGACGTGTTGACCCTGGCTGCTGGTGACGTACCGAGCCAATGTGTTAGAACGAAATCTACACTGGTCATTCTAAGGAAATCTATTTCTGTGTTTAGAACACTGACCTATAATAAGAATAGAATATAATGCATTTATTTGTCAGAAAATTGTTACAAAGTTGTTAGATTATGTTATTGTAGTAGTATTGTATTGTTTTTGTAGATCATAATAATATGCTGCCGTTGCCGGCGTGCAATAAACAAGTACGCTGGACTGAATGTACAGACGCGAGCACACCAAGCTACTACTATTTCTTTACTAGCTGCGCCCCGCGGTTTCACCCGCATAAGTTTCGATCCCGTGGGAATGTCGGGATAAAAAGTATCCTATATGTTAATCCTGGTTATAAACTATCTGTGTGCTAAATTTCGTCAAAATCTGTTCAGTAGTTTTTGCGTGAAAGAGTAACAAACATCCATACATCCATACATACAAACTTTCGCATTTATAATATTAGTAGGATAGATTTTCAACTTTATCGCTAAAGCATTAGATTCAAGGTTGATTGGGAAAATTTGACAGTTTCGGGCAGCTTGACTGAGCTGTCATCATCATTTGCCGAGCCTTTTCCCAACTATGTTGGGGTCGGCTTCCAGTCTAACCGGATGCAGCTGAATACCAATATTTTACATGAAGCGACTGCCTATCTGACCTCCACATCCCAGTTAATGGGTAATACGATACCCCTTGGTAAGACTGGTTGTCAGACTTTCGGGCTACTGACGACCCGTAACGACTGTCAAAGATCCACGAATGACAGCCGGGACCAACGGCTTAACGTGCTTGACTGAGCTGTCATTCCAACTAAATGCTAGGGATTGACATTATTGGCAGCTCACTCTAAGCTCACTTCACCTAACTTTTCACGGTGAGATTTTTACTGAATCGATCGGCTGGTGGCGCCTGTACTACATGCAATGACAGTTGTTTTTTGTGCCGATTCAAAGCCCAAAAACATTAGTTCCACGGACGCTCACGTTGCTATCAGCGCCAAAATGGCGAAAATCAAATGCCTTCATTTTGTCATCTATAGTATGAAGTCCAGCGTACTTGTATAATACTGTTCAGTGGTTTATATTAAACTAGCTTCTGCCCGCGGCTTCGCCCGCGTGGATGTCGGAAGTTATCCCACGGGAACGTGCTACCAGGATAAAAGTATGTGCTCCCCAGGATGCCATTTATCTCTTTACCAAATCAGAAGTTCAGTGGTTTAGGCGTGAAAATGTAACATACAGTTTCAAGGATAAAAGTATGTGCTCCCCAGGATGCCATCTATCTCTTTGCCAAATCAGAAGTTCAGTGGTTTAGGCGTGAAAATGTAACATACAGTTTCAAGTTCAAATCCTCCGCTAAAAACCGAATTACCCCTTTTTGCCCCGCCAGGGGTCAATTTTCGACAACTTTACATACTTATTATTAATTATTTCCTGTCGAAAGTAGCAATACTGAGTTTCGAGTTAATCGGACCGCGCATTCAATTTCTTCCACACAAACTTCAACACCCCTATATCCCCTTTTGAGGGGTAGTTTGAAAAACTTATAATGATAAACTTTATTGCTTACTTAGGCGAGTATTCATGCCAATTTTCAAGATTATTAACCTAACGAATAAGATTTTTCATTTAAATTGTATCCCCGCTTTTCACCCCCACAGGGGTGGAATTTTGAAAAATCATTAGGGATGTGTTCATAACTTGACTCAAAGATTATTTATACCAATTTTCGAGTTAATCAAGCCACGCTGTAAAATCTTCCCCTGTAAAATTGACTACCCCTTTTCAGGCCGTCAGGGGTGATACTGAGTTTCGATTAAATCGGACCGCGCGCTAAAATTCTTCCATACAAACTTTGAAACCCCCCAATCCCCTTTTAGGGGGTAGTTTATAAAAACAAAAAATGCCCAACTTCATAATTTACTTAGATAAGTATTCGTGCCAAGTTTCAAGTTTATTAACTCAAGGAATAAGATTTTTCATACAAACAAAATCCCCCCATTTCACCCTCTTAGGGGTGGAATTTCGAAAAACCCTTTCTTAGTGGATACCTACTCTTCACGAAGAATACACCCTCCAAATTTCATGTCTCTAGGACCAGCGGTTTAGGCTGTGCGTTGATGTCTCAGTCAGTCAGTCAGTCAGTCAGGACTTTGAATTTTATATATATAGATTGTATACTGGATACTTTTTACAAGCATTTTATTAATTTAAGGCGCTTATTTTTAGAT
Source organism: Apamea crenata (assembly GCA_949629185.1). Classification (NCBI taxonomy): domain Eukaryota; kingdom Metazoa; phylum Arthropoda; class Insecta; order Lepidoptera; family Noctuidae; genus Apamea; species Apamea crenata. The sequence goes on along the minus strand of OX451382.1, from coordinate 6,017,283 downwards.
CTAGGTTTACGCCATCGAGCCGTTTTTTAATTTCTAACTTTATTTTAACTGTATCTTGTTTTTAGAACTTTACCTCAGTCGGAATAAAGTTATAATAAATACAAAAATTGGCTGAAAGGTCAAGTTTGGACCAAGGCTACGGCCTGTCTGTTCTTTTTTTTTAATAATAAAACGTCAACTTTGCCCACACTTGGAATTTCTCCTGTATCGTGGGTGCGTTTACAAACATTTAAACTCACATACACAAACAGCCAGACCCGGAACAACTACTTGTAGGTCATACAAGTATTTGTTCCGTGCGGGAATCGAACCCGCGACACGCAGCGCAGCAGTCAATCGCTTAACCACTGCGCCAACCGTGCCATCAAACGTCGTGTGTTTTTCAGTCAGGCACCCTAATCGCCAATTTAAATTTTAACAGAATAAGTGTAAATATAGTCTCTATCTTTACAGATAGAGACAAAAAAAAAAGAAGAAAAAAAAAAAAAAAAAAAAAAAGAATAGATTAGAAAATCAAAATTTTGGTGCTATAAAAATAAATCTGTCTAGCCGTTTCCCAACTAATTAAATTGTCGGGGTCACGAGGGTGAGAGGGTGACTAGATAATACAATACATACCTCAGTAGCCTTCCTACGCTTAGCCACAAGCGAAGCAGTAGTAATAAGTTGTATGGCGTAACGCAGAGATGTCTCGGTCGCCACTCGCGTCAGCACCGTCAGCGCATCGCCTGACATTTGACAATCTTCCTCTTCGCATCTGTTGGAGAAAGAAAAATAATATTATTATCAGAAATAAAAATATTTTATTTCATATAAAACAACATGGGCACTTATGAAACGTCAGAAGCTAGGTGCACGGTTCCAATTGGTCGTTTCCTATGGAGAAGAGCCGGCAAGCAACTCCGCGGTTACTCTTTAAAAAAAAAACGGGTTGCACTCCGGGAGTGCCGGCAGAAGTGAAAACTTGAATATTAACGTTGTGCATTTTTGATATTTTGGAATGCAGTCTACTCTCCCTCCGTCTTACGAATTTTCGATCAGGTCACGTGTCCTAACGCGAGCTCCGTCTTACGAATTTTCGATCAGGTCACGTGTCCTGACGGGAGTTTAACATTTTTTACCCATCACAAAAAAAGTGCACAACGCCGCTAAAGATGTTTTCACTTCAATAATTGGTTTTTACAATGTTTTCAAAGTACAGTAGGTATGGGAGGACAGCGTGGGCCTGTCAACAAGTACCAGGTACTTGATAAAATAAAAAATGATCTAAAGTCTACAAGGCCTACAAAGTCCTCACATTTACAAAATATAAAGAATCTATCAGAAGGATAATTAAAATATAAAAACCTATTAAAACCAAGTGATATTGTTACCATTACAACCACTAATAAAGAGTTGAAATTGTCTGTATATAATGTCAAGTAATATGTCCAAGTGGTTTGGAAAAATTAAATATCATAATTCGAGAGCAGTTACGTAGCATTTAGTTTTAGTTAGTAACATTAACGTAGTTATGTCGTTAATGAGGTGTCAGGGAACCCAAAATTTTAAATGAAAAACTCTTTACTTTAAAACTAACCTTATATTAAGAATCTCCCTCAGCTCCTGGTGTGAATACGGCGAGGTGGGCACTATGATCATTCTGTCTAACAGGTCCAGCGGTATCCCGTGCGGCGACCTGTAGTTGGTGCCCCTGATCCGGGTGATACCACGGTTGGTAGCCATGATGACGACGGGCGCTGTCTCTGATTCGAGGGCTCGGTTGAGGTATGAGAAGCATTCAATGTCGAGCATGTGAGCCTGGATAAGAGAGAAGTTATAGTTTATTTGTAAGTTCTGCTGATGAATAAAAAAAAAACAATTTGTTTACACCGAAAGCGTCAGGGTAGGCGGCAAAATTCAATTTTTTTTGAGATTTTTGCCATCTGCAGGTTAGTGTCAGAGAGCTTACTTACAGAGGCTGTATTCGTAAAAGAGCATTCAAATTTTTTTATAGCATGCGACTTGCATTCGAAATATAATAGGGGGGTTGTGGTGGATGATGTCGTGGTGTTATCATCATCTGCAGAGCCTTTTCCCAACTATGTTGGGGTCGGCTTCCAGTCTAACCGGATGCAGCTGAATACCAGTATTTTACACGGAGCGACTACCTAACTGACCTCCACAACCCAGTTACTGGGTAATACGATGCCCCTTGGTAAGACTGGTTGTCAGACTCGGTCTTCTGACGACACGTAACGACTGTCAAATATCCACGAATGACAGCCGGGGCCAACCGCTTAGTGTGCTTTCTGAGCCACGGAGGGATCTCGGTATGTAAAGATGGTCACCCATCCACAGACCAACCGCGGCAAGCGTAGCTTAACCTGATCGATCGACCAGCACCCTAATTGCGTAACACACGATCAATCGGAATCGGTTTCATTTTGACAGTTTAACAACATTCATTGCGTTATTTACGTTGTTTAGCAGACACATGATTCATTTTTTGAACATATGAAGCAATGGATTAGCAATATCCTTCAAAATGATTGAGATTGATTGTGTGTTACGCAATTAGGGTGCTGTGCAGCTGTTTTATTTAGCAACCGGCCCCTCTTAACTAAGTATTTCGGTTCTTAATTAAGTATTAATTAAGAAAAACTTACCTCATCAATGAACAGTACTCCGGGAATCATCTCTGCTTTTCCCTCTTCACGCCATTCAGCTACCTTGCTGTTGATCTGTTCGCGGATCTCAGACTTTATCTCACCAGTGTCACCTTTGAACAAAGATTAGATGATTTACTGCCATGTAATCATTTAAAACACAATGCTTGTGTTCCCCGAAGGGCTAGAGATAAAAATAAAAAAATCCTAGAATTTATTTCAATTTTACTATAGAGGTATGAGGAACAGGGTGTAAAGAGCACTCATCCTCCATAGAAAAGGGAGGATCCTCCAACCAGATGGGTGTTGTGTCTGGTGGGCAACTGCCCCATGAATCTTGTCGGGCTGTTGTATATATGCTAGCTGCGCGGCAAACTCTGCTTGCGAGATGCAGGATTTTGTGTGATGTCAGTATGATGCGTACTCGCATGTGGCGTTGTAGATACTGCTTCATTACCATTTACAAGTGGATTTTTTGGATTGTCAGTAGTTTTTTTTTGTAAGAAAGTTTTATATATACATCTTATCATATTTAAGTATTCTGGGTATCAAACTAACAGACCAGAGAGGCAATTCTCGTAATTTTAAGAACGTTCACAGTCTGATCTAAGTCTCAATCTGTCAAAAAATACTTCTAATTTCCCTACATTTTGACAAGTTTTTGACATTTGTTTGTCGCCGAGATGAGACTGCGACTAGATTTTGAACGTCTTAAATTACGAGAGTTGGCTTTCGGGTTAGGAATCCGATCCATCACAAAGATAGCTGATGTCACTCGGAACGCTGCTACGCTAAAATGGAATTGTGCTGGACACATCTGCCGCATGTCAGACGATCAATGGGCCAAACATACGACCCAATGGGTCCCTCTTAATGGCAAGCGACATTGCGGTAGGACCAGACGGAGATGGCGGGATGAGCTGGACTCCTTCAACAATAACTTTGAGCTATGGGACATCACAGCCTGCATGTTTACCACTCATAATAAACCAATTCTACACAACTTACCAGAAAACAGTGCCAGAAAGCCGTGTGTCCTGGAGTTAATAACGTCAATCTCATGCAGTGTCACAGTGTGGACCACTTCCTTACGCTTCTGGAGTTCACCCTCTGGGCACTGCACGAAGCGAGCTTGTTGGCCTGAGGACAAAATAATATTAAAATGAGTGCGATGGCAACAGCTGAGTACAGTTAAATCGGACTCTGGAAACCGGACTACGACTTGCAATATTTAATATATTATGCCTGGAGGCTTTTATTGAGGTAGTAAGTTTTTATTTACATTTTAAATTTTTTAATTATTTTTTAGCATGAGTACGTATAATTTTTATTATATTTGTTGGTATATTGGCGTGGCTAGCTGACATATGGCAAATAATTTTATTTTATTTTCTGTGTCTTGTAATGTTAATTACTTTACATAGGTACCTAGTATTGTATACAATCAAATATTTTCTAACTGAACAGACAGCTGCGCTGCTGGGGAGTTTGTTGCGCCACTTCTTCTTCCAAGCGAAAGCACTAGGAAGTGGTGACGGGCGGGCGTTTTTGGGGGACTGTCTTTTGTAATTTTGACGTTCGAAAAGTGCTGATTCTCAGCCTAATTTAAATAAATGACTTTTGATTTTGTAAATTAAAGATATTATCAAAGGGGATTGCAGCAAGTTTATCGATCAGGTTAAGCTACGCTTGCCGCGGTTGGTTTACATACCGAGACCCCTCCGTGCCTCGGAAAGCACGTTAAGCCGTTGGTCCCGGCTGTCATTCGTGGATCTTTGACAGTCGTTACGGGTCGTCAGTAGCCCGAAATTCTGACAACCAGTCTTACCAAGGGGTATCGTGTTACCTAACTGGGCTGTGGGGGCCAGGTCAGGTAGCTCCATGTAAAATACTGGTACTCAGCTGCATCCGGTTAGACAGGAAGCCGACCCCAACATAGTTGGAAAAAGGCTGGACAGACGATGATTAAATGACTTACCAGTGGCATCATAGTCCCTGGCTCTGGCGAAACTTCTTCCTAACTTGTTGATCTTGCCAGTTGCCTTATCAATTGTTATCACGTCACCTGCTTGCACCTGTTGAGTAATAATAAGGTTTCCTTCATAATAGCGCCGATTCCCTTGTTCACAAACTAAACTAAATGTAAGTTCTGTGTATTTTTTTCTTTCTAGTTCGTTAAGAAAAGGACAGAAGATGAATATTAGTTTAGTCCTGTCAAATTAAGAAACTCCATAGACAAATTAGACGTTATTAAAAACATGGCTACTAAAAATACGTCAATTTACGTCAGGCGCCGACTAATTTGACAGGACTAAACTAATATCTATCTTCTGTTCTTTTCTTAATGAAATAGAGAGTGTTTGGTAAGACCGGAATTATCACTAACTTCGCCAAACATACAAAATGTATTATTTTCTTACCCTACAATATCCAAATATACCAGTAACTAGTTTCTAGTCGAGTTCGGCAAGACCGGAATTCTCACCAACTTCGCCAAACATACCAAACTTAATATTTTCTTACTCTACAATGTCCAACTATACCAGTAACTAGATTTCAGTCGAGTTTGACAAGACTGGAATTCTTACCAACTTCGCCAAACATATCAAACTTCACATTTTATTACTCTACAATGCCCCAGTATATTACCTAATGTAGTAATAACATTCTAATTATTTTTGGCAAGACTGGAATTCTTACCAACTTCGCCAAACATACCAAACTTCGTGTATTCTTACTCAAAAATTCCCTTTTACCTTTTCCTTGAGCAGTGAGTCAATCATCTTAGCTCCCATATCATAGTTAGTCTCCATGTCAGTAGTCTTGAGAGTCAGACGGCCCACCCGCGCCCCTCCGCCTCCCGCTGCCCTTTCGACAACCACTTCTACAACTTCTCCTTCAATTATCTCTGATTCTTCCCTGGAAATGAGAGTAATGGTTAGTGTTTTTTTTAACCGACTTCAAAAAAAGGAGGAGTTTCTCGATTCAGTTTTTTTTTAATGTTTGTTACCACAGACCTCCGTTATTTATAAGTTGCAAAATTCTTTTTTTTTTTTATTCTAAAAATTGATATTTGGTTGACTGTACTCAAAGGGTTGTTGATGGAAGAACCTATATATAAATAAAAACAGCGGTCAAGTGCGAGTCGGACTCGTACACGAACGGTTCCGTACCATTATGGGGTACCTGGGTTGATTTGGTATTTTTTAATTTTTTAAATATTCGTAAGTGTGAGTTAGGTTTTTATCGATTTACATCTCTGGTTTATATGGAAACAAAAATAGACAAAAAAAAAATTTGAGTCCAAAATCATTCAAATGGGCAGACTCTTATTAGCGTCATTATGCTGTGACACAGGCCTCCTCTCTGTGAGAGGGAGTGGGCCGTATTCCACGCGGGCCCAGGGCAGGTTGGTAGATGTCACATGTCTTCGAATTTTTGGTTCTAGGACAGTTTCCTCACGATGTTTTCCTTCACCGTTTCGAGAGCAGTGGTGATGAAATGATTTGCACTGAGTAAAGCGCCTGTCTGGGTTCGAACCTACGACCTACAACTCGTAAATCGCGGCTGTTATCACTAGGCCACCACTCTCTCATAATTGAATAGAACTTACTTGATCCTGATGCCAATAGACTTCCGAATAGCTTGTGAAAGAGCTTCCGTCTTGCTCATCTCCAAGGAGAATATTTCAGAACCTGAAAAAAGTAGTAAGTACACATAAATACAGAGTGGCGATTAGGATGGCCACCCCGACTAGGGGGGGGGGGGGGGTTGTCGCGGTGGTGGGGACCAGACGGGTGTTGTGTCTGGCGGAACAATTGCCCAACGATTGATATTGGGAAATTGTATCTATGCTAATTGCACGGTAAACTCTGCTTGCGAGATGCAGGATTTGCGTGACGTCAGTATGACGCGTTGTTCGCATGAGGCGTTGTAGATACCGCTACAGGTTATCACATTAAATAATACAGCGGTCGTTACAAGTTGTTAAAAGTCTGTTAAAATTTAAATTTTACTAAAAATAGAAAAACAAAACAAATAAAATAAATAGCGTAAAAATTGTCATGAAATAAACCATCCTTGATAATAAGTCACTTGACACAAGTGAGGTGTCAAGAATTCAACACAAAAATTTTATGTTATTGTTACTAAGTAAACACAAATTAAGTTTAATTTAGTTGTTAGGTAAATACTGAAAAAAAAAAGGTCCCATGACTAATATGTTAATTGTAATTAATTCTTTTAATTGTGTATGTTTAATATACGTTATGTAGAATATGTGGTTTCAATTCATGTGATAACCTAATCGCCACACTGTATATCAGATATTACACTTTCGTCATTTTATAGGTAGTTCATTGACCACTTTCCTGAAAAAAATGTGGGAGAGTCAATCAAAAAAATCTTTGAAGGCGGTTTAGACTGCTTCATCGGAATAGATTTTTGTTCCTTGTAAGAAATTGTCCAAATTCTGGAAAGTGTGGTAATCTGTTGGAGCAAGGTCCGGGGGAATGATGGGTACGATGTTTCATTGCGTTTTAATCACATCACTAGTAGAAATAGTGTGGTATCATAAAAAAAAAATGTTTATTTCAATTACAAAGGGCATTTCGATACAATGCATGTGAGGAGATCACTTTTTAAGCAAGGAATTGTTTGTGTTAGGAAGTCTCCTAATTAATAATTAATGTTATGTTTACATTGCCTAAGATAATGAAAAGTGGAAGCACAGGACTCTGTGCTTCCGCTTTTCATTATCTTAGGCAATGTAAACATGCAAAATTTATAATTAAATAAAATACAAGTAAAAATTATACAAACAGCACTGTAAATGAATGAGCATTTTTATGCATAGAAAAGGGCCAAATCGCATGTATAAGTGTGATATGTGTGTGTATGGGTGAGAATGTGAAGAGTGAGGTTGAAAACGATAATAAGAAATGTCATTTTACTGCAGCTAATTAAAAGTCTCACCATAGAACATTTATGGATGAATTGTCACTTACCGGCCATGCTTGTGAAAGGAGTATCAGGTCCCAAGGCCTGTGCGAGCCCCATGGCGATGGCAGTCTTGCCTGTTCCCGGCTGTCCTGCTAGTAACACCGCTCGACCTGCTATTTTACCTGATAAGATATAAGGACATGATAAATAATAATATGGACTATAGAGGTGACAGCTCAAGCTATCAGGTTAAGCTACGCTTGCCGCGGTTGGCTCGTGGATGGGTGATTATCTTTATATACCAAGACCCCTCCATGGCTCGGAAAGCTCGGAAACCACGTTAAGCCCTTGTCCCGGCTGTCATTCGTGGATCTTTGACAGTTGTTACGGGTCATCAGAAACCTGAGTCTAACAACCAATCTTGCCGCGCGGCTGATGATTACTTAGCCACAAGTTCCATAGCATAAGCATAATCAGCCTAAAACAGGTCAGGCCGTGGTCTAATATTAGGCAATCAGCAATCTTGTAACATGACCAGTGTGCATCACCACCCAATAAAGCTATCGGAATATGGGTTTAGACATCTGCCAATCAGCCAGTGCCAGACGGCACGGTTGGTGCAGTGGTTAAGCAATTGACTGATGCGCTGCGTGTCGCGGGTTCGATTCCCGCACGGAACAAATATTTGTATGACCTACATGTATTTGTTCCGAGTCTGGGTGTTTTTCTATCTATAATATGTATGTATTTACAAAAAAAAAAAAAAAAATGTATTTAAGTAGTTTATCAGCCATCTTGTTACCATAACACAAGCATTAGGTTGCTTAGCTTGGGACAAATGGTGCTGTGTGAAATGTCCAGGGATATTATTATTATTAATCCCATTAGGAAATACAGATATCATATGTTTAGTGTACAATGTATTTAAGAACACTATTCTCTCCTTCATATGGCGCATATTTAATTCATATCACACCCAGCATTAGAAAGACTTCTTCAAGAACATTTCACATGCAAAACATTGCTAAACAAGCAAGCTAACGTTACCATAGCAACAGAGTTTATTCAATACAAACCTTCTCGAATCATCTGTAAGACTACTCCGGCGGCCTTTCTGGCCATCTTCTGTCCCACCATACCCTGAGAAACGGCCCTTGGTTCGAGGGAGTCATCGAGACCTAATCCTCTAATATGTGAATGAGCCCCAATACGCTCGATGCGTGTAATTGAACGCACCTCTTGCACTTGTGCTGCTGCTATCGACTAGAAATTAAAAGTATAAATTAAAAAGTTGAAATCGATATTTGAAATTAGAAAAAAACATGATTATTATGTTTTAAAAGTGAGGTTATGTTTGAGTTTACCGGCACGATAGCATGTTTTGCATTTTAGATAGTTTTAAGTTATCTGAGTAGTACTTACAGCCATTTTCGGAGGTTGTCGTTGTGGTTACTCACTAAAGTTATTAAGAAATGTGTTAAAAGATAGAGTGCGTTTTCCGTCGCTAACCCAAACAAGAACGCTCCACAGAAAACTGACACTGACTGACAGTGACAGCAACAGAATGAAAATGACAATTAAAAAATCTGACAACGAGACTTTCGTTTGGAAATGGTTGCTACAATAAAAATGCATACAAACGGTGTTATAAATATACTATGTCGATTTTTATTTTTATTTGGCCTTGATTATTTATGTAGCAGCTCAATGCTAATTAGGTATTTTGGGAAAAATATATAGGTGTAAAAACATTTACTAATAATATAACTTTTTAATTCGGACCAATAGGTATTCATATTTTTGTTACTTACAAGACAAAACTTAAGACACTAATGTGTTAGTAAAAGATTATTATTATTACATTATGATTATTTTTATATTTTAACATATCTCGGGGCCACGGGGTGCCGGTCCTTTGGAAGGCGAACGAGGGGCCGAAGCCAACTCGCAGAGGCCCCATAGGAAATTTTACTGAAATGTGGCACCACCCGACGATTATCCCTGTATGCACTATGCAAGTGCACCCAAGGATAACCCTCGGTTAATGTAGGACTATTGCAGGATATGGAAAAATACAAATTTGGACTATGGGTTGGGGTGGCTAAAGTGGACTGGTTACCAATAAGTATGGAAGAACTACGGCCCCTGCCTGATCAATGTTTTATATACAACATGTCCCGGATATAACGCACACTACCGGACACCCCAATAGGAAAATAGGAATATTTAAATGTTATTATCATAATACACACATTGAATTTTTATTATTATGTAAAAAACATTGTTTTTTTAATAAATTAGTTATACTGATTCTGGGAGAAAATTATGGTCACATTAGAAAACGCAAGTCACAGTCGCACACGTACAGATGCCAGCAGGTCAAGCTACCCGAAACTGTCAAAATTATCCAATCAACCTTAAACCTTAATGAGCTATAAAGTTGAAAATCTATTAAAGAAATTTCACAGATTGTAGTAACTTGATGTGCTGGCGTCTGTACAAGGGTCTAGTTTAGTGGGTATTTCATCCATTTTGGTTTGTTTTGACTGTACAGCAGAAGTGTGACAGTAATTTACATAGTTTTAATTATTTTTGGGATAAAATATTACCTACCTATATTAAAAATGACAAAAATCGATTCAGTAAACGATTACGAGAACGACAAACTACTTTCGTAATGTGAATTAATTCAGTTACACATTGTATACACGGATAAAATGGCTGGGGGTGACTTGCACACTCAATAATGGCCCTCCGGAAACTGTCGCTAGCACATAGTAACGAGCAACAAGGGGGCAACATGTCCTGAGGAGCTTATGAGGAGTAATAATAATAATATCCCTGAACATTTCACACAGCACCATTTGTCCCAAGCTAAGCAACCTAATGCTTGTGTTATGGTAACAAGATGGCTGATAAACTACTTATATACAATTTTTTTTTATGTATAATGCTATTTTCATTAATATATGTATATGTTGTTAAATTCGTAGCTATGGAAATCGCTTCATGCTGACAGCATGGTTCAAATCTGAATAAAATATAAGCAAATGATAAATAACTTCGGATCCATTCGTAAGTAATTCATCCGTTATCCTCACCTTTATACCCAAAACAAACGACCCACAACTTGTAATTTATTTACCCAAGTGACCCTTTGTAAAATTAATGATTTTGACCCTAACGTAGGCCGCTAGGCTAGGGGAAGATTACTCTCGTGTATAAATAAGGAAGTATGGTTATCAACATGATTAATCCAGCATTTTCGGATTTATCCTAGTTCTAAAGTTGTCAAAAAATAAAAGGCCCGTTTTGACATTTGAGAATGCGTTCTTGACACCTGTCAGTTTCATACAATCGAATACGTGTTTTGCGAATTTGATCTTTATTAACTAATAGAACTGTCAATGTCAAAACGGGCCTTTTATTTTTTGACAACTTTAATACTGGTGAAACTAAATGTCAAAATATTTTGCACGCTCCCTCTAAAGATGCTGGCGATGTGATCCATGGGGAAACCAATTTCACGCGGACGAAGTGCTGGCAGAAGCCGCTAGTAGGTACTGTGTACCTTCTATTATTTTGGTCTGTTTGGTTTTCGTAAAATAATCCTTTATATTTCGCCTAATCCTGTTAAAAAGGGTGTTCACTACTCGATACGCTCTACTAGGCAAAACTAACGCAACTAAGTTGATACCTACATAAACCTATGTGACAGTCGACCAGCGATTGTCAACCTGCGTCCCATTCTCCCCAAAACAACCAGCGCAGCGCAGCGGTTCTAAAAGGCGTTGTTAAAAAATAAACTAGGTAACTAAACAACCACATATTTTTGGTTCTCTAGGACATGCCGGTTTCCTCACGATGTTTTCCTTCACTGTTTTGAGAGCAGTGGTGATGAAATTATTTACACGAAGTAAAGCGCCCGTATGGGTGCGAACCCATGACCTACATTGTAAATACAATAAAAAAAAGCAAAATGCATACAGTATTTTACTAGTCGCAGTTTCATTTCGGCGACAAACAAATGTCAAAAACTTGTCAAAATGTATACATATACATGCTCTCTGAAAAGGTTTCGTAGCCTTTTGTATGAGACACTTGAGCTCTCAGACTCAAGCTCAGAGGGGCAATTCTCGTTATTTTAAGAACGTTCACAGTATGATCTCAGTCTCAATCTGTCAAAAATACGTATAATTTCCCTACATTTTGACAAGTTTTTGACATTTGTTTGTCGCCGAGATGACACTGCAACTAAACTTTGATCGTTTTAAATTACGAGAATCGGCCTTCTGCTATTAACTTAGAGCATTAAATCTAAGGCTATTAACGTATTCTCTATGACTTAATGGCGTGGTTTGAACTGTCAAAATACATGTTGTCCGTACGGTTGACACTTGACATTTCGTTTCCTTGCCGGTTGCCGCTAACAAGACACGATATTGATGTGGTTTGAACGTGGTAAAACGCGGAGAATAATAGGTACAGAATTGGGACCCTGGTGAACGTAGGCCAGTGTTAGATCGGCAGGCAATGTAGAATTTACTCTGAAACTAGGTATTTACATACTTTTTGACAGACTCAAAAAACGAAGGAGATCTAACATAACATAATCAGCTATAATGTTGCCACTGCTAGGACACAGGCCTGCTCTCTGCGAGAGGGAGCGGGCTGTAATCCAAAGAGATCTAAAATACTCGAAAAGTCGTCCCTGTTCACCAAAAAGGTTGAGCGTCCCTGTCACAGACTTAACGGGATTTACTCTAGCCCGCAATACATCGGCGAGAGCAGGGGCTAACCTTTTGTCACATCATTATCGTCGTGTTGATCCCCCCGCTCGAGAGAAATTTCGTGTCAAACCATGCGTTATATTTTTATTGCGTTAGGTAATAATAATAATAAAGCAAATGCATTGTTTGGTATGTTAAGGTATGTTTTTAAAAGGCATGTATTTAATTGAACCTGCACCTTAATACCGTAACACACTATCAATCTGAATGTAAATCATTTTGAAGGATATTGCTACTCCATTGCTTCTTATGTTCGAAAAACGTGGCTGGTTAACAACGTAAATCGCGTAATGATTGTTGTTGAGGTGTCAAAATGAAACCCGTTGCTACTAAACATGTGTTACAATTACTCCGCATCTTAATCGTTGTAGCTAATTACAGGAAAACGGTTTTAAGTGGGTGTCTTGATTTTTTGAAAAAAATATATCGGCAGTTGCAGATTTTGAAAAACAAGTGCGAGTCGGACTCGCGCACCGAAGCCGAGGGTTCCGTACTTTGTAGGTACTGTAAGGATCTGGAGGAGCCCTCTACGTATCAGGAGGAATGAAACAACTTATATCACGCCTTTAAGACTATATTGGGCGAACGTCTTTACATATTTCTTACTAAATTACCAACTGACAGTTCTAAACCAAAATCCTAATTAGAATATATGACACTAGCTTGAACGTTCGAATGGAACCCGCGCATAAATATAGCCGGCTTGTAACAAATGAAGTTGCCTACGGCAGACAACCTCTACAGTACCTATGTAAATAGTTTATCACGGGAATCGTGTCTCGAATATATTTCCCGTTTTTTTTTTGTAATGTAATTATAATTTTACGGTTCGGAGTTTTTTCCTTTACTTGTGCTACATGACATTGCTTCTTTCCAAATTGCGTGATTCTAGGTTAACGGGAAGTACCCTATGGATGTTGATTCCCTTGCGAATGTCAAAATATGCGGAATAAACGGAACATAAACGCACGTATCTTTTGATTGCGTTGACTTAGAAGTTCGATTTTTTCACTACTTCGAGGGATTACAGCCTTGAGTATTTGGTATTAATTTCAAATTGATAACTCTACGCGTTCCTGAGGAAAAGTGTATTGACAAACGGACAACGAAGTGATCTTATAAGGGTTCCGTTTTTTCCTTTTGAGATACGGAACCCTAAAAAAAAACACAAGAAAATGGGTAATTTTCACAAAAACGTTTTTGATGTCATTACTTGTTTCTTGTAATCAATATTTTTTTTTGGAATCAGCAAATTGAAATGCCTTAAAACGTCAAACACAGCATTTAAGACCGTTTTCCTGTACCTACAACGAGGATTCTAAAAACTAAGTGTATCACTTACTATTCAAAACTTGGCCAGTATCATTATCTGCCTGCCTTTTCCCAACTATATTGGGGTCGGCTTCCAGTCTGACCGGATGCAGCTGAATACCAGTATTTTACATGAAAAATTCGAAGACATGTGACATCTATCAACCCGCACTGGTCCCGCGTGGTGGATTACGGTCCATTCCCTCACAGAAAGTCGGCCTGTGTCCCAAGTTTGGGAACGTCATCTGGCTAATTATCTATGATAAGTAAGTTTTCCATAAAAATACGACTAATCTCCGAGTTCTCTGACAACAGAAACACTGCTCTAAATATTTTGAAGATACAATCAAAACAATGTCATAATAGAGGGCGTGCTACTAATCTGTGATACTGTGCACTATGGAGCACCTACAGTTGCACCCTCGTGCATCCCTACTGCTCCACATACAGTTAGAATGACAGCACTATACAGTGGAACCATTGGAAAAGTTACAGTGTGGTGTCGGTGAGAATCGAGTGATAAACTGGAGAGTTTATTTATTTATTATGGACAAAAAACAGTTACAAGCTACAAAATACAGAGAAATACTTAAACCAAGATTTAACAAACACGTAACCACCACCATTGTCCACGTTTTAACTAAAGGTTAAAAGAAGTGCTAAAGACCAGTGTTAAAAATGAAAAAGAAATATAAAACACTAGTCGCAGCCACAATAGGCTAGTTTTTTTAAACTCAAATTAGTCCGTCAGTTAGATTATCAAAGAACCTTGATGTTTTAGCAATAAAGTTGAAAATCTATTAAAGAAATTTGACAGATTGTAGTAGCTTGATGAGCTGGCGTCTGTACTGACTAGACAAACGAGGCGGTCGATATGTAAAGTCAATTATCGTAGCAACTTGAACAAAACAAAATAAATGATGCAAAACTCGAAATATATAATGTGACGACGACGTTGTGGTGAGTGGCGATATCTAGCTACCAGCTATAACTACCACGTCGGTCTCGTGGTAGCAAGCGGGACTACTGAGCGTGGGATCCTGGGTTCGATTACCAGCCGATCGGTTCTGTAAAAATCTCACTGTGAAAAATTAGGTTAAGTGAGCTTAGAGGAAGCTGTCAATAGTGTCAATCCCTAACATTAGTTGGAATGACAGCTCACTTCACCAAAGATTTCACGGTCAGATGGTTACAGAATCACACTGCAGAATTAAAATAAATGATGCAAAACTCGAAATAATTAATGTGCGGACGTTGTGGTGAGTGGCGATACTATAGCTTGCTAGCTAGTCAGCTAATATTGTTTCCATGGTGTAATGTGTTATCCGCTGTATTATTTTGGGTGAAATAAATTGTTCATTAAAAAAAATATCTCGAACTATCAGCTCGCGCTGATGGGAGACTCAGTACCAGCCGAATACTGTCTTTGTCACTGTGTCACATGAAGCCTAACATTTAAGCAGAAGTCTATTCAGAAGGCAAAGCCAGCCAGGTACAGTCCCAAATTCCAGCGGGGTCATTGTGTAACACATTAATTATAATAGCAATAGCTTTCTTTTTGACAGTTCAATAACGTTCATTGCGTTATTTACGTTGTTGAGCAGACAAATTTTTCGAACATATGAAGCAATGGATTTCAAATATTCCTTTATGAATTGAACTTAGTCAGTTCCATAGATAAGGATAAGTACTGACGGTCAGTTCTCACTCTCACATTTTTTTCATAAAGTCTCGAAACTTCGAAAGAAGAATTCCTCGTAACGATAGTACCACTTCATAAATGAACCCTATTTACTGGGACCTACTCACACCACTACAAAATTCGAACACCCCATGCACACATCCCCCATTCCTCTCCCTCTTTCTAACCCGCACATTTTCACGTACACCCATCCCGCTCCCTCGCGAGGCTCCTGCCGGTAATCGATTTTCTCTCGCATTATTTTTCCGGCGCCCCTCGTGAAAACACAACGCGAGCGAACCCAGCGATTTGTGTTTGTGTAAAATAATAATATTATAAAGAATATTTCAGTGCTGTGTGAAAAAAAAAGTGTTGTTTCTGATATTTCCCGCGGAAAACCGATCGGTGAGTGTTCTATTTATGGATTTGTGTTTTTTTTTTGCGTTTGGAAATTGATATTTGCGAACTGCGATTCTATTTGATAGAGGACTTGTATTTTGTAATACCTTTGCTTCATTAAAACGTTGGTTGATGTGTTTCGGAGGCAAAATGGACGATACCGTTTAAGTACCTACAGATTTTATCCTACTTCGCAGTTTCTATTCATTTTACGTGCAAAATTGGAGTAAGTACCTACTGCTTTGTATTTTTTGATGTTTTCATTACTAAAATATTATAATCACCGCCTTTAAACCAACACTCGCCTCGCAACGTGCGCTGTAAATAATACAAATGTAAATAAGGAAAAGCATCTCTCTCCTAAATGACCGACGCTTGTCTCACGTCAGTATTCATTTACAAAGGTAGGTACCTATAGGACCCTACCTTCATCAAATTGGGTACTTCGTTGTAATGTCAGAATACGTCAATGTTGACAAAAGTAGGTACTTAGAGCAATTTTCTTAAAAGCTTACAAATGAAATATCGATTTGTATAGATAAACATACCTTTTTACCTAAATTCATGAATATTACATACTAAAATACTGGTATTCAGCTGCATCCGGTTTGACTGGAAGCCGACACCAACCAACATACTTGGGAAAAGCAGATAATGATGTGTTTATGGATAGATTAAAAAATGAGTACGTACTTATAGGTACCTAAGAGGAAGTCTAAAAGTAGGTAACATTGGTGACTGAAAAGTTGTGCGGAAATTGGTGGTCATGGTATGGGCATGTGATGCGGAGGAATGAGGAAAATGTCGTGAGGAAAGTTTTGAGTACCTATGAATGTCGATGGCTATAAGAGAAGGGGCCAAACAAACGATGGACGGACTGTGTGAATGATGATATGGTTAGAAAGGGGGTGACTACCGAGATGACGACTAATAGAGAAGTGTGGAGGAAAAATACAAACATGTTGCGACCACAAATAATTTGGGATAATGGCAGGAGAATGCTAAATGGAAGTCTTGTAGGCATCATGGAACATGGGCGCTCCCTGTCCGTTCACATTTATTTTTCGTCTGATTTTGCATCGCTGTCAATATCACAACGATCTTTATTGAAGAGGCAATAAGGTTGGTGTAATTGCAAGTCTGTCACAATCACAATGATTTTTACTTTCGTTGATATAAGGGTGCTATTCGGTTGCCAGATGTAAAATTATTGTGAACGGACTCTATCCCAGTTCCTATTAATATTATAAATGCTAAAGTTTGTGAGGAAAGATGGATGGGTGGATGTTTGTTACTCTTTCACAAAAAAACGACTGAACGGATTTGAATGAAATTTGGCACACAGATAGTTTATAACCAGGGGGTCTACTCCGAAGTAGTATCGGCCGAACGTTCGGCCGTTTCCTACTACGAAGTTACTATTCGGTTCGGTCGGTTCCGATCCTACACTCTTACACTCTTTCGAATATTGACTATGGTCCCGACCCAACTGAGCCGATCCGAACTTTTTTCGCATTTTTCAATAATATTCGGTTTGGCCATGTGTCGGTTCGATCGGAACATTCACACTTTGCACTTCAGAGTAGACCCCCTGGATTAACACGGAAGATACTTTTTATCCCGTTGTTCACACAGGATCGAGACATAAGCGGGTGAAACCGTGGGACGCAGCTAGTCTATCAAATGGCTGGTAATGAACTAGAGTAAAATGAAAAACTTATCTAACTAGAATTCTAGATGCTCGCAGCTCCTTCCGCGTTTGCAGCTTTTAATTTTCCGGTAGGAAAAGTACCTTGTGTTTTTCCAGGTAGTGTACATAGGTAGGTATACAGGGTGGGAGGGACATCGACGCGCAACCTGTGGGGTAATTGCGTAATTAACACACTATTAGTAGCAAAAGCTTTCTTTTTGACAGTTCAACAACATTCATTGCGTTATTTACGTTGTTGAGCGGACAAATTCTTCGAACATTTATGAAGCAATGGATTAGCAATATCCTTCAAAATGATTCAGATTGAGATTGATAGTGTGTTACGCAATTATTGTGCGGGTTGCAATCACGTCAGCCATTTTTATGGTTCCGTAGCCAAATGGCAAAAAATGGAACCCTTATGGATTCGTCATGTCTGTCTGTCTGTCTGTCCGTATGTCACAGCCACATTTTTCCGAAACTATAAGAACTATACTGTTGAAACTTGGTAACTAGGTGTATTCTGTGAACAGCGTTAAGATTTTCACACAAAACTAAAAAAAAATAAACATTTTGGGGTTTCCCCATACTTAGAACTGATTAAAAAAAAAAAATCATCAAACCCATACGTGTGGGGTATCTATGGATAGGTCTTCAAAAATGATATTGAGGTTTCTAATATTATTTTTTTCTAAACTGAATAGTTTGCGCGAGAGACACTTCCAAATTGGTAAAATGTGTCCCCCCCCCCCCTTGTAACTTCTTAAATAAGAGAATGATATAACTAAAAAAATATGATGTACATTACCATGTAAACTTCCACCGAAAATTGGTTTGAACGAGATCTAGTAAGTAGTATTTTTTAATACGTCCTAAATCGTAAAACGGAACAGTACGGAACCCTGGGTGCGCGAGTGCGACTCGCACTTGGCCGGTTTTTTGATAAACAGATGTTGTAGCTCGTCAAGCGAGAACTTGTCAACATGCCGTGATCAACTCTGTAACACGCAGTATCTACTGCCAGCAACTCGGCAACATGTTGAATAAACTTTGTTTATAAACAATAAAATGTTTATCATGAATACGTGGCTTGGCTTTACACTGCTTCAAGGGTATCTTGGCGCTAGAATGGCGTTGACAGGGGGCGCTGTTGTAGTTTTCTCAAACGTCACTTGTATCTTGAAATGTATTAAAAGGACAAGATGGCGGCGTTAGTTCCGATTTTGGCCTTTAATCTCATAGCGCTATACTATCAGGTGGGCCATTAATTATACAATGGCGCCGATTCCCTTGTTCACAAACTAAACTCTTTAAATTTCATTAAGAAAAGGACAGAAGATAAATATTAGTTTAGTCCTGTCAAATTAAGATTCTCCATAGACCAGTTTAGACGTGAAATTAAAAACGTAGCGACTAAAAATACGTCAATTTACGTCAGGCGCTGACTAATTTGACAGGACTAAACTAATATTTATCTTCTGTCCTTTTCGTAATGAAATAGAAAGAAAAACTTAAATTTAGTTTAGTTTGTAAACAAGGGAATCTAACTGGCAACCTAGTTTGCCAGTTGCCATTCTAAAAAAAAAAATAACCAAGCAACGAAATAAAACTGAATTTAATCCTTCTAAAAGTATTAAGACTTACGCAAATAACGAAGTATTCCCGAGGGATGATCTCATAAAGTCATAATCTCCCCGCGTAGAATTATTTTACCTTAAATACTCAGAAGGCTCCGGGCTAAAGGCGCCTCAGGGACGCATTCCGGGAGGGCTCGCATCGCTGGGAAATATTCCGGATTTTTTCCCGGAATTCCGTAAGAAGAATTTGCAGGGAAAACATTGTCAATTATTTTATGATCATGCATGGTGTGGCTAAGTCATAACAACCGCACGGGCCGATCGCTTGCCACGGTCTGTCCTTGGATGGTAACCATCTTAATATATCGAGACTCCCCGTGCCTCGGAAAGTACGGACGCCAGCAGGTCAAGCTACCCGAAACTGTCAAATTTTCCCAATCAACCTTGAACCTTAATGCTTTAGCGATAAAGTTGAAAATCTATTAAAGAAATTTGACAGATTGTTGTAGGTTGGTGTGCTGGCGTCTGTACGTTAAGCCGTTGGTCCCGGCTGTCATTCGTAGACCTTTGACAGTCGATACGCCGTACGGGTAGTCAGAAGCCCAAAAGTCTGTGTCCCAGTCTTACCAATGGGTATCGTGTTACGGTGTTACCCAGTAACTGGGTTGTGCCCAGCTATGCAGAACTCGTATGCTCCAATGGCCATTAGCCCCTCGACAAACATGGCCAGCCTACTGACATTAGTATGTAACTACTTTAGATCTGCACTCTAATTGCGTTTTAACACACTATCAATCACAACCTGAATCATTTTGAAGGATATTGCTTCATAAGTTCGGAAAAGTTTTCTCAACAACGTAAATAACGCAATGAATGTTGTTGAAGTGTCAAAATGACAGCCATTTATTTATTTATTGCTACTGTTAGCGTGTTATGCAATCAACCCCGCTGGTCTGTACTTCCTTAGTACTCCGCATTTATTCACCTGCCAGCTCCGTTCGGAAATGGTTCAAAAATTGCCAATTTCCGGTCTAGTCCCTCGGAAATTGAAAATTCCTTACGACGATTTTAAAATTTTATTCCATTCAATTTTAGAATGTCTACGTTTTGGGTACGAAATGATCGACACTTGAATGGTGTCCTTTTTAAAAGCTCAATAATTTTCGTCGATGAGTTTTAAATTACAGTTTCATATTTGTTGGAAAAACTGGCGATGGCGCGGATGAGATACTAGCCCCTAGTTTCAACCGCATAAGTTTCGATCAAGTGGGAATATCGGGAAAATATCCTAAGTTAATCCTGGTTATAAACCATCTCTGTGCCAAATTTCATTCAAATCCGTTCAGTAGTTTTTGCGTGAAAGAGTAACAAACATCCATCCATCCATACTTATAAAAACTTTCACGTTTATAATATTAGTTAGATAAAGTTTAAACCTTATAAATACAGGTAAATGTGTTAATAATTCACTTTAGTGAGTGTCTGCGTAAGAATTTAATCTGAACAGACTTTGTTTACATTTTCATTAGATTCGTTTGGAACAGACTATAGGTTTTAAACTTTTGTTACAAGGGTTTTGACAAGATCTGCAGTGCGATTCTGTAACCATCTCACCGTGAAAACTTAGGTGAAGTGAGCGCAATTAATGCTAGGGATTGACACTATTGACAGCTCACTCTAAGCTCACTTCACCTAACTTTTCACGGTGAGATTTTTACAACATAAACCGGCTGTTGTTTTATGTTTACCGACAGAGCTACCGTCACCGGCATAGCTATTCAAGCACTCCATACGCTTCCATCCCGTATCGAACATCAATCAATGTGGTCGTAAGAGTCCACTAATCGCTGTTAACAAGCCCAAAACCCGCAAATTTTGTCAGGTTAAGGGCTGATTTTTCCAACGTCAGATAATTTTATCGGAGGAATAATTTAGAATTTTTGACAGTTCTTCCATACAAAAACTGTCAGATGTCAATTTTATTCCGCGGTAAAAAATTATTTGTCGATTGAAAAATTAGCCCTAAATAAAATAGATGACCGATTCTGCAAGCGTTCTCCGACAGTCGAATCGTTTCTCCTTTGGACTGATCATCGACAGGACGCGGTTTCGTTTTTACGACCGCTCTTCTTCCGACAAGTATTTTCTGTCGGGGGCTAATTTTCGATTCGAACGCTTGACGAATAGTTGTAAATAGCTATGCTGGTTTATTTCTGTACCTATTTGATCATCATTCTCCTGTTCATATCTCGATTTATTTGTGGTCGGTGCAACATGTCTTTTTCTTCCATTTTTTTTTTGTTTGCCGTTAGTGTCCCACTGTAGGGGGCTTACCAGCAGCTCCTAGAGCAGAGCAGATGTTGAACTGCACTGCTTTTTTGTTCTGTGACTAATTAATAAAACGCAGTGGAGTTCAACTTCTACCCCGCTATATGAGCTGGTGGTAAGCTCCCTGGGCAAAGGCCCCCCTCCTTCCACCTCTCTCTGTCCGAAGCTGCCAAAGACCAATCTTTATTAGAGGAGTCCAGCTCATCCCGCCATCTCCGTCTGGGCTTGCCGCGATGTTGTTTGCCATTAAGCGTTCATAAGTATTCTTCCATACTTCTCTATTAGTCGTCATCTCGGTAGCCAATATCATTTTCCATCGTTTGTATGGTCTCATTTCAAGTGACTTGATTGGCTATTGATATTTTGCATTTGATTATCAATTCCAATTTAAAAGCATAGTGAGATTTGACAGTTTGTTAATTTGACAGATGTCAAAAAAATCGTTAAGGAAATTTTAGCGCGCATTCCGTGTTCTTTATCAACCCTTCCTCAACTACAAAAATATAAAGACTCCTTAGACAAGGGAGATCGTTTAATGGGGCACGGGGGAATCGTGCCTAGTACAAGTAAAAAACGCGGGAAAATAGAGGGGAGCGTAATGGCAGCGTTATTAACGCGTTGCGTAGAGCACTAGAGGGGAGGCTGAATGACTTTCATACCATCGCCTCTTTATACTTTTTAATGGAAGTTTGTTTTTGTTGGCAAATTTAAAAAAATGGGAATTTTTACACCACTTTTTATAACAATGGTTAAATAATTAATTTACCTAAGTACCTACGCATATTTTATGCTTGCGTAAAGTTCATTTTGATGTTTCAAACCGTGGCTCGGAAAGCACGTTAGGAAGTTGGTTCCGGCTGCCATTCTTAAATCTTTGACAGTCGTTACGGGTCGTCAGAAGCCCGAAAGTCTGAGAACCAGTTTTACCAGGGGGTATCGTGTAACCCATTTACTTGTGGAGGTCAGATAGGCAGTCGCTCCATGTAAAATACTGGTATTCAGCTGCATCCGGTTAGTCTGGAAGCCGACCCCAACATAGTTACTGTTGATTGAAATGTCTATTGCACGTAAATTAGATGACGCCAAAGGCGCATGGTGCAGTGATCACATGACACCCGTGATCTTTAACTGCTGAAGTTATCATTGTAGAGAAGGCGATAAATATTATATTAAAGGGAAATATTTAACAGATCCTCCAAATACTTTGTAAATTAATTATTAACCTCTAACATTTTTTTGCGCTTCTAGTGTAGGTATTAAAGTAATTTTCCCAACATATTTGTTTACATGCTTGGAAAATAAATGGCGAACGTAATATTAGGTACACTTTTTCGTATCAAGTTCAAGTAGAATTTCTAGCGTCTGCATAATGTTTCCTATAATACCTACTTAATCGTTCCTAGGCCTTGGGATTTCAACATGCAATATCGTGCAAGTTTTATCGCCTTGCAGATCGCAACTTCGAGGGGTTGTGATCATTCGCGTGGCTAGGGGGCTGTTTATTTATTACGTAAGACGATTTGAGGGGGGAGGGTGCCGAACAAGTCTTATTTTTTCTTACGTGGGGGTGGGATGGGTCTTGATGATTCTTAGATCACAAAAGTAAGTAAAAATTATAAGTTAAAAAAAAATGCTATTTTTAACGGACTTCAAAAAAGGAGGAGGTTCTCATTTCAACTGTGTTTTTTCAATGTTTGTTACCTCAAAACTCCCTTATCTATAAGCTGATTTTCAAAATTCTTTTTTCATTTGCACATGTCGGTTTCCTCTCGAGGATTTCCTTCGCCGTTTTGAGAGCAGTGGTTATGAAATAATTTACACAAAGTAAAGCGCCTGTCTGGGTTCGAACTTACCGACCTATTTATTACTCGTAAGTCGCGGCTGTTACTCATTAGTTAGAAAGATGTAGATATTTTCTTATATAGGTACATAATATTTTCAAAAATTAATTGGTAAGGTACCGTCATAAAATTAAGCCATGACCTGGGTCATGGCTGGACCTGGGGAGACCTGGGGTCTACTCCGAAGTAGTATCGGCCGAATGTTCGGCCGTTTCCTGCTACGAAGTTACTATTTGGTTCGGTCGGTCCCAATCCTACACTCTTTCGAATATTGACTATGGTCCCGACCCAACTGAGCCGACCCGAACTTTTATCGCATTTTCAATAATATTCGGTTCGGCCATGTGTCGATCCGATCCGAACATTCGCACTTAGCACTTCGGAGTAGGCCCCCTGGCTCAGGCAGTCAGGACAAAGGAAATTTTTTATCCCGGCAGCACGTTCTCGTGGAAGAATATCCAACCTCAACGCGGGCGAAGCCACAAAAGCTAGTACCATCATAACCCTACGTAAGCCCCATAGCAACTACAGAAATAACCCCACAGGCAGAAATAAACTTCCATTTCGCTCGCTTATTTTACACTTCAAACTGAAACTCCAACCGTCCCCCAACCGTCCCCCATGTTGTTCTTTCATACCGAAGTTCAACAGGAAATGACGTGTGCAAACTAAAACCACAGACAAACTAGAGTGGAAAGTAATTACTCGATTATTTACGACTCCTGGTTCCATAGAGCACTTGCCAGCCGCTTTGAACTTTTTTAGTGCGGAGGCTGAATGGATTTTTGCCTCCGTCACTTTTATTTTTTACGGTGGAAGTTGGTTCTCGTTGTGCAAAAAATGGCGCGCATTTTTATTGTTTTGTTTTTATTAGTTGAGGGCTTGAGGTAGGTGTGTTGCTCTTTTTATCGTGGTCTCTGGTTACGAGGGGCTAGCTAGATAATAACCAGACTGGTCGATCTGGGGTTTTTTAAGCTACGCTTGCGCGGTCGGTTCGTGGACAAGTGACCATCAATTACATAATTATTATCGTCTCTGAAACCACGTTAAGCCGTTGATCCCGGCTGTCATTCGTAGATCTTTGACAGTCGTTACGGGTAGTCGGGAGCCCCGAAAGTCTGACAACCAGTCTTACCAAGGGGTATCGTGTTACCCGGTAACGGAAAGCCCTTCTGAGCTTCTGACTATTTCTGAATATCACTCAATTTTATCCCGTTATCACACAATTAAACCAATCTGCCTCCTTTTCTCAACTATGTTGGGGTTCGGCTTCCAGTCCAACTGGATGCAGCTGAATTCCAGTATTTTACAAGAAGCGGTTGCCTATCTGACCTCCACGACCCAGTTATTGGGTAATACGATACCCCTTGGTAAGACTGGTTGTCAGACTTTCGGGCTTCTGACGACCCGTAACGACAGTCAAAAATCCACGAATGACAGCCGGGATCAACGGCTTAACGTGCTTTCCGAGGCACGAAGGGATCTTGGAATGTGGAGATGGTCACGCATCCACGGACCAACTGCGGCAAGCGTAGCTTAACCTGATCGATTGACCTGTGCGGCTGTCATTGTTTAGCCATAAGCCGCGAAGCCGCGGGAAAAGCTAGTAACCACACAAAACACTTGGTTATACATTGCTGTGTTTGTCAACAGGTGATCGTCGGCATGCCGCGCTCGGCGTGAGATGGACGGCATACAGATGGAGCCCATCGGCAAATACAAGGCCGACAGGAACGGTTCTGCTAAGGGTAAGCACATTTAGTATATATCATTAACACTGTCGGTTATTTCGGATAGTTTAAAGATTAATATTATAAGCCAGTCCAATCCATTAATATAATTAATGTGATTGTTGACATAAGCGTCCCGCATGATGAGAACCTCATGAACGTCGTTCTAAATTACATTATTTTTAGGGTTCCGTACTTTAAAAACGTAACTTTTATAGGATCGCTTTGTTGTCCGTCTGTCTGTGAAGACCCTTTTTCTTAGGAACGCGTAGAGGTATACAGATGAAATTAATATCAAATACGTAGGTCTACTGTTCTTTGAAGCTCTAAAATAATCAAAATTCTAAGCCATCGCTGTAAAAAAATACGGTTATGTGACATATGTTGATACTTGCAAATACATCAAAACCTATAGGGTACTTTCGTGCGTGGTTCGACACACACCTGGCCGGTTTATTTTTTAAATCAAAGGCATCGTGTTGACCCTCCACATAAGCCTTAATAGCTAATGAATTTTATAATCAAACCATTACAGTATGAAATTGTTTTATTTTAGCAGCTGCTTGGCGTAATATGGTGGACCAGGATTTAGACGATGTCGCGTTTTTGGCGGGTGAGTATTAACTTAGTAAAAATGTTATATCATCATCTATATGCAAGCACACTAAGGGAGCTCTTAGCAAAGCCATTTTTTGTACAGGAGGCGCCGGCTGCACTTGAACCGTTTGTTGTCCAGATTGGCCTAAAATTTGAATAAATTAACTTAAGATTGAACGAAATGAACCAGTTTTGAGGGAATAACTAAATAGAATAGAATAGATAAGATGTAACTTAGACTATGAAGGAGTAATAATTTTTGTAATTAGCCATGTATACTATTTTTATTAGTCTGTAAGCCTTCCGAAAATAAAGAAAATAAAAATAAAACGTAGTAGTTCACAGCTAGACGTCATACATTATAGTAGTCAAACCTTAACAAGTACATACATGTTTTAGAGAAACATCGGATAAAGGCTAGAAAGTTTCTATAACTTGACAAGATGTCAAGGGGATCTCTCGAATCGTCTTTCGAACTCAGTTTTCTCAGTCCACTTTTTGACATAGTCTCAAGACTCTCTATGACATAAATTTTCTACGAAACAATCATGATGAATTGACTAATCATCTCATGTTTTTCACAGACACAGACAAGGCGCGAGAAGCCCGTGAGCTCCGCGACGCTCCAGTGGCGGTGTGCTCACAACGACGAGCGCTATGTCTTACGGCAGTGTTGTTCTCCGCTATGTTTGCAACCGCACTAATAGTGGTGTATGCTACGCCACAGCCAGGTAAATTAATTATAAAGTGTTGTGTTTTGGGGCCCAGATGGGACGAACTAGATTTTTGAATTTGCTCGCTTATACTCTCTAACAAAGAACACAGAGATGGATAACGAAGTCTAAAAGGAAAAATAAGTAGGCTTATTTACAAAACTGTTATTAAACTTGTTAGTCGGTACGTAAAATGGTTGTTATCATAATTGGCGCCCAAATGGGACTAATTTTGTGTTAGCCGTTATCTCTGGTGAATTGTTTCATGTGTCATAAACATAGCAAACTTATAAGATTTGTGACTTATAAAAAATCCATAAACATACATCTGTCTACTATGTATAATTATTTTGTCCTAATAAGTTATTCTATTGGCGCCCAAATGGGCTATATAGTCCCACGTTGGGGCGCCATTAACTTTTGGCTTGTTTGTAATGTACAGTCTTTGTTTTCGATACTTGAACCGTTTCTACCTCCAATCATCATATTATCTTTTGATGACATCATAAATTGAAATACTAACTTTTGTTTACAGACTGCCCATGTGCTGGCGAGGCAACTTTGATACCAGGACAACCACCAACGGATTCTGAAGCTAGCGTCGCTGCTTCTAACAAGTGAGTTTATTGCTTACCTACTTTGCATCTACAATTTACTTTGGAAAACACTCGATGTGGTGCGTTGTTGTGCGTGTACTTGGTCGAATTAAGGGGGAAAATGGAAACTAAACAAACGCGGCTCTATGTTTAATTTGTGATTTACGCTGAGTAACTTTTATTTAACATCTGCAACCAGTGGGTCAGATCGATATCCTAAGGGCATCTGCCCTTAGAGTATCGATCTGGCCCACTATTAAGTAGACTATCTAGTCCTCTTGCTCAGGTTCCTAAGTCCAGAGCAGTTTCGATCTTTAAAGAATAGAACCCAAATTATTCCCATTCTGTACGTTTAAAATGCTCTTACACTACTTGTATTTATTTTCCCCAGGGAACGGTTAGCAAGCAATGGGGCTGTATTCCCGTGGCGCGGCGCTCGTCTTCCGACCTTCATCATTCCCAAACATTACAGTTTGTGGCTGCATCCTAACTTGACGACTGGCGAATTGAGAGGTAATATCTTAGAATGGTTAAGTTAAGCAGCTGAGCTATACAAAATGAAATGAAGAAAAACTCAGATTTGAATTCATCAATAAGCTCCAAGTGATGATGTTGTGGCGGCATCTACACTGCCACATGCGAACTATGATACGTAGTTCGCGGTGTGGCGGTGTAGATGCCTGACGTCACACAAAATCCTGCATCGCGCAAGCAGAGTTTACCGCGCAATTAGCATATAGTGGAGTTTCGTTAGCTACTTTAATTTGACCCTGTTTACAACGTCCCGACATCAATCATCGGGCAGTCGTCAGCATTCAGCCACGGCATGGAATGTTCTCGTACCAACTCCTATGAAAAAAAGGGGAAGTTTTTTTCTTCTTAACACTGAATTCAGATAGACACTATCCATTATACAAAATTACAAATGGATCAGATTTATACAAAGCTATCTGCTCGTTTTACCGAAATATTTTCTCTGGAGGTGGCCATAAAATATTCGTATATATATATACTAACATAGTTATAAGTATGCTTTACTAACAATGTATGGAATATTTTTTGATTCTGAAATAAATTAATTAATAATAATAATAAATATATCTCCTTTTTCTTTAAATCTAAAGTTCATGACTTCTTTTTCTGTCCATCTTGTAAAGTTCTTAAATATTCGTAACTTTTTTCACTCCATCTATGTAGTAAAGCACCCACGATACAGGAGAAATTGCTAGTGTGGGGCAGCGTAAAAAAAAAAAAAGTTCTTGGTAACTCAATTTTAACTTCTTGTTTCAGGAGAAGTATCAATAGACTTCAAAGTAGACAGGGACACTACCTTCGTAGTCCTGAACGTACGAGACATGAATGTCACAGAACGAGCGCTGTTCAAATCGGGCGGGTCTCTCGGACCCAAGGTGGCGAAGACCCTGGAGTATCCTCAAGCTGATCAGAGTTATATTGAGTTTAAGGTGAGTTACTGCCTATCTTACCTCCACAACCCAGTTACTGGGTAATACGATACTCCTTGGTACGACTGGTTATCAGACTTTCGAACTTCTGAGTGGTGTAACGACTGTTATAGATCTACCACAGCCGGGACCAACGGCTCAACGTGCTTTGCGAGAATTGGAGGGGAGTCTCGATTGTTATGGATGGTCACCCATCCATGAACCGACCGCGACAGCTTAAGCTTTGATCAACCCGTGTGGGTATTATATAAATGATCTAAAATGACCAACACTGCTCATTTCTCCTCTGCAAACGAAACAAAAAATACTGTAGAAAAGTTAGCGGCTGAAGTAACAATCTATTATTTTTTTGCAGGAGAAACTTCGACGCAAGTACAATTACACCCTGAGTCTTCGATTCATCACAAAATTGGAGAGAAGTGACAAGCAACGTGGATTCTTCTTGACTGGAACACATAGACAGTAAGTATCTTGTGGCGGCATCTACATCGCCAAATGCGAAGTACGCATCACACAAGCAGAACGCAAAATTCTGCATCGCACAAGCAGAGTTTACCGCGCAACTAGCATTATAATACTTGCAACGTCCCAACATCAATCGTCGGATCTGGTCGTAGGATCCTGCCTTTTCTACGGAGGATGAGTGAACTTTACATCCTGTTCCTCATGCTTCTATAATTATCTCACCCTTTGAAAATATTGCGCTTGTGCTGAAATATTTAATGTTCCGTTCACAGTCGTTGCGCAGTATCCCGATTCTGGCTAACCCACGCTCGCTCAACATTCCCGTGCCTGGACGAACCACATTTTAGAGCTACCTTCAAGATGACCATAGTGAGAGATAGGTAAGAATAATATCAAATTATATTGAGTTAGTGTCCAACCGAGTGCATCTCAGTGAGTCAAAAATATACTGTTGGATTTTCAACTCTCGGCGCTAAGTCGTACGTTGAAAATCAAGTGTGCGATAAAAAATCGCCCAGGACTCAAATCTTGGGAATGGCCATCATTGGGACTAAGGACCGTATTACAGAACCTTCCTCAAGACTCAAGCATTACTTAAAACTAGTGTCAACCAATCAAATGACTTCAAACGAGTTTTGAGTGAGGTTTTGTGATACGGACCTAAGTTTTTGAATAATTATTTTACGTTTCTATTCTGCAATTTTGACGGCACGGTTGGCGCAGTGGTTAAGCGATTAACTGCTGCGCTACGTGTCGCGGGTTCGATTCCCGCACGGAACAAATATTTGTATGACCTACAATTAGTTGTTCCGGGTCTGGCTGTTTGTGTATGTGAGTTTATATGTCTGTAAACGCACCCACGACACAGGAGAAATTCCTAGTGTGGGGCAACGTTTAAAAAAAAAGAAAAGAAAGAAAGAATATTGACTCCATTGACTTACGGTGGTGGAAATCTGACAGATAAAAACAGTGACAGAATTATTAGAAGAAAAACCTTAGCAACAGGGTGGCTCCATGTCGACGTGCAACCTGTAACCATGGATTCAGTGCATGATTCTGAATTGGCGTTGAAATTTTTAAACGGTTATTACAAAAAAAAATTGCCGTTCCATACATTTTGATCGCCTAGGTGGCATAGATAATTAAACTTTTCTATGTAACAGCTGTTTTTTTTTTTTTGTTTTTGGTAACCGACGATTTCTTTCTGCGCTGGGGGTGTGTATCGCTCTGTATTTCGCCATCGACTAAACTAAATTTAAATTATTATATGTTTACAGATTCCACGTATCTCTGACAAATATGCCTATAGTAGCAACTGAAGAAGCTGGATTCTATCTGGGACATCGATTGGTAAGTTCCACGCTATCATTTATTTTGTATTTTCGACCTTAAAAAGGTGGCTAGGATAGACTGTGGTAGAGGATATGGACGGCGCAGGACAGGAGGTTGTGGCGCAGCCTGGGGAGGCCTATGTTCAGCAGTGGACTGCGACAGGCCGAGTCGATTTATTTCGTTCCCGTAGTTGAAATTTCCTATTTGTTGTTGCGTGAAAAGTAACAACGTGTGAATTAATAATAATAGTAATAATTCTTTATTGACAAAATGAATACAATTTGGATTATAGGATTCCCTAGCACCTGCGCTAGTAAAAACTGTGGTGCAGGTGTTAGTGTCTTCCCCTTAATAAAGTGACAATAATCTTCCATCAGACAGAATAGAAAAGAGTAGAAAAGTTAACAAGCATGCTGCCATGTTTGTGTATGTGTGGGTGTGTATATGTGTATGTATGTGTATATAAGGGTGGGTGTGTATATGTGTAGATGTGTTTATGGGTGTGTTTGTGTATGTGTGTGTGCGTGTGCTGTGCAGAGTGGGTTATGTTTTTTTGTGAGGTTTTCTACATCAGTATAGTCCATTGACTTTAGCCAGGTATATAATTATTGTTTTTCTGTTTTAAGTGATTAGAACACGTATGAACAAATAACACTAGAAGTTAAGTAAAATTGATACTAACCCTATGGACTCCTGTCTGAAATAAAAGTTTTCTATTATATTCTATAAAATACATAAGAAGGCATTTCAGTGGGTATTTATTATACAAAAACTAAAATTATTGAGCTGTATCGACATCTTAGACGATAGTCCGCGTGTGACTGAGTGCAAGTGCAACTGTGTCCATTGGACTTGGTTCAGTAGGACCGCGCGCTGAGATCAAGTAACATAATATTCCACTTTAAGTTTATCTAAGCTTATATTGCCACTGAACTGAGCCCGGATCCAGCCTCTGCTATTGCCACCCAATATTAAACAATAATATTTATCTTACAGCTACAAGACGAATTCGCAGTAACCCCACCAATGTCACCCCACATGATATCCTTAACCGTCTGTCGTCTGCAACGTCGAGCGGCGCCCGAGCTACCCACCGAAGCGACGCCGAACATCACCGAAGTGTCCACGATCATACCCGAAGGCACTTCGGAGCCGCCTGAAGAGGAGCAACTACCGCCAGAAATTAGCTTGTACAGCGATCAGCAAGTTATTTTGGACGAGTCTGGGTCAGTATTGAAAGAGGCTCGATAAAAGTCCCCTCCATCGTCATTTTGATTTTTCTTCAAAATAGCGGCGCACGATACAACTGGCAATTTTTTTTTTCTAGTCTGCTCTGTCACACTCCTGGACAAAGCCTCCCTCCACTGCTTCCTTTCAGTTTTGACGGAACCTATCCATCCGGCCATATCTTACGTGGTCTGCCACGACCCCGCCTCACCGTCCCGGCCACCAATTCTGTGCTATTTAAGTTGGGCAGCCTTTTGAGACACGTCAGCTATCTTTGTTTTGGAGCGCGGTATTGTGTTTCGAACACGATCCGTTAATTTAACGCCTAGTATACTGCGCTCCATTGCTCGTTGGCGGACTTCTGGATGTTAGTCAAAGACCAATGAAGTCTGCGCACCATAGGTTACGACGGGAAGTGTCATAGGAAACTCGCCTTTGAATAATTCCTTGATGTACCAGCAGCTCTTCCAGGCGTTATTAACATTATCTACTAAATAAATTAACCGGAAAATAGGTATTTTTTGTGTAGTAAGATAGTACAGACGCCAGCACATCAAGCTACTACAATCTGTCTTTCTTTAATAGATTTTCAACTTTATCGCTAAAACATTAGGTTCAAGGTTGATTGGGAAAATTTTACAGTTTTGGGTAGCTTGATGTGCTGACGTCTGTACTAAGTTTAACTATAGGGGTAACAAATTATTTTTCTTGTACAGACCTCTTCTGGAATGGGTGCAGAAGACGATTCAACACTTCGCTTTCGAGCTGAACACATCCTACCCGCTTCCGAAATTCGGTAAGTAATATCTGTTGGTGCACAATTAATTAATCTAAAAGCTAATTTACATTTGCATTGGTTTAGTATTAAGTTTGAAAAGTTTCATACTGTATAGAAGATGTTAAATTTTTATTCCACTTGAAACGCAGAAAAAATGGAACGGGTTCAATTTGTTCTACTCAATCGTCAACTTACTACCTAACTCGCTACTTAACTATGCCCTGCCCGTTAGGTTAACCATTTTTTGATAGCTGTCTTATTACGAACTACATATTCCAGATTACGTAAAAGTTATCATTAAAATGCTTAATAAAATAAATATATAAACTGCCATAACTTATTGGAGAGAGTGAGAGAGAGAGAGTGTCAACATTTTTTATGCTTGAGTACGAGTCTTTTTGACTATGTGTATCTTAAGTGTTTTGTCTTATTTTTTTTTAAATATTATTATTATTTAGTTGTAATTGTGCGTTTTGTTTGTGCAGAATAAAATATTTTTCTTTCTTTCTTTCTTTCTATTGAATTATCTTATTTATGGCTTCTTACAGACATTATAATAGCGTACGTGTATCAATCACTGTATTGTGTGTTGGTACAATCACTAGTTCAATCTGTCAAAAAACGGTTTACCTAATGGACAGGGTACCTATGGTCTATTTTTCTTAACTTCAGTTTTAATTTTGTGTAAGCGATCGGTGTAACGTTATTGCAACACCTTTTCTAGATATCGTGGTGGTAGAAGGTGGCAACCCTTACTCAGAAGGCTGGGGTTTGATCACACTGTCTCCCTCAACACTTTCGGATACCAAGACGATAGCAAGATTACTGGCTCAACAGGTGAGGATTTTGTTCTAAATTATTCAAGTTTCATTAAAGGTGGTAGTTTTGATAAAATTTTACTATGTTCTGCTATTCTGGTGAGTTCACTTGGAGCCTGTCAAGTGAGCGCACACAATTTGACAGCGAACTAATTGTTTTTTTTTTTTTTGTGAAAAATCGCGTTTTCTCAACGAGACACCGTTCGAATTTCGAATTCAAATTGTTGTTCTGAATCATTGCGGTTTCGTAACGAGACACCATTCGAATTTATACTTAACTTTTGCAAGTGTTGTTGTGTCAAAAACAAAAATGGTATCGACTTCAATTATAGTTTTTGGAAAAATAATGGCAGTTTCACAGTTGCTGGATACCCACTTAACCACCAATTAATTCTAAAGTGGAACATACATTTCTATTAATTTATTCTTGTTATGACCCAGCACGAAAAATCACTAAATACGGTTAGAGCTAAATGAATTAAAACATCCTTTTAAATTTGTTTAAACATTTGAAGATGACAGAAATTATGTTTACATACTATTTGAACTCACGCATTCAGTGATTTGTAGTGCAAGCGCGCCTCAGAAGTTGTACAACAGGCCCTAACAGTATGGGTAACATACATTTTTACTTTTATTTAAATTTTATACTATCCCATCCGCAGTGGTTCGGTGGCACAGTATCCCCTCGCTGGTGGTCATCACAATGGCTCCTCGAAGCTCTGACGTCAGTACTAGCGGAGAAGGCGCCCGCGCCGCCGCACTCCGACGCGCAGCCACCTGCTGATGCACTGCTTCTAGATCATGTACTTCCAGCTCTAAGGTAAGAACAGTTATCATCGAAGGCTGCCTAGTATACAGGGTGGCAATCACATCGACGCGCAAACTGAAACCATGAATTCAGCCCATGATTCTAGACAGGGTTAGCGTAGAAATTTTTCGTCGGTTATAAAAAAAAAATAGCCGTTTTGTAGAAAAGTGCAATATCTACGAGGTCAAAATGTATGGAAGAGCAATTTTTTTTTTAAATTACCGACGAAAAATTTCGACGCAAGATCGTCCAGAATCATGTACTGAATCCATGGTAACAGGATGCGCGTCGATGTCCCTGCCACCCTGTATATGTAAGTGCATACATTTCAACTAGTGGCGGCCATTTTAAAATTTCCACGTTGGGCGCCATTATCCTCAATGGCGCCCAACGTGGGATTTTTGAACCCAAAAGGCCTAAGTCTGAAAACCAGTCTTACCAAGGGGTATCGTGTTACCCATCTTCTAGGTTGTGGAGGTCAGATAGGCAGTCGCTGCATCCGGTTAGACTGGAAGCCGATCCCAACGTAGTTAATACTCGTACGGTATTATAATGTATGTAAGAAGCCATAAATAAGATAATTCAATAAGATAAGGCAGTTTATATAGTTATTTTATTACGCATTTTAAAGTTAACTTTTACTTACTCTGGAACGTTAGTTACGTTTTAAGACAGCTGTCAAAAAACGGTTAACCTAATGGACAGGGTATAAATAAACCTTTAATTTCAGGCTAGACTCAAGCAATTCAGTTCGGGCAGTCGCATCACCGCGACTAGAGCGCGCTGACATAGAAGGCGCTACTGACGAACTGTCTTTACATAAGGTAACGTGGAATTTGACCTTCGTATTTTAACCCCTGGTTTTTTTAAATCTTTATAAATCACAACAGGCACTTAATATAAGATTTAATATTAGATCAGACATTTGGCTGATTTTTAGCGTTCTGTAGCCAAATGGCAAAAATGGAACCCTTAATTTCGTCATGTCCGTCTGTCAGGAAGTCAAGCAGCCATTTTACTCGAAGACTATATTGACACTACATCGATGAAAATTGGAGCGAAGGTGTACACCGCAAAAACAATTAGGGGTAGCACTTCCCATACATAAATAACCTTGTTTTTTATATTTTTTTCGAGATATACTATGAAACACAAAC
This sequence comes from Apamea crenata, assembly GCA_949629185.1. Classification (NCBI taxonomy): domain Eukaryota; kingdom Metazoa; phylum Arthropoda; class Insecta; order Lepidoptera; family Noctuidae; genus Apamea; species Apamea crenata. The sequence goes on along the minus strand of OX451382.1, from coordinate 5,982,390 downwards.
TTATTTTTGCGGTCCGTAAAATCAATACTATACTTGCTTAATTAATAATCATCCTCACTACGGAGGCCTTTTTATTTGAATTCTTATTTAACACAGTATTTATGGGCTTGGGTTTCACCACTTTTGAAAAGTTCCGACTAATAAAATTTCAGGTCAGGTAATAATTAACATGCAACCTCCCTCAACTAAATCCTACGCTTTCCATAAAGTTCAAAGTCCATTTTCCTGAAAGGAATGTTTATGTTATCTAATGGGCCTCACAATGCTCAACCCACCCTCTAACAAAGACGAACGACTTTACTTAGAGTTTCTTTTATGTTTCTAGGGTGCTGCAATAGTAAGCATGGCTATAGAAGCAGCGGGTGAAGCGGCTGGGCGCGCTGCACTTGCGAGGTTGTTACGTGACCATCGCTTTGCGAGTGCTGATGCCAGGTAAACTATCTATTAATAGAACAAAATAAAAAAATTATACCAACCCGCGTGGTGGATGACGGCCCGTCCCCTCTCACAGAGAGGGCCTGTGTCCTAGCAGTGGGAACATTAGAGGCCGATTATGCTAAATAAAAAACAGATTTTTCATGTAATTACACTACGAGTATGTACGATTGTTGACTACAAAAAAATTATGCTAAATGCTGTCTCCCTCTATCCAGGGACCTCTGGCGCGCGTTAGAGCGAGACGGCGCAGATGACGGTGTGAGTGGCACCGCGTGGGACGGCTGGTGCGAACGACCTGGTTATCCGCTGCTGTGTGCGTCCTCTATGGGAAATGATGTGCTCCTGAAGCAAGAGAGGTAGGTCTTTTTAGTTCTATCTTACTTAAGAAAAGGCCTGTTTACCGTAACAAGCCAATTATCGCCAAATGAATTTTAAACTCCTTCCCGTTAAGGCGAAAGAGGAGCCCGTGAAATTAAATTTTCATCCGTTTTTCCATATTTGTTTGGTACCGGTACAGTACCAATATTGATTAGAAATACCAATAGCACAGGTACTACGTGTGGTACCGGTACCAATAGAACAGGTACATCTCTGGTACCGGTATCATACTAAGGCCAATGGTACCGGTTCCTAATAATACCAGTATTTCAAGCCCTGGTCAGTTGGGACTAGTCGTCTCACGTCTCTTATGTGGCACAGCTTATTTTATTTTTTTACTGTTTTTTTTTATTGCTGTACTCTGGTCGGTTTTTACGTGCACGTGTTTTTAACATCATTCCCACTTTTAGTTATAAATTCAATATTCATGTTGTAACAAATATTTTGTAACTATGTATACGAGTATAATTTAAAACAGTGTTCGTGGAGTTTCTTACCCGTTCTCCTCCATAGGTACCTACCTACTACGCTTTGAAACTGACTGACCGACTCCTTGACGATTTAAAAATGCTTGTAAATGGTTTAATTTACATAATGCTGACCAAATAAATATAGTGCGAATACTAAAACGGACAAAACCTTTTGAGTTAGTGTAGTGTAAAAAGTGTAGAAATAATAGTGCCAATGACACACATAACAAAGTGCTTATATCATCATATCAGACTCTAAGAAAGTGGAACGGACTTGTGTTAAACACTATTCTAAGTTTTAAAATAATTATCACGTAATAAATTAAGTTAGATTAAAATTGCTTAATAGTCTCATAGGCTAGATTGTAATTAATTATTAAGAACCTGGTTCTTTATAACAAACGATAAAAAATAAATGCTTTGAATTCGAGTTTGACAGTACGGTTGAAGAACGAGAAGTGTTTTCGAAATCTCGATTGCGTATTGACTAATTTTACGTGATAAAAAAAACGATGTTATATGAGTATGTAAGGATCATAACAGGTGACCTTCTGTAGTTTCTGCCTACACCCATGGGAAGATGGAGTGAGTTTACGTATGTAAATGTAGTCTATAATGTACTCACGGAAAGATATGATTAGTTTTTATTTGTGGAAAAGAAGAGAAGAGCGATACAGTCAAGATACAAAAGACGGAAGATACCGGAACCGGGTAATCGATTTTTATCATCTCACGTTGGGCGCCATTAGTCAACGCTTCGCTAGGGCAGTCTGGGACTACACCGCTGAATCGAAAGTATATTCAGCTGCGTACTCTCAAGTGGAACGCTTATCATCGGCTGCCGAAGACCTGAAGAAGCAACGAGGATGGAAGTAGTCATAAGTATTTCTTGTCGGACCTTTCAATGACAATCACACATAATAGTAACGAAAGTACATTCACTCAGAAAAAGACTAACCAATCATTTTACCTAATTTCTTCGTCTTAAGAGTACTCCAGGGTAAAAAGAGAAAGCAAATGTTAAGAAACCAAGGTTTTAATGAAGATTGAAAAAGTCCCGCGTTGGGCGCCATTAGTCAACACCTCGATATAGCTCAGTGTGGGACTAATTAGCTGTGCGGTACACCCGATACAGCTAGTTACTCTCAAGTTGTGCGCTAATCATCGGCTCCCGAAAACCTGAAGAAGAGACGGGTGAGAGTATTCATAAGTTTTTTAGTTAGATCTTCCAATTTTTATATCATGTATGTAGTATTTAATTTGGTTTTCTACTTTAACAGACGGTTTATACATCTCTAAGGATTGAAATCTCTTATCGCAGGGTATTATTATTATTTGGTAAGACACACTAGCGACGTAGTATTGGGAAGCCCGCCACAAGGTGGACTGATGACCTTGTGAAGGCGAAACATTTTTACGCTAGGGGGTCTCGATGCCACACTGTATTGTAGTTTTATATGTGCCGAATAAAACCGTATATTTACGTTGAGGACAAAGGAAGTTTAAGTGCAAAAGATAAACTCTTTGTCCTCAGATTTCTGATGACTGCTGAGCCACCAGATCCGGAGCCTCCGATGGTGAACTATCTTCTCACGCTGGAACTTCGAGCTGATTTGGACGAGATGTTCTATGAGCCTGGTAAGGAATCTTCTACCCCTTTCTTTATCAGCTATTGACCGCCCAGTCGGATTGATACGACAAATGCCTTAGTGCGATTAATACGACAAATGCCTTGGTCGGATTAATACGACAAATGCCATTTGTAAATGGAAGAAAGAAAAAAAAACTTTGCGAGGGGGGCATGGCAATTAATATAAAACCAAGCGGTTAATGGATAGGGCGGCGGGATCGTCCGAAAGGGTTACCGCTGCCCTGGAACAGAAAGGGCTAAGGAAGGAACACGGGTGGGTTTTAGTCAGTAAGAGTCTGACACTCCCTTCCGCTCCACCCAGAGCGGGAGGGGTCAATTGATGATTTCCCATCCAGAAAAAAAAAAGTGGTTAATGGATATTGGTAGGCAAGCCGATGGCATTCCTACCGGCAGAAATCCACCCTTCCATGGAAACTTTCACCCCCTATTAGATCCCTTTAGGGGACGAAGTTTCAGAAATCCTTTCTAAGTGCTGACGTTCGTTCGTTCCAGCAGTTTAGGCTGTGCGTTGTCTGTCAGTGAAAAAACATTTAAAAAAATCTCTCTTTCAGAAAATCTCACCGACTCGGAAGAAGACCTCAACTCTACCACTACCACAACCCCAGCGCCCACCACGCGGCGCCCTGCAGCCAAGACCACTAAACCACCACCACACAAGTGGATAATACCAGTCACCTTCGTGGTGGGACCACTCGATGTTGAGGAGGATGAGAGAGACAATATCACAGCGTGGAAGAATGTCACTCATAATTATCATAACGCTACTTGGTAAGTGTCAGCTGTCAAAAAACCTTTTTTTTTTCTGTCCCAAAGCTCCTAAACTGAGGTATGATCTATTTAAGGAGACGTTGCAATCAGCAAAAAACACTCCAACCTCGCCACCGAGACTCCTCGCGACGACCAACGTAATTGTCCCTTGCTCGACGAAGTGCCACCCCTCGCCGTAGCTGAGGCCGTAGTTTTCCAGCCTGTGCCATCTTGCTGCCCTCCCCAGCGACGCCCTAAGCCAAGGTTCTCACCCCACAGGGGATGCCCTTAGCGTGCAGTCGCTTATTAATATAGGCTGGAGGCTTTGAGTTCGTTTAAGGCAATCACAGAATGGTCCGGTTACGTCTCCACGACCTCTCTAGGTCAACTACGAGATGCCAAGCATAAACGAAACCAGCGTGACGATTTCTATGTCCTCATCATGTTTCTTCTGTCCAGGTACGATACTGACAATAAAACTCGGATCTCTCGGTGGGTGGAAAACGTCACGCATCTGATCTGGATGAATGACACTGAAAGTAAGTAACCTAATATGTTGATTTATGTGCTAACAACCTCACCCTTTGTGATGTCTTTTAAAAGTGTCTGGGTGTTTTTCTATCTATAATATGTATGTATTTACAAAAAAAAAAATTGTATATAAGTAGTTTATCAGCCATCTTGTTACCATAACACAAGCATTAGGTTGCTTAGCTTGGGACAAATGGTGCTGTGTGAAATGTCCAGGGATATTATTATTATTATTAAAAAGACATCATCACATCACACATGAGGGTAGTTTCCTGGGTAAAAAAATAATAATTATATTTAGTCCGTCCGTTAGATTATCGAAAAATAATGGACACGTATTTTTTTCTTTTGTCAATCAAACAAAAAATGACCAAGATAAAGCGCGTCGAAATTTGGGAGTGGGGGTCGTGACGTCACGCCATGCTAAAAAGTGTCGCAAGCAAGTGACGTCACGCGGAATTTAACGGGCGATATCTTCATCATTTTTTATATAATTGACAAAAGAAAAAATACGGGTTCAATATTTTTTGATAATCTAACTGACGGACTAATCAGATTTTTTTACGAAACTAGCCTTTTCAATCGATTTTACCTACTTTTTAGTTTTTAGGGTACCCAATGGGTGCCAACGTGACCCTATTACAAAGCCTCTGCTGTCCGTCCGTCCGTTCGTCCGTCTGTCAGTCAGCGGGCTGTATCTTATGAACCATAATAGGTACACAGTTGAAGTTTTCACAGAGTGTGTATTTCTATTGCCGATATAACTGCAAATAATAAGAAGAAAATAAAATTAAAAATTAAAGGAAAAAACGCCGAAAAAAACACGTTTCCTGTATGGAGACCCCATACAGGAAACGTGTTTTTTTCGGCGTTTTTTGCCTTGTGTTACAAGACCGAACTCGCATTTGGGCGGGTTTTTTTTATTCCCATTTCTGTACGCCTCACCTTCAGCTTTGCTAACTACCCACGGCGTGGCTGTTCTGGTATTAAACGTATAAGCTCACGTTCGCACGGGCGCGTTTTTCCCGCGGTTATTTTTTTTTCGCGCACTGTATTCGAAAAGCACAGCTTAGCTCCGACAGTTGCAAATCCAACAGTGTGTTTTTTTAACGCTGGTACGCACTGTAGGATTCTCAACACTCGGCTCAACATGGAACGTTGAAAATCCAGTGCCCGATAGAATCTCGCCGCGATATTTTTATGAACGTGGGCTAACTCGTATCGACACGAATGAAGAACAAGCAATAACTTATAAAATGTTTATCCCATTTCAGTGGTGATACCTGACCTTGGTAAACACAAATGGGTGAGGTACAACGTAGGAGCGAGGGGGCTGTACCGAGTGGCGCCACAGGATAGAACTGATGGAGAGGTAAGAACGTTAAGATACTTTCAGCTTTGGAGATCACTGAGTTTTGAATTGGGCTAGTTTCCTAAAAAAAATTTAATTAGTCCGTCAGTTAGATTATCAAAAAATATTGAACCCGTATTTTTTCTTTTGTAAATTATATAAAAAATGATGAAGATATCGCCCGTTAAAGTTCCGCGTGACGTCACTTGCTTGCGACACTTTTGCAAGCAAGTGACGTCACGACCCCCCACTCTCAAATTTTGACGCGCTTTATCTTTGTCGTTTTTTGTTTGATTGACAAAAGAAAAAATACGTGTCCATTATTTTTCGATAATCTAACTGACGGACTAAATACAATTATTATTTTTTTACCCAGGAAACTATCCTATTTATCGTGGTGCCGGAGAGCAGTAGTGGTCCAGTGGCTCGTGGGTTCGACCACAGCCAGGCGGCGCTTTACTTTGTGCTATTAATTTCATCACCACTTCCGGCCCACCGTACAATGAAGATATGATGATATGAAGCAATGCATAATCAGCCTATAATGTTCCCACTGCTGGGAAACAAGTCTCCTCTTTGTGAGAAGGAGTGGGCCGTAATCGACCACGTGGACCCACTGCGGGTTGGTAGAGGTCACATGTCTTCGAATTTTTGGTTCTAGGACATTCGAGTTTTCTCACAATGCTTTCCTTCACCGTTTTGAGAGCAGTGGTGATGAAAATTTACACAAAGTTACACATGAAACAATAACACGTAAATATTTGGTTCTTAACTGACAAGCGTGTTTGTTTATTCTCAGACAGCAGAATCAGCAGCCCAACGCGCTGCAGAGCTATACGCAAGCGGTGCAGCGGCTGAAAGGGCACTACTATTAGACGACGCGTTCGTACTAAGCCGAGCTGGAAGATTGCCGGCTAGTAGAGCGATAGCCGCTGCTGGTAAGAGTTGTTTTATCTAAGACACTCTTTTGTTATTCTCGACAACACTCGTGTCATTTTCGTTGATATCGTGAGACTGTCGCTAACGGTTGCTTCGACACTAGTGACAACGTCATCGAAACTCGTGACATTCTCGTTGACACTGTTCTCGAAACTCATGACACTCGAGAAATGTTGATCGAGGCTTTTGGCCATCAGGCCATTGGCCGATACTTATTATTATTTAAAACAGTCTTTTTATTCCTGTCCAGCTCGACTCAGCACTGAAACCCACTGGGCACCCTGGCGTGTAGTCCTCAACCACTTATCCTGGTGGAGAGAACTGCTGCTGGTGGCGAGCTCAGGTCCTCACCTCAGTCGGTTGCTGAAGACGCTGCATCCTTCGCAAGTGATCGTCTACTCTACTGAACAGCTGCAGGCTGCAGGACTTGGAGAGGATCTACTGTGAGTAGTTTTATATTTTCTGATGGTCTACTTAGTTGAAGAGACAATGGACCAGCTAAATAACCCGTATAAGCTATGATCGTTGGGGCAGACGTGTTGGTAAGTGGAAACCGCGAATCATCATCATCTGCTGAGCCTATTCTCAACTACGTTGGGTTTGGCTGTCAGTCTAACCAGATGCAGTCCGTGGATGGGTGATCTTTACATACCGAGACCCCTCCGTGCCTCGGAAAGCACGCTAAGCCGTTGATCCCGGCTGCCATTCGTGGATCTTTGACAGTAGTTACGGGTAGTCAGAAGCCCGAAAGTCTGACAACCAGTCTTACCAAGGGGTATCGTATTACCCAGTAACTGGGTTGTGGAGGTCAGATAGGCAGTCACTTCATGTAAAATACTGGTACTCAGCTGCATCCGGTTAGACTGGAAGCCGACCCCAACATAGTTGGGAAAAGGCTAGGCAGATGATGCCTGTTTGCCATCAATTAACACAATATATTCACATATGTTCGAAATCACCAAATCCTTCCACAAGTTTTATATTTTCTTACAGTTTTGTAATCTCCTCTTGGATATCTCTCGTATTTTTTTTTCTTATCTAATCTAACTAGCCTGTGTTGTGCCACTGCAGGACAAAGGCATCCCTCTCCCTTTTCCACACAATTCTGTCTTTTGCGAGTGCCGCCAGTCCCTACGGTAGGAGTCAAGCTCGTCCTGCCATCTTCGTCTTGGCCTACCGCGATAGCGTCGTGCGTTTAGTGGGACCGATCGCGGGCTCTTTTAGCACAATCATCTGAGGGGCAATTCTCGTAATTTTAAGAACGCTCACAGTCTGATCTCAGTCTCAATCTGTCAAAAAATACTTCTTATTTCCTTACATTTTGACAAGTTTTTGAAATTTGTTTGTCGCCGAGATGAGACAGCGACTAGATTTTGAACGTTTTAAATTACGAGAATTGGCCTTCTGATATGCGGCAAACATGTCCATTTTTTTATTGTCATATAACTCAATATGTTAATTTTCGTCCTCAGATGGCTAAGCGGAGCCCTATTAACCGCAGGCGTGGAATGGGAAAATCCATCAGTGACCAAGCAAGCAGTGGACCTGTTTGATTCATGGCTCGAATCGAACCAAACCATACCAGATATATACCAGGAGGTAAGTTAATGATAAAGACCGTGAAGGAAAACGTCATCAGAAATCCGGGTCGTCCTAGAACCAAAAATACAATGCAATAGCAGTGCAATAGAAATGCAATATCAGTGCAATAGCAGTACAATGGCAGTGCAATAGAAGTGCAATTGCAATGCAATAGCAGTACAATAGCAGTGCAATAGAAGTGCAATAGCAATGCAATAGCAGTGCAATAGCAGCGCAATAGAAGTGCAATAGCAGTGCAATAGAAGTGCAATAGAAGCGCAATATTAGTGCAATAGCAGTGCAATAGAAGTGCAATAGTAGTGCAATAGCAGTGCAATAGAAGTGCAATATCAGTGCAATAGAAGTGCAATAGCAGTGCAATAGCAGTGCAATAGAAGTGCAATAGAAGTGCAATATCAGTGCAATAAAAGTGCAATAGCAGTGCAATAGAAGTGCATTGTAGAAGAAACTTTCGATATTCAACGTTGTGTCTACCTTGTTGGACTAGCCTAGAATAATTATGTTGCATCATAAGCAACTGTTTGTTAGGTAGCTGCATGGAAACTGTCGGGCAACTGTAAGGCAACTGCGCACCAACAACATAGAGCGCAAATCCGTTGCATTCCATAAGGTGAAAGGTTGTTAATCAAACCAATCCTGAAACTGGACTGTGACATGTGTACCTCATTTTTTCTATTTCTATAGTTGCAACCTGTCCGTTATCCATACGTTTCTCTCTTTCCACAGGCAGCCTTCACTGCCGGTGTCCGAACCCACGGCCTCTCAGCATGGCAGGCATGCTGGAGAGCTCTCACAGCTTCATACTCAGCCCCCAGGCCGATGTACTCACACAGGGCTTTGCTGGTCGCTCTAGCGTCTCCTACTGACGACTGGCTCTTCTATAGGTACGTATTGACTACCACAAACACCACCACCACCACTACCATTGATTGGCTAATTAATATTATTATTTCCTTTATTTAATTTAAATATTTTTTATAAACAAAAAGATAAAAAAACATTTCAAAATAAAAAAAAATAGTAGCCCACCGGTATCGGGAACAGGGTCCAAGCTACTGGCGGTCAGGGCTCCAGAGAGAGGAACCTCCTGACAATGCGAGCCGTGTCCAGAAGTACCGCTTTCTAAATCAAACCCTTGATCCAGCTGCCCAACGAGAGTCTCCTCAGGTGTTGGTCGAGCCTCTTGGCTATTAACCCATTGGCTGTCACGACTATCATTACAATGATTGCTGAGTCTACATGCCACATGTTGACTTACGCCACTTTCAAGATAAATCACTAGGAACTGGTGAAAGGCGGGCGTTGGGGACTGTCTTATGCAAAGTGTGTGCTAATTCTCAGCCAAATTTGAATAAATGACTTTTGAATAACAGCCAAGACTCCTCGTCTTAGAAGGTAACGGATGTATCCACGGACCAACTTCAGCAAGCACATACGATCCACCCATGCTGCCCAACGAGAACCTTGTAAAGCACAACAGTGTGCTTTACAAGGTTCGGAGAGTCTCGGCTGTCATAAGTGGATCTTTGACAGTCGTTACGGGTATTCCGAAGCCCGAAAGTCTCTGACTTGTTGTCTCTTGCCAAGGGGTATCTTGTACTCCAGGCTGTGAAGATCGGACAGTTGGAGAAAAGCTAGTTTAATTATCTATTTCTGTTCTAGGTTTGCGTTCTCAACATTGTCAAACGAAGCACAAAGAAGTCGCGACTGGCGGCTGTGGGTGACCGCTCTATGTTCTGCTACTTGCAGGTAAAAATTATACTCTTGCTTACTAGCACTTCGACCGCGACTTCGTTCGCGCTTTCGACAACAGCCTATCGGGTTCACAACTATCCTATCTTTCAAGCTGGAACTAACCATACACATTCACAAAGGAGGTTCATTCATATAGAAGCAATAAGAATAATGTACCCAGGATTTTGTAATAATATCTTGATTTAAAAGAGTGTCCCTGGAGTTCTTGCCCGTTCTTCTCCATAGAGATCTACGTTTTTGGAATGGGCGACTAGCTTCAACTTTCTGACTAACTGACTGACTATTTAATTTTGACAATTCAAAAGTGCCTGTAAATGGTTTAATTCAAATAAATGATTTGAGTTTGAGTTTGAGTTGAAGATTTTTATATGGAGCATAACATACCTACTATCGCGCCATTTTGTTTTTTTTTTCAATATGGCGGCGTCACAAGAGACCTATATAAGTCGATAGCTGACATCAATGCAAACAGAAAACATAATAAGACTAAATCTCGTAGCGGCGCCGATTCTCTTATTCACAAACTAAACTAAATTTAAATTCAGTGCATCTTTTTCTTTCGAATGGAAGAAGAAAACGGGTTGCGCCGATCTCAAATAACATTGGACAAGGGCAGGAAGATGATGCATCTTTTTCTTTCTATTTCATTAAGAAAAGGACAGAAGATAAATATTAGTTTAGTCCTGTCAAATTAGTCAGTGCTTGATGTAAATTGACGTATTTTTAGTAGCCATGTTTTTAATCACGTCTAAACTGTCTAAGGAGTATCTTAATTTAACAGGACTAAACTAATATTTATCTTCTGTTCTTTTCTCAATGAAATAGAAAGAAAAAGATGCACTGAACTTAAATTTAGTTTAGTTTGTGAACAAGGGAATCGGCGCCAGTTTCACGTTTCCCAGATATTAACGTTCAAAGTTGATCACGTGACATGCATATTTTTTACCTTTGCTTACATCTTGTTACAAGGATGTTTGAAATAATCACTTTCAATGTTTACCTAAAATAATCAATTATCTATGCAAAAATATGCACGTAAATTCAAAATAATTTGAATGTCACGTGATCAACTTTGAACGTTAAGAGAGGAGTTCGTTGAGAGGTTAATTTTATTATTGTTATATTTTAAATTAAAAAAATCAAACTCATTTACCTATTTCCGTTTCTACAAGATGGCGTGGTGCGGCTGGTGTATGGCGTATCCTACGCCCACAGCCTGTACTACCGCCATCTGCTCTGCAAGCAGCCGCAAGATGTCTTCATCAACCGTACGATTACTATCGGGTAAGATTTTATGTTTTTGTTTGGAGTGAGCAACTGTTGGGCGATTGTGACGCAACTGTTAGGCAACTGTGGGCTGACAGTTAGGCTACAAAAACGTATAAGTACATGAGTGCTTATACATACATACATAAACTCATGTCCTCTTTCCAATTACAATAATGAGTATTCTTTATATCTACCTAATGCTTGAAGCTGTGTTGTGATCATTGCAAACCAACCATCTCAGACATCGACCTGCATGGTCTTCATATGATCTGACCAAGATTATGTCTGGTCTTTAAAAGAGACTGTGACCCCTGAGTTTGTTTCGGCCTTTCTTCTCAGACTAGTCAAATAGGAAACGCCGACCTCATCTAGTTTTAAAATATGATTGACGTGTAAAAGTGTTTGTACAAACCTACTTACAAAATAAAATCATTTATCATTTATTTATTAACAGAGTCGCACTCCTAGAACGGTAGGCGCCACTTGACACAGCAGTGGTATTTACAAGGTTATTTATTTTTTTTAATAATTATAAACATTTTCTATATCCCCGACAGTTCAAAGAGCTATTCAGCGACTACCGCGGCGCATCAGTGGCTCTCGATACAATAGCACTAAACTCTGCCTGGGTCCTTCGAGCCGACAGCGACTTACAACGGTACTTCAATGCATTAGCACAACATTAAGAAGTAACAGGAATTATAGACTCGTAGTAGTAAATTTTGTAATTTGTGGCGCAACTTTTTGGCAACTATGGCGCAACTGTGGCGTAACTAAAGAGCAAAATCGGCGCAACAGTCTCTTTTTAGTGAAATTGGTCATTTGTAGCGCAACTGTAATACAACAGTGAAACATTCATGTATTTAAGGTTATCGGCAACTGTGGGGCAACTACAGAGAAAAACAAAGTCACTTTTTCAAACTAACTTAAAGTGTATAAAATCGTAGTGCTGTCACTTAATCTGACTGGCGAATCTCTATAATGAGCTATTTTCGTATTATAAAATAGCTCAAAAATGAAATAGAATGAGCTATTTTCAAATTATAAAATAGCATGAGCTATTTTCATGAAACAAAATAGCCTAAGTTAATTCCATGTTATAAACACTAGCATGAGCTACCCTCCCGGTACATAAAAGCTGGAGCTATTTCCATGATACGTAATAGCTTGAGCTATTTTCATGCTCCAAGACAGCTAGAGCTACTTTCACATTACAAAATAGCTGGAGCTAAATCTAAGCAAAACAAAATAACTTGCACCACATTATAAAATAGCATGAGCTAGCTTCCTGTTGCAAAATAGCTTGAGCTATTTCTTTATTAAAAAAGGGGCTATTTTCGTGTTACAAAATAGCTCACAGGACAAGAACATCGTTGCTGTCGTAAAAAAAATGAAATATTTACTAGAAATACGGGATTATCAATACCTCTTAGGTAAATTTACCTATAGTGATTTATACTTGTGTCTGAGTACCTTTACTGTAGTGAACAATGTTTTAAGAAGATGGTATAACTAAAGACTTCTGTGTGTGTTGAGTGTGTGAGTGACAAAAGTGAGTGTGTGGGAGCAACTAAAAAGTTGCTACGTCATAATTTATATATTTTTTGTTATATTTGTTTTCTGTAAATCTTTATTTTAATTTAACATGCCAAATGCTTCTTTTTCAAATATTACTTTGGGTTAAACTATTCTAAAAGTGGGTTCACGTAAATACATAGTGCAACGGATAAGGTCGAACCTTTCTCCACCTCCACACGAATCTCGTGGTTGCCACACTTATACAAAAATTCAAAAACAAAAATATCTATGTTGGTGTGGTTATTTTCTAGTTCGATGTATTATTATTCGAAAGCTATCGGCTACCTAACCGGTACCGTTAGCTTGATTTCATGGCATTCAGTAAGTTGCGGGGCAACTGCGGGGCGACTGCGTTGCAATTGCAGGGAAACTGCAACTAAACACTAACATTGCAAGCATGTCGTGATGTTTTATGTATCCTTCAACATCTACCTACCTATTATATTATAATTAAATGATTAAATATGTAACCCTTTAACAATTATGCATCCTAAAAAGCCATACTAGTTTTAAGTTTCCTATATTAAAAAAACAGTATTAAAAATTAAAATTATTATAAAAATAAAAGCTATAGATATATTCACAAAGTTAATTGCGCACAGAATGTATTATTTATTGGTCATATATTTTTAATATTGATTAAATGTAATAACTCACCTCGTTCTCTTGTGGTTATCATGAAACATGAAAAATTTCGCCCCTCAAAATACTCTTTAAACAGTAATGAGTAACCTCGCGTTTGTATCTTCCTCGGATCTTCGCGCAATCTTTCAACCTGTTTGCCGCATTAAATCCAGATATTTTTTTACCACTACAATTTGTGGAAACTTGCGCAGCACTGGGCAATTTAGACGCTACATGAAGCAATACTAGTCAACAATAGGGAAAAAGACGCAATTTCTTTTTAGAAACATTTTTTTTTTGCTTTTAGTGCACAAGCAATGTTATAAAAAGTGATTTCCATAGATTTTACAGATCGATTATTTCATTTTATACAATGCTTTCTTTGAAATTACATTATTTATTCCAACATTTGTAATAGTCGTGCGTAAGCAATTTTTTGGGCAACTATTGTTTTAAAATTTGCGTATAATAATATAACCGTTATGATAGCACTGAGAGAAAAGGTGCCTAATAAATCGATATTTCCCAAAGAATCTATATTAACAATATATGCATAGCTTTTTAAAGAAATTATCCATAGATTTAAACGTAACATTAAATTTAAAAAAAATCTTGATTAGAATTTATTTTGCAGCTTCACAACATAAAAATGAGAAGACTTAAAAAAATAACCGACTTTAAAACGACTTTGTATTCATTTCGCTGATTTAACTCCGAAAAAAGCTTTGGAAGTCGGTTTTAAAATAAGAAAAAGGAAAAAGTAGGTAAACATTTTGTAATTGACAGAATAGACAAGAAAACTTTTCTACATTTTGTAAAAAACGAATTCTAATCAAAACTTTTCTATGATGGTATAATACAAGCATTTAGTCGGTGTATAGTGCAATGTAAATATGTAATATTACGAGTAAAGTGTTATTATCAACTTTGCCCGGTCAATGTTAGAATATAATTTAGTCGATAATCTCATCATCATTCTCCTGCCGTTATCCAAATTTGTGGTCGGCGCAACATGTCATTTTCTTCCATTCATCTCTATTAGTCGTCATCTCGGTAGTCAAATGTATGAAAATCATTTAAATGTATGTATGAATCTTTATAGTCATTGTGAACAGCCGATCGATTCTGTAAAAATCTCACCGTAAAAAGTTGGGTGAAGTGAGCTTAGAGTGAGCTGTCAATAGTGTCAATCCCTATATTATTTGAAATGACACCTCACTCCACGCTCACTTCACCTAAGATTTCACGGCGAGATGGTTACAGAATCGCACTGCAGTACTAGTAAAAAGTGGTTTTAACCACAAATAAATTATTAACAATACTTACTAGGAACTAAAAACCTTAATGGTATTCAAAAATACATTAAACAAGGTAAGTCATCATAAGCCTATGTTGGGGTTGGCTTCCAGTCTAACCGAATGCAGCTGCATACCTACCAGTATTTTTCCCATACATGGAGCGACTGCCTATCTGGTCTCCACAACCCAGTTACTGGTTAACATGATACCCCTTGGTAAGACTGGTTGTCAGACTTTCGGGCTTCTGTCTACCAGTAACGACTGTCAAGGTTCTATGAATGACAGCCAGGACTATAAACCAGAGGGTATAATCTCGTAATTTTAAGACCGTTCACAGTCTCATGTCAGTCCCAATCTGTCAAAAAATACTTAGAATTTCCCAACATTTTGACAAGTTTTTGACATTAGTTTGTCACTGAGATGACATTGCGACTAGATTTTGAACGTTTTAAATTACGAGAATTGGTCTTCTGCTTTCCGAGGCTCGGAGGGGTCTCAATAAGTAATGGATGGTCACCCATCTATGAACTGGCTGCGGCAAGCGTAGCTGAACTTTGCTTTGGCTGTTATTATTTAACCACGAGCCTCTCCGTTTTGTCGAAATCAATATTGTTATTTGTAAAATTGGAAAAAAAATGGCGCCTAGAGGTTTAATCATGAATGAGTGTTGGTCAATGTAAAGAATGCTTAATTTAATGCATTCAGTAGTCCGTAAAGAAAATTGTATTTGACCAAAGTATAAAGAAAATAATTTTCTATTTTTCTAGAATAAAAAACTTTACATGTTTTGTCGAAATTTTGGAAAAGATCCGACCAGTAGTTTATTGTCAGTGTTGCATATGGAAAAAATGGGTTGTGTGTACGTTTGGTGTTGCCATACTTAAGGGGGATGCGTCGACGTAGCCTGCGAAATTAATTTTTCTGTGAAAGAAATATCGAATTTCTAGGGCTACCGCTTTCGCCTTAATTGTAGAACAATTTGTCCTATATTTTATAAATTACACATTATTTTGTGGAAATTATCATAAAAATGTAATTAATTACTTTGACCGGATATTTCCAGTATTGTCCATCAATATTATTTATTGAAATTTTAGCGTTAAGCATTATAATTAAGTAATAAATTGATCTCAAAGTGTGATTTCTTAAAAAAAACAGTGTTTCTTGAGTATTTCCAATCGCGCATAAAATTGATATTTATAACTAAATATAAGTCAATGTATTTTATTGTGTATATTTAATTGTCAAACTCTTTTTAACCAAAATAAAAACATGTATTAGTCAATATTAAATCTATTCAGTTCCAAACTTCCAATACCTATTAAAAAGTACCATGCGATCAAATGAATATATCTGTCGTCATTATAACGAGTACAAAAATACTCTTAACGAAGCCGAAAGTCACTTGTTCTTCCAGATATTATGATTTTATTTTTAACAGAACCATTCCTTGGACCCAAATTGCGTAACACACTTTGAATCTCAATCTGAATCATTTTGAAGTAATATTGCAAATCCATTGTTTCATGTGTCCGAAAAAATAATCTGCTCAACAACGTAAATAACGCAATGAATGTTGTTGAACTGTCAAAATGAAACCCTATTGCTACCTACTGATAGTGCGTTACGAAATTACCCCGCTGGTTATGGAGATATTAAAAGTAATAGTTCCAACTTTTTACGACGTTTTTTACGAACACAAGTTTTAAATGTTAAAACTTGGGGCCTAAAAGGGCCACTTTAAGCCATTGCTTAAGCTAGCTATATAGCTTTTAGAGGTATTCCTCTAAAAGCTATTTAGCTAGCTTACAACTGTAGCTTACAACTTAGTATCTACTGACCAGCAAATTGAAAAAAAAACGTAAGAAAATATGAATTTCGCGGGTTACCTTGGAGCACCACCTTAAATTAAATTCCCTGTTCAAAAATCAAATCCCCGACGCGTAAATGTAAAATATTATGAAAATAATAATTACTATAATATTTTGATCTTGATTGAGACTTTTTGGTACGACTTTTGGTCATTCTCTTTTGACAGAATGTAGTACAGACGCCAGCACATCAAGCTACTGCAATCTGTCAAATTTCTTTAATTGATTTTCAACTTTATCGCTCAAGCATTAAGGTTCAAGGTTGATTGGGAAAATTTGACAGTTTCGGGTAGCTTGACCTGCTGGCGTCTGTTCCTTGATGGCTTGATGTGCTGGGGTCTGTTCCTATAGAATGCATTGATGACGGCTTCGTGATGAGTCTTTTTTACAGCCTGGATTAGATTTTGTAACATACCTACCAACTTCCCTATCTGATTCTAGTCCCTAATTGCGTAACACACTATCAATCTCAATCTGAATCATTTTTCAGGATATTGCTAATTCATTGCTTCATAATATTCGAAAAACCCGGCCAAGTGCGAGTCGGACTCGCGCACGAAGGGTTCCGTACCATTATCTATAAAAATTACGTCTGTTGTCCATACAACAGACGTAATTTTGAAGAAAAACGACGTTAACTACGACGTTGTAACGACGTTTTGACGTTTTTTTGTGTGAAGGGGGGCTCCCATGAGCCCCCTTAAATATTTATTTAGTTTTTAGTAAGTATTTGTTGTTATAGCGGCAACAGAAATACATAATTTGTGAAAATGTCAACTGTCTAGCTATCTCGGTTCTTGAGATACAGCCTGGTAACAGACAGACGGACGGACAGACAGGAATCTTACGTACGGAACCCTAAAAGTGTGTCTGCTCAACAACGTAAATAACGCAATGAAAGTTGTTGAACTGTCAAAATGAAACTTATTGACTACTGATAATGTATTACGCAGTTATCCCGCAGGTAGGAACTTCAGATGTCAAGCTAACTTTGGTGGTAGTAGGTGCTCATCTACCTACTTCCTCTGGGTTACCTATTCTTTTCATCGCATCGTACATAAGTGAAGCCAAATTCAATATTATTTACAGGCAATTTGCATAACGTGGTCATTACTAACAATGGCGCCGATTCCCTTGTTCTCAAACTAAACCAAATTTAAGTTCAGTGCATCTTTTTCTTTCTATTTCATTAAGAAAAGGACAGAAGATAAATATTATTTTAGTCCTCTCAAATTAGTCGGCTCCTGACGTAAATTGAGGTAATTAGTCGCCATGTTTATAATCACGTCAGGTCTATGGAGTATCTTAATTTGACCCCTGTCCATTCGGTTAACCGATTTCTGATAGCTGTCTTATAACGCACATATTCCAGATTACGTAAAAGTTAACTTTGAAATGCGTAATAAAATAAATATTTAAACTGCCTTAGCTTATTAAATTACATATCTTATTTATGGCTTCTTACAGACATAGTGTTACCGTACGTCTAACAAGCAATGAATGAATGTATGTTGATGCAATCACTAGTTCATCTGTCAAAAAACGGTTTACCTAATGGACAGGGTATAGTCCAAATATTTAAAAACAAAACAAGTTACTTCTTAAATAATTGTTCTTTAAACAAACGGCATTATCAACAATAACCGGCAAAGTTCCGCTTGCTTGCAAAAGTGTCGCAAGCAAGTGACGTCACGACCCCCACTCCCAAATGACGCGCTTTATTGTTGCCATTTTTTATTAGATTGACAAAAGAAAAAATACGTGTCTATTATTTTTAGATAATTTAACTGACGGACACTAAATATCATTATTATTTTTTTACCCAGGAAGCTACCCTATTGACCGCGTTACGCACATTGCCCGGTGAGTGCTGAGATGTGTATCTGTATCATATAACCTAAGACTACATACTGTGTATAAATTTTATATTCGCTTTTGTAATAAATTTTCCCATTTTAGACACTTGTTTTATTTATTTATTTCAAACTCTTAAACTATCATTACAGGTTTAGAAACCTAATGCGATAGTTAAGCCTACTTATAATGTTAACCATTTTAAATAACACTATTACTAACAATTACAAATAACTACACAATACATTAACACCAAATTACTTATTTATTTATTTATTATTTATTTATTTTATTTTACAGTTTTTGGAAAACTTACAGCTAAAAACTTTTGCGCGATTGAGAGTAACAACAATAAGGCCAATTACAAGTTTTCACAGATAGAAGAGATATAAACAAAAAATATTTGGGAAGGTAGACAGCGTTTTGAGTAAATAAATTATCTTTAGTACAAATGTTTCAAACAGCGTAAATTATAAATTAGGTAACGTGATCAAAAAAGAAATCACAAACAGTCTTTTTTAATTTTGAAATACTGGTATTGAAAACATCGATGTCAACGTCCCGGCAGACCGCATTATACGTATGACTCGCTCTGATCAAGTATGAATTTCGTCTGTAATTCGTTCCCACCATAGGAGTATGCAACACATGAGGATTGCGCAGAAAAGCAGAAGGAACCCGCAGTCCGATTTTGTTCAGCAATTCGGGAAGCTCGGTTGAACCGTTAGCGATTCTAAATAAAAAAGCCAAGTCTGCAATGTTTCTACGTTCAGAAAGAGGAAGTAGATGGAATCTTTTACAGCGTAGGAGATAAGTGGGAGAATAAGTTTTAGACCGGAATTGAATGTACCTCAAAAATCTTCTTTGTATGCCCTCCAATCTATTGATGTATATGTTGTAATTGGGATTCCAAACTTGAGAGGCATACTCTAGATAACTACACTACACTTCTATACTTTATAACTAAAACAATACAACCTTATAATAATGACAATGTAATATTTAAAATTATCATCATCATCTCCCTATAGCCTCCTCTTCCCAACTATATCGGGGTCGGATCCAGTCTAACTGCATGCCAATACCAATATTTTACATGGAGCGACTGCCTGACCTCCACAACCCAGTTACTGCGTAATATTATACCCCTTAGTAAGACTGGTTGTCAGACTTTCGGGCTTCTGACAACCCGTAACGACTGTCAAAGATCCACGAATGACAGCCGGGACCAACGGCTTAACGTGCTTTCCGAGGCACGGAGGGTCTTGATTTGTAAAGTTGGTCACCCATCCATAGATCGACCTTGGTAAGCGTAGCTTAACCTGATCGTTTGACCCACGCAGCTGCACTTAGCCACAAGCAAAAGCAACCTAGTTATGGTACCACATTTAGATGTATGTAGGTATAGGTAGTGTGAGCTACATTCAGAGACGACACGAGCATTATTGATAATCACACTTGCTCAGGCTCACTGTGTAGTGGCCCAATACAAGTGACATTTTGTTAAGTTCACTGCGAAACTCACTCAAGTGAGCGCACACAGTTAGAAAGCGAACTCATTTGTTTCTAAAGGTGTCGCGTTGTGAATCCGCGATGATTTAATCGCGGATTCACAACGCGATACCGTTCGTATTTCGAAGTAATTTAAGATACCCATCACGTCTGCAGAGTTTCGATAGGTAATTTAATTTGACCCAGAATATGTAAACTAATAAAGCGTCAATCCCGCAAAACCTCTCAATACGGCATGATCTCCGAATGATAACACATTACAAGGAAATGCAGTTAGTATTTGAATCCAATTACAAAAACGTAGTCAGTTTCAATTAAAATTTCAATTAAAATTTGACACAACCGCAGTGTATTTTCCGCTTGAAACCCAATAACATCTTTATTAAAAATTCATTACCATGAGAGAAAGTAATCATTTCCTTTTCAAATTGGCAATGGATCGAGCGGGACATTGAATTTTTTTGTCGTAAAAAAATGTTGTGTCCCTAAAAAGTTGAACATGTCATTTATTGATTTTAGCTGTTTATGTATGTTTATTGTTTTTGGTAAGTTAATGAGATTATTTTAACAATTAATACAGGATACATTTTTAACCAGTGTGCAAACTGCAAACTGAAAGCATGAATTAAGTACATGATTCTGAACCCCAAACCTCTGGGGGTCTAGTCTAGAATCATGTGCTGAGTTTCAGTTTGCGCATTGATTAATCATTTATCATTTATCCTGTAGAAACCGACCATACCAATATTATGTAGCTTGCCGAGTAAGCACGCTGAAGTGACAGTGATCTGGTGTGTCCATGTTTTGTCCAAGGAACGATGGCCGCAAAGGCATGGAGCAGTTGAATCCTGGACTAGAGACCGCGTATCGGCTAGTTTAGGGAGGGACGCCCCCAGCTAGATGGACCGACGATCTTAAAAAGGTGACTGGGACAGACTGGCTGGCGGAGGATAGGGTGTTGCTTTTTTTTTTAATTATATAAACTTGACTGCGATCCCGCCTGATGGAAAGCAGTGATGCAATCGTTGATGGTAAAGTGCACTAATTTATTATGAGCCTATTCACTCAGGGCAGCGGGATCGTCCGAAAGGGTTACCGCTGCCCTGGAACAGAAAGGGCTAAGGAAGGAACACGGGTGGGTTTTAGTCAGTAAGAGTCTGACACTCCCTTCCGCTCCACCCAGAGCGGGAGAGGGGGTCATTTGAAAAAAAAGCCTATTCACTCTAGCCTTGAAGACACTTAAATTATAATCGGACGGGAAGACCGCTGCAGGCAAATTGTTCCAGTCCTTCGATGCACGCGGTATAAACGACAAGGCGAAACGCTTCGTCCGGATCGCGGCGGTGTCAACAACATAAGGGTGCTAACTCGCCGTACGACGGGTTGTCCGATGATGGATCTGTGATGGCGGAATTAAGTCATGTAATTCCCGCGCACACTCTCCAGAATGCATCCTATAGAATACCGAAAGGCTGGCTACCCTACGCCTGTGTTGTGGTGCAACCTGGGAGAAATTGATCTAGTCCAATAGTGAACTGCGACAGGCTGAGTTGATTGATCAGTAGGCAAGTCAGTTGGTGTAATGGTTGCAAGCGCGACTCCCTAGCGTAGGTTTTTGTATTCGATCCCCAGTGGGGCAGAGTGTTGGTTTTTAGGGTTCCGTACCCAAACGATAAAAACGGGACCCTATTACTAAGACTTCGCTGTCTGTCTGTCACCAGGCTGTATCTCAAGAACCGCGATAGCTAGACAGTTGAAATTTTCACAAATTATGTATTTCTGTTGCCGCTATAACAACAAATACTAAAAACAAAATAAAATGAATATTTAAGGGGCCTCCCATACAACAAACGCGATTTTTTTTGTACCTACTGTTGTTTACCTTGTCAATGGTACGGAACCCTTCGTGCGCGAGTCCGACTCGCACTTGGCAGGTTTTTCATTATAAACCTACAGTAGTATTGCGGTGGATTTATTCCCGGTTAATACCAATTGACTCACTCCATTATTTGCCTAACTTATTCTCACTATGTTGGAGTCAGCTTCGTTTAAAACCGGACAGTTGATACCAGTATTTTACTTGATGCGACTGTCTACCTGACTCCCAAGGGGCTTGTGGCTAAATAAATTAGGACATAGGATATTTTTTTTTCCCGATATACCCACGAGATAACCGCAGGGTGCAGCTAATGGCCGAGTCCCCTGTTCACAAACTAAATTAAATTTAAGTTCAGTGCATCTCTTTCTTTCTATTTCATTAAGAAAAGGACAGAAGATAAATATTAGTTTAGTCCTGCGGCGCCAATTTAAGATGAATGAACTAATATTATTCTCTAAAATTACAGCTCAGCTAACAGAAAGCCGCGTACTAATCCTCCGGGATGATTATGACAAGCCCTTAGTCCTAGGATACATGGACAGATCAAATGACGAAGATGTCAGACATAAGCACCAAGCCAGCTCCAAGTACAAACCAAAAAGGCTTCATGCAAAAAAAACAATTCTACAATATGGCAGACATATATACCATTTAGATCATTTTAAAGATATGAAAGAATTAAGGACTGAAATGACACAACGAAAACCGGATTTTATATCGTATGACTATGTTGATATTGATGACCTTTTCCGAGATAAGGATTCGGCGAAAAACAGTGTAGGGGATTATCTAAAGGATCTTGTCATATTTTCCAATACACCAGTACAATTTTGTACAGGAGAGCAATGCAACGAAGATCTAAGGAAGTTTAGCAAACATAAAAACGATGAGGACACAGATTGGAAACGTAAAAAAACGCAATTCGGACGAATGAAAAGATTTCAGGTCGTTGATAACAGGCATAAAGGTAAAACGCACGATGATTCATCAGAAGAATACCATGAGAAGAAGAAACATAAGGCAAATAAGAGGAATAAGAAGAAAAAGAACCATTCTTCTGAATCCGCAGAGTCAAAAGAATCGGGTTCGGAAGAGAAAAGTTGGGGGACCCATAAGAAAACGAAAAAAAAATACAAGCCACCGAAAGAGGACAAAAGAAGTTCAGAGGAAAGGGTTCACGTTAAAAGAAAACCGAAAAAGAAGCTCAACGTTGACGATTCTAGTGATGCTAGCGTTGAAGAGTGGAAGAAACACGACGAGGACTCGAAAAGCAACGAAGATTTTCACAGGAAGAAAAAAAAGAAGAAAATCTACAACGAAGCATCCGATGAAACCACACGGAAAAAATTTGCAGATGAAAATGATTTTTTCATGCAAGGGAACAAGATCTTTCACACTAATAAAGAGAAACGCAAGAAAAAACACAATGATTTCGATAGACGGAGGCGTTTAGAACATTTTTTACCGAAGCGGTATCACTGGGATCCATCAGACATACATGACCTAGGATATTATTGGTTTAACGGACCGAAAGGCTCATATGCTGCACCGAAACTGCTTGATTAGAAAAAATAAATAAGATTACAGTGGACAAAGTAATATTTTGTCTATTTTATACCTTTTCTTACTTTCTTTTCTGTAAAAATCTCACAGTGAAAACTTAGGAGGAGGCAGGAGAACCAAGGTAACCGACATAGCCTGAACAATTGCCAAACTTAAGTTGCAGTGGGCAGGGCACATTGCTCGCAGAACAGGTGGCCGATGGGGCCGAAATGTTCTGGAGCCGCGACCGCGTACCGGAAGACGTAGCGCTGGAAGGCCTCCCTCAAGGTGGACTGACGAACTTGTGAAGGCCGCAGGAACCCATTGGATGCGCGAAGCACAGAACTGGTCGAAGTGGAGGTGCTTGGGGGAGGCCTATGTCCTGCAGTGGACGTCTTTCGGCTGAAATGATGATGATGATGACGAAAACTTAGGTGAAGTGAGCTGTCTAAGGGTAATTGCATGCTGAAGATGCCTCACTGCGATATACCGCGGTCGCGGTTTAGCTCGCTACCTCGATGTCACCATCATGTAAATCAAATGCATGCTAATAGACACGCACGCACATTCAGCACATGTCATTTTTCATTGATTCTCATTTCATTCATGAATAAATTTTTTTTTATTTTCAGTCATTCAGTCAGATTCAAATAATAAAAACAAAATATTCCTCAGCACCGCTGTCGACAGGTAATGTGCCCAAGAGACTGGCGGCATTGCCACGTTGTATGGTAATACTTATCCTATGGCGCTCCGTGCGCGTGGACATGCTGAAGCGCGTGCTGCTTTCATAGAAAAGTGCAATACCTACGCGGTCAAAATCATGTACTAAAACATGGTAACCGGTTGCGCCATCCTGTATAGCAGCGGCCACCGAGGCGTCTCCGAGCTCCGTGCGTAGAACCGATGACCGTTGGGGTAGACGTGTTCTTGAGTGGAGACCGCGAATCGGCAAACCTAAGGTAGGACGCCCTCAGGCTAGGTGGAGCGATGATCTTCACAGAGAGGCTGGTAGCAGCTGGATGAGAATTGCCAAGGATCGAGATGAATGGCGTGCGATTGGAGAGGCACCTATGTCCAGCAGTGGACTCCTGCAAAGTCTACTTCTTGTTTTCAACTGATGTTATTTCCAGTTAAACGAATATCAACTCTATATTAGTGTAACTTAAGTTTAAAATAAGTGTACCACGTGAGTTCGACAAATGGACGTGCGAATAACACTTGTGCGACAAAACTGTACTGCGACTCACGATAGTTCGAATGCACGCTTGTGCGACAAGCAATAATATTAAGTCTTCGACGTCAGAGCCGAGGTTCGGTTTGGTTAGGTTCCTTTAAGCTCTGCAGACAGAAATAGGGGCCCCACGAAGCGGGGCTCCGTCGACTAAGTCTTAATAATATGCTTGTCGCACAAGCGTGCATTCGAACTATCGTGAGTCGCAGTACAGTTTTGTCGCACAAGTGTTATTCCCACATCCATTTGTCGAACTCACGTGGTACAGTCAACAGCAAAAGTAGATGATGAAAGTATGACACTGAGTCTGACATACTTTTGAATCACTTCGACGCCACACAGTTCTGACGCAAACTCCGTTAATTAGTATTGAATTTCTGATTTTGATCATCTACTTTTGCTGTTGACTGTACACTCATTTAAAATGACTAGGCAGTAGTTAGCTACAATTGATAAAGTCATAAAAATGTTTGGAGTTGTAGAGCACAAACTGAAGTTTATGTGTGTTTTTGTTGATGTTTACATGTTTGTTAACTAAATATCGAACGCAGTATAGACTGATGATGATGTGATTCTCTTAGCGCTCGTACCCACAGACGATTTTTATCGCGCACTGGATTTTCAACGGACTGCTTAGGGCCGAGAGTTGAAAATCCAACAGTGTATTTTTTTGACGCGCGGGGGGATGCGCTCCATTGGATTCTCAATGCTCGCACTCACTCAACACCGAGAGTTGAAAATACAATATCTACGCGATAAAAAAATCCTTCCCAGGCATATGCAACGTGTTAATATCATCATCTGCCTAGCGTTTTCCCAACTATGTTGTGGTCGGCTTCCATTGTAACCGGATTTAGCTGAATACCTTACATGAATATTTTCCATGGAGCGACTGCATAACTGACCTCCACAACCCAGTTACTGGGTAATACCCCTTGGTATGACTGGTTGTCAGACTTTCGTATGACAACCAGTCTTTTGGACTTTGTTTTTTGGGTCTTTTGTTTTTTGGAACTTTGTACTTCTTTTACGATGTTGGTCCCATGGAGAAAGTTGTTCAGTTTGATGGTCTGAACCCATACCCTTAAGTATGACCATGTGTTCCTGAGACATTGTTTAAGTTTTCATACCACTTGCTCAAAAAAGTGACATTCTATGCCACAAAAAGCGAACATAACAATAGTCATTTTTAATCTGTTAAAAACAGGGAAAGAAAATTGTACTGAATTTCATTCATCCTCTAGGGGGAGAATGTGATTTAAATTTGGAATACTTACCGAAATTTATACTGAACTACATCTGTGTTTACACCATTGAGTTTGTATATAAAGCATTATACATCTTTTTGAAAAAGGAATACGCATTTATTATGCAGTTATGATTATTAAATAAAATAATTACGAAAACCGAGGAGGCAGTATGCGCTTGAGGCCTTTGCTTTTCCAACAAAAAAATATTAGTCTAGGAATTTGCCGCATTTTTGTTTTCTTCAAATACATAAACGTTAAGTTTATTTTTTCGCAAATGGTACGAAAAGTAGAGTATTTTCCTCGGTGATAAAGCTGTCTTAGTCTTGGGTGAACTTAAATCCCTTAAACAAATCGTCACCCGCGACAGAAGACACTGCTTTATCCCCTTGGTTAATAATCTACTAATAAGCAACAAAATCAAAATCAAAAGTATAACGGCGGTAGCGTTTGCGGGCAGAGAAAATGAAGCGAACGGGTTGGTATTATTGGTATATAATCAATCGGGCACACAACACACAATATACAGTCTATCTTAATACTACCCAACGCGGTATGGGGCTCCCGTACAGACGCCAGCACATCAAGCTACTACAATCTGTCAAAATTCTTTAATAGATTTTCAACTTTATCGTTAAAGCATTAACGTTCAAGGTTGATTGGGAAAATTTGACAGTTTCGGGTAGCTTGACCTGCTGGCGTCTGTACAATAGTTTAGGTATCTGGCGCCGCGCACTCTCAAGCAACGAGGTAGGCCCTAGGCCGACTGGTGACGCGCACGCGAGCGGCAGCGGGGAGCTTACCCCTCTCGAGCGGCCGATGCATGGACGAAGTAAGTTAGGAGCGAGATGGCTCGCGTACGTGATTTTCATTTGTTATAAAAGTCATTTATTCAAAATTAGGTTGAAAATCAGCACTTTTCGTACGTCAAAATTACATAAGACTCCCCCAAAATACACCACTTCCTAGTGCTTTCGCCAATGGGTGTAGTATCTAATAAAAAAAAAACAATATAATCATTAATAAATTTTATTATCATATAAATATTTCAAGTGCTTAAAAATAAATTTAGTTTTCTTTACATTTATATCAATGTACACTATAATTTTCAAGCTACACTTTCACGTTTCTTATTTGGGAACAAAACATGTTCTTAACTGATCAGAAGGGCTCTGGGTTCCATTCCCAGGTCAGATAGTATTTTCCATTAGAAATTTCTCAGAAGCCGGAGTCAGGATGGCCAGACAAATTGCTAATAGGTAAGCTTCGCTTTTACATGAGATTTTCTAAACATAACTAGCGAAATGAAAATGTATTGTACACCTATGCACTACCCCTTGGAGACTACAGCGCGATGTTAAGTTAATATCTCATTTTTTGTCCCCAAATAACTATAAATTCAACTATTAGGACGAAAATTTAAAAAATATGTTTTAAGTAATTTTTACTAACTTTTGGAACGAAGTTTCATATCGAACGTTATACCTACTCTGAACACTTGGCAAATGAGGGCTACACCGAAAAAATAGTAGGTATAGCAATTTAAACGTCACGACACTTGTAACGTACAGACGCCAACACATCAAGCTACTACAATCTGTCAAATTTCTTTAATAGATTTTCAACTTTATCGCAAAAGCATTAAGGTTCAAGGTTGAATGGGAAAATTTGACAGTTTCGGGTAGCTTGACCTGCTGGCGTCTGTACCTAACAAAAGTCAGATATATTCCGTTTATCCACCCTCAAAAATCCACCCTAAAGTGGATACGCGAAAAGGAAGGCCCAAAAATCCACGCTTAGCCTGTAAATTCCGCGGGGTACTTGCGCAACACAAGTAGCAATGTGTTTCATTTTGACAGTTCAACAACATTCATTGCGTTATTTACGTTGTTGAGCAGACACAAATTTGAAACGTATGAAGCAATGGATTAGCAATATCCTTCAAAATAATTCAGATTGAGATTGATAGTGTGTTACGCAATTAGGGAGCTGTTTACAGCACTGTGTGACTTGAACCCGCACTTAGGTCACGCGTTTCTGTGACTTAAACTCCATTCGAAATAAAATTTGACTTAAACAAACCTTTTTTACAGTCCGTTCAACCGATTTTGACTTCTATTGCGTTGGTAGCATGACAAATGGCAGCTGCAGTAAATAGTTGGTATTGTAACCACTTTTTGGCTTATAATGCCATCCTTATGCCTACGGAATAGAAGTTAAAATCGGTTGAACGGACTGTAAAAAAGGTTTGTTTAAATGTCTAATCTTATTCCGAATGGAGTATAAGTGGTATATTTTTACACAGAAAAGCGAAAAGTGCGGCTTTAGGTCACACGAGCTATAAAATAGTATACGATACTTGTGACTTAAGTAGTATTATTCAACTAAGCCTAGGGTGTTTTTTTTTGGGTTGATAAACAGAATAATCTAGAAAAGTATCGCTAAGTAGGTAGGTATGCAAAAACTAATGAAACTTCGTTCCAAACTGGTGTCACTGACACCTCTCGTATTTAATTACAATTTTAATTAAAAACAATTAATTAACAATTCCTTTCACAAATGGAAAACTATTGTTGCATTCATTGGAAGTCTTTCAACTCTTATTAATACGATTGCTAACCATTACTACTATTATTTAGGTACTGCAATGTATTATTAATAATAATAAGCAGTTTTATTACAATGCAGCGTGTTTCAGAAAAGTGTGTTTATATTTAAGGGTGTGGTACAATCCATGAAACTGAACAACTTTCTATAAGGGACCAACATCGTAATCGCGAAAAAAATATCTACAGTCACATACAAAACTTCAATACCTACTCGATTTAAGGCTCTTTGTACAGACGCCAGAAAATCAAGCTACTACAAGCTGTCAAATTTCTTTAATAGATTTTCAACTTTATCGCTACAGCATTAGGTTCGACGTTGATTGGGAAAATTTGACAGTTTCGGGTATCTTGATGTGCTGGCGTCTGTGCAGGTGCACACGTTTTTCATGCCGAGAAAAACTACGGTTTATTCGCCGTGTGTAGGCTCGGTCGTCAGTGTTGCTTGAATCACTATGGAAGCATGTTGACGGACACGTCTTCACGTCTCTTTTCTATGGCGCGGTTTATACGCCGTACCGTAATGAAACCGTGTCGTGTAGAGACCCCAGCACATCAAGCTAATACAATCTGTCAAATTTATTAAATAGATTTAAAGAAAAGAAAGAAAATACGTTTATTTGCGGTAAACATGACGCAAAAAAGAACATAAAAAACAAATAAAGAAAAAAAACAATAAGAAATGGTTTGATTTCCACTTTATCGCTAACGCATAAGGTTGAAGATTGATTGGGAAAATTTTACAGTTTCAGGTAGCTTGACCTGCTGGCGTCTGCACAAAGGGCCGTCGTGTAAATGTATGGGACGGCTGAGTTTTCTCGCGATTAGGATGTTGGTCCCATGGAGAAAGTTTTTCGGTTTGATGGTCTGTGCCCACACTCTTAAATTAATATGACTACATTTTTCTGAGACACAATTTGCTTACAATTCTCACTTTTCGTGTGCATTTATATTACACAATAATACATAAATGATAAAAAAAGAACTTAAACGTTTTCTGAAAGCTAAGCTAGAGTATTGGTCGAACTGAGGCGCATCCCGGGGATGCACCCCGCATCCCCGGGATGCGCCTCAGTTCGACTAAACTAATATTTATCTTCTATCCTTTTCTTAATGAAATAAAAAGAAAAAGATGCACTGAACTTAAATTTAGTTTAGTTTGTGAACAAGGGAATCGGCGCCAATGACATCGATTCGAAATAAAAGTATCATTTATAATTTTTTTAGCATTTTAGGTACTTATCCAATTATTAAATTTTCTTATTTTAAGTATACTCTGGAATAAAGGCGTATATCATAAGGTGGGAAATTCCCATTAGATAATATTTACTTTATTGTGCTTCCATTACTGTTAAAAAAGCTAAATTTTAAGTGCTTCTGAATATTTAAACACCAGATTTTTATTCCTGTATATTCCAAATTCTGCATTCACTAATATAATGTGCAATCGGATATTTCCCAGTTAGAAATACTAGAGGTTAACATCATTATGGTCAACTTAAAATGCCATGTGTGAAATATTAATTAAGTTCAATGTGAAATCCACACATTGTAATATTATAAATAGTATAAGTCTGTCTGTCACCTTTTCACGCCAAAACCACTAAACGGCGCGTGGCGGGGTAGTTGCGTAACACAATGCTACTGTTAAGTAGGGTGAACTCATCTAATTCTGTGACTCGCCTAATTCGGTGATATTTGGTTTTGAATTTGAACTTTATCACAGAGGCTTAAGGTTGTATTTCAAACCATTGATTTCACTCGTATAGCCCTATGATAGCGCTCAAACCAAATATCACCGAATTAGGCGAGTCACAGAATTAGATGAGTTTACTATAGCAATGGCTATCATTTTGACCGTCCAACAACATTCATTGCGTTATTTACGTTGTTGAGCAGACCAATTCTTCGAACATATGAAGCAATGGATTAGAAATATCCTTCAAAATGATTCAGATTGAGATTGATAGTGTGTTACGCAATTAGGGTGCGAATCGTTATGAATTTTGACAGATAGGTAGGTAAGGACATATTATACTACTTTGAATCCTGGATTTTATTACAAAACTAAGATGACATACAAAATACACGCAAACGAAGTCGCGGACAGGAGCTAGTAAGCAATTAATAAACTTAGAATGCTTTAAAAAGGTCTAATATGATTGGCACAGGTTGTCAAAAGTCATGTTTGTAGATGGTTTGTAGAGATCCTAACAAGATACGTCAAAATGTATAGATTTCTGTAAAATAGAATAAATAATAAATAAATAAAATAAGTTTATTAACACAAAAACCTTAGTTTAGAAAGCCATTACAATACACAGGAATACATACGAAAAAAGGCTGCACAAATAGTGAAGATCCCTAATAGTGAAGAATCAGTAGGTGGATTCGTTTCTGTTCTTGAGTAGTAGAGGTGATTTTTGGCTTCTATAAGTCATATACCTACTATACCTTGTCCATTAGGCATTAGGTAAACCATTTTTTGACAGATGGAACTATTGATTGCAGCAACACACAATAGGTACATTTATTGATACACGTACAGTCACGAGCACCAATATGTCAACACTTAGCAACTTTCAACTGCGATTTTTTCGTGAAATAACGAATACAAAGTTGAAATACGACACATTACATAAACCTATGGGTTCGAAAATGCTGTGTTCGTAACAACATAAAATTTAATTAAAAAATAAAGGACTAAATCGCTTTTGAATAAAGCCGAGTGTATACATACTTTTGCTCGTGACTGTACAGTATTATAATGTCTGTAACAAGCCATAAATAAGATAAGGCAGCTTATATATTTATTTTATTACGCATTTTAAAGTTAACTTTTACGTAATCTGGAATACATATGTATGTTCTAAAACAGCTGTCAAAAAATGGTTAACCTAATGAACAGGGTATAGATGGATTCTTTTTGAGTAGTAGCAGTGGTTTTTGGCTTCTCTATGTCATATACTAGTGTCTGTTAATTTCCCATAGTAGGAAAGTAAAATTCCCATTTGTACCTAATTAGGTTGTCCTTTCAGTTATTTTACTTCTGATTTTGCATCACCTGTCATAACGACCTTGCCGACTCGTCACACCAGATTAGCACACCAGCAGTGAGGGGATCATGGCAAAATAATAATAGCCGCACGGATCGGTCAAAGGTTAAGCTACGCTTGCCGAGGCCGGTCCGTAGATGAGTGACCATCCGTTACACGTTGAGGCCCTATTAAACCATTGGTCCCGGCTGTCATTTGTATATCTTTGACAGTCGTTACGGGTAGTCAGAAGCCCGAAAGTCTGACAACCAGTCCTGTTAAGGGTTATCGTAATTCCCATAACTATAGGTTGTGGAGACCAGATAGGCAGCCGCTCTATCAAAAAATGGTATTCAGCTGCATCCGGTTAGACTGGAAGCCAACCTCCACATAGTTGGGAAAAGGCTAGGCAGATGATGATGTACCTACTGACAAATCTGTCAAAACCACAGTGATCTTTATTCTTGTTACAATAAGATTGTTGTTGGGTTGCGTGCACTAACAAGTCTGGTAAAATCATCATCCAGATTTTATTTTCTCTCTCTGCCGGCTCTGCCAAGCCTGTCAAATTCACAATGATCTTTATTCTCGTTACGATAAGGTTGGGGTTGCTGCTGTCAGCTGTAAAATAACTGAAAAGGCTGTAGGCAATTCCTCCATTGCCCTTTTTGTGCGTTCAGGAACGAATTAAAACTTGCAAGAGTTGCCACACCTAAAAGTGAAAAAAGGTAAAGAAAAAGCGAAAACGAAAATAAAAACACAAAATAATGGTGAAAATAATAATATAATTCCACTGGAGTAACAACAAAAATATCAACAAACCTAAGAGACAAAATCATTAAAAATATAAATGTTTCGAATAAAATTCCATATTCATTTATTAAATTACAATAATCATTTTGGAGATTACAGCTTTTTTTTTTTACTGGCAACATTTTTTCTCGTAGACTACCGACTATCCGTGTTACCCAGTAACTGGGTTGTGGAGGTCAGATAGGCAGTCATAATGTTCTCACTGCTGGGACACAGGCCTCCTATCGCTAAAAGGGGTGGGCCATAAACCACCACGCGAGCCCCGGATAGGTGGATGTCAATGTCTTCAGGCGAGATAATTTCAACCTGAGGGGCAATTCTCGTAATTTTAAGAACGTTCAGTCTCAATCTGTCAAAAATACCTCTAATTTCCCTACAATTTGGCAGGTTTTCGAGATTTGTTTGTCGCCGAAATGAGACTGCGACTAGATTTTGAATGTTTTAAATTACGAGAATTGGCCTTCAGAACGATGTAATCAATATTTTGATTTAAAAAGAGTGTCCGTGGAGTTTGTTGTCGTTCTTCTCCATAGGTACCTACGCTTTGGAATGGGAAACTAGCTTCATCTCTCTGACTGACCGACCCCTTGACAATTCAAAAGTGCCTGTACATGATTTTTCTATATTTATACTAATAATAAAACTATAGTTTGTTTGTTTGTTTGAACGCGCTAATCTATGAAACTGCTAGTCGATTTTTTTTTTTTGCATTTGTTAGCCCAGTTCTTGAGGAAGTCTGTACGTAACATCACGCTAGCACCCTTAGGAGCCGGAAGCTAGTTCGAAATAAATGCTTAGTTTCGAGTTCGATGTTATGTTCTGTGTTGTTTAAAAATACTCTAAATAGCATCTACTTTTGTAAATTAACCCCCAGTTTTAAAAAAGAATTCAATTGAAATGTCTTAAGCTGTAACCTCCAAAATAAATAAAATTAAAAGTATCTACAACATACAGGAATAATACTTAGGAGAATGGCAACATCGTATATTTAAATGGAACTCAGTCTCTATGAATACAGAGATTCCTTTAAAAATATTTCGTCTGGCAACATTTTGGTTGTAAAAATGATTTTATAACAAAAATATTTATGTAGCTTTTAGCTTGCGTGGGACTAAATAATAGAGTTTTTGTTAAAACAATCAAATCATTGCTATAGAAGTATAGATACTTAGACAAAACCTGTGAGGTCAAAATATTTTGGTAAAAAAACATAAATTCAAAAAAAAAATACTAAAAAAATATTTACAGAGAAATCATTAATAAATTTATTGGTTTATCGGTACCCAGCTGCGGAGTTTCGCTAGCTAATTTGATTTAAGACCTGGGGCACTTTGTACACACACGTTTTTCTTCCCATGAATTACTACGGTTTATTCGCCGTGTGTAGGCACGGTTCGTCAGTGTTGTATGGATCACTATCGATGCTTGTTGACGGACACATTTTTCTATGGCGCGGTGTATATGTCGCAGCCAACTGGTTTAATTAGCCGCTTAGTTAACCGCCTAGCCTTTTAATTAAACGACGGCCGTTCAACTAACCGCCTGAACTGAATGATATTCAATAAATTATAGTTTAGGTTGGAACTGTAACCAATCACGTGCGAGCCGAATTGGTCGCAGTAACTAAGCCAGGGCACCCCGACCAAATGGGTTAGGTTAGAACTGTGATCAACCGCATGCGAGCCGAGAGAGCGAGGCGAGCACTACTTCCAAAGGCCAGGCGGTTGACTAAACGGCTAATTTAACCAGTTGGCTGCGACATAATTATACGCGGTACCGTAGAGAATCCGCGCCGTGTACAAAGGGCGTTAGATTAAAAAAAATATTATTTGTTGTGTCGTCGTCCCTCGCAAGCATAAAATACGCTACTTTATCTAGCAATTGCAAGTGTACAATCACTATAAATTTTAGAAAATATTTTTAATTTAATTAAAATTATATTTGAAAATTGAAAAACTATTAAATTTAGATATAAACACAACAAGAAGTAAACTTTAAATACCGGAGGTTGTTTCCGGTGGGACAATAACAAAAAAATAATTGCAATCAAAATCTACAAGAAATAAAAATTTATAAGTAGCTAGGACAACAACTGCCCCATTCACCCTACGGAAAACAAATTGTGATCAAATATTAATATCACTAGCTATTTAAAAATTATTCTATTCACAATTTTTTATTTTTATTTAAAAAATTTCAGCTTTATTGGGCAAAGTACGTAATATTTTATATTATAAAGGAATATTCAAGCGTTTCAATATTTAAATTGCGTCATTGCGTGCATTAGCCAGTCAAAGTTGTTAATATTTAGGCAGTTAACCGGTTCATTTGTGAACAGAAGTGTAGTCTCGTGTAGTCGAACTCGTAAATCCTTTATCACCCTTAGGTTGAATGTCACATGGCCGATTCCTATAATTTACGGACCGTTTTTAAAATGACTATTGTATCCTTTACCAATAATGAAGCAAAGACCTCATAGCTCTGCATAGTAGACCATATGGAAGTAGCTATCACAGGTAAAATTAGCTTACAATTCTATTTATATGCCCAGTTTGGCAATAAAACATGCTACCATTGGTAAACAAAACGATTCCTTTTAGTTTATAGGAAACGAGCATTACACGTCATAAAGCGACAATATGTCAATGTGACGGCTGGATATTTTTAACCTGTGGAGTCATTGAGTAACACACTTAACATGACAATTGGTCGCAATGCCTTGCATTTTGACAGTTCACCCACATTCATAGAGTTATTATCGTCGTTGAGCAGACGAACTTTTCAATCCTATGCAGTAATAAATTTAGAAACATCCTTCAAAACCCTCAAATTGTGATTGACAGCGTGTAACACAATTATGGAACTAGGAATAGTTGTCAAAAGTGAGTAAACAATTACGTGGTCGACATCCTCATTGATTCGTAACCAAATTAGGCATTTGAACAAACTTTGACCGGTTAATATACGAAACAACTACATTATTATTTCGTAGCCTTCAAAAATACACAATAATGAAAGTAGGGAGGGACCTTTTTATTATATTCCTTAAAATAACGAGGTATTCCTAGAAGCGCTACCATTTTGAGGCGCACCTAATGAGGCGGCCTTTTTTTATTCCTCGGAGCGCACCTTTTAGTAGCGCTCACGATAGCAATTAAAAATATTAACTTTTTGTTCCTCGAAGCACACCTATGATTAACTTTCGAATAGAGATAGAGTTTTACTTATTATCGATAGTTTCAGTGAGTATCCTATCTCTATTCGAAAGTTAATCATAGATGCGCTTCGAGGAAAAAAAAGTTAAAATATTTTTAATTGCTATCGGGAGCGCTACTAAAAGGTGCGCTCCGAGGAATAAAAAAGGAGCGCCTCAAAATAGTAGCGCTTCGAGGAATACCTCAAAACAGCAATACCTGTAGCTTTTCCCTTTAAAATTATTTTGATCGTAATTTTTCGATAGCCAACGCCAGACTTAGCTTCAAGAATTTGAACACGCATAATCAGGCTATAATGTTCCCACTGCTGGGACACAGTCCTCTTCTCTGTGAGAGGGAGTGGGCCGTAATCCACCACGCGGGCCCAGTGCGGGTTGGTAGATATCACACGTGTTAGAATTTATTGGTTCTAGGACATGTCGATTTCCTCATGATGTTTTCCTTCACAGTTTTGAGAGCAGTGGTGGTGAAATGAATGACGGAAAATATTTAACCGATCCTCTAAAACCTTATTGAGATCCTAATGATGTACGCTTTTTAAAATTAATGAGTCTCTTCTTTGATTTAATTTATGACCTTTTCTTCTTACAGCTGATCGCGTATTAGAGGTTCACAAACCGAGGTGCATTCATTATATTAAGAGTGTTCAATCATATTTTTAAGAAAGTATAAAGGGAATGATTTGAGGTTCGGTTACAATACATGCCATAGTAAAGTGCCTACCTGTGTCGAACCCACGACCTACGACACGTAAGTCGGTGCTGTTACCACTGGGCCACCCCTCTCTCAATCTCATTTTGACAATGACAAAATGCAACTATTTCAACTCATATATACTTTCAGAGTTCATCTTAGACATTACTGACATCGGTGAAGGAAAAACATCGTGAGGAAACCTCGACACATGGCCGAACCGAATATTATTGAAAAATGCGAAAAAAGTTCAGATCGGCTCAGTTGGGTCGGGACCATAGTCGATATTCGAAAGAGTGTAGGATCGGGACCGACCGAACCAAATAGTAAATTCGTAGCAGGAAACAGCCGAACATTCGGCCGATACTACTTCGGAGTAGACCCCCTGGACTTATAGTTAATAATATGAGTCTGAATTCGCCAACCCGTCTTGAGCAAGCGTGGTGATCAATGCTTGTGCCTTCTCTGAATGAGAAGAGGTCTTTGCACTGCAATGAGACAATTATAGGTTTTATTATTTATACAAAATATCTTCGCCTTCGCACAGATGCTCAAAAACCCGTATCACATAGCGAATTAAGTTCAGCACAGTCATTGCGTCACACACTATCAATGGGTTCAATTTTGACAGTTCAACAACATTCATTGCGTTATTTACGTTGTTGAGCTGACAAATTCTCCGAACATATGAGGCAATGGATCCTTCAAAATGATTCAGATTGTAATATTGATAGTGTGTTACGCAATTAGGTTTCAGGTTAGCACAGGCGATTTTCAACCAACTGCGTAGCGCTGAGAGTTGAAAATCCGATTTTTTGACGCGCTAGGATGCGCTGTTGGATTCTCAACCCTCGGCTCAACACTGAGAGTTCAAAATCCAGTGCGCTATAAATATCTTGCGCCATGGGAAAGGGGGCTTATTCCATTGCATATTCGAAGCTATGTCTAGCGTTGACTTACATATTTGTTCAGAAATGAATTTTATATATTAAAATATGTCAGCCAAAGCATTTCCTATAGAATTTTTATTACTTATTTTATCGCTTAATCGGATAAAGTTAGGCAACAATTGCTCTTGTTCGTACTATCGTGAATTTGTATTAATTGAAATAGAAAACAGCTCGACAATAGCATGTATAAGTACACCTCTGCTTAACCCTTCGGGAGATACAGGCGTTGTGTTAAGAGTGTGTGAAAAATAGACAAAGATGTCCATGAAAACCATAACTTCCCTCCTGGGGCGGTCGGGTTAAAAGGTCAGGTGCGTAGTACTCGCAACCGGCGGGCGTGTGTATAAACAGAGGGGAAATAGGGTTACAACTCGAAAAAGTCGAATTTTGAGTTAGACAGAAACACTTAAAATTGTCATAGCCATCTGTTCAAAAATCGTTACATCTGTAACTGTAAAATTCGCCGCTAGGTGGAGTTGTAACGCTACATGAAGAATAAAGACTGACTAACAAATCTGTGAGTTTATTTTCGCTTTTCTGAAAATCCAGGTTTTTCGAGTTGTAACCATATTAATCGGAGGTGCGATGTGTATACATAGTGAAAAATAAATAAATAAAACTAAAAAGGCGTGATTGTGTGTATGTATGTTTGTTGGTTGTTTGTTGAACAACTATACGAGGTCAAATTAAATTAGCTAGCGAAACTCTGCAGGCGTAATGTGTATTGATACCAAAAACACGATAAAATAAAATAATTTGATGTTACTTACTTGAAGTTTGAGTTGAGAAAAATCTGTTTTGTTTTATTTCATCGTGTTTATAATAGCCATCACGTCTGCGGAGTTTCGCTAGCTAATTTAACTTGACCCGAAAAAAGAGATTGGTGAGAAAAAAAATAGCACAGAAATATGTGAAAAGAAATGTCTCCACAAATGACGATGCTTAGAAGTACGTGTGGCGCCACCTGGACAGTGAAGCCCGCTGCCACCTTGCTGAATGGCTAATATTGTTACCACGACATGAGTTTCCTCATACAGCTCTTGCCGACACGAGATAAACACGATAGTACAAACAGAGGCCAGAAATATCACTTCAACATTAAAATTTTAATTAATTGAATAATTATACACATGTCTTTTAAAACAGCCGCTTATAGTTTAGTTCCAAAATCCCCCGCTAGTGGCAGTAGTGTGCTTGAACACTGAGGCACGAATTAGTATGAAAACCAAAAGTACATACAAGGAGTAATCCAACTTCAAAGAAGCTCTAGCTCGCTCTAAAATAGAACAATTTTAAAAGGATTTCGAACCTTTGTGGCATATCCGACCTGCCGCCATTTCGATTTTTTTCAAAGCTTCCGCGTACGTATAAAGTAGTATATATAGGTAGGGTACATTTATGCAAACATAAAATGATCTGGGAGCTTACCACCAGCTCTTATAGAAGGGCAGAAGTTGAACTGCACTTCTTTTTTGTTCTATGACTAAGTACAAAAAAGCAGTGCAGTTCTAACATAACTAACTTTTAAGAAATAAGATACCTTAGTACAGACGCCAGGACATCAAGATACCCGAAACTGTCAAATATTCCCAATCAACCTTGAACCTAATGCTTTAGCGATAAAGTTGAAAATCTATTAAAGAAATTTGACAGATTGTAGTATCTTGATTTGCTGGCGTCTGTACACCGCGGGCTGCTCGGGTGCTTACCTCGATGCCTGGCATGTGCTTGTGTGTCTATTTGCATGCATTTGTTTTACATGGAGGTGACAGAGAGGTAGCGAGCTAAACTGCGACCGCGATGTATTGCACTGAGGCATCTTCAGCATGTGATCCTTACGCTGTCAAATAAGCAACGTCTAAATCACACTAATATTATAAAGCCGACAGTATGTGAGTGTGTGCGTTTGTATGTTTGTTACTTATTCACGCTCAAACGGCTGGACCAGTTTTGATGAAATTTGGTATGGACGTAGCTGACACCCTGGATTAACACATAGGATACTTTTCGAGACGGGATCGAAACTTATGCGGGTGAAACCGCTGGGCGCAGCCAGTTCAACATAAACTTGTAGTTATTTCTATAAATACATTCTCCCTACGACTTGAGTGTCTAGCCTCTTCCATCATAAGATACCCCAGTTTTACCCATCACTTACCCTACTTACTTTACCCCACAGTATTTGAAGCCCAATTAACACTATGAAAGTTTCTTGCATATGGCATACAGTAAAATTGGAGCAACAAATACCTTGCTTCGTCTATACACTGTTTAGACCATGTAACTTTTAGCCCAGGTAAACACGGGCGCATTTTTCCCACAGCGTATTTTTTTGCGTACTGGATTTTCAACGTACTGCTCAGTGCTGAGAGTTGAAAATCCAACAGTGTTTGTTTGGCTCGCTGGTATGCGCTCTGTTGGATTCCCGACGCTCAGCTCAACAGCGAGAGTTGAAAATGCAGTACGCGATAAAATCCCGCTGCGAAATTTTTACCTTCGTGCAAACGTAGGCTTGTTGCTGCTTCAACTTACGGTATCACTATCAGCCTACAATGTTCCCACTTGTGGGACACAGGCTTCCTCACCGTGAGAGGGAGTGGGCCGCAATCCACCACGCGGGCCCAGTTCGGGTTGGTGTCTTACAGTATGCCACAGACAAATAACTCGCAACGTGTAAATCAGGTTTTTACTATAATGCCAAGCAAACCACAGCCACTTCACAATACACATACTAAACAATTAAAACTAAATAATTGGTCGATGTACAGTACATGCTAAACTAAAATTAACTGGCAACACTGCAATTCAATTTAAAACGCAAAATACATTATTGTAATAATTATTAATTTCGTAAAACGTCCGGTGTAATATTTAATTATTTATTGTTCATAATTATTATAGTTATTTTTTCGCTATCAACGCATTTTAAAATGAATTAATTTGCACGGATTATTCACTTTGACCACTTAAGGTATTGTTGTAAATGACCGAGTGATTGGCTAAAGTGCGAAATAACCCGTGAAAATAATTCGTCTTAATAATATTTTATTTAAGGCTTTTTTAAGACACAGATTTACCTGCGAGAGGAGATTTTAATTTTTAGAAAAAAATATTTTTATAATAACTAGTACAAATACATGTAGTTTTGAATTCGAATAAATAATTGAACTGACTCCCTTCCCGGTAGAGAGTCCAACTAAAAAAAAGTTTCGTAATGAATTCCTCTCACAGCCAAACTCGTCGAAAGCCAAGCAATAATAGTCAGAGCATCGAAAAATTCATAATCCCTTAGTATTAAAAAATACTCAAATTTTTATCAATCACATTGAAGATTTTAAAGTGGCAACACTGTTCAGTCTTTTTGGTAGAAAATCCAGTTTAATAACGCTTGCAACACCATCGCTAGGACGAATCCTCCGAAGAGGTCCCAGGAGTGGCTTGAACTTGGTACTCTTCCTACGTTTTGGGGTCTAAAGGAGGAAGCCTGTCTCTGACCTTCCGTTAAGACTTCTACGCTTTTTGAAAGTCGTTCTATGGCTAACGTTTGCTCTCTTAGTGCGTTGTCTATGGCAAATAGGTTTTGTTTCAGGGTCCGCCTGTAAAAGAAAAATGATATTAGAAAAATAGAATATAATTAATAAACCAGATTTAGGGCTGATTTCTCAATCGACAGATAATTTTTATCCGTGGACTAAAATTGACGTCTGACAGATTTTGTATGGAAGAACTGTCCAAAATTCAAAATTATTCCTCCGATAAACTTATCTGGCGTTGGAAAAATCAGCCCTTAAATAATAGGGAAAACCAACAACATTTTAATATATATATTAAATTACAACTAAAAATGGAAGAAAAAAATAATAAATTAAATAATACATTAAACACAATCTAAACTGAAATAATGTACTGAAAAAGAAAACTAAAATAATAATAAATATTTCACGTTACATTACATTAAGGGGGATGATGCGCTTTGTAACCCGAGAAATTCTTTACTTCAGTTTTTCCAATTTGCAGGTCAGTGGTCAAGTTGTATGTTAATTAAAATATGATTCGTGACCGTTACAAATATGGCATTACAGAATAATCAGTAGAATCAGTAATACAACTCCTTAAGAATTGACCTTAAATGTCACGATTTCATGAAATAGTCATTCAATAGGGTAATATGAACATAGATTTCCTTCCTAAAATAATCTAATTAGTCCGTCAGTTAGATTATCAAAAAATATTGGACCCGTATTTTTTCTTTTGTCAATTATATAAAAAATGATGAAGATATCGCCCGTTAAAGTTCCGCGTGACGTCACGCCTTGCTATACTTTTTAGCATGGCGTGACGTCACGACCCCCTGCTCCCAAATTTTGACGCGCTTTATCTTTGTCATTTTTTAATTGATTGACAAAAGAAAAAATACATGTCCATTTATTTTTCGATAATCTAACTGACGGACTAAATATAATTATTTTTTTTTTACCCAGGAAACTACCCTATTGTAATTATATAAATAAATATTTGTTACGGCCGCGAATCATACTTAAATCATCATACAATCTGATATACAACTGCAAATTGTAAAAAACGTAAGAAATTTTGAATTTCGTGGGCTACCTTGACGATTTCGCATTAAAACCGCAAGTTACAGTTAGTTATTAAGGTCCAGTTGCACCCCAAAACCCTAATTGCATTTAGTGCTAAGCAAATTTGATACATCGTTCTATTTCTGTCAATCGTTTTAAGATGACAGAGACAGAAATGATGTTTCAAATTGGTTTAGCACTTAATTTATTTAGTGAATCGTGGTGCAAGAGTGCATTAAACTAAAACACGACACTAAAAACTAAACTAAAAGGCTTATTACACCAATCTGTAATTAGGAATCCTAATTAGGATTTAGGAAAGTGTCGGGACGGTTAGGAACATATTTAGGCAGTTAGGAAAGTTCCTACTTCCTAGGACACTACGCTCAACATTCGTGCTTGCAACCACGAGACCAATGGGGTAGTCAAATGTGTAGACACTACAGAACATGGCTTATTTATCTTCCTTTTATCATTTATTTTTATAAGCATGATTCTGCCTAGCCTTTTCCAAACTATATTGGTTAGGGTCGGGTTCAAGTCAAACCAGATGCAGCTGAATACAGTATTTTACATGGAGCGACAGCCTATCTGGTCTCCACAACCCAGTTACAGGGTAATACGATTAGACACGTCTGTCAAAGATCGACGGTAAGAATTCGTGCAATTTGTGAGAGGGAGTGGCCGGGACTCCACCATGCGGACCCAGGGCGGGTTGGTAGATGTCACATGTCTTCGAATGTTCGGTTCTAGGACATGCCGGTTTCCTCACAATGTTTTCCGCCACCGTCTTGAGATCAGTGGTGGTGAAAACATTAACAAGAATAAAGCGTTTCTTTTTTTTAGATGATGAAGTAAATATTTCTCTTTAATGACATGTGGTGCAAGATGGTCTTTTAGAATAGCATGATAAGCCTTTTGAACAACAATAATCGACTAACTGCTTTAGACAGCTTAAAATTCTGCTCACGTCAAATTCTTGCTTCTTTGTTCAACGCTACTACTTCTTCGACTGTCGGGTAAGATAACGTGTTTCGACGTCTGTGGTGTGAGTAGGATAAGTGATTCTAATCTGCAAGCGGGGATGAGGAAAGATAAGATGGGGAAGAGGACGTGAGACTATGACACCGACTGTCATTCAGTGAAAAATACAGGCTGGCAGGGATATCGACGGGCAAACTGAGACCATTAATTCAGGACAGGATTCTAGAGACTCCAGCGTAAACATTTTTCGAAGGTTATCAAAAAAAAACTGCTGTTTCATCCATTCATGCCTACGCGGTAAAAATGCACAGAACAGCTATTTTTTTTTTTAATAACGTACGAAAA
Organism: Apamea crenata; assembly: GCA_949629185.1. Classification (NCBI taxonomy): domain Eukaryota; kingdom Metazoa; phylum Arthropoda; class Insecta; order Lepidoptera; family Noctuidae; genus Apamea; species Apamea crenata. The sequence goes on along the minus strand of OX451382.1, from coordinate 5,939,399 downwards.
ATTTCAACGCTGTTCAGGATCATGTGCTGAATACATGGTAACAGGCTGCGCGTCGATGTCCTTGTCACCCTGCATATTATGGCGAAGTGCTTCAAGGATATTATGGCGCTTGACTGAGATTGTCAAGGCATTGACAAGACATTGTCAACAAGATGGCGGCGTTAGTTCCAAAGGACATCATTTATTTCGAACCGAAAAATTAAAAAAATAAATTAAATCCAAAATAAAACTTTTATTTGGGCACTTCAATTTTTGGGTATGAAATGTTCCGACACTTGAATGATGTCCTTCGGTGTGCAATCCCGCACATTGGATATGCATCTCCTATATTAAGTGTATCATCCCTCAAATTATGAATGGAATCAACCAAAATAGGAACGTGTGAAATCCGAAATTATGCGAAAAAAAAGTGGAAATCCCGACATTTGTTTCAAAATCCCTTTAATAAAGTTTCCATGCACATACTTCTGTAAGCCTCCCTGAAAGTGTACGCCCCTAACTACATCTGACACAGATACACGACAACAACAAATTCGGAAGGGGCAACTAACATCAATTCAATTTTCTTCTAAAAATTCACGTTCAAAAGTGGCTCACTTGCACGACCGACCACTAAATGTGTTTAGCGCTAAACGATTAAAAACATCGTTCTGTTTCTTTCAATGTGGTTTAACACATAGCATCACGCCTGTAACCTCCGAAGGATGAGGCAAAAGTGTGCCTGTAGTACGCCCACATTTCGCTAGTTATATTTAAGTACCATGTAACAGGGGACGAGCCTGTTGCCTTCAATCGGGCATATTTCTAGACTCCGGGATGTTACTGAGAAATTACCAATAACACTTTTCCCGACCCGGTAATAGAACCCAGGACCTCATGCTCAGCAGTAACGCTTACGACTACTAGACCAACGAGACACGTATGTTTAGCGCTAAACGCATTTAGTGATTTGAGGTGCAAGTGAGCCTTAATGACCTACATCGATAAATTATATGACTTTGACATAAGCTCACCTGGAACGCCTCGCACGATGATCTATACGACTATCCGACGGTTCGGGGGTAGCTTTGAATTCTTGCCTGCAAACGGGGGGGCTTTCACTTAAGCTTGGAATACACATGCCAGTAGAGGGGGTCTAGTCCCTAAGTACAAAATTCGAAGTTACGGGCCGCATCACTTACGGCCATATCGGCGCTTGAAAGGCAAAATTGACTAAGCGACATCGGGATCACGAAAATTTTACAGGAGGACATTTTAAAGATTAACTTTTCACACTTTGTGGGCAGGTTCAGTCAATCTGTGTGTTTCTTTCCACAAAAGACCATTTCAGACACCAATCTACATGGTCTTCACATGATCTGACCAAGATTATGTCCGGACTTTAAAAGAGACTGTGACCAGTGACGCATGTTTACCCCCCACTTTTTTTTGTGTGTTTATTCTTTTTTTTTATGCGTCATGTTTGCCGCAAATAAATGTATTTTCTTTCTTTCTTCTTTACCTCTGGGTTTGTTGCAGCCTTTCTTCTCGGAGTAGTCAGATTTAGGTCACTCAGTGCTAAAAAGTTGGTTAATCGGGTAGGGTTCACTTGGGACTTACAAACGACTTTCGAATGGGCCGGTATCTTCGTTAACGGACTTAGAAAGTAGGGCCCCTGGTATGTGTATTCCTCGCTTATCGTGTAGTGGCAAAGTTAGAGAATTGAAGAGCATGCGATATTTAAACCTAAAACATTATAGCCATATTGTTTTGCTCCAAAATGACTCCTGTGACTGAACCACTACCTCGTATAGCAGTGTCACGTCGGGGTCACCAGTATAGAGGTATGAGGATCAGGGTTTAAAGTTCACTCATATTCCGTAGAAAAGAGAGGATCCTCCGCCCAGACAAGTGTTGTGTCTGGCGGGCAACTGCCAAGTGAATCATGTCGGGCTGTTGTAGATATGCTAATTGCGCGGTAAACTCTGCTTGCGCGATGCAGGATTTTGTGTGAGTGTGTCAGTATGGCGCGTAGTTCGCATGTAGCGTTGTAGATACCGCTACAGCAGTATGACTAGTGTGCGAATGGGACGGACCTATAAAGGACGGATAGCTCCATCTCTTTCCCACTGTGGAGCCATATTAAAACAATACTGCTATAAAAGGCGGCGGTCGGATCCCCGAAGTCTCACTTATTGAAAAAAGATGACCAATTAAGTAGTAATAGAGTCGATTTTCCCCCATTCAGGTCGAACGGATAAAGGAAGGTAGGATGGGAAGTATCAAGGATTGGGTAGAAAGCTAGAAGCTTTATACTCATGACGCCTCCCACAAATAAAGATTGATTAATTGATTGATTGCCTTCTAGGCCTAGCACGAACGCAAAAACGTAAACGTTTTCGATTCGACTCGATTTTTTTATCGAAACTACAACTTGAATTACGGTAATTTTTACTCGTATTACTCGTTGTTATTTATTTGTTTCGGACGTCATTATTGTTGTAACGACACACAGAGCCACGAGCGACAAAATTTAGAACAATTACAATCTGACGTTTCATTTCACGCTGTTTTACAAAACCGCTAATCGATGACCCGCTGCATTGATAAATGCAAAACGATTATGCAACTTGTTCGGCTGTTTTATAAAATAGCAGATTCTACATGTCTGATAGAACATGTATATGCGACGGGCACACTTAGTATCACCCATAGATATGAATAAAGTCTTCTAACTAAATAAAAGGATTCTACGCATTCTAAGGAGTTGTCGGGGTAAATTTGGCGAGGTTGAGTTGTCGGGGTAGAGTTGTCGGGGTAGAGTTGTCGGGGTAGAGTTGTCGGGGTCGAGTTTTCGGGGTCGAAGTTTCGAGGTCGAGTTTTCCGAGTCGAGTGGTATCGTGTTATCAGATAAAAGTTACGTTTACTTCGCGCGTTCATGCTAGACTTACTGATGGTAACTGGTCACCGTCGACTATGAACGTCTGCAATACCATCACACTCAGATACCTTGTCATCCCAGAGACAAAGCTGAAATATCTTATTTACTCGTAATTATACCAAAAACGAATTACAACTTTTTTATTGCATATATTCATAGACAATGACATTACCATCAGAGAACCCTAAGCCTCGTATAGCTAAAAAGATATTATTTTATTTACAACCGTGCCGTTAAAGAAACGTATTAATTAAAAATGGCAGCGCTAATCATTCCCTCTCACTCGCACATTCTACTGTGTGAGCGAGAAACAGGATACGCTCGTTAGTTTGACCGGCCTTCATGCTACGTTTCTTTAATTACGCGGGTTATAAGCTCCATTATCATGGTTAATAAGCTTGCACAAAATTGTTCAAGATTGTTTTGCAAATACAAGGTGTCGTTTTCCATCCTCGTCAAATTCAAGGAGGTAACTATGCTACTGATTCTCGACACGAATCAATAATAAAATAAGTAGGTATTTTTTTTTTCTAATATCGGATGTCTGCATGTGTGGGACACGCATTTTAAAACGCGGCCTGTGTGAGACCGCACTGTAACTGCCCTTTTACACACACATAAAACACACGCTTATACGATACCATAACGCGATTCTGTTCTTTGAAAGTGGTGTATTCTGAAATATTGTCAAACTTGAATAACCAAAAAAAACAAGTATGTATTCATTATTTCCCAGGTATCGTAATGTTATTTGATTATTAATGTCTTTCATAACAGCCTCCTGAAATTTGACGAGGATGCAAAACAACAGCTTGTATATTGCCATAAACAGAAGGTGGACGGATGACCTGCAGTGCGATTCTGTAACCATCTCACCGTGAAAACTTAGGTGAAGTGAGCGTGGAGTGAGCTGTCATTCCAAATAATGCTAGGGATTGACACTATTGACAACTCGCATCAAGCTCACTTCACTTGAGTTTTCACGGTGAGATTTTTACAGAATCGATTGGCTGGCCGATAGCCAAGGCGATGCTTGGCGGAGCCCTATGTCCAGCAGTGGACGTCCTTCGGCTGGAATGATGGTGTTGATGAATATTAAAATTATGCTGCAACAACATTTCGACCTTCTTTTAATCATGAACACGGATAATTAGCATCGTTCCGGCTACATTGAAACATTAAATGTTGCTATCAAAATGTTTCCGACAACACATGATAATTTTGCTAAAATTATGTGTAACTTTTCCTAGCCTAGCTAGTTAAGCCTCTAGTATTGCAGATATTTTACCTTAAATTGACTCTTATTACAATAAACATAAGCAATAAAATAAAAGTTCAAATTAAATAAGTTAGCGAACCTTCGCAGACGTGATGGGTATTGACGACACGACGTTGGCGCAGTGGCTGAGCGTTCAACTGCTGCGCTGCGTGTCGCTGGTTCGATTCCCGCACGGAACAAATATTTGTATTGCCTACAGGTAGTTGTTCCGGGTCTGACTGTTTGTGTGTTTAAGTTTAAATGTTTGTGAACGCACCCACGATACAGGAGTAATTCCTAGTATAGTCCTGTGAAATTAGTCAGCGCCTTTATTTTTAGTAGCCATGTTTTTAATCACGTCTAAACTGTCTATGGGGTATCTTAATTTGACAGGACTAAACTAATATTTTATCTGTCCTTTTCTTAATGAAATAGAAAGAAAAAGATGCACTGAACTTAAATTTAGTTTAGTTTGTGAACAAGGGAATCGGCGCCATTATCAATTTAGTATTAATAGTGTCCAAGTTAATTAATGAAATTGGTATTGTACCGTTTTAATTAACTATAAATAAATCGTCAAATCCCTTTTTTATTATATCACCTTCAATTTCAAAACCCATCACGTGTGCGGAGTTTCGCTAGCTAATTTGACCCTAAAACACAATAATATTATAAAGTTAAAAAAGCTCGTATACTCACGCAGAAGTTTTAGGCCTCGTCAGCTCGTCATGGCTGTCGGAGTCAGAGATCCTCCTGCCGAGGTCCCTCCGCAGTTCGACGGGAGGCTTCACAGAGGACGCGCCCTCCCTCAGGGTCTTTATCACGAACTCCTCTTCGTATTCGAGTACCTCGTCTGTTTGCCATGGCCTGGGGAAAGAGGAGGTAGAAAGGGTTAATGGGTGTTTTTTTTTTCTTCGGGGTCTTTTGGTCCCTAGCGATACCGCTGAGCATGCGTAACATACTAACAGTAAAATAAAAATTTTATCTGTGCTATAAGACGTTGCTTCGTACCAAATTTCAAGATTCTGAGTTCACGGGAAGTACCCTGTAGGTTTTGATTCCCTTGCGAGTGTCGAAAATTTGCGGCATAAACGGCTGTATCTTTTGATTGCGTTGGCTTAGAAGTTTGATTTTTTTACAGCTCCAAGGGTCAGCACACCTGAGTATTTGATGTAAATTCCAGCTTGATACCTCCATGCGTTCCTGAGAAAAAGCGTCTTGACAGACAGACAGATATAAGGGTTCCGTTTTTTCCTTTCGAGGAACGGAACCCTAAAAATAATTTAACAAAGAGCTAATATGGAAATTGATTACTTACAGCGTATTTAAGTGATTGTACACCCATCCTTGGTCAGTTATACCTGTAATTAAAAATAACTATATAAATAAACGTCACCGTAGCTCAGGCCTAAAAACCGCTGGCGTGACGATTTGGACTCGTTCCTAACCGATTGAACGAAGAAAAGTGGAAAAATATGGGGGAGACTTTTGCCCAGAAGTGGAACTAAAACAAATAGGACTTGTAATACCGGTATTTTCGGGAACCGGTACCATTGGCCTTGGTGTAATACCGGTACAAGACGTAGTACCGGTACTATCGGTATTTCTAATCAGTATTGTTACTGTATCGGTACCAAACAAATATTTCGTATATCTTTATAAATATAAAAATGAATCCCTATTTCCCTTGGTCACGTCTTAACTAGAGAACGACTTTACCGATTTCATCCATCTTTTTTTTTAAGTTTTCTAATACTTTGTAGAAGGCTCTTACGGAAAAAAAAATGAAGAGTTGCTTCACGCGGACGAAGTCGCGGGCAAAAGCTAGTTATTTAATAATAATCTGTAATTTAGAGTAAGAAAACAGTTAAAGTAAGTAAAAAGAATAGTTTTTAGGCATTAGAAACGTAACTTCATGGTACAAAAACGTGATTTGTGGTACGCGGCGGGTACCTAAATTTGGCACTGGTACTTGTTAGGTTTGGAACCGGTGAGACGGAGTGGGCTGTAACCACCCGGGCCCAGTGCGGGTTGGTAGATGTCTCATATCTTCGAATTTTCGGTTCCAAGGGCATGCCGGTTTCCTCACGATGTTTTCCTTCACCGTTTTGGGAACAGTGGTGATGAAATTATTTACACTAAGTAAAACGCCTGTCTGGGTTCGAACCTACGACCTACAGCTCGTAAGTCGGTGCCGTTACCACTGGGCCACCATTGCTCTCTCCGTATCTACTATGGGTTCGGAATGTCTCCATACTGTTCCAGTAAAAAACAATCTGAAATTTGACGGTAATAATGATAGTACTGACCTTCAGGCGGCGTAGGCTGCAAGTTCCTGTGAAACAGTCGGGGCACCCAGGGGTTCAGCAGATTGCGCGCGCGCAATCGCTGAGCCTCTTCTATTATCGTCTTCTGTTCTGTGGCTGCTATCTGTAAAGAAGAAATCATTTTATTTATTTATTAATAACCAACTTATATTAACCCTTTGCACCACACAAACAAGTTATTAGTCAATATTAGTAATTACACATGTCATAAAATTAAGTTATAATAAAAATGGACAAATTTTGATGAAATTAAATGAAATGAAACAAAATTTGTAAAAATTAGATAAAATTAGACATTGGTTTATTAAGAAAATACGCGCTATACGTTAGTATAGCGCGTATTTTGCATTATATTTTAATATGTTGTTCACACTTATAACCTATTAGCTGCACCCCGCGGTTTCACCCGCATAAGTTTCGATCCCGTAATAGTATCGGGATAAAAAGTATCCTAGGTGTTAATCCTGGTTATGAACTATCTGTGTGCCCAATTTCATCCAAATTCCTTCAGTAGTTTTTGCGTGAAAGAGTAACAAACATCCATCTATCCATCCATACAAACTCACGTTTATAATATTAGTAGGATAGGATAAATGATAATAATAAATGATTTTATTTTGTAAGTAGAAGTTAAAGATGCGAGGTGGCAAAGTGAAAATTCGAAAAGAGCACGTCGATATTTATAAAATCACCAATTTTCAAAGCTCCCGGAAAACTTTCCAGGTAACCCCCTTTTTGAGCACCAAATGACTGTAATAAAAGTTTTTTTTTCATTATTTACTACACTTTACACTATTTGTCGATCGATCATGCTAAGCTATGCTTGCCACGGTCGGTCCGTGGATGGGTGACCATCTTTACATACTGAAACCTCTAGACTGCCGACCCCAACATAGTTGACGACGGCATGGTTGGCGCAGTGGTTAAGCGATTGACTGCTGCGCAGCGTGTCGCGGGTTCGATTCCCGCACGGAACAAATATTTGTATGACCTACAATTAGTTGTTCCGGGTCTGGCTGTTTGTGTATGTGAGTTAAGATGTTTGTGAACGCACCCACGATACAGGAGTAATTCCTAGTGTGGGGCAACGTTGCAAGTGTGGGAAAAGGCAGGCAGTAGATTTAAAGGAGGGAATGTTTACCTGGTCCTCATTGGCGATGGCTTCAGACACCTTGATCCACAGCTTGGCAGACTCGAACTCTTGCTGGCGGTCCATGTTCATGAGGTAGCGTGGAAGTCGCTGTTCCTTCAGTAGCGCGACGTCGAAGAGGTTTGATTCCTCCTGGAGTAGAACGAAAAAAAAAAAGTAAATAATCACTTAGTATTATGAGCTGCAGTGCGATTCTGTAACCATATCACCGTGAAAACTTAGGTGAAGTGAGCTTGGAGTGAGCTGTCATACCAACTAATGCTAGGGATTGACACTATCGACAGCTCACTCTAAGCTAACTTCACCTATACTTGAATCGCGACATATTCGCCAGAAATGTAAATAAATACGAGTTTGAGAACTTTAATATGCTGGGGTCGGCTTCCAGTCTAACCGGATGCAGCTGAATACCAGTATTTTACATGGAGCGACTGCCTATCTGACCTCCACAACCCAGTTACTGGGTAATACGATACCCCTTAGTAAGACTCTGAAGTCTGACAACCAGTCAGACTTTCGGGCTACTGACGACCCGTAACGAAAAAAAAAAATCATATACAGCTTAGTAAAAACCGGCCGGAATTGTACACGAAGACAGTACAGTGCGAGTCGAACTCATACACGAAGGGCCACAAGGCAAAAAACCAAGTGACCGACCCGGGAATCGAACCCAGGACCCCAAGCTCAGCAGTCACGACAGCTAAATAATAGCAGGCGCACGGATCGGTGAGCAGTGGTGGCTCAGTGGTAACGGCCGCAAAAAAAGAGTTGCAGGTCTTAGGTTCGAACCCAGTCAGGTGCTTTACTTTGTGTAAATTATATCATCACCACTTCTCACAAAACGGTGAAGGAAAACATCGTGAGGAAGCCGGCATGTCCTAGAACCGAAAATTCGAAGACATGTGACATCTACCAACCCGCACTGGGGCCGCGTGGTGGATTACGGTACGGCCCACTCCCTCTCACAGAGAGGAGGCCTGTGTCCCAGCAGTGGGAACGTTATAGGCTGATTGATGATGATTCGATTCGCTCTGCTTACCCCAGTCCGCTTATCCTTAATATCAATCCTGCCGTCCCAGTAACCCTCGAGCACCGCTATTGTTTCCTTGCCACGCTTGATCCTACCCTGGATAGAGTTCGTTTGATCTGCACCGCCCAGGAATGACTAAAAAAAAAAGGATGGATAATTATTAGAAGAAAAAAAAAACCGGTGAAGTGCGAGTCGGACTCGAGCACCGAGGGTTTTTCCTTTACAATGCTACATGACATTGCTTCTTGCCAAATTTCATAATTCTAGGTGAACGGGAAGTACCCTATAGGTTTTGATTCCCTTGCGAGTGTCAAAATGATGCAGCATAAACGGAACTTGAAACGTCCGTATCTTTTGATTGCGTTGACTTAGAAGTTTGATTTTTTCACTGCTTCAAGGGATTGCAGCCCTGAGTATTTGATATTAATTTCAACTTGATTACTCCACGCGTTCCTGAGAAAAAGGGTATTGACAGACGAACAACGAAGTGGTCTTATAAGGGATCCGTTTTTCCTATTGAGTTAGAATACTGAAATAGATAGTAGTTCTAACCAAATATAACTTGAAATGGTACTGTCAGCGTCAAACACATGGAGATGCACTTTATTACTCACTCTTAATTTGAACTCTACGTCCGCTTGGTAACCGGTTTCTGGGCACATTACATGCACCTGAAAAATACAATATTAGTTTATTTTAACGTGTACAAGATTTCTGATATTGCTAAATAACCACATAACGTTTATAATTAGTATCATTTTGGATCATGATGGCCCCTGCTTCTTGTAAAATAAAACAGATTTTCAGGAAAGATTTTCCTGAAAATCAAGAGTTGAAGCAACAAGTTGGTTCATAAAATGAAGATGATGCATTTAGATGGTACCTACGACTGAGATGAGTACCTACGACTCGAACCGTCACGAGATGAAATATAAAACTCATGCCGTTAGATGAAAAAAAAAACGAATGCTGGCAAGAGATGAAAAATAAAGTATAAAAAAACACTTAAACGTTATTAGTACTATAATAATAATAATATCCCTGGACATTTTACACAGCACCATTTGTCCCAAGCTAAGCAACCTAATGCTTGTGTTATGGTAACAAGATGGCTGATAAACTACTTATATACATTTTTTTTTTTTGTAAATACATACATATTATAGATAGAAAAACACCCAGACTCGGAACAAATACATGTAGGTCATACAAATATTTGTTCTGTGCGGGAATCGAACCCGCGACACGCAGCGCAACAGTCAATCGCTTAACCACTGCGCCAACCGTGCCGTCTACTATACATGATTAAGTAATATTTGATTATACTTGTAGTATATCTTAGATTTTATATTGCTATTTTAATATACAAATAGGTTGTTACAAACGATTGGCACAATACTGTCAGTTGATGTTGATATACTCTTTGATGATGTCTAAGAAATACGAATTATAAAAAAGTATATCAACATCAAGAAATACTACAAGTACAGACGCCAGCACATCGGACATCGATCGATCGATTTCTTACATCGGACTTCACACTCTTATTTAATCATTGTTTTTATAGTTTGTATTATCCGATGTATGTATCTGATGTATTGTGTCTTTTAGTTTGTGCCAAATAAATGTATTTTCTTTCTTTCTTTCTTTCTTTCACATCAAGTTACTACAATCTGTCAAATTTCTTTAATAGATTTTCAACTTTATCACTAACGGTTTAAGGTTCAAGGTTGATTGGGGAAATTTGACAGTTTCGGGTAGCTTGACCTGCTGGCGTCTGTACAATCAAATATTACTTTATGATTTATATTAAGTGTTTTTTATTATTAAATTAATAATTTATTTTAATAAAAGTGTTAGTGTTTTTTAAGTCATTTTAATCGTCATCATCAGTTTTTCTTATCATTTTCATTGTAGTCATTTTTAGTGTTTTTTTTTATTTTATTTTTAATTCCAGTCGTACCTTCCCCCCGAGCTCCATGCTGAGCGTGCCGATGACGATACCCTTGCAGTGCGCGTAGGGCGCGGTCGTCACGTACGTCTCTCCCCAGTTCAGCAGGTGGATGCGAGCGCATCCTTCTAGAATCGCTGATGTGGAATTACCTGGAAGAGAATGGTGAATAAATTAGTGTTCAGCTTTAAGATCTATCTCTAAACGATTGGTTTTGTTCAAGAACTTTATTTGCAAGTAAAAGTTAAACGATGAGAACAGTGGCGTGCATTGCATAAAGACATATAAGCAGTGGCGCCGATTCCCTTGTTCACAAACTAAACTAAATTTAAGTCAGTGCATCTTTTTCTTTCTATTTCATTAAGAAAAGGATAGAAGATAAATATTAGTTTAGTCCTGTCAAATTAGCCAACGCCATTGACGTATTTTAAGTCGCCGTGTTTATAATCACGTCTAAACTGTCTATGGAGTATCTTAATTTGACAGGACTAAACTAATATTTTATCTTCTGTCCTTTTCTTAATTAAATAGAGAGAAAAAGATGCACTGAACTTAAATTTAGTTTAGTTTGTAGACAAGGGAATCGGCGCCAGTGTCAATTACAGTTTAGTGTGTGTGCCACATAATTAGGAAACTCACTAAATTATCATACCTAACAAAAAACAAAATCTTCATACAAACACGCGCGGCAGTAGGCAGTCGCCAGACGGCCTACTCGGCTCCCGTACTAGTCGCACATTGTCATTGGTCTTTACTCGTGCAAGTTAATACGACGATTTTAAATTCCTGCCTACCTGTTCTGAAAACCAATGCACGCCACTGGACGAGAAGAGGAAGTTCACTTGGAAAGTTTTTAAGGCTGTCTGTCCATTGAAGCGGAGCGACGCTGCGGAGCGGAGAAATGGAGAAATATTAACCAATAGGATTGCGTAAAATTTCCACTTCGCTCCCATTGGTTAATATTTCTCCGTTTCTCCGCTCCTAAAGGCAGGTAGCCTAAAAGGGGATGTTTCTGCGCTGTTTTGAAAGATCCCGCCATTTTGTTATATAAAAAGTCATGCTGATATTGGTATTAATCAGGCTGTCTGTGTCTGCATTTTTAACCGACTCCAAAAAAGGAGGAGGGTCTCAATTTGACTGAATTTGTAACCGGCTTCGGTTTTGTTTTCGGCTTGTTTTGTTTTTCATGTTTGTTACCTCAGGACTCCGTTATTTACAAGCCGATTTGCAAAATTATTTTTTTATTTGTAAGGATATACTTTCAGAGTGGTCCCATAGAAATTTCACCAAAAACGGTTCAGTAGTTTGGTTTAAAAACCAAACTACTGAAACTACTACTGTCTTTTTTGGAAGTCGGTTTTTTTTTTGTACTAAAATACTTTTAAGGCGATCCAAGGACTGGTCGTTATGGCGACGATTGGGGGACGCCTATTTCTAGCAGTGGATGCCTTTTGGCTGAACGATGAAGACAATGATGATGAAGGGGACTTACCATAAAATTTGGACCTAGCTAACAGACTACCCTCTATGACGAAACCCTCCTTTCTGTTCGTTACGTAGAAGGCGGACACGGGGGGGTGGTGGGATACCTGCAAATAAAAGTAACATATCGTCATTATGTGAACATAAGCTGATGGTCTAAAGAGCGATTATTTAACGCGAAGATAAACCGGAAAACGCTCGGCAATATCTACGGCGAGCTCCTTTACAGAGATCTACATCGCCACATACGAACTACGCCACACACTGACGTCACGCTAAATGCCTGCATCGCGCAAGCAAAGTTTAACGCGCGACTAGCATATATACAACACGTCTGGTCGGAGGATCCTCCCTTTTCTATGGAGGATGAGCGAACTTTACACCTTGTTCCTCATACCTCTATACCAGGGCTATCCAAACCAGATCCCGGGTCAATGTAAATTTCTAATAAAATTGGAGTGCCGCAGAAACAAATACCTTAGAAATGCCACTTTTTCTATTTTATTGGAAGTGCATTGAAGCGCGCTGAAGAAATCTTGGGGACGGTAATCGATGAACTCGTGAAAGGGGATTTTCTTAGACTGAGAATTATGTTTTTTTTTTTAATCTTCCCATTGTTCAAAAAATTGGACGTTAGTTGAAGCTAGGACAGCGCTGCTCTATACAGGGTGGCAGGGACATCGACGCGCAAACTGTAACCATGGATTCAGCACATGGGTTTAGACCCCCATAGCTTCGAAATTTTTCGTCGGTTATTAAAAAAAAATATTGCTGTTCCATACATTTTGACTATATACATATATATATACACTTTTCTATGAAACAGAAGATTTTTTTTTGATAACCGACGAAAAATTTCTACACTGGTCTAAACTCACGTGCTGAATTCATGGTTACAGTTTGCGCGTCGATGTCCCTGCCACCCTGTATACTACTAAAGACGCTCACCTGTTCAGCTAAATAATAAGTATAAGACTCAGGTCCATGTCTCCAGCAGCATCTGAAGGTCTCCCCCAGCACTGGATTGTAAGGCTTCTTCAGTCCCTTAGGCTTTCGGTACAGGCCTGACAGGTACCAGCGAACGACGGCCACGAATCTTTGGTATGGGTCTTCTATTAGTTGGGCTCTGGGAAGAGAGAGAGGTGATGTTGGTAATTACTGGTAGAGATACGTAATGCAAGCAATGTAGCGCTGGGGCTCTGTCTTGCATAGGGTTGCAGCATAATGTTGAGCGGTAGCCGCTTTGCGTGGATGTGACGCCTGTTTCCCCTTTCTTATTTTTTTTTTTTGTGTTTTATGTTCTTTTTTGCGTCATGTTTACCGCAAATAAACGTATTTTCTTTCTTTAATGGCATAAACATAACTAAATATCAAAATAATTTTAAAAAGGGTCAGAAAATTATAGGGAAAAAAAACTTGCTTAAAATAAGCACTCCGGTTGCACTCCGGGAGTGCCGGCAGGAGTGAAAACTTGAATATTAACGTTGTGCATTTTTAGTATTTTGGAATGCGGTCTACCTCCGTCTTACGAATTTTCGATCAGGTCACGTGTCCTGACGCGAGTTTAACATTTCTTACCCATCACAAAAAAAGTGCACAACGCCGCTAAAGAAGTTTTCACTTCAAGAATTGTTTTGTTTTCATTGCACTTTAGGTTGTGGGTCCTGCTGACTAGTATGGTGGTACTTACTGCCCCAGAATGTCAGCGTGGTAGTAATTGTCAGACAGCTTGTCGAGGAACGAGCGCGGCTCCAGGATGAAGGTGGGCAGCACCACCTTGCTGAGGTCCATGCCGGGCCGGACCTGCTTCAGCAGGAACCAGAGGAGGGACTTGTTTTCCTCTGCTACCTCTTCCACGAGCTCCCCAGCCTGAAAAACAGAGGACAATTGGGTTAGATCCTTGTGGTATAGCTCTTACTGTCCCTATTTTTGCTGCTAAGCATGGATGTTTAAGGGGTCATCTGATAATAACGCCGGGCTGCTTTTGTTTGTTTGTTTGATCGCGCTAATATCTGGAACAACCGTTCGCATTTGCTTTGTCTCAAATTGACAACGCATGAAACCGTAACTTTTAAACCATGTCGTTTCTATGTAGGTTTTAATCTAGGGAATGGTCCGTTTTATTAATTCTTTTGTACTATGCGTTTATGGGCAGAAGTGTAAACCCACATTTAGCCAGTTAACGTCTCATGTCATAGGAGAGTAGGCCATTTTTATAAACCATACTTCACTCTTAGCTGCTACTAAAAACTGAATAAAAAAGGGCCACCAGGCCAGACGCCAGCCAGCCGCCGCCGCCGCTGGCCAGGCGGGCGGGCCGGGGGGGGGGGTTACCTACTGTCGCGCCATTTTGAAAATGAGTCTCAAGTGGCTCACGTGATCAACCTTGACCGTTAATATCTCGGAAACGTGACACTTTACGGGGTTTGGCCTTTTACGTTTTCTGTTTGCATTGAAGTCAGCTATCGATCTATATAGGTCTCATTTTCAAAATGGCGCGACAGGAGGTATGCCAGGCTCCATATAAAATATCTTCAAACCCGAACATGAAATTGAACCCAGAACCCCACCATAACATACGTCTAAGCGTGCAATATGTGGCTGCATCATTTTCGAGTATGGCCCGGCAATATCGGCAACCTTTTTACTGCATAAAATCTATGGGCGGCTACAAAAACCACAAATTAATGCAGTCTGACAGAGAATGCCTTATTCATTAAAAAGAGAAAACAAATGACCCTATGGCATCACGTCCGTCTAAGTGTCACTATTGTGGGTACAGACGCGAGCACAAAGCTACTACAATCTGTCAAATTTCTTTAATAGATTTTGGAGGTTAGAGGAACAGGGTGTAAAGTTCACTCATCCTCCATTGAAAAGGGAGGATCCTCCGACCAGACGGGTGTTGTGTCTGGCGGGCAATTGCCCAACGATTGATATTGGGAAATTGTATCTATGCTAATTGCACGGTAAACTCTGCTTGCGAGATGCAGGATTTGCGTGACGTCAGTATGACGCGTTGTTCGCATGTGGCGTTGTAGATACGCTACAAGATTTTCAACTTTATCGCTAAAGCATTAGGTTCAAGGTTGAAGGGAAAATTTGACAGTTTCGGGTAGCTTGATGTGCTGGCGTCTTTACATGAAGTGTAAATAACTAATGAATTCTACTCTACTCACCACACCAATATCAAAATTAGTATCCGCAACATAATTTGCCTCGATATCCGCTATAATCTCCTGCTTCTTTATTTCAGAAGGTCTGGCGTTCTGCATGCCGGTTCGGGAGCCTTCGCTATCCGAGTCGGACGCGGCACCGGCTAGCTCTGTGGGTAAGCAGAGAGGGAGGTGTGTGTGAGTTAGCTGCGCTACTGTGAACTTTATTAGCATGGTATTAGGCGATGTTGTTTTAGCTTGAAATACTGCTAGCTTAGACTGGTAGCTTAATAGATATTGCTACATTGAACATGACATAGTCTTGTAGACCTTGATACACAGGGTGGGAGGGTCATCGACTCGCAAATTGTAACCATGACGCTCTAGCTTAGACATTTTTTGTGGGCTAACAAAAATAAAAAAAAAACAGCTGTTTCATAGAACGTGGAACGAACGTACGTGGTCAAAATGTATGGAGCAATTTTTTTTTTTTTAAACCGACGAAAAATTTCAACCCAGGGGTTTCAGAATCATGTACTGAACCTCCCTGGTCGTAATCGGTTACAGAATGCGCGTCGGAGTCCCCGCCACCCTGTATTTTGTTCAAAGCTAAACTTGTCGTCGAGTTACAGAGTCGCAAAAACCAGCTAGGGCAGTCGCACCCTCTCGCTACTTGTTGCATCGTCTAGATGCTCGGTGCACGCGCACACCCGATAAGAGTCGCATGCTGGTCAGCGTCTTTTCGCAGTCGCATAGTCTGCGAGGTGGTTTACGGCTGGGTGGGTACGCACGACGTCATATCATCACAGCTATACATTTTCAGTATAAACTGACTCATTGTACGAAAAGTCTATAACAATGTGAGGTCAGCTAAAACTGCACTGCCAGGGCCGCGGGTTGTTCGAAAGAGATACCGTGGCCCCTGGCACCACAGGCAACTGAAGGAACACGGGTGGGTTTTAGTCAGTAAAAGTCAGACACGCCCTTCCGCTCAGCCCAGAGCGGGAGAGGTCATTTGAAGATTTCCCATCCAAAAAAAAAAGCTAAAACTATACACTAACTGCGTAACACACTATCAATCACAATCTGAATCATTTCGAAGGATACTGCTAATCCATTGCTTCATAAGTTCGAAAATTGTGTCGGCTCAACAACGTAAATAACGCAATGAAAGTCCAAACTGTCAAAATGAAACTCATTTCTACTGTTAGTGTGTTACGCAGTTGCCCCGCCGATTAGAACTGTCTACAGACAGAACTTGTACGTAATAAGAGCTAGTCGTACTTTTAATATGGTGTGTCAGGATGTCGATTTAGATTTATTTACTAGTAGTGTTAAGGAAGTAAAGCAAAATTTGAATAATTGTTTCTTTGATGTATAACCATTTTTTTTTTATTGTACCTTTTGAGCGTGTGATAGTTCACGTGCGTATCTCTTGTGTCGCTGTTTTCGCGTATTTGTTAATGTTACTGACATTAATAGTCAGTGGAAGCTTGTAATTGGCCATCGTCTACACATTGTACTAGATATTAAAATGTATTAGCTGTAGGTTTCCCTAATAGTAATAAAATAAATTACAGTCGCATGCGACAAGACAGCGTCTTGTTGTCGAGCTGTCGCAGTGGAATCGCATAAGTAGTGTGCGAGGTGGTTTACAGTAGGTACTATATTTGCTTTACATAAAAGGTAAGAATATTCTTTAGAAGAAAAAAAACACTTTTTCTTTCAAAACTAAATACAGCTGTAGCTTTATTATTACAGGTGTCTTAGCAGCACTCAAACTAAGACCTTCCTTTGAAGTCGGCTGAAAGAGACTACATTACTGTTTTAGCGTATACAAATAAATTGCACTTATAATAACAAATAGAAATTGTTTAGAGAAGATTTATTAAGACAGGCAAGTATTACTACGTGAACGCTTAAAATTGTTTCTTTTTTTTAAACCCGACTGCACAATAGGGTAGAAAAGATATTTAAAAAAAAAAACATTAAAAAGGATAGAAAGACTTTTCTTTTTCTGCTTCGATATCTGCAGTGCGATTCTATAACCATCTCACCGTGAAAACTTAGGTGAAGTGAGCGTGGAGTGAGCTGTCATTCCAACTAATGCTAGGGATTGACACTATTGACAAATGATAGCTCACTCTAAGCTCACTTCACCTAACTTTTCACGGTGAGATTTTTACAGAATCGATCGGCAGTATGTTCACGTGCTGCTAGTTTTGAGCTATCATTTATTCATGAATTCATGAATACCGACGACATTTTTATCACTCAATTGAAGGTTTAACGTTCAAAAGCCCTCAGATATATACCTAGATATATAGACAGAATATGTTTTTTTTTTTACATCTAAATGCTAGCTAAGGATAAAATATTATTTTTAAATTATTGTCATCGCATTCAGAATTTACATTTCTGTAGGTACACACGGCTACACATCAAGCTATACTTAACCAATATAACCTGGGGGTCTACTCCGAAACTCCGAAGTAGTGTCGGCCGAATGTTCGGCCGGTTCCTGCTACGAAGTTACTACATATTTGGTTCGCTCGGTTACGATCCTACACTCCTACATTCTTTCGAATATTGACTACGGTCCCGACCCAACTGAGCCGATCCGAACTTTTTTCGCATTTTTCAATAATATATATTTTTTTAAACGTTGCCGTTCCGTGAATGGAACCCGCGACACGCAGCGCAGCAGTCAATCGCTTAACCACTGCGCCAACCGTGCTGTCAAATTCGGTTCGGCCACATGTCGATCCGATCCGAACATTCGCACTTTGCACTTCGGAGTAGACCCCCTGACTTCTGATTGTACTAAAAACCTATACACTGCGAGGTCAGTTAAAACTGGAATTGTACAGCCTGATGTGTCGCCGTGTGTACGACTTACGAGGATATACACAGAGAGTTGTACAAAAGCATCTCGACTCAGGCGCAAACTGTAACTATGAATTCAGCACATACCTAATTCCAGGGCGTCTACTCCGAAGTACAAAGTGCGAATGTTCGGATCGGACCGACACATGGCCGAACCGAATATTATTGAAAAATGAGAAAAAAGTTCGGATCGGCTCAGTTGGGTCGGGACCATAGTCAATATTCGAAAGAGTGTAGGAGTGTAGGATCGGGACCGACCGAACCAAATAGTAACTTCGTAGCAGGAAACGGTCGAACATTCGGCCGATACTACTTCGGAGTAGACCCTCTGTTCTTTTTGTTACTTTTTGGTGAATAATAAACTATACAGGGAGGCGGGAACATCGAGACACAACCTGTTACCATGGATTCAGTAAGTATATGATTCTGAACGGCGTTGAAAATTTTCGTCGGTCTAAAAAAAAAGCTGTTCAATAGATTTTGACTGCGTATGTAGGTACCTACAACCAAAAATAAAAATAAATAATTAATTTATTAATTAATTTATTATTACTTATTGTAATTTTCTAAACGGCATTTTTTTTTTGTTAACATCGTCCTGCCACCCTGAACACTTTATTATTCACCAAAAAGTAACAAAAAAATACACTTAAGTAAATTAATTCCTACACATTATTCACCGACAATAATAGCCTTAACACGTAGAACTTACTATAATTATTATTTTAACTCCACAAACAGCATGTCAATCAATTCCAAGTGTTTATTTGGTAGTATCATTGGTTTGCACCAAACCTGGCAAATTTTCAAGTGGCTTGTTTACAAGCAGCTCGCGAAAACCGACATGGATATGAAACAGAATAATAAACGGACTGACTTTGAAGTAACAGGAGGTGGGATACTCATGAATACGACTTTGCATGGACAGAGGGGCTCATGGCTAAATAATAACAGCCGCACGGGTCGGTCTTCAAGGTTAAGCAACGCTTGACGAGGACGGTCCTTGGATAGGTGACCATCCATTACATATCGAGATCCCTTCGTGCCTCGGAAAGCACGTTAAGCCGTTGATCTCGGCTGTCATTTTTAGATCTTTGACAGTCGTTACGTCGAGAAGCCCGAAAGTCTGACAACTAGTCTTACCAAAGGTGTCGTGTTACCCAGCAACTGGGTTGTCTCCACAACCCAGAAGCCAGCCAGCCCAGCTGAATACCAGTATTTTACATCGAGCGACTGCCTATGTGACCTCCATCAGATAGGCAGTTGCTCCATGTAAATACTGGTATTCAGCTGCATAGTAAAAAAGTGATTCAAATTCATGAGTTTTTTCACCCCTTGAAAAGCCAATGATTTCAAAGTCAGCCGGTATGTATTACAGCAATACGTCATTCCCAGACGAATGGCTGTCCGTCTCTATTTATATTATCACTTACTAGCTCTACTTTATTGAACTCGTACAACAGAATAGTACAGATAGAAGGTCGACTCCACGGATACGAGCAAAAACAAACGCAGGCACACGTATAGTTCGTTTGGGGCTGTTCATTTATTACGTAAGACATTTTTGCCCACTTTTTGACCGTGAGAAAAAAGAAAGACTTGGATGGACCCCTCCCCCAATTTTAATCTTGCTTAAGATCAGTATCTACCAGAATTGCAAAGAAAAAGTATCCGTACGCTCTGGAAATACAAATAGTAAAAAAGGATCATTTAAAAAAAAATAAGCATTGGCATAATCAGCCAATAATGTTCCCACTGCTGGGACACAGGCCTCCTCTCTGTGAGAAGGAGTGGGCCATAAAACATAAAAAAAAGACCTGTGTGAGGCCAAACTGACTTCCCTTGAGAATACCTGGGAGAGGTATTCTCAAGGGAAGTCAGTTCTGGATAGCTGGTCAGGCGGTCCTTAAGATAAACTCCCGAAGCACGGTAATGTTATCAAACAGTATTGTGATTCGGTCCTGCCAATCAATTCTGTAAAAAAACCTCACCGTGAAAATTTAGGTAGGTGAGCTTAGAGTGTGCTGTCAATAGTGTCAATCCCTAGCATTATTTGGAATGACAGCTCACTCCACGCTCACTTCACCTAAGCTTTCACGGTGAGATGGTTACAGAATCGCACTGCAGTTCTTGAAATAATTACCTACAGCCGCGCGGTACGTAAACACGCGATAGCCCGCCTACATAATTACGTGCCCGAAGTCCCGACAGGGTAGTAAATTCTTAAGAGGAAATGCGGACGGAAAGACTTTTGAAAATTAGGTTTTTGAAGAAACTATCGCTGTCGCTCTGCGAGCGCTCGGCGTCCGGCCGCCCAATAAGCGTGCGATAAGGACAACTGCAGATCCGACTGAATAGCCTATGTAAAAAGTCACATTTTCGAGGTTTGGCTCTCGCCTATTTTCTCCACAAATATAGAACCAATTTAAAAGATATTTCATAAACTGGATAAGAAGGATATATACTGTGTCGCCATGTTTTCCTTTTTTCATTAATAGTCGTCAAATTTGTACCCTAGGCCTCTGTTAACAGCGGTCTAAATAGGCAATTTTGAGCATTTTTTGAGGGTTCTATCTAGTGCTTATAAAAATAATGTATTATCAAAAAGGAAAACATAGGGACATACAAGTACTTAACTAGCCACATGGTCATTAACCAGAAAGAAAACAGGCGAGAGCGTCTCTATAGAAAAAACACCACCCGCATTTCCTCTTAAGAGTCCCACAGACGTGTCAGTCTGCCGAGATGACAGTCCGCTTCCCTTCTCTAAATATAGTTGTATGGAGCCAACCTTCTGTAATACTCCATGACTACATAGGATTTAATAATAAACTGTATGGGAGTGATTTCAACTTTTGAAGTGCATCGACCGATATTATAACCGAATGTACATTAGGAATTTCTTCGAAGACCGACCGATTGATATATTTATTATTTGCATAGGCAATTCCAGTATCCCACGAACCATTTATAAATCAAACGTAGTTGAGAGTAGAAAGATCGGTGACGTAGGAACGAATTTTTTTACTAAGAATATAACGTTGAGAGGTTTGTGAGTTACGGTTTAAGAATATTATAATGCTGAATAACTTACCAAAAAAGCTATGAAACCATTTTTACAAAATTAATAACTTTCCTTTGTCTTACAGAAAAGCTGTTTTAACGTTATAGAGAAAAAACGTATTAATGTCTTAGAGAAAACTCGTATTAATGCCTTAGAGAAAATTAGTAGTCTTAAAGAAAAAAGTTTTATTTATTTAAACAATATGACATACTAGGGTCTGAAGGCTGCCCCAAGGCAGAAGCTAATCAAGGGTTTAAAAATCTGCGTAAAAAAAAATACCCTCCTATTAGCTGGATACTCCATTTTTTGATAAACAAAACCATAATTTATAAACAAACTTCCTAATTCCGATCAAGCCTGTACCTTGCTCTCCCAGCGACGCCTTAAGCCGAGGTCCGTACCCCGCATGGGGTGCCCTTAGCATGTAGTCGCTTAGATTTTAAGTTTTTTAAGCCCTGGCTGAAGGCCTTAATTTATTGAGGCAATCACAGGCAAGTCGGGTTAACCACAGCCTCCTAGGCAGAACTGGGAGATGCCATTCCAAAAAAATATAAATATATATATAATAACAAACCTCCATTAGAAACACAAGAATGTCTGTGATCAGCCTGTTGCACCAAACACATTTTGTAACTGCCGTCTTCTGTCTTCGTGAAATCCGACAAGATAGCGGAATCCGCCGAATACTTCCGATTGAGCGTAAAGATGCCCGGCTCGGAAAATTGCCTCGTCAATTTCTTCTTTCGTGAGAGAAGGGAGAATATGCTCGATCTCCTTCTTTCTGTCTTGTCTTTCATTTTCGCTGTTAGTATTATATCTGTTTCTATTTCCATTGCAGGGATTTAGAAGGTGGGTAGTTGCATTTTTTGTGCTGTTGTAGTCCTTATTTTGGGCGTACAGAGTTCAAATTTCTATGCATTTGTTTTTGTATATACGCTGGGAATCAGAAGGTGGGTAGTTGCATTTTTTGTGCTGTTGTAATCCTTATTTTGTGCGTACAGACTTCAAATTTCTTTGAATTTGTTTTTTCTATCTTCTTCGCTGGTGATCTTTGCAATGATATGGCGCTCATATTGTACACATTGTGATGATTTTCACTTGTTTTTGTAGTCCTTATATTGTGCGTATAGAGTAGAAATTCCCTTGCATTTGTTTTCGTATATTTCGCTGGTGATATTTCTAATGATATGGCTCTTATGTCGTGTAAATAGTGGTGATTTTTGCTTGTTTATCCTTGAATATTCTTCACTTGTAAATGTTCAGTTTTGTCCTTATTTTATGCTAGTTTTGTACTTTGTAACAATTTGTTTATTTGGCACTAAGTTTCAATGAGTGTTTGAAGTTCCTATTATTAATTACCTTTTAGTAAATTATGCTGAGACACAGAAGCGTTTGCTTTTATTAAAAACTAGCTGATCGAGACGTTGTCCTGTCCAAATGTTAATAGTTCATACAAAAAAATGTCATGGAGAAAAGGACGTTAAAATCCAGGAATCTTTTCCTATTTTTATTTCCATATAAACCTACCATGTATTGGAAATATTTAAAATCGGTCCAGCCGTTCTCAAGTGACGCGCTTACCATCGAACAGGATTAATAAATTACACACAATAAATTAAAACAAAAAAAAAACATTTGGGGGGGGGGAGGTCAACGACCGCTATTAGTGTTTTTGCTTGTATGTAAGTATGAGTTGAGAAAATCTGTTTTCTTTTGTTTTATCGTGTAATACATTGATATACCATACCTATCACGTATGTGAAGTTTACACACAAAAAAAAAACAGATTTTTTAAACTAGCATTTCAAGTGACTACCTGTGGTCGATGACCCCTCAAACAACACACTAGTAGTTTCGCTAGTCAATTTAATTTGACCTTGTATAGAACTTAATATACTTAAATAGATTGGAGTATGACATTGGCCAAGTCAAAGTTTGACAGACAGGTTTTCAGTAACTGTCTTATCAATACAAACTAAAGCCTGTCAAATATTTTAACATTTCCGTTTGCTCACTGTGGGCGATCTTAGATAATGAAGACCTAGATATCGTCGCTCTAGATGTGACCCCTCGTAAATACGAACCTGTCAATTTTCCAGGAGAGACAAAAAACTGTTTTGATAATTATGTACATAAATATTGCATGGTTTTGGTTATTTTATTGAATATTAAATAAAATACTTACCGTATATTTTCTTGTATGTGCACAAAAAAATCACCTTGGTATGCTTGGTGTCTATTAAACTTACAAGGTCCCCCACCTTACAAAGTGCTCCAAAGTCTTGTTACGAGATATCACTAAAAGTCAGTTTTTAAAAGTGAAGTAACCCCCCCACATACAAGGTATCACCAGAAAGATGGCAAATTGCGTGATGGACAATTTCGCATCAAAATGTAAAATTGACCAATAAATTGCAGTTACGAGGTATCTCATCTAGAGCGACGATATCTTTATAACGTTTCCTTGCATAAGTCAGTCAAGTGCTGCTGTAGTAACTTTAATTACATTAATATATGACATTGAAAAACTCGCATTGAATATTAATTATCATCACGAGCAACTCCCTAATTACGTAACACACTTTCAATCACAATCTGAGTAATTTTGAAAGATATTGCTAAACCTGCCAGGGTTTAGCAATATCTTTCAAACTTGCAACTTGCCACAGGCAACTGAAGGAACACGGGTGGGTTTTAGCCAGTAAAAATCTGACACGCCCTTCCGCTCAGCCCAGAGCGGGAGAGGTCATTTGATAATTTCCCATCCAAAAAAAAAAGGATATTGCTAAACCATTGCTTCTTAGGTTCGAGAAATTTGTCTGCTCAACAACGTAAATAACGCAATGAATGTCGTTGAGCTGTCACAATGAAAGCCATTGCTCCTGTTAGATAGACCACTTTCACATTTAGCAGCGCGACAGTCGCGCGACCGTCATTTCATATTATAAAACCGAAGCGCTGCCGGCGCGGCCTCCGCTTACGCTCAGTCGGCGATAATTATGGAAAAAATGGCAAGAATTATGTGCAAAGCAGGAGTAACAATGGTTCCTCGTCGGAATCCATTTTTGAAAAGAAGCCCGCCACACTGGTCTATACTATACTGCGGCGCGGGAGCCGCGCTGCTATCGCGCGGCTGTTCTTATAATGCGAAGGCATCTGCTTTCGCCGCGCTACTACGAGTATCGCGCTGATAAGGTCCTAATGTGAAAGCGTCCTTAGCGTGTTACGCAATAACCCCGCTGTTTTCTTCAAAGCATAAGCTTTTTTTTTTGGATGGAAAATCATCAAATGACCCCTCCCGCTCTGGGTGGAGCGGAAGGGAGTGTCAGACTCTTACTGACTAAAACCCACCCGTGTTCCTTCCTTAGCCCTTTCTGTTCCAGGGCAGCGGTAGCCCTTTCGGACGATCCCGCCGCCCTGGCAGGCTTCGGCCCTATCGGGCCCCGTCCTCTGCTGACTTCTCTTTGAGGCGCGCGTGGAACACAACGCGCCGTCCGGCACGAAACATAAGCTTTAAAGTTGTCAGTAGATTGTTTAACCTTACATGTGCTGGGTTTGAGGTCACGGTCTGCCACGTAAGGCCAGGCTGAGCTAATAACTAGACCATTACATATTTTAGCGCGTAATAAAAAGATATAAATGGGAATTTTCCGTTGGCTAACTTGAAAATCAGCGGAATGGTCCTAATTATCCTTATTGATAAGATAATATCACGACTGTTTTCTCCGAAGACGTAGGCAGATGTGTAATCACATTTCGGCCGAAGAATTAGGTAGCAGAGCACACCTACATTTCGTCAGGTACGTTTAGGTTCATGTACAGACGCCAGCAGGTCAAGCTACCCGAAACTGTCAGATTTTCCCAATCAACTTTGAACCTTAATGCTTTATTAAAGCAAAGCGATAAAGTTGAAAATCTATTAAAGAAATTTGACAGATTGTAGTAGCTTGATGTGCTGGCGTCTTTACCTCAGGGGCGAGCTTATTGCCGTAACATAATCAGTGTATAATGTTCCCACTGCTGGGACACAGGCCTCCTCTCTGTGAGAGGGAGTGGGCTATAATCCACCACACGGGCCCAGTGCGAGTTGGTAGATGTCACATGTCGTCGAACTTTTGGTTCTAGGACTTGCCGGTTTCCTCACGATGTTTTCCGTCACCGTTTTGAGAGCAGTGGTGGTCTCTCAAAACGGAGCGCAGTGGTGATGATACAAAGACGACCAGCTGACGTCGTGACGACCTACCCGGATTACGGCTGGCTCCTTCTCACAGAGAGGAAGCCTGTGTCCCAGCATTGGTAACATTATAGTTTCATTATGATGTAAGGAAACGCGGTGATATGCCAGCCGTAGCAACACACGTGTCGGCTTCCAGTCTAACCGGATATAGATGAATACCAGTATTTTTCACGAAGCGACTGCCTATCTGACCTCCACAACCTAGTTACTGGGTAACACGATGCTCAACGATGTTTCTACATCGTTCTCACATGTATAATTTCAACACGAATGATGTAGCTAATATTTTGTAACAATTTTATGATTTAAAAGAGTGTCCGTGGAATTTCTTGCCCGTTCTTCTTTATGAGAGATGAATGCCAGTATTTTACATGGAGCGACTGCCTATCTGACCTTCACAACCCAGTTACTGGATAATACGACACCCCTTGGTAAGACTGGTTGTCAGAATTTCGGGCTACTGACGACCCGTAATGACCTTCAAAGATCCGCGAATGACAGCCGGGACCAACGGCTTAACGTGCTTTCCGAAGCACGGAGGGGTCTTGGTATGTAAAGATGGTCACCCATCCACGGACTGCATCCGGTTAAACTGGAAGCCGAACCCAACGTAGTTGAGGATAGGCTCGGTTGATGACCATCTTTACGTACCAAGAGGTATGTAAAGATGGTCACCAACCGTGGCAAGCGCAGCTTAACCTGATCGATCGACCCGTACGGCTGTTATTACTAAGCCACAAGCCCCTCACGAGTATACGGATTAAAAGACTTACGTACCCTTTTCTCATCGAAGGATAAAACGATGAGTGTAAAAAACTTATCACTTATCAATGATCTTATATAGATACTCATTGACAAGTGTCCAGTGGCCGTTTATCATAATCAGTCTGTATTGATAAAGGGACGCATTTCTTCCGTATTATTGTAGGCTATCCATTCATCACAATCACTCTAAAGTCATTGCAAAATATACAAGGTCAGTTATTTTTTTTTTAGCCCGTACTGGTGGCCTGAAACGGCCACTTTGGCAGAATCATAATAGGATAACAATTTGAATCATATTAAAAATCGTAAAAGGATCACAAACGGACAATTCATAAAATGATCTGTGTGCAATTCATATCACGCAATTAACCTGTTTGACAGTTTCGTATGGAAATTCGTAAAATGGTCCACCAATGTTTACACCAAATATGACTGATATAATATTAATATTGTAGGTGATTAAACTATTATGTGTAACGATTTAACGAAAATTAGAGGAATTGCTAATGATCTGCTGGGAATTCAGGAAAAGAATAGCTAGAGGTACTGCTTCAAGTGGCCTTTTTAGACCTGTTTGTTTAGATTGTTGTTGGGAAGTTTGTATGTATGCTAGTTGCGCGGTAAACTCTGCTTGCGAGATGCAGGATTTGCGTGACGTCAGTATGACGCGTTGTTCGCATGTGGCGTTGTAGATACCGCTACAAATCAATTACTGCATTAATTCTCTTAGTTTATTGTTATTGTAGCTCGTGGGTTGCAGCTGAAAATCAGCGTCAGGTGGTACACCTTGTGCTGACCTGATGGCCTTTTGGCATTATAATCATTGTTTGCTGTTTATTTACAGTTTTAATGTGTATTTTCCCTTCTTTCTTTCTGTATAAAGTATAGTACGCTGTCATGAATGACACATCTAGTAATACATCTAATTTTACTTTAGATCCGTGTTTACTCGGTGGGTGATTAGTTGATATTTACTTTTTAATTTTTTTAAACTACCTTCCCATTCATTATTGTAAACTTTTAACGATATTTTTGTACGCTCGTAAACATTTTATGTAAATTTATTTTCTCGGTAAGTGAATTATTGGTAATTCTTAATAAAGTTCTTAAACAATAACATCTATATATTATGTGGACGTCTTAGCAAAAAAGGTCCAGTTCTCGGCATTTAGTTCCCGATATATAAGAAGTTTCGTAAAGTTGGGTGAAATTGCATTTCGCGATTATAATTGATTATTAATAAATGCTCAATTATCTACAATTTCATATAGTATTTTTTTTTTAATGAATTTTAACTTCAAATGTGTGATTAAAAAAAAATGTGCCAGTTTTTGAATATTTTTTCAATCCTTACTTTATCTTATCTTTATCAATTGACTATTCTAGATACCGAATCTAGCCTTAACTCAATACCCCACTACTGGAACCTTTTTGCCTGGACGCACATAATTATTGTTTACCCATGTTTTCAAACAAATTATTCGTTTTTTTTTTATACCTATCCCATAACTTTAGGGGGTCATTGTACTCTGTAGGGAACAGCTGATTTTTTTTTCACGATTGCAGGTTTGGTCCCATAGTAAAAGTTGTTCATAATGATGAGTACAATGACCCCTAGAGTTATCCTACTAATATTATAAATGCGAAAGTTTGTATGTATGGATGTTTGTTACTCTTTCACGCAAAAACTACTGAACAGATTTTGACGAAATTTAGCACACAGATAGTTTATAACCAGGATTAACATATAGGATACTTTTTATCCCGACATTCCCACGGGATCGAAACTTATGCGGGTGAAACCGCGGGGCGCAGCTAGTGGGATATAAAAAAAAAACACGTTGTATAATTTTATAATGTAAGACATCCTTCAGATCAATACGAGGTTGAATAGGCAAGAATAATAACTATTTACGTATGATAAACTGATACCAACTTTCTCGTATCTCCAGGAACATCTTATAATCCTACTTCCTACTATATATAATATTATAAACGTGACAGTAAGGGTGGATGTATGTTTGTTACTCTTTCACGCCAAAACTACCGAACGGATTTGGATGAAATTTGGCACGCAGATGGTTTATAACCAGGATTAACATATAGGATACTTTTTATCCCGATATTCCCACGGGATCGAAACTTATTCGGGTGAAACGGCGGGGCGCAGCTAGTTACTTAAATATAACAATTACGCCACAACAAAGAAAGAACACGGCAATTTTCTAATTATCTTATCATCAAGCATATATTAATATTATCTACATAATTATAAGATAATGTAAAGTATTATACATTATTATGTGAGATTGTACTATTATGAGTATAAAGTAAGAAATTAGTATAGTATAAGAGGAAGTTTGAAAGTGGCGCCAGTGACAGAAAAGTTGAAAGGAAATCGTTTAGCTTGTTATGGGCATGTGATGAGAAGGGACGAAACGCATGTGACTAAAAGAGTGATGAATATACATGTTGATGGATGGAGAGGCAGAGGAAGGTCGAAGAAAAGATGGATGGATTGTGTGAGGAATGATATGAAAGAGAAAGGAGTGAATGATAGCGTGACGGTTGACAGGGGAGAATGGAAGAAGAAAACGTGTTGCGCCGACCCCAAGTAACATGGGATAAGGGCAGGAAAATGATAAGGACGGGGCCCGATAGGGCCGAAGCCTGCCAGGGCGGCGGGATCGTCCGAAAGGGTTACCGCTGCCCTGGAACAGAAAGGGCTAAGGAAGGAGCACGGTTGGGTTTTAGTCAGTAAGAGTCTGACACTCCCTTCCGCTCCACCCAGAGCGGGAGAGGTCATTTGACGATTTCCCATCCAGAAAAAAAAAAAAAAGGTCAGGAAAATGATGATGTACTATTATGAGAATATTTAAACATCTGGGTAGACAGATGATGGTACTGCACAAATATAATTTTGAAGCAGGAAGACCTCGTGGCCAAATGATGACACCTGCACGAGTCGATCGAAGGTAAGGTTGCTGTAGTCAGTTCGTGGATGGGTCTATTCATTACATATCGAAACCCCTACGAGCCTCGGAAAGCACGTTAAGCCGTTGGTCCCGGCTGTCTATCTTAGATCTTTGACAGTCATTCCCAAGTAACACAGTCATGCTGAATAAAGTTTGAGTAATAGCGATCCGCGAAACTATAAGCTGAAACTATTGTCTGAATAATGTTTGAATAAACGTCTATTCAGCTGTTATTCAAGCAATTTGGGCACAGTTTTAAATGCTTGAGTCTGAATAACAGCGATTTAAAGTCTGGGTAATAGCTTAGTAATGGCCCACTTAGCTTAGTAACATCTGAGAAAAAGCTGACAGCTCTTTTATAGAGCTGTTATTTCATATTTATTCAGACAAATGCATATGGATATTGATATTCAGAAATTATTCAGGATTAAGTTCATTTGCGTAACACTTTTCAAACAAAATTCAGAGTTATCTTGTAAAGTAGAAAAAAAGTGGTGTTTAATCTTGCAGTGCGTCATGTCGTTGCATTGAATAAAATCAATAACGACGTGTACAGTGAAACTGAGAATTAGTAAATGTTATTATGTATTATAACCATGATACACGTTAAATATTACTGCGCAAGTAGTTTTATCGTGAATAGCATATGAATTATCTCAACATTTTTCACGCGCCGCTTATGTAATCAAGTTTAGTGATAGTAAATAATAAGACATATAAAGATTTTTGGGTTGACAAAAATACTTAGGATAACACAGCTAATGCTTATCTTTCAAAAGTCATCAAATACATTATTAATTGTATTTTTAAGTGTAATTAAATACCAAAATGATATTTGAAATACATAATGATTTAATAATTTACTTAAAAATAAGTTTTAATGGCGATTCATTATAAGCTGAATAAAAGGTATCCACGCACTGCAGTTGTTTTACTTATCTC
The DNA here is from genome assembly GCA_949629185.1 of Apamea crenata. NCBI lineage: Eukaryota > Metazoa > Arthropoda > Insecta > Lepidoptera > Noctuidae > Apamea > Apamea crenata. Next base: position 5,909,257 of record OX451382.1, on the reverse strand, counting down.
TGAATAAAAAGTCACGTCTTTCTAATTATTAAGCTTTTATTTGAGAAATAGTGATCTGGTAGTACAAATATCTGAATAACACTTGAATAAGTAACTCTCTTCAACTGGATCTGTTCGGACTTGACTCAACTTATGACTAACAGTATATATTTGATTCTTTTGTGCTGTCGCTAAAACTGTATCTCTTAACTTCATGTACTCCTTCATACATTTACGACGAATTCCTCCAGTTCTTCTCCTAGATTTCCATGATTTTCTTTCCATTTTTTATCAATCTGTTAACATCAAACCCGCGGTACAACAATACACAACGACAAACAATGTTTTAAACGTCCTAATTCAATTACTACCCAGAAAAACTCTGTATAACTTGTTTAAAAATGGTACTTTTACAAGTAATTGCGGAATAAGAATACATCATTCAACTTCCATCTGTGTTAGTTAGCTATAAACCATGACTTTATTTCTAATATACCGAAATAAGCTCTATAAAGAACCCAGAAAACATTTTTATACAGTAGCTGAATAATTGATAAAATATGGAACCTTATGTGACTTGAGGACAAAATAAAAGCGGTTATTCAAAATCAAGCTTTTTAATAGAAATTAATTACACCATTATTCAGAAGACTCACTATTTTACAGCATATAGTGGTTTCATAAACAATAAGCTGAGTAAAGTTTGTATATTAGTATTAGATAACTATGTTTATTCAGCTACTTATACTATTATACAGATAAATGCTGTCCCATGCACTCTTTTTCAAATTAAAGTCATCTGTATTGTTTTAGGCTTAATAACATCTGTGTTATATGTGGTATAGAAGTCATTACTAAGCTTTAAGAAAAATAGTCAACTTAATACAACTTTTACTAAGCTAAAAGAGATATTAAGGCCTAAAGAGAATATTATTCAGAATTTGGCTCTTTCAATATCCACTTACTCACACGTTTTGTAACTTATAGCTATAAACATTTGCGAATTGCTATTACTCAAACTTTATTCAGCATGTCTGTGTTACTTGGGATTACGACTCGTCAGAAGCCCGAAAAGTCGGACAAGCAGTCTTACCAAGGAGTATCGTATTACCCAGTAACTGGGGTGTGGAGGTCAGATGGCAGTCGCTCCATGTAAAATACTGGTATTCAGCTGCATCCAGTTAGACCGGAAGCCGGCCCCAACATAGCTGGGAAAAGGCTAGGCAGATGTTGTGGTATCACCACTAATAAAAAGTGGAAAATAACTTTTATTTTGGAAATCGAGACCTTTGGTATTGTATTTTCATAAATTAAAGTTATTTTTAGCTTTGTAGTGTTTTTGAAGTGAAAACTTCTTTAGCGACGTTGTTGTGCACTTTTGTTGTGATGGGTAAAAAATTTTAAACTCGCGTCAGGACACGTGACCTGATCGAAAATTCGTAAGACGGAGGGAGAGTAGACCGCATTCCAATATATAAAAAATGCACAACGTTAATATTCAAGTTTTCACTTCTGCCGGGACTCCCGGAGTGCAACCCGTTTTTTTTTTTTTTTTTTTGTGGAGGTAAGTTTTTTTGGAATATAGTTGTTTCATATCCGACATTCGGAATCACAGTATACAAACACGAATTCTAATAACCAGTACCTGCTACATTAACACACGAGCTAATCTCTCAGATAAGAGAACATTCAGATGTACAAATATACCGAAAAACTCTAATGTGAAAACATATTCTGCCAAGTATCTCTTATTATAGCATATGCATATGAAAACGCGGTAATAGCGCGGACGGGCGATAAGATGCGACGAGATAGGTCGAGGAACAAGAAAGTTCAAGCGGATGAAGTCGCGGACAATAACTAGTCATCTGCCTACCCTTTTCCCAACTATGTTGGGGTCGGCTTCCAATATTACCGGATGAAGCTGAACACCAGTGTTTTACATGGAGCGACCGCCTATCTGTCCGCCACAACCCAGTTATTGGGTAATACGATACCCCTTGGTAAGACGGGTTGTCTGGGGGTCTACTCCGAAGTGCAAAGTGCTAATGTTCGGATCGGACCGACACATAGCCGAACTGAATATTATTGAAAAATGCGAAAATAGTTCGGATCAGCTCAGTTGGGTCGGGACCATAGTCAATATTCGAAAGAGTGTAGGAGTGTAGGATCGGAGCCGACAGAACCAAATAGTGACTTCGTAGCAGGAAACGGCCAAACATTCGGCCGATACTACTTCGGAGTAGACCCCCAGATTTTCGGGCTTCTGACGACTAACGACTGTCAAAGATTCACGAATGACAACCGGGACCAACGGCCTAATGTGCTTTCCGAGGCACGGATGGGTCTTGGTGTACACACGGCTACACATCAAGCTATACAAAACCAGTATTGGCTGACCGTTCATTGTGAGAAAATATCATACAAAGTGAGGCCAAGACAAACTAGTTGTGTTTAGCTTGACGTGTAGCCGTGTGCACAGTGTGGCGATTAGGTTATCACATGAATTGAAACCACGTATTCTACATAACGTATATAATTAAACATACACAATTAAAAGAATGAATAACAATTAACATTTTAGTCGTGGGACCTTTTTTTCGTTTCAGTATTTACCTAACAACATTAAACTTAATTTGTGTTTACTTAATAACAATAACATAAAGTTTGTGTTGAATTCTTGATACCATTGCCTCACGCGTGTCTAGTGACTTATTATCAAGGATGGTTTATTTCATGACAAATTTTTACGCTAATTATTTTATTTGTTATTTTTTAACAACTTGTAATGACCGCTGTATTATTTAATGTGATAACCTAATCGCCACTCTGTATAAAGATGGTAAGTATTGACTCCATAGTCCATAGTATGAATAATTAAAAACCTTCACTGAAATCAACCAAAAAATTCATAAGCAAAAAAATCCTACACTCTGATTTACCAACCTCACACCATAACATGTTAATTACCGGATCATTTCCATCCGTTCTTAGTACATAAGTGACGTCATAATGAGCTCATGTATTGACGAAGCATATAAAGACTTAGAACCGGGCCTCTTGTGGACAAAGTTGTTAATGAAACATTTAAAAAGATATGCCATTTTATCAATGACCTTGAGCTCTGTAAACGCAATATGTGACGACTTCTTGAAAATAAATAACAGCAGAAAAATAATCAACCTATAATGTTCCCACTGCTGGGACACAGGCCTCCTCTCTGTGAGAGGGTCATAAGTATGACCCACCACCAGGCGCGGTCGAAGCCCAAGATTTTGGGAGGGGTCACCAAGTAGTAAGTTAGTAAGGCAAGTAAATCATGCAGACTCTCGACAACTTGAATGACATGGGGGGGGGGTCATGAGGGGCCTTTTGCACTATCGTGACAGACACGCTTTATTATACGATACGCCTATAACATTCACGGGAAGTGATAAGATTGTATTTCTGTTATCAAATGAGCCCTTGAACGTCCACAGTTGCAAGGCTCATGCTCGGAATTACCCCGCGTTTACACCAAGGTATAAAGCATGCATTCTACATTTTGTGTCGATTAGTTTTGTTTATAGTGTACTGTACTCCCAAAACAAGTTGTAAAGAATAGTTATGTCCAGCACCATAACTGCGTAATACACCATCCACAATCTGAATAATTTTGAAGGATATTGCTAATTCATTGCCTCATGTGTTCGAAAAAATTGTTTGCGCAACAACGTACGAGGGCTAAATGATAAGTTTCCGAAACGAAGAACTTAAAAACAAGATACTCAAGAAAAAAATATTACATTAAATTCTAGCATGTTTTCGAAAATAGAACGCCAAATTTGGATTTAATCGAACGGATGGAATTTGTATGAGAGGACCTAGAACTTTCTCTGTCGTGAATTTTCATAACAATGGAAAGAAACGAAATTCGTGCGGTGATAAAGTTTTACGTTTTAAAAGAGAAAACAGCAACCCAGATTAAAGTCAAGCTAGACAGTGTTTTAGGTAATTCTGCTCCTGCATTGAGTACAATTCACACCTGGGTAACTGATTTTAAACGTGGAAGACAGAGCTGCGAAGACGCCCCCAGGTCTGGCCGTCCAAATGAAGTCACGAATCCGGACATGATCAAAAAAATTCACAAAATTATACTGAACGATCGGCGCTTAAAGTTGCGAGAGATAGCAGCGATGGTGAACATTTCATCTGAACGCGTTTTTAATATTTTACACAAACATTTGGAAATGAAAAAGCTTTGCGCGCGATGGGTGCCGCGTTTGCTCACTGTCGACCAAAAGCAACGTCGTGTGGACGATTCATCGGAATGTTTGGCACTGTTTAAGCGAGATCCTAACGAGTTTTTGCGGCGTTATGTTACAGTAGATGAAACCTGGATACATCATTATACTCCTGAAACAAAAGAACAATCTAAGCAGTGGACTGAGAGCGGAAAACCTGCGCCGAAGAAAGCAAAAACGGTTTTGTCGGCCGGAAAAGTGATGGGGTCTGTTTTTTGGGCTGCTCGAGGGATTATTTTAGTGGATTATCTGCAAAAAGGAAAAACAATAAATGAAGAGTACTATGGAAGCTTGCTGCAAAAATTAAGTGACGAAATCCGAAAGAAACGATCTCATTTGGCCTTGAAAAAAATGTTGTTCCACCATGACAACGCGCCTGTACACACGTCAATGATTGCAGTCGCCAAACTCCATGAATTGCGGTTTGAATTGCGGTTTGAATTGCTACCGCATCCACCCTATTCCCCAGATCTGGCCCCGTGCGACTTCCACTTATTCCCAAACTTGAAGAAATGGCTAGGTGGCCAGAGATTTTCATCAAATGATGAAGTCATTGTTGCCGTAGACGAGTATTTTGAGGGGTTGGAGAAAACATTTTTTCAAACTGGTGTATCGGCATTGGAGAGGGGCTTGTGGCTAAGTAATAACAGCCGCACGGGTCGATCGATCAGGTTAAGCTACGCTTGCCGCGGTTGGTCCGTGGATGGGTGACCATTTTCACATACCAAGACCCCTCCGTGCCTCGGAAAGCACGTTAAGCCGTTGGTCCCGGCTGTCATTCGTGGATCTTTGACAGTCGTTACGGGTCGTCAGTAGCCCGAAAGTCTGGCAACCAGTCTTACCAAGGGGTATCGTATTACCCATTAACTGGGTTGTGGAGGTCAGATAGGCAGTCGCTTCATGTAAAATATTGGTATTCAGCTGTATCCGGTTAGACTGGAAGCCGACCCCAACATAGTTGGGAAAAGGCTAGGCAGATGGTGTATCGGCATTGGAGAAGCGATGGACTAAATGCATCGAGATAGAAGGAAACTACGTTGAGAAATAAATTTATTTTAAATAGATTTTTAAAGTTTTTCTTTGTCGTTTCGGAAACTTAGCAATCAGCCCTCGTAAATAACGCAATGAATGTTATTGAACTGTCAAAATGAAGCCCATTCGTACTGTTAGTAATTCGCAAAAACCCCGCAGAACTCTTCAAACACATGTCTGAAACAACGTTAATATGTGTTTTTAACCGACTTCAAAAAAAAAACCGGCCAAGTGCGAGTCGGACTCGCGCACCAAGGGTTCCGTACAATTACGTATTAAAAATAAAACTACCTACTAGATCTCGTTCAAACCAATTTTCGGTGGAAGTTTACATGGTAATGAAAATCATGTATTTTTTTTAGTTTTATCATTCTCTTATTTTAGAAGTTACAGGGAGGACACACACATTTTACCACTTTGAAAGTGTCTCTCGCGCAAACTATTCAGTTTAGAAAAAAATGATATTAGAAACCTCAATATCATTTTTGAACATACACACCGGTATGGGATTGATGAAAAAAAATTTTTTGAGTTTCAGTTCTAAGTATGGGAACCTCCAAAATGTATTGTTTTTTTTTTCTATTTTTGTGTGAAAATCTTAATGCGGTTCACAGAATACATCTACTTACCAAGTTTCAACAGTATAGTTCTTATAGTTTCGGAAAAAAGTGGCTATGACATACGGACGGACAGACAGACAGACATGACGAATCCATAAGGGTCCCGTTTTAGCCATTTGGCTACAGAACCCTAAAAAGGAGGAGGTTCTCAATTCGGATGTTTATATTTTTTATACCTACACAATATGTTTTTAACAAGACTTTTAGAAGACTTGCCCAAGCCAACAGCAGTATCACAACTTTTTATGGGGTAATGGTGTAAACGCGAGGTTAGGGGCTTGTGGCTAAATAAAAATAGCCACACAAGTTGATGGAACGTTAAGCTATGCATGTCACTGTCTGTTCCGTTTAGTCGACATTTGACAGATTCTACTTTTGACATCATAGTCTACATATGACAGATTCTACATATCGCGACATATTCGCCAAAAATGTAAACAAATATGAGTTTATGGAAAAACAACTTTAATTCCTAGACAGTAAAGTTCAGTTTACGCTACTTCTAACTTTTTCAATAGTGCTAGTCACTCTGAAATCAACTTTATCAACATTAAAATAAAGTTGATATTTGTTTAACTTGAAATAACGTCAATTTGAAACATAAATAAAATTTGAATATAGGTAGTAATTTCCGTACATTTTGACAAGTTTTTGACATTTGTTTGTCGCCGAGATGAGACTGCGACTAGATTTTGAACGTTTTAAATTACGAGAATAATAATTGGCCTTCTGACTTTGGTAAAATGTCACTTCTTACTAATATTAAAAACGCGAAAGTTTGTGAGGTTGGATAGATGGATGGATGTTTGTTACTCTTTCGCGCAAAAACTACTAAACGGATTTGGATGAAATTTGGCACACAGATAGTTTACAACCAGGATTAAAACCTAGCATAATTTTTATTCTATCCATCCATCCATCCATACAAACTTTAACGTTTATAATATTACTAGGATGTTCTCTGGCTAAGTTATGTAGGTAATAAAACAGGTTATTCACGTGGATCAGCAGACAATTGACTTAGTATGGAAAAGTCTGAAACTATGTATATGAGAGTTTGGTACATGGAACCACGTCATCGACCTTGAAAAAAATTACGTTAATTTTATTCTTTGTTGTTTTACCTGTTAAAACGGAACGCTCTTTGATCTAATGGTTGCAACCGACGATAGTTCGTCAGGTCCTGACGAACTACAGTCTCGGTTCTGGCTGTCTTCGAGGATCGATCTCAGGACTCCAGAGATCGATCTCTGCGCGACAGACTCAGAGAGTAGCAGACCGGAGTCTGGAATTAAGACTCCCAAAACTGGCAAAATGAGGGTGTGCTGCACACCCATGCCTACCCCTTCGGAGAACACAGGCATGACTGATCAGCGCTTTAACCTTGCTGCTGGAAGCGCTAGAAGGTCAAAAACAGTAGCAAGTTTACACCTGTTGTAAGCAACACAGCTCTTAGACAAAACAGTACGAAGGCGTGTTATGATTCAATTGACCTTCCAACGAACAGGCTATAAAAAGTAGCCAATATATTTCGTATTGATAGGCACAGTATTCTTTTTTATCTCATAGAGCGACGCGCTTGACTTGTGGTAACCATGTGTACAAACACGCTGTGAATGTGTGTGTAAGCGTAGGGGCTCTCGGTACCTTCCGAGACAATGGCTAAGTCGGAAGTGTGTGTGTGACGCTGACGCTACTCGTCATCACGCACACCTTCACAGCGTGTTTGTAGACTCGGTTACCACAAGTAAAGCATGCGTCGCTTTGTGGAATAAAAAAAAACTGTAGCTAGTCTCTTTTGTATTGATAGGCTGTAAAGGTTTTCTGCAAAAGTCCACCTTAGGGTCAATTCTAGTAATTTTAAGAACGTTCACAGTCTGCACCCTAATTGTGTAACACACAATCAATCTCAATCTAATCTGAATCATTTTGAAGGATATTGCTTATCCATTGCTTCATATGTTCGAAAAATGTGTCTGCTCAACAACGTAAATAACGCAATGAAAGTTGTTGAACTGTCAAAATGAAACCCATTGTTACTGAAAATGTGTTACGCAATAAACCCCGCTGTTCTCAGTTACAATCTGTCTAAAGTACCTCTACTTTTCCTACATTTTTGACAAGTTTTTGACATTGATTGTCACTGAGATGTGATTGCGACTAGATTTTGAACGTTTTTAATTACGGAATGGGCCTTTCCTTGTAAGCAAAATTGCTTTTAGAAAAAACAGTAGCAAGGTGTGTTATTATTATTATTATGAATCTGTGTAGTCCCACTGCAGGGCGAAACCCTCCCTTCCCCTTTCCACTTTTCCCGGTCTACTGCGATTGTGGGCCAATCCTTTAAGGAGTCCAGCTCATCCCGCCATCTGTTTCTGGGCCTGCCGCGCGGTCGTTTCCTGCCATTTGGGATCCACTGAGTGGTGGCTTTTGCATATTGCTGCTTTGACCTGCGACAGATATGGCGAGCCCAGTTCCACTTTAGTCCAGCAGCTGTGCGGCCAGCGTCCGCTATTTGTGTTTTGGAACGAAGTATAAAGTTCTTAATGCGTTCTGTGAGTTTGACACCAAGTATACTTCGTTCGAAAGGCCATTGGCAGACTCAGCAAGGTGTGTTATATGATGTTATGATTATATTGGCCTTCATAGGAACAGGTTATAAAAAGTTGTAGTCTTGTATTGATAGGTACCGCAAAGGTTGTCTGCAAAAATCGACCTTATGTTGTGCAAGCTGTATTTATTGGTAAGTATATGGTATATTGGCGTCACTAACTAACATAATTATGGCAAATGGTTAAATTTAATGTTCTGTGTCTCTTAATGTTAATTACTTTGCATACCTACTATTGTAATGAAGCAAGTTTTTCTAACTGAACAGACAGCTGTGCTGTTGGGGAGTTTTTTGCGCCACTTCTTCTTCCCAGAGAAAGCACTAGGAAGTGGTGAAGGGCGGGCGTTTTGGGAGACTGTCTTATGTAATTTTGATGCTAGGAAAGTGCTGATTCTCAGCCTAATTTGAATAAATGACTTTTGATTTTCAACTCTTTTTTTACGGAACGCCCGGCAATTGTGCATAAGAATAGACTAGAGTATAGTAACCGGCATGAGTCGTGAGCACAAACTGACACCTGCGCAGTAGTTCATTTTTCGGTCTCTTTGGCGGAATGAAGAAGGCGGGGGGCACCGAGGCTGCACGCGATTGGTTCGTCTGTCGATGCTCGTCGTCTATTGGACTCTCACGTGTCATTCGGCTACTGTACACTTTCGTGCACTTTAAATGACTTACGTTTTTAATTTTGAAATAGTTTATTTTTGTTAATTCGTATTTGTTAAGTCGAAAGTAACGGTTAAATTTGTTTTTTCACTATTTTATCAGTTACTTGAACGAAGAAAACATTTGCTGTAGTATCAGTAAAGGTCAAGTAAAAGTTAATACTTTGCTGATTGTGTTGATGAAGAAACTGGCCGTAAGTCACAAAGGCCTACAACATTACTGTATCAAAGTAAAATTTCAAGTACCACTAATATTTTAATTATAGTTTGCGTAAGTACAGCTATCAATAATTTGAGCAAAAGCGGTACTAAATAAATTTGGCCGAAAGTGTACCTGCGCGAGCTTGCCCCCACTACTGCCCATCTGTGCTCACGACTCGTGCCGGTCATTATACGCTTTATTGTGTACAACATATAAATTACCGACATAAATATAGAAATTTTACAAATAATAATAATAATAATTTATTAGTCTATAACTCGGTGACAAAAAAAAAATTACAATAATTTGGTAAGTACAGACATGTGAGACTAATTTATCTCCTGACTCCCAAACTAGGTTTATATCCTGTGACTTGGGAGTCAGTGATTCTACAACTTATGCTTAGATAAACTGCATGAATATACCATTAGACTTCTTATGTTACTTATTTACTAATTTACAAAAGCATTAGGAAAAGTAGTAGGTATAAGAGAAGAGAAATGTTTGTGTGTGCGTGTGTGTGTGCGTGCGTGTGTGTGTATGTGTGTGTCTGTGAGGGTGTGTGTGTGTGTGAGAGGGTATGTGGCTTCTAAATGTGTCTCAAGTAGCTTAGGATTGGGTGAGAAGCAATTTTTCTGTTTCATCAAAAGATTGTTTCATCAGCCACACCTTCACCGTATCTTTACATTGATGATAATTCAATTTGTGCACCTGGAGAAATTTAGTAACAAAGGGTGACACAATGGGCGGTCTTATCGCTAAGAGCGATCTTCAAGAAGGCGGGCAGGAAGACGACAACTCCTGGAAGATAAACCACTATATCGAACTTCAAACGAAAACGTGCGTAAACGTGGTTCATCACATTCCTAGGTACCAATCAGTATTTCTATAGGTACAACAAGCTTCCCGTAGAATTTAAAAGCATAAATAGCGCAAACTTATTTAAAAACAAATTTATTGAGGAAGGGCTATTACAGTGTCGATGAGTACCTAGATGATAAGCGACAATCGTAATATTATCGTTCTGGATATTAATTTATAAGAAAGAAAGAAAGAAAGAAAAAACATTTATTTGTGGCAAACATGACGCATAAAAAAAAAAAAAAACACACAAAAAAATAAAAGTGGGAGGTAAACATGCGTCACATTTACGCAAAACGGCCATCGCTCAGCATAATGCTAAGACCCTATACGAGACAGAGCCCCAGCGCCCCAGCGCTGCTGTTATTGATTGGAATTAATTTTAAATGGCATGGTTGACTATTATTATTTTGACATTTTTACACTTAATAAAGTTTCTACACAATGTATGTATATTGTTTTGAAATACATGACTTATGACTTAAACAGGCCTCCTCTCTGTTAGAGAGAGCGGGTCGTAATCCACCCCACAGACACGTAACGTAAGATCTTCAGATTACAGATTTAAAGAGATTAAAATGTAATTATCAGTTAATCTACGTTCTTAACACGTATAATGTACAAGAGATTATAAATTGGAACGTTTTGATTTAAGATTTTAATCTTACGCTTTTGATCAAACTGTTTGCAGTTTTTTTATCCTTATCATTTACAACACGAGGCTCGAGGTTAAATAATGACAGCAACCCGGGTCGTTACAAGGTTAAGCTACGCTTGCCGAGGTCGGTATGTACAGACGCCAGCACATCAAGCTACTACAATCTGTCAAATTTCTGTAATAGATTTTCAACTTTATATGTAAAGAATTAAGGTTCAAGGTTGATTGGGAAAATTTGACAGTTTCGGGTAGCTTGACCTGCTGGCGTCTGTACATGGGTGACCATCCATCACATATCAAGACCCCTCCGTGGCTCGCAAAGCACATTAAGCCGTTGGTGCCGGTTATCATTTGCAGATCTTTGACAGTCATTATGGGTAGTCTTGAGCCTGGAACTCTGACATCAAAATCATGGGGTAGCTGGGTTGTGGAGGTCAGATAGACAGTCGCTCCATGGACTTGGTATGTGAAAATGGTCACACTACTGATAGTGTGTTACGAAATTACCCCGCTGATCGATCGACCCGAACGGCTGGTTTTTTTTTACCCACGTCTACATAATAGTTCCACGATATGTTTACATTACATAATTATAACAACAATACAGTATTTGCCTGTGGAATTGAGGAAAACTTTATAAATAAACATAGAAAACATGTGAAGTAAGTTTTAATACATAATATAACAGTATGTACTTTGAAAATTAATTGGAATTAAGTCAATACGTATGAAGGGGCTCGTGGGGTTTAGGGGGGTTTAGGGTTACCATATGACAGGCGTTTGCCGCATTTGACAGGCATTTTAAGGTTTAGACAGGCGTGCGGCCGGCATTGGTCTGAGACAGGCATTTTTAAATTTCGCGCCCGCGCGAGTAAAGGAAGAAATCGACAATTGAATCAGTAAAAGCAATACACAGGAAAATTACAAATCTGGATCTTGTGAAGATTTTTACGTTTAAATTTAGAACAGAAAGAACTAGGTATTAAAAAAAAATAATGTCCTCTGACAAATATCAGTACCTAATAAATATCCTTCTTCATTATTATCTGTTGACTTTTACTTATTACCTACAGCGTTTTGCTTTAGACAGGCATTTTTCTGAGAATTCAGGCATTTTAGGTACAATAGGCAGGCAACCCTCAGGCTTGTGGCTAAGTAATAACAGCCGCACGGGTCGATCGATCAGGTTAAGCTACGCTTGCCGCGGTTGGTCCGTGGATGGGTGACCATTTTCACATACCAAGTCCCCTCTGTGCCTCGGAAAGCACGTTAAGCCGTTGGTCCCGGCTGTCATTCGTGGATCTTTGACATTCGTTACGGGTCGTCAGTAGCCCGAAAGTCTGACAACCAGTCTTACCAAGGGGTATCGTATTACCCAGTAACTGGGTTGTGGAGGTCAGATAGGCAGTCGCTTCATGTAAAATACTGGTATTCAGCTGCATCCGGTTAGACTGGAAGCCGACCCCAACATAGTTGGGAAAAGGCTAGGCAGATGATGAGGCAGGCATCCCTCTATTTACATATGGTAACCCTACTCGTGGCTAAGTATTATCAGCCGCACGGGTCGATCGATCAGAGGGGCAATAGGGTAGATGCCTGGGTAAAAAAAAAAAAATATATTTAGTCCGTCAGTTAGATTATCGAAAAATGATGGACACGTATTTTTTTCTTTTGTCAATCAAACAAAAAGTGGCAAAGATAAAGCGCGTCAAAATTTAGGACCCCTTCGTGACGTCACGCCATGCTAAAAAGTGTAGCAAGGCGTGACGTCACGGGGAACTTTAACGGGCGATATCTTCATCATTTTTTATATATAATGTTGACAAAAGAAAAAATACGGGTCCAATACTTTTGATAATCTAAATGACGGACTAATTAGATTTTTTTAGGCATCTAGCCTATTCTCGTAATTTTAAGAACGTTCAGTCTCTCAGTCGTAATCTGTCAAAAATACGTACATCGCCGAGATGAGACTGCGACTAGATTTTGAACGTTTTAAATTACGAGAATTGGCCGTCAGGTAAGACTAGTCGTCAGACTTTCGGGCTTCTGACGACCCGTAACGAATGTCAAATATCTACAAATGACAGCCGGTACCAACGGCTTAATGGCTTAACATGCTTACCGAGGCACAGAGGGGTCACGGTATGTAAAGATGGTCACCCATCCACAGACCAGCCGCGGCAAGCGTAGCTTAACCTGATCGATCGACCCGTGCGGCTGTTATTAATTAGCCACAAGCCCCTATATCGAAAAAAAAAATATTTTGAAGGATAGAGAACACGTTATATTTTAGCACTTAATACACAAAGGATTTTTTCTTTGTTTCGTCATAATGATTCATCGATCGTACATTGGTAAGACCGGTTGTCAGATATTCAGGTTTCTCTTAATTGCATAACACACTATCAATCTCAATCTGAATCTTTTTGAAGGATATTGCTAATCCATTGCTTCATAATGTTCGAAAAACGTGTCTGCCCAACAACGTAAATAACGCAATAAATGTTGTTGAACTGTCAACATCAAATCCATTTCTTTTTCAAATTTATTTATTATACACAATTACCCCCAAACTAGGTATTTCCCTGTATCTTGGGAGTCAAAGTTGCGACATATTCAAAGTGTGGTAAGGTCACCAGAGGAGAGAAGTACATAACCAGGGGGTCTACTCCGAAGTACTCGTAGTATCGGCCGACTGTTCGGCCGTTTCCTGCTACGAAGTTACTATTTGGTTCGGTCGGTTCCGATCCTACACTAATACACTCTTTCGAATATTGACTATGGTCCCGACCCAACTGAGCCGATCCGAGCTTTTTGCGTATTTTTCAATAATATTCGGTTCAGCCTTTGCACTTCGGAGTAGACCCCCAGGGTCGTCAGATATAGTTGAAGTTTAGTAAATAAAAACCGATGGATGTTTTCGAATACAATTAAATTAAATTAATAGAAAACAAACAATCTATTTATCAAATTAAATTTCATTAGAAAACATCCATGGGTTTCGAGGTTATAAAAATAACCTCAATAAATTATACAAACGAAAAGCATCTTTAATAACGTAATTTCGAATTACAATTTCGGGTGCGATATCCAAATGGCCAAAAGAAATCACACAATTTGTTAGTGGCACTAGAAATTGGCATGCAATTGGTACGTTTCCTGACCAATTTGTTTACATTTTCATAAAATTGTTTTGGAATAAGGTTTAATTTAGATTTAGCAATCAAATTACCAGCCAAATGCGGAAAAGCTACTCTATTTATACTAAGTCTATATTTAGATACTTCTACTATTTATAGCAGTGGTGTCCCAGTGGTAACAGCCGCGATTTACGAGTTGTAGGTCGTAGGTTCGAACCCAGACAGGCGCCTTACTTTGTGTAAACATTTCATCACCACTTCTCTCAAAACGGTGAAGGAAAACATCGTGAGGAAACCGGCATGTCCTAGAACCAAAAATTCGAAGACAAGTGACATCTACCAACCAGCACTGGGCCTGCGTGGTAGACTACAGCGCACTCCTTCTCGAAGAGAGGAGGCCTGTGTCCCAGCAGTGGGAACATTAAAGGGTGATTTTGTAAATTGGAAAAGCCAAATGCGGTAAAGCGACTTCATTTATACTGGCTGTATTTATATTCAAATTTTATATAAGTTTCAAATTGACGTTATTTCAAGTTAAACAAACAACTTTATTTTAATGGTAGTTAAGTTGATTTCAGAGTGACTAGCAATGCTGAAAAAGTTATAAAAATGTTTGAAGATGTAAACTCAACTTTATAATGTAGAAATTAAAGTTATTTTTCCATAAACTCATATTTGTTTACACTTTTGGCGAATACTCGTATGTCGCAATTTTATTTTAGATATTTCTACTATATAAAGTTGAGACTGTTTTCTGAAGAATCAATCAAAGTTTAGTGTAGAATAGAATAGATAAATGATAATCATAAATTTTTATTTCTGTACTAGCAGCGCCCGCGGTTTCACCCGCACAAGTTTCGATCCCGTGGGCGTATCGAAAGAATTGTCCGCTCTACAACGTAAATAACGTAATGAATTTTGTTGAACTGTCAAAATCAAAGTCATTGCTACTGACAGTGTGTTACGCTGTTACCTGAGATATTATAATGAACAAGTGTGTGCGCAGACACAGGTGCACTCTGTCTTCCCTCACTTTCATAGTCCGATGGGGCGGCCATCCGACACGATCGGAGAGAGATCAGGCGTAGAACCAACGGCTTATGGTACAGACGCCAGCAGGTCAAGCTACCCGAAACTGTCAAATTTTTCCAATCAACCTTGAACCTTAATACTATAGCGATAAAGTTGAAAATCTATTAAAGAAATTTGACAGGATGTAGTAGCTTGATGTGCTGGCGTCTGTACTTTCCGAGGCACGGGGGTATCACAAAAGAAAAAAATGAGGAACGAACGAACCAACGAGGACGAGGTCTTCGGGGGTTCAAAAAGTGCTGATTCTCAGCCTAATTTGAATATAATGAATTTTGATTTTGTTATTCACACCGCCAACTTGGGAACTCCGGGCTTGTTACTAAGAAAATCCCAATGAAAAACGCCAAATCTAAACTCTAATATACAAAGGTCACCTGTTGCATTCCTCACATATCATACTTCAGTAATACATAGTTCAGCAGAGGTCCACACTCGAGCTTTGCCATCTCTGGCAAACCCGTTCCATAGCGAGGTCTTGAACTTGTGGACTGGGTTAAGAATACAACAATCGGTTCCATCAATAAAATAACTGAAGCCATTCAGAAAGCTGCCACGCTTAAATGGAATTGTGCTGGACACATCTGCAGCATGTCAGACGATCAATGGGCCAAACCTACGACCCAGTGGGTCCCGCTTTATGGCAAACGACATCGCGGCAGGCCCAGACGGAGATGGCGGGATGAGCTGGAGTCCTTTCATAAAGATGGGTCCTTGGCAGCTCTGGACAGAGAGAGGTGGGGGCTTTTGCCCAGCAGTGGGATAGTAACGGCAATTTTTTTTTTTTAATTACTTAATTACAGCAGTACTAGCACGCAATCAACATGCTTATCTGAAAATGTAGACTGATTGTCTTATCTGATTGACTGTTTAGCTAACATTATTGTTGTGTTACATTTCATATGGTTATTTTAATAATAACAGCCGCACGGCTCGGTCGAAGGTTAAGCGACGCTTCAAAATTATTCCTCGAATAAATATATCAGATGTTTGATAAATCAACCCTTAGGGATGATTTTTCTGACGCCAGATAACTTTATCGGAGTAAGAATTTTGAATTTTTGACAATTCTTCCATACAAAAACTGTCAGACGTCAATTTTATTCCACCAATTAAAATCATCGGTCGATTGAAAAATCAGTCCTTAATTGAATGAATGAAACCATCACTTCTGAACCTCTCAGCATAATTTAAAAACATACAATATAATAACTATTTTTTTTTTGTTCCGTTTTCTATAAATTTTAATTGTATTAATTAAACAACACTTCTGAACGCCTCAGCATAACTTTAAAAGACACACTAAGCTACCACATTTATAAAAAAAAACACTTTTTGTTTACTTTACCATCGATTAATTTTAATTGAATTAATCAAACCAGCATCTAAAACCGTCAGCACAATTTAAACTCAACACTAGCTACAAAACACATTTGAAAAACAAAAACACTGTTTTTATTATTTCCTTTTCCACTGCACAACACGAAAACACATTACCACATCACAAAAACTAATCATTTACTCGTAATAATTAGTTATATACAACAATGGTTAGCTTATCGCGAAGTTATATAGTGAACAAAATAATATTTTTTAGATAAACACGACCGCTTCGTGCGCGGTACCACATCGGACTGAGGCACTAAAACAATATTGGCTAGCTAAGTCATGTGCATGTCGTAGATGGATTGTCGAATCCGCTGGTTTACAAAAAAGCTAGTGGTTTTACAAAACAGCTCCGATATGTAAATCAACTGAACAACGTTCAGCAAACTCAAACTCAAATCATTTATTTCAATTAAACCATTTACAGGCACTTTTGAATTGTCAGCGGTCTTCCATAATTACTAAACTGGAACACGCGGAATTACATAAACGTTTTGCATTTATCAATGCAGCTGGTCAACGATTAGCGGTTATGTAAAACAGCGTGAAATGAAACGTCAGATTGCAGATTTTAGTTAAAAATTTCGCTAATTGTCGCTCGTGGCTTTGTGTGTCTTAGCAACAATAGTGGCGTCCGAAACAGAAACAAATGAAACGAGAAATACGAGTAAAAATTACCGTAACTCAAGTGTGATTTAAATAGTGATTTAAAGGACAATATTAATTAAAAGTTATCAGAGTTTTATGAAAGACGCTCATTGTGACTGCAGATAAGCCATTCTGTATTACGTCTAAACGTCGGTAGCCGTTTTGTAAAACGTAGCGCAATGACAATCCAGCTACATGTTGTTCTGGGGGCCTAAAAAGTCCACTTTAAGCAATACCTCTAAAAGCTATTCATTTCCTGAATTCCCAGCAGATCATTAGCAATTCCTCTAATTTTCCGTTATATGGTTACACATAATAGTTTAATCACCTACAATTCATTTCACATAAATCATATTTGGTGTAAACATTGATGGACCATTTTAAGAATTTCAAAACCGTCAAACAGGTTAATTGCGTGATATGAATTGCACACAGATCATATTATGAATTGTCAGTTTGTGACCATTTTACGAAATTTAATGTCATTCATATTGTTATCCTATCATGATTCTGCCAAAGTGGCCTTTTTAGGCCCCCAGTTATTTTACATAACGGAGCTGTTTTTTAAAACAACTAGCGATTTTGTAAAACAGCGGATTCTACAATCTATCTGCGACATGCATATCGTTAAATGATAAATGATTTTAATTTGTAAGTAGGTTTGTACAAACACTTTTACACGTCAATCATATTTTAAAAACTAGATGAGGTCGGCGTTTCCTATCTGACTACTCTGAGAAGAAAGGCCGAAACAAACTCAGAGGTCACAGTCTCTTTTAAAGTCCAGACATAATCTTGGTCAGATCATGAGAAGACCTTGTAGATTGGTGTCTGAGATGGTCTTTTGAGGAAAGAACCACACAGATTGAGTGGACCTGTCCATAAAACAATATTGGCTGGTTAGGGTATGTGCACAGTGTTGATAAGGTAAACGCGCGTTCTGAAGCTCCGAAAATACAGAGCACACAGACGCAAGTTGCGTGTACAGGGAAATATAAAGTTAGGCAGGGATTGGAGGAGCTCATGACTAAATGGGAATAGCCACACGTCTATCGTAATTTTAAGAACCTGTCTAAAATACCTCTAATTTCCCTGCATTTTTGTCAGATTATCGGCATTGATTGTCGCTGAGGCTGAGATGAGATTGAGACTAGATTTTGAACGTTTTTATTTACGAGAATAAATTGGCCTTCAGGTTAAGCTTCAACGCTTGCTGCGACCGGTCATCTCTTCCATATCGAGAGGTCTTCGTGCTTCGGGAAGCATCCCGGCTGTCATTCATAGATCTTGGACACCTGTTACGGGTAGTCACAAGCCCAAAAGTCTGACCAGTATTACCAAGGGGTATCGTGTTACAAAGTAACTGGGTTGTGGAGGTCAGATAGGCAGTCGCTCCATGTAAAATACTGGTATTCAGCTGCATCCGATTAGACTGAAAGACGACCCCGAAAGGTTAGTACGCGTTGTTTTAAATTAAAATATACACCCGGCAATCTATATATATGTATAAAAATCAATGCCACATTTTGTTGTAATTTTATAACTCAAGAACGGCTGAGCCGATTTAGCTGATTTTGGTTTTGAAATGTGTGTCGTTTTGTCGTCCAGGGAAGGTGTAAACGGTCAGAAAATATGGAAAAAGGAGTAGGGTAGGAGTAGTGTAGGAGTAGGTTAGGAGTAGGGTAGGAGTGGTGTAGGAGTAGGGTAGGGGGTAGGACACCACGCGAACGAAGTAGCGCCGGGCAGCTAGAAATAATTTATATGGCAAAACAACGTTTGCCGGGTCCGCTAGTATTGTATATAGCTTCCCGTGAATGAAAGAATAATCGGATTCAATCGTTCCGAAGTTAGCCCCCACCAATAATAATGAATGCTAATGCGTTCCTTGGCATTTAATTAATAGATTATTCCACAAAATGTCCCAGACATTTAGCCATCAGCCCTCAAATTGGACGATGGATTTCATGCAAATCTATTGAGTTACTAGCTGCGGCCCGCGGTTTCATCCGCACAAGTTTCGACTACGTGGGAATATCGGGATAAAAAGTATTCGATGTGTTAATCCTGGTTATAAACTATTTGTGTGCCAAATTTCATCCAAATCCGTTTAGTAATTTTGCGTGAAAGAGTAACAAACATCCAACCATCCTCACAAACTTTCGCGTTTATAATATTAATAGGATATTATTAGCAGAATTTTATGAAGTTTCGTCTCTGAATTTCTCTGATAGACACAGAAATGGCGGTTACTGAGCCAAAAGATGATAAAATCGTGTAAATGCTCTGAATATAAAGTTCTAAACATCATTAATATTAGCAACGTTATTTATCGCCTATGCCAGACTCTTATCGCGACATGCCTTTGTTTATCGTGAGTGCCGTATTTTGGATAGCAATACACAATTCATGTTATCTTTTTACATCGTGTAGAAATAAAAGGTGATTGAATGAATGACGTAATAACAGCAGCACGGATCGGTGAGCAATGGTGGCCCAGCGGTTCAGTCCGATTCAAACTTTAAGGCTGCTCTGAAGTGCGCTCATCGCTGCGCAGTACCTCACCCCTCACCCCCGCTGACACGTGATTTTGTTACTGCGCAGCGACTCGCCTCATGTTCCGAGCCATCATAAAGTTTGAATCTGCCTGTATCGGCCATTCGGCCCCGAATTACTAGTTGTGACCTACAACTAGTAATTCGGGGCCGAAAGGCCGTATGTTTGAACAGGCAGACACTTAGTGAATTTCACCACCTCACCTCTCATCTCTCAAAACGTTGAAGAAAAACATCGTGAGGAAACCGGCATGTCCTAGAATATTCGAAGACATGTGACATCCACCAACCCGTACTGGGCCCGCGTGGGTACGGCCCTCTACCTCTCACAGAGAGGAGGCCTGTGTCCCAGCAGTGGGAACATTACAGGCTGATTATGAGCATGATTGTTTCGCAATTTCTTCTCAGGGGTGGTCATATAAATCAAAATCAAAAGTCATTTATTCAAATTAGGCTGAGGATCAGCACTTTTCGAACGTCAAAATTACAAAAGACAGTCCCCCAAAAACGCCCGCCCATCACCACTTCCTAGTGCTATCGCTGGGAAGAAGTGGTGCAACAAACTCCCCAGCATAAGAAATGTCGAGTCCATCTAGCTTATTTTAAGGATTCCGTTCCCCAAAAGGAACATACGGAACCGTTATAGCATCACTTCGTGGTCCATCCGTCCGTATGTCTGGCTATGAAGACCCTTTTTTGTCAGAAACGCAGGAAGCATGGAGTTATCAAGTTGCAATTAATATCAAATAGGAAGGTCTCTACGGTATCTTGGAGCTCCAAAAAGATCGACCTTCTAATTAAACGCAATGAAAAGATACAGCCATTAGTGCGACATGTTTTATTTTTTCAATTAACAAAGTTGAATTTATTCCTGTGTTAAATTCATCTCAACTATGGAACCTTATGGGAGGCCGTCACCTCCTTCTGCGGAGCAGTAATGCTCGCGAAGGAGGAGGTGGAGCGCGTGAGGGAGTGGCAATCACTGCGCCCTCACGCCCCTAGTCGCCGCAGGAGACGCCCTGGACGGGAGTCAACAGCCGACTCCCGGCCACCGTAGGCGCTGGCTTGCGGGCGGCGAGCAATGGGCAGCTCGCCACCCGGTAAGGACCAGGCCCGGGTCGACGGCGCGTTGTGTTCCACGCGCGCCTCAAAAAGATGTCAGCACGAACTGACGGGGTCCGCTAGGGCCGATGCCTGCCAGGGCCGCGGGTTGTTCGAAACAGATACCGTGGCCCCTGGCACCACAGGCAACTGAAGGAACACGGGTGGGGTTTAGTCAGTAAAAGTCTGACACGCCCTTCCGCTCAGCCCAGAGCGGGAGAGGTCATTTGATGATTTCCCATCCAATAAAAAAAAAAAACTTTGGAACCTTTTATGTACAGACAGACCAGCACATCAAGCTACTACAATCTGCAAATTTCTTTAATAGATTTTCAACTTTATCGCTAAAGCATTGCTTTCAAGCCCAGCCGTCGGACAGACAAAAATTGAAAACTAAAAACGCTACAAAAATAACAGCAATGTGACCGCACCCTGCCTTTATAACAACAATTTTGCAAAACCAGTGATTTGCATATAAACGAGCATATATTATACTTTATGTGTATGCAAAGTCCTGTCAAAATGAACATAGACAGAAGGTCTACTTTAAACAGTTCTTTAAATTCTCAAATCTAAACTAATGTTATATTAGTGCTCATGGCTTGTTCAATGAAATCTTCAAACGGCTGGTTGACACTTCCCGTGACCCAAGGGCTGACTTTTACCTTGGCCAGAGGCTAAGCATTGCCATACAACGTGGCAATGCCGCCAGTCTCTTGAGTACATTACCAGTCGACAGCGATGCGGATGAATATTTCGACGCAATATTTTAGATTTTTAATAGTTTTAGTTAGGTTAGGATATTATATTATATTATTAGCTCCACAGGGGCGCATAAACTAATTAGCATTCGGAAACATAGTTGGAGCTGCTGAACATTGGAAGAAAACTATATTTGCATTGTATAAACTCAATTGTTTAGTATTGTATAATTGCATAGCACACGTGTGAGCACTATGTACTTTCTATCGGCTGAGAGTATGTCATGCTCACTCTAATGTCTCGCTGGTGGTGGCGTGTGTGTTGGATCATTAAGTTCCCTTCAAAATGGTTGAGCTGAATGGTGCTGATCCATACGTCATGTTCGTGAACGGGCGCCGTCAGTAGGGACTGGTCATCTCTTAGCCGCCACGGCTTATTGTAATTTTTAATTTCTGAATTGTTTTTATGTTTTCTATAACGGACGCTTCAAACGTGCACATCTTTCTACATCGTTCTCACATGGTTAATTTCAACACGAATGATGTATCAAATATTTTGTAACAATTTTATGATTTAAAAGAGTGTCCATGGAGTTTCTTACCCGTTCTTCTCCATAGGTACCTACGCTTTGGAATGGGCAACTAGCTTCATCTTTCTGACTGACCGACCCTTTGACAATTCAAAAGTGCCTGTAATTGGTTTAGTTGAATTAAATGATTTGAGTTTGAGTTATATTTTTATTTTAATAACATTTAATGTATTTTTAAATAATCAATTTCTGACCTATCAATAAACAATATTATAATGCGAAATGATTAGATTTTTCTTTACGTTTAACGTTAAAACGGCGGCGGATGAAATTGTCACATGGGTGGTTAGTTTTTTTTTTTAATGAATCTTCTGAGCAAACATTTTTGATTTCGGTTTCAGTGTCAAAACCTCACGTACAAGTTGCACATGACATCATGCCATACAGTCACGAATTCGCAATGTTGTTGTATTTTACTTTTTTTTTTGTTCATTGCATATTGTGCAAGATTGCTAGAAAATTGAATGGCCGGTGCGATGATTAGGTCATGAATAATTTAATTTGTGTGTTATATTTATGAATGGCATCAGCAAGTTTAGTATTATATTTTTTTTTCTTACAGCACAGTACAAAATGGTGAGTGTTGTAGTTTCATTTTGACAGTTCAACAACATTCATTGCGTTATTTACGTTGTTCAGCAGACATATTTTATGATATAATTATTATTATCATTCTGGTAATATTTATTTTAGAAGTATATATTTATGTATGTTTATTTGTATGTATGTTAGTTCAGTCTCGTAATTTTTGTTTAGTTTTTAAGTGAATTGCTTTTTTGATTCTTTGTATAATTTTTTTGTCTCCTTTGCTCTATCACACGCTGTCTACATCTCTGTATCTATTGTCCTATCTAAGGTATGCTGGAAGAGATTTCTCATGAAATAAGCATCACCTCTGTACCTATTTTTTCTGTTCTGTTTTTCATTGTCTATTTATATATGTTTGTGTTTGTTTTTTTTTTGTTAGACGGCACGGTTGGCGCAGTGGTTAAGCGATTGACTGCTGCGCTGCGTGTCGTGGGTTCGATTCCCGCACGGAACAAATATTTGTATGACCTACATGTATTTGTTCCGAGTCTGGGTGTTTTTCTATCTATAATATGTATAATAATAATAATATCCCTGGACATTTCACACAGCACCATTTGTCCCAAGCTAAGCAACCTAATGCTTGTGTTATGGTAACAAGATGGCTGATAAACTACTTATATACTTTTTTTTTTGTAAATACATACATATGTATAAGTATGTATTTACAAAAAAAAATGTATATAAGTACAAGCATTAGGTTGCTTAGCTTGGGACAAATGGTGCTGTGTGAAATGTCCAGGGATTTATTTATTATTTATTTATATGTGTGTACATAAATGGTAAATAAAATTTTTCGAACATATGAAGCAATGGATTGCTAATATCCTTCAAAATGATTCAGATTGAGATCGCAATGTGTTACGCAATTAGGGTGCAGGTTGGCAGGGACATCGACGCGCAAACTGTAACTATGAATTCAGCACAAGATTCTAGACGCCCCAGAGTAGGGATTTTTCGTCGGTTATCAAACTAAAATCAACTGTTTCATAGATTAGTGCAATACCTACAGGGTCAAAATATATGTAACAACAAATTGTTTTTGAAGTTATACTTCTTTAGGCCCGTTATGAAAAAATGATGAGAGTGAATCACCGTCACACAAAATTCACAGGCATACGTCACTTTTTTAACATAAACCGGCCTGTACCAATTTTATATAATGCAAAAATAGTTTAAACTAAAAACGATTCATGAAAATAATTAAAGTTGTTTAGCTTAGAATTTAGACACAAAAACAATGGCGTGGGTGGCTCCGCCAGACAAGTTTAATTTTTGATATTGTTACATTATATTTTTACTACCACTCTTCGTAAGAAAAGAAAAAGTTGTTATTATTATTAACAAGCAATTTACTTTCATAATTATCTTAGACAAAACTCAACTCCCACATTTCGACGAAACAATTATTTTGTGTCTGATTTTAGGGTTCCGTATCCTATTTTATAGTATTTTATACTATAAAATAATGATAAAATGATAAAAGATTTTATTTTGTAACTAGGTTTGTACAAACACTTTTACACGTCAATCATATTTTAAAACTAGATGAGGTCGGCGTTTCCTATCTGACTAGTCTGAGAAGAAAGGCCGAAACAAACTCAGAGGTCACAGTCTCTTTTAAAGTCCAGACATAATCTTGGTCAGATCATATGAAGACCATGTAGATCGATGTCTGAGATGGTCTTTTGAGGAAAGAACCACACAGATTGAGAGGACCTGTCCAGTCAGTGTTGTATTAATTACACCTTGTATATTTTTATGAATTGTTGTCACATACATAAACTCAAGCCCTCTTCCCATGGGGATAGGCAGAAACCACAGAACGCTACCTGCACTTTCTTGTCACATTCCTACAATTAAACGAGACAAGAAACTCACTTTTGAGGTTCGCCAAGTGTACACAAATTTTTGCCCTCGACTGTAGGTATATGAAAAGGTAAAAAACCGGCCGTGGGTTCGGTACAATTTTGTAGGTATGTAATTAAAAATTTACGGTTTTCGAATTGTTTCGTTTACTTGTACTACATGATATTGCTTCTTGCCAAATTTCATGTTTCTAGGTCAACGGGAAGTACCGTAAGTAGTATAGGTTTTGGATCTGTAACATAAACGCCCGTATCTATGCTTGCGTTGACTTAGAAGTTTGATTTTTTCACTGCTTCAAGGGATTGCGGCCCTGAGTATTCGATATTAATTTCAACTTGATAACTCCACGCATTCCTGAGAAAAACGGTCTTGACAGACGGACAGGCAGACGGACAACGAAGTGACGGTAATAACGTTTCCGTTTTTCCTTATGATGTACGGAACACTAAAAACCAACACTGCAATAGTAATACTCTCAGCACAATACTATGTTAACACGACCTTTAGAACACAAACAAGGCCAGCCGTGTTTTTGTTACAAACATTGCGAAGGTAATTTCATATTTGTTATAAAGCTAACTTTGTAAATACATGTTCCCTGAGTTTAACTTATTACAATGTTTAAGGTCAAATTAACTGTTCTTCTAAGTAATCTGTGTAGTATAATCAGTCTATAACGTTCCTAATGCTGGGACACAGGCCTCCTCTCTGTGAGAGGGAGTGGGCTATAATCTACCCCGCGGGCCCAGTGCGGGTTGGTAGATGTCACATGTCTTCTAATTCTTGGTTCTAGGACATGCCGGTTTCCTTTACCGTTTTGGGAGCTGTGGTGATGCAATCACACTAATATTATAAAGGCGAAAGTTTGTGTCTGTGTGTGTGTGTGTTTGTATGTTTGTTACTTCTTCACGCTCAAACTACTGAAATGATTTTGATGAAACTTCACAGTAATATAGCTTATACGTCAGAATAACACATAGGATACTTTTTATCCCGATATTCCCACGGGATCGAAACTTATGCGGGTGAAACCGCGGGTCGCAGCTAGTAATTTCATATAGTAAAGCGTCTGTCCTACAACTTCTAAGTCTGCCCATAGTTAATCTATAATTTTTGTGTAATAAAGCTGATCCTACTGGTAGTTCCAGAGATACAAACATACCCATGTTAGTATCTCTGGAACTACCAGTAGGATTAAAAAATAAAACGGGTTGCACTCCGGCAGTGCCGGCAGAAGTGAAAACTTGAATATTAACGTTGTGCATTTTCGATATTTTGGAATGCGGTCTACTCTCCCTCCGTCTTACGAATTTTCGATCAGGTCACGTGTCCTGACGCGAGCTCCGTCTTACGAATTTTCGATCAGGTCACGTGTCCTGACGCGAGTTTAAATTTTTTTACCCATCACAACAAAAGTGCACGACGCCGCTAAAGAAGTTTCCACTTCAAAAATCTTTTTGCATTTATTAGTCCAATTCTTGAAAAAACGTTCGTGTTGCGTTGCGTCGCGGTGTCCTGCGAACGAATACGACGCGACGCGACGCTGCGAACGCGACGAACGCGATCAACTCAACGGCATGCTTGCGGCCTATTTCACAGTCTGCTGCGAGACGCGACGTAACGCGTAGTAATGACCAAAACCACGTAGGATACTTGTCGCGTGTAGCATCGCGTCGCATTACGTCGCGTCGTGTTGCGTTGCGTCGCGGTGTCCTGCGTATGTTTTCTTGTATGTACGGTCACCAAAGGAGATAAGTAACCAGGGCCGTCGGATATAGTTGAAGTTTCGCAATAAACCGATGGATGTTTTCGAATGAAATTTAATTTCATTAATAGGAAACAAACAGTTTTTATATCAAATTAAATTTCATTCAAAACTATCCAACGGTTTCTTACTAAACTTCAACTATATCCGAAGCCCTGGTTACTTATCTCTTTTGCCGACTGTACATAAAAAATCACCTTTACATGCTTGGTGTCTATTAAAATGTCCCACCTTACAAAGTGCTCCAAAGTCATGTACAAGGTATCACCAGAAAGATGGAAAATTGCGTGATGGACAATTTCGCATCAAAATGTAAAATTGACCAATAATTGCATCTAGAGTGACGACATCATTCATGCTGGAATGCATTAAAATCGCAATAACAACTTCCTGTACAAAGCGGAAGTCATTTGTTAAGTCACATAATAGAATTATTAATTACGTGAACATTACATGGAGATTATCTACAACTAGCTTTTGCACGCGGCTTCGCCCGCGTGGATTTCGGAAATTATCTCAAGGAAGCTTATTACCGGTATAAAAAGTATTCTGTGTTAATCAAGGTTATAGTAAATTTCATCCAAATCCTATTAAAAGCGTAATACTAATGATTGGAATACTATCGCGAATTCATACAAGCCTAGTACTTTTTGTTAGAATACTGCTCAGAAAGTCGGGTCACATTTCAATCATGATTCGAAAGACACGTAGCGCCATCTAGCGTCCTAAAGCAATTGTTATTTTCCTCGGGAACAATATTTTTGAAGTAATAACTTCTTATGGGGGGGTAAACTGCTTCGTAACGTAACGCGTTACGGCGCCAGTCTGTCTGGCTTCCCTTTCTCTCACGCATACGGCAGCGGTAGACAGGCTCTTCCTCTCTCACTCTAACCCACAGCGCTAGTCGTATTTCGGACAGACGCTTCCCCCTCTCTCTACTTAGTGTTTAGTGTGCGATAGACATAATTATTCCAGGGCAGTGGTCGTAGATTAGTTTCAAGTTATCACTTCTGTCGGGCGTCCCGAGACGCACACGTTTTTTTTCTGAGCGATTAAGAACCTGGTTCTTAATAATTAATTACGATCTAGCCTAAAAGACTAATAAGCAATTTTAATCTAACTTAATTTATTACGAATTCTGAACGAAATGTACCCTATGTCCTGCCGATCGATTCTGTAAAAAGTTCACCGTGAAAAGTTAGGTGAAGTGAGCTTAGAGTGAGCTATCAATAGTGTCAATCCCTAGCATTAGTTGGAATGACAGCTCACTTCACCTACCTTTTCACTGTGAGATGGTTACAGAATCGCACTGCTGTTCCCGACAACGTGTATGCAAAATTTAATGATGATCGGTTCAGTGTATTAGGCGTGAAAAGGTAACAAACAAACTTACTTTCGCATAGTTATAAAATTAAGGTAGGAATAACGTTCTATTAAAAACTAATGAGGCAACGACTATATTTTGATGGAACCGATACGATAGCAGAGTAGGTTTTTTTTCTAAACACTAGGATTTCAGGGGCTATGTAACCTCGCAATCTACCCGTACCCTAAGCCCTTACGTACCACGGTAGTGTGGAGGACTGGAAGAGTCCTCTAGGGTACCGGGAGGAATCAAACAACTTATATGATTCCTTTTAAATTATATTGGGCGGACGTCTTTACATATTTCACACTAAATTACCACTGACTAAACAAAAATCATAATTAATATATCTGACACTAGCTTGAACGTTCGAATGGAACCCGCGCTTAAATATAGCCAGCCTGCACCAAATAAGGTTGCCTTCGGCAGACAAGCCTCTACAGTAGTACAGCTGAAGGTTGCGGCTGTCATACCAATATCGATGACAGCTGTCAAACGCAGCAACCAAGGTCGATTATACCCCTATTTCAATATGTGTTCAATTATATAAGGTTAGTTTATGTTGGAAAGATAGTATAATGTAAATAAATAATATTTAAAAAAAAAAAACTGATTTCCAAAAAAGACACTACAAAGTGAAAAATATCTTTAATTTCGGAAGTCGGTGTCGTTGGGTTTGCATTTTCGTTGTTTGCCACTGACTTCCGAAATTAAAGTAATTTTTCACTTTGTTTTTTTGGAAGTCGGTTGTTTTTTTTTTTTTTTTGCAAAGAGTTTTTATTATTGAAGTTGTTGTCGGCAGTGGGCATGAAGGGTTCCATAGTTGGGATGAAAATATGCCAAGAAAAAACTTAACATTGTAGTTGAAAAACATGTTCTATACATTACAACTGCAAATGTAAGTTTGTACGCACAATATTAAGAGATTCACCATGTTTATGCGTAGCTTAATTTTAATACTTACATATTTCGATTTTTTCCAAATATCACTCACTTTTTATGTAGCACAAATATATTTTTTATGAATACTTAAAATTAAGAGAATAGGCGTAGCTCGATACTGCACTCATTCCGGAATGATTATAAAAAAATCCTTGAAAACATCATACAAAATATAATACAGGATGTAGGCAGGAATCATTATCATATTATTTTAGAGTTCTACCAATGGTTTGTTTCAGTGATTATTATGTTAGAAATATGTTTCAAAACAGTTTTATTTTTAAACTATTTGTATATGCATGTAATATCATATAGATAAATAAAATGTTGTACATTTGGTACTATGGAAACTAAAATAGTTTAGTATGAATATTTTCATTAATCAAGTATGACTCCGTGGCCTTTGACCCAGCAGTGGGACGTTAGAGCAGGGGCCTTAAAAAGGCCACTTTAAGCAATACCTCTAAAAGCTATTCATTTCCAGAATTCCCAGCAGATCATTAGTAATTCCGCTAATTTTCGTTAAATGGTTACAAATAATAGTTTAATCACCTACAATAAAATTCATTTCATATAAATAAATAAATAAGTTTATCTATTTTCTCTCACTATGGTTTGTAGTACTTAACAGTTATGAAGAACATACATTCACATTGTGAGAGCTGGTGCCTGAAGTAGGTTTTAGAAAAAAACCTTTATTACAGGTCACCAGGCCCCACTTAGTGGCATCATACAAATAAACTGGTAGGAAACAAGTATTTCTACTAAACACTTAAAACAAAAAATAAATAAATAATGAGAAAAAAAAAGAAAGAAAATAATAAAAAAATATAAAATAAAATAAGAATCAATCAGAGGTATCAATCATATTTGGTGTAAATATTGGTGGACCATTATACGAATTTCCATAAAAAAACTGTCAAACAGGTAAATTGCGTGATATGAATGGCATATAGATCATATTATGAATTGTCAGTTTGTGACCATTTTACGATTTTTAATATGATTCATATTGTTATCCTATTATGACTCTGCCAAAGTGACCTTTTAAAAAAAAAAAAAAAAACATTGCCCCACACTAGGAATTACTCCTGTATCGTGGGTGCGTTCACAAACACTAAAACACACATACACAAACAGCCAGACCCGGAACAACTACCTGTAGGCAATACAAATATTTGTTCCGTGCGGGAATCGAACCCGCGACACGCAGCGCAGCAGTTGATCGCTCAGCCACTGCGCCAACCGTGTCGTTTTTAGGCCCCCAGTACTGCATTATCAGCAGTAAAGGCTGATAATGCCAACTAGTCATCTTTCTGACTGACCGAACCGACTCCCTGACAATTCCAAAGGGGCCGTAAATGGTTTAATTTAATTTAATTTATTTAAGGACTTTGGAAGACTTACAGCTAAATGATAAATAACAGTATGATAATCTGACAGCCAATTACAGGTCTTCACGTCTAGAGCTTGTCTGGTAGAAAACTACTGTGGAACAAAATACACATTGCAAATATTGCCAAAACAAAAAATTGCAAGTAGATCATCACCTAAAATATGTAAAAACTAATACAACTGCGGCAGGTTATTTCCCATCAAACCAAGATGTTAAAAAATACAATTTAAAAAAGAAAAAGAAAACAAAGTCTGAAGAATTCAATCTTTAAAGAAACTCATTGCTAAACACTTTTTTGCCGAGGTCACACTCGTTTTAAAAAGATCAAAGTCGAACTGTTTGCACACCTTATTAAAATACCTACTTACACGCACAACGTACGAATTTTGTCTGTACGGACGCCAGCAGGTCAAGCTACCCGAAACTGTCAAATTTTCCCAATCAACCTTGAACCTTAATGCTTTAGCGATAAAGTTGAAAATCTATTAAAAAAAATTGACAGATTGTAGTAGGTTGATGTGCTGGCGTCTGTACCTAGTTTAATAGGTTTCATTGAAATAAATGCTCTGAATTTGATTATTTATCTCCTTCTGGGTTGTCTTTGTAAGATAACATAAAGATGGGTTTCGAAAGCTAAGTATGGATTATGCCACAGTCAATCCTGTTATCAAAAATAAATAAACGCCACTCATGATTTTGTTCCGGTTCGAAAAATACCACAAAGGTGGGCTTGGAAGGCTAAGCTTTCGACTGTCAGTACGTGAACCACTGTTGTATGGTTCACGTACTGACTAATGTTAAGATATTATTTTGATTATGTTTTAAATATTTTTTTGACATTTTATGATTTTATTATTTGAATTTTATTTTGAGAAGTTGAATGATTTTTGGTATTAACTAACATAATTTTAAGATTTGTTACTAACAACTATGGACATGTAATATTTAGTCTGCAATAAATGGAATTATTATTATATTATTATTATTATAAGGAGAAGCCATAAGATAATGGGGTTTTTGTATTTGCATGTAAATTCATGTGTATATATTCAACACAATGTAAACTGCCTTATGAATAAATGAAATGAATGAATGAAATGATAGTAAATGTTTTATTTAAAAAAAAACTGATAGTAAAGTTTAAAAACAATATAAAAACACTGTTACTAAAAAAAGCATATTACTCTGTCACTGAATATAGGATAAACTGATATAATGTTCTCTCTCCATACGATATTTTATATAATGTATTTTATTGTTAAATTCTAGTTTCGTAGGTTCCTGTGTATTTGTTAATTTGCATGCCTTATGGTAGGATATGGCTAATGGACACTATTGTTTGAATGAGACCTTTTCTTATGTACTCATATTCGCAAATGAATAAATGATTATGATTATAAAGAAATAAGACGCCAGTCAATGGTTTATTACAGGTTTTTAAAAGCCTGATCAGGAAGAGTAAATCTGCTGCCAAAGCCCATTTTGTTGAACAATAACATCAACTAACCATACAAGTTGACATTAGCTTTGACCACAGATCAAATTGGCTTTATGGAACAGAGGTAACTCGCGAAAACAACTCTTCAAAAACATCAATCCGCGGCAGTCGGGTAAAAAAAAAGAAATATCATATTTTCTCACACAGTTTAAATAAATGAAGATTAATTTAATTTATTCTAGCGGTACCAATACACACATTTTAGCTTAAGAAATACCACGAATAACAACATTGGCAATACTCTGGCAAGATACAGTAGTTTTAAAACGCAAGGAGACTACTCCCCAAACGAATTTTCATTTCGACGTATGATAGTTTTATTTCACTCAATAAATAACAAAAAAAACCAATAGCTACTACTCAACATCATGCCTATACCCCCCGAAGGTGGCATGCCTTTTAGAGCACCAGTTTTAAAAGCATCAATGCGACTAGCACCCATAACATTCCACGTTGCGCACCAACTGTTTTAGTGGTAGTTAGAGAGGAGCATTAACTAGCCTATACTTCAACAAGTGTCTTTTTTTGTTTTGTGAATCGACTGACCAGGAATCGACGCGACGTAGAGATAGTATAGTAATGAAACTGTTTGCAATATCTATCTATCTATGTATAGATAAAAATGAATCACCGAAATGTATGTACGACTCGTTCTGATCGACTGCACCAAATTGGATAATACTTTTTTTTGTGTTTGTTATTGTCAGGACAAGGTTATTGTGTTTACAAATTTAAAATTACAATTGTGTATACAAATACACAATCGGACCGGGTAGGTAGCGCTGCTTTTTCGGGCAGGACGACATCTGCCGGGTCCGCTAGTTAGAAATATAAAAACTTTTTTACCAAAAAAAAAACAACCGACTTCCATAAAAACACTACAAAGTTAAAAATAACTTTAATTTTGGAAGTCGGTGTCTTTGGTATTTATTTTATTTCGTTTTTCGCCACCGACTTCCGAAATTAAAGTTATTTTTCACTTTTCACAATTATCCAACAAAAAAAGAATTTTTCAAATCGGTTGGAAAACGACGGAGTTATCCGCGAACAAACATAAAAAAAACAAACATCCGAATTGAGAACCTCCTCCTTTTTTAGAAGTCGGTTAAAAAGCGACAGAATGATTTTATAGAATATTGTTCCTACACATCAAAACAATTGACCAATAACATTTTGTTTTTTCTATCAATGTTTTTCAACAGTTAATACTATTCTTTAACTACAACTATAACCGTCTTCTTCGTAACCGTTGGTGCGAAATATGGAATACTACGGATGCTATTCGCTTTGGTGCTTTTCAAATTGGTGCTATAAATGGTATATTTCCTCACCGGTCCTCACGATCTTGCCAGCAACATAAACATTCTGTGATGTAAACCTCTCGTCTCGCCGCTCCACGTTACTCGCTTTAAAACTCGCGGAGGGTAGTTTGTCATAGTCTATCACTGAGTACTTGTCTGGTGTTATTATTAGTTGAGGATACAGAGTTTTCCTATAACAGTTGTATTGATTGATCCGAAATGATGTCAAAAATTAATCGGTTCATATACATACATACAAATATGTTTTGATTTATGAAAAAGTTATAGTTTTGTCCATTAAAATAAACAATACCGAATAGATTTTGGAACTCGGAAACAGATATTATGAAGTTTAAAAGCCAACATCGT
This sequence comes from Apamea crenata, assembly GCA_949629185.1. Lineage (NCBI taxonomy): Eukaryota > Metazoa > Arthropoda > Insecta > Lepidoptera > Noctuidae > Apamea > Apamea crenata. The sequence continues at coordinate 5,876,045 of OX451382.1, read as the reverse complement.
TGTGTTGCAAAAAAGAGATGGTGCTATTCGTGTTTCAGAGCTTTATTTTGTTTTTGAACAAGAATGGCCAGAAATATCAGCAGCAAATTTCATGAACAGCTGAAATTTTTTGAGGACATTGAATAACAAGCTTTATCATCAATGGTTTAAAGTGCAAATTAGATGAACCCAGGTGCCTTCTTGGGTTTCCAATGAACCTCCTGATATTCAAATAGCTGCGTCGATGGTTACACAATTTTGCGTTTTATTTACACTATCAATGAAGTGTATTATTCAATGTCATCACAAAAATCCCAGTTTTACGCGTCTCTCGGTCCATAGCAGTCTTCCTAAGGAGGCTGATATGAATAGAAACCCACCTATATTCATCTGTAGCTTCATCAGAGGAAGACGTAGTATATTCCCCCCGCATCCTCTCAACAGATGGCGCTGTCTTGATAATGATATTCTCAGGAGTATCACAAATAACCTCAGATCCTTTATAAAGCCTCCTTTTAGACTTTATAAATACGTCATCATTTTCCGAATCAGTTTTGACACCTGATTCCCTTAGCTCTCCGATGCGTTTTTGACTGAACGTCAACGGAGTGGAACTTCTCCGTTTTGGGAACGTCGACATGAATTTCATGAAATTCTCCTCAATTATCGATGTAGGTGACATTTTTTCCTTCGAATGGTCTCTGGAAGGTAAGTATAGAATGGAGCATTTACTTTTAACAGAGCATCGAGCATACGCCCTTTTTAAATGTATAGAAGTATGGTGGAGGGGCTTCTGGCTAAGTAATAACAGCCGCACGGATCGATCGATCAGGTTAAGCTACGCTTGCCGCGGTTGGACTGTGGATGGAAGACCATCTTTAGCCCTCCGTGCCTCAGAAAGCACGTTAAGCCGATGGTCCCGGCTGTCATTCTTGGATCTTTGGCAGGGGTAATACGATACCCCTTGGTAAGACTGGTTGTCAGACTTTCGGGCTACTGACGACCCGTAACGATTGTCATAGATCCACGAATGACAGCCGGGACCAAAGGCTTAACGTGCTTTCAGAGGCACGGAGGGGTCTTGGTATGTGAAGATGGTCACCCATCCATGGACCAACCGCGGCAAGCGTAGCTTAACATGAACGATCGACCCGTGCGGCTGTTATTACTTAGCCACAAGCTCCTCGAAAGAAAATGCTCTACTGTATACTCACCTTAAAGGAATCTTTGGCAGTTCCAGACATTTAAGTATCGGAGATTTCTTTAAATCAAACTTATAAGGACTTGAAGCCAGACTTTTACTCATTTGTTTTTTAACAGCTGGCTCTTTCTCCATTCTCATCGAAGAAGTGGACGCAGTATTACGACCTAAATGCGTCTCTTTCTTTCGCAAGAAATCTAAGAACCTGCCATCTCTTTCTGGCGTAGGCGGGTCGCTGGAATCATGGTCTTTAGACAAAATTTCGATTGACTCCATAAACTGCGCCCATTTTGTTTTACGCGTTTTTTGTTTCTTCGGCACTTGGTACACAACTTTTCTATCGATACAAAGTGACCTTTTAGGGGAGTAGTCCGATATCGACATTAGAGGTGAGCTACAGGATGAGGGCTCGGATATTTTTAGCACTATTTAGCGTAAACGTGCAAAGGAGGGAGTTGGAGAAAAATATAAAAAAAAAAAATATATAAAAAAATTTACCTTGCGTTGTTGTTAGTTAGACATCTAAATAGATGCTTAAAAAATAATTTTGTGATTAAAATTTTTATAACCAATAAATGACAAAAAAAAACATATCATCATAAAATTTTAGACACCAATGTTTCAATCAGAATTGAATAGTCGAAATTGTCTTGTCACGGAGTAGAAAACGTATGGATAAAAAAAAAATATGCGTGTGAACCCACCTTTCATCGCGAATCATGCTTTTTTTTTATTGTTAATTGTGCCTACCCTTGACCTGGAACATCACGCCTGATGGAAAGCGATGGATGAGGTCTATGATGGAACGAGCGTGCCCAGAAGATGCATGTTCACTCTTGCTTTGGAGGCAGCGGGCTTAAATGTCGATCGCGGCAAGATTTAAAAAGCCCCGAGAAGGCTCACACAACAGATTAACATTACAACGTGTTTTTTTTTATATCCCATATCTCTAGGAGGTCATTGTACTCATCATTATGAACAACTTTTACTATGGGACCAAACCCGAAATCGCAAAACAACAATCTGGTGTTCCCTACATTTTGACGAGTTATACGAACATAAATGTACAGTTGATTTTTTTTATCGCGCTTTCAGATTTTCTCCCATAGTAAAAGTTGTTCATAATAATGAGTACAATGACCCCCTAGAGTCATGGGATATAAAAAAAAAAACACGTTGTATATTAATTTAATTATCCACTCCGTTTGACAACAACAAATAGGTGCCAAAAGTGGCAGAAATATCCTCGGCATAAACGTGACGTTTATTCTATAGTTGATTTTTACGAAAACAGGGTGTATTACGAAGTATTAATGCAATTATGCTTCCAGTGCAAAAAAGGGACGGAGCTATCGGTCATTGTATAACTCCATCTTTTTCTTACACTGGAATCATGATGTCATTAATCCACCATAATCCGGCCGGCACCTGCCCGATTCTAATAATTACTAAATATTCCCGGGTAATTCCCGTATTTTGAACGTTCGCATACTAATCTAATTCACAATCTGTCAAAACAAAAAATCCTAACTTTTGACATTGATTGTCGCTAAGATGAGATTGCGACTAGATTTTGAACGTTTTAAATTACAGGAATTGACCTTTTGCGGCGCTATTCTGTAGAAATCTCACCGTGAAAACTTCGGTGAAGTGAGCTATCAATAGTGTCAATCCGTAGCATCAGCCGGTCGATTCTGCAAAAATCTCACCGTGAAAACTCAAGTGAAGTGAGCTTGATGTGAATTGTCAGTAGTGTCAATCCCTAGCATTATTTGGAATGACAGCTCACTCCACGCTCACTTCACCTAAGTTTTCACGGTGAGATGGTTACAGAATCGCACTGCAGATGTAATGACGAATGACAGCTCACTTCAATCTTCACTTGAATTTTTACGGTGAGATTTTTACAAAACAGACCGGCTGGAATTGCCCTTCAGGACAGTTCACGATAAATAATAAAACTAAGTCTACACTAACCGTGTTCATTGAAGTGCTTCTCAAGGTCCTCATGCGATAGGTTCGTCTGAGTCGCTGGAGAATCCGCCGCTACCGTCTGCTCTGGGCGGGATCGGGAACATCTGTTTAAAAGAAATAAGATGTCATAAATAATGCGTGACCTGAGTGTCCTATTGTTTTAGACAACGGCTATGTGGTGGGTTGTACACCCTGTATATTACATCGATGGCAATATTACTTTCAATCAGGTTACAAGCTTTGTGGCAATACTACCCACTGGAGTCAATATTACCAACTTATGGCAATATTATCGACATATTATGACAATATAGCCACTTTTACTATTAACTCATTACACTGGTATACAGTGGTTTTGTTGCCCTGGATATAAGACTGATTTTGGATATATTTATGCTCACAATTCATGAAACTATCAATGATTTTGAAAGAATTGCTCTTAATTTTGTTAAAATTATGACTGATAAAATCAATTTTTATGAACGAAAAGCTGATTATTGTTCAAATTTTGAGATTTGTGAAAATCATAAAAATAAGAGCACAGTCAGTGCTTTCATAAATATATTCTTGATCTGGATACTTGAAAACATGAGAATTTTCACAGAAATCCAGGGCAACAAAAAAAAAATCTTTTTTTGTAGAGCTGTGTTATTTGTATTTAATCAGAATCATATAATCATTTGTATCTGGTCTTTATATTAATCATTTGTATGCCAATATTGGCAAAGCATAGCGCACTAGTAATTTTTAAGATCTCTGTATGTAAATTACCTATGTTTTACAAATAAAATATTCTTATTCTTACTATTCGGCAATATACCCTACACAACATCTTTTGTAGTACTTTATGTAGCCGCCTAGATGGCGCTAACATAATCCAGGAACCAGTGCAACGGTGTGCGTATGAGCGTAAACTGAACAAAAGAAGTAAGCAAGGATCGTAATACGTAGGTGGCGTTCTGTAGTTTCTGCCTATCCCTATTGGGAGACAGCATGTGTTTATACAGGGTTATAGGAAAAACACTGTAGCGGTATCTACAACGCCACATGCGAATAACGCGTCATACTGACGTCACGCATCCTGCATCTCGCAAGCAGAGTTTACCGTGTAATTAGCATAGATACAATTTCCCAATATCAATCGTTGGGCAATTGCCCGCCAGACACAACACCCGTCTGGTCGGAGGATCCTCCCTTTTCAATGGAGGTTGAGTGAACTTTACACCCTGTTCCTCATACCTCCAAAACACCAACAACCACTTAAGAGGTCATTGTACGCATCATTATGAACAACTTTTACTATGGGACCAAACCTGAAATCGCGAAAAAAAAATCTGCTGTTCCCTACATTTTGACGAGTTAGACGAACATAAAATGTAGGGAACAGCTGATTTTTTTCGCGATTTCAAGTTTTGTCCTATAGTAAAAGTTGTTCATAATAATGCGTACAATGACCTCTTAAGAGGCTGTTGGTGGTTTTCCAATAACCCTGTATATGTATGTAATGGTTACCTGAACATGGGCTTGTGGCTAAGTAATGACAGAGGGGCTTGTGGCTAAGTAATAACTGCCGCACGGGTCGATCGATCAGGTTAAGCTACGCTTGCCGCGGTTGGTCCATGGATGGGTGACCATTTTCACATACCAAGACCCCTCCGTGCCTCGGAAAGCACGTTAAGCAGTTGGTCCCGGCTGTCGTTCGTGGATCTTTGACAGTCGTTGCGGGTCGTCAGTAGCCCGAAAGTCTGACAACCAGTCTTACCAAGGGGCATCGTATTACCCAGTAACTGGGTTGTGGAGGTCAGATAGGCAGTCGCTTCATGTAAAATACTGGTATTCAGCTGCATCCGGTTAGACTGGAAGCCGACCCCAACATGGGAAAAGGCTAGGCAGATGATGCTTACCTGAGCATAGCATTGCTGCATCGTAAGGCTAGTTCGAGCCCGTCGAGCCAGCAGTGCCCGGCTGCCTGCGACGGCGCGCGGAAGATCAGGTGTGCCGTCGGCAAAGGCTGGACGACCGCTCCTGGGGAGAAATAAAATATACTGTGTTAGAACTACAAGATATTAAACAACATTTGGCACGGCACGGTTGGCGCAGTGGTTAAGCGATTGACTCCTGCGCTGCGTGTCGCGGGTTCGATTCCCGCTCGGAACAAATGTTTGTATGACCTACAAGTAGCTGTTCCGGGTCTGGCTGTTTGTGTATGTGAGTTTGAATGTTTGTAATTTTCGATCACGTCACGTGTCCTGACGGGAGCTCCGTCTTACGAATTTTAGATCAGGTCACGAGTCCTGACGCGAGCTCCATCTTACGAATTTTCGATAAGTACTCGTTTTTTACCCATCACAACAAAAGTGCACAACGCCGCTAAAGAAGTTTTCACTTCAAAAACATTGTCTCATCATTATCATGATCATCAGCCTGCAGCAGTCCACTGCTGGACATAGGCCTGTCCTATTGCACGCCATTCAACTCGATTTTCGGCAACTCTCATCCAGCTGCTACCAGCCATCCTGCGAAGATCTTCGCTCCACCTATTTTGATCGAAGAAGATGACCTTCTAACGATAAATAAATGATAAATGACTTTATTCCAATTTATCTCGCAAACGTGACACTTTACGGGGTTCAGTCTTAGTATCTTTTCTGTTTGCATTGATGTCAGTTATCGATTTATATAGGTTACATGCATGGCCGCCATTTTGAAAAAAAAAAAAGCAAAATGGCGGAAAGGCAGGTATGCCACGGACTTTTAAAGCCCTTTCACCATTTTATTCTCATATTTTTAAAACATTCCTTTTGAGGTAGAAAATGTTCCATTAAAGCGGCCCAGTTTTTAAACCTGGGCTATAAATATTGCCAGGGGAGAGGGCCTATCCTACTCGGAGAAGTAGGCGTCGGGGAGGCAACCACCTTGGCGCCTAATACGCTGAAGCCCGCTTACCAACCAAGGTAGCTGGAGCTTTGGGGTCGTGGGCGCATAGACTGGGGACTGTCCGCCCGGCTCGGGCCCCCGGGGAGGCGGCGGGGCTGGGCTCACGTGCTGCCGTGCGATGCGAGGCGAGGGGGCGGGAGCGTTACTGTGTCCCCAGGGATGTGCCTTGCAGGCGTTGAGCAGGGTTCAGGAATTGGTCTTTTAAGAGGAACCGGGACCACCCCTATGTGCGGATGGTGATCACCGGGGTGGTTTTAGTAAGGTAAAAATTCCAAACTCCCCAACCTTCCTCCCCGGAGGTCGGGTGACTTTTGAAGGTAGGTAAAGGAAGAAAAAAAAAGGGGGAATATTGCCAGAATACCCACCGATGGTCTCGTTGTGCGGGCCCCTTGGCGCCCAGATGCTCTGCTCCAGCGGATGGTACAACTTGAAGCAGAAGCCGTCCTTCTTGCTGGGACGCTCTATAACTTGGCAGGATGTCAGAAGGACTGTGCCTACCCAGTGACTACTCTGTAAATGAGATACAAATAATGTTTGGTTAATAATAATAATAATATCCCTGGACATTTCACACAGCACCATTTGTCCCAAGCTAAGCAACCTAATGCTTGTGTTATGGTAACAAGATGGCTAATAAACTACTTATATACAATTTTTTTTTTTGTAAATACATACATTTTATAGATAGAAAAACACCCAGACTCGGAACAAATACATGTAGGTCATACAAATATTTGTTCCGTGCGGGAATCGAACCCGCGACACGCAGCGCAGCAGTCAATCGCTTAACCACTGCGCCAACCGTGCCGTCAGATAATATCGTGGATGTACTAAAAGAAAAGAATAAAGGAAAGAAAAGAAGGAAAAGAAAGAAAAATAAGTTTATTGCAATATCCTACTAATCCTACTTCCTACTAATATTATAAACGTGAAATTTTGTATGGATGGATGGACGTTTGTTACTCTTTCACGCAAAAACTACTAAACGGATTTGGATGAAATTTGGCACACAGATGGTTTACCGGGTACCTGAAATCGCGAAAAAAAAATCAGCTGTTCCCTACATTTTGACGAGTTAACCGAACATAAATATAGGGAACAGCTAATTTTTTTTTCGCGATTTCAGGTTTGGTCCCATAGTAAAAGTTGTTCTTAATGATGAGTACAATGACCTCTTAAGAGGTTGTTGGTGTTTTTCCAATAACCCTGTATGCAGCAGTGGACGTCAAACTCAAAAAAACTCAAACTCAAATCATTTAAGTCAACTAAACCAATTACAGGCACTTTTGAATTGTCAAAGGGTCAGTCAGTCAGAAAGATGAAGCTAGTTGCCCATTCCAAAGCGTAGGTACCTATGGAGAAGAACGGGCAAGAAACTCCATGGACACTCTTTTAAATCATAAAATTGTTACAAAATATTTGATACATCATTCGTGTTGAAATTAACCATGTGAGAACGATGTAGAAATATGTGCACGTTTGAAGCGTCCGTTATAGAAAACATAAAAACAATTCAGAAATTAAAAATTACAATAAGCCGCGGCAGCTAAGAGATGACCAGTCCCTACTGACGGCGCCCGTTCACGAACATGACGTATGGATCAGCACCATTCAGCTCAACCATTTTGAAGGGAATTTAATGATCGTCTTTCGGCTGAAATGATGATGATAATGAATAAAGTATGTCTTACCTTCGCTTTAGGACTTTTATAAAGCAGCAACAGTCCGGGCTTCAACACACACCATAGCTTTGTCCATGACTTGAGTGAGCCTCGAACCTGGAACAAACATTTATATTATTTTTTTCTTACACATAGTGGACATTGTAGCCTTAATAACCCTTTAACTTAAGTTATTGTTTTAATTTTTCTTCTTTTTTAAAAAACTGTTTTAATTTCATCTTAAACCTAGATAATGTTTTAGTTACCCTAAAAACTAACGCTTTTTCATATGCCTCTGAAAAATCCTTTGTTAATGTAATGCGCATGTTCACTATAATTATTATGTTAATACCACCCATGGACTCCACGAGACAGGCTCGACCTAGTGTGGAGTTCATAAGCAACATCCTTCCTTTGCGTCTTAGTTTGTTTTTTTTTTTCTCTTTGTAAACCTAGCTAATAGAGTAGACTATAAGGAAATGTAAACTGTTTTTGGCAAATAAACAAACATTATTATTATTATTATTATAACAAGACTGAAGCTGCAGAGAGACGGTGCTTCCTTACCCAAACCATTCGTCCCACCCGCTGAAGACCTACCACCTTTTTTAGGGTTCCGTAGTCAACAAGGAACCCTTATAGTTTCGCCATGTCCGTCTGTCTGTCTGTCTGTCCGCGGTTTAGCTCAAAAACTGTTGTTACTAGAAAGTTGTAATTTGGCATGAGTATACACGTTAATGACGCCGGAAAAGTGGTAAAATAAAATTTTGAAAAAAACGATTATTTAGGGTACCAGGGGAAAAAAAACAATTCTAACAACTCCATAGAATTCCTCAATTTTTTTTTTGTGACGAGTGAGTAGTGTAGCTCTGTGTCCTGTATTTGAATTCAAAACACCGGGTATGACAAGTCCAAATTATCCAAATCTCAAAAAAAAAAAACTTTCCGTGCAAAATTGTCGGATCAGGTGAGGATTTGTATAGGAATTCAAATTAGGTAGCTAGTCATGTTTGGCTTTTAGTTAGAGCATGGTACGAAACTAGTAGGTAGGACATGGTAGCCAGCGAATATGACCCGCACTTGGGTTTTACAAAAAAATACGGAACCCTACACTGCGCGTGGCCCGACACGCACTTGACCGGTTTTTTTTTTGTTTTTGGGGAAAACCTTCAAAAGGCGCTTGGTCCTTGGGGATAAAACCAAGGAGTGTGGGATTTTCACCTCATTAAAACCACCCCGGTGGTCACCGTTACCTCTCAAAAGACCAATCCGGAGCCCCCTCTGTGCAACGCCTGTTAGGGAACATCTCTGTGGAGACTGTAAAGGACCTTCCACCTGGACATGGGTTACCTTGGATAACCTGGAAGTCTTTAAACAGACTCCCGACCCAGGTTGGGCAAAGTAAGGAAAACCTGTTCAGGTGGAGATTCATAGACGATTCCGCCTTTTTATTTTTTGGGTGGAAAATCATCAAATGACTTGGCGTGTCAGACGTTTACTGACTAAACCCACCCGTGTTCCTTCAGTTGCCTGTGCCAGGGGCCACGGTAACTCTTTCGAGCAACCCGCGGCCCTGGCAGGCATCGGCACTAGCGGACCCCGTCAGTTCGTGCTGACATCTCTTGGAGGCGCGCGTGGAACCCAACGCGCCGTCGACCCGGGCCTGGTCCTGACCCGCCCGCAAGCCCGCACCTACGGTGGCCGGGATTCGGCTGTTGACTCTCGTCCATGGCGTCTCCTGCGGCGACTAGGGGCGTGAGGGCGCAGAGATTGCCTCTCCCGCACGCGCTCCGCTTCCTCCTTCGCGAGTATTACTGCTTCGCAGAAGGAGATGACGGCCTCCGGGCCGGCCGGCCCCGGGCCTGGTCCTTACCGGGCGGCGAGCTGCCCCTTGCTCACCGCCCGCAAGCACCACATGTACACTCCGCCTTGGAGTGTAAATGTGGTGCTGTTCCACAAACGATGGGACACTTAATATCGTGTCCTGCGTGTCCTGTCAGCTGCACGTTACAGGAATTGATGGACGCTGGTGATGGTGCCAAACAAGTGGCCGAATTGTGGGCAGAGTCCATTTAGATTGCTATCGACACGCCAAGAAGTAGAATATTAAACATCTCAAACTAAAGTTCAGGGGCATACGTCAAGGTCGCCCGCGAGATTATTACGTTTTTTTTTTACAAATGTCAGCGTTGTTTTACATTGTGTGTTGATCAATATTCGATTCGCGGCAATTATTCCTCTTCTGTACCTTCTGTAGGTATACTTACCTTGAGCCAGTCAGCGAGCACGACCACAGAAGGGTCCTCGATAGAGTGCAGGAGAGCGGAGGCGGCCCTCTTCTGTACCTTCTGTAGGTATTCTTACCTTGAGCCAGTCAGCGAGCACGAACACAGAAGGGTCCTCGATGGAGTGCAGGAGAGCGGAGGCGGCCCTCTTCTGTACCTTCTGTAGGTATTCTTACCTTGAGCCAGTCAGCGAGCACGAGCACAGAAGGGTCCTCGATGAAGTGCAGGAGAGCGGAGGCGGCCCTCTTCTGTACCTTCTGTAGGTATTCTTACCTTGAGCCAGTCAGCGAGCACGAGCACAGAAGGGTCCTCGATGGAGTGCAGGAGAGCGGAGGCGGCCCTCTTCTGTACCTTCTGTAGGTATTCTTACCTTGAGCCAGTCAGCGAGCACGAGCACAGAAGGGTCCTCGATGGAGTGCAGGAGAGCGGAGGCGGCTCTCTTCTGTACCTTCTGTAGGTCTTCTTACCTTGAGCCAGTCAGCGAGCACGACCACAGAAGGGTCGTCGATGGAGTGAAGGAGAGCGGAGGCAGCCCTCTTCTGAACCTTCTTACCTTGAGCCAGTCAGCGAGCACGACCACAGAAGGGTCGTCGATGGAGTGAAGGAGAGCGGAGGCAGCCCTCTTCTGAACCTGCTTACCTTGAGCCAGTCAGCGAGCACGACCACAGAAGGGTCGTCGATGGAGTGAAGAAGCGCGGAGGCAGCCCTCTTCTGAACCTTCTTACCTTGAGCCAGTCAGCGAGCACGACCACAGAAGGGTCGTCGATGGAGTGAAGTAGAGCGGAGGCAGCCCTCTTCTGAACCTTCTTACCTTGAGCCAGTCAGCGAGCACGACCACAGAAGGGTCCTCGATGGAGTGCAGGAGAGCGGACGCGGCCCTCTTCTTCTCTCTTCTGTAGTGCTGTCTCTGTGCTTTGTAACTCTCTTTTCGAGAGAGTGCCGTGCTTGCCGTCCGGGAAATGCCGCCAACTGCTGTTTCTGAAGACTGAAAGAGAAGAGTAATTTTAAATAAAAGCAGTACAAATAAAGAAAGGAAGAAAAAGTATTCATTGCGATTCGTACAGGAAGATCATACAACTAAACGCAGTCAAAAATAAAACAAATTATATTTAAAAAAGTAACGTACAAGAAAAATTAAACAGAAAGTTCTATACGAGGCTTCTATCTCAGCATGATGCTGCGACATTTAAAAAATATATGTCGCTGGTATTCTGATAGGGGCCCGCTGTGATGCCACGGGCAGTAACAATAGTTAGTTAGTAAAGATATGTATATAACAAAATATTAATTGCAAATGAAAGGATTTCGATGCGGTTTTGCCACCATTTAGAGAATTTATTACGGAAGATTTATGTGTATAATAAATTAACATTTAATTTAGATAAAGCTTTGCGTAAATTATTTCATCACCACTGCTCTCAAAACGGTGTGGGAAAACATCGTGAGGAGAATGTCATGTCTTAGAACCAAAAATTCGAAGACATGTGACATCTACCAACCCGCACTAGGCCCGCGTGGTGGATTACGGCCAACTCCCTCTTGACAGAGAGGAGGCCTGTGTCCCAGCAGTGGGTACATTATAGGCTAATTATGTTAGTTATAACACAGAAATGAAGATGTTTTGATATGTCGCCACTTTGCAGTAGATCGCACCCGAGCAAACCACGGTCACATATCCTACTAATATTATAAACGCGAAAGTTTGTGAGTATGTTTGTTAGTCTTTCACGCAAAAACTACTGAACGGATTTTGATGAAACTCTTCAGTAATATAGCTTATACATCAGAATAATACATAGGATACTTTTGATCCCGATATTCCCACGACATCGAAACTTATGCGGGTAAAGTTTTGCGTGGATGGATGATGGATGTTTGTTACTCTTTCACGCAAAAACTACTAAACGGATTTGGATGAAATCTGGCACACAGATAGTTTATAACCAGGATTAACATATAGGGTACTTTTTATCCCGATATTCCCACGGGATCGAAACTTATGCGGGTGAAACCGCGGGGCGCTACTAGATGATGAATGTTTTATTTCTAAGAAGTTTGTGTTTTTGATGAAATCAGTGTAGTATTAAAAAGTCTACTCTCTTCAAAATAGCAAGTTAAAGTTAGGGTAAGCAGTCTTCTTCATCTTGTCAGGTCGATGGTACTCTTTTTCGATATTTTATATTGTTTGAGCCCAGTAGGAGGCCACGTTAATTCCGGCATCAGTGACATTCATTAAGTCATCCAAGGTGCTGGTGAACGGGCACTTAGGGCACTCCAGCAAGTGGGGCATGGTCTGATTAGAGGCACCGCACTCGCGGGTAAGCAGTGGATAAAACCAATAGCTTTCAGCTCAGCTCAGCATGGGCACTTGCAACCAGCCAACCAATGAGCCTACTATTTTCTATTTTGAATCTCAATCAATCAATCAACTCAGCCTATCGCAGTCTACTGTTGGACATAGGCCTCTGCCAGACTGCGCCACAACACCCTGTCCTCGGCCTTCGGCATCCAGTCTACCCCAGCACCTCCGTCCATCTAGCTGGGGGTCGTCCCACACTACGCTTGCCGATACGCGGTCTCCACTCCAGGACTCGTCTGCTCCACCGGCCATCGGTCCTTCGACAAACATGGCCAGCCCACTGCCACTTCAGCTTGCTTACTCTGCAAGCTATCTCGGTAACTCCGGTTCTTTTCCGAAAAATTTCACTCCTGATTTTATCCCTCAAAGAGACTCCGAGCATAGCTCGCTCCATAGCGCGCTGAGCGACCTTCACCAGGCCATTTTGAATTACTATCTTAAACCTAGCAACCATTCAGGCAGCTCATTTATCAACAGAATACAAGTGCCCTTTCACCCAACATCCCTTATCATAACGTTATCAGTTTCCGACGGGCCCTTCCGTTTTAAGCGCCACTGGGAACCCGAAACGGAATATTACTGAGAATTCTCGATGTTTTTAATAGATCAGCGGGGTGAAAGCGTAACACACCATCAGTAGCAACGGTTTTTATTTTGACACTTCAACAACATTCATTGCGTTATTTACGTTGTTGAGCAGACAATTTTTTCAAACATATATAGCAATGGATAGCAATATCCGTCGTTGTCGAACTGTCAAAATGAAACCCTACTGAAAGTGTGTTCTGCAGTTACCCCGCTGGATGCGTCGTTAAAATACAGGGTGACAGGATACATCGACGCGTTTAAACTGTATGCATACATTCAGCACATGATTATAGGATATATCCAGGTATGATTATATCCAGGGGGCCAGGGCCAAATAAATTAGGGCTGAGTAAGTAGCAGATGACCCCACCTATCCACCATTTTCGTATGTTCAACGTTCTGCCAAAATAACCTGTATGTAGTACCTAAAACATATTCTCGCCTCGATTTGTACAGATCCGCATCCGCGGATGTGAGCCTCTTAAAATCCGCATCCGCAGATATGAAAAAATCTGCATCCGCAACATCCCTGTTACAGATCATCTAAATTGATAATACAAACTTCCCTAAGTCCGGGGATGAGGTATTGAATAGCTTACCTTATCAGAAGATGTGCCGTCAGGTGGGTGTGATCTACCGTCTCCGGATGCAGAGAGTGGGCTCGCAGCTGTGGGTACACCTGGTGAGCGCGGTGGTGGGGTTAGAGTTGCTTCACCTGGAATTGTACAGGAGACGATTATAGAGGTGAATATGAGATTAAATTTATTAGATTATTAGATAGATTTAGATTTTATGTTATTGTTATATGATTCTGGAGACTGTCCACCACATACGAGTAGCACAAAGAGCCATGTAGCGAGCCATCCTTGGACCCTACTAGACACAAGTGCGTAACACCACCCTCTTTGTACTGGGCATGGTCGGGTACAATGAGTTAAGGGTGCGACGACAGTTTACTCTTGTCGTCTATTTAATTAATTTGCGGTTTTCTGTTCCGGACCGCTACGTGTGGAGGCGGCGGCGCCCGCCACTGCTGGCTGTGCCAACTGCCAGAACCAACCTGCTGGCCAAAGCACCTCTCACGCGAGCAATTCGTACTGTTAACGAAATTCAGAATAGGTTGGACATTTTTTCGTGCTACTTTAGTGAACTTGCAAGAGTAAGTTTATACATAATATGTTACGAGAGCAACAATTAGTGTAATGTTATGTTATGTTTATTGTTTCTTTTATTGTTATGTTTATGTAAAACATATGTATGTTAATTTTCTGTGAAGATTACATTGTCATAATTATAAGGTAATAATAATAATAATAATAATAATATCCCTGGACATTTCACACAGCACCATTTGTCCCAAGCTAAGCAACCTAATGCTTGTGTTATGGAAACAAGATGGCTGATAAACTACTTATATACATTTTTTTTTTTTTTTTTGTAAATACATACATATTATAGATAGAAAAACACCCAGACTCGGAACAAATACATGTAGGTCATACAAATATTTGTTCCGTGCGGGAATCGAACCCGCGACACGCAGCGCAGCAGTCAATCGCTTAACCACTGCGCCAACCGTGCCGTCAAGGTTGTATTGTTTTAGTTATAAGTAATTTGGTGTTAATGTATTGTGTAGTTATTTGTAATTATTAGTAATAGTGTTATTTAAAATGGTTAATATTATAAGTAGGCTTAGCTATCGCATTAGGTTTCTAAACCTGTAATGATAGTTGAAGAGTTTTAAATAAATAAATAAAACACCGAAATCCGTCGTAACAACAGTGGGATTATAGACTGATTATGAGAGGTTATTTTTTTTACTTTTTATGTTATAACTTTATTAATCTATTGCATTTAATAATAATAAAAACCGGTGCTGAAATAGCTTATCTAATCAAGCCGGTTTTATCTACCCTCGAGTGCTCTTAACCCAAGAGGTGCTCAAAACACTTACCGTAAGTGGGGGGTGTGGCTGGTGCAGTGACTGGTAGTATGACGTTCAGGGGCGGCTGGGGCTGCTTCTGAAAGGAAGAAGACCTGTAGTTTCTACTAGCCATTACCTTAGCTCCAGCGCTTAGCAGCTTAGATCCAGCGTTATCTTTTTTTTTTTTGTTAGCTTATACTGTCTCAAAATCCTTTCAAGAAGTCGTTTCCCGCGCCACCTCGAACCAGCCCTCGCGGTACGCGTCCAGGTCTCATCTGGACGCGTACCGCGAAGGCTGGTTCGCCATCTCTTCCTGGGCCGGTCTCGGCGGCGCCGTCCTTCTTCAGGCACCCATTGTGTGGAGACTTGCCGTTATCCGTTTCAGCGTAATCTTAAGAGTTTTTTTTATGACGTTGTTCAGACTGTGGCGGAGTATTTGACAGTAATGTTATATCAGATAAAAAAAAACCCAATGGGTGTTCTAATCAACTACAATGAATGTAGTATTACTCATTTCATTTTAATCCATTCTAGCTTCATTTTTTTGCCCTAATATGCGGGGTCTCTTTCAATTAGCTGGCGAAACTTCACAGATCTGAAGGCCAATTCTCGTAGGCTAAAACGTTCAAAATTTAGTCGCAGTCTCATCTCGGCTACAAACAAATGTCGAAAACAAGTAAAAAATCTAGGGAAATAAGAGGTATTTTTGACAGATTGAAACTGAGATCAGACTGTGAACGTTTTTGAAATTACGAGAGTTGCCCCTGTGATATGTACCGGTACCTATTTGGAATAAAACAACGAAAAAAAAAACGAATTTCTAAAATCATCATTTCAGGCGTAACTTCAAAGACATTATGGGTCATCATAACCCGTTAAGTCTGTTAGGTTTCGCCAGTTAATTTAAAAAAGACCTGTCGGTTTATTCTGCGACAATCTGACCGTAAAAACTTAGCTGTAATGATCTTCAAGTGAGTTGTCATTCCACATGATGCTAGGTATTGACTATGGGCAGCTCATTTAAAGATCACTTCACCTAAGTTTTCACGAACAGCCTACCAATTCTGCAGTGCAATTCTGTAACCATCTCACCGTGAAAACTTAGGTGAAGTGAGCGTGGAGTGAGCTGTCATTCCAACTAATGCTAGGTATTGACACAATTGACAGCTCACTTCACCTAACTTTTCACGGTGAGATTTTTACAGAATCGATCGGCTGTACAAGTCTCACCGTGAAAGCTTAGGTGAAATGAGCTTGAAGTGAACTGCAGTGCGATTCTGTAACCATCTCACCGTGAAAACTTAGGCGAAGTAATCGTGGAGTGAGCTGTCATTCCAACTAATCCTAGGGATTGACACTGTTGACAGCGCACTCTAAGCTCACTTCACCTAACTTTTCACTGTGAGATTTTTACAGAATCGATCGGCTGTCATCCTACTTGGGGGCTGTCCATTTATTACGTAAGAAGACTTGAGGGGGGAAGGGGTCCGAACTAGTCTTACTTTTTCTTACATGGGGGTGGGAGGGGTTTGGATAATTCTTACGTAAGATCACAAAAACAGCAAAAATTATAAGTTTAAAAAAATGTTGCTACTTTTTCTTTGCAATTTCGGTAACTGATCTTACGTAAGAAACATAGGGAGTGGGGGGGCGGGTTCATCCAAGTCTTATTTATTCTTACGTAGGGGGGAGGGGGGATCAGAAATTGGTTAATATTGTCTTACGTAATAAATGAACAGCTACACCACAAAAAGGTACTAAGGCGGACATAATGCCTTAGGCATTCTCTACCAGTCAACCAAGGGTGGTGAAGAGATTAGATGGCAGGTGCTTTGGTTGAGAGGGACAATGATAAAAAACTTAAAACTCACGAACGAACAAAACGAACTTTAAACTCACTTCACCGAGAATTCACGGTGAGATTTGTACAGAGTAGATCGGCTGGTATCATCATTCTGCTGCCCTTGTACAAATTTATGTGGGGTCGACGCAACATGTCTTTTTCTTCTATACTTCTCTAACAGCCGTCATCTCGACAGTCACCCCCTTTCTAACCATATCATCATTCACACAGTCCATCCATCGTTTGCATCCCCTGCTCTTAGGGGCACATAAACAAGATAAAAAACAAAAATCTTACCCGTCCAGTGTAATAGGGTGTGGAAGTCTGAAACTGCGCTGCACTCTCAGCTCGAAGCGCTGGGGACGAGGGGGTCGTGGACGGCGATGAAGGCTCGACAGCTGGGGACGACGACATCGTGGGAAGGGGTCAGAACATTGCGGACGACGTTAGTGGGGATATACGGGGGTTATAAAGGCTATAGGAACGACATAACTGGGCGTATCGGGGTGATTGTAAAATGCGAGATAATGATTACAATTTTTTTTATTGTATTTATTGTATAGGTGAGACAATCGTTGTTTCTTTAATTGTGATTGATAAATCTTCGTTGTGATTGCTTTTTTTTTAATGACTGAATAATATTTTGTCAAGGCGATGTTGCTATCGTAATTCGAAATACATTCTATTTTACAAAAAATATATTTATTCTTATTCAATTATTTATTAAAATATCCATTCGTTTATTTAACAATTAAAAATTAAATTGGAATGAATAAAGGAATAGGGTAGAATAATTAAATATATTTATTATAATAATAATTGCGGAAGATTTATTTAATAAATAATATTTGGAATGGTAAGGAAGTATAATTAAGGAAATGGAATTCAATTAGGATTTTCCTGAAACAAAAATAGTTTTATTAGTCATTATTATTATTGAATTTATCACCACCCGGAAAAAGGATAGAGGACAACAAAAATATTATTTAACTTTATGTACTTAAGTACTTTATATACACTGAATACTGAAAGGCCAATTCTCGTAATTTAAAACGTTCAAAATCTAGTCGCAGTCTCATCTCAGCGACAAACAAATGTCAAAATGCAGGGAAATTAGAGGTGTTTTTGACAGATTGAGACTGAGATCAGACTCGTGTGAACGTTCTTAAAATTACGAGAATTTGCCCCCTGATAAGCATGTTTACAAAAAATTATGTGATATGTTGGGCGTACCGACTTATTAATTATTTTTAGTTAGCCTTTATTGTGTCCGACAGCGAGAGAAGTTGTGTCCCAGTGGTAACAGCCGCGACTTACGAATCGTGGGTTCGAACCCAGACAGGCGCTTTACTTTGTTAATAAAAAGTATTTCATCACCATCATCATCTGCCCACCCTTTTCCCAACTATGTTGGGGTCGGCTTCCAGTCTAACCGGATGCAGCTGAATACCAGTATTCTACATGAAGCGACTGCCTATCTGACCTCCACAACCCAGTTACTGGGTAATACGATACCCCTTGGTAAGACCGGTTGTCAGACTTTCGGGCTTCTGACAACCCGTAACGACTGTCAAAGATCCACGAATGACAGCCGGGACCAACGGCTTAACATGCTTTCCGAGGCACGGAGGGGTCTTGGTATGTAGGTAAAGATGATCACCCATCCACGGACCAGCCGCGGCAAGCGTAGCTTAACCTGATCGATCGACCCGTGCGGCTGTTATTACTTAGCCACAAGCCACTCATTCGTTCGTTTCATTCACGGCCACTGCTCTCAAAGTGATAAAGGAAAACCTCGCAAACCGGCTTGACCGAGAACAGTGGGAAAATTAAAGGCAAATTATTCATAATGCGTCAGTAGGTAAAAAATATGAAACCAGTTGACCATTCCAAAGCGTAGTAAATTCCTATAGTGAAGAACTTGCAAGAAACTGTTTTAAATCAAAATACATCCGCCATCCCCGAGGCGAAGCTGAAACCCAATTTTCTATAGTTTTAATTTTGATACTTCAGGAGTAAATTACAACGAGGTAATTGTCGCTAAATGTCAACAATATTCTTACCCGCGCCTGTACAACGTTGTCAAATAATCGTGATAATTATCAAAGATAAGTAATCATTAAAAACACAAATATTTGAGATTAATAGAACATCATAATATTATATACCTTATTATATCTAGCTTGACCGCCACATTGGCGTATAATTTTTTGAAGCAATGTGCAAAATTTGGATTTATATATTTAAAAAGTATCATTATCATCCATATCATCACTATATCTGTTTACCTTGTAGATAGGGGATTATCTACACAGTCATAGTTCCTCATTGAAGTAAGTCCCCAGCAATTTTTGGCGGCACGGTTGGCGCAGTGGTTAAGCGATTGACTGCTGCGCTGCGTGTCGCGGCTTCGATTCCCGCACGAAAAAATATTTGTATGACCTACAAGTAGTTGTTCCGGGTCTGGCTATTTGTGTATGTGAGTTTTAAATGTTTGTAAACGCACCCACGATACAGGAGAAATTCCTAGTGTGGGGCAAGGTTTTAAAAAAAAAAATTATGATCCTCATGTTTCGTCAATAAAGTATTATACTTGTAGGCTCGTGTGCTGCACTTGTTTATTTTGTTCCTTGTATTTTATTTATAACTAGCTTTTGCCCGCGGCTTCGCTCGCGTTAAGAAGTACAGTTTGACAAAGTTTCATACAAACTTTCATCCCCTATTTTATCCCCTTGGGGGTAGAATTGATCAAAATCCTTTCTTAGCGGATGCCTACGTCATAACATCTACCTGCATGCCAAATTTCAGCCCGATCCGTCCAGTGGTTTGGGCTGTGCGTTGATAGATCACTATGTCAGTCAGTCAGTCACCTTTGAGTTATATATATTTAGATAGATAGGTAGATGTCTAATACTTTATAAGCTGATTATGTTATGTACATGTGTATCTTAATTGTTGTTTTTATTTATGTATGTATGCTGCACTGGATTGTTGAGGTCAGATAGGCCATCGCTCCGTGTAGAACACTGGTATTCAGCTGCATCCGGTTAGACTGGGATCTGACCCTAACATAGTTGGGAAAATATGTATGCTGCACTGGTTGACGTCATCACGTCAACGCCGGCTGCCGCTGAAAACCAGCGCTGGGGCTCTGTCTCGTATAGAGTCTTAGCATTATGCTGGCCGTTTTGAGTTGATCGTGAGTTTTCAATTCAAATTCAAATTGTTTATTCATCATAAAAGCATTGTAGTACATGGTAATTTAAAGGGTTGACAAATTAGTGTACTAAAACTACAACTTGAATGGTGGTGAGGTGCTGGACTCCCAGCTAGGTTATAGAATAGCCTGAATAAGGGAGTACAGTGCCAGTCCCCATTGGGTATTATAATTAGATTGTACACAGATGTGGCTTAATACTAGTCTCCTACTACAATTTTATTATTAATGGTGACATATTGTAGCTAAGGTTAATATATAAGTATAAATTACATAATAAAAGGACAAAAACATTTGCTAAAAGGTAAGTGAGTGTGATTGTGTGTGCATGTTCGTTTGTTGCGCCACTTCATCCCAGCGATAGCACTAGGAAGTGGTGAAGTGCGGGCGTTTTTGGGGGACTGTCTTTTGTAATTTTGACGTTCAAAAAGTGCTGATTCTCAGCCTCATTTGAATAAATGACTTTTGATTTTTGATTTTATCAAAAATTTAGGGGTATCGTATTACCCAGTAACTGGGTTGTGGAGGTCAGATAGGCAGTCGCTTCATGTAAAATACTGGTATTCAGCTGCATCCGGTTAGACTGGAAGCCGACCCCAACATAGTTGGGAAAAGGCTAGGCAGATGATGATGATGATTTTTGATTTTGATTCTGACGCATCCCCCAACGTGTATGTATGATTGAACGTTATCGAAGCAAAACGAGTATGTATGGATCGTTGCAGGTGACGTTCTGTGGCTTCTGTCTACCATCATGAGATGAAGAGGTGAGTTTGTGTTATATTGCGTGTTAAGTCCCGGTAGGAGGGGCTAGATGTCTTTGCGGTCTGGGCAGTTCTTTTAACACAAAAAAGCTAAAGGCAAAAATACTCTTAAGGGCTACTTTTTAGGCATCCGTACCTCAGAAGGAAAAACGGAACCCTTATAAGATCACTTCGATGTGCGTCTATCTGTCCGTCCGTCTGTCAAGACCTTTTTTCTCAGGAACGCGTAGAGTTATCAAGTTGGAATTAATATGAAATACTTAGGGCTGCAATCCCTTGAAGCAGTGAAAAAATCAAACTTCTAAGTCAACGCAATCAAAAGGTACGGACGTTTATGTTCCGTTTATGCCGCATATTTTGACACTCGCAAGGGAATCAAAACCTATAGAGTACTTTCCGTTGACCTAGAATCATGAAATTTGGCAAGAAGCAATGTCATGTAGCACAAGTAAAGGAAAAAAATCCGAATACCGTAAATTTGTAGTTACATACCTACAAATTTGTACGGAGCCCACGGTGCACGAGTCCGACTCGCACTTGACCGGTTTTTTTTTTTTTTGAATAGTCAAATAACTTTGCCCTGAAGAATAAATATGACAGTTTGACATATTTTCAACACAATAGCTGTCAAACGGCAATATTTACTCTTCAGAGATATCTGACTTTTGAAAAACCAACACTTATTCAAACTATCATTTCTTCTAATTCATAACATTATCTATACTGATTTAATGCGAAAGTAACTGTCTGTCTGTCTTTTACCTTTTCACGCCTAATAAATCCGGACCGATCTTTATTTTTGCCAGATACTTAATCTGCATTCGCGATTTATTTACCAATAATGTAAACAAATATGAGTTTATGGAAAAATAACATTAATTCCTACACAATAAAGTTCAGTTTACGCTACAACTTCAACCATTTTTATAACTTTTTCAATAGTGCTGTGCTAGTCACTCAGAAATCAACTTAATTAAAATTTAATATTTGTTTAGCTTGAAATAACATCAATTTTAAACATTAGACTTTATGTAGCTTGTGATCTAGAGAAGGATATTTTCGTTAGTGTTCTCAACAGTCATTCATTGCCTTGGTATTCTTTGAGAATTTTAGGTCAAAAACGTTGAAAAAATATTCTTCGGCAGAAAGCCTTGCACCCATGACCCACCCAACCTGACAGGCTCATCTCCACCACGACATTAGCAACCCTCTTGCCGAAATTAGTAATAATAGAGCGAAACATTAATTACCTCTACTAATGCTTAATATTAACCAAGCCGCCTTCATCAGGCAGATACGTCACATTCTTCGATTTCGAGAGCTGATACGCTATATCTTCTGCTGCTTCAATCCTCCTCAACTCCACCAGCCCTTCTCCTGCATTCCCGAAAGCTTTAGCCAGTAGAACAGCTTGCTGAGTATCTCCTTCTGCAGATATCACTGCAGCTTTCTTTCTCTGCTCTGCTTTTTCAACTGTGAACCTTGCTTTTTCAGCTTCTAATTGAGCTATTTGTTTTAATTCGACTGCCTGAAGGAACTCTCTACCGAATGTGATGTGGACTATGGCTATATCGTCTAGTATAAGACCAAATTGCCTTGCCCGCTCAGTAAGACTCTCATTAACTTTGAAAGACACCATTTCTCTCTGTGTTATCAACTCGCTGGCATCGAACTGCGCTACAACAGCTTTTAAAACTTCTCCAGTAATTGATGGCAAGACTCTCTGGTCATAATCCTCACCCAAAGTCGTGTAGTTCTTAGGCAATTCATCTGCTACAGGTCTGAATAAGATTCTTAGTGTGACCTCGACTCTTTGCAGATCCTTGCTGCCGGTTACCGTGGACACGTTGCGCGGATTTGATTTGACGTCAAAGATTATAGGCTTCTGAACCCATGGTATAATGAAGTGTGTCCCTTCCCCGACGACCGCCTTCTTTATGCCTGTGAATCTATCGAATATGACTGCTCTTTGCCCTCCATCAACGTTGTATAGGGCGTTGTTTGTGACTCCTCCGACTAAGGTAAGTCCTATACCCATTTGGGCTAAGCGATTGAAGATTTTGGTTGACATTTTGTTGGTTTGCTTAAAAATGCTGGCTGGTTGTTTGACGGTACGTGGTTCTTTGGTGGATAGTTAAATCCTTCTTGGTTTTATTTCCTTAGTTGTCTCTTTGTGACCGAAAGAGCGAGATTTAATCACAAATCTCTCTTGATGGTATCAAAGTGGTCTTTGATTAAGTTGACCTAAATTCTTGGTTCACTTATTGCTTCGTAGATTTAAGAAATCAAGGAAATAAATAAATAAATCTTGGTTGGTGGTTAAATCCTTCTTGGTTTTATTTCCTTATTTGTCTCTTTGAGACCGAAAAGGAGATTTTAACACAATCTTTTCATGATGGTATCAAAGCAGTTTGCTTGAGTAATTTGACCCAAATACTTGTTCACTTATTGCTTCATGGATTTCAAGATCATGTTTTGTGTTGAAATATTTTCTTCAATGATTATTTAAACGAATCTATACTAATAATAAAGCTGAAGAGTTTGTTTGAACGCGCTAATCTCTGGAACTACCGCACCCTAATTGCGTAACACACAATCAATCTCAATCTGTATCATTTTGAAGGATATTGCTAATCCATTGCTTCATATGTTCAAAAAATGTGTCATGTGTCTGTTCAACAACGTAAATAACGCAATGAATGTTGTTGAACTGTCAAAATGAAACCGATTCCGATTGATCGTGTGTTACGCAATTGGGGTGCCGGTTGGATTCGAATAAATATTTTGGAATTTGATAGCCCAATTCTTGGGGAAGGCTATTTAACAACAAGCTATGGCCCTTGGGCCAGCAAAAAAAAAGAAAGAACTCTACCCGAAAACTAAGTGATAGCGTGAATAGGTGATGCGACGGGGTGGGTCGGCACCATAATGGCGTAACACACGATCAATCGGAATCCGTTTAATTTTGACAGTTCAACTACATTCATTGCGTTATTTACGTTGTTGAGCAGACACATGACACATTTTTTTAACATAATTATGAAGCAATGGATTAGCAATATCCTTCAAAATGATTCAGATTGAGATTGATTGTGTGTTACGCAATTAGGGTGCGGTGCCGAAATTTTTTCACAGACGAAGTCGCAGACTGAAGCCATTTAGGCAATATACAGCGTAAGCGTATATCAGAGGGGCAATTCTCGTAATTTTAAGAACGTTCACAGTTTGATCTCAGTCTGAATCTGTCAAAAATACCTCCAATTTCCCTACATTTTGACAAGCTTTTGACATTTGTTTGTCGCTGAGATGAGACTGCGACTAGATTTTGAACGTTTTAAATTAAGAGAATTGGCCTTCAGAAATATGTGGTCATATTTAATGATGAGAGATGGTACAGATGATCAAACTGAACAATTTTCTCCATGTGGAACCAACACCGTCATCTCGATAATCTGTACTACACCCCTGAACACATTTTACATTTCCGATACACGCTATACAGGGTGGCAGGGACATCGACGCGCAAACTGTAACCATGGATTCAGCACATGAGTTAAGACCCCATAGCGTCGAAATTTTTCGTCGGTTATTAAAAAAAAATATTGCTGTTCCATACATTTTGACCGCCTAGGTATTGCACTTATCTATGAAACGGAAGTTTTTTTTTTATAACCGACGTAAAATTTCGGCGCTATGGGGTCTAAACTCATGTGCTGAATCCATGGTGACAGTTTGCGCGTCGATGTCCCTACCACCCTGTATAACTTTGAAATAAATTTCTATTTTACTGTAAAGCTTAACGTTCAAAAGTGCCTTTTATTTGCCTATTTGTAATAAATGCTTTTGACTTTGAATCGACCAAGCAATAAGGGAACCAAGAATCCTAATCAGTTCTAATCATCACCGCTGAAAATATTCTAACACACGTCAGCACAGACCAGTCAAGGAAATTAACACTATATAACACTTTCACACACTCTAGCAAATGTTCTACACCAATTATGGCAGCACTATCATTTTTAACACAAGATATAAAATTACTCTATAATTTTCTTAAACACTATGGGAAATCTCCCATAGTTGTGCACTGACGCGATGACTAAACAAAACTGAAAGACTTCCAAGGTTACTTAATTAACAGGTAATATATCACCTGCCGTATATGACATACTTGAACTATAGGTATGTAGGCTAGGAGATAGGGAGGTTGAAAATAATGTCATCTTTAGATAAATTCCTAGGCCTTGCAGACTTTAGATCTGTAAACCTTTTTTGAAAATAATGTCATCTTTAGATAAATTCGTAGGCCTTGCAGACTTTAGATCTGTAAACCTTTTTTTATTTTATTAAGTACCAAAGAGGGAACCTTTCGTAATTTTAAGAACGTTCACAGTCTGATCTCAGTCTCATTCTGTCAAAAATACCTCTAATTTCCCTACATTTTTGACAAGTTTTTCACACTGATTGTTTTTAATTACGAGAAATTGGCCTTCTAATACTTGTTGACAGGCCTACGGTGTCTTCGCATACCTTCTGTAATTTGAAAACACTGTAAAAAGACAATTATTTTTAAACGAGTATCCGTGGAGTTTCTTCCCGGATCTTCTCCACAGAGAACGACTATTTGGAACCGTGCACCTAGCTTCTGACGTTTCATAAGTGCCCATGTAGGTTTATGTGAAATAAAATATTTTGATTTTGAATGGTGTTAGTAGAAAATGGTCGATGAATTTAAAAGTTATCATGTCCAGCGGGGTAATTTCGTAACACACTAACAGTAGCAGAGGAAAGTCATGCTACTGTTAGTGTGTAACACGAAAAAGGCTGTAGATGATTGATTTTACTATGAAAAGATATTGGCTCGTGTTACAAAAAAAAATGTATGTATACAGGTTGGCATCAGCGCGCAACCTGTTCACTGACGGATTCAGTACATGATTCTAGAGCTGTTCCATACATTTTGACCGCGTAGGTATTGCACTGTGAAACAGCAGATTTTTTGATAACCGACGAAAAATTACGCTGGCGTGTTTAGAATCATGTGCTGAATTCATGGTTACAGTTTGCGCGACGATGCCCCTGCCACCCTGGATAGTCCGATACTTAGACAATTTGATGCTACAATAACAAACGTAACAAAATATCACACTTCCCTAAAGAACGCAGACGTGTGTAGCGCAGACATTGGACACTCACATTTCGCCAGTTATGCTAAAGTCTCATGTCATCATATTATGTCTAGCTTTTTCCCAACTATGTTAGGGTCGGCTTCCAGTCTAACCGGATGCAGCTGAATACCAGTATTTTACATGGAGCGATTGCCTATCTGACCTCCACAACCCAGTACTGGGTAACATGATACCCCTTAGTAAGACTGGTTGTCAGACTTTCGGGCTTCTGACAACCCGTAACGACTGTCAAAGATCCACAAATGACAGCCCGGACCAACGGCTTGACGTGTTTTCTGAGGCACGAATAGGCTTCGGTATGTAAAGATGGTCATCCAGCCACAGAACAACCGCGGCAAGAGTAGCTTAAACTGATCGATCGACATGTGCAGCTGTTATTACTTAGCTACGGGCCCTTCCAAAGCCTCATGTAATAGAGGATTTCGTATAAAAGAAAGAATTAAAAATGCGTATACAAGGTGGTAACAGCAAAAAAACGGGTTGCACTCCGGGACTGCCGGCAGAAGAACTTGAATATTAACGTTGTGCATTTTTGATATTTTGGAATGCGGTCTACTCTCCCTCCGTCTTACGAATTTTCGATCAGGTCACGTGTCCTGACGCGAGCTCCGTCTTACGAATTTTCGATCAGGTCACGTGTCCTGACGCGAGTTTAACATTTTTTACCCATCACAAAAAAAGTGCACGACGCCGCTAAAGAAGTTTTCACATCAAAAACGTCACCTTTAAACTATAGCCTCAGCTCAGCATAATGTCAAGGTCGTAAGGCTATTTGATCTGGGATCTTCAAAGGAATAAAAGTTCACCTTCTTTGTGTAATATTAAGACATTTCCTTATTCGTCTTACAACGGTATTCTAAATCATTGCCTGTAAAAACTCTCGCCCACTCGCGCTATGACTTCGTTCTCATTTAGCGTTCTATCCGACTTTTTTTATTTTTGCTCGGCTCCTAAGGGTCATAGCGTGATGTTAAATAGCCTGTAGCCTTCCTCAAGAAATGGGCTATGAAATGCAGAAATATTTTTTCAAATCCGACCGGTAGTTCCAGAGATTTGCGCGTTCAAACAAATGATCAAACTCTTTCCCCCTTATTACAAAACAAGGTTTTTTTTTCGATCAGGTTTAAACCACTGACCCAGTTATTGAATTAAGAACCCCACTGTTATAGAAATGGAGTTCTTTATACAAAAATGACAGCTTAGTTCGGTGCTAAGCTGTCATTTTAGTATTAAGAACTTTGCCTAAATCGAAATAAAGTTCGAAATACAAGTACTGGCTCAATAGTTTAGGCTAGAACTAAAGTTAGGTTTCGTTTTGTGATAAGACGGTTCAGCTTTATTATAAGTACTGCTGGGTGATTGCGTAATACTCTATCAGTAGAAACGGTTTTCATTTTGACAGTTCAACAACATTCATTGCGCTATTTACGTTGTTGAGCAAATAAATTTTTCGAACATATGAAGCAATGGATTAGCAATATCCTTTCAATTGAGATAGTAATCGATAGTGTGTTACGCAATCAGGGTACTGTTCCGTAACTGTGAGTAAATGCTCAGCATTGAATAGACATTAACGCTTCCTTCCCATGAGGACAGGCAGAAACTACAGAATGCCTGCACCGTTCCTAACACAACAACTTTTGCTTCGTTTCATACATCTAATAGAGGTATGAGGAACAGGGTGTAAAGTTCACTCATCCTCCATTAAAAAGGGAGGATCCTCCAACCAGACGGGTGTTGTGTCTCGCGGGCAATTGCCCAACGATTGATATTGGGAAATTGTATCTATGCTAATTGCACGGTAAACTTTGCTTGCGGGATGCAGTCGACGACGTCAGTATAACGCGTTGTTCGCATGTGGCGTTGTAGATACCGCTACACATCTGCATAGCTGCATACGTCAAAATATCGTATCGAAAATGACACATTTTCGGTTCCCTGATTTCCCTTGCCCCCGACAGAAATTAGCTGTCAGAAGAACAGCAGTCGTCTATTTAATTGAAACTGTTAAAATATTCGTATTTTGGATTTCTGAACTGCGTTTAGAAGACTCCATCGATAACATGACTTTTGTTCGATTCGGCACGGAAGCGTATAAAATGGTTGTGAATAGCTTTGCTGGTCATACACGCACACCGGTCGCGAGTACTAAGCACTGACCTTTTCGAAGGACATTAGCAATAACGTTAGTGTGTGTCCTTCTACGGCGTGACCTCGGATTTCCACGATAATTCTAAGAATATAGTATTTTTATACTACTGACACGCCCTTACTTCGCACGAGTGCAATCTACTAATGAACGACATGTCAAAAGATCATCATCTGCCTAGCCTTTTCCCAACTATGTTGGGGTCGGCTTCCAGTCTAACCGGATGCAGCTGAATACCGATATTTTAGATGGAACGACTGCCTATCTGACCTCCACAACCCAGTTACTGGGTAAGACGATACTCATTGGTAAGACTGGTTGTCAGACTTTCGGGCTACTGACTAGTGACGACCCGTAACGACTGTGAAAGATCCACGAAAGACAGCCGGGACCAACGGCTTAGCGTGCTTTTCGAGGCACGGAGGGGTCTTGGTATGTAGAGGTGGTCACCCATCCACAGACTAAACGCGACAAGCAAGCCTAATCTGAGCGATGGACCTGTGCGGTTGTTATTATTTAGACACGGACATGGGCGTAGCCAGCCATGGGCTCAGGGTGGGGCAGCTGCAGTCTAAAATAATATGTAACTAGCAAACTATACCCGCGGTCTTAACCCGGTTATTTTTTTCATACAAAAAGGTTACACCCTATAGCACCCTGTATCTGTGTGTATAATTCGAATTATCCAAAACACTTTCTTATTGCTCACTTAACCTACCTACACCACGAAATCTTCCATCCAAAAATGTGTCTCTAACTTCAGCCGTTTACGCCCATGGACACGGACGCTCGAGTTCGATTAGATACATCTAAACAAATATTATAAAGAGATTTTTGATTTTTTGTGTGTTCGTTTGTTTCGCTGTCACACTAAAACGGCTGAACGGATTTGGATGAAATTTGGCACATGGGTTGACCATGACCTGGATTAGGACATAAAATACTGTTTATCCCCATATTCCCACGGAACCGATACTTACGCGGGTAAGCCGCGAGGCACCTCTAATGGCGCCGATTCCCTTGTACACCAACTAAACTAAATTTAAGTCCAGTGCATCTTTTTCTTTCTATTTCATTAAGAAAAGGACAGAAGATAAAATATTAGTTAGTCCTATCAAATTTAGATACTCCATAGCAAGTTTAGACGTGATTAAAAACATGGCTACTAAAAATACGTCAATTTATAGTCCGTTTCACGAAAGGAGTCGCGCGGCAACAAGTTGAACTAATTATTATTATACAGTTAGCAACATTCCTACTACCCTCCTACCTCAGAAACCTTTATTATGATGTCGAGATAAATAAATTAATCAATATGTATGATTCTGTCGTATGACAGTGGCGCCACGTCAACGAGACTTCATTTATGAAACGGACTTTCCGTCAGGCGCCGACTAATTTGACAGGACTAAACTAATATTTATCTTCTGTCCTTTTCCTAATGAAGTAGAAAGAAAAAGATGCACTGGACTTAAATTTTGTTTAGTTTGTGAACAAGGGAATCGGCGCCATTATCTTATAATAAAGTATTGACTATCTCCTACACTATAATCACTTTACGACATGGACCGTGCGTGACATTTATCTCAAGCAGTCAGATAATTCCACAGGCTTTAAAAATAGACCGCTTCAGTTACTCTATGGCAGGAAGTGAGAAACGCAAACACACAACCATAACATCACGCTAGTATTCCGCAAAAGGGTGTTGGCAGAGGTGTATTGTTCACTCACACTTGGCCAGTATTTTTAGGGTTCCGTACCTGGAAAGGAAAAAACGGAACCCTTATAGGATCACTTTGTTGACCGTCCGTCTGTCTGTCAAGACAGTTTTTCTCAGGAACGCGTGGAGGTAGGAGTAGGGTAGCGGGTAGGGTAGGAGGTAGGACACCACGCGAACGAAGTAGCGCCGGGCAGCTAGAAATAATTTATATGGCAAAACAACGTTTGCCGGGTCAGCTAGTGACAAATAATTAAAACCACAAATTAAACGAAAAATGAGTTATGGATTACAATGCTTTTCCTGCATTCTAAATACATAATATATGGATCGATAATAATTTCCCCAGAGGAAAATATCCTTTCTTGCAATCTCCTTTTTTGATGTCGGTTAAAAAAGACTACTCGTATATTAAATTATACTGGTTTCACCCAAAACTTTATATGGCCCGAGGACTGGTTTATACCTAAGCCAGAAGCTAAGCATTGCCATACAACGTGGTAATACCACCACCACCACCACCACATAATGGTAACACCAGGAGCAGTGGTGACCCAGTGGTAACGGCCGCGACTTACGAGTTGTAGGTCGTAGGTGCGAACCCAGACAGGTGCTTTACCTTGTGTAAATAATTTCATCACCACTGCTCTCAAAACGGTGAAGGAAAACATCGTGAGGAAACCGGCCTGTCTTAAAACCAAAAATTCGAAGACATGTGACATCTACCAACCCGCACTGGGCGCGTAGATTACAGCCCACTCCCTCTCGAAGAGAGGAGGCCTGTGTCCCAGCAGTGGGAACAATATAGGCTGATTGTGTGGTAATACGGCCAGTCTCTGAGTAGATTACCAGTCGACAGCGATGCGGATGAATTTTTCGACGTCATATTTTTGTTTGTGAATAGTTTTAGTTAAGTTTGTTATTTTTATTAATTAAGTAACTGTTGTACAGACGCCAGCAGGTCAAGCTACCCGAAACTGTCAATTTTTTCCAATCAACCTTGAACCTTAATACTTCAGCAATAAAGTTTAAAATCTATTAAAGAAATTTGACAGATTGTAGTAACTTGATGTGCTGGCGTCTGTACGCGAAATTAGTCTGCGATTCAGGATGAAATATGCCTATGTCCTTCTCCAAGCCATGGTCTACACGTGTATCAAATTTGCGTGGCCGTAATCCACCATGCGGGCCCACTGCGGTTTGGTAGATGTCCCATGTCTTCGAATTTTTGGTTCTAGGACATGCCGGTTTCCTCACGCTGTTTTCCTTCATTGTAATATTAGTTCGGGGCCCGAACTAAGTAAGTAAATGTAAAAGGAGTAGAATCCGAAACATCGGCCGAAAAAACGGATCTCATTCTTAGAAAAATGGCATTTCTTTAGCCTGTCGTATGTTGTTGCGTGTTAGTAGTGCGCTGATAATATGATAAGCGGTGTCAGCTGATTGTAATCGATAGCTGTGATAAGGACGGGTGATTGGCTTAAACTTATCAGAAGGCCAATTCTCGTAATTTAAAACGTTCAAAATCTAGTCGCAGTCTCATCCATCATTTGACGGCACGGTTGACTGCTGCGCTGCGTGTCGCGGGTTCGATTCCCGCACGGAACAAATATTTGTATGACCTACATGTATTTGTTCCGAGCCTGGGTGTTTTTCTATCTATAATATGTATGTATTTACAAAAAAAAAAAAAAATGTTTATAAGTAGTTTATCAGCCATCTTGTTACCATAACACAAGCATTAGGTTGCTTAGCTTGGGACAAATGGTGCTGTGTGAAATGTCCAGGGATATTATATTATCCCGGCGACAAACAAATGTCAGAAATTTGTCAAAATATAAAGAAATTAGAGGTGTTTTTGACAGATTGAGACTGAGATCAGACTGTGAACGTTCTTAAAATTGAGAGAATTGCCCCTCAGTTACTACCTGAGTTATTGAAAAACGTTGATATTGACACATTCTTTAAATATTAATAAGAGTTTCTTTAGGGAATTTTAATAGCTAGTTTTTGTACGCCCCGAAGTTCTAATGTAATCAAACTTGCCAAAGTCCCACTGCAGGGCAAAGCCCTCCCTCTCCCTTCTCCACACAATTCTGTCTTTTGCGAGAGTCGGCCAGTCCCTACGGTAGGAGTTAAGCTCGTTCCGCCATCTTCATCTTGGCCTGTCGCGATAGCGTCGTGCGTTTAGTGGGACCCAGTGGCGTGCATTGCATAAAGGCATATAAGCAGTGCCTACCTCGAAAAATCACCATAATCCTGTCAATTACATTTTAGTGTG
Source organism: Apamea crenata (assembly GCA_949629185.1). NCBI lineage: Eukaryota > Metazoa > Arthropoda > Insecta > Lepidoptera > Noctuidae > Apamea > Apamea crenata. The sequence continues at coordinate 5,843,977 of OX451382.1, read as the reverse complement.
TGTGCCCCACAATTAGGAAAATCACTCAATTAATATATCTACTATATAAAAATAAGTCGGGTTTTCCTTCCTGACGCTATAACTCCAGAACGCACGAACCGATTTCCACGGTTTTGCATTCGTTGGAAAGGTCTCGGGCTCCGTGAGGTTTATAGCAAAGAAAATTCAGAAAAAACAGGAGTAGGGTAGGAGTAGGGTAGGAGAAGTGTAGGAGTAACGTAGGAGTAGTGTAGGAGTAGGGTAGGAGTAGTGTAGGAGTAGTGTAGGAGTAGTGTAGGAGTAGGGTAGAAGTAGGGTAGAAGTAGGGTAGGAGTAGGGTAGAAGTAGGGTAGAAGTAGGGTAGAAGTAGGGTAGGAGTAGTGTAGGAGTAGGGTAGGGGGTAGGACACCACGCGAACGAAGTAGCGCCGGGCAGCTAGAAATAATTTATATGGCAAAACAACGTTTGCCGGGTCAGCTAGTATTAATATATTATAGTGGGTGGATGCGCCTTAGGCGATTAACACACTGCCACGCACCACGCAGCGTAGTGCGTGAATGCGTGTTTTTTTAATGTTGCTTGTAAGGCGCATCACACACTACAATGCGCCACGCGACGGGACGCGGGAAACGGAGGCCAATTCCCCGCGCGAAAGCGCGTTTTTCTTGAATTTGTATGTAAATAATCCTGGTTGATCTGTTTGTCGCAAGCACTACTGCTGTGCTTGAGGTTCTGGGTTCGATTCCCAGTTCGGGAAATGTGTCATTGAATTTTCCATTAGGAATTCCTCAGTAGCAGCTAGAAGCCTAGAATTTGACGGCACGGTTGGCGCAGTGGTTAAGCGATTGACTGCTGCGCTGCGTGTCGCGGGTTCGATTCCCGCACGGAACAAATATTTGTATGACCTACATGTATTTGTTCCGAGTCTGGGTGTTTTTCTATCTATAATATGTATGTATTTACAAAAAAAAAAAATTGTATATAAGTAGTTTATCAGACATCTTGTTACCATAACACAAGCATTAGGTCGCTTAGCTTGGGACAAATGGTGCTGTGTGAAATGTCCAGGGATATTATATTATTATTATTATTATAATTGTTCCCGGTTGTTGGGAGAGGCTCGCTCCCTGTTACATGGGCCTGGCGAAATGGGGGTGTACTTCAATAGGTACACACCTCTGCCTAACGCTTCGGGGTATAGAGGCATGATGTCATGTTATGTATGACCAACATAATGAGGACCTATTCAACCAAATCCAAGCACAATTTATTGACAGGTCTGCCAGGGTAGCGGGACCGTCCGAAAGGGTTACCGCTGCCCTGGAACAGAAAGGGCTAAGGAAGGAACACGGGTGGGTTTTAGTCAGTAAGAGTCTGACACTCCCTTCCGCTCCACCCAGAGCGGGAGTGGTCATTTGATGATTTCCCATACACAAAAAAAAGCACAATAATTGACAGGTGAGAATGGAAGAAAAAAAAACCGGTCAAGTGCGAGTCGGACTCGCGCACCGAGGGTTCCGTACACATTTGTAGGTAAGTATGTACCGACAAATTTACGGTTTTCGGGGTTTTTCCTTTACTTGTGCCACATGACATTGCTTCTTGCCAAAGAACAATGGGCGACTTTACATGGATCGTATTACCTTTATATCATGATTCTAGGTCAACGGGAAGTAAGTACCCTATAGGTTTTCATTCCCTTGCGGGTGTCATAATATGCGGCACAATAGTTCATACAACCCTAATCTCTTCAGGGCGAGAGTGAATAGGGTTCTTCTGGGCAAGCTCGTTCCACCGTAGATCTCATCCCTGCCTCTGGGCTGGATTGAGGTCAAGAGTGAGCCCATTGTCAATAAAAAAAAAAAAACAAACGGAACATACGTGTACATGTATGTTGTTGGCTTTTTGCGCGCTTTGGTGTGTACTGTAAGTGCAGCAAGCAATTGATATATAAATAAATAAATAAACGCACCTATCTTTCGATTGCGTTAACTAAGAAGTTTGATTTTTTCACTGCTTCAAGGGAATGCAGCCCTGAGTATTTGATATTAATTTCAATTTGTATATCTCTTTTATTATTAATTTATTTCATTTTTTAAATGTCGCAGCATCATGCTGAGATAGGAGCCTTTTGGCCTCGTACAGAACTTTCCGTTTCATTTTGTTATTTTTTTTTTATATAATTTGGTTTTTTATTTTTGACTGTGTTTAGTTCAATTTATGATCTTCCTGTACGAGTCGCAATAAATACTTTCTGTGTATTTCTTTCTATTTACAGTATTATTAAAATAGTTTAATTCTTTAACTTGATGCATCGTTTCAAACTAGGTTACTTAAAAGTAAGATAAAAAGCATCAGATAAGGACAGGTAAGATAGCACGCGTCTGCCTGGGAAATGATGGATCACGTAGGCAAAACAAGAAAGATGCACTAGTGAAATTCTCATGACCTTTTGTCCTATATTATCTAATGGCTGTGCGAGGGGCTCATGGCTAAGTAGTAACAGCCGCACGCGTCGATCGATCAGGTTAAGCTACGCTTGCCACGGTCGGTCCGGGGATGGGTGACCGTCTTTACATACCGAGACCCCTCCGTGCCTCGGAAAGCACGTTAAGCCGTTAAGAGTCTAGCCTGAGTTCGTGGGGGGACGAGAGCAACAGCTGCAAAAGCGGTGTGAGCAGAGCTCTCGAGATCATCGAAACATTGGACATCGTACGAACAACATGTGCTTAGAAACTGTCTTGCGTTCCGTATCGTTGAGTTGTGTACCCACAGTGTGTGATTCGCTAGTGTGACTGACTTGTTTGTGAATTCAAACAAGCAAACAAACAAACTGGTGACCCCGAGCATGAACGTCAGCGCAGCCTTCGTGCACCTACTTCAGCGTGACGTCATCATCATCACTCCCGCAAGCTTTAGCGGCGAGTCACCCAGCCAGCCAGCACCCACGGCTTCAACGGGTATCCTGACCACCAGCATGCAGCGACCGCGCATACCTGGTCATCACCCTCAGCCTCATCAGCAACCTCGGCACAGCACACTGCACTTTCGGCCGGTCAACAAGCAGAGCACCCTCTCCTGGTCGACGCAGCAGCCAGCCTCATCCCGGCGCTGTACGACATCCGACGCACTGGAGTATAACGCAGCGCCATCCACCCCGACTCACTGGGGACATCTTCGCAGACAGTTCCGACTCACCGCGAACTATGCGCCACCCCGACTCACTGGGGCATCTCCGCAGACAATTCCAACTCACCGTGAACTATGCGGCAACCGATTCCGACTCACTGGAACCTCAGCTGGCCTGGCAAGCATCGCAAGATACAAGACTCAGCCAACTATCGACCTCCGGTCTCCGGAGGGGAGTGATGTAGCGGTATCTACAACGCCACATGCGAACAACGCGTCATACTGACGTCACGCAAATCCTGCATCTCGCAAGCAGAGTTTACCGCGCAGTTAGCATAGATACAATTTCCCAATATCAATCGTTGGGCAATTGCCCGCCAGACTAACACCCGTCTGGTCGGAGGATCCTCCCTTTTCAATGGAGGATGAGTGAACTTTACACCCTGTTCCTCATGCCTCCAAAGTAATCTGATTTGAACTGCAAACCGTTTTTCTATTGTGCAATAACCAACGCTACCATAGTACGCCCACAGTAATTAAAATATGCCTGATGTTAACGAGATACAGATATACCTTCTCCGTCAAATATGTTATTTTTGGAAAGACCCTTATAAATAATTCCACCTCGACCTTGGTGACTCCAGACGGTTTAAATGGGCTAACCTAGCGTGCTTGAAGGTTGTACACTGGTTTATGATCAATCCGTCTAGCGGCTAGACTCTAGTCCATTGGTTCCCAAGCGCTGGTCCACAAGAACAAAATTATGTTCTGCGAAAGGGAAAAATTTGCCAAATCGGTCTACCCGTTTTAAAGTGTTTTACCAACGAACAGAAATTCAGTTTAAACCAGAAATTCGAAGACATGTGACATCTACCAACCCGCACTGGGGCCGCGTGGTAGATTATAGTCCACTCCCTCTCGAAGAGAGGCCTGTGTCCCAGCAGTGGGAACATCATAGGTTGATTATGACGGCACGGAAGCGTATCGAGTGGTTTTGAATAGCTATGCTGGTCAATAAAGGTTGTGAGCCCCTGGCCCGACGCCGAACTATGTCACAACCTTGGATTAACGTGTATTTGTTAAGCTGGCTTTTTGTACAGCACTATTTGTGAACAAATACTATTGTAGCTGTTTATAAAACCGTGAGGCAAAATGGTAAGCCACATACATACATAAACTCATGCTTTCCCATGGGGGTAGGTAGGAACTACAGAAAATTTTGCTATGATCTCCTTCAAAGTGGGCTGAGAATCGGCACTTTTCGAACGTCAAAATTACACGAGACAGTCCCCCAAAACGCCCGCCATTCACCACTTCCTAGTGCCTTAGCTGGGAAGAGGAAGTGACAACACACATTCATACATACATAAAATTACGTCTTCTTCCTATAGCAGTCCGCCGTCAGCGCCCCGCGGTTCCACCCGCATAAGTTTCGATCCCGTGGGAATATCGGGATAAAAAGTATCCTATGTGTTAATCCTGGTTATAAACTATATGTGTGCCAAATTTCATGCAAATCCGTTTAGTACTTTTTGCGTGAAAGAGTAACAAACATCCATCCATCCATCCATACAAACTTTCGCGTTTATGATATTAGTTCCGCTGAGTTAGGCCATGGCGACAAAACTCAGCGGAGATCAAAATAATGCACAAGTGTGTGCGCAGACACAGGGCACTCTCTCTTCCCTCATCAGCATGCATGGTATGGATGTGGTCATCCCTAACATATTGAGACCCCTCCGTGTCTCGGAAAGCACTTACCTTTTGAACGCCATTGTCACATATACGTGACAAGCAAGCGCGTGCCCTGTACGCCAACGACACAAATATGTGACAAAAAATGCGATGCACTTTATCACAAAATAAACAATTAAATCATTAATTTTGGTGTGTTTTTATTTGTAGGTATTTGCGGCGAAATTGTGGCTTGGCGTGGAGGGCACGCGCGTGCGTTTATGCTCTGGCGTTCAAAAGGTTAAACCGTTGGTCTCGGCTGTCATTCATAGTTCTAAGACAGTTGTTACGGGTATTCAGAAGCCCAAGGTCTTGCCAAAGGGTATCGTGTTACCCAGTTACTGGATTGTGGAGGTCAGATATATAGTAGCTCCATGTAAAATACTAGTATTCAGCCGCATACGATTAGATTGACGTTTGAGTGGCGTCGTGGACGATGGGCTTTAGATAAGAATATCATAAACATAATCTTTCTACATGCATTACATACATTACAGTGTGTAGTTTTATAGTGTGAGTTTATGACAGTCGTTAAAATCGATAAAGATTGAGCTTTGTGATAGGATAGAATGCAAAAGGGTCACTTCTTTAATGACATAAAATGGCCATGTAATGGCAATGCGGGGCTCAGAAACGCCTCGAAAATCGAAAGTTCGAAGATTCCATCCTAATAGTCTAATATATAAAATTCTCGTGTCACAATGTTCGTTCCCATACTACTCCGAAACGGCTTGACCGATTCTTATGAATTTTTTTATGCATATTCAGTAAATCTGAGAATCGGCTACCATCTATTTTTTTTTTTTTTCAAACCCTTAAGTGATAAGGGATGTCCACCCTAGGGTAGGAGTAGTGTAGGAGTAGGGTAGGAGTAGTGTAGGAGTAGGGTAGTAGTACGGTAGGAGTAGTGTAAGAGTAGGGTAGGAGTAGGGTAGGAGTAGGGTAGGAGTAGGGTAGGGGGTAGGATACCACGCGAACGAAGTAGCGCCGGGCAGCTAGAAATAATTTATATATGGCAAAACAACGTTTGCCGGGTCAGCTAGTAATATTATAAAATGTGACAGTGTCCGTCTGTTACCTTTTCACGCCTAAACCACTGAACCGATAATTATGAAATTATATAGATTCCTGGGACCTGGAGATGGATATAAGTAAGTAGACTACTTTAATTCTGGATATACAGGTGGCAGGGACATCGCGACCCCATAGCGTCGAAATTTTCCGTCGGTTATTAAAAAAAAAAATCCTCTGTTTCATAGAAAAGTGCAATACTTACGCGGTAAAAAAGTATGGAACAGCAATATTTTTTTTTCTGTCTTTTGTGCCTGTCCGCATCCTAATCGCGTAACACACTATCAATCACAATCGGAATAATTTTGAAGGATATTTATTGCTTATCCATTGCTTCATATGTTCGAAAAGTTTGTCTGCTCAACAACGTAAATAACGCAATGAATGTTGTTGAACTGTCAAAATGAATCCCATTTTAGAGCGTGTTACGCACTGAATCCGCTGTTTGAACGCGATTAACTCAAAAACTATCGATCGGATTTTCCTATGGTTTTCATGAACGTATTGTGTAAATTCGCTGAAATATGACGATTATCCTTCTGATAGATTTCTTTTATATCTGAGATATGCAGTCATATACTGGGGCAATGCCACTAATAGGGAATTAGTGTTTAAAGCGCAACAAAGGTGTGTACGTGCGATTGCTAGAATCCGTGTTCCTGATTCATGTGAACCATATTTCAAAGAATTTAAAATATTAACCTTTCCTGCAATTTACATTTATGAAGTAACCGTATTTATAAAGACAAATGAAAATCTATTTGATAAACTCAAATTGAGAAGATATATATTTAAAATTTCTAATGTACAGTCAACAGCAAAAGTAGATGATCAAAATCAGAAATTTAATACTAATGAACGGAGTTTGCGTCAGAACTGTGTGGCGTCGAAGTGATTCAAAAGTATGTCAGACTCAGTGTCATACTTTTGAATCACTTTGACGCCACACAGTTCTGACGCGAACTCCGTTAATTAGTATTGAATTTCTGATTTTGATCATCTACTTTTGCTGTTGACTGTACCACATAAACTCTATTTAACAAAAGCTTCTTTGGCATGGCATCAAAAATATACAACAAAATACCTGCTGACATTCTGAGCACTAAGGAACTTCAAGTATTTAAAAATAAATTACGTAACTTTTTATTTGATAAAGCATACTACACGATCCAAGATTTCTTGAATTATTGATTGAATTGTTGACCATGTATTTATTTGACTGTATATTGATATTTTGACATTTATAATAACTAAATTAGACATGTAAAATCATTTTAAATCTAATGACACTAAATCATTATTGTATGCCTATTAGGCAGGACATATATTATTGGAACTTTAATTTATTTTTAAGACCTGTAACTTTGACGGCACGGTTGGCGAAGTGGTTAAGCGATTGACTGGCTGCGCTGCGTGTCGCGGGTTCGATTCCCGCACGGAACAAATATTTGTATGACCTACAATTAGTTGTTCCGGGTCTGGCTGTTTGTGTATATGTGAGTTTATATGTCTGTAAAACGCACCCACGACACGAGAAATTCCTAGTGTGGGGCAACGTATTTCAAAAAAAAAAAAACAAAAAAAAAACTAACATATGCACACTAAAGATATTTTGAATTTTATATTTTGTAAATGTGAGGACTTTGTAGGCCTTGTAGACTTTAGATCTGTACACCATTTTATATTTTATCAAGTACCTGGTACTTGTTGACGGGCCTACGCTGTCCTCCCATACCTACTGTACTTTGAAAACATTGTAAAAGCCAATTATTTTTAAAATAATAACCGTGGAGTTTCTTGCCGGCTCTTCTCCATAGGAAACGACCAATTGGAACCGTGCACCTAGCTTCTGACGTTTTATAAGTGACCATGTAGGTTTATGTGAAAAAAAATATTTTGATTCTGATGATTGTTGAAGATGTAGTAATTAACTATCTGTGTTCCTCCTTTCCATTTCATTTACCTTCTGAATCAATCTACGTCGTGACTATAGTGTACGTTACCCCAGCAAGAAAGTGTCTCCTAGGGTTATAGGAGTAAAACGTATAATTTGTGCCCTAACTGCTGTAAATGTGCCCCCACATAAAAAATGTGTGCCCCCTGTCGTTTTGGAAAAAAACGGAAAAAACGATTCCTGCTGGGGTAACGTTTTTCTAGCAGGAAAATTCTAAACGAATGATCGGAGAGAGAAAAATTTTGCATGGCCAGAGAGCTTATATGTGTGCTAAAATGTGCCCCCAAAAATAAAATCTGTGCCCCTTCAGGTTTTCGAGATATTGCATTTCCTGCTGGAGTAACGTTTTGATGAATCGTATATCTCTACAACCATTGCATGTGCCCCTGTGGAATAAACATACACGAGTAGCTCTTAATGTGTGCCCCTATGTGCCCCCAATTAGATTTAAGAAAATATTTATAGTTTTCAAGTTATCGCGGTTTCATGAAAAACCGAAAAAACATCGCAGCGCCTAAATTAGACAAGGCACAAGTTCGCTGAAAACTGTATTCGCTCCTTCTTGACGCTAATAATAACCATACAAAGTTTCAAAACTGTTCATGCATGCGTTTTTGAATAATCTTGCTAAAAGTCAAAACGATGGTGTCATAACTTTGACGGCAAAATACAAGGAACCGGCTCAATCCCAGATGTGTAGGTGTAAACCAAAATCATGTGCCTTTATTCAAAAATATATGGTGAAAATATTCAGCTTAGAATGTTTCGTATTAAGTAAATATTAACAAAAAACCAAAATATGTAAGCAACGGCTGGTTATCCGACCAAATTTGAATGACTACTAAAAAGCGACGGATTCATACATATCGATGACCTTCTTTATTGGACGTATTATACCTAAGCTGTTGTCCGTACAGTCGCGTTCAAAAGTTTTGGGGGCTAATTAAAAAATATATTAAATGCACCCTGTGACTATAATAAATGAAACAGCTTGTTGATGTGGAAATTATTATTTTTATTCCCTTAATTTTAATTCTTAAAGTAATTATTGCATCAAATCACAGATCAAAGTTCCTACCTATAAATATTAGAAATTATTTGCACGTTGTGTAGTAATTATTATTTAAATCACAGATCAGTTTTTCATCTAAGTCTAACATATAATTAGTAAATTCGCATCACAAAAAATCACAGATCATCCAATAACAACTTTATTTTATTACTTATTACTTTTCTAAGTCAGTGTACTCAGGCACAACACGTGTGAACCGGTTAGTGAGTAAAGTAAAGAAGGTCATCGATATGTATGAATCCGTCGCTTTTTAGTAGTCATTCAAATTTGGTCGGATAACCAGCCGTTGCTTACATATTTTGGTTTTTTGTTAATATTTACTCAATACGAAACATTCTAAGCTGAATATTTTCACCATATATTTTTGAATAAAGGCACATGATTTTGGTTTACACCTACACATCTGGGATTGAGCCGGTTCCTTGTATTTTGCCGTCAAAGTTATGACACCATCGTTTTGACTTTTAGCAAGATTATTCAAAAACGCATGCATGAACAGTTTTGAAACTTTGTATGGTTATTATTAGCGTCAAGAAGGAGCGAATACAGTTTTCAGCGAACTTGTGCCTTGTCTAATTTAGGCGCTGCGATGTTTTTTCGGTTTTTCATGAAACCGCGATAACTTGAAAACTATAAATATTTTCTTAAATCTAATTGGGGGCACATAGGGGCACACATTAAGAGCTACTCGTGTATGTTTATTCCACAGGGGCACATGCAATGGTTGTAGAGATATACGATTCATCAAAACGTTACTCCAGCAGGAAATGCAATATCTCGAAAACCTGAAGGGGCACAGATTTTATTTTTGGGGGCACATTTTAGCACACATATAAGCTCTCTGGCCATGCAAAATTTTTCTCTCTCCGATCATTCGTTTAGAATTTTCCTGCTAGAAAAACGTTACCCCAGCAGGAATCGTTTTTTCCGTTTTTTTCCAAAACGACAGGGGGCTCACATTTTTTATGTGGGGGCACATTTACAGCAGTTAGGGCACAAATTATACGTTTTACTCCTATAACCCTAGGAGACACTTTCTTGCTGGGGTAACGTACACGTGACTATACTGTATTTTTATCCGACATTAAATACGTATGTCACGTATTTGATATACTGTTTACGTTACCTAAATCTGGATAATTCTTTCATGTTTTCATTAGTTTACAAATAATCTATCAGTATTATAAATATTATCGTTTTTATGATCTATTAACTTCTGCCCGCGAGTTCGTACGCGTGAAATTTCTTGTTGTCCCGAGCCGCGCCGGCGCGGGCGCATCGCATTACCTCCCCGCGCAGTCTCTTCGGTTTCGCTTAGCGATCTTTCTAACTTTGGTCGGTTCTTAAGAGTCATAGCGCGAGGTTAAATAGCCGATATCCTTCGTCGAGAATTAGGCTATCAAATGCAAAAAGAATGTTTCAAATCCGTCTGGTAGTTCCAGAGATTAGCGCGTTCAAACAAACAAACTCTGCAGATAAACTTAAAAAAAATAATTTCAAAATTTTTGAAACTCACCTTCTCGCTGAATACCAGCATTTTACATGGAGCGAATGCTTATCGGACCTCCACAACCCAGTTACTGGGTAATACGATACCCCTTGGTAAAACTGATCGACTTACGGGCTTCTGGCGACCTATATCGGCGATTAACCCGACCCGTGCTGCTGTTAATACTTAGCTACATGTGGTTATATCAGGATTTTAAGAATCTCCAGCAATTAGATACTAGAAACGGGCCAATACAGGGTGGCACGTGGCAGGGATATCGATGCGCAAACTCTAGTCATGAATTCAGCACATAATTAATAACCGACGTAAATCTAATATATAAAATTCTCGTGTCACAGTTTTCGTTGCCATACTCCTCCGAAACGGCTTGACCGATTTTGATGAAATTTTTTGTGCATATTCAGTAAGTCTGAGAATCTGCTACTATCTATTTTTTTTTTTTTTTTTTTTCAAACCCTTAAGTGATAAGGGATGTCCACCCTGGGGTAGGAGTAGTGTAGGAGTAGGGTAGGAGTAGTATAGGAGTAGGGTAGGAGTAGGGTAGGAGTAGGGTAGGAGTAGTGTAGGAGTAGGGTAGGAGTAGGGTAGGAGTAGGGTAGGAGTAGGGTAGGAGTAGTGTAGGAGTAGGGTAGGAGTAGGGTAGGGGGTAGGACACCACGCGAACGAAGTAGCGCCGGGCAGCTAGAAATAATTTATATATGGCAAAACAACGTTTGCCGGGTCAGCTAGTTTTAATATATTTGGGTCCATAATCATGACGGTAACAGGTTGCGCATCGGTGTACCTGCCACCCTGTATGACTTAAGTATTCAATTTATTTTCCAGTTTCTAAGTTAATCTTGACCACCACTGAATCATATAATAACAGTGTGAAAGCGTGGCCATCAATACTCGTTCATTCTCCGTATAAGAAGAGACCTGTGCCTGCATTGGCATTTGCAAACCAATATGCCGATAAAAAAAGTTAGCAACTCATCATGACTCTCCTGCCCTTATCACAATTTATTTGGGGTCGGCAGAAGTCTTTTTCTTCCATACTTCTCTATTAGTCGTCATCTCGATGGTCACCCCCTTTCTAACTATATCATCATTCACACAGACCATCCATCGTTTCTTTGGTCTAAAAAGTTAGCAACAATGAGAACATTTGGACTAGAAACACAATTAATTGAGCAAACTAACATAATTACCCATTGCAGTTATCATTAATTGTTTGGTAGCTACTAATTAATTCTTGACCTATATTGGATGGGCGGTTGTTGCTAAATCAAGCAAAACATCACTCCACTTCGAATATCTTCTAAGATTCTTTTATATTTTGTATTTTTTTTTTTTTATAAAAAACGTTGCCCCACACTAGGAATTTCTCCTGTATCGTGGGTGCGTTTACATACATATAAACTCACATACACAAACAGCCAGACCCGGAACAACTAATTGTAGGTCATACAAATATTTGTTCCGTGCGGGAATCGAACCCGCGACACGCAGCGCAACAGTCAATCGCTTAACCACTGCGCCAACCGTGCCGCCCAAATGTGAGGACTTTTTAGATCGACATCATCTGCCTAGCCTTTTCCCAACTATGTTGGGGTCGGCTTCTAGTCTAACCGGATGCAGCTGAATACCAGTCTTTTACATGGAGCGACTGCCTATCTGACCTCCACAACCCAGTTACTGGCTAATACGAAAACCCTTGGTAAAACTAGTTGTCACACTTCCGGGCTTCTGACGACCCGTGACTGTCAAGGATCCACGAATGACAGCCGGGACCAACGGCTTAACGTGATTTCCGAGACACGGAGGGGTCTTGGTATGTCAAGATGGTCACCCATCCACAGACCAACCGCGGCAAGCGTAACTTAACCTGATCGATCGATCCGTGCGGCTGTTATTACTTAGCCACAAGCCCCTTTTTTGTTCTGTCAACATTCAGGCACTAAAATTGGTTTGGAAATTTGCTGGTCCGTATCGTATGTTGAACAAAATATGATTGGCAAAGGCCTGCGGGGTAATTGCGAAACACACTATCAATGGCAATAGCTTTCATTTGGACAGTTACTTACGTTAGTTATTCATTGCGTTATTTCCATTGTTGAGCAGGCAAATCTTTCAAACATATGAAGCAATAGATTAGCAAATTCCTTCAAAATTATTCAGATTGGGATTCATACCAACTTATTACAAAACAATGTTTTTCTTTCGATCAGGTTTAAACCACTGACCCAGTTATTGAATTAAGAACCCAACTGATAGAGAAATGCCGTTCTTTATACAAAAATGACAGCTTAGTTCGGTGCTAAGTTGTCATTAACCTCCGACGCAAAAACGACGGGGTGTTATAAGTTTGACGTGTCTCTGTGTGTGTGTGTATGTCTGTCTGTGGCATCGTAGCTCCCGAACGGATGAACCGATTTTGATTTTGTTTTTTTTTTGTATTAAGAACTTTGCCTAAATCGAAATAAAGTTCGAAATACCAGTACTGGCTCAATAGTTTAGGCTAGAACTAAAATTAGGTTTCGTTTTGTAATAAGACGGCTTGTGTTTTACGTAGTTAGGATGCTGCAAATTGCAATTGAGTTGAATTTCGCGGACTCCCCTTTTTTTTTTCTGGATGGGAAATCATCAAATGACCCCTCCCGCTCTGGGTGGAGCGGAAGGGAGTGTCAGACTCTTACTGACTAAAACCCACCCGTGTTCCTTCCTAAGCCCTTTCTGTTCCAGGGCAGCGGTTACCCTTTCGGACGATCCCGCCGCCCTGGCATCGCGGACTCCCCTGGCGCTTTCTTCTTAAATCGATCCGGCTATGGACTTAATAAATCGAACATTTCGTGTCAATTCGTCTCGTGTTTGATAAGATTGGGCAACTCATCTAACTCGGGTCAAGGGTAGCCTCTAGTCTGATAAACAAATGAAGATAAACGCTGTAATTCTGTCGAAACCGCTAACATCAGTCTGTAATTAGGAATAATAAAAAAAGAAAGTTTATTTGGACACAGTTCATGAAACACAAAATACAAGTAAAAAAGTGAAAATTATGTTTTAACTACACTGTGTTCGCGATTTAGTTTCCACACACGTAAACATCAATGTGTTTTTGAAAAATCAGCTTAGCTTCACTACCCCACACATAAAGTTCAGTTATTATCATAATTAATATTTACTATTTGTAGGAATTTTAGATACCTAATACCTGAGACACAGGTTTATTCCTAGATCAGGTGGAATCCAACTATTTCTTACCTAATTCTAGTTTAAGGCCTATTTTGTAATAAAAATACGTAAAATAAATTAAATCATTAAAGAATTTCACAATTTCAGTTTGCACAGTATTTTACGACTTAAAAAAAAAAAGTACTCGTCATTCTGAAATTAATTTAAATGATACTGATATAAAGTTGATATTCGTTCCAGTGGAAATAACGTCTATTGGAAACAAGGACTTGAATAGGCTTTATTTATATTTGCAAACCACTATTGTATTGGGTCTTCCTGTAAAGATAGTGTGTAAGTTTAATAATAAATAAATATTATACACTATGTAACAAAAACCCTGTTGTTCCTTGTAGGAGCGTATATATATACCTATAGGCTTACCATTATTGAAGTTATAATTAAAAAAAAAACAATGGTGGCCGAACATTGTCCATAATCAGATAGTTTTTAAATTCGATGCATTGTTACAAAATGTTTATAACATCTGAATTTACAAGTACTAATGGATGCCTACGGTCGATAAAGATTGCCGCCGCCGGCGGCGGCCCCTTTGATTCGCGATAGCTAGACAGGTTGGCGCCAACCGCCAAAACACAAAGCAGGCGGCACGCACAAACTCCCTTTGAGTACGACCGCCACTAGCCGATTGTCCCCCTCACTGTCCCTCAGTCGCCCGCGCAACTTACGTCCGGACGGATGTATCGTACGTTGACAGAAAAAGAACCAAATTATTGTGATTTTGTGAGTGAATTCTGTGTGTGCGTTTTTTCCAAAATGTCTTATTCAAATGAGGAATATTGTAGTGTAGCAAGAACGTTTCGCAACTCCAAGGAACATAACTTTGCGTCGACTATGGCTTCCCAACGTCTCCACATACGGACGTTCAACATTGGGTCTGTGCACGGTCGAGACCAACATCGTATCGCAGGATAACCGAGGACTCGAGACCATGACATTGAGGAAGAAATCCTCGTGATGTTTGAAGAAGACCCTACGGAAGTACGTGCTTTGTGGGTAAACAAATTAATTTTAAAGTGTTAGTTATGTCCACAAATGACTAAATAGTTACTACGTAACAGATACTTCACTTAGTAGAAAATTAACTACTGCTATAAAAGCCTACTCCGTCTCGTCAGCAACCGCTGCATGCTAAAATGTGCCTAAATACTCAAACGTACAGTTGTGATTGCTTCACACCGCGCGATTCCCGTATTATTATTATACTCTTTGGCGCGATCCCACAGCACTGAATTTGGGCCGCAAACGGCCCGGACCGCTCGGCCGGGCGGTAGGTAATTATAACGTGCAAGTACATGGAGTGACGGAGGCCTGGTTATGTGTTTATTGTAATTATCAATCGTCAAACTTGATAAGGCAACTTTTTGAAAAATTCAAACTAACGTTCCCAAAGTGTTATCTATCAGTCAAACAGCTGAGTGATGTGAACGACACGTGACGAGTTCATGACCTTAGTGTAGTACGGTAGTGTGCGGCGCGGCGGGCGGCGACAAAGCGACCGGTTGCTACCTATTTCTCTTTGCAGGGGTGAGCAATCAGTGTTACTTTTCAAATATTTATTATAAAATATTAATTTTGATTTTTTTTTTTTCAATATTTTTTTAATTGACTTACGTAATTACCATCGGATATCGATTCTGAAAACGTCCCTACTTGGAACAACAGGGTTTTTGTTACATAGTGTATGTTTTTATTGACCAATTTATTTAATGATTACTTTGACATTGAATTGTATCTAAAAAATATACTTATTAAATTGTAATTATACCTAATCTTTAAAGAATAGCGATGAAATGTAATTTTGATGAATATTATCACGGTTTATGTATAATCTCTTCCTACCAATTTGTACGCCACGATATGTGGCTGAACATGTTAGACCGTTTCTGTATCCTACTATTATCCTGCATGCGCACCATGTACACCATGTTTAAACAAATAAAATTTACTTACATGCTTTACAATAGTGTGTGCCTCACGGCTGCGCCAAAAAGGTTCATTCCATTATTAATGTCAGACAGATGCTGTCTAACGCTAGTTTTCTAATGAACCCTTATGGACATTTCAGCTTCCATTGCCAGTTTCACCACCAAAGAAATACCGAATAAAACCAGTCTACCTAGCTTTTCCCAACTATATGTTGGGGTCGGCTTCCAGTCTATCTGGACCGAGCTGAATACCAGTATTTTACATGGAGCGACTGCCTATCTGACAACCCAGGACTCATGCGCTGCTGGCAAGGCTCCTAAGCGCATGCTTTTTGAAGCATGCATCACCCAAGAAAGAAGGAAAAGAAAATACATTCATTTGCGGCAAACATGACGCATAAAAAAAGAACAAACACACAAAAAAAAAAAAGTGGGGGTAAACATGCGTCACATTCACGCAAAACGGCCATCGCTCAGCATAATGCTAAGACCCTATACGAGACAGAGCCCCAGCGCTGGTTTTCAGCGGCAGCCGGCGTTGACGTGATGACGGCAACCAGTGCAGCAAGAGAGCAAGGTTCGGCTTTGCTGGCGAGAAGGGGCTTGTGGTTGAGGCTAAGTAATAAGTACTAACAGACGCACGGGTCGATCGATTAGGTTAAGCTGCGCTTGCCAAGGTTGGTCCGTGGATCATCTTAACATACCAAGACCCCTCCGTGTCTCGGAAAGCCCTCGTGGATTGTTGACAGTCGTTACGGGTTATCAGAAGCCCGAAAATCTGGCAACCAGTCTTACCAAGGCTTGTCGTATTACCCAGTATCTGGGTTGTAGAGGTCAGATAGGCAGTCGCTCCATGTGAAATACTGGTATTCAGCTGCATACGGTTAGACTGGAAGCCGACCAAAAAATAGTTGAGAAAAGGATATTTTACATAGAGCGACCACCTAACTGACAACCCAAGCACTGGGTAACACGATGGGAGGGGTGATGAAATTATTTACACAGAGTAAAGCACCGACCTAGGTTCGAACCCACGACCCACAACTCGTGAGTCGGGTCTATTGTCACTGGGCCATCTCTCTCCTTTTTATTACGGCAATATTTCTACAGAATAGATAGGCAGTTTTACATTCGTTTCGCGACGTAACTATTGTTCATAACACCTGTCATAGTTTCAAACGTGAGCCGTCCGTAACTTAAACAAGAGAACAATTCCTCTATAGAACATGTCAACAACAGACTTGGGCACCCTATTTATATCGGAGGGAGCTATTGTGAATGTGTGACGTCACCAATTAGCTTAATTGGACTACACAATAATTCTAATTGAAACTAATTGTGTGGTAACGAATTTTTCTTTGTATCTATGAATAGTTTTTTTTATAGAGAAAGATGAATGAAGGATCATACAGGGTGGCAGGTTCATATGCATTGAAACCATGGTAACAGGTTGCGCGTCAAGTCGATGTCCCTGCCAGCCTGTATAAAGTTGTCACAAAATAAAAGGCCCGTTTTGACATTGACAGTTCTAGTAGTTAATAAAGATCAAATTCGCAAAACGCGTATTCGTTTCCGTCACCACTCCAGCAACGCATTACTAGTTAGCTAGTAAATAACTGTGTAATGACGATAAGAATTTAACTGATAATCTATTTGAAATTAAAAGATAATACTGAACTACAAACGTGAGTGCTTTTAGCGTACACGATACTTCTAATCATAATCATATTATAAAATAGGTGCAGCCAGCGACATCGCCCGCGTGAAATTTCTTAAAATATACAAGCTGTTGTTTTGCATCCTCGTCAAATTCAAGGAGGTAACTACGAGCATGCTACTGATCTTCGACACGAATCAATAATAAAAAATGTAGATATTTTTTTTTCTAATTTTCGGAAATCGGCAAGTGTGGGACACGTATTTTAAAACGCGGCCTGTGTGAGACCGCACTGTAACTGCCCTTTTACACACACATAAAAACGCGGCCGCTTATGCGATACCATAACGCGATTCTGTTCTATGCTATGAAAGTGTATTCTGAAATAGTGTCAAACTTAAATAACTAAAAAACATTTTGTTCACACTGGGATAACAGTAGCGAACAAAATTTTTAAAAATTTCATTATAATATTAAAAAAATACTTAGATTTTTGTTTTTTTTCCCGTCGATAAAATTAAGCATAGATTACATCATTTCGATATGTGCACATTATGAAGACTCACATTGTACCTATGACTAGCTGACCCGGCAAACGTTGTCCATGCCATATATAAATTATTTCTAGCTGCCCGGCGCTACTTTACGCTTTTCGCAATTTTTCCTTTATCTGTGCTATAAGACGTTGCTTCGTACCAAATTTCAAGATTCTGAGTTCACGAGAAGTACCCTGTAGATTTTGATTCCCTTGCGAGTGTCGAAAATTCTTTTGATTGCGTTGGCTTAGAAGTTTGTTTTTTTCACAGCTCCAAGGGTCAGTAAACCTGAGTATTTGATATAAATTCCAGCTTGATACCTCCACGCGTTCGTGAGAAAAAGGGTCTTGATAGACAGACGGCCGGACAACAAAGTGATACTATAAGGGTTCCGTGTTTTCCTTTCGAGGTACGGAACCCTAAAAACAAGTATAGTATTCATTATTTACCAGGGATCGTAATTTTATTTGATTATTTATCTTCAGCTACAAGCTGTATACGCATCGTAAAGTAGGTATACGCATCGCCCGCCCGTTCTTACAGACGTTTTTTTACATTTTGCTCGGCTCCTAAGGGTCGTAGCGAGATGTTAATTAGCCTATAACCTTTCTCAAGAATTGCGCTAGATATAAAAGCAAAAAAAAAAAAAAACTACGCGTCGGTTTTTTTTTTTCCTTTATAGATGGTAGTTTCAGAGATAAGCGTGTTCAAAGATACAAAAAAAAAATAAACAAGCTCTTCAGCTTTATTATCGACTAGCTGTACCCGCGACTTCGTTCGCGTTTGTCGGAAAAATATTGCATTTCATGGGTTTTCATTTTTTTGTGCAGAATATACTCAAACTCAAAGCATTTATTTCAATTAAACCATTTACAGGCACTTTTGAATCGTCAAAATGATATATCTAGACCAGCTATACTCTAAGTGTGTTCCGCGGAACCCTAGGGTTCCGCGATACCTCTGTAGGGGTTCCTCAAGAATTTAGAAAAAAAATCAAAACACCTCTCTCTGGTCGAACGTTTTGACACCGCGGCCGCGCGTATGTATATTTATTTATTTATTTGTATTTGTATAAACATGTGTTACAATAACTGGTACAATATCTCATAACTTTGGTATCAACATGTATACTTGTAGGTATACTTGTGAGCGCGCAGTCCCTTTGATAAAAGCCGCCTCTGTATTAGACGCTATAGTTGTCAACAAGCGACTTTCGACTCTAACTTAAAAAAATAAAGTCGAGATTGTTTACAACGTAATTTTTATATTTCTCTTTTTATTTTTGCTTTTTGTTTATCAAAGGCGCCGACTCGAGTATTTTCGAGAATATTCGAGATCGAGTCTAGGACTAAGTATAAAAGCGGCGATCGCGTGTCGCGCCTCGTCAGTCAGTTGACAATTAGCGTTCGGAGCGATAAGTTCCTGCCTACCTACTTATAAGCTTGCTAGCGAGAAACTAGTGTTCATTGTTCTACTGCCTGCTGTATTCGTTGTCTCAGTTTTATACATTTCTTCATTGTACTAAACTTAGTCTCTAATACGCAGTAACGATTGTGCATTATTTAGACCCCACTATCCTGACGTGTAACATTATAAATAAAGAAGAATGGAACGTTGGCTTAAAGGTGTTAAACGTGTTGCAACAACATCTTCTAATGACGCTGAATGTTCAAAAGCAGTACGCACGGAGAATATAGCAATCACCGATCCAGACGATGATGCCGCGACGTCAAGCTCGACGGTTTCAAAGACGAAAAAAAGGAAGTATGATGAATCATATATCAGTTTCGGATTTGTTGATTCCAACGGCTCACCTCTCTGCATGCTATGTAGTAAACTGCTTCCTAATAGTTCCATGGCACCTGCCAAATTGCGCCGACATTTAGAAACTGTGCACCCCGAGTCTAAAGACAAGAATAAAGAATTTTTTGTTCGTAAAAAAGATCAGTTATTGGAAAGTCAAAAAAATATGATGCATGTAACACAAACTATCAACGAAAAGGCCACGGAGGCATCATATTTAGTTAGCTATCGCATTGCACAAGCAGGTGAAGCGCACACTATCCCTGAGAATTTAATAAAGCCATGTGTATTAGACATAACAAAATGTATGCTCGATGAAAAATCTGCAAAGCATCTTTCTACTGTGCCGCTATCAAACGATACTGTTTCACGGCGAATCCATGATCTGGCAAGCTACGTCAAACAAGAACTAGTTACACGTCTACAAAAAACACGATTCGCCTTGCAAATGGACGAGTCAACTGATGTCGCTGGTTTGGCTATCTTGCTGGTTATCGTGAGATATCCATATGAAAGTTCTTTTAAAGAAGACATGCTTATGTGTTCACCGCTGCTCACAAACACTACCGGGGAAGAAATTTTTAATAAAATAAATATATTTTTTGAAGAAAATAATATCAGTTGGAACAATTGCATTGACATTTGTACAGATGGGGCCAAGGCGATGACAGGTAAAACAGCAGGAGCAGTGTCACGAATAAAAAATAAAGCGCCTAATTGTAGTTCCAGCCATTGTATTCTGCATAGACAAGCACTTGCGATGAAGCAAATGCCGTCAAATCTAAAATTAGTTATGGATGAAGCGGTAAAAATAATTAATTTTATCAAATCACGACCACTACAATCCCGATTGTTCTCATTATTGTGTGAAGATTATGGCAGCAAACATAAAACACTGCTGCTCCATACAGAAGTGCGATGGCTGTCTCGAGGTAAAACTTTAACAAGGCTATTTGAACTTAGAGCCGAGTTACAAATGTTTCTTTCAGCAGATACTTCTTTTAATTTGAAGGACCGTTTGTATGATAAAACTTGGTTGTTCCGATTGTCTTTTATGGCGGATATCTTTCAAAAACTGAACGAATTGAATTTATCATTGCAAGGTAAACAGACAACAGTGTTTCAGGCCTATAACAAAATAACTGCCTTCAAAAGAAAATTAGATTTTTGGATTATTTGCGTTGGTAAGAAAGAAATAGAAAGCTTTACGTCACTCAGTGAGTTTGTTAGCGATAACGACTCAGAAATGTTTCAAAATGATGTGTTTGGAGAATTGGTCCAATATCTCAGATCGATGCGCGCATCTTTTGAAAAGTATTTTCCCGAAGAACAGAATACAAAAATGAAACTGAATTCATGGATTCATAATCCTTTTTTACCTAACTTGGAAAAGCCCGAAAGTATGTCAAACGAGATATATGAATCTCTTTTAGAAATGTCATCAGACACAAGTATGGAGTCACTGTTCAAAACGACGCCTCTCAACGATTTTTGGTGCAGAATCCGTGATGAATATCCAATGCTTGGCAAAATGGCTCTGAATATTCTTCTCCCGTTCCCAACAACATATTTGTGCGAAACAGGATTCTCAACCTATGCAGCCACGAAAACAAAATATCGCAATAGACTGGACGCCGAACCTGATATGAGACTTCAACTGTCTTCTATCAAACCTGATATCAACCAATTAATGAAAAATAAAAAACAGTTTCATACCTCCCATTAGTTAGATTTTTTTCTTTTTTAATATCTTCTATTATTGTACTTGCCATGTGGTAAAGTAAGTAATAATTAGTAACTGTTACATTGTAATTTTATTATGCTTATTAATAAAGAATACACTTTTAAAAACTATTGTTTTATTGTAGGGTTCCATCAAGTATTTTGCTTCCCAAAAGGGTTCCGTCACCAAAAAAGTTTGAGAACCACTGATCTAGACGGTCAGTTAGTCCGAAATTTGAAGTTAGTTGCCCATTTCAAAAGTAAAGTAGATCTCAGTGGAGAAGAACAGACAAGAAGCTCCAAGGACACTCTTTTAAATCAAGATATTACAAAATCCTGGGTTCTTGTTGTTTCTATACGTGAGAACAATTTATGTAACATAACACTTTGCCCATTGAGAGAATCAAACACAGGACCAAACATACTAAAGGAACCACTAGCCTAATGAGGCAGTTGAGTCATAGTTTCATTAGATAACTCTATCAAATTGTAGGTTGTGGGTTCGGTCCCAGACAGGCCCTTTACTTTGTATAAATAATCTCATCACCACTGCTCTCAAAACGGTAAAGGAAAAAATTGTGAGGAAACCGATAGTCCTAGATGGAACCTAAAAATTCGAAGACATGACATGTCACATCCACCACACCGCACTGGGTCCGCATGGTGGATTACGGCCCACTTCTACTTACAGAGAGGTGGCCTGTGACCCAGCAGTGGGAACGTAATAGGCTGATTATGCTACTCTATGGCTGATTATGTTCTTCTAGTTATCAACCTACACTTAATTTTGTAGAGTGATTGTTATCATTCTATCAAACACAAGCTGCGTCCAGGTGTTTTACCCACATAAGTCTCCACCATGTGGGTATATCAGGATAAAAAATATCCTATGTCCTTATCAAGTTCATAGTCTACCCACATGCCAAATTTTATCGAAATGCAGTCAGCCGTTTTAGCGTGAAAGCATAACAAACATACAAAAATAATCTAATAATAATTTCTCTTTATTTATAATACTAACACACCCCGCGGTTTTACTTGCATACGTTTCGATCCCTTAGGATACTTTTTATCCTGATATTCCTATGAATATCAGGATAAAAAGTATCCTAAGTGTTAGTCCTGGTTATAAACTATCTGTGTGCCAAATTTCATCCAAATCTGTTCAGTAGTTTTTGCATGAAAGAGTAACAAACATCCATCCATCCTCACAAACTTTCGCGTTTATAATATTAGTAGGATTACTATAAATGGAATGCTTAATCTACATAGCTGATAAGCCTATGGATTTGTTATAATCATAACCCACAAACCGCTGGACAGATTAAATGTCTCCAATTATTGAAACACATGCTTCAGCTAATAAAATTAGCTGCGAGTGTCTTACCAAATAATAATAACAACAATTTTATTTTAGATTTTTAAATGTTTTTTTATCTTTTTCTTTATAAAAATATTTCAAAATGTAATTTATAAGTATTTAAATGAAATAAAGGGACAATTGAAATGATAGCAACATGTTAATTAACTTTTTTAAATTATAGATTGTAGTTATCATGCAGGTAATCTGGAAAAAAGTTCCATTTTCTTTTTCTGCAAAAATTTTAAAATGTATTTTTTAGATGTTTTAGTCTTTTATGTAACAATTTTAAGGTGCATAACAATTGAAGAATACTTTAAATATACATAATACTAGCGCAAAAACATTTAAAATAAATTATACACAGTCCAATAAGAATCTTTTCCAATCTCTATGAGCTGTTGACCTACTCACATAATTGAATTAAAAAAAAAACCTTGTGATATAATATTACCGCATCACTAAAAAAAAGAAGCCAATTATTCAAAAAAAGAATACTTACTGTGAATATCACTGATATTCTCCCAGAAACTGTTCATCAAATTTCTTTTGAACGCGAAAAAATCGTTTTGATTACAGTCGCACACATTTCTTGAAACGAGTGTCTAATAAATAACAGTCTAGCGAATTAAATGTCCGGCAATTGTCGCACGCACAATGTAGTAGGCGACGCAGACGGCTAATTATAAAGTCCTATGCCAATTCATACAATACAACCGCTTATTTGCGAAACATCAGAACCGTTTTCGAACACAGATAAAAACGGAAGAACGCACACACAACACAAAAGTTTTACAGGGAATGCCCAGTTTATTGCCCTGATTACGGTCGCCGTATTGTTTATAACTATGTCGAAACAATGTTAATTTTTATTGAAATATTATGCTTCAAGGCACAAAATTTATCCTTTTTCTAATTCTGACGTGACGTTGTGGCGCTGCCCCTTTTTAGTTTGTTTTTTGTTATCTATTTTAGTCGATTATGAAAAAGTTTATACCAACTGAATCGGTATTAAATATTTGTAATATTACGAAACAGAAGCATCACACTTCACACGTTTAACTCATTGGAAAACACGCTCAATTTATAATAACGCAAAAACTCACTTTATATTGTAGGGAAATCAAAAAATAGTTGAATAATATTTTTAAGTTGAATTTCATTCTAAGCCATCTTGTTACTAACATACTAAATGAAACGTAAAACCCAACCCTAGAAGACGCAATTTCCAAAGACAACAGAAACAAACAAGTTTTGAATGCGTTCATAAATTGATAATTTTAAATAAAATTCAATGATTTTACTTTAATTATACCGTTTAAATACCTTCACTCTATTTACGTGATAATTTTGTCACAAGCTTGTAACCATCGAGCATGTTTTAAGTTCTCTTTACCTTTCCTAAACACACGAAGAATTACTATATTTCGACACTAAATTCCGATTTTTATGACTGCACCGATAAAACCATAAGCAATTGAAGGAATCAGGTGATCGATCGATTTGGAAAGCTGTCACTGTCATCTGTCGTACGGGACAATTGGGACTATTGGGAGTATTGACTATTGAGACTAGATTTGTTTACAAAATCATGAAAACATTATTGAAAGATTGAAACATATGATACATAAATGAAAAATGTCTTCATTTCTATGTTTCATTTGCCACAACACCGTGAACTCGGATAACAATGAGGAGACGCGAGACAAATACAGAGAAATCGTCGGAATTAACGTAAATATACTCTTAAGTTTAAGATTATGATATTTTATTTATTTACATTCATACATTTCTAAAATTCTAACCCGCTTCTGACTGCTTCTACGCCTTCTGTAGTCCATCGCTAGACATATTTTTCGTATGTGTAGAAATTCATTAAATCAATAGTCAGCTCAGCTTAAGATGGTACTAAAATACCTAGGTATCTAAAGTTATTCTAACTATTTTCGAGATAACTACGGTTAATTCACATATGTTCATAATGCATATTGGTCGACTGAACTACTGTTTTGCTTACTTAATTTTGATTAAACTAAAACTAATTGCACTAACGAACGATCAATCTAATGATTTTTAAAGATATTGGATACTTCAACTATGTATGAAATTCTTATATTACAGAAGAAGACGGTCGACTTTAGGTTGATGGAGCCCCACTGCAGGCTCCTATTTCTGTCTGCAGGGTTTACATGAACCTAACCAAACCGGACCTCGGGGTGCCCATGATGTCGACCGCCTTCTTCTGGTTGAAAAGCACAAAAACAGTCAAATTTAGGTTTTTTCAGACCAACCGTAGGTTTATTGTGCGTTAGTTCAATCAACCTTAGGTTTATTCATTGTAGCTGAATAAACCATAGGTGAATTAACCGTAGGTTAATTCAAAAACCGTAGGTTAATTCTCCTTTATGTATTTGTTCATTAGTTATTACAAACATTTGTGAAACAATGTTAAGGTATTTTAAACAGTAGGTCTTTTGACCATAGTTATCTCGAAAATAGTTACAATAACTTTAGATAACCCATAAGACAATGGCAGTAGTTCTGAAAATTAAATTTAAAAGTTGCTTTTTTCTATTTGGCCATAGCTAATATCTCCTCTATCACAGTTCAGAGTCGTTGAGAACGACGTCGATGTTGTATTTAAAAAGATTTAGTTTCCAATTAATTATTTAAAATATATAAGGTACAATAACTGTATTATTTAATTACTTATCTCTTTTAAATTAGAGATTATTTTCCCAAAAAAAAAAATTATATGTATATTTTTTTAAATAAATTATAATAAAATTTATTTAATAAAAAAAAAATGAATTTTGATTTGAGATAATAAAATTATGAATTAGTGCACTCAAAACTCACAGCTTTTTTTTCAAGCGCACCAATTATGGATTCCACTTTTGAATTGCTAAATTGCCATCCTCTCGGACTATTAGACTGAGGGAAGAGAGAGTGTACCTGTATCTGCACACACACTTATGCACTATAATACCTCCTGGGTCAAAGGCTAGTCTCCGCCATGCCCGAAATGCGGTCTGGAGGACGGAGGACTATTACTTGCCCAGATGTAGGTACTCGTAACACCAACTAAAGTGGTAAAAAAATAAAAGGCCCGTTTTGACATTGAATGGTTTGTATGAAACTGACAGGTGTCAAGAACGCATTCTCAAATGTCAAAACGGGCCTTTTATTTATTGACAACTTTAAAAATAATAATGTTTGTTTCAGCTGTGTCCTGATTCTCAGTTATGCTATATTTGTTGCCACATGCTAAATAAACTGTGGTTATTTAAATCTGTATGTCTAAAAAGGAGTTTGGAATATCCGGTACTGTTTAGGTAAGTATTTTAGGTAACCTAGCATTTACCTAAATTAAATTTTCACTTACGGGTGATGCGCTAGTTAGCCCGCAATATTCGAATTTTCTTCGGTCGGATTTTTGCAACTTGCAGGTTAGTGTCAGTTTATATGTTGAACAAAATATGATTCGCGAGCGGAAGAAGTATGTTACAGAATACTAATCATTAAAATCATCAATACAAACTTCTATCTTAAAAAAATTGCAAAAAAACCTAAGAAAATTTTAATTTTGCTTTCTACCTAGCGCATCCCCCTCAACATGTGGCTAAATAATAACAGACGCACGGTTAGATACAAAGCTAACCTAAGAAAGAAAGAAATAATTAATAAAAAGGAATGTTTATTGGCCTGACAGCAAAAAAAAAAAAAACCGGCCAAGTGCGAGTCGGACTCGCGCACGAAGTGTTCCGTACCATTATCTATAAAAATCACGTCTGTTGTATGGGAGCCCACCTTAAATATTTATTTTATTCTGTTTTTAGTATTTGTTGTTATAGCGGCAACAGAACTACATCATCTGTAAAATTTCAACTGTCTAGCTATCACGGTTCATGAGATATAGCCTGGTGACAGACAGACAGACGGACAGTGGAGTCTTAGTAATAGGGTCATGTTTTTACCCTTTGGGTACGGAACCCTAAAAACTACACTTGCCGCGTTTGTATCGTGTGTGGGTGACCATTCGTTACATATCGATTCCCCTCTGTGGCTCAGAAAGCACGATAAAGCCCTTTGTACAGACGCCAGCACATCAAGCTACTACAACCTGTCAAATTTCTTTAATAGATTTTCAACTTTATCTCCAAACCATTAAGGTTCAAGGTTGATTGCGAAAATTTGTCAGTTTCGGGTAGCTTGACCTGCTGGCGTCTGTACACACGTTTTTCTGGCCGTGAAAAACTACGGTTTATTTGTCGTGTGTCGGCACGGTCGTCAGTGTTGTATGGATCACTACGGAAGCTTGTTGACTGACACGTTTTTTGCTGTGTACAGACGCCAGCAGGTCAAGCTACCCGAAACTGTCAAATTTTCCCAATTAACCTTAAACCCTAATGCTTGCGCGGAGGCACTACGCCGGGGGGAAACTCTGCACCCGCGGCAAATCGCTGCGGAGCGGACGGACCTCCGGCGCGATCTCATGGCGGAATGGAAGGCGCGACTATCGCAACCCAGCGCAGGGCACGCCGCGATAGCGGCGATAAGACCCCTCTTTGAGGAGTGGCTAGAGAGGCGTCACGGCGCTCTCACGTACCGCCTGACGCAGGTCCTCTCCGGACACGGATGTTTCGGGAGGTTCCTGCACATCATCAGGCGGGAGGAGACGCCCGGGTGTCACCACTGCCAGGATCGCCCAGAGGACACGGTGGAGCACACGGTGGAGGTCTGCCCTGCTTGGGCGGAGCCCCGCCGTGTCCTCGTAGAGGCGATCGGCAACGGCGGCGACCTCTCGCGCCCGGCCCTGGTGCAAGCCATGGTCCGGGGCGAGAGAGAATGGGAGGCAGTCACCTCCTTCTGCGAAGCAGTCATGCTAGCGAAGGAGGTGGCGGGGAGGCTGAGGGAGAGAACCTCACGCCTCAGCCGCCGCGGGAGACGCTCCGGGCGTCGGGAGCCGCGTGACGACTCCCGGCCACCGTAGGCGCGGGCCTGCGGGCGGTGAGTAATGGGTAGCTCACCGTCCGATCAGGACCAGGCCCGTGCCGGACGGCGCGTTGTGTTCCACGCGCGCCTCAAAGAGATGTCAGCAGAGGACGGGGCCCCATAGGGCCGAAGCCTGCCGGGGCGGCGGGATTTTCCGAAAGGTTAACCGCTGCCCTGGAACAGAAAGGGCTAAGGAAGGAACACGGGTGGGTTTTAGTCAGTAAAAGTCTGACACTCCCTTCCGCTCCACCCAGAGCGGGAGGGGTCATTTGATGATTTCCCATCCACAAAAAAAAAAAAAAAAACCCCTAA
This sequence comes from Apamea crenata, assembly GCA_949629185.1. Taxonomy (NCBI): domain Eukaryota; kingdom Metazoa; phylum Arthropoda; class Insecta; order Lepidoptera; family Noctuidae; genus Apamea; species Apamea crenata. Next base: position 5,815,981 of record OX451382.1, on the reverse strand, counting down.
TGCTTTAGCGATAAAGTTGAAAATCTAATAAAGAAATTTGAGAGATTGTAGTAGCTTGATGTGCTGGCGTCTGTACAAAGGGCCTTACCCGTTGGTCCCGGCTGTCATTCGTAGATCTTTGACTGTCGATATGTGTAGTCAGAAGCTCAAAAACTCTGACTAGGTACCAGTCTTAACAAGGGTGGCTTCTCGTGTTACCCAGTAACTGAGTTGTGGAGGCCAGATAGGCAGTCGCTCCATGTAAAATACTGGTAGGTATTCAGCAGTATCCGGTTAGACTGGAAGCTGACCCTAACATAGTTGAGATAAGGCTAGGCAGATTGATAGTTATCGATATTAAAAGACACCTTTACATTTACAGCGAAAAGGGCACAATAAACCTACAACGCAATGAAATGGACACAGTTATTATATGTTCTGAAGAAACTTGTCTGCCAACCAATGTATCCCAACTCTTCGTTGATAACAGAGACCACAGTATAAATAGTAATGATTACACAAAACTTGAAGAAAGTCATAATGATTTTGATGACTATTTCCGAGATAATACGGTTAAGGAAGCTGTAGAAACGGAAATTGATAGAATAGAAAGTTTTAATGATTGTGATAGACAGTTTGTGAAAAGCGATGAACAGTTTGTGAATAATGAAGAACAGATTGTGAATAATACTGAACAGTTTGTGAATAATAGTGAACAATTTGTGAATAATAATGAAGCTCAGATTGTGAATAATGATGAACAATTTGTGAATAATGATGAAAATTTTGTGAATGGTGATGTTCATAATTCTGGTGATGAAGCTATGTTTGATTATGAGTTTAATAAAGACCAAGAAGGTGAATTGAAATCTAAAGTACAGAGTGAAGAAGAAGATGATATTAATTATGAATATTATGAAGATGAACGCAATGAATGTTTAGATGAAATTAGAAATGAATGTGGGGATGAAGAAACTGCTGAAGAATTAGGTAAAAACTTATTTATTGCAAAACATAATGACGGGCGGTGAACATAATATGTACCTATGTGAATGACACACACATACCTATAGTCCGCGCGGAACTAGTTGGCCGCGCCTTAGGTATGTGAGCGGTGGGACGGGAACGACAGCGGGGGTGAGGCGGCGGGTTGCAGCGCACGTACGTAGTGCGCGGGGCCCCGCCGTCCCACCGTGAACATACCTAAGGCGCGGCCAACTAGTTCCGCGCGCACTATACACACAACACACACGTACATTTATTTATTTTCCCTCTAAGTAATAACAGCCGCAAGGGTCGATCGATCAGGTTAAGCCATGCTTGCCGCTGTCTGTCCGTGGATGAGTGACCATCTCTACACACCGAGACCCTTCCGTGGCTCGGAAAGCACGTTAAGCCGTTGATCCCGGCTCATTCGTGGGTCTGACTGTCATCACTGGTCATCAGAAGCCCTAAAGTCTGACAACTAGTCTTACCAGGGGGTGTAGAGTTACCCAGTAACTGGGTTGTGGAGATCAGATAGGCAGTCGCTCCGTGTAAAATACTGGTATTAAGCTGCATCCGGTTAGACTGGAAGCCGACCCCAAATATAGTTGGGAAAAGGCTAGGCAGATGATGATTTATCATTACAGGGTCACCTTTTGCGATAGTGTACTTAACTTAATTCAGCTATCGGCCAATGAAAGTCCCCGTCAAAATCATCCCAGCCGTTTTGGAGATTAGGCGGAACAAACAAACAGATTTTTTTTTTAATAACTCATTTGTATAATTTTGTAAGCATTTAGTAAAAAGCTGTTATTTTGACATTACACACAGACACTTCAATTTTATTTATTTGTATAGATTTTAAACTTATCAAGTTGGATATAAAATCATTTGAACAAATTCCAGATACAACAAAAAATAAAATATCTAAGAAGAGTAAAAATAATCATTTCGAGAAGATTATTCTGTCTAAAGAAGAGCAGAAGGCAAAGTTAGAATCACAAAGAAGGAGCAAGAAGTACATAGAGGCTGAGTTTAAATGCTATAACTGTGCTTTAGGGTTTCTGTTCAAAGATACTTATCAGGCACATATGATGAGACATGAAGAGGTAAGATAAAAAAAAAAATCTTTAAAAAATCAATATCTATATTTGAATCGCGACATATTCGCCAAAAATGTAAACAAATATGAGTTTATGGAAAAATAACTTTAATTCCTACACAATAAAGTTCAGTTTACGCTACAACTTCAAACATTTTTATATCTTTTTCAATAGTGCTTGTCACTCTGAAATCAACTTAATCACCATTAAAATAAACTTGATATTTGTTTATCTTGAAAGAACGTCAATTTGAAACATAAATAAAATTTGAATATATATACTTATACAGGATCAAATTGAATTAGCTAGCGAAACTCCGCAGACGTGATTGGTAGGTATCGATATTTAAAAATGATAAATAAAATAAAAAATTATTTGATGATTTTTTTTGGTGGTGTCATCATCTGGTTTCGTTAAGTTAGGAACTGGCGCCGATTCCCTAGTTCACAAACTAAACTAAATTTAAGTTCAGTGCATCTTTTTCTTTCTATTTCATTAAGAAAAGACCAGAAGATAAATATTAGTTTAGTCCTGTTAAATTAAGATACTCCAGCATCTCAGCATGATGAAACTGCATTAAACTTGCGGCCAGAAAAAATTAAAAACGGCAAACCACCGTGACGACGGAGATGTGTCTTCTTTCTGTTCAAAAGAAGAGTCTTTTACTTCTGTTTCTTCTTCAGAAGAGTCGTCTTCTTTATACGTTGTTATCTCAAATGAGGGTGCAGTGGGTACTTCTGAGAAAGGACAGTGGTTCTCCTGAACATAGCGTTCGAAACCCTTTACGGCCTGTGCTATCTTCATAATCAAATGACATCGATTCCCCGCCATTTTTGAGTCAATTGGGACCGGAATATATACCACATCATCGTCCACATCTGTGTCATCGTCCACATCTGTGTCATCTTCTGTGACATTTCGGTCATCTTTCCCAACTTGATCATCTTTCACAACTCGGTCATCATCCATAACTTGGTCGTCTTTCACATCTCGGTCATCGTCCCCAACTCGGTCCTCGTCCACATCTGTGTCATCGTCCCCAACTCGGTTACCTTCCCCAACTCGGGCACCTTCCCCAACTCGGTCACCTTCCCCAACTCGGTTACCTTCCCCAACTCGGTCACCTTTTCCAACTCGGTCACATTCCCAACTCGGTCACCTTTTCCAACTTGGTCACCGTCCCCAACTTGGTCACCTTCCCCAACTCGGTCACCTTCCCCAACTCGGTCACCTTCCCCAACTCGGTCACCTTTTCCAACTCGGTCACCTTCCCCAACTCGGTCACCTTTTCCAACTTGGTCACCGTCCCCAACTTGGTCACCTTCCCCAACTCGGGCACCTTCCCCAACTCGGTCATCTTCCACAACTCGGTCACCTTCCCCAACTCGGTCACCTTCCCCAATTCGGGCACCTTCCCCAACTCGGGCATCTTCCCCAACTCGGTTATCTTCCCTAACTCTGTCACCTTCCCCAACTTGGTCACCGTCCCCAACTTGGTCGCCCTCCCCAACTCGGTTACCTTCCCCAACTAGGTCATCGTCCACATCTCGGTCATCTTCCACAACTCGCTCATCGTCCCCAACTCGGTCACCTTCCCCAATTCGGTCATCTTCCCCAACTCGGTCATCTTTCCCAACTCGGTCATCATCATACTCATCATTCACAACTCGATAGTAAATATCATCCAATTTGTATGAATTGTAAGTACGGCCGTCGGGCGCATAAAAAGGGTATCTCACTAATTTTAAATAAGATTTATTTTTAGCAATAACTCCTTCATTATCTTGAATTTTACCGCTCATTAAATCTCTCCCGAATTTAGTGTACCTGAAGACCCCCCAGTTACGGCCTTCTGTCAAATCATAAAACGCTAAAATACTATCTGCACACATAATAATAATAATAATAATATCCCTGGACATTTCACACAGCACCATTTGTCCCAAGCTAAGCAACCTAATGCTTGTGTTATGGTCACAAGATGGCTGATAAACTACTTATATACAATTTTTTTTTTTGTAAATACATACATATTATGGATAGAAAAACACCCAGACTCGGAACAAATACATGTAGGTCATACAAATATTTGTTCCGTGCGGGAATCGAACCCGCGACACGCAGCGCAGCAGTCAATCGCTTAACCACTGCGCCAACCGTGCCGTCACTTGGTAGCTGCATATTGATATTCTTAAAATGATATTTGAGTACTGTGAACTGCATAAATCCGTCATGCGCGACCAAACAAACTGGTTTTGCTAGGCAGTCGATGAACGCATTCATGGCAGTGAAAGCCTTCTGGTCGAATTCTGCTTCCTCGAGTAAAAAATCGTTCAGCCCGGTAATCTCGACCATCTTTTCATGCACGATTTCGCCGATAGGTTTAAAGCACATTTCGAATTTCGATATCACTCGCGGGTCTTCGTTCGGTCCGATGTCAAACAGGTGTCTTCTTTTTACCGCCAACATACTCAATTCCGTGATATCTGGCATTCAACAACCATCGCCAAACTTTGTAATCGGCCCAGTTAATCCCATATCAAGGAATACGTACGTTTCTATCCTGCTCATGTCTGTAAGAAGTTGGATGTCGGCAAGTCTAAATATAACTGACACTTTGAAATTGTATTGAAGCTATAGCGCTTCAAGGCACGTGGACAAAATCAAAACTGATGACGCCATCTTGTTTTTTCAACTCGCTGTCATTTCAATGTCACTCGAACACATATAGATCCTGATAGAAATGAACGTAGATAAATAAATAATCTGTGTTTATATTTATATCTTTAGCTGAGTATACTTATCTATCTTTATTTCGTAGCTAAATAAATACAGCCGCACGGGTCGATCGGTCAGGTTAAGCTACGCTTACCACGATCGGTCCGTGGTAGGGGGACCATCTTTACATACCGAAACCCCTCCGTGTCTCGGAAAGCACGTTAACCCGTTGTTCCTGGTTGATTATGATGATTTAACATCTTTGACAGTCGTTACGGGTCGTCAGAAGCCCGAAAGTCGGACAACCAGTCTTACCAAGGGGTATCGTGTTACCCATGTAAACTGGGTTGTGGAGGTCAGATAGGCAGTCGCTCCATAGAAAATACTGGTATTCAGCTGCATCCGGTTAGACTGGAAGCCGACCCCAACATAATTGGCAAAAGACTGGGCCGATTGAATCATTGATATAGCCTTTTATTCAGAGTGATTGTAATGAACATATTATAAGTAACTAGCGGACCCGGCAGACGTCATCCTGCCCGGTTGAGTCATCATATACCGACAGCAGCGCCACCTACCGGGTCCAATTGTGTTTTCAAACTATCCAGGAACCCATTGAAATATGTATATATATAAAAAAAAAATTGTATATAGGTAAGTAGTTTATCAGCCATCTTGTTACCATAACACAAGCATTAGGTTGCTTAGCTTGGGACAAATGGTGCTGTGTGAAATGTCCAGGGATATTATTATTATTATACACACAAAGTTTCATCCAAATCGGTCCAGCCGTTTGGGAGGGGTTCCGTTCCTCAAAAGGAAAAACAAACGGAACCTTTATAAGGTCACCTCGTTGTCCGTCTATCAAGACCTTTTCTCTCAGGCAAGCGTGGAGTCATCAAGTTGAAATTAATATCAAATACTGGCAAAAGCTGCAATCCCTTGAATCGGTGAAAAAATCAAAGCTCTATGTTACGTTCCGTTTATTTATTTTATTCAATGAAAAAACAGAACAGAAAAAATAGGTACAGAGGTGATGCTTATTTCATGAGAAATCTCTTCCAGCATACCTTAGATAGGACAATAGATACAGAGATGTAGACAGCGTGTGATAGAGCAAAGGAGACAAAAAAAATTTACAAAGAATCAATTTTTGTTTATTTATGTTCCGTTTATGCCGCATATTTTGACACTCGCAAGGTAATCAAAACCTATAGGGTACTTCCCGTTCACTTAAAATCATGAAATTTGGCATGAAATAGCACAAGTAAAGGAAAAAACCGTAAATTTGTTCATACCTACAAATTTGCACGGAACCCTCGGTGCGCGAGTCCGACTCGCACTTCACCGGCTTTTTCCTTTGGGGGTACAGAACACAAAAAAGCTATAATCATTATTTTTAACCGACTTAAAAATGGAGGAGGCATTCAACAACTTTTTTTTTCAGTCGAACGGAGAATACCGCTGCATGCTCTGTTCCCTCCGCTTTGCGACGGGCGCCGTCCTTCGGTCTCACGCCGCACTCCACTCCGTACGATACCGGTGCTCCCGATGCTCCGAACACATTCGGGCACGACAGACTCAGACGCACGCGAAATACTGCCATGAGAAGGCGTTAGCCGCTACTTGTCATTTATGTGGGAGAGTTTTTCAGTAAGTATCATAATCAAAATCAGCCTATAACGTTCCCACTGCTGGGACACAGGCCTCCTCTCTGTGAGAGGGAGTGGGCTGTAATCTGGGCCCAGTGCGGGCTGGTAGATATCACATGTCTTCGAATTTTTGGTGGATTGCTCTCAAAACGGCGAAAATGATAAATGATAAATGATTTTATTTTTGTAAGTAGGTTTGTACAAACACTTTTACACGTCAATCATATTTTAAAACTAGATGAGGTCGGCGTTTCCTATCTGACTACTCTGAGAAGAAAGGCCGAAACAAACTCAGAGGTCACAGTCTCTTTTAAAGTCCAACACATCGGAAAACATCGGAAAACATCGTCGAAGGAAAACATCGGCAGCACCCCAAACAAAAATATCTAAAAAATATATCAAGTACCTGGTACTTGTTGACAGGCCTACGCTGTCCTCCCATACCTACTGTGATTTGAAAACATTGTAAAAGCCAATTATTTTTAAAAGAGTGACCGTGGAGTTGCTTGCCGGCTCTTCTCCATAGGAAACGACCAATTGGAACCGTGCACCTAGCTTCTGACGTTTCATAAGTGCCCATGTAGGTTTATGTGAAATAAAATATTTTTGATTTTGAAATCATTTATGTGAAGATGGTTACCCATCCACGGGCCAGTCGCGGCAAGCGTAGCTTAACCTGATCAAATGACCTGTGTGGCTGTTATTAATTAGCCACAAACCCCTTATGGGCCTAACTAAATAACTAGGTACTTGCGTTGACTTATTTCATCTCCCTTGCCAAGGCCCGGATAGCTCAGTCGGTAGAGCATTGGACTTTTAATCCAAGGGTCCAGGGTTCAAGTCCCTGTTCGGGCGATTCTTTTTGTTCATTTGTATTATTATTTTTTATTTTTTTTGTTTGATACAAGTAAAACAAATACAATATCAACTGTTACTACCGATTTTACTTTTTACAAAATATGTTTTAGATTCATTCCATTCAGAAATTCTTTAGTATTCGAGCCAGTTATTGTATTGTGAACTTTATTCTGAGTACGGTAAAGTTTAATACAAAATTGACAATTCAGACTCCAGTTTAACGCCAGCTTTTGTAATTTGAACTTTAAAGAAATTGTTTTTTTATTTATTATAAGGAATTTATGTATAAGATAACACTAAAATAACAAAAATATATCCTAATATAACTAAAACTATTAAAAAACTAAAATATAGCGTCGAAATATTCCTCCACATCGCTGTCGACTGGTAATGTACCCAAGACACTGGCGGCATTGCCACGTTGTATGGCAATGCTTAGCCTCTGGCCAAGGTAAAAGCCAGCCCTTGGGTCACGGGAAGTGTCAACCCGCCTTTATTTAGTATTAGAAGTTTGTACAGACGCCAGCACATCGAGCTACTACAATCTGTCAAATTTCTTTAATAGATTTTCAACTTTATCTCTGGAGTATTAAGGTTCAAGGTTGATTGGGAAAATTTTACAGTTTCGGGTAGCTTGACCTGCTGGCGTCTGTACATAAAAGAAAAATAAACACAGGAGAAACGTAGGCTACTTTTAGTTTGGAAAGAATTCCGCGCAAAAAAAAAACCCATGAAACCAATGCAATGGACAAAATTGTCTAACTTTTATGGCTTGAGTACGAGGCTTTTGGCTATTTTGTGTGTGTGTCGGAAAGCACGTTAAGCCGTTGGTTGGTTGGTTCTGCCAGGGTAGCGGGATCGTCCGAAAGGGTTACCGCTGCCCTGGAACAGAAAGGGTTAAGGAAGGAACACGGGTGGGTTTTAGTCAGTAAGAGTCTGACACTCCCTTCCGCTCCACCCAGAGCGGGAGGGGTCATTTGATTTCCCAACCACAAAAAAAAAACCGTAGGTTGGTCCTGCGCCTGATCTCTCTCCGGTCGTGTTGGATTGCCGTCCCATCGGACTATGAGAGTGAAGGAAGAGGGAGTGCACCTGTGTCTGCGCACACACTTGTGCACTATAATATCTCCCGCGCCGAAGATTAGTCTCAGTTGAGATTGACCGCCGCGCCGGCGCCGTGGCCGAAATACGGTCTGGAGGAATTTATTTTATGTGTATTTTATCCATTTTTTTTTGTAATGTGCGTTTTTTTGTGCAGGATTTTTCTTTCTTTTTTAATTCTAATATACTATTTTCCTACATGCACGCGAACGAAGTCGCAGGCACAGTTAGTTTCCTCGAGCAGTCAGGCTCAATGAGGTGGCACGCAGTATGCGCTCCTTAATGGAAGGACGTGCGGTCGTGGGATCGGCCGCACTTGGTGCTGGGGCCCGCTAGGCACGGCGGGCTGATACCAGTCGGGGGTGCAGCGAATGTACAAATATCTCCAGCTCCAGTGGTGGGGCTTTAGGCTGCCTGTCCATTGAAGCGGAGCGAGGCTGCGGAGCGGGGAAACGGAGAAATATTAACCAATAGGATTGCATAAAGTCATAAAATCTCCGCTCCGCTCAATCCTATTGGTTAATATTTCTCCGTTTCTCCGCTCCGCAGCCTCGCTCCGCTTCAATGGACAGGCAGCCTTAGTCTGTAGGAGTCTGACATAACCCTCCGTTCTTCCCAGATGGAGGGTATCCATGATAATTTCCTCATGAAAAAAATTATCTTTACAGGGATGCAAGCGGCTTACAGCAGCATCTGAAACGGTTCCATATGACCAAGACGAGTAGCAGGACATACTCTTGCAGCGTTTGTGGGAAGAGTTACAACAACCAAGCAGCCGTAAGGACTCATATGATGTAAGTATTTATACCCTGTCCATTAGATTAACCGATTTTTGACAGCTTATGACAGCTGTCTCGGTTTTTCTACGTACCTATTCCAGATTACATACAACGTTCCATTTCCATTATTTAAGCTACATTTACTATCTAAACTTGTAACCTAATCTTTAAGTATTTTTGGTAAAGGTTATCTGTTTCAATAAAGTTATTATAAACATAAAAGTTAACTTTAAAATGTGTAATAAAATAAATATATAAACTGCCTTATCTTATTGAATTATCTTATTTATGGCTTTTTACATACATTATAATACCGTACGTGTATCAATCAATGTAATGTGTGTTGCTGCAATCACTAGTTCCATCTGTCAAAAAGCGGTTTACCTAATGAGCTGGGTATAAATACACTCCAGCACCCTAATACGCAATTAGGGTGCTGCAGTGTACGCACTATGAATCTCAATCTGAATCATTTTGAAGGATATTGTTAATCCATTGCTTCATATGTTCGAAAAAATTGTCTGCTCAGCAACGTAAATAACGCAATGAATGTTGTTGAACTGTCAAAATTAAAGCTGTTGCTACTGTTAATGTGTACGCAATTAATCCCTGATTCTAAATCGACTGACTCCTAAATCGCGTCACCGTACAATTCCAAGTGAGGTCTATAGGACTAAAAACATGAAAATAATTCTGAGTCACAGAAAAAGTTTTTATGCAGTTTCGATTCCGATTTTTTGGCCATCATTTTGGTGTCGCCATTGTGACCAATTTGAATTCACGACCATTTAAAAAGGCAAAGACTTCTATACAGGGTGGCAGCGCATACTGTAACCACGGATACAGTACGTAGGTTTGCAGTATGTAGGTTTATGTTAAATAAAATATTTTGATGTGATTATCTAACGTTTTAAGAAGTTGTTTTTTTCTTTTTTCAGTAAACACATCCACCGGAAGTTCAGCTGCGACCAGTGCCCGGCCATCTTTAGTAGCCCCTACACATTAACCCAGCATAAAAAGAAACACACATTAACAGACGAAATCAAAGAACACTACTGCACAACTTGTGGCGTCGGGTATTCTAGTAGGAAGAGTTTGTTGGCACACCAGAGACAATCGGCCAACCATCAGCAGAGAGCGTAAGTTTTAATAGTTATAAAATTCTAGAAGGCCACAGTGGGCCAGCTTCGACCGTTGTGTAATGTAGTAGTGGGCCAGCTTGGACCATTGTGTAATGTAGTAGGCCAGCTTGGACCATTGTATATTGCTGTTGCTCAGCCTGGACCATCGTGTAGTATAGTGGGTCAGGTTAGGCCATTGTGTAATGGCGTAAGACTACTACGATAAACAATGGTCCATGCAATGGTTGTGTATTGCTGTGGGCTAGCGCGGACCAGTAATAGCCCATACTCACTAACCCAGTATAAAAAGAAACAATAACAGTCGCAATCAAAGAACACTACTCAACTTGTGGCGTGGGTATTTTAGGTAGAGTTTATTGGCTCACCAGAGACAATCTGTGAACCATCCGCAGAGAGCGTAAGTTAATAAAACTAAAAAAATCTAGAAGAACATTGTGTATTGTAGTGGGCCAGCATGGACCATTGTGTAATGTAGTGGCCCAGGATGGACCATTGTTTGTTTTAGTAGTCTTACGCCATTTTAATATACTGGGCCAGCTTAGTCCATTGCGTAATGTAGTGAGCCAGCTTGGGCCATTTCATAATGTTGTGGGCCAACTTGCCCCATTTTGTAATGTAACAGGCCAGCTTGCACCATTGTGTAATGTAGTGGGCCGCTGTTGGCCACCTTCGGCCATTGTGTATTGCTGTGGGCCAGCTTGACCCATTGCATAATGTAGTAGGCCAGCTTGCACCATCGTGTACCGTAGTGGTCCAGCTTGGTCCATTTTGTATTGTAATGGCCCATCTTGTAGTGGTAGAGGCACAATACGAATACAGCCCATCGTGTTGCAGCCTGTTAATATTTCATTAGCTGTACAAATACAGTGACGAGTCTTTTTTGGGTCTGTATTTGAGAATGTTCAGCTGTGAATATATAATAAGCCTTTGTTCTTGTTTGACGGCACGGTTGGCGCAGTGGTTAAGCGATTGACTGCTGCGCTGCGTGTCGCGGGTTCGATTCCCGCACGGAACAAATATTTGTATGACCTACATGTATTTGTTCCGAGTCTGGGTGTTTTTCTATCTATATTATGTATGTATTTACAAAAAAAAAATTGTATATAAGTAGTTTATCAGCCATCTTGTTACCATAACACAAGCATTAGGTTGCTTAGCTTGGGACAAATGGTGCTGTGTGAAATGTCCAGGGATTTATTTATTTATTTATTCAATAAACAAACAATATAAATAAATTATTGGCCAAAACTGCATGTCGCATCTTATCAGCCACAACCAATGTCAAAAATGTAGGGAAATTAGATCTATGTGTTTTTGACAGATTGAGACCGAGATCAGAAGTCCAGTTCACGTTATTAAAAACGTTCAAAATCTAGTCGCAATCTCATCTCAGCGACAATCAATTTGACAAATGTAGGTAAATTAGAGGTATTTTTGACAGATTGAGATTAGACTGTGAACGTTCTTAAAATTACGAGAATTACCCCTCAGAAGGCCAATTATTCTCGTATCGTAATTAAAAACGTTCAAAATCTAGTCGCAATCTCATCTCAGCGACAATCAATTTGCAAAAATGAAGGGAAATTAGAGGTATTTTTGACAGATTGAGATTAGACTGTGAACGTTTTTAAAATTACGAGAATTGCCCCTCAGAAGGCCAATTATTCTTGTATCGTAACTAAAAACGTTCAAAATCTAGTCGCAATCTCATCTCAGCGACAATCAATTTGACAAATGTAGGTAAATTAGAGGTATTTTTGACAGATTGAGATTAGACTGTGAACGTTCTTAAAATTACGAGAATTACCCCTCAGAAGGCCAATTATTCTCGTATCGTAACTAAAAACGTTCAAAATCTAGTCGCAATCTCATTTCAGCGACAATCAATTTGAAAAATGTAGGGAAATTAGAGGTATTTTTGACAGATTGAGATTAGACTGTGAACGTTTTTAAAATTACGAGAATTGCCCCTCAGAAGGCCAATTATTCTTGTATCGTAACTAAAAACGTTCAAAATCTAGTCGCAATCTCATTTCAGCGACAATCAATTTGAAAAATGAAGGGAAATTAGAGGTATTTTTGACAGATTGAGATTAGACTGTGAACGTTCTTAAAATTACGAGAATTACCCCTCAGAAGGCCAATTATTCTCGTATCGTAACTAAAAACGTTCAAAATCTAGTCGCAATCTCATCTCAGCGACAATCAATTTGACTAATGTAGGTAAATTAGAGGTATTTTTGACAGATTGAGATTAGATTGTGAACGTTCTTAAAATTACGAGAATTGCCCCTCAGCAGGCCAATTATTCTCGTATCGTAACTTTGTAACGTTCAAAATCTAGTCGCAATCTCATCTCAGCGACAATCAATGTCATAAACTTATCAAAAATGTAGGGAAATTCAGACTATGAACGTTCTTAAAATTACGAGAATTGCCTCTCAGACTGAGCGTTCTTAAAATTACGGGAAATACCCCTCTGGTATTCGAGTCTGTATCAATACTTACATACATTGGCTAATTTCGACATTCATTGGAAGGCCCGGATAGCTCAGTCGGTAGAGCATTGGACTTTTAATCCAAGGGTCCAGGGTTCAAGTCCCTGTTCGGGCGATTCTTTTTGTTCATTTATATTTTTATTAATAGTGAATTATAGCTATAAATGCTACCTATATTCAAATTCACGTTGTTTCAAATTGACGTTATTTCAAGTTAAACAAATATCAAATTTATTTTAGTGGTAATTAAGTTGATGTCAGAGTGACTAGCACTAGTGAAAAAGTTATAAAAATGTCTGAAGTTGTAGCGTAAACTGAACTTTATTGTGTAAGAATTAAAGTTATTTGTCCATAAACTCAGATTTGTTTACATTTTTGGCGAATATGTCGCGATATTAGATTATATCAAAGCATTTGTGTGTTTTAAGAGCGTTGACAACGTACGGCATTTCATACAAACTTTCAAGTCCTTTTTTTTTTCGAAATGCGTGAACCGATTTTATTGAAACTTCCTACGCATAAGCAGGATAATATATATAGGTCTATAAGTTAGTTAAGAACATTTTCGGTCGTGTGTGGTGATGTGGTGGTGGTTTGTGTCGGTGAATACCATTGCTACTGATAGTGTGTTACGTAATTGTTTTACCCCGCTGTGCAATAGATGAAACGTCAATTCAACTAAGATTTGTGACTGCAATCTTTAGCTTGAAAGTGCTACAAAAATAAACGAATATAATAAAAACCGTTAAGCGCAGGCCACACCGCCAGCTTCGAGCCGAGCGAGCATCGTCTCACCTTTTTTCATACTTCGGTAGCTTATCTCTGTAGTTCGCGGTTTGAACCCAAGTATGAAAAAAGGTGAAACGATGCCTCGCTCGGTTCGCCCGCCCGCCCGCCAGCTGGCGGTGTGGCCTGCGCTTTATAAGAAAACGGCATGTTGCGCCGACCTCAAATAAATTAGGATAAGGTGAAAAACCGCTACCTATATTTATAAGTTATAAAAATCGGCCATAAGTGGTTTATTTTTTAACCGACTTCAAAAAGAGAGGAGAAGACTATTTTATAAAAAAAAAAACAACCGACTTCCAAAAAAAAAACACTAAATAGTGAAAATAGCTTGTGCCAAAAACGAAAACGACACCGACTTCCGAAATTAAAGTTTTTTTTTTCACTTGTTTTTTTTTTTGTTGAAAAAACAAGACACTCGGACCGAGGATTCACGGATCTTTGACAGTCGTTACAGGTCGTCAGTTGCCCGAAAGTCTGACAACCAGTCTTACCAAGGGCTATCGTATTGCCCAGTAGCTGGGTTGTGGGGGTCAGATAGGCAGTCGCTCCATGTAAAATACTGGTATTCAGCAGCATCCGGTTAGACTGGAAGCCGACCCCAACATAGTTGGGAAAAGGCTAGGCAAATGATAATGTTGTTTTTTTTTTTTTGTATAAAAGTTTTTTTTTGTTTCGTCTCTGGATTATATTACAGAATACTCCCTCTCTCTTCACAGATACGAATGCCCGATCTGCAACCGATCCTGCCCGAACGAACGTTCGCTAACCTCGCACATATCAACTGTGCATAGCGCCACGAAACCGTTCCGCTGTCAAACATGTAACGCGCGGTACAGCAGTCGCAAGTCGTTAACAAGACATGCCCGTGCGCACACCACGCCGCCGCAGACCAAAATTGCTGTGTGCCATCTTTGTGGGAATAGTTTTAAGGTATGATATTGCTTGATTCATTTTTAGGGTACCGTACCTCAGAAGGAAAAACAGAACCATTGTAAGATCACTTCGTTGTCCGTCTGTCAAGACCCTTTTTCACAGGAACGCGTGAAGTTATCAAGTTGAAATTAATATCAAACACTCAGGGCTGCAATCCCTTGAAGCAGTGAAAAAATCAAACTTCTAAGTCAACGCAATCAAAAGGTACGGACGTTTATGTTCCGTTTATGCCGCATATTTTGACACTCGCAAGGGAATCAAAACCTATAGGGTACTTCCCGTTGACCTAGAATCATGAAAATTGGCAAGAAGCAATGTCATTTAGCATAAGTAAAGGAAAAAAAATCGAAAACCGTTTTGTAGGTTTTTTATTGACAAAAATTGGCAGCAATATTGGTTTAGTAACTTCGTAGATGCAGACGCTCTCTTTTTTGAAGCCGTTTAACACATTCCCTGTCCCAGTACAAAGCTATAAAATGTATTCGTACGTCCACGGCGGCTCTTTTAAATTTTCGGTAGACTTGTTATCTAACCATACGTCCATGAGAATCATTTTCCTCTTATTCATACGTCCAGTCAAATAAAAAACATCACATTTACTTTTGGATTATGACTCCAACTAGTCATGGACAAATGAGTTTGGTACAAATGTGACTCCTTTGGAGACATTTGACAGTGTACGCTGAACGTGTTAAGATATTTTGTATTAGCATAATGAGCCTATAACGTTCCCACTGCTGGGACACAGGCCTCCTCTCTGTGAGAGGGAGTGGCCTGTAATCCATCACGCAGGCCCAGTGCGGGTTGGTAAGTCGCTGGCTCTTATAATAGGGTAGATGCCTGGGTAAAAAAATAATAACTATATTTAGTCCGTCAGTTAGATTATCGAAAAATAATGGACACGTATTTTTTCTTTTGTCAATCAAACAAAAAATGACAAAGGTAAAGCGCGTCAAAATTTGGGAGTGCGAGGTCGTGACGTCACGCCATGCTAAAAAGTGTAGCAAGGCGTGACGTCACGCGGGACTTTAACGGGCGATATCTTCATATTTTTTTATATAATGAAAAAAAAAATACGGTTCCAATATTTTTTGATAATCTAACTGACGGACTAATTAGATTTTTTTAGGCATCTAGCCTATTATGTACTGTTAATGTAATAACGCTTACATTTTTCTGTTATTTCAGGGTAAGAGTAAACTCAACAGGCATTTACGAGAAGTTTGTGAGAAGGATAAACTGGAAGAAGAATTATCATCTTATTATGAAAACAATGTTATTTAAATATGGTTTTGTGGCATTAAATGTTACTATGTATTTATCTTTTGTATATTTGTTTTACTGGTTGTTACGGGTCCCTACAACACTGACCTTTAGACTATAGTATACAACGTGGCGCTATATTGGCGACATTAATTTAACACACGGGTAGGACTAGTGGCAGTAATCATAAAAATTATAACAACATAAAAAAAATCGTACCTTAAAAACTTCCACCTGCGCCGCTCGCCGACATAGAGCTCAGTGGCGTAGCGTGGGTGTCGGCTGCCCGGGGCGGGAGACAATTTTGCCGCCCTCTTAATTAGGTATTTCAATTTAATGTATACTATACATTAATTCTAGAGAACTTTTCGGCAAGAACAGTCATCATTATTTTGCATTATACCTACAGGTTAGATTTTACGACTAGCTTCAACTTTCTGACTAACTGACCGACTATTTAATTTTGACAATTCAAAAGTGCCTGTATATGGTTTAATTTAAATAAATGATTTGAGTTTGAATAAAAAAGTTTATTTGTTTTACAATCACGTTTATTACCCCGCAAGTCAGTATAGACGGTGTTGCCATTCGCTACAAAATTCGCAATGAAAAATTCCGTGTTCTTTTCAATCGGTCCGAATTTATAGTTGCGTTAAAAATATGAAATGTTTCAAATATTTATAAAATATATTTTATTATTTACTGTGAAATTTTGCCGCCCCCTCAAAAGTGCCGCTCAGGGCGGGCCGACCCCCCCCCCCCCACTTCGCTACGCCACTGATAGAGCTCTCTCTTTCCTTCAATTCGAATTCTCTTTGCACGTTATTTGTTTAACTTACATTGATGGGATGTTATGATCCGTGACCCCGGCAAATGAGCTCTAAGATGCTATTTTAGAAAATTGTTAGTAAATAATTAAATAAAGTTTATTAGTTGTAAAATATAGGCAGTCGTTCCATGTAAAGTAAAATTAAATAAAACACAATATTTATACGAAAAGTATTATTTCTTTGCAACAAGTACATTCTTTATTATATTTTATTATTAACAAAAGGTTACAGATTCAATTTTATAATATAACTTCATTAAACATTTACATATCCAGTTAAGGCAAAAAAATTACACCATAATTATGAATCTATAAGACGTACTATTTTATAGAGGTAATTTTTTTATCTTCGGAACTTCTGATCTGATTCCAAAAATTCTTTTACTATACCCTGTCCATTAGTTTAACGATTTTTTGACAGCTGTCTTAAAACGTACATATTCCACATTATGTACAAGTTATAAACTTAAAATAAAATAACAAAACTCATATAAATATATAAACTGCCTTATCTTATTGAATTATGTAGGTACCTTATTTATGGCTTTTTATCAATCAATGTATGTATTGTGTGTTGCTGCAATCACTAGTTCATTTGTCAAAAAAGTTTACCTAATGGACAGGGTATAATTATGGGAAGCAACAGTATTGTAGTGTCATAGAATAAGTAGTCATGTTTAACCTATTGATCCCTTGGTTTTATATAAATTGCGGTGCCCACAGCCTCCAGCTCATAAGGGACTACTCACACATATTCAGCTCTCAGAGCTGAATAGCTCTCTTCAGCTTTTGTCCATAGAAAACAACGATTTTGTATGGAATGCGTACGCGGTCGTAAAGGTGAACGGATGCGTACGCATTCCATACAAAATCGATGTTTTCTATGGACAAAAGGAACAGAGCTGAATAAGTGTCAGTAGACCCTAAATCGACAAATAGGGTCGACGAAGGTCGTAGGGGACGTAGGGTCGGGGTTATCTACGACGAATAGGGTCGTGCAATATAAAATAATAATAATAACGTAGTTATAATAAGTATTTAAATGTAATAAAGGAATATCGTAGTTTAAACAAATAAAAAAACACGCTTATTCAGTCTATTGTACTCGTTAAAACAAATCGTCTTGAGGGGCTTACTAGTAGCCACTGAAGAGTTCCACTAGCACCTCCTGGCCATCATCAGATCAGCTTTTATTTAAGTACTAAGTTTTTATTTACATTTTAATTAATTATTTTTTAGCTTGAGTACGTATAGTTTTTAGTATATTGGCGTGGCTAGCCGACATATAATTAAATTTGGTGTCCTGTGTCTTTTAATGTTAATTATTTAACATACCTATTATTACATCAAGTATTTTCTAACTGAACAGACAGCTGTGCTGCTGGGCAGTTTGTTGCGCCACTTCTTCTCAGCGATAGCACTAGGAAGTGGTGAAGGGCGGGCGTTTTTGGGGGACTGTCTTTTGTAATTTTGACATTCGAAAAGTGCTGATTCTCAGCCTAATTTGAATACAACATGACTTTTGATTTTGCTCAGAGAAACCAAATTATAGTTAAGTCATCCGAACTACGTGTACATACAAAGTAACATTTCGATACGACAATTAGAAGTAGGATAAAACTGAATTCCATTGTTAGTTAGTTACAAGTAAAGCTAATAAAGGCGTGTTAAAAACAAACAGGAGGCAGCACCGGCACGAAAACATTGTCGTATTAGGGACTAACCACACGTATTCAGCTCTGTTCAGCTTTTGTCCATAAAAAACAACGATTTTGTATGGAATGCGTACGCATCCGTTTAGGTTTACGATTGCGTACGCATTTCCATACAAAATCGTTGTTTTGAGAGTTGAATGAGTGTGGTTATTCCCTTAATCCATCCGGGCGGTCAATAGGTTAAACAAGAAATTTTATGCGGACGAAGTCGCGGCAGAGGTTTCTACTACAGATATAAAAATAGTTTTATCTTTCATGATGCCTGATCAGGAAATTAGCCGTCTGCTTTGTTGAACAACAAAAACTAGTCATTATATTTTGCTTCGAAAACCCGAGGTTAACATTTTATTACTATTTACATAATATAATACTTATATAAAAATTACAATTTTGTAGAAATTCATTTAGGTGGGTTAATAATTAGTGCCAGAAAAAAAAAACACTTTTTTTCTTGCCATAGACAAAAAGAGACATATTGGATGAAGTACAGAAGCCAGCACATCAAGCTACCCGAAACTGTCAAATTTTCCCAATTAACCTTGAACCTTAATGCTTTAGTGATAAAGTTGAAAATCTATTAAAGAAATTTGATTGTAGTAGCTTGACGTGCTGGCGTCTGTACACACGGCGACATATCGAGTTACATATTTCCAGTTTAAGCTGACTTCATTATACGAAAAACTTATCAAAATCAAAATATTTTATTTGACATAAACTAACATGGGCACTTATGAAACGTCAGAAGCTAGGTGCACGGTTCCAATTGGTCGTTTCCTATGTAGAAGAGCCGGCAAGCAACTCCACGGTTACTCTTTTAAAAATAATTGACTTTTACAATGTTTTCAAATTACAGTAGGTAAACAAGTACCAGGTACTATCGACAATCTGGTTAACCTGTACCGGAAATGTATAACTTGATATTATGTCGTCGTTCGTGCGTACCATAAACATGGTATTGCCACATTAAAAAAAGTTCATTAGATCCAAGTATTATTTAAGTCCCAGGTAATGGGGACGATCTTATTCCGTACTTAAAAAATAAAAAACCTTTAGTACTAAGAATTTTATCAATAGATGAAATTGCCCAGTAACTGGTTGTGGAGGTCAGATAGGGAGCGCTCCATGTAAAATACTGGTATTCAGCTGTATCCGGGTTTACTGGAAGCCGACCCCAATATAGCTGGGAAAAGGTACACGATGATGAAACTCAATAACACTGTCTAATCCGGAGATCGAACCCAGGACTATACAATCTATAACATAATCAGCCTATAATGTCTCCACTGCTGGGACACAGGCTCGGTGAGAGTGAGTGGGCCGTAATCCACCGCGCGGGCCCAGTGCGGGTTGGGCAATGTCACATGTCTTCGAATTTTTGGTTCTAGGACATGCCGGTTTCCTCACGATGTTTTCCTTCACCGTTTTGAGAACTGGTGATGAAATAATTTACACAAAGTGAAGCGCCTGTCTGGGTTCGAACCTACGACCTACAACTTGTAAGTCGCGGAAGCTACCAATGGGCCACACTGCTCTAGCACTAGGAAATAATGGTATTTCACATTGTTTAAATAATACCTTAAAAAATAGGCAGTATAACACACACAAATTTCGCCAGTAAAATTTAATTCATGCATAAATTTCATTTGCATGCGTTTGTTTTTACAAAATAATAAAAAGCATTACACAATCAATCGATTTTTACATCTTCAAGAACTTAAAAAGAACTTAGAACGAAGAACTTAAAAAGTACACTCAAACTTAAACTAAATAAAAAATTGTCAAAAAGCTAAAAATGCTTAAAATAAACTAAAAACTATTGAATAATAATAATAATTATACAGGGTAACAGAGACTTCGATGCGCAAACTGTAACCGTGAATTCAGTATATGATTCTGAATCCGTTGCGTCGAAATTTTTCTCCCAGAGGTCCCCCCGGGGGACCCACGGCAGGAACGAAGTTCAAAATGCTGCCGCTATCTTGAATTTCCATTTTGACCTCACCCTCGGCTTCAGCATCCTCGAAAATCACGAAAATGACACCCATGAAGAAAATATATAAAAATTTTGCAGCGGCCATCTTGTATTTTCAGTTTGACCTCACTATCTGCTTAAGCCCCCTTAAAAACCATGAAAACGACACCCTTGAGGAATAATTTAAAAAAAATTGCAGGCGCCATCTTGGATTATTATTTTGACCTCACTCTCGGCTTCAGCACCCTCAAAAACCATGAAAACGACACCAATGACAAAAAAAAATAAAAAAAAAACGCAGCCGCCATCTTGTATTTTCATTTTGATCTCACAATTGGCGTCAGCACCCTCGAGAACTGTCTCTCTGTGTGTGTCTTTCTATTACATACATAAAAAGTCGTATGGAGGGGGCATAACGCTTATTCGTTACGTGAACGTGACTATTTCTCCCATTTTACTCCTAGCCCAAGCTCCGTAAAAGAACTTCGTTCCAAAAATATTTGACATAGAAAAATGCAATACGTAACTATTGCAGCAGATTTGTTTATGATAGCCGACGATAAATTTCTACCCTGCGTCTAGAATTGTGTGCTGGATTCATGGTGTCAGTTTACGCGTCGATGTCCCTGCCAACCTGTCATAACATCACGCCTTGCCTGAATACAAAAGGTAGACAGACGTCTATGTCTAGTAAATCAAAATTCCAAGATTAGTTTCCAAACTAAAGTTTGTAATAATTGAAGAATGTCATAGAAAATTAACATTTTTAATAACAATACATTTCAATCGTTCATACAAAAATTCTATAGAAGAAAAGACCAGATCATAAGGACCATGAAAAAATCTGTCCAGCCATTCTAAAGTGATTACCAACGAATAGCATTTCATTTTTTTTTTATGTATAGTAATCGAAATCACTGACGCTACACGTCACTATCCTCAACATGTCAATTTCTTAAATCGTGATATCTCCTAAAATATCCGGACTTTTTTGTAATGAACTGAACAAACTAGGTACTGGAGTGTCTTGCCCGTTCTTCTCCATAGAGATCCTATGTCCTGGAATAGGCAAGTAGCTTCAACTTTCTGACTAAGGGCGGGTTGTTTTACGTCGACTTGACGCACGCGTATACGTTAAAAATGGCGCTAACTTTCGTCAAACCAAACAAAAGCGTTGTTTCAAAATTTCAATTACAAACTCATGGCCTTGTCGTACGTCAAATAATAACGGATACGTAATCGTTATTATTTGACGTACAGATGGACATTAACCAACCGTTTAAAACAACCGACTCTTTAACAATTCAAAAGTGCGAGTAAAAGGTTTCATTGTAATAAATGCTTTGAGTTTGACTCTCAGCTTCATTAAGAGGCTAGGTAGCCCGCGAAATTCAAATTTCCTTACGTTTTTTGCAATTTACAGGTCAATGGTTTTCCATGAAATGGTCATTCAATAGGATTGATGAACTTAGAGGGTGATTTTAATGAGTATGATTCTGTAAAATCATATTTGTTACGCTCGCGAATCATATGTTAATCAACATTCCACCTGCCACTGTCTTGCAAGATGACACTAACCTGGAAATTGCAAAAAACATAAGAAAATTTAGGGTATTTTTAAACCCTGCATATCACACTTATCAATCTGAATCATACACAACCAAAGTCTCCATCCTCCCAGCTTTGATCTTAGCAGGATCTCCTAAGTAATTATCAATATCTATATTTGACTTCGAAGCCTGTTTTTTGACGTTTAACACTGAAACCTCCGTCATGTGGTGTACTCTTGCATGGAGACGGACATCAGAGTACTTTCTGAAGGACTGATGGCAGATAGGACAGTCAGCTTTCTGCTTCCTTTCCTTATGCACCTCCCACATATGATCCCATTTCAGTTTAAGACTGTCGAAGCGTTCACCGCAGATAACGCACCGGTAGCCAATGACGGTTTTCTCGTGGAAGTACCTTACATGGCGTCGATAAGATGTATCGAAGTAGAAGATTTTATTGCAGATCTTGCAGGTAATCGGCTGTGAGTCCATGTGTTTCTGTGGAAGAGAAATTTGTATTTTTACTAAGTATCATAACTGTAGCCAGTCGAATCCCCAGTCTGTCGTACTATATAGGTTCTGAGTGCTCTGCTGGCTGCCAACCCTGAATGTGATGTGTTTGCGGATGAATTTATTAAAATGGTGTTCTGTGAGAGAAAGTATGTAAGGAAGTCCACAGTTTCATTTTAGTTTTAAATTATATCATTGTCAACATAATTATGGGAAATCATGCAAACAACAGCCTACCCATGTGCCTCCTGCCAATAACATACAAAAGCCGGGTGAAAGGCAGGATAACGCATTCGATATTATCGAACGATAATAACGCGCCTCTGGGGGACAGCCTTAACTTGGAGACGCGTCGTATGAGGTCGCCATCCTCACTATTTTAACCTTTTTTGTGTACCAAAGCACCTGCCATCTAATCTCTTCACCACCCTTGGTTGACTGGTAGAGAATGCCTAAGGCATTAAGTCCGGTTTTGTACGTTTTTGTGCGAAAAGTTTAAATAAATAAATAAACAGACAAAGAAACCAACTCACCTCAATATGTTTCTCCAAAGACACTTTCGATTGAAACTTTTTACCGCACAAATCACAGACAATCACTTTCAAATTATGCACTTTTTTATGCTTTGTAAAGTTGCTTGAGTCACTAAAGGTGCGATCACACAGTTCACACTTGTACACAGGTAGGGACGCATGGTCCCGCATATGTTGTTTATATTTTTCTGGTACAGCGAACCCTTGTTCACAGATCTGGCATTTGAGCTCTTTGTAGATGTATTTCTGGTTATATGCATCATTTAATAGATGTTCTATAATGTGGCGCTTGCATTCATTGACCCGTTTGAACCAACGGTGACAATGGTTGCATTCCTTTGGCTGTTTGTTTAAGCGGGCTGTAAAAAATAAATATTACATTAGGAAGAAGAAAGAAAATACATTTATTTAGCACAGACTAAAAGAACCAGCACCAGATTCTGAAGACAGACTTCTAAAGACACGTAACGACTGTCAAAGATCCACGAACGACAGCCGGGACCAACGGCTTAACGTATTTTCCGAGACACGGAGGGGTCTTGGTATGTAAAGATGGTCACCCATCCACGGACCAACCGCGGCAAGCGTAGCTTAACCTGATCGATCGACCCGTGCGGCTGTTATTACTTAGCCACAAGCCCCTCCAGCCAGCATAGTATTTAAATGAAGGCATCATAAATAATAAATAACAAGCATAAAAATCTTCAAACGTGTCAGCATAGCATGGACTGTTCCATGCTATGCCGAGTATGATGGGGAAAAGAAAGAACCAATCACTGTGTTATCAGGAAGGCAACAAACACTCAAGATGTAGTTACTAAGGGCCGGTATTTCAAACGGTTGTACTGTAGCGGTATCTACAACGCCACATGCGAACTACGCGTCACACTGACGTCACGCAAAATCCCGCATCGCGCAACAGAGTTTACCGCGCAATTAGCCTATATACAACAGCCCAAGATGCTTCATCGGGCAGTTGCCCGCCAGACACAACACCCGTCTGGTCGGAGGATCCTCCCTTTTCTATGGAGGCTGAGAAATGACTTTTGATTTGATTTATTATCGATTACGTAATCGTTATTAGGGCCGGTTTTTTCAAACTGTTGGCTAACGTAACATACGTACGTCAAATAAACGATTACGTAATCGTTATTATTTGACATACGGCAAGGACATAACTTTGTAATTGTAATTTGAAACAACGCTTTTTTGGTTTGACAATATAATAGTTAGCGCCATTATTGACGTATGTCAAAGTAAGTAAGTAGGTAGAATGGAATAGCTATGAAAGCCACTCAATTAGAGAATTTAGAGATAAGTGATATTTTGTGACGATTTCTGGGAAATTTTCAAAAAAAACATGAAAATCGGTTTTTCTCGGATTCCATGAATTTTCGCCTAGGCTTTAGGGGGTGCTTAATTGTTGCAAATGGGTCACACTATCACGCCCTGGAAGGAACACGTCTAGTTTCCCTGTCACCCTGTACATATATAATATAAATATTATAGTAATAATATGTATGTGTATTTAACCTATTTGTGTACCTAGTGTTAAGAGTTTTTTTTTTATCATTGTCCCTCTCAACTCTCTTCTTCACTTTGACTGGTAGAGAATGCCGAAGGCATTAAGTCCGCCTTTGTACCTTTTTGTGCGAAAAGTTTAAATAAATAAATAATAAATAAACAAGAAATTTCACGGGGCCTTAAGTAAATATGAAATGTAATACTCACCAATGCATTCCTTTATAATAGTTTCATGCAATTCTCCATGTTTATGCTTCGGTCTCGAAGTCACTTTAATAGGATGCGTAGGCTGGGCATTTATATGCAGCTCCCAATGCTCAAAAAAATTATGTGAAATTATGATTTTTCCGCATTTCTTGCATTGATAATCAGGTTTAGTCATAGCCTTGCCTGCGTGTGTGATCATTTTTACTCGGACAAAATTTTGTTTGATGTGCTGTTGTAGATGCTGTCCTAGATGTGTGTATGTGTCGAATTCTTTCAGGCAATCAGGACAGGAGAGGTGTTTGTAGCCATGCTCCTTGAAATGTGTCAAATATTTTTTCATAGACCCAAATTGATTTTGACATTTTGTGCATGTGTAGGTTTTATGTTTGATTGGGTTGGTGCCGCAGTCATAGTCCACGTGATTTCTATATTGTTTATGCGACGCTGTAAATCCACATGTAGTACATCTGTATAGTTTTTTGTTTTTTCTATCATCCCCATCTATAATAACTTCTGGTTCTAGCATGGAATCTTCTTTCAATTCTTGTGGAAATTCTTCTGACTCATCATTTTCTGATTCTTGGCTCTCTGTCTGTTCTACAGTATAATCGTCATCTTCTTGAATTGATTCTTGTTTTACTAATAAGTCTTCTATATTGAAGTTCAGTTTGATGATATCTTCTTCATATTCTTCTTCCTCTGTGTATTCTTCTCCTATGAATTCTTCTTTGACACTTATTTCGTGTTCAAAATTCTCGGTAGGATTCTCTTCTTCATGCGTTTCGTCTTCAAATTCTTCGAATGGTTCTTCTTTGATTACAAGTCTTGGGCTGTCTTCTGAATCTTCTGGTTCTTCTGGAAATGTTAAAATGATTTATTAATATTTGTGGGGGCTCATGGCTATGGATGGATGCACAGTCTCGTCTAAATACAGATTACTCAGTGATCTAGCTAGGAGAGCAGCGCTTCACCCAAAAATTCGTTATACGTACACCATTTAATCAATAATGCATACTTTTTTTAATTGAACCTTCAGCTGTGCTGCTGGGGAGTTTGGTGCGCCACTTCTTCTTCCCAGCGATAGCACTAGGAAGTGGTGAAGGGCGGGCGTTTTTGGGGGACTGTCTTTTGTAATTTTGACGTTCAAAAAGTGCTGACTCTCAGCCTAATTTGAATAAATGACTTTTGATTTTGATTTTGAGATTGACTCAGTCTATGAACGAGAACGTCATGCGCGCATATTACAGGTCTACAGAGGGGTGAACTACCCTCACTGCGTACCGTGATAGGATGCTGTAGACTGCAATGCAATGGCGCAGACATGCAACATTTCAGCATCGCGTTCATTCTACGAACTTTCAATTCGCAGTATGCTCACAAACAACAATATTTCGTCCGAACATCAGTTTATTGCATAACATCACATTACGCCTATAATCCCCGAAGGGGTAGGCAGTGGTGTAACCGTTCATCAGTCATCAAATTTAATTTTCACTTTGCGATCTCAATACCAAAACTTGTTGCGCACACGCACAGGCGGTTATAGGACTGCTTTTTTGAGGAAAAGCTTCGATAAAATAGTACTAGATTCCCGATGATGCTCATCAAAAACGGCCGGACATTTTTGCTACTGTTTTCAACCTTATTGCTAAGAAATTATGTTTTATGTTTCCATACTTAAATATTTTTGTTCTTATTTTTAAAATACTTTTCAAAAGTAGTAAATATATTGCAATCGAAAATAAAGTTTATGTTTGATACTTACTTTCCTATTGATTATTCAAAAGCTCTTATCGTTTCCTAAATTTATTCCATTCTTTTCTTTTTAATAGGCAGCGTTCCCGAAAATAAACGAATTGTATTACTGAAATATAAATCACTAAAAAGTTGTCTCGAGGCGAATCACATTTCTTGAAGACTCGGGTATGTAATTTAACTTTTCTGAAGCTCTTTTGTTATAAAAGATTCTGCCTGCGTCCTGGATTATCATTTTTCGTTATTTTCTGTAGATTTGTCCGAAGACTGTAGGGCGATCTAAAATTCGCCTTACCCGCCACCCTGGTACTAGACGTCTACAAGCTTCCTGTTGGGAATCGAACCCAACCTCCACCTTGCGCGCGGCCTGCAAGTTTAAGAAGATTCAGATTCCGGCCAGCGAGGAGCCTTCCGATTGTCAGCGTGGAGCCTAGGACCGGAATTTCATATATTTTGTAGTTTAGTTTTTAGTAGAGCCTATTACTTGCTACCAATTAGCCGTATATTACCATTGTTACAATTTTGATCAAACGGTAATTTAAATTATTATCTCGCTAATCTGCATTCCCGAGTTCATACAACCCTAATCTCTTCAGGGCGAGAGTGAATAGGCTTCTTCTGGGCAAGCTCGTTCCACCGTAGATCTCATCCCTGCCTCTGGGCTGGATTGAGGTCAAGAGTGAGCCCATTGTCAATAAAAATAAAAAAAAAAAAAAGAATTGACTTGGTGCATTTCAGACGTACTTGTATTTATTTAGTTACATACGTTTAGGAACGTTTGCAAACGTTTTTAATCGACGCGTAACAAGAATACACAAAATTGTATATAGGGCTCGGCTCGAACACCAAAGACGTTCAGCAATGCTTTTTAATAATAATATTCGTTCTGTGTCTTTTGCTAAGTTTTTCTATTTGATTATCAGTTGGTGTTATCTTATTTTACGTACAAAAATTAAAACGTGTTCAAGCGAAGTTTTCCCTCTTTTATTTCGCTACACTCTGTACAGACGCCAGGAGGTAAAACTACCCGAAACTGTCAAATTTTCCCAATCAATCTTGAACCTTAATACTTTAGACATAAAGTTGAAAGTCTATTAAAGAAATTTGACAGATTGTATGAGTAGTAGCTTGATGTGCTGGTGTCTGTACATTAGTGTGCTGGAAGTGCTAAATAATTAAAAACTTACGTTTGACAACAGTTCCCAACATAAATTCTGTTGCTGATTCTAGCTCTGCTTGTAACAATTTCTGCTCACATACTGAAACAGATTCTCTTTCGTTTTTTAATACTGATTCTTCTTCCGATACGGATTCTTCTACTTCAGGTATGGATTCAGTTCCTTCCAGTACTAATTCTTGTTCTACCAGGACCGAGTCTTTTTCTTCCTGTTCTGATTCTTGGTCTTCCAGTACCAATTCTTGTTCTTCCAATGCGGATTCTTGTTCATTCCATTCTGATTCGGCTAAAATTTCGTAAACACAGGATGACGGTACTAAAATCTGGAAAGAAATTTTTAAACATTAAGGACAAGAGATTTACAAAGGATTTTTTAAAGTAATATCGCTTATCTGTGTGTCGTTTGAGATTTAAGATTTGATTGACTACTATAGCTAAATATTACTGATCAAAATAAATAAATAAATACTGACACCTATGGACAGATGTCTATTGGAGTCTTTTTTTTTATCTAAGATGCCATCACAGAGACAAGCAAGCTAAAAATGTATTGTGTCTATAACAAGTTTAAAATAAAAAAAAATATCATCATAAAAATATTGCAAATAGTGCTAACTTTTGGGGCTTCTGGCATCAACGAATGATAATGGATGGTCACCTATCCACAGACCGACCGCGACAATGTAGGTAACTAGATCCGTGCGGCTGGTATTATTTACCCAAGAGCCCAAATAAGAAATTCTTTTATATTACAAAATAATACTCACTTTAGGAAAATAGCTCTGACGTTTTGTTTCTTTGACCTCATGTTGCAACAACCGATGTGCCACTGCATCTTCGATATTCAAAAACACGTTCAAATCCTCACACGTCAAACATTTCCTTACTATCATATACTTGTCCGTGTGTTTCAACATATGTTCATACTTTTTACAGCTATGCGCCATCATCTCTCCGCAGACTTCACATTTATAAGGCTTATTTGACCGTAACAAATGTATTTCCAAAGACATGTTATTTGAGAAGCTCAGAGGACAGTGAGGACACTCTCTATGGGGTACCTTTTGTCCGCATTTATGTAAATATTGACAAGAAAACCTCTCCGAGCAGCTTTTGCAGTTCTTATAGTGAGACATTATCGGTATATCAGACCGAACGGAATGAGACAACACTAAATGACTGTTTAACTCCTCGTCTGTATTAAATCTTGATTTACATATATCACATTTGAACGGTTTACCCTCTTTTTTACAGACAGGACAGCTAGCAAAATGGTCTCTTAGACCCATACAGCTAAAAAACTGTTTTGTGCAACCTTCCGTTTTGTAATATTTCTCCTGGAACCTCGATTCTAACTCATGAGCACCATAATCCTTACCGCATCGGTAGCAAAGTCCTTCTGTATATATATCTTTTATCACAACAAGCCTCTCGTGGTACGCTATCAAATTGGCTTCATGCATTTCATATTTTTCCAAAGCTATTATAATCAGTAAATCACCAGGGTGTTTTGTAGACAAATGGTTGCGGAAGTCTGTTAAATGCCACCAGGACCTCGTGCAGATATAGCATTTGTAGAATAGAGGATCTTCTCTGTGGAAACTACGGAACTGCCACGTACGCCATTCATCCAAGGTCTGTTGTATTCGCTTCTCATGGCAGTCTAATACCAGATTCGTCTTCTCCTCATACCCTATCGTGTTCCTAACGTACATATTTAGAATTTTATCAGCAATATTTGTTGAATCTTGGAGTATATTGTCGGCAGCATCGAGAATGATTTCTCGAGAAAGTTCAATAGGTTCGGTTCTTACTTTTATCGTTTCTTTAACATGCGGTGATAAATGATTTTCGTCAACAAGTCCTTCAAATTCATCGTCATCATCACATGATTCTACTTCAATGTTAATCTCGAATTTTCTTGGCGATCTGGTTTGAGGCTCATTACCTTCCCTAGCTGCCGCGTTAATTTTTCTCAGGACGCTCGTGTCGACCTCTTCTGGTTTTGAGAAGGTTGACTCTGGTGGTGTTACTATCACCTTTTTTGTTGATTGTCTGCTTGTGGGCTGTTTTATGGTTTTAGGTACTTTCGGCTCTGTAACCTGAAAATATTAAGTTTTAAATTAATTTGATTGAAAGGTGCAATGAGAAATGATAAAGGTAGGTAATCAAATTACAGTAGGTAATTTATTTTATTGTCGTGAGGGAAGTTGAATGTGGATAGAGATAAGTAGGGGAAGGCCAAAGAAACAATGGATGGACTGTGTGAACAATGATATGGTTAGAAATGGGTTGACTACCGAGATGACGACTAATAGAGAAGGCTGCAAGAAAAACACATGTGTGAAAAAGAATCTGTACCAGAAGAAGAATCAGTAAGTATCAAAAAGTGAAAGAGAATCTGTTTCAGTATGTGAACAGAAATTGTTACAAGCAGAGCTAGAATCAGCCACAGAATTCTTATTGGGTACTGTTTTTATCACAGGTAACTTTTAATGTTATGAAACACATTACACTGCCTCGTAGTGTAGTGAACGCAAGTGCTGCCGCTGAGCATGAGGTGATGGGTACGATTCCCATGTCGAACAATGTGATATTGAGTTTTCCATTACGAATTAAGAAAGCAACCTGGGGTTTGGGTTTGTGTCTATTACATGGTACTTAAACATAACTAGCAAAATGTGGATAGGGCAGTTAGTTAAACCACTGAAGGAAACTGAATGAAAATTGACTGATAAAGTTTAAAAGTACATTTTGGCTAGTAACAGTGACAGATTACACTATGTTTTGTACTTGCAGAAACAATACTTTCATAAACTATCCAAAAACACTATTTTTATTTAATTTCAAGCTTTTATGAATAGTTTCACTTTATAGTTCCGAGGCTCTCAAGTTCTGAGTTGAACTACATGATTACTGACAAATCCTTGCACTGACTGGACCATTCTACTTTATTAAGTACCTGGTACTTGTGACAGGCCTACACAGTCCTCCCATACCCATTAACGCTGTAATTGGAAAACCAATTATTTGTTAAAGAGTAACCATGGAGTTTCCTGCCGGCTCTGCTCCATAATTGGAACCATGTACCTGGCTTCTTATGTTTCATGTGTGCGAGTGTAATTTTGATGTTGAACCCATCGGAGTGAAACTGGTTGATGTTATGTGTTTTTGGATAGCTAAGGAAACTATTCAGACTACTTCAGTACCAAAAAAATAGTGTTATCTGTCAATGTTGTTGTTCAAAATGTATGTTTAAATTTGTCCATCATTATCTTCCTGCCCTCTAACAACCATCCAACATTCCACGTTCACAGTACCAAAATGCAGATTGCTTTTTTTTTAAAACACTGTGGAGTATTTAAGTTTAGTACTCTCTTGAAGTTTGAGTACAATTGAGTGTAGGCTGAATAGTTTTCCAAGTATGTACTTGTAAAAGTATTCAGCGTGATAGTAATCATTAAATAAATTTATGTTCAAGTTGTTTCATTTATAATTTAATAGATAACGCGTTTTGGTTAGACATTAAACTGAATTTTTAGTTATTCAGTCTTTAGAAATACGTAGATTATTGACAAATACCATCTTAAAATTGTGTAATACCGCCTCAAAAATAGTATCGACAAGAATGATGTCAGTTGCTAACGAAAACAACATTTTTCGTAGGTAGATTTGATTTCCCCCGATTTTCGCGCATGACAGTCACCTACCCCCACAAAAATATTGTTAAATAATGTCCTATTTTAGATAAAATAACAGCTTTTAAGGACTTGAACATCAATTGCGCTTTATTAAACGGAGTTTCTAACAACGACCCTACAACAATAACGGCATAAAAACTAGGCATTCAAGTTGTTACGCGTGCAAACTTTTGGTCAAAATGGTGGTAGTGGTATTTCCTACCTGCAATTCAAGATCATCGTCGTCAACAGCACACTCTCGAGGCACTAATTTCGACTTTCTCGACCTTTTTCTTGATGAGTCCGCCATTTTTACACTTTATACATCCCACATGCACTTTTAAACAACAAAATTATGGTAAAAACTGTTCAAATTCGTATGGCCGACGATACACGACCAAGATAAAATGCGAAATAATTTCCAAAACATTAGAAGACCGTACCAAGGTTAGATGTCATTACAATGGATCAAGTCTGCATCGGACCTCTCTGTTTGACACATGAGTTTGCGCGTAGACACTAGTGCCAATGTTTTTGTATTCTCCGTATTTTATTGTTTGACAGTTTAGGTTAAGGACGCATGTCGGGTAGTCGGTGACAAACTCTCTGTACAAAGCGTTTCGTTTCGGATTAAAATAATAAATGCTAAAAAATTACGATCTTTAAATTAATATAAATATCATATAACAGGTGATTTTTTAAGCGTAGTTTTTTTTTAAGTCGAATAAAACACTCAATTTGCATCTTATATCCAAAATTTTTATTGAAATTGATAACTTGGCCTTTGCCATTTACATTTTAAAGATAACTTCATGTAAATGTTGTCCGCGGCTCCGTTTCAAATGGTCCATTTGGAAGGTCCAATTTTGTTTTAGTCGACTTTAAAAAAAACTACGCTTAAAAAATCACCCGTTATTACTGTTTTTCACCTGAGGCAAAGAAATACCAAGTACGATTAGTCTGACCGCAATAAAAAGTTCGTATTTCATTGTGCTAAAACTATAGTAGAAAAAAAAGTTATTTCTGCGGTTGTCACCGAAATTATCTTAAAAACTTATTGACAGCCTTAACTTAACATCATAATCGTTTTGAACCTCATTTTGAACCAACAATACCCCACATACTTAATATGTGTCGCTCAATCCTCTTTTTAATAGTACATATAAGTAGTGTCAAAAAATGTTTTTTTCATTATACCCATTAGAAACTTTTAATGCACCTGTTTTCCATCTAAGTCATTATTTAGAGACTATAAGTAATGTTTTCTTATTGCAGTAGTACAGTATAAAAGTTGAACTTGTAGAGCGTATTTGGCTGTTAGTTTTTCTTTCAACTTCGTTATTAAGTTATTATGTAACATACCTATTACATTACTATGTAGATCTGTGGATATGTAACAATAAACACAAGCAGCAGTGGCCTATTATTTTCCTGATTAATTTATTTATTTAAGGTGTTACAAGAGTAGCAAGTCTTTAGTTTAAGTCTAATATTTTCTTCCGATAATGCAAAGCATAAAAGCTCAACACCAAATTCTAGTAGGAACACCAAAAATAAATGTATTGCCTTTAGTCATTTCTGGCGACCGGCGACCCGCGGCCCGCGGCCGCACGCGATCGCACTAAACGCTCGCACTTCGCGCTCAAGTACCAGTAATCCAGGGATATGCAACCGGCAAATAAGGCTGAATATTTTTCTGTTTTTTCTATACAGCATTCTTCTGCTAACAGTTAGCATCGATCGACTCAAACTTGTAACGAAACGTTAATATCATCTTGTTTTTGTATTATCTGTGTGTTTGACACATAACCTCAAAACATAGCCTCAGAATGGAATTCTAACTACCGATACAATATTTACCTAAAAAGTAATTAAAATGAGTTTATTTATCAGAAATTATAAGCCTAATAGCTTGTCAACAGTTTACAATGCCAAATTATGGCGCTTAAACTCAACAACAGCCGACAGTGCTCTTAAAAAGGATGAGGCAGACGAAG
This sequence comes from Apamea crenata, assembly GCA_949629185.1. Lineage (NCBI taxonomy): Eukaryota > Metazoa > Arthropoda > Insecta > Lepidoptera > Noctuidae > Apamea > Apamea crenata. Next base: position 5,782,733 of record OX451382.1, on the reverse strand, counting down.
AATTTAGAGTGCTCGATATTTTGAAGAAAAGGGAAAGATTCCAAAGGAGAGTCTTTCGCAGGGCTGATATACAGCCTGATAGGGCTGATAGGATGGCCACAGACCAGGTATTTCATCTGTTCTCAATTCTAAAAGGTTATTTTAGCTCGGTACAGAACCATCAGCTGACTACCTATTTTCGTAATAATTTACGAATACATTTTTCTAATAAACGAAATTGTATGGATACGTTCAAATTATGCTTTTGTTTAGTTAAATAAAGTATTTGAATAGTTTAATTTAGAATCGGAATATGACAAAGAATTATGGAAGATCAAGACGTATGGTGGCGACCCCAAATTAATTGGGATAAGTGCAGCAGAATAATGGTATCAGAAAATAATTCTAAACTTCTTGTTACTGTTGTCCATTCTCTAAATTAAATATACCCTTGGTCGCGTTTGTCTTGGAGAGGATACTTTTTTGGAAGGAGTTGTGGCTAAATAATAGCGGCACGGACCAATCAAAGATTAATGCTACGCTTGCCCAGGGTGCTCAATGGATGGGTGGCCATCTTTACATACCAAGAATGAACCAATGGCTTGACATACTTAAGGACGCATGGAGGGCCGTGCGTCCTTAAGTATGTCAAGCCATTGGTCCCCCCCTGTTATGGGAAGCCATTATAGGTAGTCAGAAGCCCAAAATTCTGACAACCAGTCTTAGTAAAGACACATTATTTAAATGATAATTGATTTTATTTTTGTAAGTAGGTTTGTACAAACACTTTTACACGTCAATCATATTTTAAAACTAGATGAGGTCGGCGTTTCCTATCTGACTACTCTGAGAAGAAAGGCCGAAACAAACTCAGAGGTCACAGTCTCTTTTAAAGTCCAGACATAATCTTGGTCAGATCATATGAAGACCATGCAGGTCGATGTCTGAGATGGTCTTTTGAGGAAAGAACCACACAGATTGAGAGGACCTGTCCAGCCAGTGCACGCATTTGTCAGAAATCGTGCAGCTCAACTCAAAACTTAAGGAGCTAGACGATTCGACGAACAATACCAAAGAAAGGACATTTGGGTAGGCCACATTAATTACTCAAACTGCCAGACCATGACAAAAACTAACAGAACAGAGAGAAAAATTAAAAATAATATAAATAAAATGACCCACATAGTCTTCACATTCACAATAATTAAAATAATAGAATACTTTACAAAGTAAGCAAATGTCATAGTATATATAAAATCCATTAATGTCAAAGTGTATATAATAAAACAAAAAAAAAAAAAACAACAACAAGACAGAGAGAAAAAAAATATAAATATAAATCAAAACATTAAATATGTAAAAAATTGGAAGCACCTTAATCCCAAGCCTTTTTGTCCTCGATATAATCCTTAACGATATAAAAGGCTTTCTGGCACAACTTACGTTTAATGAATGATTTGAATTTATTAAGGCTTAGATCTTGAACGGGGCTTGGAACTTTATTGTAAAAGCGTATACATTTGTTTTCCAACATCAGTCACAGTCAGTATAATATAAAAATTCACTAACACAAACGCTTTCCACTATTCCAGAATTGGGGCAACGTCTGGCCAGGACCGAAGACTTTTCATCCATCGTCCGTCCCACTCCCTCTCCGCCAAGGCTATGTCCCTAAAGGACAGGCACCGCCCGGTAAAAAAGCCAACGCAGAACTTATGAAGATACCAAACTTCCTGCATCTCACTCCACCGGTCATCAAGAGCCAATGTGAAGCCATCAAGCAGTTCTGCACCGAATGGCCAACGCTATTAAACTCGGAAGAAGCAATTGAAAAGCACTATCCCGTAGAAGTCATAACGTCAGACTATTGCCATGCCAGTCCGACTATCCGTAACCCTTTAGCAAGAATCGTGACCCTCCGCATTAAATTATCAGCATTGAACTTAGACAAACATTCAAGGGACAAGTTTGTGCGTTTAGTTGGCGATCGGTATGACAGTAAGACGGACTTGGTAACCATAACTGCTGATCGGTGTCCAGCAAGAGCACAGAACTTGGATTACGTGAACTATTTACTGACCGCGTGCTATCATGAAGCGTGGAACGTTGAGGAATGGGAGAAGGATAAAACGGAAGACGATATGGAATACTATGATTGGAATAATAACGCATCTAAAAAAAGCCTAGTTAATTGGTATCTACGTACTCAAAATGAAAGCAGAGAGTTGACCGATGATGAGTATAAAAACTTTGATGTTTCTGTAGTTGCACACGCAGAAGGATTTAAGAATGCGGTATCCAGTTTGTTGAATGATGGAGAAAGTGAAACGACTGTGGAGAAGTATGGAGAAGCAGTGAGGAAATTGCTTGGTTTGCCGGAGAAGAAAGTAGTTTAAGTTATTTGTACAATAAAGTGTAATTAGTAGGTACGTTGGTATTTTAATCAGTATTTTTAATCAAGTTACCTCCCTTTGTACGGTCACCAAAGGAGATAAGTAACCAGGGTCGTCGGATATAGTTGAAGTTTAGTAAGAAACTGGTGGATAATTTGAATGAAATTTAATTTGATAAATGATCTGTTTGTTTTCTATTAATTTAATTTTACTCGAAAACATTCCGACGACTCTGGTTACTTATTTCCTTTGGTGACCGTACAGGTACACACACGTTTTTCTTGCCGTGAAAAACTACGGTTTATTCGCCGTGTGTAAGCACTGTTCGTTTCTATGTTACGGGTTTGGTTTCCGCACTTAGTCCTTTTGTGCGTGGGCCATGGCGGCCGGCGGTGGTTATTCCACCCAACCCACCTCCCTCCAGAAGTTGATTAGGTCTCCTGGTCTGTTGAGAACATCTATGTAAGATCTGGGCGTCCCGAGGGTTTCTGACCTAATCTGGGTGTCGCCTATGCACTCAAAGAGCACATGCGCAACGGTTTCATCAGCCTCCATGCAAGCCCTGCACAAGGGACTGTCCGTTATGCCTATTGTGTGGAAGTGTTTGTTTAGCGAGCAGTGTCCCGTGATGGTCCCCGTCACCAGGCGCAGGCCTTTCCTGTCCAGGCAGGTAAGACCCTTTGTACAGACACGTTTTTCTTGACCTGAGAAAATACGGTTTATTCGCCGTGCAGGCACGGACGTCAGTGTAGTATGGATCATTATGGAAGCTTTTTGAGGAACACGTTTTTTATGGCGCGGGTTATACGCCGTACCGTAAAGAAAGGGCCTTCGCCATTAGTCCTGGCTGTCATTTGTAGATCTCTTTCTCGTTCTCTCGACAGTTGTTATTGGTAGTCAAAATCCCAAATCTGACAACCAGTGTTACCCAGTAACTGGGCTGTGGACCGGTTAGACTGATCCGGTTGAGCAGTGATGGCCCAGTGGTAATGAACTTACGAGTTGTAGGTCGTGGGTTCGAATTCGAACCCAGGCAGGCTCTCTACTTTGTGACATCTACCAACCCGCACTGGGCCCGCGTGGTGGTGGACGGCCCACTCCTTCCCACAGAGAGTAGGCCTGTGCCCCAGCAGTGGGAACGTTGTTTATGCTGATGTTGATAGACTCCAACATAATTGAGAAAAGTATTTTGTAACAATTTTATGGTTTAAGTGTGTCCGTGTGGTTTCTTGCCCGTTCTTCTCCATAGGTACCTACCTACGCTTTGGAATGGGCAACTAGCTTCATCTTTCTGACTGACTGACCCTTTGACAATTCAAAAGTGCCTGTAATTGGTTTAGTTGAAATAAATGATTTGAGTTTAAGTTTATTCATTATTAATAGATGCATCCAGTTAGACTGGAAGCTGACTCCAACATAGGAAACGCTAGGCAGATTGATTTATTAAGTAGATGGTTGAAATTAAACAGTATTAATAATAGGTATTTATTTTATTATCTTAGATGTATTTGTACAATATTTAAATATGCAAACTTTTTACAATTTACCTATAAGTACATGATTCCTTTAGAAAGGATTTTGGAACTAAAATAATCTTCTAACTAACTTAAACAACATAACATAGTATCAAGCTTGTATTCCCCGAAGAGTTAGGAAGTGTACAGTCGAGTTCACTAATATATTGGCAGTTTAAAATCACTGTGAAATTATAAAAAAATTGTGATCACAGTACTTAAAAATGCGACCAAGGGTGTCAAATTTTTAACTTTTTCGAAAAATGTCTATTATCGCTTGACTAAGTGACATGGATTTTTTTTTCTTATTTTTTTCATAACTGGTATACCTTGGCCTCTCGCCCGGTACCAGGTTATCGTTGAGTCTCGGGACACCCTGTATACATATGTATACATATACAGGATGGCAGGGAGATCGACGCGCAAACTGTAACCATGGATTCAGCACATGAGTTTAGATCCCATAGCGTCGAAATTTTTCGTCGGTTATTAAAAGAAAATGTTGCTGTTCCATATATTTTGACCGCGTAGGTATTGCACTTTTCTATGAAACAGAAGATTTTTTTTTGATAACCTTCGAAACATTTCTACGCTATGGGGTCGAAACTCATGTGCTGAATTCATGGTTACAGTTTGCGCGTCGATGTCCCTGCCAACCTGTATTGACGGCACGATTGGCGCAGTAGTTAAGCGATTGCTTGCTGCGCTGCGTGTCGCGGGTTCGATTCCCGCACGGAACAAATATTTTTATGAACTACAAGTAGTTGTTCCGGTCTGGCTGTTTGTGTATGTGAGTTTAAATATTTGTAAACGCACCCACGATACAAGAGAAATTCCTAGTGTGGGGAAACGTTTAAAAAAATAAGTAAATAAATAAGGTAAAATGAACTAAGAGAGATGTAAGTATTGATGATTTTTATGATTATAATTCTATAATTATAAATATTTGTTACGGCCGCAAATCATATTTAGATCAACATACAACCTTTTACTGACCTGTAAATTGCAAAAACTTTAGAAAATTTGACTCTTTCGCCTTAAACATAACTGGCGAAATATGGATGTATACAGACGCCAGCTGGCACATCAATCTACTACAATCTGTCAAATTTCTTTAATAAATTTTCAACTTTATCGCTAAAAAATTAAGGTTCAAGGTTGATTGGGAAAACTTGACAGTTTCTGGTAGCTTGACCTGCTGGCGTATGTACTTTAGCTGCACCCCTGCCTAACCCTTCGGGGAATTAAGTCGTGATGATAGAGATTTTATTAAATTTGCATAGAATTAAAACATTTTAGCGCAGAATAAGCTACTAAGCTATAACTACTAACGCAGTCCACAACAATCCTATTCAAAATTTCACTGCAAGTCTTCAAAAAACATTTTTTTTCACGACTACCCTCCAAAACTTGTTGACTTGGATTCCATTTTTTCCTCCAAATATCTGATATAGAACTCTTTTTCAAGACCTTTTCGTCGTCCTGGGAGTTCTGAGTGCTACATTGGCTGAGTATTTCTCGGTTTTTCAAATATTTTTTTAATAAAATTTCTAGCAGATGAAAAATGTATGTTATATTTTCAATTTGGTCTATATTTGTTAGTTCATATGTCGAATCTGTTTCGGTAACTTTTGAATGAAAAGTTTCTAGAATGTTCGTCATTTTCTCGATAGTGTGTTTTTGTATGTGTATTGATTTGTTTAGTAGTAATATTCTTTGGACATTCTCGTCTTTTTTCAGGAACTGTAACAAACAAATAATTAAAAAATAGAACAGACTAAAAATATTCTGCTGCACCAGCATCGTAATTGCGTAACACTATCAATGACAATCTGAATCATTTTGAAGGATATTGTATTCATCCTACTAATATTATAAACGTGAAAGTTTGTATGGATGGATGGATGGATGTTTGTTACTCTTTCACGCAAAAACGACTGAACGGATTTAGATGAAATTTGGCACACAGATAGTTTATAACCAGGATTCACACGTAGGATACTTTTTATCCCGATATTCCCACGGGATCGAAACTTATGCGGGTGAAAACGCGGGGCGCTAGTTGCTTCATATGTTCGAAAAAAAATTCGGCTGCTCAACAACGTAAATAACGCAATGAATGTTGTGAACTGTCAAAATGAAAGCTAGTTAGTGTGTTACGCAATTACCCCCCTGGTATGACTGGAAGCTGACCCCAAAACAGTTGGGAAAAGGTGGTGATGAAAGGGGAAATTAGGGCTGTGGAGGTCAGATAGGCAGTTTCTCCTTGTAAAATACTGGCTGCACCCGGTAAGACGGGAAGCTGACCCCAACATACTTGGGAAAAGGCTAGGCAGATCGATTGATTGCTCATCACGTATCCAGTGATAATTTCAGTTCAGCTTGCTTCCTTTTACCGCTTAAAAGACACAACCCTATGACAGACAGACAGACGGACAGTCGGTAGTCTATCTGTCTGGCGCGTCGGTAATAAAGATAACACTTTGAACTTGACCTGGGGGTCCACTCCGAAGTGCAAAGTGTGAACGTTCGGATCGGACCGACACATGACCGAACCGAATACCTACTATTGAAAAATGCGAAAAAAGTTCGGATCGGCTCAGTTGGGTCGGGACCATAGTCAATATTCGAAAGAGTGTAGGAGTATCGGGACCAACCGACCCAAATAGTAACTTCGTAGCAGGAAACGGCCGATACTACTTCGGAGTAGACCCCCTGGCTTAGCGTAGTACGGATGTGCGGCCTACTGGAAATATAACCTCGTCTTTTTAAAAGTTGGTTAAAGAGTTCTTACCTCACTGTCTTCACTGCTCTCCCCCTCATATACTTGTCGTAATAGTAAATCTACAGTTTCCAGTAGATCTTCTAAGAACGAAGGATACTTCTCCTCTTCATGCAGTCTGTCTATTAATTGGCTTAGCATCTAAAAATAACAACATTACGTTTGTAATCATTCATCATTGAGAGGAGTCTTGGCCCATAGTAACGGCCGCGACGCGACGAGTTAGGTCGTGGTTCGAACCCAAGCAGGCACATTATGTGAAGGAAAACATCGTGAGGAAGCCAGCTTGTCCTAGATCCAAAAATTCGAAGACATGTGACATCTACCAACTCGCACTGGGCCCGCGTGGTGGTTTACGGCCCACTTTCTCTCATAGAGAGGACGCCTGTGTCCCAGCAGTGGGTACATTATAGGCTGATTATGCCTGTAATCCCTTGGGTTAGGTGAGGTGTATATCCGTATTAAGTCTTCGACGTCAGAGACACCCAGAGGTTCGGTTTGGTTAGGTTCCTTTAAACCCTGCAGACAGAAATAGGGGTTCCGCGAAGCGGGGCTCCGTCGACTAAGTCATAATATTATTGCTTATCGCACAAGCGTGCATTCGAACTATGGTGAGTCGCAGTACAGTTTTGTCGCACAAGTGTTATTCGCACATCCATTTGTCGAGCTCACGTAGTACACTCATGCTCAACAGCCGATCGATTCTGTAAAAATCTCACAGTGAAAAGTTAGGTGAAGTGAGCTTAGAGTGAGCTGTCAATCCCTAGCATTAGTTGGAATGACAGCTCACTCCACGCTCACTTCACCTCAGTTTTCACGGTGAGATCGTTACAGAATCGCACTGCTGGTATTCAGCTGCATCCGGTTTGACTGAAAGCCGACCCTGGCATAGTTGGGAAAAGACTAGGCAGATGATGATGAGAGAGGAGACCCATTCACGGACCGACCTCAGCAAGCGTTGCTTAACCTTGAAGATCGACCCGTGTGGCTGTTATTATTTAGCCATGAGTCCCTCTGCTAGACAGATGGTGATGATGCTCACCTGTGCAATTTCGTTAGTGATATCTCTGGTGCCAGCCACTAAAGGACATTGCATGATATAGTTAAATAAGCAGCATCCAGATTGGTTCAGCCAGTTCCCTGATAATTGTAGAGCTGAAAAAAAGGAAATTATTTAACACTAGCTGCGCCGGCGGTTTCACCCGCATAAGTTTTGATCCCGTGGGAATATCGGGATAAAAAGTATCCTATATGTTAATCCTGGTTATAAACTATCTGTGTGCCAAATTTCATCCAAATCAGTTCGGTAGTTTTTGCGTGGAAGAGTAACAAACATCCATCCATCCATCCTCACAAACTTTCGCATTTATAATATTATTAGGATACTAGCTGCGCCCCGCGGTTTCACCCGCATAAGTTTCGATCCCGTGGGAATATCGGGATAAAAAGTATCCTATATGTTAACCCTGGTTATAAACTATCTATGTGCCAAATTCCATCCAAATCAGTTCGGTAGTTTTTGCGTGAAAGAGTAACAAACATCCATCCATCCGTACAAACTTTCGCATTTATAATATTAGTAGGATATTTACCGCTCCTATTGCTACTTCTTTGTGAGTCACTTCTGTATCCAGAATCCGTGGAATATCCATCACAAGACATTCTCCTGTTCTGTCTCTTCAAAAACGACTTGACTTTATTGAATTCTTCTAAAACTTTATACGATATTATCTCTTCTGACTCGTATTCTTCTTCTTCTCTTCTGTCTTTGTTTTGATCAGAAGAATCGTTTCCAGAAGCGAAAGTTGCTAATTGAGAATCTTCATCAGAATTTCGAGTCAGCTTTTCTGTGTTTGTACATTGATTTATATCATTAGCTTTTGATATTTCTATGGCATTCTCAATTTTGTTTTTACTGTAATTGATTTCTTTGTTGAGAGATGAGTCAATATTTTGACTGAATCGAACAGGTTCATCGTTTATTTCCATATTTACGGAGTTTTGTCCAATCTTATTCGTATAATTTTGGTTAGGAAAACTGTTTCTTAAAACATTATCTTCAACGGTTTGTATTTCATCAAAATATTCATCGACATTTTGTGTAAATTGAATTTCATTTTGAATATTATTACTTTCTATGTCTTTGTTTATAGTAATAGTAATATCATCCATAGTTTTATTACTACCACTATTTAAATCAGCATTACTATATTGAATTTCATGAAAATTGTCATCATTATTCTGAGAAAGCCTATTCATAGTTTCTATATATTCAAATTCTTCTCTATTTTTAGATTTATCAACCATTTTACTATTTAAACTATTTCCTTTAACAAATTGAGTCTCATTATCATCAAAATCGTTCATATTAACGGTTGCAGTTTTGTTTTCTTTAGTTATATATTTATTTGGAACAGTACTAGCATTCTTATTGTTTAAACCATACAAATATTTATTTGGTATAGCAATATCGGTTTGACTTGGACTGTAATGAGTATAATTTTGAGTAAAACCATGCACTGTATAAAGTTGCGTTTTTTGAGAATCATAGTATGTTTTATCCATGCTTCCATTCGATGTAGCTACTGATTTATAGTTAAAATCTACAGTTTTATTATTATTTTCTTTAGAACAAGTTTTATATGTGTTTTCAATAACATTATTTTGATCAACAGTTCTTTTTCTATCATTGGTTCCTTCGCTAACAACATTTTTATGTGTATTTAGTTCGTTAGTTATGTTAGATTCCTGATTGTGTTTGTCTTCGGTTATATCGGTAATGTTATCAGGACATTCAGTCTGTGAACTGTCATAGTACGTTATTTGTGACAGAATTTCAGGTACACTGCTGTTTGTAGTTTCAGGTATCACTGGTGGCTGGAAAGGTAATTTTGAAATTAATGTTATTATTTGTTAAGGTTATTAAATACATTACCCTTGAGCTTTGCCGCAGTCAGGTTAAAACAATGAAAGGAGAAGACGCTGTGAATTATTTGCGTTTTTTTTCTTGACCATATGCAATGGATTGGCATTATCCTTCGAAATGATTCAGATTGTGAATCAATCACAATGTGTGAGTGTGTTACGTCACTGGGGTGCTGGAGTTTGTCTTTCAAGTTGCAACTCAAGGTTCAGTCAGCCTCAAAGAGTTTTCATTTGAGTTTCTACCAGACACAGTAGAAGTTTTATTTTTATACGTCTGGGGGCGTTTAGTGTCCTGTCACTTTATATGTAAGTACATCTTTTTGGGGCTGACTGTATAGGTGATTATTACCATTGGTGGCAGTGACCATTTACCACCGTGTGGGGTGCCTGCTTCATTGCCACCCAGTAACATAAAAAAAAAGTTACAAATATCTACAACATATTATTTATGTCAAAAATACCTTTTCTCTGGCCGCATTGTCGTCATGCAGCAAGTTATCATCATTATTGACAAAATCCAGATCAAAGTCCTTCAAAATAGTAACACTATCATTCATCTCGTCATCATCTCCCCCCATTAGAAAGTCATCACTACAAACACTAAAATCGTCATCATCCATTTTGTGATCAATTTTAGATTTTAGTTCTTTTAGATATTTTTCAGTTTTTACATTTGCTGGTTTCGATTTTATTATAGCTAGTGCTACAGCTAATCGATGTTTTTGATAAATGTGATTGGCTGAAAATACAATTTCATTAGTGGAATTTATTTGTTAAAAGTTAACTTCTAGAATTTTCGAAAGTTCTTAAATATTTTATGGAAAAACTTACCATAATCATCGAAACTCATCCTGTTTACAAATATTAACTACATTGAACATGTTTAAATAACATTGTTAGTAACTTAAGCTATGTTATGCACGATATAGTTTATTTATTTGTAAAGAGAAATTAAATTTCGCGCCACGGCGCCACAGATTTTCTTTACAGAAGTGTTTTTTTTTTAATTTCTGACATTTTCGCATTGGTATTTCTGCATTGTGCCTGAGATGTATAAAACGCTTTATGAAGTGCCGAATTTTAATGTAGTTTTTTTTAAATATAATTATAAGATAAACGTATATTATTTAAGTAGTATTTAAGTATTAATATGAGATTAATATTTAATAACCATCCGTTTACGTAGATTATAATCAAACTACAGGGGGCTTACCATGAGCTCTTATAGCAGGGCAGAAGTTAAACTAAACTGTTTTTTTGTACTACGACGTCTTATTAGCAGGCCTGTTGCAGGCCTGCTACGTTGACGTTTACAAAAACTGTTCACCTTCTTTTTTGTATAGAATTTCATACCATGACCAGCAAATTGACAGCAACAAAACGAATATTGAACGTCTGTAACGTCAAAATAAACCATCTTGAATAAGTTACTATTAAACGAGCTTTTTCAACATTGTTTTGTAATGTAGTGCCCATACAACACTTTATTTTTATTGATTCTCTGTGTGACGAGTACGTAATATTTGTTTGGAGTGAATATCGAATAGAGAAAAGAAACCAACGGCGTCGCACTATGGAAATAAATAAGCCTTTTGAAATGAATACAGGGAATTTTTAAATTAATATTTTTCTTATTTTGATCTAGTACCTACTCAAAATCAATATCCTATGTTGCGCATACTGCACATCAATGCTCTAGGATTGAAAGGTAAATTTCTCTAGATAAATCCCATAACCGATCGTTTTAAACCCTAAATAATCGTAATCAACGAGTGCCGGGAAAACCTTTCCACAATCGTATGATTCTCCTGAAATAGAAATACGACAAGATCACACATTCGATCACGTCGCATGAGGAATACGCTGGAGTTGGACCGACGACGTAACCCCAAGTACCGAAAAAAAGAGACCGCTTCATCGAAGGCGTCGCTATTAACCTCACTTATGATCATCTACATACCGCACTGATCAGAGCACTTCGACGCCACAGCGCTTAACGATGAGCTTGAAGCTCCAAACATCACCATCGGGGACCTCAACCTTAAAATGACCGCACTCAACCAGACGAGACGAAGGGGTGGGAATACTGTGGGATAAGACCACGCACTTACCAAAGGAAATCACAACAGACGCAGCAGAATGCGAGGAATATATACTACAACTAGAAAAGGCCATCACAGAAACCTTGGATAGGTACTCATGCGCCACTACATAAAAACAACAGAAGAGACTAATGAATTGAACCTCACTACTCTGGGATATGCTGGATTGGGATCCATGGCACCTCCGTGCACTTATATAGGAAAATAAATACTTAACCCTTTTTAAATGAATAAAAGAAATTTGTAAATCAACCTTTTTTTTATTTTGTCCTAGCAAATAGCAATAGTACCTTCTAAAAATAAAATAATAGTTATCACCACAGACTTATATAAGTCTGTGGTTAACACACATAGTAAATAAGTACATAATGCCTATAAGTCCGCGCGGAACTAGTTGGCCGCGCCTTGCGGTGGGACGGCGGGGCCCCGCGCACTACGTACGTTGCATGCAACCCGCCGCCTCACCCCCGCTGTCCCTCCCGTCCCACCGGCACCGCTCACATACCTAAAGGGCTTATTACACTATCCAATTCTAAGCAATGCTAACTAGGAAATCGGCAGATGTAATCGCAGTAAGATTCAGTAAGAACAGTTCTAACTGAACTGTGCTGTTAGAGTGTTCCTAGTTAGCATTGCTTAAATTCGATAGTGTGCGCTTTAGGCGCGGCCAACTAAGCGGCCTAGTGCAATCTTATGCTCAAACAAGGATTCAATGGCCAATATATTTTATGAAATCAAACTCTTATCCCTTGCTTCTTATTAGCCTTTTCTATCATGCATTGCTCTGATCTAGGTATTTATAAGTAATGTAAGCAGAAAAACTACACTATGAGAACATTGTAGTGATATGGTAAAAATACCTTTGACCATTTGCATGCAGACTTAATCTGCTCCTTTGCCAGCAGAATGTAAAAGGAGTTTTTTTTTTTGTTCAGCGATTAGGTATTAGGTCCTCCAAAAATGTTGGCAACTATTAATGAAACGCATGTTTATTTGTTCCCTAAGATGTCTAGATTACAATGGTATAAATTAAACTAACGGGAATACTGAGAAATACGACCATAACCTTAAAAAACACTAAAAGTTAAGTGAGTAGTTTGGCCTCGGTTTTATAATTAAGTAAAATAGTGGACTGTTTAATAAATAGTAGACGTAAACGTTCATGAAATCAAAAATCACATAATTAGCTGAATAATTTTATTACTCTATGTAGTAGGTATAGGATCAATTTCAACGTCAGACGACTTAGAAGTAAATACATAGTATTTCATCTCAAATTATGCAGGTCGTTCCACTTCTCATCTTGATAACGTGTCCAAGATAAAAACAATAATATGTGTGTGCACAACAGCCAACAATGTCTTCGCACATTACGTTGAAATCTTACTAAACAATTTACACATCATCTTTTTGAAGTAAGTGCTGTAGGTACCGTCTTGAATATTCCATATTCATTAACATCCTTCAATTACACACAGGAAAACAGAAATATCAATTTTATTCAATTCGAAAGAAACGGACTAAATGTATTGAATGAAGTGTTGTTGTCACAGTTGTCACTTGTCTTTCTGACTGTGTCAGATAGTGCTGCGGTTTGATTTTATGTAACTCGATAATCATAATAAAATAAAAGCTTGAGTTAATTTTCTCTCAATGTGCCAGTTGATGTAGTCGCGATTAGATAAATATCACCAACATGACCAACACTGCCTGTGATTCTTAATTCTATTATTAAATATGTAGGTAGGTAATAAACTACTGCTAATAATAGGTAAATATTACACTACACCAACAGCTTCTGTACTATAGATCACAATAGCCTCAGTCTTACACAATCGCCTTATTCGTGATGGTGATATTAACCGACATAATACTATGATGAAAATACAGTTCTGTGGGTTAGTGCTGTCAGTTGATAACGTGTAGGTTGTTTATAATCAGGATCTTGCTATGATGATTCTTTCCTTTAAGTTTTTTTTTTGTGTGTGTGTTCAAACGTAAGAAGCTGCTAGGTTCAATGGAATAAATTAGATTCAACTTGAATTGAATTTTCGAACTATGTAATCGAGACAATCGAGTGCCTGACCGTTAATAACTGAGTAACAACACTAGAGCCAAACTGACAAAAGACCAAAAACTACAATCCGTTTCAAGATGATTTTTACGCAACAGTAAGCAAACTTAAAAAATAGATTAAACACAGGAGGACCTGCTGCAGCGTCAATAGTAAATTGTTTTACTTAATAAAAATAGATTTGGTTACCACCTCAAACTGTAATTAGGTATAGGTATACTTAATTAGTTTTTTTTTTTATTTCAATCGTTAAATACGCTTCAATATATGTATTATATTACAATAACCACCATGTCGGGAATTTAATCAATTGAGTACATTATCAAAACATTTTCTTTTTATTTCGATTTCGTGATCCCGGCTATGGTATAATTAAAATAATGACCATTTAAAAAAGATAAATTGGTTACTTTTTTTAAGGTATAAGTAATACGATTAGACTTTACAATACAAGGGGGAGCAAAAATACTATTTTCTCTCTGCAGCCCTTTTCCACATTATCTTGCTATGTTCCCGTGCTTGGGTGGATTTGGTAGACATAACTGCAATTTCTCTATGATTATTTAAGAACTCCCGGCGAAGCAGTTGGGTCATACTAACACGACGACTTGTTCGTGTTTCACTAAAAATAAATTCACCACATTCATCAGTAATCTCTGAAGCGACATTCCTATTATAAATGCGTGAAGTACACCATTATGATATTTTCATGTAAGTAAACAAAGTTACGACATTGTGAAGAGGTATACAAACTTATAACATTTTATTTGGCGCGCAAAAATATATATTTTTTTTTAATTGTTGCCTGACTTAGCACACACGTTCAAAATCACGTTGAATCCTTCAAAGTTACAAAGTTGTTTTGAACGGGAAATTGAGCTTTGTAGTGCTTTTAGATAATGTATCAAGGTAACTTGTTATACATAATAATAGTTAAAAAATGTATATACCCTAGAAACTCATGTTTCTATTATTTTCAAAAAACCGGTAAAGTGAAAATAGAATCAGATTTAAGTTTTTGAACGATGCCTTTTAAAAAGACAATGGCATTACAGCAGGCCACAGACAAGCATTACCACTCAACTTCTGTGAACTTCGTTCAATAGTCGTTCACTTTTATTACTCTCATAGTACGATTATTAGCAGAACTAAATTAGGCCTGCTTCTGAACTGAATGAAAATTGAACGTTTTCTTAAAAGGTCATAGTAAGCCCCCAGAGAGCCAAACCATAAAAAACCTACATAAAGGAGGTTTTAAGGTTCGTAAACCTTTTTGGATACACACAAACAATGCCGTTGTCAAAATCATGTCAAGTTAAATCAACATAGAAACTAGAAACTACAATAATTACAACAAAATGTATTTATCTACGTCCATGAATGGCTCTGTACACAATACTGTTCGGTCTAAGTATATTTTTGATAGCGCTGGTCCTCGCCATTATAAGAAAGATGTTTTTTCATTGGAAAGAAGATCATAAGATTGAGAGAATGACCATAACAACAGTGCTGAGACCGGGTTAGTACCTAATTACTCTAAATGTTTATTAGACGCCGTTTATATGCACTATAGTCTACTATATAAAAATAAGTCGGGTTTTCCTTCCTGACGCTATAACTCCAGAACGCACGAACCGATTTCCACGGTTTTGCATTCGTTGGAAAGGTCTCGGGCTCCGTGAGGTTTATAGCAAATTCAGAAAAATAGGAGTAGGGTAGGAGTAGGGTAGAAGTAGGGTAGGAGTAGGGTAGAAGTAGGGTAGGAGTAGGGTAGGAGTAGGGTAGGAGTAGTGTAGAAGTAGGGTAGGAGTAGTGTAGGAGTAGAGTAGGGGGTAGCACACCACGCGAACGAAGTAGCGCCGGGCAGCTAGAAATAATTTATATGGCAAAACAACGTTTGCCGGGTCAGCTAGTTTGCTTATATACCTTTATCCAGATGTCAGTAAACTGACAAAAAGCTATACATCTCTTTCGCACGATTCTCGCTGTTGTTGCTCATAACGCGTTCAAGTGGGGTAAGTTGATATGCTGGCGACTGTACACAACGCATTATCGCGTATCATTTTGCATACACACTAGCGATGATGATACAAGGCAGTGCCGCGCAACGGAATGTGATACACCAAAACGATACAAGTGTGGACAACGCCTTATATGTACCTATGCTTATTTAGGCGTTCATGTAATGCAAGTATTGGTAGTAGTACAGAGTTACAGACGCCAGCACATCAAGCTACTACAATCTGTCAAAATTCTTTAATAGATTTTCAACTTTATCTTTGAATATAAGTATTAAGGTTCAAGGTTGATTGGGAAAATTTGACAGTTTCGGGTAGCTTGACCTGCTGGCGTTTGTACACCAATGATTCTACGGATTACGGGAATCGATACTTTTGCCTGGTTATCTTGCGTCTTGCAGTCAACTAGATAGTAGAGAACTAGACAGTAGATACAATGCGTTTAGTATATTTTAGCAGTCTGTGAAATTGTGTGAAACAGTCCCAACAGAACTTGTGATTATTAATTACACTAATGCAATTATTATGGTGCGATACTCCTGTGGCTAAAGGAGACTTAAAGTGCGTCCCCCTCGGGCCTCGCGGGGCTTTTGCTGTGCTTTGCAATGCGTCCCCATTATAAGAAATCACGCGGCGCGGCCGCGCGGCTTGTCCTCACGGAGCCGCACGGCCCTAGCGGGGACGCGCCATAATGCAGCTGGTTTTTAAGTCGAAAACGCCAGTGTAGCCCGCGAAATTCAATTTTTCTTAAGTTTTTTGCAATTATTACCGTGTTGACGTGTTCTAATGCCGAAAGGATTCGATCGGATACGACGACAGGCGAACGGAGCCGATCGCGCGTCGCAGCATACTTTCGGCTACGATCGCGTGTCGCGGAAGACCCGCGATCAAGCTGCTGTGCGCAACTTGGTAATATAGACTTTAAATACTATGTACAGACGCCAGCACATCAAGCTACTACAATCTGTCAAATTTCTTTAATAGATTTTCAACTTTATCGCTAAAGCATTAAGGTTCAAGGTTGATTGGGAAAATTTGACAGTTTCGGGTAGCTTGACCTGCTGGCGTCTGTACACGATTTAATATCGTATAAAGATTGTAAGATCCGTTCCGATCCGATGCGATGCGAGCCGTTTGGTGGAAATCATCATTTACTCAGTTCATAGAGTTATTTTCTTTTTTTTTTTTTCAGCCGTTGGTGCAATGATATATACAGGAAAATGCGTGGTTGAAAAACGTAAATATGCAGCAAACATAGTCATTTACAATATGATCAGCAAAAGCGATTTAAGTCTTAATAACCATCTTAGAAAGGTACAGTACAGTAAATAGTTTTATTTTAAGTGTTTTTTTAAATCAAATAAATTGTATATAGTTCAACATGATATTATAGATTGCTAAATATATTTAATTGATTTTTATTTTACTTTGCCGCGCTTGCCGCCATGAAGCTTCTAGGGGTGCTTTCATAGAGCAACACAGGCTATGTGCTGTTATCTAGTCTATGGGTTCTTATGGGTTTATATGGGCCTTGATGCCTGAAATAAATGGATAAATAATAAATAGATATTTACACAAATCCGTACCTCAAATATGTGTTACATATCAAGTTCACGGCCCTATCCGCTTTCTGTAAGAGTCAGGAACAAACATTTTGTGTGAACTTGTTCAAGCAAATTATACCCTGTGGCAAGGATGTCTCTGGGCTTTCACAAAAAAAGATTCTCGCAATTTCTAAGATCGCAGCAGTCACCTTAAGTGTACGGACTGACCTTAGGTAAACTGTGCTTCCAAGCAGTAATTTTTTCCAGAGCCAAAATTGGAGCAATCACCTTAAAAGAACCGACTGACCTTAAGGTGACTGCTTCAAGTCATCAACATTGAAATTAATTAAAAACTAAAAAAAAAAAAAAAAATATTATAAGTAATAAATTTATTGTATAACATCGTCTCCTTCCTTCATCATACGCGCACTCTCCTTCTTGCTTGAAGCGCGGTTACTTTGGAAGCATTCTACTCCGTACACACTGTTGATTTTAATGATATCAATTTCTGATAACAATTCAGGGTTCTGGCCTAACGCCCGCATTACTGAGCCATCCGGGTCCTGGGAAAAAAAATGGAATGTAATGACTTCAGAACCAGGAAGGAGACCCGATAAGCCCATCAAACGCCACAATTAACCTGCCTCAATCTGCCTAGCATTTTCCCAACTATCTTAGGGTCAGCTTCTAGTCTAACCAGACGCAGCTGAATACCAGTATTTTACATGGAGCGACTACCAATCTGACCTCCACAACTCGGTAACGGGGTAACACGACGCTCCTTGCCCAAATTCCAGGTTGAGCGCTCCAAATTTGATAGCAAAACTTACCAAGGAATCCTTGGTAAGCTTGGTTGTTAGACTTATCCTTCTGACTACCCATAACGACTCTTTTTTTTTTGGATGGGAAATCATCAAATGACCCCTCCCGCTCTGGGTGGAGCGGAAGGGAGTGTCAGACTCTTACTGACTAAAACCCACCCGTGTTCCTTCCTTAGCCCTTTCTGTTCTAGGGCACCGGTAACCCTTTCGGACGATCCCGCCGCCCTGGCAGGCTTCGGCCCTATCGGGCCCCGTCTTCTGCTGACATCTCTTTGAGGCGCGCGTGGAACACAACGCGCCGTCCGGCACACCCGTAACGACTCTTAAAGATCGATCAATGACAGCCGGGACCAACGGTTAAACGTCTCGATATGCAATGGATGTTCACCCGTCCACGGACTGACCTCGGCAAGCGTAGCTAAACCTTCAATCGACCCGTGCGACTGTGACTGCCTAGTCGTTCCATGTAAAGTACTGGTATACAGCTACATCCGGTTAGACTGGAAGGCGACCCTAACAAAGAAAAGAAAGAAAGAAAGAAAAAGTATTTATTGCGACTCGTACAGGATCATAAACTAAACTAAACACAGTTAAAAATAAAAATAAAACAAATTATATAAAAAAGCTAAAAACTATAATAACAAGCAGCAGCAGTAGCTTATAATTATATAACATAGTTGGGAAAAGGAAGGCAGATGATGAAGTATCCACCACACCACTCGTGGTGGCTTTTTCAATATATTTAATGGGTACCTGTTCCTTATAAGTGGCAACGGTTGAAATGCCTTTCTTGCCGACTCTTCTCCAGAACTGCCAGGCGGGGTGGGTCGCACTCTTGTAATCATAAGGTAGGTGTAGCGTAGCCTCGTTACGAATCTTCTCGAAGTGATGGAGCTTATCTGGGTGAAATAATGATAATAATATGACTCGCACACGTGTATCCCCTGAAGGAGTAGGAAGAGAAGAGAGCCTATGGCAAGAATTCCTTAGTAACAGCCCGGATTTTGGAAGTTGAAGGTGTGATCTCCTCGTGCCTCGGAAAGCACGTTAAGTTGTTGATCTTGCGTCTGATCTCTCTCAGGTCGTGTCGGATTGCCGTCCCGTCGGACTATGAGAGTGAGGAAAGAGAGAGTCCACCTGTGTATGCGCACACCCTTCAAGTGCACTATAATATCTCCCGCGCCGAAGGTACAATGTACCGTATGTAATAGATGCGGAAAGCGGAGGTGCACGGTCCAGGGCATGGTGATTTGGTGCAGCCTGGGAGAGGGCTATGTCCAGTGTAGCGGTATCTACAACGCCACATGCGAACAACGCGTCATACTGACGTCACGCAAATCCTGCATCTCGCAAGCAGAGTTTACCGTGCAATTGGCATAGATACAATTTCCCAATATCAATCATTGGGCAATTGCCCGCCAGACACAACACCCGTCTGTTCGGAGGATCCTCCCTTTTCTATGGAGGATGAGTGAACTTTACACCCTGTTCCTTATACCTCTAAACCAGCATAGGACTGCGATAGACTGAGTTGGTTGATTAATTGGCAGATTAGAATTCCAACGTTCTTAAAAATACGGGAACTGCTACGGGAATGTGCTTTCTGCCTTCTGATTTCATACCTGCCCGAATGTGCCGATTATGCACTCGGATATGCTTATCCCTGTCATGGCGCGAGACCTCGAAGTAGAATCCCAGCATTGCCATCACCATCATAGCGGTATGCTGCTTGTGATGACCTCCTTCGAAGAGTTCTATGGAGCCGAAGTTCTGAAAGGGGAAAAGCGAAAGTATTAATAGGTATGGTCGGTTTTTTTTGAGGCTATAGGTACTATCGCCAAAACCTCTAACTGACAATTTTGAAAACAAAATCCCGTGCACATGATGACCACAGCTGCATCCGTAAGTAAAACTAAAGAGGATCCTTTTTAGGTCGACTAATAACATGCGCTGCAAGCAGGAATAGTCCATATGGTGGTCAGACAAAGATTTTGGCGGTAGTACTCTGTCAGGTGCAATTAAATTTTTCATCTATGCAAATAATATTTATCCGTCGGTTATGAAAGAAAGTAATAATATAAGTTTATTTGCGGTAAACATGACTACAGAGAAAGAACACACTTTGTACGGTGAAGTTTTTACGCACATTGCACGTGCAGATATCGAAAGAAGTATGTACAGACGCCAGCAGGTCAAGCTACCCGAAACTGTCAAATTTTCCCAATCAACCTTGAACCTTAATACTTTGGCGATAAAGTTGAAAATCTATTAAAGAAATTTGACAGATTGTAGTAGCTTGATGTGCTGGCGTCTGTACTTAGATTGAATGGCTAAATGAGGGCTCCATCAGCCACACCACCTGTCTTTCATTCTCTCACAAAAATTGTGAGGAAAAACCCGTATATAAATTGTTGATTTTTTTCTGTGCATGCAGTAAAAAAAAAAACAAACCAACGCGTTGAATTTGCCGATTAACCACATAACCTGGGGGTCTACTCCGAAGTAGTATCGGCCGAATGTTCGGCCGTTTCCTGCTACGAAGTTACTATTTGGTTCGGTCGGTTCCGATCCTACACTCCTACACTCTTTCGAATATTGACTATGGTCCCGACCCAACAGAGCCGATCCGGACATTTTTCGCATTTTTCAATAATATTCGGTTCGGCCATGTGTCGGTCCGATCCGAATATTCTTACTTTGCAGTTCGGAGTAGACCCCCTGTATTCCCAGAAGGGTTAGAGGCCGAGGTGTGCCTATAAATCACCCACATTTAGCCAGTTATATTTAAGTCCCATGTAATAGAGAGCCCTTACCATCAGCCGAGCACATGTGATAGACAAGTCGTAGGAGCTGACGATCAGATAGAATGAGCGGACAAAAACTACACGACCGTCTGCCGCTGTGTCTGTCCGGAGCTAACGTAGCGGGAGGCAAGGTATCGAAAATAAAAAAGCCTTTTCATACACTTGATCTCCATTTATTAAGAAAAAAAAAACAATAATAATGGAATAACAATCAGTAACAATTATGTAAATTGATATTATAAAAACCTGCACCCTAATTGTGTAACACACTATCAATCACAATCTGAATCATTTTGAGGGATATTGTTAAAAGTAAATAACGCAATTAATGTTATTGAATGGTCAAAATGAAGTCGATTGATACTGATAGTGTGGTAGGCAATTATGTACCTACTACAGGTACCTAGATACATTTTAAAATTAAGGAGCACATATAAAAACTCCACATTTAAAAATGGACTAAGAGTATTCGAGAAATTCTTCAAAAGGAATGCTTCCGGATTCCTTCGCCATTCTTCCACCTCATTCTTCACTATCATGAACCTCTTCAATAGTAGCAACGTCAAGTTCTTCTAACTCTTCATAATTCTCACTTCTCTGACGTTTCGCTCTGTGCATCCACGGCTCATCATAGATCTTCCTCATGACCCTTGACCATCTCCTCATCAACTCCGTCATCTGCCGCTCAAACTCCTCTCTCAAACAATCCATGTTAGAGTCCAACCATTCTATCGCAGTCTCCCATTCTCCTTTCATGAATTCCTTCTCTTTTTCAGTCAAAACTTCACTTTTCTCTGCAACATTTCTTTTGACTTCATAAACGTAGGATTCCAGTTGGTTTCTTACTTCTAAACGTCGTTTGCTTTCAATATCGTCTTCCTGGTAGGTGATAGCATCGACTATCATTTGTCCTATCTGAAGCTGGTTAAGTCTATGCTCATTTCTGATGGTAACGCTCTTTGTGTTTCCTGTGCTTCGATCTTTGGCAGAGACGCTCAAAATACCGTTGGCATCTATGTCAAAAGTCACGTCGATTTTAGCAACGCCCCTGGGAGCTGGCGGTATCCCGGTCAGCTCAATAACTCCCAGTAAATTATTGTATTTAGTCAAACTCCTTTCTCCTTCAAATATTTCAATAGTCATTCTGTTTTGGTAGTCATCTAAGGTAGTGATCTCTTTGGTGTTCTGGCATGGTATTGGTGTGTTCCTTCCTATTACTTTAAACATCATTCCTCTGGCTGTTTCCACTCCTAAGGATAGAGGCACAACGTCGACTAGCAACAGGGGGCTTACTATGACCTTTTAAGAAAACGTTCAATTTTCATTCAGTTCAGAAGCAGGCCTAATTTAGTTCTGCTAATAATCGTACTATGAGAGTAATAAAAGTGAACGACTATTGAACGAAGTTCACAGAAGTTGAGTGGTAATGCTTGTCTGTGGCCTGCTGTAATGCCATTGTCTTTTTAAAAGGCATCGTTCAAAAACTTAAATCTGATTCTATTTTCACTTTACCGGTTTTTTGAAAATAATAGAAACATGAGTTTCTAGGGTATATACATTTTTTAACTATTATTATGTATAACAAGTTACCTTGATACATTATCTAAAAGCACTACAAAGCTCAATTTCCCGTTCAAAACAACTTTGTAACTTTGAAGGATTCAACGTGATTTTGAACGTGTGTGCTAAGTCAGGCAACAATTAAAAAAAAATATATATTTTTGCGCGCCAAATAAAATGTTATAAGTTTGTATACCTCTTCACAATGTCGTAACTTTGTTTACTTACATGAAAATATCATAATGGTGTACTTCACGCATTTATAATAGGAATGTCGCTTCAGAGATTACTGATGAATGTGGTGAATTTATTTTTAGTGAAACACGAACAAGTCGTCGTGTTAGTATGACCCAACTGCTTCGCCGGGAGTTCTTAAATAATCATAGAGAAATTGCAGTTATGTCTACCAAATCCACCCAAGCACGGGAACATAGCAAGATAATGTGGAAAAGGGCTGCAGAGAGAAAATAGTATTTTTGCTCCCCCTTGTATTGTAAAGTCTAATCGTATTACTTATACCTTAAAAAAAGTAACCAATTTATCTTTTTTAAATGGTCATTATTTTAATTATACCATAGCCGGGATCACGAAATCGAAATAAAAAGAAAATGTTTTGATAATGTACTCAATTGATTAAATTCCCGACATGGTGGTTATTGTAATATAATACATATATTGAAGCGTATTTAACGATTGAAATAAAAAAAAAAACTAATTAAGTATACCTATACCTAATTACAGTTTGAGGTGGTAACCAAATCTATTTTTATTAAGTAAAACAATTTACTATTGACGCTGCAGCAGGTCCTCCTGTGTTTAATCTATTTTTTAAGTTTGCTTACTGTTGCGTAAAAATCATCTTGAAACGGATTGTAGTTTTTGGTCTTTTGTCAGTTTGGCTCTAGTGTTGTTACTCAGTTATTAACGGTCAGGCACTCGATTGTCTCGATTACATAGTTCGAAAATTCAATTCAAGTTGAATCTAATTTATTCCATTGAACCTAGCAGCTTCTTACGTTTGAACACACACACAAAAAAAAAACTTAAAGGAAAGAATCATCATAGCAAGATCCTGATTATAAACAACCTACACGTTATCAACTGACAGCACTAACCCACAGAACTGTATTTTCATCATAGTATTATGTCGGTTAATATCACCATCACGAATAAGGCGATTGTGTAAGACTGAGGCTATTGTGATCTATAGTACAGAAGCTGTTGGTGTAGTGTAATATTTACCTATTATTAGCAGTAGTTTATTACCTACCTACATATTTAATAATAGAATTAAGAATCACAGGCAGTGTTGGTCATGTTGGTGATATTTATCTAATCGCGACTACATCAACTGGCACATTGAGAGAAAATTAACTCAAGCTTTTATTTTATTATGATTATCGAGTTACATAAAATCAAACCGCAGCACTATCTGACACAGTCAGAAAGACAAGTGACAACTGTGACAACAACACTTCATTCAATACATTTAGTCCGTTTCTTTCGAATTGAATAAAATTGATATTTCTGTTTTCCTGTGTGTAATTGAAGGATGTTAATGAATATGGAATATTCAAGACGGTACCTACAGCACTTACTTCAAAAAGATGATGTGTAAATTGTTTAGTAAGATTTCAACGTAATGTGCGAAGACATTGTTGGCTGTTGTGCACACACATATTATTGTTTTTATCTTGGACACGTTATCAAGATGAGAAGTGGAACGACCTGCATAATTTGAGATGAAATACTATGTATTTACTTCTAAGTCGTCTGACGTTGAAATTGATCCTATACCTACTACATAGAGTAATAAAATTATTCAGCTAATTATGTGATTTTTGATTTCATGAACGTTTACGTCTACTATTTATTAAACAGTCCACTATTTTACTTAATTATAAAACCGAGGCCAAACTACTCACTTAACTTTTAGTGTTTTTTAAGGTTATGGTCGTATTTCTCAGTATTCCCGTTAGTTTAATTTATACCATTGTAATCTAGACATCTTAGGGAACAAATAAACATGCGTTTCATTAATAGTTGCCAACATTTTTGGAGGACCTAATACCTAATCGCTGAACAAAAAAAAAAACTCCTTTTACATTCTGCTGGCAAAGGAGCAGATTAAGTCTGCATGCAAATGGTCAAAGGTATTTTTACCATATCACTACAATGTTCTCATAGTGTAGTTTTTCTGCTTACATTACTTATAAATACCTAGATCAGAGCAATGCATGATAGAAAAGGCTAATAAGAAGCAAGGGATAAGAGTTTGATTTCATAAAATATATTGGCCATTGAATCCTTGTTTGAGCATAAGATTGCACTAGGCCGCTTAGTTGGCCGCGCCTAAAGCGCACACTATCGAATTTAAGCAATGCTAACTAGGAACACTCTAACAGCACAGTTCAGTTAGAACTGTTCTTACTGAATCTTACTGCGATTACATCTGCCGATTTCCTAGTTAGCATTGCTTAGAATTGGATAGTGTAATAAGCCCTTTAGGTATGTGAGCGGTGCCGGTGGGACGGGAGGGACAGCGGGGGTGAGGCGGCGGGTTGCATGCAACGTACGTAGTGCGCGGGGCCCCGCCGTCCCACCGCAAGGCGCGGCCAACTAGTTCCGCGCGGACTTATAGGCATTATGTACTTATTTACTATGTGTGTTAACCACAGACTTATATAAGTCTGTGGTGATAACTATTATTTTATTTTTAGAAGGTACTATTGCTATTTGCTAGGACAAAATAAAAAAAAGGTTGATTTACAAATTTCTTTTATTCATTTAAAAAGGGTTAAGTATTTATTTTCCTATATAAGTGCACGGAGGTGCCATGGATCCCAATCCAGCATATCCCAGAGTAGTGAGGTTCAATTCATTAGTCTCTTCTGTTGTTTTTATGTAGTGGCGCATGAGTACCTATCCAAGGTTTCTGTGATGGCCTTTTCTAGTTGTAGTATATATTCCTCGCATTCTGCTGCGTCTGTTGTGATTTCCTTTGGTAAGTGCGTGGTCTTATCCCACAGTATTCCCACCCCTTCGTCTCGTCTGGTTGAGTGCGGTCATTTTAAGGTTGAGGTCCCCGATGGTGATGTTTGGAGCTTCAAGCTCATCGTTAAGCGCTGTGGCGTCGAAGTGCTCTGATCAGTGCGGTATGTAGATGATCATAAGTGAGGTTAATAGCGACGCCTTCGATGAAGCGGTCTCTTTTTTTCGGTACTTGGGGTTACGTCGTCGGTCCAACTCCAGCGTATTCCTCATGCGACGTGATCGAATGTGTGATCTTGTCGTATTTCTATTTCAGGAGAATCATACGATTGTGGAAAGGTTTTCCCGGCACTCGTTGATTACGATTATTTAGGGTTTAAAACGATCGGTTATGGGATTTATCTAGAGAAATTTACCTTTCAATCCTAGAGCATTGATGTGCAGTATGCGCAACATAGGATATTGATTTTGAGTAGGTACTAGATCAAAATAAGAAAAATATTAATTTAAAAATTCCCTGTATTCATTTCAAAAGGCTTATTTATTTCCATAGTGCGACGCCGTTGGTTTCTTTTCTCTATTCGATATTCACTCCAAACAAATATTACGTACTCGTCACACAGAGAATCAATAAAAATAAAGTGTTGTATGGGCACTACATTACAAAACAATGTTGAAAAAGCTCGTTTAATAGTAACTTATTCAAGATGGTTTATTTTGACGTTACAGACGTTCAATATTCGTTTTGTTGCTGTCAATTTGCTGGTCATGGTATGAAATTCTATACAAAAAAGAAGGTGAACAGTTTTTGTAAACGTCAACGTAGCAGGCCTGCAACAGGCCTGCTAATAAGACGTCGTAGTACAAAAAAACAGTTTAGTTTAACTTCTGCCCTGCTATAAGAGCTCATGGTAAGCCCCCAGGTCTTTAATTTTCTCATGGCGGTGACCACTCAATATGGCGGCTTGTATAGCTGCTCCGCAAGCCACAGCCTCGTCAGGATTCAAACTGGTTGTCAACTTCTTCCCTCCAAAGAATTCTTTTAGCATAGTCTGTATCTTTGGTATCCTAGTGCTGCCTCCAACTAAAATAATCTTCTGAATATCTGACTTTTGAAGTTTAGCATCGGCTAACGCTTTTTCTACAGGGCCCACTGTGTCCCTAAATAAATCTGAGCATAACTCTTCGAAAAGAGCTCGTGAGATTCTTCCTAAATAGTCTATACCATCGCAAAGAGTTTCAACTTCGACTGTAGCCTCAGCGTACGAAGTGAGAGACCTCTTTGCTCGTTCTGCGGCCGTCTTCAACCTCCGCAGAGCTTTAGCATTCCCTAAGATATCTGTATGATACTTTTTACGAAAATCTTCTGCAAAATAGGCGACGAGTCGATTGTCAAAGTCTTCACCGCCCAGTCTAGTGTTTCCAGCAGTCGCTTTCACTTCATAAATGGAACCATTGATGGATAGCACTGAAACGTCAAAAGTTCCACCACCCAGATCGTAGATTAGGACATTTTTGTCTCCTCTTCGATCTAAACCATACGCAAGAGCGGCTGCTGTTGGTTCATTCGTGATTCGAAGAACTTCCAACCCGGCTATAGAACCAGCAGTCCTCGTAGCTTGACGTTGAGAATCATTGAAATAAGCAGGAACAGTTATCACAGCCTTATTAACTTTAGCACCAAGGTGACTCTCAGCTATTTCCTTCAACTTAAAAAGCACCATACTACTGATCTCTTCGGGCGCAAAAGACTTTTTCTCACCTCGATAATCAACTAAAATCATTGGCTTACCATTTTGATTCGAAACCTGAAACGGCCAATGACGCAAATCCATTTGCACGCCAAAGTCGTCATAGCGTCGACCGATGAGACGTTTCGCGCCAAAAATCGTGTTCCAGGGATTGAACGCGGCTTGATTTCGCGCCTCTTCGCCGATGAGACGCTCGGTAGGTGTGAACGCGACGTAAGACGGAGTTGTTCTATTTCCTTGTCCATTTGCTATCACTTCAACACTTCCATGTTGCCACACAGCTACACAAGAATACGTTGTGCCCAAATCAATACCGATAGCAACCATTTTAAAAGCAGTTTGAAAAACTTAACAAAATATTATTTGTCGACGACTAACTTTGAAAGTACTGCATTTGCCGCGCTGTCGGTTGTATTTATACGTTCGGCCAATGGGTGTCCAGAATTTTCGACGGCCTCGACCAATCAGAGCGCGAAAGTGGGAGAATATTCCGGAATGGGGTGTCCAGCGCTTAAGTGATAATCACCCTATGTTGAAAGAATTATTTGGTGGACGTGTGAAATAAATTATTTTTTATTTTAATAATATTTTGTGTTATGATTATCAAAATCCTATAAATATAATAAAATAATGACCAGAAAAATAAATTATAACTGCACACTTATTATTTTAAGACAAGAGAATTGTTTATCAACCTACAGAAATTAATTAAAACCTTATGAAGGAAAAGTTGGTGAACTAAATTAATTATTTGTATTACAGATAAAAAAAATATTCTTGGACTCGTAAACAATGATAAATGTGTATTGTATGGTCCCTGAATATTCAAGAGCAAATGATGATTTAAAAATTTGTCTCAAAGCTCTAAATTATTTGAGTGCACGGTTGGCGCAGTGGTTAAGCGATTGACTGCTGCGCTTCGTGTCGCGGGTTCGATTCCCGCACGGAACAAATATTTGTATGACCTACATGTATTTGTTCCGAGTCTGGGTGTTTTTCTATCTATAATATGTATGTATTTACAAATAAATATTGTATATAAGTAGTTTATCAGCCATCTTGTTACCATGACACAAGCATTAGGTTGCTTAGCTTGGGACAAATGGTGCTGTGTGAAATGTCCAGGGATATTATTATTATTAATACGACTAGACTATTTATAATGGAATAACAGAACACATATATTATTTCGTAACACATGAGCTGTTGAAAGAAAAAACTGTCCTTAATGTACCAAAACTACCCCTAAAATATGGACATTCTCTTTCCCTGGCAACCCTATTCATAAATTTTCCATTGACGTCACTACCGAGCCATTTCTCCGTCCTTCACGCACTTGTGGCCCCCACCGTAAACATTATATATTACTGTCTCTTTCAATGTTTATATTTGTGTCCTTTGCACCCCTTCGGTACTTTCTAGCGCTATCTCTTGCTAATGTTTACGTCGACAACGCGAGTTTGTGATAGGCTTTAATTTGACTATTATTTGAATTATTTATTGATGTCATTTATCATGAAATATTATCGTTATTACGTATGTTTTTGCGTAATGAGGTTGAGTGAAGTAAATTATTTTCTTATTAATAGCTTGACTTACACAGAACAAATACTAACTATTGTCAAGAACTGCAGTGCGAATCTGTAACCATCTCACCGTGAAAATTTAGGTGAAATGAGCGTGGAGTGAGCTGTCATTCCAACTAATGATAAGTAGGGATTGACACTATTGACAGCTCACTCTAAGTTCACTTCACCTAACTTTTCACGGTGAGATTTTTACAGAATCGATCGGCTGATAAAAAGGAAATAAAAATAATATTTAGTAATTAATTAAATATATTTTTTTATTGCTACATGTGCCTGGTTTTGAGTTCGATCACGCCTGATAGAAAGCGATGGATGAGGTCTATGATGGAACGAGCGTGCCTAGATGTCTGTTCAGTCTTGCTTTGAAGGCAGACGGGTTGAATGTGGGAGGGAACACAGATGCCGGAAGAGTTCCTCACTTTGGTTGTTTAATTTATTTTCTCCTTAATTTTGTTTTCCTTTAAATTCGAAGACATGACGTGACATCTGCCAACTTGCACTGGGCCCGCGTGGTAGATTACAGCCCACTCCCTCTCACGGAGAGGAGCCTTCCTCTGACCCAGCAGTGGGAACATTACAGGCTGATTCACAGGTCTACAATGGTTTGGTGCCGCTAAAACTAAGGCAGTTTTTGCATTTTCTAGATATCTAGAATATAACTGTATATAATAGTCTATTCAAATTTACGTTTCCAATTTATGTTAGTCCAAGTTAAACAAATATCAACTTTATTGCAGTAATAATTAAGTTGAGTTACAAGCATTATATAAAAGAAGAAATAAGACTTGTTCGAACCACCCTCCCCCCTCTTTTCTTTCTCTGCGTCATGCTTACCGCAATTAAACGTATTTTCCTTCTTTTATTAGGGTTCCGCGTATTCTTGTAGGTACGGAACCCTTAAAGGAGAAGCCCAAATAAATTGCTTGCACCAGCCAGAGACTACGTTTGTATAGCAGGAATTCCAATTGCATGGCAATCAAAATCTTTAATAATTTACCCCGACGTATCAGTGTTGCCCACTAATAAATTTAGGAAAACAATATTTGTCTGGCTTTTAGACAACTGTTTCTATTCAGTTAATGAATTTTATAATTATAAATTTTGACATTAAATTTTTATCAATAGGTACTTTGTGTGTGTATGTATACCTATTGACTTGTATTGTTTTTGATATACCTAGGTCTATCTTTTTAATTTTTTAAATATACATTTTGACATTACATTTTATTAGTACTTTGACATTCATATTTCTTCACCGGCAACGGTGTAGAAATATTAAAATTAAACAGATAACAGCTTAATATTAAACAGTTTTTAATATTAAGACCTTAATGTACAGACGCCAGCAGGTCAAGCTACCCGAAACTGTAAAATTTTCCCAATCAACCTTGAACCTTAATGCTTGAGCGATAAAGTTGAAAATCTATTAAAGAAATTTGACAGATTGTAGTAACTCGATGTGCTGGCGTCTGTACCATATGCTCAGAAATATGTTTTTATTATGTCGTTTATTTATTTACTTATCTTATTTTATTACATTGTAAAAATAGTGATCCACCGATATCGGGTGCAGGGTCCAAGCTACCGGTGGTTAGGGCTCCAGAGACAGGAACCTCCTCACTGCCGTATCGAGGAGTAATACTGCCTTTTGAATCAGGCCCATAATCCAACCGCCATTAAAATTATACAATAAAATAGACTCACCTGCTTTCCCCCCACCCTGCCTGTGACATAATCCGGACTTGTATCAAGAATCATGTAATCGTCGAAACCCGGAGCTTCTTTGGCGTCAACCTCTCGAAGTTTAACGCAAGTCTTCTCCATCAAAATGTCGTTCACAGCAGCCAACCTTTTGCGAAGATCTTCAAGGTCGTCTGGCATCATGGCAATATGGAAATTAAAACATAGATAACTTACAGCTTTAAATAGGAAATTAATATCTTATTCTACGAGCAATGGAGCGCAGTATACTAGGCGTTAAATTAACGGATCGTGTTCGAAAAACAATCCTGCGCTCCAAACTAAAGATAGCTGACGTGGCTCAAAAGGCTGCCCAACTTAAATGGGACTGGGCAGGACATGTCTGCCGCATGCCGGGCAAACTGTGGGCCCAAATAGCACAGAATTGGTGCCCTGAGACAGCGAGGCGGGGTCGCGGCAGACCACGTAGGAGATGGCGGGACGAGGTGGATAGGTTCCGTCAAAACTGGAAGGAGGACGCGCGGGCTCGCGGAAGATGGAAGGAGTGGAGGGAGGGCTTTGCCCACGAGTGGAACAGCTAGGCTAGTAAAAAAAATTTAAAATAAATCTTATTCATGGAAATGCTCGAGAAAATGCTGTAGTGTAAGTATACTCACCTGTCGAAGTGAAAATGCTTGGGGGAGGCTTATGTCCAGCATTTTTATTTTTATTTTTGAATGGGAAATCATCAAATGACCCCTCCCGCTCTGGGTGGAGCGGAAGGGAGTGTCAGACTCTTACTGACTAAAACCCACCCGTGTTCCTTCCTTAGCCCTTTCTGTTCCAGGGCAGCGGTAACCCTTTCGGACGATCCCGCTACCCTGGCAGGTTTTGGCCCTATCGGGCCCTGTCATCTGCTAACATCTCTTTGAGGCGCGCCACGGGCCTGGTCCTGATCGGACGGTGAGCTAGCCATTACTCTCCGCCCGCAGGCCCGCGCCTACGGTGGCCGGTGGTAGTGAAAATGCTTGGGGGAGGATTATGTCCAGCATTGGACGTCTTTCAGCTGAAATAATGATGATGTACAAGGTAAATAAGTACTTACAATCCGGTAACTCTGCAACGACATAGATGACGACACCGTCCGGCCATTTTCTTTCAGTATAGAACTCTTTATTCAACTTATTGAGTTCTACAGTCTTCGGTATGTCCCGCTTATGCGTCCTCTTGCTTTTATGTTTGATTCTCGACTGGGGCCTATGGTAGACATTGTTTATTGTTAGTTTGGTGGTCAATTAAAAAAACAGTGGTGGTTCAGTGGAAACAACCGTGACCGTGACTAACGAGTTGTAAGTCGTAAGTTCAAACCAAGGCAGCCATTTTACTTTGGGTAAATCATTTCGTGACCACTGCTCTAAAAACGGTGAAGAAAGAAACTTGAACTTAAAATGGACTCGAACATAATTCTAGAAGTTCTAGAACCCAAAATTCGAAGTCATATATACAGGGTTAATTTTCAAAGACCAGCCAAATTGAAGGGTGTTAGTACATACTTACAGACCATCAGACTGAACCATTTTCTCCATGGGACCAACATCGTAATCGCGAATAAAAATTCAGCCGTCCCATACGTTTAGGTCGAGTAGGCATTGAAGGTTTCTGGCAGTTGATAAATTTTTCGCGATTTCGATATTGATCTCATAGAGAAAGTTGTTCAGTTGGATGGTCTGTACCACACCCTTAAATTTGGCTGGTCTTTGAAAATTAACCCTGTATATTCACCGACCGACCGACCTCATCTAGTTTTAAAATATGATTGACGTGTAAAAGTGTTTGTATACAAACCTACTTACAAAATAAAATCATTTATCATTTATGTATACAATGACATCCACCAACCCGCACTAGGCTCGCGTGGTGGGTTATGGGCCACTTCTTCTCCACAGAAGAGTAGAAGAGGCCTGTGTTTCAGCAGTGGGAACATTATAGGCTGCAGCAGTACAGCAGTGCAGAATGAGGAAAAAGTCATGAGGAAAGTTTTGAGTATGAATTTCGATGGCTGTTGGGAATCGAACCCAACACAACATCTTGCGCGCAGCCTGCACGCGCACGCAGCGTGACCAGCGCGTCATCGGCAAGCTGAGGTGCGGCGCGACGACGACAGGGCTCGGCCCGATGACCTCTCGCTTCAACGGCCTCCAACGCAACGGACTACTCTTAAATTATATTGTTTTTCCGGGAAAGTTTATATTTGTAGATCAGACGGCATTAAACCATTGCCTAGTTATACAGTCCAACTTTTATTGCTCCCCGCGCTAACAATGGCTATAAGAGTAGAGGAAGACCAAAGAAAGGATGGATGGACTGTGTGAATGATGATATGGTTAGAAAGGGGGTGACTACCGAGATGGTGACTATTAGAGAAGTATGGAAGAAAAAGAGATGTTGCGCCGACCACAAATGAATTTGGATAAGGCAGGAGAATGATGACTTACATTTCTTCCTTTTCTTCTTGTTCAACTTGTTCTGAAGATGATTCTTCAGTTGTTTTATATTCCTTTCTATTTTTAGTTACTGCTGTCACTCCTCGTTCTTCTGTTGTTTCACGGTCTTCATCCGTCTTGGCACTCTCCGCTGAGGTTTCCGCTGTTTTGTCTTTACTTCCAACATCATTTACATCTTCAACGGATCCTTTCTTAGACTTCCCAGTTTCAAATATTGAGCCAGCTCCTAGTTTTAAGACTTTTTTAAGTAATTCTTTGTTAGTAAGTGTCTTTTGTGGTTCGATTTGTTTGTCCAAAGATGTATCGGACTCCCAGTCTGAGCCATCCTGTGATTTTTGTACTCTGGGGACAAGTGGTTAAGTTGTTTTAAGATTTCTATTTTCAGTACCCTTTTCACAAGCGTTGGTCTCGTGGTTGCAAGCGCGACTGCTGGGTTCGATCTCCGGGTCGGATAAAGTGTTATTGGGTATTGTTCGTCGTTGAGCTCCTCAAGTTTTGAGTTGAGCGACACGATTACTAACAAATGCTTGCACTTACTGGACTGGTCCACTCAAATCTCTGTGGTTCTTTCTTCAAAAGACCATTTCAGACATCAATCTACATGGTCTTCACATGATCTGACCAAGATTATGTCTAGACTTTAAAAAAGATTGTGACCTCTGAGTTTGTTTCGGCCTTTCTTCCTGTTTCAGGTTCCTGCACATAATCAGGCGGGAGGAGACGCCCGGGTGTCACCACTGCCAGGATCGCCCAGAGGACACGGTGGAGCATACGGTGGCGGTCTGCCCTGCTTGGGCGGAGCCCCGCCGTGTCCTCGTAGAGGCGATCGGCAACGGGGGCGACCTCTCGCGTCCGGCCCTGGTTCAAGCCATGGTCCGGGGCGAGAGGGAGTGGGAGGCAGTCACCTCCTTCTGCGAAGCAGTCATGCTAGCGAAGGAGGTGGCTGAGAGGCTGAGGGAGAACACCTCACGCCTCAGCCGCCGCGGGAGACGCTCCGGGCGTCGGGAGCCGCGTGACGACTCCCGGCCACCGTAGGCGCGGGCCTGCGGGCGGTGAGTAATGGGTAGCTCGCCGTCCGATCAGGACCAGGCCCGTGCCGGACGGCGCGTTGTGTTCCACGCGCGCCTCAAAGAGATGTCAGCAGAGGACGGGGCCCGATAGGGCCGAAGCCTGCCAGGGCGGCGGGATCATCCGAAAGGTTTACCGCTGCCCTGGAACAGAAAGGGCTAAGGAAGGAACACGGGTGGGTTTTAGTCAGTAAGAGTCTGACACTCCCTTCCGCTCCACCCAGAGCGGGAGGGGTCATTTGATGATTTCCAATACTCAAAAAAAAAGGGGTCATTTGCCGGGGTCACGGATCATAAATTTAATTAAAACAAATAACGCGCAAAGAGAAGGCAAATTGAAGGAAATAGAGAGAGCCCTATGTCGGCGAGCGGCGCAGGTGGAAGTTTTCAAGTTACGATTTTTGTTGTTATAATTTTTATGATTACTGGCCACTAGCCCTACCCATGTGTTAAATTAATGTCGCCTTTGTAGCGCCACGTTGTATGTGTACAACGGCCCGACATGAACTATCGGGCAGTTGCCCACCAGACAGAGTATCTCGTAGTCTCGTCAGAGGATCCTCCCTTTTCTATAAAAGTTGAGTAAACTTTACATTCTGTTCCTCAAACCTCTATAACTTAAAATAAACAAAAAATCAACTTACTTATACCGTTTTTCACTAAACTTCCTTCTAGTAGGTTCTTTTTTATCATCTTTAACTTTAGAAGCAGTCGTTGACGATGCCACCTCCGATTTTGTTGTTGAATCATAATGCTTAATCTCCTTGAATCGCTCCACCTTCATAACTTTCAATTTTTCTTTAAGATTATTTTCTTTATTTCCTTCATTCTTTATTTCAGTCTCTATTTCTGTCTCTTGTTTCTCTTTTATTTCTTCTGTAGATTTAGGTGTGGTAACTGTATCATTTACTTCTCTCTTTCTTCTGTTTGGCTTCAATGTTGTTGTAACACCATTATCTATAGTTTTCTTTTGGGCATCCATACTGTCTGAATCTTCGTCAAAAAGCTTATGTTTACTAGAAACCTTCACTGCTCCAGATTTAGAAGACTTATAAGCCTTCGGACATCGAGCATCGTCTTCTAATTTACATTGACTTTGATAAGCTTCTACAGTCTCTGAATTTTGACAGAACTCCGTTAAGTTACTAGCAGCGTCTTCAACTATAGATTTAGCGAAACCTGCTATGATCTTATAAATTCCCAGTACATCAGAAGCTTTGGTTTTATTTTCAGTTTTCTCATAATTAAATTCGAACTCAGATGTCGTCTTCCTAGTAACATTGCAATATTTTTCTCTAGCGTTATTTAGTGCTAGTGCAGAAAGTTGATAAACCAATTCTATTATTCTGTCAGTTTCTTTAACCATGCCTAGAGTATTTAGACTCTCTGATATGTCTTTGGAGCCATCAATTTCTGCAACTATTTCTTGAGGTTTTTCAGTATCTTCTTTAGCAATCCCAGCTTCCGTGAATATATGTGGAGGTGGAGTGATATTAGGGTTGACCCTTAAGCTCATGTTTGGAGGAAGTTCCATGATCTCCCTCTTTTTTCTGCTTACTCCAGGATAAGACTGGCATACAGAGATCTTTTCAGCACGATCTCGGGCGCGACATTCGGGTCCGTATATTAGTGAGAATTTTTTGACATCTGTGGCTGTTAGACCGTTTCTGTTCTGGCGAAACTTACGATCCTGGAAGATAAAATGTTGGTTATTGTAAGTGGCTTGTGCCTAAGTAATAACAGCCGCACGGCGCCATCGCGGTTGGTCCGTGGATGGGTGACCATCTTTACATATCGAGACCCCTCCGTGCCCGACTTAATTTTTTTCCGCTCAGCGCTCGAACGATTTATTCAAATCCGTCTGAATTTGAATAATAGAATTAGATTGGCGATACAGGCGAATACATCGAAAGCGATCTTCAAGTGCAATTGTGTTTTATAATTAGTGTGTTTGAGTTGTTATTATTGTTGATTGATTAAAGTGTAATTTTGGTCATTTAAATCGGCAGTTTTTATTGTCACGAACCCGAAGCTCGTAACAATACTATTGCCATCTCTGTTTACCTTACCTTAAATATTATAGTCCTATGCCCATTCTTGCTGTAATCTCGTTCACGAAAGTGCATAATGCTGTCCTGGTCGTACTTTAACGTACGCAACAATCCGGGGAGGACATTGTCTTTTGTGAACAGCTGTATGTAGCCTGGTGGAAGAAAATACGAAGCATTTGAATCATATTGGTAAGTTGCAAACCATGCTCCACCTCCTATCCTGCCCTCTGTATCCCAAAACATGCAGTCAAAGTAACCTCTGCGCTGCCACTGATGCCGTCGAAGTGGTGAACTTTTTACTGTGGGGCCAACTCGATATAAAATTCAGTCGTGCCAGCCACACGAAGATGAAAAAGATTATAATGGTCAGCAGGGGTCTTCTTATTAACCAACTTAAAAAAACTGGCAAGGTATGTGCTTGCGGAAGTTTTCGTAATATAAATTTTTACTATCATATTTCCGAACGCATCTCACATTTTTAAATGCAGAATTCCTATTCGACCACAGTTTTGAGCTGACTATATTTCTTTTCCTCTTATACGTTCCCATGACAACAGAGAGAGACCACTGCTCCGCGTTACTACCGCGCCGCGCCGAAAAATAATACAAGCCGCTAATATCTAAAAATCCGTGTTGGCCGAATATCCAAGACGTCAGTGAAGTTTCATCAACAAATAACAGTTTTTTTAAACTAATATTTTAAGTGACTACAACAACTTTTTCGGAAAAGCTGCATTGGTCTGGACACATCTGCCGCCTGTCAGACGATCAATTGGCCAAACTCACGACCCAGTGGGTCCCGCTTAATGGCAAGCGACATCGCGGCAGGCCCAGACGGAGATGGCGGGATGAGCTGGACTCCTTTAATCAAGATTGGTCCTTGGCAGCTCTGGACAGAGAGAGGTGGAAAGAGAGTAGGGGGGGCTTTGCCCAGCACTGGACATTACCTTACCGAAAGGCTACTTTTCACCAAGAAGTAAACACTGCAGTGGAGGAAAAAAACATGTTGCGCGGGCGCGGACCATAAAGAAATTGGGGAATTATGATGTTGCTACGGGCTACGGCGTTGCTACGGCGTAGCAACATCCCTTCGTAGCAGCTACGGGATTAGTAGAAAGGATCATTGAACAGGTAGAGATTATAAAATTAATGATATGATTATCTTACGTACGTATTAGCATACTTATATTGATAACGTAGTGTAATGCTACAAGTTCGATTATTGTGCAATGTTAACCAAACATTGCACAATAATTGAAATATTGTTTTTTTTCAAGTGTTTAAACAACATTTTGACCGACAAAACCGGTCGGAGTTTGTGTGTGTACGGATTTAAAACAAATACGTTACGTACATATTTTATTGTTTATTTAACTTGTAGATAAGAAAGACTACAATAACAAATAACAATCAAACAGTTTGATAATAAATTGAGCAAAATAAAACAAAATACAATAAAATACCTATTGTTAGAAAAAAGTATTTATAAAAAAAAAACATTTGACTTCAATCAAATTAATATAAATTATTTATTATAAGTATTGCTTTCACTGTTTTTCCAAGCCAAATAATAATATACTAATCTGCAGTGCGATTCTGTAACCATCTCACCGTGAAAACTCAGGTGAAGTGAGCGTGGAGTGAGCTGTCATTCCAAATAATGCTAGGGATTGACACTACTGACAACTCACATCAAGCTCACTTCACTTGAGTTTTCACGGTGAGATTTTTACAAAATCGACCGGCTGCAGTGCAATTCTGAAACCATCTCACCGTGAAAACTTAGGTGAAGTGAGCGTGGAGTGAGCTGTCATTCCAACTAATGTTAGGGATTGACACAATTGACAGCTCACTTCACCTAACTATTCACGGTGAGATTTTTACAGAATCGATCGGCTGTCTAGCCTTTTCCGAACTATGTTGGGGTGGCTTCCAGTCTAATCGGCACCCTAATTGCGTAACACACGATCAATCGGAATCGGTTTCATTTTGACAGTTCAATAACATTCATTGGCGTTATTTACGTTGTTGAGCAGACACATGTGACACATTTTTTGAACATATTATGAAGCAATGGATTAGCAATATCCTTCAAAATGATTCAGATTGAGATTGATTGTGTGTTACGCAATTAGGGTGCGGACGCAGCTGAATACTATTTTACATGGAGCAACTATCTGACCTCCATAACCCTGTTACTAGATAACAAGACTGGTTGTCAGATTTTTGGGCTTCCGACTACCCATAACAACTGTCAAAGATCTATAAATGACAGCCGAGTCCAAGGAAGCCAAATAAAAAAGTTAAAAAAAATATATGAAAGTCCCACACGTGCATATAGTTAAATATGTCTTTTTATTAGGTATCTATGATCACGTGGATAAAACATTATAAAAAGTCGTGAATGTTTTTATTTAAAAAATTGTAGCTTCTAAACGATTATCTACATACCTACTACACGTATAGCAACAATCAACAATATCAGCTAATCATATTCATAATACTATTAATTATTGATACCAAAAATAATCCCCGAAACTAATCTCTGACAATCACATTAAAACCTTATGCACATGGCATAAAGTCAAAATTGGCGTAGCAGTTGGCTCACAGGGCGGCGACCCGGCCCCTCCTGCGATATCCAAATGAGTATATTTGACATTCTTCTCTTCTAAACCACCAACTTTGATCAGAAACCCTCCGGCTAACTGATGGTGACGAGTTTTGGCGTCCGTATCAACTTGAATCAAGTCGTCTCCTCTGCATTTCCCATTGTTCACAGCTAAGTCTTCAGGACGTATGAATGACACTTCAAATCCTTCGCCAACTCTTGCTCCGCTAAATTGTAAAGCGCTTGCGTGATTAGTGCCTCGAGCGCTGTAGTTATCTAAAGCTGCTGAGTAGTTACCGTAGCACAATCTTGCATGACCTGTCAAAGTCGCTATGGTGTATAGATGAGGATTCAGCTCTTTGTCAGCAATTTCTCCCATTTTGAACAACGCATCTGCCATTGCGAATCGCCCTTCTGCATCTGTGTTGGAAACTCGAACCGTCTTCCCGCTTTTCGAAACTAATAACTCATCAGGAACGTACGAATCTTCTCCGATGGAGTTTCTGCAGAGGCATAGGACTCCTATAACCTTTAAATGTGGAGGTTTTAGCAATGAGCAGGCTTTCAAAAAGCCTGCTACAGCCGCCGCACCACTTTTATCGCGACACATGCCCGCCATTTTGCCTGAGATCTTCAAATCGGCGCCGCCAGTGTCGTAAGTCACTCCCTTGCCGACTAGCAACAGAGTTTGAGTAACTCTGGCGTTATCTGACGGTCTGTATTCAATTTCGACAACTCTAGCCTTGTGTCTGTCAATTTGATTAGCAGCTCTTGATACAGCTGCTAACAAAGGGAATTCTTCTAGAATAATGTTCTGATCGTCAATTGTTTTTATGAAGATGTTACTGTCGCCAGCAAACTCCGTTTGGACGAAGCTTACGATATTACCCGGTGTCATCCTTTCAGGATCTCCCCCAGCGATGTCCCTGGCAAAAATTCTAGATTTTTCTAAAGCGATAGCGTTGCGAACGGTCTTCTCAAACGATTCACTTAATTTTTCTTCAGAGTGGAATCCAATTTTTAGGAAATTTTTCGTGTTATCCCTCTCTCTTGTTTGTAGAGGTATATACAACGCTTCTAGCGCACCA
The DNA here is from genome assembly GCA_949629185.1 of Apamea crenata. Taxonomy (NCBI): domain Eukaryota; kingdom Metazoa; phylum Arthropoda; class Insecta; order Lepidoptera; family Noctuidae; genus Apamea; species Apamea crenata. Next base: position 5,742,885 of record OX451382.1, on the reverse strand, counting down.
AGGATACAGACCAGTTGTCCATCGGGAAAGTTGACAACGTTTTGAACGACGAGCAATGGTTTCTTCGCTCCTGCCTCTAGGGCTCTAACCATACCTTTATAAGCCGCATCCTTCACTACTCTTGCATCGTGATAAGGAGAAATCTTCCCCGTAGGTGACAGCACCAATCTTCCACCAGACACATAGTCACAATTCCACACTGTAGCCACATTATGCACATGCTTATCAACTTTAGAAATCTTATCGATAAAGCTACCAATATGTCTTGGTAAAGGAACGTTTTGGTCTTCCGGATACAAAATGAGGATCACAGCATCATAATCAATCGATTGTATATTAGTTTCAATGAACACATTATCGTATAACTTTAAATCTATCGCAGCCATGTTGATTTTACTGCAGTCGTGACAATACTGATTATTTTGTTGTAACAATTTATCAGAGAATTAAATACTTTATATATCTTTGTTATTAGGTATGTGAAGTCTATTATCAAAGTTATTTATAAAGATATTGTTCTGTTATCAGTTTTAATGATGTATCATGTTTATTCAAGGCGGTTGTGTTGTAATACGTCTAGAAAGTATGCATAATCAACCTATAATGTTCCCACTGCTGGGACACAGGCCTCCTTTCAATGAGAGGGAGTGGACTGCAATCTACCACGCGGGCCCAGTGCGGGTTGGTAGATGTCACATGTCTTAGAATTCTTGGTTCTAGGACATGCCTGTTTCTTCTCGAGGTTTTCCTTCACCGTTTTGAGAGCAGTGGTGATGAAATAATTTATACAAAGTAAAGCGCCTGGGTTCGAACCTGCGACTTACAACTTACAATCGCGGCCGTTACCACTGCGCCGCTACTGCTCTCAATACCGATTTAACAAAAAAGTAGCGTTGCTGTCGCTCCCTCGGCGAGGGGACAGCGACAGAGACCAAAAAAGTTGCTGGGCAACTAAGTTAGTTCCTCGTGGGCGCCCTCCCTGACCGTCACAGAAATTGTATTGACAAAACAAGATGGCGGCTTTGGTTCCAATTTTAGCAACGCGCCAAAACAATCCTGTAGCGATGTATTTCTTAGGGTAATTACGATAGGGTAACTGCAATACATCGCGGGCTGCTTGGGGGTTTGCCTCGATACCTGGCATATGCGTTAGTGTCACTGATCTATACAAAACAAGTACGCTGGACTAAAATATACTATACGAAGTGACGGTTGTTTTTTGTGCCGATTCAAAGCGCCCCGCTTGAGCGTCTCAGGAACTAAAACTCACACATTATTGCAAATGGCCGTCGTGTTGTTTTGGTACATCTCTCATGATTTAGGTCTTACTCGTGGAATAAGACTATTTTGTGTATTTTCTGTTTACTAGGAGATATTTAGAACATTTTTATCCTGAGAGGAGGTATGCGCATTTTGTAAAACTCACCATCAACAATATTAGTTCCACGGACGCTCACTTTGTTATAAGCGCCAAAATGGCGAAACTCAAATGTCTTCATTTTGTCATCGATAGTATGAAGTCTAGCGTACTTCTGCATTTTAGGTGCGTGTCTATTAGCATGCATTTATTTAACATGGAGGTGACATCGCGGTGCTTTATTCTATTAACATTATGGAGTTAAGTGAAAGTATACTTACTTGGTTCAATGTTTTGGATCTGAACATCGATAAAGACATCTCTGCTCATCCGGTTGTGCTCGAAAGGCAAGCCGAGAGCCCTCGCGATGATCATGTCGAGATCTGACGTGTTAAGACACTCGTATCCCAGTAAAATTAACTGTGGGAACAAAATATATGACATAATGGTACCTATAGCTGTAAAGGTATCGAGACAACTGTCCCGATAGTTTTGGAATGAGTCCTTTTTTCCAGGTTCTATTATAAAAACAACACCACCAACTTTTTACCCGTTTATTTCTCAGAGACTACTTAAGAACTGTCAGTGTTGACATAACAATAAAATCGCCAAAACTATTTAAGGTCGTAATGTCGGATACACAATACTTATTTTCTAACAAAAGGTATGAGAAACAGGGTGTAAAGCTCCTCACTCTCTATAGAAAAGGGAGGATCCTGTTGCAGTTTTTAAGAGTAAAAGAACACTATCTGTCCACTTCATCATAGTTGTGTATGTATTTATTAATTTGAGTAGGTATGTCCTAAATTAACTAAAACTATTTACAAACTAAACATGAATTTGGTCCTAGGAGATGCCGGTTGTTGCACGATGTTAATCCTTCACCGTTTTTGAGAGCAATGGTGATGAAATAAATTACACAAAGTAAAGTGCCTGTGTCGGTTCGAACCCACGACCTATAACTCATAAGTTGGGGCCGTTCCCACTGGGCCACCACTGTTCTCCAGGAAAGTGTATGGAGCTGCTTAAAAAGGTGAAAATGTATGGAACAGAATTTTTTTTAACGCAAAATTTCAACGAATCCAGAATCATGTGCTGAATTCATGGTTATAGTTTGCGTGTCGGAATGTAGCTGGTTCAAAAGATACAGCGCTGTGACAGACTCATAGCGGAGCCTTATTAATAGGGTCCCGGCACCCTTTGGGTAGCTACTCGTACGGAGCCCTAAAAAAGCAACTTACATGAGGAGTAAAATTAGAGTGTCCCTTCGTCTCAATCCTGCATCTCTTGACGCCGTCGGGGTTGATAAACGTCATCACATGCTGGCTCTCGCTAGGAGCAGACATAACCGGGGCGAACTTAATACAAGTCTTGAACGCAAACATGGCTAGAGATTTCATAATGGCGGTCGCTTGTTCGTTGTCTAGAAAAAAAAATGCAGTCATTATAAAAAAATACAGGGTCACATTAAATTAGCTAGCGAAACTCCGCAGACACTGCAGAGAGAGGTGATACTTAACACAACATATGAAACAAAACGATAACATATTTTCTTAACTGCCGCCCGATATACTCCCTCCCGCTGTCCCGCATAAGTAGGATCGCTGACCGCGGCAAACCCTTACCATCCCCGACGACGACGCCACGACCCTCCTAGTAAGACCACCAGTACTCTCAGTTAGTTCAAGTCCCGACGGCCGTCCTTCCGTCCTCGCCGCCTACCACTGCCTCAACCCTTGCCCGAGCCAGCCTGCTTCCAGTCTAACAGGATGCAGCCAAATACCAGTATTTTACATGGAGCGACTGCCTATCTGACCTCCACAACCCAGTTTTTACTGGGTAAGACTGATTGTTAGACTTTCGGGCTTCTGACGACCCGTAACGACTGTCAAAGATCCAAGAATGACAGCCGGGACCAACGGCTTAACGTGCTTACCGAGGCACAGTAGTCTTGGTATGTAAAGATGGTCACCTATTCACGGACCAAGCGTGGCAAGCGTAGCTTAACCTGATCGATCGACCCGTGCGGCTGTATGGTACTGACACTGTAGGGGTTTGTGGTTAAGTAATATAGCCACAAACCCCTCCAGTGTCAGTTCACCTTACAGTACATTCAGTGTGACCATATAGTCAGTTAAAATAATAATACTAAGGGCTAAGGGCTGTTTTCTCCAACGCCAGATAATTTTATCCGAGGAATTATTTTGAATTTTTGACAGTTCTTCAATACACACACTGTCAGATGTCAAGTTTAATCCACGAATAAAAAATATCTGTCGATTGAAAAATCTGCCTATGAACTATGAAGGCAAAAATCGATAAATACTTACCGAAATGGTCAGGGTTTATGTAAAACGGCACGGTTGCATTTGGCCAATACACAAACGTTTTCAATGTTATAACTGCAAAAAAAAACGTAAAAAAAACGGGTTGCACTCCGGGAGTGCCGGCAGAAATGAAAACTTGAATATTAACGCTGTGCATTTTTTATATTTTGGAATGCGGTCTACTCTCCCTCCGTCTTACGAATTTTCGATCAGGTCACGTGTCCTGACGCGAGCTCCGTCTTACGAATTTTCGATCCAGGTCACGTGTCCTGACGCGAGTTTAACATTTTTTACCCATCACAAAAAAAGTGCACAACGCCGCTAAAGAAGTTTTCACTTCAAAAAAATACCTACGTGGTTTAGTTCAGTGTTATCGTGTTCGTGATGTCGTTGAGCCTGAGAATTTCGATCCAGCCTGTCCCTTCCTGCCCTCTCCCAGCGATGCCCTAAGCCGTACCCCACAGGGGGTGACCTTGTTTGTTATTATTTATTGTACACCACCAAAATACATAACAAAAAAAAATTTATCGAACAATAAAAATATACAATGCCTTATCGCTTTCTGCGATATCTTCCAGGCAACCTTGGAATGGACAGTGATTTAGTAGTAGTACGAGTAGTAGCGTGTAGTCGCTTAGTTTTTAAGTTTTCTAAGCCCTGGCTGGAGGCCTTAATTTATTGAGGCATCCACAGGCAAGCCCGGTTAAGCAGACGACAACCTCATAAGTTGAACTGCGAGATGCCATTTACAACGTGTTTTTTTTATATCCCATAACTCTAGGGGGTCATTGTACTCATCATTATTAAAAACTTTTACTATGGGACCAAACTTTAAAGCGCGAAAAAAAAAATCTGCTGTTCCCTACATTTATGTTCGTATAACTCGTCAAAATGTAGGGAAGACCAGATGTTTTTTTTTTCGCGATTTCTGGTTTAGTCCCATAATAAAATTTGATCATAATGATGAGTACAATGACCCCTAGAGTTATGGGATATAAAAAAAACACGTTGTATAAAATTATAAAAATGATTGCAATGACGGGGAGTACAAGTGGCTCTCAACTTCGATATGTCTTTTTACACCCGTTAAATATAATCTCATGAAAAAACTACCACGGCGTCGTCGGTGGCAGCGCAGAGGTCACTTTGACTGCATGTTTTGGGACACAGAGGGCAGGATAGGAGGTGGAGCATGGTTTGCAACATAGCCCCACTTTACCAGCACCCTAATTGCGTAACACACAATCAATCTCAAACTGAATCATTTTGAATGATATTACCTACTTATCCATTGCTTCATATGTTTAAAGAATGTGTCATGTGTCTGGTCAACAACGTAAATAACGCAATGAATGTTGTTGAACTGTCAAAATGAAACCGATTCCGATTGATCGTGTGTTACGCAATTAGGGTGCAGCACCCCAATTGCGTAACACACAATCAATCTCAATCTGAATCATTTTGAAGGATATTGCTAAACCATTGCTTCATGTGTTCAAAAAATGTTTCGTGTCTGCTCACCAACGTAAATAACGCAATGAATGTTGTTGAACTGTCAAAATGAAACCGATTCCGATTGATCGTGTGTTACGCAATTAGGGTGCAGGTTGGACTTACCTACATCTTCCCACTTGTGTCCGGACATGGTTCAAAGAATTCCAAGTGGACCACGGAAGGTTACACCCTGCAGGGAGATGCTCATTTGGTGCTAGGTGTACGTAGGAAGAGTATCCTGCCACAGTTTGCAACGGGCAAACTTTGGCAGTGAAGTGATATCTGCGCTGCCACCGACAACGCCGTGGAGGTGGCAGTTTTGGGAAAACAACATTTAAAATACAGTCGAACCAGCGACACCAAGATAAAAGAACTTACAGTTAATCTGCGTGCTTTTTTCACTGACGCATTTTGATATAAAACCACTAAATAATAAGATTAATAAATTCAAGTATTCCAACATTGTCCAAGCTCTCCCTCGCTAGAGAGGAAAAGATTTCGATTCAATGTTAACTATACAAGTTATTTTATTGTGAAAATTTTATTGAAGCACATAAAAACTTGATTCTTATTGGTAATACGTTAGGTTTCCGGTTATGTTTCGTCAATCAAAGTCAAAACATTTATTTCAAATAGGAACCATACTTTGGAACGTCACCTGTGAACGTCACAATCCTACTTAATATTAATAAACGTGAAAGTATGTATGGATGGATGGATGTTTGTGTACTCTTTCACGCAAAAACTACTGGACGGATTTGGATGAAATTTGGCACACAAATAGTTTTTCCCGTATTCTATATTTTAACCAGGATTAACATATAGAATACGGGATATATATATAGATACACGGGATCGAAACATAAGCGGGTGAAACCGCGGGGCGCAGCTAGTTTACAATAAAATAGAATTGATTCTAGTCGCCCCTTCCAATATTATAGTTTCGTATGGAGAAGAATGGGCAGGAAACTCCACCGTTACTCTCTTATTGTTTTACAATATTTTGAATACATTCATTATAGAAGAAGACGCATTCACGACACATCACATTGAAGACGATGCACGAATCAAAACGCACCTTTAAAGTAAAACCGTTACTAAACGAAAATTTTCATGAATTAAGGTATCAATGCCATCTATCTAAAATAAACGTAAACTACAAGATAAATTTGTTATTTAAATTTATATAGTTTATATAAATTTGTTATTAAACCATGAGCTCAGATTTTATGTAGAAAAAACAGTGACTATTTTCTAATTTTGGCTCCCCTATAAAATTTCATAATTTCGTTTAGTAACGGTTTTACTTTAAAGGTGCGAAAAGTCGTTCATTCAAACTCGTTTTCGAGCGATAAAATTAGATAAGAAAGTCCCCCAAAATCCTTCCTTTCTTCAAGCTTTAGCTGGAAGGAAGTGGCGGTAGGTACAAACTCGGCAGCAGCACAGCTGTCTGTTCTATTAGAAAAACTTCATTCAATACAATTATATGCAAAATAATTGACATTACGAAACACAAAATATTAAATTAAATTATTTGCCATTATGTTAGCGAACACACGCTAATATACCAACAAAAACAATGAAAACTATACTCAAACAAAAAATAAAAACTATACTCAAACAAAAAATAAAAACCAGGAACTAAAGGGACAGATTTAGGGGAAGCCTTTGCAGCCTTTGTAGCAGTTGGACGTGTACGCTATAAGTAAAAAAAAAACATAACCGCAGTTGCGAAAATTTGAAAATATTCGCAGCCGCCATCTTGGCTTTTTGACCTCACTATCGGCTTCAGCAGCCCCAAGAGCCATGACAATGATACCCATGACGAAAATTTTGAAAATTTTTGCACCCGCCATCTTGGATTTTTGACCCCACTATCGGCTTCAGCACCCTCGAAAGCCATGAAAACTATCTCTCTCTCTCCCTCTGACGCTCCCTATTACATATTGTAAAAAGTAGCATGAGCATAACCCCTTTTAGGGTTCCGTCTCGGAGTTTCGTCATGTCCGTCCGTCCGTCCTTGGCTTACCTTCCAAACGGTTAGTGCTAGAAAGATGAAACTTTGCATGGATATGTGTCGACAAAGTGCTAAAATAAAATCACGAAAAATTTTTTTTTTTTGGGGTAGGTACCTCCCCTACACGTAAAGTGGGCATGATTTTGTTTTTCTTGCGTCTATGTCCCCATAGTGTGGGGTATCATTAGATAGGTCTTTTGAAAACATTGAGAGGTTGCTACAACGATTTTTTTATTTAAATATCCGTTTTCGAGATATTCAACTTTAGAGCGCATTTTTTTTGGTAAAATAGCCCCCCCCCCCCCCCCCGCCCCTCTCTAAAAACTAAACGGCTGGCTCGAAAAATCTGAAAAAAATCATGATGGTAGTCCATGTGATGAACTTTGAAGGAAAACTATAACGGCTTAGATAACTTTGTTAGTTCAGGAGATAAAGAGGCCTAACTTGTAAAATGCGTTTACTTAAAATACTTAAAAATAACGAAATAATAAGTGAACATGTAAAATATCCTTCTAAATCCACGTGCCATTATGGGTGACTACGGAACCCTATTCTATGCGTGACCTGACACGCACTTGGCCGGTTTTTGTTACGTGACGAGTTCTCCAACTTTACTCCTAGAGGCTCCGCAAAAAACTTCGTTCCAAAATGGGACGTGACCGCTTACACGTGCCACCGAGTCTGCACCTACGCGACCGCTGTGCGCGCAGGTGTTCACGTTAAGGTTCGCGTTGATGGTGCTCCCGCTTCGTGTCCGGCGTCTCTCGTACTTGACTCTCATACTCTCGTCCGATGGGACGGCAATCCGACACGACCGGAGAAAGCGTCTGAGTTATGTTATAGTATGATGAAGGGACAATTCGGCACATTACCGAAAATAATGGAGCCACTGAACTATGACGACCGTTTGCAACAGTGTATCAATTTTAGTTCCCGAGCGGACAGTTGTTTTTTGTGCCGATTCAAAGCGCCGCGCTTGAGCGTCTCAGGAACTAAAGCTCACACATTATTGCACGCTCCCGCTTTGAATCGGCACAAAAAACAACTGTTATTTCGTATAGTATATTTAGTCCAGCGTACTTATATAATATAGGAATGCCAAATAATACCCACTGAGTGTCTGTATTCTTATAACCATACTCATAAATCAGTGTTTTATTTAGCAGTCAAATGCAATCGGTAATTGTGTGGAAGTGTATGAGTGTGTGTGTGAGTTTTCACTAGTACAGAGGTCAGTGTGAATTAAGCTCAAACGCATAACGTACACAGGTATTTATAACCACATACGTAATTATGTCTTTAATAATAGACACAAATCAAAGGATTGTTGGGATTTTTTTTTTTTTTAAATCGCTGCCCCACACTTGGAATTATTGTGTCGTGGGTGCGTTTACAGACATAATATAAACTCACATACACAAACAGCCAGACCCGGAACAACTAATTGTATTGTATATTTGTTCTTTTATATTGTAAATTAACTTTTTTACTTTTTTTTTGTGGTTTGAGTAATGGGGAGAGGCCGTTTTCCAGCAGTGGGAATGCAGGTTACCAGTAACGAGCAACCAAAAATTAAACCAAAATCTGTGTCAATATATAAATTTATTAACTCCTTTACTTAGCGACAGGTTTAGCGACAGGCTTAGCGGGTTTCTTAACTTTCTTAACACCTGCGGCTTTCTGGGGTTTCGCTTTCTTGGGTGGAGGAGGAGCGGTTTTCTTCGCTACTGGCTTCTTGGGCTTCTTAGCAGCAGCAGCCTTGGCGGCCTTTACCCTACGCAGGCGGAGCTTCTGAGCTTTCACGGCGGGGTCGGCTTCCGAGAGTTTGATCTGTGAAGAGGGCATAATGTTAGTGGAAGAATCATGAAGGGGTTTGGGCGGAGATGAGGCGGTGTGTTCAGAAAGTGTCAACGTGTGAGTAATCATGGTTTTTCATAACCCAATGCTCTGAAAAAGCGTATCATCATTTTGGTGGTTTATAAATTGTTTTAACTACTTTACTAGGCAGGTGTATAGCACAGCCGTATTGAACCAGTTAAGGACGTCCCAAGTCCAAGTAATAGGGAGCGAAGTCAAATTCAATTTACTTGCGAAACTGTGTTATTCAGTTTATCAACCCCACAAAATCAAAAAAATCTACCTTAGGGTGGATTTTTTGGGTTGGATAAACGGTCAAACAAGTTTCGCTAGGTAATTTAATTTGACTTTGTATATCTACTGGCGTTCGAACCCAGGCTCAATCATCACAATATCTTACTGCATAATTTTGTTTCATACTGCATTTTTTTACCGTGTTTTGACGTGATCCCAAATTATTACCGTAAAATATCGTATAGTACAACGCTTCGTGAACGGCCGCTTACGCCAACCACATCGTAGCTCAAAAACCAAGAACAGGGGGTCTACTCCGAAGTAGTATCGGCCGAATGTTCGGCCGTTTCCTGCTACGAAGTTACTATTTAGTTCGGTCGGTTCCGATCCTACACTACTACACTCTTTCTAATATTGACTATGGTCCCGACCCAACTGAGCCGATCCGAACATTTTTCGCATTTTTCAATAATATTCGGTTCGGCCATGTGTCGGTGCGATCAGAACATTCGCACTTTGCACTTCGGAGTAGACCCCCTGCTTTTAGGGGATATTTTTTGCAACTTTTTAAATAACCTAAAAACAAACTACACAATCAAACTCCAACATGATCCAAATCTATACTTACTCCGCGCTTCTCAGCCAAAGCTAGAGCCTTGACATTACTCCTCCTATCCTGATCAAGGATAGCCTTCCTCCTGGTCACAGCCGAGAATGGGTTCAATCTCAGCATAGCCTTAGTGTTGGTCAGCGGGTTCAGCTTCCTGGTAGCACGGACTACACGCTTGCTGTAAGGAAAAATTGAGGGGGTTAGCTGGTGTAAAATTGTGGGGGGGTAAGAGAGGGGAGAAAAAGTGGTTCAGAAAGTGTCAACGTGTGAGTAATCATGGTTATCATAACCCAATGCTCTGAAAGAGAGTATCATCATGAAAATTTTTGGAAGATTGCCCCTATGTAACCATTCTAGTGACATTATACTGCAGTTGCTTTAATCGAAAGTTTCCTATCTGCAGGTGGAGGTATATACGGTGTATCTACATTTCTCCAGTAAGTCATCCAGTCTACAGGTACAGTCTAAAGAAAACCAATGAACAATTGCGAACATTTTCGAAAAATAGTGTTACAGGTAAATTCGACCGATTTTAAATTTTCCATAAAAACAGATTTCCAGTTATCTTTTTTAAATAAGACATTTCGAAAATGTTCTTGGCTAACTTTTTAGACCTATGTATCCTGCTTATGCGTATGGAGTTTCATAAAAATCGGTTCATGCATTTCGAAGAGTTTGTATGAAATGCCGTACGTTGTAAACGCTCTTAAGAATAAATCTCTTTCGACATATTATGTCATGTCTGCATTCCCTGAAGAGCTACACAGGGGTGTTTAGAACGCCCACACCTCCACTTATATTTTTAAGTCCCATTTAATGGGGGGCGAGTTGGGTCTTATTTCCATCGGCCTAGCCTCTCCCAACTATGTAGGGGTCGGATTCCAGTCTAACCGCATGCAGCCGGACCAGTATTTCACATGGAGGGACTGCCTACCTGACCTCCACAACCCATTTGCTGGGTAACACGATACTTAGGGGCTAGTTCTCAAGTTACAAAAGGTTGGGGTTTGGTGTAAAAGCAATGGTATACGTACTTGGGCGCGCGCAGCACCTTCCTGATCTCGTCAGACTTCAGCAGACGGCTGAGGTCGGTGTTGGCCATCTTAGGCTGGGGCAGGTTGAAGTTCTTCTTCTCCTTTGAGGGAGTCTTCCATGAGCCGAACAGGGAGTCTGTGGAGAAAGTACGATAGAAAATTGATATGGAGTTTAGGGGCTGTTGGAAACTATAATAGTTATTGGACTCACAACATGTTTCGACAATCTGGAGACATGAAAACGAACTATTTGACACAAATCTTAAAAAAATCTAGAAAATTCTCCTTCGCGAATACTTTGGGAGCTTGAGAAGCATTGAATTTTTTTGTAAATTAAATGATCTTGAATTGGCGGTGATTTAATTTGCATAGAGCCTTTCGAACGCTTTGGTACTTTGTTGGATATCTTTGCTTATAACTTTTAGGGCCGAAAAGATACGTGAAATTAATTATACAAGAGACTTCACGAGATTTTCTCATATCTTTTGCACTATTTCAGTGTTAAATATCAATAAAGGCTTGAAGTTCGCCTCTACCTATTTTGTTGCTCAATAAATAAACGCGAAGACATACTGAAGTATTTAAATAAACAAATGTATTCCACAGGTCGACACACTGAGAGACTAGATGTCTTTCATCAATGTTTCCTAAGGGAAGTATAATATACCCCTCGATATTCGTAACTCGATTTTGTATGGAACAAAACCAGTAAGGCTTATAGGGGATACAATATTTATCATCAGATCTGATAAGCCCAGGTGACATGAGCAGATTCAAGTAGCTGCACTATGGACAGAAGGCCAATTCTCGTAATTAAAAACATTCAAAATCTAATCACAATCTCATCTCAGTACGCCATCATCATCTAACCAGCCTTTTCCCAACTATGTTGGGGTCGGCTTCCAGTCTAACCAGATGCAGCTGAATACTAGTATTTTACATGGAGCAACTGAATCTCATCTCAGTGACTATCAACATCAAAAACTTGTCAAAAATTTAGGGAAATGTTAATTTCCCTACATTTTTGACAAGTTGTTCAATGTCATGTGTGATCTGTCTGATCTCAAATTGAGATCTCAGACTTAACATTTTTTAAATTACGTAAACCAATTTCAAAAAAAGACATTTTGTCCGTGTTTTTACTAGTTTCTCAAAAACGACAACCAGTTTTGATGTTTATTTTTTTCGATATATTATTTGTTTTTTTAAGGTCGATAAGGATGTGAGTAGTACTCACCGAGCCTGTCGAAGGCGGACTGGGTCCAGATGCAGAAACGTCCGAGGTGACCACCGGGCGCGAGCTTCAGAAGGTTGAGCTTGTCCACATTCAGCATCTCAACGCCGGGAATGTTGCGGAAGGCGCGGGTCAGACCCTGGGGAGAGGAAAAAGTTGTTTAGGAACGAAAAAACCAGCCTTACCGACACTGTGATCCCGAGGTTACGTGTCCTATTCCTGAAGGCCAATTCTCGTAATCTAAAATTTTCAAAATCTAGTCGCAATCACCGCGCTCATACGGTGTCCGCCAACAATAGATTTTCTATTGTGTCTGTTGTTTGGCAGATCTGTAATAGGGGACGAATCTTTCTCTATAAAACAAGAACAAATTGACAGCACGACTGTGCCGCGTGCGACCACTAGTGCGAGGCAGACAATGCAGGAATGCGCGGATAAAAGAGAAAAGTTACATAAACATCACGCCCGTATCGTCTCCGACGGGTCGACAGTGTACAGTACATCTACAGATTATAAAGTCCCAAGTAATATGAGGCGAGTCTACTCGCATGAACCGGGCACAAAATTGCTGCCACTGACAAATAATACAGTGAAAAATCCAATACTTTACTCAGCTCGAAGAACAGTCTTAAGCTTGTTAACCGTAATATAATTGGTGTTAGTAAATGTGTAGCGACACTTATGATCCGCTGTGCGTACAAACGCGCGCAGTTCGGTTGTGCCGCGTCGATATGACCCCTAAACGAAGCTGAAGCTGTGTAACGCTTCAGCCGAACGCTGCCGGGGTGAGAAGATGAGGTTAGTTCTCGAAGATCAAAATCAAAAGTCATTTATTCAAATTAGGCTGAGAATCAGCACTTTTCGAACGTCAAAAAAATTAAATAAGACAGTTCTCCAAAACGCCCGCCCTTCACCACTTCGTAGTGCTATTGCTGGGAAAAAGTTAACAAACTCCCCAGCAGCACAGCTGTCTGTTCAGTTAGAAAATACTTGATTGTATACAATACAGTATGCAAAGTAATTAACATTGTTTAACATTAACATGTGTTAGTATAGTCATCGCCAGGAAATATTCTGAGCGTGTCAATAGCAATCGGAATTGAGTCTGCCCGAAATTCAGCGACGAGTTTAGCGCCATCATTTGTGCTGTACTAACATGCAGGCAACAGGACACACTATTTTTTTTTTTGAAGTCTCGACGGGCCTAGGAGCTTGGACGGTCTGAAGACATGATGGTGGTGGAAATAGTAATAGCATTTTATTGCAACATTACATCCAAGAGGTCAGATAGGCAGTTGCTCCATGTAAAATACTGGTATTCAGCTGCATACGATTAGACAGGAAGCCAACCTCAACATAGTTGGAAAAGCATGGGCAGATGATGATTACACCATCTAAGAATGGTATATTTTGAATGCCGTGTTTCTGTGTGTCAGAATACTTATTTATCACATAGTAAAAGATAAAACAAAGTTTCCCATACCCTGATAATAATTTGTTTTAAGGTTAGTCTCCTGAAAAAGAAAAAGACATGCTGCGACTGCTGAGGAAGGAGGACAGAAGGATGTTTGTCTGCTAAAGATAGTGTTGATGCTTCAAGATCCTTACCTGGTCCTTGTGGTAGATGATGAGGGGTCCCTTGCGCTGCACGCGGCGACGGTTGCGCATCTTGCCCTTACCAGCGCGCAGACGCTGGGATTTGTACACCTAGACAAAGAAAATGATATTTAATTACAAGTTTCCTTGTAAATTTTCTTAGTACAGTCAACAAAGAGGTTGATACTGGGCTAAAAAATGACGTATTCGACGTATCTTAGGATAAAAGAGTGAGGAAACCTGGGGGTCTACTCCGAAGTGCAAAGTGCGAATGTTCGGTTCGGACCGACACAAGGCCGAACTGAATATTATTGAAAAATGCGAAAAAAAATTCGGATCGGCTCAGTTGGGTCGGGACCATAGTCAATATTCGAAAGAGTGTAGGAGTGTAGGATCGGAACCGACCGAACCAAATAGTAACTTCGTAGCAGGAAACGGCCGAACACTCGGCTGATACTACTTCGGAGTAGACCCCCTGGACTCATAAAAAAATCGCCAACCTGGCAACCTGCCTTGAGCAAGCACTTAGTGCAGTGGGATATTAATTGTTGTTATTCCAACTAAAAACTATTACTAGTACATGCAAAATAACCCAGGGATTGAACCCAAGTCCCCACGCTCAACAGTTGCTCTTGTGAACACAAGACCATTAGAATAAATCTGAGTTACAGTTTTATAATGTAAGAGAATGTTTTCCATAGTTTACGTCCGCGTTGAACAATGATATTCAGCCGGATGGTTGGCTTGGAAGTTTAATGTATCTCCATAGACATAACGACAGATATATAGATCAGTAATTAGCTTTTAAGGAGAAATGAAGTATGAATCATGTTCTTTCAACAAACCTTGAGGACATCAGACCAGGCCTTGATGCGTCTCAGGAAGATGACTGCCTGTTTGGTCTTGTTGATCTCTTGGACCTTGTCGGAGACCACCAGGGGCATCTCAGGTACTTTCTCGATGATGTGACCTGAACAGAACACAAGAATATTTAGTTTTCTAACACAAGGAGAACTTTGGGGTACTTTAGGTAGTTGTGTTTATAGCCCATAATTTAGGGAAAAATTGGCCACAAAATCTTACGACATTTCAAATGGTTATCAGTACTTATCAGTGAGCGAAACCATCAGGATTTAGAATTTATAAACCAGATGTAAAATTGGTTACATGAACCATGCCTTGAAAGGCTAGTATGTGTTCTTCAAATTAAATTACTAAAAAATCCTTTCCTTTTTTTTCTAGTTTCGACTTCATACGAAAGATAGGAATTCGAATATTTTCCATAGTTTACGTCCGCGTTGAACAATGATATTCAGCCGGATGGTTGGCTTGGAAGTTTAATGTATCTCCATAGACATAACGACAGATATATAGATCAGTAATTAGCTTTTAAGGAGAATTCACTTGTCGACCTGTTTAGTATTGGATCAGCTATGGATCTATTAGGCATATTATCTGGTGGACTTTTCCTAAGAATATAAGACAAACCTTTTCTATCTAAAATTGAAGAGGGATTCAATTTTATGATTGCAAATCTCAAGTAAATTTTTAATGACCAGTCTGTTCAGCCATCAACTAGAAAGTTGACCGAGCTAGAAACAAGCTAGGCAGACACCAAGTTAGCAAGCATGCAAATAGGGTAGTTTCCTGGGTAAAAAAATAATGATTATATTTAGTGCGACAGTTAGATTGTCGAAAAATAATGACCACGTATTTTTTCTTTTGTCAATCACACAAAAAATGACAAAGATTAAGCGCATCAAAGTTTGGGAGTGGGGGGTCGTGGCTTGCAAAACTGTCGCAAGCAAGTGACGTCACGCGGAACTTCAATGGGCGACATCTTCATCATTTTTTATATAATTGATAAAAGAAAAAATACGTGTTCAATATTTTTTGATAATCTAACTGACGGACTAATTAGATTTTTTTAGGAAAATAGCCTACTGTAGTACTGGCAGTATTTTCTTTTCCTGTATCCCACTATCGCATATTATGTTCCCCAATAACAGCTTCACATGCCTATTTACTTATTAAAACTTTATGTACAGACGCCAGCAGATCAAGCTACCCGAAAATGTCAAATTTTCCAAAACAACCTTAAACCTTAATACTTTAGCGATGAAGTTGAAAATCTATTAAAGAAATTAGACAGATTGTAGCAGCTTGATGTGCTGACATCTGTACATACGTAAATACTGTACAAAAGCGGACTTGATCTTTTCTATCTGTCAACCTTAGAGTGATGCAGAGACCAAACCAGCCAGGCGTTACATTTCTTCCCAAGAACATCAACTAGTCTCAAGTACATACCTCTGGCCTGCACGAGAGCAGGAACTCCGCTCGCGGCGACGGCAGCGGCGACAGCAGCGCGCCTCTGACGTAGATTCACGCGACGGTGCCAACGACGCCACGGCTTGGTGGGCGCGAACATGCGTCCTCCGCGACACATGTTTCCGAACGCACCCTGACCAGACCTGGGTGAAGGGAATTATGAGGTAAAATAGTCCGTCTTGAATTGTGTAGAGCAGTTTACGTAACATCATGTCGGTTTTCCTTGACAAGTATGGCAGAGTTGTACACTGTCGTTTAAATTAAAAAGGGCAAAACTAACATTTTTCATGAAATTGAGTTATATATATATCCGGATAGGCCTTTTTTTCCTGATTCCGGATATACATATAACTCAATTTCATGAAAAATGTTAGTTGTGCCCTTTTTAATTAAAACGGCAGTACAGTACACCCACATTTCGCTAGTGTAGTTGTAAGTTCCGTAAAATAGTGGGTGACCTTTCATGAGGCATAAATTCATTCTTTAAGCTGCTACCAACTATTTAGTACCTGTGCTGCTACCGAGAATTTCCTAAAAACCATAAAAACCAATTAACACTGTCCGATCTGGGGATCTAACCCAGGATCACACATCACCAGTCTTAAACCCCTAACATACACATACATACAAAATCAGCCTATAATGTTCCCACTGCTGGGACACAGGTTTCCTCTCGGTGAGAGGGAAACCCCTATCACGTCTCTTTTTCTATCACCCCATCCCGATTTAGGAGAACAATCACTGAACATTGTGTAATGTATGTATAGGGATTTTAGTGCAGTGGCTATAGTAAGTTTATAGATGTGCAAATTGCAATCCAATGAGCTTGGACACTCATCCATCCATTACCAAAGATTTTTATTAAAAATAGATAGAAAAAGGGTATTGTTATACAGATGCTTGGGCCTATGACCAGCGAGGACGTCTTTTGGCTGAAATGATGATACAGATTACTTGCTCCCCATTACACGAGACTTACACATAGACCCCAGCAGGTCAAGCTACCCGGAACAGTCAAATTTTTCCCAATCAACCTTGAACCTTAATGCTTTAGCGATAAAGTTGAAAAGAAATTTGACAGATTGTTGTAGCTTAATGTGCTGGCGTCTGTTCTATCCACCTCTGCCTACACCATGGTGGAATACAGGCATTATGTTATACATAGTAATGTAGATGTATTCTAACATATCGAATGCGTCTACCCACAGGGAGTAGACGTCCGCGCTATTAGAACTTTTCTGTACCCCGCCATTGTCACTCATCACAGTAATTTGTACTGCAACAGTGTTTAAACGGGGATCTGTGGTGCATGATTTTTAAAAGGAAACCCTGCTGCTTGTTCAGTCATTATCGCGTGTGGGAGTGATGGGACTTAGATTTTTTTTATCTTTTTAACTGAATTCCGAAAATTCCAGTGTTGCCGGCTTGCGGTTGACTTTTCGCACGCTATTTTTTCAGCTAACGAAAATCGAATTAAACATGTAGGAATATCTTACCTGTGGGTACCACCACCGCGGACACGGGGGATACGTGCTACAGCACGTCCGGTACCCCATGACTCGGCACTGGTCTGGTGACCTGGTAGACAAAGACAGAAAATTGTTATAACAAAGTTAAAAAATGACCTTGACCTTGGTGTGAGCTATGGTCTGTGATAACTGTGTAGTTGTTCTATTAATAAAATCTAATTGGAAATAGATCAAAGCTTGTTATAAATTCATTAAAAAGTTTCGTTAGTGATCTTGACCTTGAGGTGTCAAGGTCAACTTTTTTCTCTTCGGATTTGAAATATGCGTTTTATTTACTGTCCACTTTACTAAGCTATTAAGATCTAGCTTCTGTAGTTTTTTTTTGGTAAGGAATTAATCTATTCAAGTGATGTACTTATTGAAGCCAACTAACTCCTATAATTAGATTTTCATCTATTATTTTAAAGGGTTGTGTGTAGTAAAAACTCTGCACCCGTCCCCACTATAGAGTAGGTCCAGAACGCCATGTCTTTACGTTGATGTTGCACTAATCCGCAGTAACGCTCCACGGCAATATCATCCGAGAGTGTGGACATTTAGTGCTAAGTAGATAATGTTTTAATGAGGAATGTAGATTTTAAGGTAGATAATTTTTTTATAAAGCATAATGACAAATAAGTGTCTTTTTACACTTTATAAATTGTTGACAGTACAGGAACTCAAAGATCCTGATCACCTAAAAATCTAGGAAACAATCATTTATAGGCCTCTCCTAAAAAACTCTGTAGTCTCGAAAATTAATGTTAAAGTTTAGTTTTTTTTAGTACATGCAGTATTTTTTTTTTTTTTTTAAACAATGATAAAAGCTGAATAAAGTAAGTTAGGAAAATTGAAGTCCTTTAGAAAAATGTAGAGCCGACATCTACACGGATCCCTTCAATTCAACTTAAACAATAAGGTAACTCACCGGCCTCCTTGCTGACTGAGTAAGGCTGCCTGCCATTCTTGGACATGGACACGTGCACATCGTTGACGAGGTCAGGCCTGATGGGGGCCTTGAAGACGAACGGGAGAGGGAGGGAGGCGCCAGCGACTGCCTCGCTCTTCTCCGTGTAGACCGACACAAGCGGTCGGGCGACTGATAGACTCTGTAATAAAGGAGAAAGTCAGTATTTGGAACTTGGCAGTTGTTTCAGAACCTGTATAAAATATCTAATAGAAAGTAATAAAGGAAGTGTATGCTTTTATGATAATTATTATATGTAAGAAGGTTTGGTTTCCACACTTAGTCCTTCAGGTGGACCATTGGGCATGGGCCATGGCGGCCGTTGGTGTTTATTCCCACCAGCCTACCACCCACAGTCTGTTAATAACATATGGGTGTCCAGAGGGTTTCCGTCGTAATCTCAGTATACACCTGTGCGTTCAAAGAGCACACGCGCAACAGTTTCCTCAGTCTCCATGCAAGCCCTGCATAGAGGACTGTCCATTGTGACTATTGTTTGTTTAGCAAGCAGTGTCTTTAGAGTGTTAAGTGAATGTTTTATTTGATTTTCATTCAAGGTTGTTTCAAACGTCTGACAAGGTGGTTGAACTTGAAAGAGCATAAAATGTCAAGGTCTTATTTCGATTAGAATTCACCAGATGACCCTCCTCATCTACTATGTGTGTTTACAGACAAGTCGTACAAATATTAGTCATCTGCAGGAATTGATCCCACAGACCATCGCATTGAACTGTTGTTACCGTGCAATAAATTAACAAAACACTATCTTATTTATTTTTTTGTTTAAGAAATTAATAAATAAATAAGTAAAAGTAATCATTATTAACTTATACATATGACCTTATTTCCCTTGGAAACCACTCAAATTCATGACATAGTACATAATAAGAAAAAGCACACCTTTCCCTATTTACTTTCAATAATGTGACTAATTAAAATTTGTATTCCACCAGTCGACACACAACCAGTATTTACTAGTCCTGTTTCCTACGGGAACTTTACTATACCCCTTAAAAATGTACCTAGAAGACTATGGTAGTACAGCTAGGAAGAGTATAGGGGACTTGACCTGACAACAGACTATAAAAAAACTTGAGGGCGACAAGAAAAATAGCGGAAGTTACCACATTTTTCGTGTTTTACTGAAGTAATTATAGCGACAGGTGTAGTTGAAAGGTAATGAAGCCACATTGAGATGTTTTGAGGTTGTTTTCCATGGAAAAGTCAAGGATTCCGGCAATCATTTGGCAACCGAACTATCATAACCTCAAAATTTTCAAGCATTTTCAAAAAAATAAAAAGTTTATAAAAAGGCTTTTTCATAGGTTATTTTGAAGCAGAATATTGACGATTTGGGTTGAACATCGTTTTGTAACAATGTTTTCAATGATTTGCGGAAAATAAACAAGGGATGCATTGATGGCGTGTGTTAAAGATCGATCGAGAAGTCCTTTTCGTACACACTTTAATGAAGTATTAAAGCTATAAAACAATAGCTTATCCCATATGAATGTTGAATTAACACAAATAACTTACGAAACACCATCATATTCTTGTTATTTTGCGAACTGTAAAAGCAAACACGTGTTTCGAGCACGGCAACAAAATACTTTCAACTAAACACTTTCACTTAATCGGATTGATTCACTTAACAATATTAAACATTAGAAAATCACATCAGTTTCTATTAAACTTACCATTTCGCTATCTAAGCGAAGTTATTCCTCCAAAAAACACTATAGGCGGCGGTAAAGACCATCCGCCATGCCACGGAGGAGTAAAAAGACCGGAAATTAGAATGGTTTTTTGACAGTACGAAAAGGCAGTGACCAGCTCAAAAAATTACTTGTTTGAAAAATTTTGTCTTTGATTGCTCTTTGCTTTGTAAAATTAGGTACTTTTTTTTTGTAATCCCTGTATTTCTATATCCACATAGTACGAAAGATGTAATAAAACATATGTTTCATTTATTATGTGCATATACAGCAAACGATTGACAAAAAGCGTAATGTTTACAACTGGGCCAAGACATTTTCTGTAAAGCCACTTTAGTCGAATACTGACAAATAAATGACATTATAGTAAACACGAATTATTATTATTTTCAAGCATTTAGAAATAATAATTTTGTATGTTAAGTTATTATCAAATACAACAAAAGGAATTTTGAAACATTACCGAACTTATTCCTGTATTCAAACCAAGTGTACACAAAATATTGTGTGTTCCAAACATTCGTGGATGCTAAATTGAACCTGTGAAACTCCCTTGAACAGGTAGCTAAACCACTAATCGCTAGTTTAATAACAATGATATGCCCACTACCAAAGCTACTCCCATGTTTTAGCGAGGCAACACGACGTTAAAAGCAGCACAGTGTTTCAGAATATTGCCTTACACTAATTTTGCTAGCGTCAGATTTTCGCGAGCTGGTTACGTTCAGAACACTTAACTTATCAAGTTTGTGACATTTGTAATCCACCAGTACTTACGTAAGCAGCAAACTATATGCTGCGCGACCTAAATTTAACCAAAAAATCGTCTGGGCCCCATAACTATACATATAGCTTTGGAAGTAGCGCGATTGGGGCACGAATGGCTTACCTCACCCTGTTCTGGAGTGTAAAGGTCCATCCACACATATAAGGGCCGTGCTCGGGACGTGGATAGAGGGATATTCGTCAGGGGCTCAAAAAAATATCGGTGTGTACATTTTTAATGAACTTGTTCACAAACGTTCGTGTCCGGGACGGCGAAGGAGCTTCAGTGCCTGCTTTGTGTCTCCCACGGCCCTGTCACGTCCCGGACACAGCCCTGATATGCGTGGATAGAACTTTTGTAGGCATTTATATTGCAAATAAAGCCAAGCTTTTCAATGCTCCCTAAAAATAAATGCGCTAACTGCTCATCAAATAAACTTAAATGCTAAGTAATGCGATATTATCATTGGTTGTGGATGTAATTTTTGCCCCTTGCTTGCTATTAATGTCTTCATAATCCTTATGCAAATGTTTGTAATAGGTACTCGTTTATCAACAGCTTCAATGGATGAAAAACCAAAATGCAGTCACGATGTAGACCCAATAACACAACAGCCAAAACAGAAAGATCAATCTGCAGCTCGAAAAGGCAAATCGACTCCGCCAGAAGAGCAAACCTCAGCAACAAAAAGTCCTACCGTATTAACAAAAGAGCATCCGGTTTATTTGGAAGTCCAATCAACTGTACCGAATATTCAAACTGTATTAACGATAGACCAAACCATTCTTTCTATAGACCAAACCGCGCTTTTGAAAGACCAAACGGCTCATTCGAAAGAGGAACTGGCTCATCCAAAAGACCAACAAGCGGTATATTCGAAAGGTAAACTGGCTTATTCGAAAAGTCAAAATGCTTTAACCGAAAACCAATCAGCGGCACATTTGAAACACCAACTGGCTCACCGTAAAAGCCAAAATGCCCTATCGATAGATCAACCTGCGGCATATTCGAAAGACCCAGTTCTTCTTTCGAATGTCTTGAAAACTCAAAATGTTGTGACGACCGACAAACTGGCCGTAACAACAGTTGAAACAAGTTTTCCGAAAATTCACATTGCATCAAGAAAAATTAAATCGGATTCGTTGGAAGGACACACAGCTACATCAACAATTCACATTGATTCTACTAAAGATGAATCCCGTTCGTCAAAAGAACTAACAAGCTTAAAGAGAATTCATACAGATTCAACGAAAGGTGGATCTGCTTCATCAAGAGAACTAACAATGACAGCAAAAACTCAAATTGCCTCAATAAAGGATGAAACATATTTTTCAAAAGAAAAAAAAATACTGGCAACTGAAGCTGGTTCAACGAAGAATAAATCAGCCATGACGGCTACCTCAAAAAATCTAGTGGAAGTTTTAGTGGAAAATTATTCCAAAAAGTTTGAACCAGGAATCTCTTTGTGTGCTGCTAGGGGTTCTGCAACCCCTTCTTATAACATAAATAGTAGTTATTTAAGTTCCAATGCACCTTTAAAAATCAGCTCTTCCGCTCAAAGCCCAATTACATCTCAACCTGTGTCCCGGTCGCCACTCGCAACGTCAGTGACCATTCCAAGTCAACCCCTTAGTTTATTCCTACAAGCATTATCCAAACTAAACGAAAGTTCTTTAACTCTTGCAGTTATTAGTCATTTTAAACTGCAATCATCCTCCAATTTCAGTAAAGTCTTCAAAATTGAATCTGGTGAAATAACGCCACCCGACTCTTTGTCAAGTGCACCGCCGACATATTCATTTGTATTACGCCAATTGGCAGTTAGAAGGAGGCCCAGATTTATGGGGACTTTTTTTCCGTCGCCCTCTTTCGTTCAACACGCTCCTCCACCTACTTATACTGGTGCTTTTGATGTGTATATCGAACCTGCTCTTCCTCCCGCTCCTGCGAGGGTCTACACCTTCGGATTCACTTCAATGCCTATTGTTTGCCCCGAATGCGGATATACGGGCATGACAGTAATCACAAGTCATACAACTATTTGCACGCATTTGTGTGCATTTATTTTATGTTTACTCTGCTGTTGGATATGTGCCCCCTTGCCGTATATATTAAGGTCATGTAAGGACGTTTATCATTATTGTAGAAATTGTAGAAGTTTCTTGGGCATGTATTGCCCAACTAATCCCGATAGTGCAGCATATCCGAATGTTCCATAACGTTACTTTTAGTATAGTTGGTTTGACTATTTTTAATTTTAATATATTTTTAATACGTTTTTTTCTAGTAAGTGTAACTTTAGAAAGTTTTTAGTTTTCTTACTAGATTTATGTTTGATTGGCAATCGATTTCAAAACGAAATCAAATGATGAGCCATAGACAATAAATATTTTCGAATGGATCATGGATTTCTGTTTTTATTTTGCAGATTTTATTTTAATTTTAAATTAACATTCAAAGTTTTATTGCATACCACATTTCATTTCTATTTTATTGATAAAACTTATATCATATTATTTTCTGGTGTTGCATGGAAGAATAGTGATTCGCAAACATTTTGCAAATATCCAAAATGTGATTTTTTAAGGATGCGTTCGTATTTATTAGTCAACGAGCATTGAAAACTATCGATCAACTGACTTAAAAACATATCCTATTATACCTGATAAAACCGAGAATTATATCTTAATTTTCATGGATGAGTTTAGAAAGCCTAAACTTTAAGCATTTGTTTAAAAATTGCATTTATTTATTGTTAATTCTGAACGTTTCCACTGTCAATGATGTTTCAGCGCCCTCTAGCGTCAAAATGTTCTGTGTAAAATTAGAAGTCACAGCCTTCCGTAAGTTCCGTGTGTGTTGCGGAAAAATCCCTTTTTGGGCGTCCGACCACATGTGTGAATAGTGAACAAAATATGGTTCTGTTATGATTTTATGTTATTAGAAGCGTATTTCATAGTGATCGGTACACGACTTCGATAGATTAAGTGCGTACGGATCGTTCAGTGTGCCAGAAAAGTTGGAACAAGACGACGGAAGTGCATTTTTTTCGATGTAAATACGGTCCAACCAGGGTCAGTCCGGTGTGGTACGAGAGGTTCGCGCATATTTCCCAGCGACCGGCCGTGTGTGCGCGCCACTGGGACGTGTGAGTTACTCGTGAATAATTCGACCTTCGTACTGTTCGATCGGACCGTTTTCATCGGGAAAGTTCGTTCGCGATTAGTGGGTTAACCCCATCATGCCGTCGTGTTGAGGGGCATGGAGGCGCGCTCGTGATCGTCTGTCGGCGCGGAGCGCGCGCCCGGGCTTACATAACGAGGGCAGCGGCGGCATGGCCGCCCGCGTGTCCGCCGAGGGCGCAGGGCCCTCTTACGCGTCAGTGTTGAACTTTAGAGGGGGTGACAGCAACAAGGAGAACATTGAGGCCGCGCCGGGCGAAGTGTCTGACGCGCCTCCGACGAAGCAGGACGATGAGGAGGAGGAGGGGTTCGTGCCTGTCATATCGCACGGACGCCGTCCTGGGAAGGGGCGAAGGCACCCTGAGCGTAGGGCTCCGCCTCGCCCTCACAAGGCCCCCACACCGCACACGGAGCCGCAGCCAACGCCAGAGCAGCAGCAGCAGTCGTCTGAGAGCCAGCCGAAGAAGTTTGTAGAAGCGCCAATACCCAAAGTGAACCCTTGGCAGGTGAGTGGTATTATGTAAACAAAACAATGTCATAACATTAATGATGCAATCCTTTTCTACTAATAGTTCAGTCATGAAAGAAAGAAATTGTTTATATTATGTATTGTACACACTTTTTCCAACTATGACTTATGCGCATTGGTCTTTGCTTCATATTACTTTTTTTCAGGTTACATTGACTTTAGACTGCGGCATTCGCATGTTATGCCTATTGATGTTGTTATTGTTTTTCAATATTTTTATTAGCATTTGCGAGGAAGTTGTTATTCATATGATTTGAATACTCTGGTCTAACTTACGGTACACATTCACCGAGACATTTAATTTGGTAACATTGCTTCCCATTTTACTAACAACACATGATTTTGATTTTTGCGTTATCCAAATTGGTAAACTATTAATTCTTATTTATAAAATTGATGATCTTCTGAATATCTTCGACTTCTATCATTTCTAAATCCAACACCTGCCTAGCCTTTTCCCAACTAGGTACGTTAAACTATGTTGGGGTCTGCTTCCAGTCTAACTGGATGCAACTGAATCATCTCTTTATATCATTACCTATCTCACTATATTAGCTATCATTTCTTTATTCTAGATTGAATTTACATAATCTTAAGAGGATATCAGGCTGCATAATTCATTACTGAGGGTACCCAGCACTAGATATAGAGCTATATTCTATAAAAAGTGATTGGAAGCCTTCAAGGTCTTATGGTGCAATAGATTTCACCCTATTGCACCCTCTTACACCCTATTGCACAACAATTTCAGTTAAGTTGACTAGCCTAGAACTGATTTTCTTAAATAATATCTAGTTGTGATATCAGAACCTAATTATATTTTTGTCCCTTTCATGCATAATCAGCCTATAATGTTCCCACTGCTGAGACACAGGCCTCCTCTCTTGAAGTACTTAATTCAGAAAATTGGCGTTAGATAAAATCACAGCCAGTGGAGCATGAATACATTTTTTGTATCAATTAGTAACATTTTACATTGGATTAAGACTGAAGTCACCAATCTGATTTAGGCAAGCATGATGATCATTAAATGAGAAGAGGCCTTTGACCTGCAGGAGGAAGTATCACTGCCCCCTCAGGACAAATTTAAAAGACGTCTAATATAAATTATAGTGACTGCTATTTACTGTCATATCAATCAAGGGATTCTTTAAAAAAAAATATTTAAAAGGGATTTCGTTTTAAAAGAGTGTCTGACCTACTATGCTTTGGAATGGGCAACTAACTTCATCTTTCTGACTGGCTGAGCCCTTGAAAATTCATAAATGCCTGTAATTGGTTTGTTTTAAATAAATGCTTGGAGTTCGAGTTTGATTCTGAATTTTATAACTGTAGGTATCATGTTTTTGACATTATTATTCATTTTTTCAATGATAATATTTGAATGAGACTTCTATATTCAAGTCTCATTCAAATAAGAAGTAATCTGTCTATAATATAAAAATGATCGCTGAATGTGTTGCTAAGCGCAAATCTCGAGAACATGTCCTCCTCCAGGTCATGGTTTACCCATGTGCCAAATTTCATCCAAATCTATTCAGCCGTTTTAGTGTAAAAATGTAACAAACAATTCTACTAAAAATCTAATATTTTCTCTTTATAATATTAGTTTAGATATCAAGACTGCAAAACCTTTTTTAAGCATTCTTATTGATGCCCTATATATTAAACTGTGGCAATTTGTATAAGATTGATTCAAATACAACGCCATACATTTTATGAGACAGTTGTAAAAACAATGTATTATGCTGTATTACAGGTGTCATACATATGTGTTTATCACCCTATTATTGTTTCAAGCTTGTAAACATTACTACTATATGTTAATACTTAACAGAAATTATTTTTCTGAATTCATTTGAATAGACAAGTAATAGAAGGTTGTTTCAGAATATATTAATAGTAATCTAATTAGAATATTTAAATTATGTAGTCTAGTTATAAACTACTAGCGGATCCGGCAGACGTCCTGCCCGAAAAAGCAGCGCCACCTACCGGGTCCAATTGTATACAAACCTTGTCCTGACAATAACAAACTCAAAAAAAAAATATCCAATTTGGTGCAGTCCATCGGAAGTTATGCGCGTACATACATTTCGGTGATTCATTTTTATTTATGTAGATTAACACTTCTTAATAAGAATAAGAATTTGATTAGTAATTTAAGAATTTGATGACGGGAAACATTTTTGTATTACCCTTAACTGGGTTGTCGAGGTCAGATAGGCAGTTGTTCCATGTAAAATACTGGTACTCGGCTGCATCCGGTTAGACTGAAATCCGACCCCAATATGGTTGGGTAATGGCTACGCAGATGATGGTGATGGGAAACATTTTGTAAAAATCCAAACCAATAATTTAAAATATTTTATTTCACATAAACCTACATGGGCACTTATGAAACGGCAGAAGCTAGGTGCACAGTTCCAATAGGGACTCTACTCCATAGGTTGTTTCCTATGGAGTAGAGCCAGGTAGAAACTCCACGGTTACTCTTTTCAAAATAATTGGCTTTTAAATGTCTTCAATTTCCAGTAGGACGGGAGGACAGCGTATTCCTGTCAACAAGTACCAGGTACTTGATTAAAAAAAAAATGAGTCTACAGATCTAAAGTGTAGACGCCAGCAGGTCAAGCTACCCGAAATTGTCAAACTTTCCCAATCAACTTTGAACCTTAATGCATTAGCGATAAACTTGAAAATCTAATAAAGAAATTTGACAGATTGTAGTAGCTTGATGTGCTGGCGTCTGTACAAGGCCTACAAAATCCTCACATTTACAAAATATAAAAGAATCTACCAAAAGGATAAATAAAATATGAAAAATTAAAGCCAAGTGATATGATTGCCATTACAACCACTAATGTAATGTAATTTATACAATTTGCATGCTATGAATATTATAAGCAAAACATGTGCTCTATAATGTATTTTTAAAACAACTTTATATACCATGTTTTATGTAAATACGTCATATTATTTCTATTAAGTAATTAATAATGTAGAACAAGATATTTTATTTTTCTTAATTTTTAACAAACTTCATTTACATCTACTCAGTTAAAAAAAGTCGTAATTCTGAAAACTCAAAAGCTCTGAATGCTACTTAACTTTAAAATGGTTTCAAAAGTCTGAATTGAATCATTGTTGATTGAAGGCTATCTGAAGAGGCTTTCAGAAAACCCAGCTTATCATCATCACACCACAAGGCATAAACGGCTGTATCTTTTGATTGCATTGGCTTAGAAGTTGATTTTTTCACAGCTACAAGGGTCAGTAGACCTGAGTATTTGATATAAATTCCAGCTTGATACCTCCACGCGTTCCTGATAAAAAGGGTCTTGACAGACGGACGGACGGACAACAAAGTGATCCTATAAGGGTTCCGTTTTTTCCTTTCGAGGTACGGAACCTTAAAAATACAAATAAAAGGAAAAGTCCTGACTGAATCACTCACTCACTGACTAACTCCTAAATAACGCCCACCCCAAACCCTTGGATTTAGAAAACTGAAATTTTGCACAGTTCTCTTTATGATATAGACAAAGAAAAAGGCCGGATTTGTAGTAATACATATGGGATTGTGAATTTGGGCAGACGAAGTCGCCGGCAAAGCGCTTGATAAGTTTTTTTTATTTCATGGCTACCCTCAAAATTGCTCAATCAAAACCGGTCTGTTATATCCACTATGGAAATTGAGGTAACACTTGCGACATTCATCCATAATGTTTGTAACCTCCTTTTAAGCTTCCCCGCTTTCGGGTAAACAGCACAAGTCATGGACTGTTCCTAAATTACCCAAAGCTGATAAAATTTCCGTTTTCCCTAATTATGTAAAGATTCATGTTAAAATCGGCTTTCCCTGGAGGGACAGGGGCCGTGCACCGCATGCATATCCGCGTATCGGTAACCGTAGTGTGGGACGCTCCCCAGCTTGACCGTATGCATGATTGAACCAATCAAGGCCTCTTCCAAGGAATCCAATTATAATACTATAACTCATGAAGATGAAGTAGTGAAATAATTATCAACTAATGTTTCTTTAGTGGTTTTACATTTGTTATGTATTACGTTCAGCTAATTGCCATTCTTGAGACGGTTTTGATGAGGTGTAATTGCATTTTTAAACATTAAACTATTGAGGTAAGTATATAGCAAGATCTTTTAACTGAACAGACAGCTGTGCTGCTGGGGAGTTTGTTGCGCCACTTCTTCCCAATAACAGCACTAGGAAGTGGTGAAGGGCGCGTTTTTTGGGGGATGGTCTTGTGTAATTTTGACGTTCGAAAAGTGCTGATTCTCAGCCTAATTTGAATAAATGACTTTTGATTTTGTTATATACGCCTTTTCTCAACTATGTTTGGTCGGCTTTTAGTCTAACCGGATGTAGCTTAATGCCAGTATTTTACATGGAGCGTGCCTATCTAACCATCAAACTATATTGAACTGCATGACATTTTAAAATAACAATAGTCTAATCAATTCAGTCAGGATTTGAGGGAGGCCTATGTTCAGCAGTGGACGTCTTTCGGCTGAAATGATGATGATTAATCAATCCAAATATATAGTAGACCTCAAAATTGCTTTACCAGTTTTGACAATAGCCTATTGTGGCCATTTCTTATTTATGCTAGATCCTCCGTTTGAGGTAGGTATTCCAAATAGCATTTTTTAAGCAACTAAACTGGTTAAATAAATAAGGAAACTGTGATGTGTTGAACGCACGTGTCTAAAAGTTTTTAGTTCACGTAACTTTTAGTAGATGGCGTTAGCTGTTACGTCAAATGAATTCATAATAAATCATTAATTTGCATAATATCTGTATCGAATTAGTATTGTCTTCATTAGTAATAGACTTAACATATCACAAACGTTGAGGGGCTTGTGGTTAAGTAATAACAGCCGCACGGGTTGATCGATCAGGTTAAGCTACGCTTGTAGCTGTTGGTCCGTGGATGGGTGACCATCTTCACATACCAAGACCCCTTCGTGCTTCCGATAGCATGTTAAGCCGTTGGTCCCGGCTGTCATTCGTGGATATTTGAGAGTCGTTATGGGTCGTCAGAAGCCCGAAAGTCTGACAACCAGCACACACGTCATAGCAGTGAAAATTCTTAAAAAGTAAACAATAGAGAAGTTTTGTGTGAGCGGCAGACCCAAAAAAAAAAACAAACATACAATTGGTTTCAAGTGCTGTCCTCTGTCCCGTTTTATTTTTAGAACAAATCTACCCAGTTTTTTCTCCATTTGAACACTATTTCACCTAACAGTAAGCAATGATGCAGCTGCTGCACGCTTGCCTACAAGTAACCGAAGAGGTATGAGGAACAGTGTTTGACGGCACGGTTGGCGCAGTGGTTAAGCGATTGACTGCTGCGCTGCGTGTAGCGGGTTCGATTCCCGCTCGGAACAAATATTTGTATGACCTACATGTATTTGTTCCGAGTCTGGGTGTTTTTCTATCTATAATATGTATGTATTTACAAAAAAAAAAAAAAATTGTATATAAGTAGTTTATCAGCCATCTTGTTACCATAACACAAGCATTAGGTTGCTTAGCTTGGGACAAATGGTGCTGTGTGAAATGTCCAGGGATATTATTATAATTATTGAAAAAATGTATATAAGTAGTTTATCAGCCATCTTGTTACCATAACACAAGCATTAGGTTGCTTAGCTTGGGACAAATGGTGCAGTGTAAATTTCACTCTATCTCCATAAAAAAGGGAGGATCCTCCGACCAGACGGGTGTTGTGTATGGTGGACTACTTGGCATTCGTAGTTCAACCTATGGGGTTGTCGTCTGCTTAACCGGGCTTGCTTGTGGATCATCATTCATCATTCTCCTGCCCTTATCCCAAATTATTTGGGGTCGGCGCAACATGTCTTTTTCTTCCATACTCCTCTATTAGCCGCCATCTCGACAGTCACCCCCTTTCTAACCATATCATCATTCACACAGTCCATCCATCGTTTCTTTGGTCGTCCCCTACTCTTATAGCCATCGACATTCATACTCAAAACTTTCCTCACGACATTTTCCTCATTCCTCCGTAATACATGCCCATACCATGACAACCGGTTTCCACACAACTTTTCAATTACCGGTGCCACTTTCAAACTTCTTCTTATATACTCATTTCTTATTCTATCCATTCGTGTAACACCACACATCCCTCTCAGCATTCTCATCTCAGCTGCATGCAATTGCCTTTCATTCATCCCTTTTGTGGCCCAACATTCTGTGCTTGTGGATGCCACAATAAATTAAGGCTTCCACCAAGGGCTTTAAAAACTTACTACAGGCACCCTGTGAGGTACGGACTTCGGCGTAGGGCGTCGTTGGGAGAGGGCAGCAAGGGACAAGCTGGATCGGAATTACCCGAAGATTGATGTCGGGACGTTGTATATATGCTAGTCGCGTAAACTGCTTGCAAGGTGCAGGATTTTGCATGACGTCAATTTGATGCGTAGTTCGCATGCGGCGATGTAGATGTCGCCACAAACACATTAACTCGAAACCTGAAGATTAACTTGCAGAAAAACGTTTTTTTTAATCAATTTACTAAGTGGAATCGTAGGTATGTAGTCTGGATGGGTTAACAACCTAGCTGTGCGATTCATTGTTGCAATCTTTCAATCCTATTTATCAACTTGCTGCTAGATATGGTATCTTGGTACATGTGATTGGAAAAGTATTGGTAAGAATCGCTTGTTTTTATAGGAAAATTATGACACAATGCTTCTTCCCGTGAATTTGTCCTCGTGAAATTTCTTGTTTTAACATAAAATATATCCTATGACACTCGGCAGGCAATACTGTAGGTTCCCATTATAGCGCAATTAGGGTGCAGATAATTGCGTAACACACTTTCAATCACAATTTGAATGATTTTGAAGGGTATTACTAATCCATTTCTTCATATGTTCGAAAGATGTGTCTGCTCAGCAACGTAAATAACGCAATGAATGTTGATGAGCTGTCAAAATAAAAGGTATTGCTACTGTAAGGCCAATTTACACTGCCGCGGAACGGAGTGGAAGCGAGTTTTCGTAGCTATATTTCACATAACAAAAGGAACTTTATGTCAATTGTCTAACGTACAAACTAGATACAAGCTTATTACTGCCGGAATTTCCGAGAATGCGCGGTAATTCTACAGAAGATTCGCGACCTGTGTGTATGTGTGTATCTAATTTGTGCGTTACACTTTTGACATTAAGTTCATTATGCTTTTTACAAAAAAAAAACGCTTCAACTCCGGTCCGCAGTGTAAATTGAGCCTTAGTGTGTACGCAATTACCCCGCTTCCTCTGGAGCCTTCTGCAGGGCAATTGTAACATTTTACCCAAGATTAAAATGATTTAATATTATTCGAAATTAGGATGTAGGAAACATCGGTTCAGAAGGTAATGCTGAAAAGGTAACAGACGGACAGTATTACTTTCGCATTCATAATACACTCGAGAGCAATGAATCCGGGTCACTTAAAGAATGTTAAAAATCTCGGAAACTAAAAATGATAGGTTAATGCAATAAATTGTATTTAATAGACAATGTAATACTCCTTAAATGAAAGTTAAAAAAATATGAGTCACCATACATTTTATTAACACAAAATTACATAAAGAAAAAAACTGCTGATCTCTCCTTAAAACAAAAATAGGAAACATGAAATTTTTGAACTTTATTACGATTTTCTTGAATTTTAATACTTCGTATTGCCTCCTCGTGCTTCCATTACTGCGTTTACGCGGTTTGGCATGCTGTACACCAAGTTCCTTATACGATTTTGGGGAATATTCTCCCATTCCTCTGTGAGAGCAATTTTGAGCTCACGAAGCGTGATTGGGGGAGGGTTTCGTTGTTTTACGCATCTGCCTAGCTCGTCCCAAGCATGCTCGATCGGGTTGATATCCGGGCTGCGCGCTGGCCACTCCATACGAGTAATGTTCATCTCTTGAAGGTAGTCATTCACAATCCTGCCTGTATGAGGTCGGGCATTGTCATGCATAAATATAGCATCCTCACCTAAATTGACCATAAATGGACCAACGTGATCATTGAGGATTTCTTCCACATATCTTACGCTAGTTAAAGAGCCGTTTTCTATGATCACCAGCTCTGTGCGACTTTCAGAAGAAATTCCGGCCCACACAAGTACAGACCCACCACCGTAGGCTACTTTTTCTTCGATGCATGCTTGCTTGAATCTTTCCCCTGGTCTTCGATACACTCTGTGTCTTCCATCGTGCTTGTAGAGCATAAATTTTGATTCGTCGGAGAACATAACTTTTGACCAATCTTCAATACTCCAATTTACGTGGCTCTGGGCATATCTTAGTCTTGAAATACGATGCCCACGCTCCAGTTTAGGGCCGTTTGCAGGTCTAAGGGGTTTTAAGTTAGATTCAGCAAGCCGACGTCTTACTGTCCATGCACTTGGGTTACTTCCTCCGAGGCGTCGAAACTGATTTGTGAGTTCAGTTCCTGTGAGAAAGCGATTTCGAAGCATGGTGTTCACCAAGTATCGGTCTTCTCGTGCTGTGGTACACCTGGTTCTGCCCGTTCCTGGTCTGCGTAGGTTAGAACCAGTTTCTTCGTAACGTCGGAGAACTCTTTGTACTGTTGACAGCGACACACCGATAGTCCTGGCTGTATCGCGCTGACTCCGGCCGGTTTCCAGCATTGTAAGTATTCTGGTGCATTCTTCAGGCGTAAGCGACATAATTTCAGCTTGAATAATGAATATAGAGCACTATCAACATGGTTTATGTACCCACATAAATGACAGATTACAAACAAAAGCAAAACCAAATGCTGTCATTTCGTAGTTCCATCTTCGAAAGTGGCCCTTTTTCAAATTTGATTTTTTTATGATATAACTTTACAATAACTAAGAAGTTTTAATAACTTCATTTAAGGAGTATTACATTGTCTATTAAATACAATTTATTGCATTAACCTAGCATTTTTAGTTTCCGAGATTTTTAGGATTCTTCAAGTGACCCGGATTCATTGCTCTCGAGTGTATTAAGTATGCATGGATTACGAGGAAGTCTCCGTAGTGAAATTTCCCAATAGCGGTTTTTAAAGAATTTTCCTCTGTATGTAGATTGTGGCATGGCATTAAGGAAAATTCTTCAAATATACTGATATTGGGAAATTGCAGCGTGCATTGATTTTAGAACGCCCTCTTTACTAGAGAATGCATCTTTTACTCATAAAAGAGCGAGCGGAGCGTTATAGGCTGATTATGCCATGCTGATGCTCACATCAGCATGGCATAATCAGCCTATAACGCTCCCACTGCTGGGACACAGGCCTCCTCTCTATGAGAAGGAGCGGGCCGTAATCCACCACGCGCCACCACGCGGGTTGGTAGATGTTACATGTCACTTGGGTCCCAAGTGCACTAAGCTTCCTCGCTCACCGCTTCGCTACCTCACACAGCTCTTGTGGAAAGCTGTCTAATGGACAGACAAACAGACACGTTCTGTTTTATTACAAAATAACCCCTAAAGTCCAATCCCAAAGATTCGAGCCAGCTATTACACAATAGCTGGCTCGAATCTTTGGGATTGGACTTTTATCTTAAAAAAAAAAACTTTCTGCTTGTTCGTTCCGGCTAATCTCCGAAACGGCTGGACCAATTTTGATGAAATTTGGTATAGTGATACTTTGAACCCTCGGGAAGGACATAGGCTACTTTCGATGACATACCACGCGGGGGAAACCGCGGGCGGAAGATAGTTTTGCAATATTGCCGGTTGCGTTTATCAAGGATGTAAGGACTAAGGACAAAATACGTCAACAAAAATTCATTCAAATTATCACTGATAATAAAAAAAAGATAATGAATTTAAATAATTAATTGTAAGTAGCTTCCTGTGTTGAAAATAAAATTACTGTTTCGATAAGATACTAATTTATTATGATACTGTTAGATAGGAAAATCCTAGTACTTAATCGAAAAGCCTTCATGACAGATTATCATGGCAAACGTTTTTTTTTTTTATCGAAAAACAAGCTTTATAAATTATATGTTTTGATACTGCACGGTAGACCGTCAATCCTGACTGACAAATATTTATGGCAGTAGCTTTATATGCAGTGAGAAACCTAAATAACAATCTAATTAATAAAAATCTAAAAACTACTGAACGCCACCTGCTTCGATCCTTACCTACACCTTTGGTTTTTTTTTTTTTGTGGATGGGAAATCATCAAATGACCCCTCCCGCTCTGGGTGGAGCGGAAGGGAGTGTCAGACTCTTACTGACTAAAACCCACCCGTTTTCCTTCCTTAGTCCTTTCTGTTCCAGGGCAGCGGTAACCCTTTCGGATGATCCCGCCGCCCTGGCAGACCTACTCCTTTGGCTTCGTTTACGTTCATCATACATCTGAAGGCCAATTCCAGTATTAAAAAAAAAAGTTCAGTCTAGTCACTATCTCATCTCAGCGACAATCAATGTCAAGAATGTAGGGAAATTAGAGGTATTTTTGACAGATTGAGACTGAGATTAGACTGTGAACGTTCTTAAAATTACGAGAATCACCCCTCTGCACCCTAATTAAAAACACACGATCAATCGGAATCGGTTTCATTTTGACAGTTCAACAACATTCATTGCGTTATTTACGTGTTGAGCAGACAAATTTTTCGAACTTATGAAGCAATGGATTAGCAAGTTGCTTCAAAATGATTCAGATCCCTATTGATTGTGTGTTACGCAATTGGGGTGCTGGTCATACACGCACGCCGGTTGCGAGTACTACGCGCCTGACCTTTTTGAAGAACATCACAAATACACATCTGTCTTGTACCTTTTGTACCTTTCATTAATCATCAATATTAAGACCTGGATGAGACTGGTTGTCAGACTTTCGGGCTACTGACGACCCCTAACGACTGCCAAAGATCCACTAATGACAGCCGGGACCAACGGCTTAACGTGCTTTCCGAGGCACGGGGGTTTTGGTATGTAAAGATGGTCACCCATCCACAGACCAACCGCGGCAAGCGTAGCTTAACCTGATCGATCGACCCGTGCGGCTGTTATTACTTAGCCACAAGCCACACACATCTGCCATGTAAATACCTTTTGTGAAACGAAGTATGTAGATTTTAAGGCGCTAAATAATTTATCGAATGCACCGGAAACGAGACAATCGATGTCTGATTGTTGGTTATGCAACTTTGCTCCTATTCTGTCAAATTCTTTACTTGACATGTTCTACTTTCACCATTTTGTTTCTCGTCTAGGCGTTTACAAATATCAGTTCGTCATAATTACAATTGCTTTGTAGCGGGGCTGACTCGGGCAGTTGAAGCATTGGTGACCCAGTGGTAACGACCGTCTGTTACGAGTGGTAGGCCGTAGGTTCGAACCCAGACAGTAGCTTTGCTTTGTGTAAACTATTTCATTACCACTGCTCTCAAAATAGTAAAGGGAGTTGTCGTGAGGAAACCGGCATGTCCCAGAACTATTATTTTTCACTTGGTAGTGTCTTTTTTGGAAGTCGGTTGTTTTTTTTTTCTTTGCAAAAAAGTTTTATGACTTACAAGTGGCATTCATCCTTAGGGGTGAGCGATGAGATGTCAGCAGAGGACGGGGCCCGATAGGGCCGAAGCCTGCCAGGGCGGCGGGATCATCCGAAAGGGTTACCGCTGCCCTGGAACAGAAAGGGCTAAGGAAGGAACACGGGTGGGTTTTAGTCAGTAAGAGTCTGACACTCCCTTCCGCTCCACCGAGAGCGGGAGGGGTCTATTGGTGATTTCCCATCCAAAAAAAAAAGAGGGGTGAGCGATTTTAAGCGTTATTAATTAAAATGCCTCCATTGTCGTCACAATCCAAAAGCTGATGTAATATCTAGGTCGGTTTCGCAATACTTAAATCCAAAATGACGTCATAGGATTACGCCCAACCTAACACTCTGCAGGAAACTGTCACTTCCTGTAAACTTTCTGACATTAAATATGTTCATTTGTAATTCGCCTGACGTTAGGCACTTGTTGGTGTAATAAGTAGATTATAAATTAATAAATTAATGTCTGGGAGGAAAGGGAATGAGGTCGAAACGCGAGTGAATATAGTTCTACGTTTTTTTTTACTTAAGTACCCCTAAATTCCTGCTATCTGGTTCTAACAAGCATTCAATTAATAAAAAACTCAGTCAAGGGGCTTTGCAGGTCCGTGGCATACCTACTGTCCGTATTTTTTTTTTCAAAATGGCGGCCATGCATACTAAAACATAATAGGACCAAGCCCCAAAAATTGCATTGATGTGAGTTATCGATTTATATAGTGAACATGCGAGGACGCCATATTGAAAAAAAAAAAAACAAAATGGCGGACTCTGTAGGT
Source organism: Apamea crenata (assembly GCA_949629185.1). Lineage (NCBI taxonomy): Eukaryota > Metazoa > Arthropoda > Insecta > Lepidoptera > Noctuidae > Apamea > Apamea crenata. The sequence continues at coordinate 5,705,758 of OX451382.1, read as the reverse complement.
ATCATGTAAAAGTCTTCAATCGCCTTTCTAAAAACTTTGACAGATCCAAAATAAATCTGAATGGCGGATCTAATCTGTGCTTGTTACTACTATTTCCAAGATTTATGAAACGTTCAGAGGCGGAGATGACCTTTAGACACAGAAGGCCACTGCGGCATTCAGTGTCAATACTTAGCTTGATGTACTTTGTACACTACGGGCTCAGAATATCAAAACTAAAGTAAAAATTCGTAGTCTCGAGTGAATAGGATAGGTTCATCATCATAGGTCAGGTTTTCATATACATATTTCAACATCTACGTTGTCAGTTGGACAGAGAACAGCATAAATAAGCCAGGAAATACACGAGAAATTACTAAGCAGAAATATCTAGTCCAATAATGTGAGTAGGAAATTTGTGTCCAGTCACCACTACCCACTTTTTAAGACGTCAGTTCGTCCACCTCATTCCACATCGTAACTTCTGGCTTCCACAAATATTAGTCATAAGTATAATCAGCATATAATGCTCCCACTGCTAGCACTCATGCCTCCTCTCTGTGAGAGGGAGTGGGCTGTAATCTACCACGCGGGCCCAGTGCGGGTTGGTAGATGTCACATGTCTTAGAATGTTTGGTTCTAGGACATGCCGGTTTCCTCAAAGCATTTGTCGTTACTCATATTCGCACGTCAGTAATAACAAACACAGTATAAAATCAATCTGTGTGACCTTTTCTCAAGGATATTGGGGTCGGCTTCCAGTCTAATCAGATGCAACTGAATACCAGTATTTTACATGGTAACTGCCTACCTGACCTCCAGAACCAAGGTACTGGATAACACGATTTTCTTTGGTAGGACAGGTTGGCAGACTCATGGTCTTCTGACTACCCGTCATTACTGTTAAAGATCTACGAATGACAGCCGAAATCGACGGCTCAGGGTCTACTCACACTTATTCAGCTCTGTTCAGCTTTTGTCCATAGAAAACATCGATTTTGTATGAAATGTGTACGCATCCGTTCAGCTTTACGACCGCGTACGCATACAAAATTGTTGTTTTCTATGGACACAAACTGAACAGAGCTGAATAAGTGTGAGTACTTCCTTAATCGGCTTCCCGAGAAAAACACAGTATCTTTAAGCTGCCCTCTATTGACACAGGAAGGCCAAAGGATGACCACCTGCTTTTGGTCGACTGTACAGCTGTACTATATTGAAAGGTCAGTTTGGACTGGAAACATATTTGTGCCTTCGAAAGGTTATTATTGTGTAAAAAGGTGACGTATTGAAGAAAGTGTGAATTCATGTTTTCTGTGTTGGATCACGATTGGAATGTTGGTCTTGTCATGTCATCTTCGATAGCTTAAGAATTATAGTGGACCGAAAGGAATTTTCTTGTGAAAATATGACCTGTATGAATAGTGATTCAGTACTCTTGGCATAAAACAAATTATTTCTTCTTTTATAATTCTTTGTTGCCTCAAAGAGATGTCAGCACGAACTGACGGGGTCCGCTAGGGCCGATGCCTGCCAGGGCCGCGGGTTGTGAAAGAGTTACCGTGGCCCCTGGCACAGGCAACTGAAGGAACACGGGTGGGTTTTAGTCAGTAAAAGTCTGACATGCCCTTCCGCTCAGCCCAGAGCGGGAGAGGTCATTTGTAGATTTCCCATCCAAAAAAAAAGACCAGATATTGCAATTACCTTATAATGTTCCCACTGCTGGGACAGCGGCCTTCTCTCTTCGAGAGGGACTGGGCTGTAATCTACCACAAGGGCCCAGGGCGGGTTGGTAGACGTCAGATGTTTTTGAATTTTTTGGTTCTAGGACATGCCGGTTTCCTCACGATGTTTTCCTTCGCCATAATAAAGTGCCTGCCCGGGTTCGAACCCACTACCTACATCTCGTAAGTCGCGGTCCCTGGGCCACCACGTATTATTTGAGGAATTCTTAACTCCATATTCCAAACCGAATACCAAAAGCATTCGATCACCCTAAACAAAACGTGCTTGGATCCGCGTACACGTTCAACGAAAAGCCAAGAAATTCATTCACTCAGAAAATCACCAAGGTAATAAAATAGAACTTCTCTCATAAAAAACTTTACGGCTAAATCATTTCGAAGCTTGATAATATCACCTGTAGGTTGGCACTGCTCCAGAAATACGTCACCTAGTGTCAACGCCTCGGTGACGTTGGAACCCTGATTGTCATTGGAGTGGCGTTATTTTTGGTCAGTTTCTGTAACTACAGCAGGCGTCGGTTTGCCAAAAATAGTTGTTTCACCTTCGCGTTCCTTTTACCTTACGGCCTGCCGTCCACGACGCTTCCCAAGAGTACACAACGCGTTATTCTTATTAACTGGTTTGTGATAGGTTTGTATTCTGACTAAATAATCTATATAACGTTCCCACTGCTGGTACACAGGCCTCCTCTCGTTTTGAGAGGGATTGGGCCGTAATCCACCACGCGGGCCCTATGCGGGTTAGCAGATGTCACATGTCTTCGAACTTTTGGTTTGGAGGAAAACAACGTTAGCCCGTTATGTCCTAGACATACCGGGCTAACGTTGTTTTCCTTCATCGTATGAGAGTGTGGTGACGAAATTAAATACACAAAGTAAAGTTCCTGCCTGGGTTCGAACCCACGTCCTACAACTCATAATTCGGCCGATACCACTGGGTCACCGCTGCTCAAACATTCTACTCAACCTCAAAGCATTTATTTCAATGAAAGCATTTATAGGCACTTTTGAATTGTCACGGAGTTGTTCAGTCAGAAATAAGCAGCTACTTAGTTGCCCATCCCAAAGCGTAGTAGGTTCCTATGGATTCCTATGGCATCTACAGCGCCCCATACGTAGTACGCATCACACTGACGTCATGCAAAATCCTGCATCGCTCAAGCAAAGTTCAACGCGTGACTAGCATATGTGCAACGTCCCGATATCATTCGTCGGGCACAACACTTGTCTGGTCGGAGGATCCTCCATTTCTATCTATAGAGGATAAATGGACTTCTACACCCTGTTCCTCATACCTTTATAGAACTAATAACCTTCGTCTAATTTCCGTCCTCCAATGCTGTTTGCCCGTAGTTTTAACAGCAAGCCGGCAACTCTTAATGACGTTGGACTCGGTCCAAACTGCCAACCCGGCACTGCGTCGTATTCTATCTTACAAACTTGCTTTACGGGTTAAAGCAGAAGGTATAAAAAGATGCTGCATAGTAATATTAGTCTGTAATTGTTCCACTGCAGTGCAAACCCTCTTCTCATACAAACAAGGAGTGACCATTGATTACCACGCCTGTGTGCTAGCGATTTTAGAATGTTAAGTCTGCACTCCTCAGCACAGAATTTTTTCTTCGTTGTGATCATTAGCTGCTAGAAGCACTCTTTTCCTGCTGATGTATTCTGTAAAAAATCTCACTGTGAAAACTTAGGTGAGATTCTTACAGAATAGCCCGGCCGTGCTGTGACTGGCTCAATTCCATCAAAGGCATTGATCCAGATTTTGACGTCAGTATTAAACTTGGTTGTTCAAATCGCGACGTAATCCTTTGTCATCGTTTGGAAAGACCTTGAAAGAAAGAAAGAAAATTCATTTATTCATCCTATAATTATTTTAGTCATTAGTTTATTGCTTCACAAGGTTCCACTTTAAAAATCCTTCGAATTTGAAATTCAATTTGATTGAAAGCCTGTTCCGACGCCGGTTCTAATCGCTTTCGACTTAGCAGTTGATCAACTGAAATCGAACCGTGTGACCCTGTATTAGGGGAGGATATTCCTTTTTGAACCAGTTTGGGCAATTAAATTGCAATCTGCTGATGACAGCAGGTTGTGATTTAATTGGTTATATAAAGAATGTTTGTCAATGATGTGAAAAAATTTACGTTACAGGACCAAGGGATCGATCGATTTTCTAGACTCAGGAATCCTTTGGGAACTATATACATAGGGCTCTATAAAAAGGAAAAGAGGTCACTCAGGTACCTCTACCTACATCAAAGTTAATATGGTCACATTATTTACGTGAAAGAGATGGGGGTCACGCCTTTGAACTAAAGGGTTGAGCAGAATATTGTCGTGGCTACGAGCATTTTGTCGATAATGATATATCCGGTGGTCGAAAATAGCCTTGTACCTTATACTTAGCATATTGTGCCTAGGTATTTGAGTTTGACGCAGAGTTCTGCAGCGTCTGCATTAGCTATTACGACTTAGCGGGTCCCGCAGACAGGTGCGACGCCACGGTGCGATGCGATTCTGGTAGAATAACTTCTACGATGTTTTCATAGAAACTGTTTTACTGTCGCGTCGCGTCTGTCTGCGGGACCCTTAACTCACTGTAGTGACGTAAGTTAGTCTCTGGTCCTGACAGCTGCCTGGCCACCCTCCTTGTTTAAATACTCGTAGATTCTCGTTGAGACACCACAAATTGTTGTTGTCACCCTGTATCGCTGGATAAAAGTCTCCCATTAACTTTCAGTCTCTTCAGCTCAGGGCTAGTGACTTTGGAGGTAGGAGGAACAGGGTATAAAGTTCATTCATCCTCCATAGAAAAGGCAGGATCCTCCGACCAGACGGGTGTCGGGTTTGGTGGGCAACTGCCCCACTGCACAGTAAACTCTGCTTGCGCGATGCAGGATTTTGCATGACGTCAGTACGATGCGTATTTCGCATGAGGCGATGTAGATATCGCCACATGACCATTGCTCGTATGTTTTCTCCAGTTCTTACACTTCTTACCGCTAACTTCTTCGTGGCCTGTCGAAATGCCCTCTGGCTAATACAGGGTTTCATATACAGTTAATTTTGACCCACAGCTAATTAGACGATCCCAGCCCACTTACAGCGCAATATAAACCTTAATAACAATGCTATTTGCTCTGAAACCCTCCCCAGTTAACCGCCCGAATAATATGTAGATAGTAAATGGGGTATAATACAAACAAATTGCCGACATTCTAGTTTTTAACCTTGGCTACAAGCGGCGTGTGTTTAGGGAGACTATTCTGGTTATTTGTAGCTATATCGTTACGATTTCAATGCGCTTTTGTAACCTTTCACCTTCCTCAAGAATCTACTGGTAGTTTCGGTGACAGGCGCGGTCGCACCCCAAGATTTTGGGGGGGTCGCCAAGTAGTAAGTTAGTAAGGCAAGTAAATCATGCAGACTCTCGACAGCTTGAATGATTTTGGGGGAGTCATGACCCCCACGACACCCCCCCCCCCCCTCGAACCGCGCCTGTTCAGTGATTACCCTCCTACATCCAAACTTACTTACAAACAAAAAAAAATACCTCTTTATAATATTGGTATAGATGACGATCTAACGACTAATGGGGGACATTTACGCTAGGTCGATTTTCGCCATGCGGCTGGTCTCTTACCAAATCGCCTCTCAAGCCGAATCGCCAACCCATTTACACAGGTCGATATTGCAGGTGACTAGTTCATTTTGCATCAAAATGTCGACCTTCATGCGACGGGCGATCGTCTGCAACTGAGCATTTTCGCGGTCGATTTTAGTCACACGCCGCATGCGACCTATCGCCACACAACAGATCTACTCTACTTTAGAACTTACAATTTAGCTCACCTGCGGCCTAGCCGAATTGCCATGTAAACAGGTTGGCTATAGTCACCTGTGTAAAGCCCGCACTAGCAACGTCTTTTGTTTCGTCTTTTCTCTTCCTTATTCATTTTCTTCGTTATTTTCAATTAAATAACTGTCGATTTTGTCTTCCTCTCTTCCCTATTCAGTTAGGGTTGTGACTTCCGCATTAGGATTGTTATCCTCATCGTTCTAACCTCCATTAGCTTTTAACCATCGATTTCAATCATGATTAACCATAAACATTGCCATAAAAATGCTTTCCACTTGTGATTGTGGCTGGTCTCAACTCAATAGAACAGCTAAGTCGGCAGTATTGGAGACAAAAGTGACATTCCTGATTAAAAAAAAAAAACACTGTTTAGTATACTCAATCCAGGGTCTGGCTTGTCTCAAAAAAAATGACAGCTGTATCAGCATGCACCATCGAACGCATCATTGCTTACCATCAGCTCATGATGGTCTAACGCAAATGTAGCCTATCAAATATTACAAAAATAAAGTTAGCTTGAATCTAAACTTCAAAATTCATTTGTTTCAGACCTCAGAGGCTCCATTGCAGGTATGTTTTATTTCTACCCTCATTTTGGTGGTTTTTTAATTTTTATTAATAATTGGCATACTTTTTTGGCCAGGATAATCTGTTGCCTAACACGATGCTTCTCTCGTATCGCCATGAACTATATGAGAACAGCCTTTGCCGTGGTAAAACATATTAACTAGTCTGCATAGTGGTAATGGGGCTGACTACCCACAAAACACAAGCCTTTGTTCGCAAAAAAGGGGATTGAAGATTTTTATCGTGGCATAAAAACTGTCGCGCCATTGTGCATTTTTTTTTTCAAAATAGTGGTCATGCATTAAACCTTGTATAAATCGATAGCTGACATCAATGCAAACGAAAAATTTAATAGGACCAAACCCCGTTATGCGTCAAGTTTTTGAGATAATAACGTTCAAAGTTGATCACGTGACATCCACATTTTTTTGAACTGGCGTACGTCTTGTCGCTTAGATGTTTGAAATAATCACTCTTGAAACTATAAAGTAATCATAAATCTATGTAACAAGATCTGTGCAGCAAGTTAAAAAAAAAATGGTGGTCACGTGATCATCTTTGAACGTTAATATCACGGAAAGGTGCCACTTTACGGGGTTTGGTCTTCTAAAGATTTCTGTTTGCATTGATGTCAGCTATCGATTTATATAGGTTACGGGGTGGCCGCCATTTTGAAAAAAATCAAAATGGCGGACAGATAGGTGTGCCACGGACCTTCAAAGCCATTTCTAAATGGTAAGGGAAGAAGTTAGGAAAAATATTTTTTTAGTGCATCTCTACGGCCTCCAAGAAACATAGCTTCCAAACAGTCAGGCAGAAAAAAATAAATTGTTTCCTAAAAACACGAGTTTTATCAACACACAGTCTAATTTGTCAACATCTCGTATCTTAATATCTTGCCAGAATACGGCTGGTTATGAAAATAGACCGCCCAGCTAAATATATGAGTGTAATAATATTAGTATGTGTGGCCATGACAGTTTACGGCGTCCTGCTTCACTGCCCGGCCAAGAGTAAGGTCATTTTCATGAGTTTTTTAGGATTACGATGGACGCTAAAAATACTTAACTCTGATTTTAATTTGCTAGAACAAAATGACAGCTGCGAGCAATATTGATGTCATGTCGACAAAAACGAGTTTTTTTTTTATAAATAAAACGTTGCCCCACACTAAACTGCGTACGCACGAACGAACAAAAACATGGTGAACACGAACATCGAACAAATTGTTCGCACGTGCGTACCGCTAACTAACATAGTGTTTGTTGTTCGTTAGTGGTACGCACGTGCGAACAAAGTGTTCGATGATCGTGTTCACACCATGTTTTTGTTCGTTCGTGCGTACGCGGCTGGAATTTCTCCTGTATCGTAACAAATCGTCGTCGTCGAGTTTAATTGAGTTAAGGCTGATTTTTCAATCAGCTGATAACTTTATTCGAGGAATAATTTTGAAAACTTTGACAGTGATTTCATACAAAAACTGTCAAACGTCAATTTTATTCCTCGAATAAAAGTTATTTGGCGATGGAACAATCAGCCCTTAGTGTAGTGTAAAATAGTAGAAATAATAGTGCCAAAGACACTCATAATAAAATAACACATGAACAGTGTTTAATATCATCATATCAGACTCTAAGAAAGTGAAACGGATTTGTGTAAAGTACAATCAACACTATTTTAAGTTTTAAAATAATTATCACGTAAAAAATTAAGTTACATTAAAATTGCCTATTATTAGTTGTAGCGGTATCTACAACGCCACATGCAAACAACGCGTCATACTGACGTCACACAAATCCTGCATCTCGCAAGCAGAGTTTGCCGCGCAATTAGCATAGATACAATTTACCAACATCAATCGTTGGGCAATTGCCCGCCAGATACAACACCCGTCTGGTCGGAGGATCCTCCCTTTTCAATGGAGGTTGAGTGAACTTTACACCCTGTTCCTCATACCTCTAAAATTAAATCATTTATTAAAAATTTAATTAAATCATTAGTCTTAGGCGCCGTCCTATTGTCATCGCTCGTGCGATGATGCGATGCGATTTCAACGTACGATGAAACCGATCACACGATGAGAAAACGATCGTCGATCGTTCGTCATCGATCGAAAATGATCGCGCAACAAAAATTAAATAATTTGGTCGCATCGCATGATCGCACGACCTTCAATAGGATATTCAGTAGATATCCGTATGTTTGAACGCACGGGCCCACGATCATTTTCGTCGGACGTCGCATCATCGCGCGAGCGATGGCAATAGGACGGCGCCATACAGGCTAGATTGTAATTAATTATTAAGATCCTGGTTCTTTTTAACAAAGAATAAAAAAATGTTGACAAAAAAAATGCCGATCGCAGTTATCATTTTAGTCTAGCAAAATAAAAATTAGAGTTTAGCTATTACTGACCCATAAGGCCTCTTCTTATACAGAGAAGGAAGGAGCATTTATCACCACGTTTGTTAATTGCATCTTGGAGAGGTTGAACGGTTATAATTCCAGGTTTTCTTAGGATGTTTTCCTTCACAGTCAGTGCTGTTCAAGATAAAATAAGAAAGCACATACGACTCCCCCAAGTGCCTGAACAGGTCCTCCGCCTTTCAAGTTACGCTTTCTGATTCCCGGACTCCACTCAAGTTCTCGCGCGCATTAACGAGCATCAAAATCAAAAATAATTTATTCATATTAAGCACTTTTGAACGTCAAACTTACATAGACAGTCAATGCCCATCCTTCACCATTTCCTAGTGTTTTAGCTGGGCAGAAAAGTGGCACAACAGTCTCCCCAGTGCCCTTCGATAGTGTTAACCGGCCCACAGCCATTTCAGCTTGCTAAACTGTTTTTTGTTTCTAATTAATTTTTCTATCTTCACTACGACTAAAAATCGTGTTAAAACGTAATATTTAAGAAGCAATTTTTTATGTAAGTGCTGTGTACGCCTGTAAATGACTAATTCACCATAACTCAATGCTTATGTTATTTTTTATCATGTTAATGTTTCTAGTGAATAGGTCGTTGGTGTACCTATCAAAATAAATAAATAAATAAACCCTCAAGCTATGTCGGTAGATCCAGTTGCCGCTTAAAGGTTGTAAAATAATGATCAAATTACAGTAAACTCACCTAGTTGAGGGACCCTACAAATTTCTCTATTACCCAGTAAAACCACTGATACTGAAAAACTTCGAACCAGCGAAAGCATCCTTGACATTCGCGTAATACCGTATTACATAACAATACATATTTAAGCTAAATATAGCCTTGTCTGATCGTACAAATGATTCATACGGACAATTTGTACGAAGCCAACTACGTAATAGTGACCGAATGTGTAGCCGCTATGTAGATGATTTGGTTAGTGAGTCTTTTCGATTTTTGTCGATAGTATTAGTTAGAGACAATGAAACGATGGATGGACTCTGTGAAAGATGATATGGCTAGCGAAGGGGTGAATAGCGAGATGACGACTAATATATAAATTTGGATAAGGAGAATGATGATGAGGTCGTAAGAGACTACTGGTATTCAGCTGCCGATCCCAATATAGTTGGGAAAAGGCTGGGCAGATGATGATGTCGTGGGAGACAAGGAAAGAAAATATGGGTGAACATGCAGACGATCGGCATGTCTTTGAACCAAAAAAATCAAAGACCTGTGTGATATTGTATCTGAGGGCATGGTTGGCTGCGCTGCGTGTCGCAGGTTCGATTCACGCACGGAACCAATATTTGTAAGACCTACAAGTAGTTTTTCCGGGTCTGGCTGTTTGTGTATGTGAGTTAAAATTTTTGTAAACGCACCCACGATACAGGAGAAATTGCTAGCGTGGGGCAATGTTTTAATAGAAAAAAAAAAAAAATTGTCCTGTGCCTTTTCCCATTCTGACCTCCACAACCCAGTTACTGGGTAATACGATACCCCTTGGTATGACTGGTTCTCAGGCTTTCGGGCTTCTGAAGACCCGTAACCGGAGGGGTATGTAAAGATGGTCACCCATCCATGGACCAACCGCGGCAAGCTTAGCTTCACCTCATCGATCGACTCGTGCGGCTGTTATAACTTAGCCCCTCCACACCATGTATGTGGTGCTAGAACTTCTGAATTACTTCCGCACATGAATTTTCACCTACAAGTTAATCATATTAAATTATTTATCCATCGCGGAAATATACATATGTAAATAACGTCATATAAACACCATAACAAGCACGACTGTATGACATAACTTTGTTAAAGCGTTGTCGATGAGAAAATTTATGGAAAAAAATTAAACTATACTAACTCCTAACTCTCTCACGGCTTGAAAGTGTCTCGTGATGATTGTATTGACTTTAAAAGAACATACCATAAACAGACTGACTGTGCTGCATCCGGTTAGACTGGAAGCCGACCCCAACATAGTTGGGAAAAGGCTAGGCAGATGATAGTGTAGAAGGATCACTATTGCAATTATTGTCCATCCTTCTTGTACAAGACGCCAGTAGGTCAAGCTACCCGAAACTGTCAAATTTTCCCAATCAACCTTGAACCTAATGCTTTAGCGATAAAGTTGAAAATCTATTAAAGAAATTTGACAGATTGTAGTAGCTTGATGCGCTGGCGTCTGTACCTTTCTTGGTTGGAAAATAGAAAAGTCTGACCGAACTAAATCTTGAAAGATGCAGGAAACATCAGGATTTCTAAACATTTGAGCAGGCTGCTCATATCAAGTCTCCTTTGGCACCAGTTTGATGATAGCGAAGAAACACCAAACACAGTCACAACAGGGGAACAGTGCTTTACCCAAACCGGTTAGAATGTTCAAATCAATGGTCATCCATCCGAGGAAATGACTAATGAAAACGTAGCTTTACCTCATGATGTGCCTACGCAAGTCATTTGGCCACGTGCCTGCCATGTCATGATTTATGATAATGATGATATAATGATTATATGCTCATCATCATCATTTCAGCCGAAAGACGTCCGCTGTTGGACATAGCCTATGTCCAACAGTGGAGGTCTCCAGCACCTCCACTTCGACCGGTTCTGTGCTTCTCGCATCCAACGGGTTCCTGCGGCCTTCACCAGGTCGTCGGTTTACCTATCATGTCATGCTCATCACAACCTAATAAATCATTCAATGGTGTGTTTATTATCAAAAGCAACCCATTCCTGCACCATAGAGAAAATCTGGATGAAGCCATGACATCAAAATTCAAAACAAAATACAAAGTACGTAGTTGAAATTTAAAAAAAACAAGCAGGATGTTTATTTTACGTCAAAATCGTTATTATTACATCATTTACGTTTCGCAGTTTTACAACGAACCCGTCTTGGCTAAATGCCAGAAGCCAGTAGTGGTAAGGAAATATCTGAAACGAACGCTCCTCTGAACTTTTGAAGTTTTTTTTTTGTATTTGTTTGAGTTGCGGCATTTGTATCGAGATGTACCGTTTTTCTGTTTGGACTGAATTTGTTTTAAGCCTATTTTTTGTCAGCTTTACGTTGCTAAGAATCTATATATAGATTCTTGTCTAAGTCCAATGTGATGTAAGACTATTTGACACTTGTTGAGAAGAAATGTTTCCTAGTGTCAAAAGTAGAGACAAATTGGTCGTCATGCTTGACATAGTAGACTTTTGTCGACTGAAGAATATAAACATTTCTTCTCTTCATCGCCATGCTTACTCCATTCCATGCTTCATTTTTTTCTCCTCTTCGATAAAACCCGTTTCTATGGTGGTCATGCTACGCTTGCTGCATAGTCCTCGACGCCAACCTTGCCCACTGTCTAATCAATTTACCATGACATGAGCGTTTCTCGTAAAACTTGAGCCGAGAAGAAGGTTCTTTATACATTAACATATTTTCATCAAAAACGATACATAATTATGTAGCGGTATCTACAACGCCACATGCGAACAACGCGTGATACTGACGTCACGCAAATCCTGCATCTCGCAAGCAGAGTTTACCGCGCAGTTAGCATACATACAGATTTCCCGACATCAGTCGTTGGCCAATTGCCCGCCAGACACAACACCCGTCTGGTCGGAGGATCCTCCCTTTTCTATGGAGGATGAGTGAACTTTACACCCTGTTCCTCATACCTCTATACATAGGTACATACATACTAATTGTGGTGCAGGGTGCAACAGGGAGTAGTTTTGGCCCAGCGGTATCGTCCCCCACTTACGAGTTGTGGGTCGTAGGCTCAAATCCAGACAGGCGCTTTAGTTTTTGTTAATTATTTCTTCACCACTGCTCTCAAAACGGTGAAGGAAAACATCGTGGGAAAACCGGCATGTCCTAGAACCAAAAAATTCGAAGACGTGACATCCACCAACCCGCACTGGGCCCGCGTCACTCGCTTGGTGGATTCCGTGGATTATGGCCGACTCTCTCACAGAGTAGAGGCCTGAGTCCCAGTAGTGAGAACGTTATTTATGCTTATTGTAACGTTTCGTTCAGCAGATTTCAATACGCCTAAAATCCCTTTGTTTTTGTTTTAGCACACTGACTCAAATATTAAAGACATGTGACATGGACCTTGAATCTTTTTGTCAAATCATTAACGCTTTTCAATGGCTTCGGTCATTGTGCTGTAACTTTTTTTCATTGATAGATTTTGTTTACCGCAGTTCTCTGATAAGAAATGATTTATTCTGTAAACCAGCATATGTCAGGCACTAGTTGTCTGGCATTTTTGCTGAACTGGGCCTTATTGGCGCAGCCGTGAGGCACACTTTCCGGTTAGTTTCTTACATCAGACTTTACACTTTTTATTTGTTTTTATCTGAAGGGCAATTCTGGTAAATTTAAGAACGTTCACAGTCTGATCTCAGTCTCAATCTGTCAAAAATACGTCAAATTTCCCTACATTTTGACAAGTTTTTGACATTCGTTTGTCGCCGAGATGAGACTGCGACTAGATTTTGATCGTTTTATATTACGAGAATTGGCCTGCTGATGTTTGTATCTGGTGTGTTGTTTATTTTAGTCTGTGCTAAATAAATGTATTTTCTTTTTTTCTGTGAATAGAATATCGAAATCACGTTTTCACGTTATTATTAAAAAAAAATAAGCTAGATTAGGTCGGCGTTTTCTAACTGACTACTCTGAGAAGAAAGAACGAAACATAGTCAGAGGTCAGTTTCTTTTGCCGGGTGGCGATGTCGTTAAAAGGTGCCCATCCAGACATAATTATCACCCATCTCTCGGCTAGTCCATTGCTTACTCTAGGATGCATATCCGGTAGGCTCTTAAATCCTTCCCCATCCTACGGGCACGTCTTCCCTACAATTACCGCGCGCGCCGGTCTACTCCTTGATATGCAATGGTCGCTGTAGCACCATGAACATGAGGCTACAGGAGCTAGTGTGAATCTTGGGGTTCATTCGATTAATCGAGTCTGGTCAAACCACGCTAGGATCGGTGCATTTCATTCATCGTTATTGCTGATATAATGCCACTTTGTCTAGGTCCTCAGGTCTTATCCAAGATCTTTTGCAATTTGTCTATTTATCGTAAAAAACGTGATGATTGATGTACTATCTTATCATAAGGAAATATACAACGTTTTGGCCATACAATTTTATTACGACTAGATTTTCAATACTGACTCTTGGATGAAAAATAGCAGATTTTTTTTTTTTTTTTTTGTACGAGGAATACCACCGTGTACCCTGTCCATTAGGTAAACAGTTTTTTGACAGTTGGAACTAGTGACTGCAGCAACACACAATACATTGATTGATACACGTACGGTATTACAACGTCTGTAAGAAGCCATAAATAAGATAATTCAATATGATAATTGATAAGGCAGTTAATAAATTTATTTTATTAGGCATTTTAAAATTAACTTTTTCGTAATCTGGAATAGTTCGTTCTAAGACAGCTGTCCAAAAACGTTTAACCTAATTGACGGGGTATAGTCCATAATGTTTTACTACAGGTAATATTACTATGGTAACGCAATATTGTTGCCATCCTAACTCCTTAGAGTGCGTACTTACTATTTCCTTAGCATCGATTCACAATCGCCCGTTATGATAAGCGCTGATAAGCCTCACACTTCCGGCATGTTAGTATAGTAGTACATTTCTTAACTGTTTGCAGCGTTTATGGGATTATTTTTAGTAGATAATGTACTAAGGGAAGTTATGCTTGCACACTGACTGGACTGGTCCAGTCATATCTTTGTGTTACTTTCTTCAAAAGATTATTTCCGACACCAATCTACATGGTGTTCACATGATCTGCCTAAGATTATGGTTGGACTTATTTCTTCTTAAAATAGTCAGATAGGACACGCCGACTTTTTATATTACGGGCTAATTTTTCAATCGACAGATAATTTTTATTCGTGGAATAGAATTGACGTCTGACAGATTTTGTATGGAAGAACTGTCAAGAATTCAAAATTATTCCTCGACTAAAATTATCTGGCGTTGGAAAAATCAGCTCTTAGACGTGTAAAAGAGATTTTTAGATTTCCGATTTGCAGAATAAACAATTTCATATCATTTCGATGTGCATGTGCAATGGCCAGTCGCTGAAAAAGAAAATTGCTAGGCTGCAAGGCAGCATAATCCATAATCAGCATAAGATGTTCCCACTGCTGGGACACAAGCTTCCTCTCTGAGAGGGAGTGGGCCATGAATCACCATGCGGGCCCAGTGCAGGTCTCTTGTCTTCGAAAGTTTTGGTTCTATGACATGCCGGTTTCCTCACGATATTATCCTTCACCGTTTTGAGAGAAATATTGATGAAATTATTATTGTAATTTAACTGCGTAGAGTGCCCCAAAAGTATCTTCATTTTTAGAAGCTCGAATTTTCTTTTGCCTACCCTTCCAACATTCCCAACTGCAGGAGATGGTGCAATTAAAATATTCTTAATAATGCACTTTGCATATTAACATGCTTGCTAACTAATTTAGCATGCCACGCTTCGTTGCACTCCAGTTATTAAAATGAACGTTATTTTTTTTAATTATTATTTATTTAACTAACGGAGTTCATATGAGATTGAAGGTGGTTTTACACGCGATAGATTCCAGTGTATCCGACATTTAAATAACTGTTTACGTTAAGAATATCTGATCAAGTCATCAGCTATGATGGTTGGCCTTTTCCTTTGTTGGAGCTGCTCGGTCGTAACGGATTGCCGTTCCATCTGACTTTGAGAGTAAAGGAACAGAGAGTGCACCTGTGTTTACGCACACACTTGTGCATTATAATACATCCTGCGCACCTGGTTAATCTCCGTTGAGATTGGCCACCGTGACCGAAATCGGTCGGGAGGCTATTACAGATAGAATTGACCATTGGCGTCTTATGTTAAAGTAAAACAAATAAATTGATATTATTTACTATCAGCCTGTGATTTCCCACTGCAGGACAAAGGTCTTCCGTACTCTCTTTGCAGTTCTCTCTGTTTAAAGCTGCCAAAACTAATTTTTATTGAAGGAGTCCAGCTAATCCCGCCATCTACGTCTGGGCCTGCCGCGATGTCGCATGCCATTAAGAGGGACCCATTGGGTCGTGAGTTTGCCCCATTGGTCGTCTGTCGTAAAGTAAATAGAGTTGGCAATAAATCTATACCTAGAAACAGTAAAAACGTGTCGATCATTAAAAAAATATAAGTATTTCTTATGGCAATAAATTGCTAGTACATAACTTGCTGATTAGAAAGTCCTTGGTTGATATAAACTAGTGATAAGTGCGAGGCATCGATCATAGACGTTACAAAACTTTAGATTGTTGGCTTTATTGGCTGAGCTGAAATAAAAAAAATGGCGTAGAGTCATCTTAACACCTCTCTCCCTTTTTTTTTTTTTTTGTATGGGAAATCATCAAATGACCCCTCCCGCCCCGTCTTACCAAGGGGTATCGTATTACCCAGTCACTGGGTTGTAAAGGTCAGATAGGCAGTCGCTTCTTGTTAAATACTGGTATTCAGCTGCATCCGGTTAGACTGGAAGCCGACCCCAACATAGTTGGGACAAGGCTAGGCAGATAATGAACATGCTTCTGCCCGAGATTTTGTATGTGTGAGACTACTTGTTCCACCGACTCACCCCGTCGCATTGAATGGCCCGTCCTGGCTATTTAAAAAAAAAACTGACCACACGAAAACGTTGAAGTGTAAACATCTTTACGCGCACTTTGCGCTCTTTCTGAGCAATGAACGAAATTGAACCATTTTTTTTTTTTTGTTGATGGGAAATCGTCAAATGACCCCTCCTGCTCTGGGTGGAGCGGAAGGGAGTGTCAGACTCTTACTGACTAAAACCCACCCGTGTTCCTTCCTTAGCCCTTTCTGTTCCAGGGCAGCGGTAACCCTTTCGGACGATCCCGCTACGAAACTGAACCATCACGCTCGTGTCGGTGCCACTAAAATGAAATGAAATTGTTTATTCTGTAAATTGGATTCCGGAATCACTTTTACACGTCATATTATAAAAAAATATGCTAGATGAAATCGGCGTTTCCTATCTGACTACTCTGAGAAGAAAGACCGAAACAAACTCAGAGGTCACAGACTCTTTTAAAGTCCAGACATAATCTTGGTCAGATCATGTGAAGAGAGTAGATTGATATCTGAAAAGTTTTTTTTGATGAAAGTACCACACAGGTTTGAGTAGACCAGTCCAGTCAGTGCAAGCACTTGACAGTAGTCTTGTAGCTCAACTCAAAACGCTGAATCGGGAATACTCGGCGCTGAATCGCGTATAGTCGGTAGGGGTCGGTAAGTTTTCTATCGCGTGGTCATAAGCACACAACTTTTATAGACGTGCCTTGGGAGTAAAACCAACTCGTATGCCGTGACGGCAAACGGCATGACGCTCTCTTATCAGATTCTGTCATGCCGCGCCATGTCAGAAAAATATATTTCTTTTTTCTCCATATTTTTTTAAAGGTTTTCTTTAGTTATAAATTCTTTCAATAACCATCATTTTCGATGTTTCACATCTGAGCTCCATTTCACTATGGTTCCTTACTTCGAAACCACGTCAATTCCTTAGCTAATCTAGCTAGCGACATCTGCTAGATAACGAATTCTCTAAACACAATGAACTGGCGTGGTTTGAACTGTCAAAACACCACGCTTGACAACCGTTCGTGGTTAGCACGTGGTAAGATTTCGCGGAGAATTATAATTACTTTACAGAATTGGAGCCCTGCTGGGCGTCCCGGTAGAGCAGTGGTTGTCCAGTGGAAACCGTCGCGACTTCCGAGTTGTAGGTCGTAAATTCGAACCCTGACAGGCGCTTTCTTCTTCATCAGCCTTTCGCCACCCAATGCTGAGTGTAGGCATCCTGCAATGCACGCCTCTCTTCTCTGTCTCTAGACTTCCTAAGCCAGAGTCGTCCAGCAATCTTGACCAGGTCGTCGGTCCACCTCATCGGCTGTCTGCCCAAACTCCTACTACAAGGGGGCCTAAAAAGGCCACTTTAAGCAATACCTCTAAAAGCTATTCATTTCCCGAATTCCCAGCATTCAGCAATAGCAATTCCACTAATTTTCGTTAAATGGTTACACATTATAGTTTAATCACCTACAATTCATTTCATATCAATCATTTTTGGTTGGTGGCCCATTTTATGAATTTCCATGCAAAACTGTGAAACAGGTAAATTGCGTGATATGAATTGCACACAGATCATATTATGAATTGTCGGTTTGTGGCCTTTTTACGATTTTTAATATGATTCATATTGTTATCCTATTCTTCTTCCAAAGTGGCATTTTTAGGCCCCCTGGTCTCGGACTCTTGTTTATCGCAGGCGCTTTACTTTCGTGAAAATTATTTCATCACCATTGCTCTCGTGAAAGAAAACATCGTGAGGAAACCGGTATCTCCTAGAACCAATAATTCGAAGACATGTGACATCTACCAACCCGCACTGGGACTGCGTGATGGTATACGGCCCAATCCCTCTCACAGAGGGGTGGCCTGTGTCCCAGCAGTGGGAAAATTATGGGCGAACTTTTTTTTTTCGGTTTTTCTGTTTGTCATCCTTACTTTTTTCATATTGTTAATCTTTTTCAAGTTGGTAGTGCGTTGTTTGAGATAGATAAGTATTTCAGAACACTTCCTATCGATTTATCTTGGAGCTGACAGGTCAAAGTCACTGTGTTGGTAACATAGTAGCATTATCTTCACTCGCTTTTTGATTTATACATAAACATAACATACATAATCGGCCTATAACTTTTCCCACTGCTGGGACACAGGCCTCCTATCGGTGGACTTGCCTAAATCAATTTTACTATGGGTCCAATCTGAAAGTATATCCTTACAAATAAAAAAATAATTTTTCAATTCGGCTCATAAATAACGGAGTTCTGAGGTAACAAACAGGAAAAAAATATACAGTCGAATTGAGAACCTCCTTTTTCTCTAAAGTCTTTTAAAAATACAATTAATTTACATTCATTTTTGACAAGTTTTGACATTGATTGTCGCTGAGATGAGATTGCGACTAGATTTTGAACGTTTTTTTAAGTACGATTATTAGCCCTCGAGATACATGGACGGTTGCGAGTTCTACGTACTTGGCATTGGGAGTTAATGATGTTTTAAAGAGCTTGATCTGCCTAGCCTCTACCAAACTATGTTGGGGTAGGCTTCCAGTTTAACCAGACGCAACTGTATACCAGTATTTTACATGGAGCGACTGCCTCTATGACCTCCACAACTCAGTTACTGAGTAATACCCTTGGGATAACCCTTTGCTAAGACTGGTTGCTTGGTCAGACATTTGGGCTTCTGACGACCCGTTACGACTGTCAAAGGTCCCACGAATGACAGCCGGGACCAACGGCTTAACGTGCTTTCCGAGGCACGGTGGGGTCTTGGTATGTGAAGATGATCACCCATTCACGGACCAACCAAGCCACGTGCGGCCGTTATTACTTACCAAAAAGTCTCTCCTCAAAAAAGCCCATAATTATGTAAAATTAATATTACGATCGACCCACGCCTGACGCTCCGAAATGACTTCTATAGATTAGTAAAGTTCTATACAGACCTTTTTTTTTTTTGAGGATGGGAAATCATCAAATGACCCCTCCCGCTCTGGGTGGAGCGGAATTGAGTGTCAGACTCTTACTGACTAAAACCCACCCGTGTTCCTTCCTTAGCCCTTTCTGTTCCAGGGCAGCGGTAACCCTTTCGGACGATCCCGCTACCCTCTATACAGACTCTAATTCGGACTTTCAAATCTTCTGACTTACTAGCCCCTAAAGTATTTCCGAAACTCAAGAACAGCAGTTTTGGGATTGTTCGCGTGAAACTCCTTAATCCTGAACTTATGAAACACTTAGAACTCTCGTCGACCCTGAAACTGCTCCAGCTTTTCCTAGAAATAACTCGCACATCTTGTTCAATAATACAATCTTGACAAAACTTGTAAATAGTTGCCACGGTAATGAAGAATTATTGTCATTTTCGTGGCCTCGAAACTTTTTACCTCTCCATTCTGTAGCTGAAGTGTGAAGTTTGGTAACTGTCGCTGCAGGGCCGAAGACCTCTTCTCATACAGAGAAGGTACGAGTATTGTTCACCATGCTTGCTCAAGACGGGTTGGCGATTCAGATTTATGATATTTACCACTAGTTTCTTGTTCCCCGACCCATGGCGTCGCTTGCCCTTGATATTACTTTTACACGTGGCATTGTTTCTGATTTTTCCTTTTGGTGGTCTCCTAAGGGTCTTAACGTGATGTTAAATAGCATATAGCCTTCCTCAAGAATTGGGCTATCAAATCCGAGTGGTAGTTCCAGAGATTACCCCCTACATACAAACAAACAAACAAATTTTACCTCTATAAAATTAGTCTAGACAAGTCCAGTGAGAGGAGGCCTGTGTCCCAGCCGTGGGAACACTTTAGGCTGATTATGCTATGCTTATGTTAAGTCCAGGTTTCCTCATGACGTTTGTCCTTCACCGATGTCAGTAAAGTCCAAGGCAAACTCGGAAAGTAGTTTTGCGTAATAAGGTTTCAAAACAAGTTTAAACCGAGGGTGCACTTTTTTCAATATCACCAGGATGCCATATTTTAATATAGAAACGTATATCATAACCACTGTTAAGTAACAAACTCAAGTCAATAACCTATTGCGATGTTTGGCGGCAAAAAATGTCCGCCATCTTTATTTTACAAGACCATTTTAGATTATCTTGTTGGGCCTTAGAAGTTGCGATAAGAAACGGAGCTACTTGGATTTTTTATTAAAATCTGAATCATCATTGGCAGCCATTCCACCCACTGCTGCCTCGAGTTGCCCAGACAGGCACGTTACTTTGTGTAATTTATTTCATCAACACTGCTCTCAAAACCGTGAAGGAAAACATCGTGAGGAAACCGACATGTCCTAGAACCAAAAATTCGATGATATGTGTCATCCACCACCCCGCACTGGGCCCGCGTGGTGGATTATGGCCCACTCCCTCTCCACTCACTCAACAGAGAGGAGGCCTGTGTCCCAGCAGCATTCCAACGTTATAGACTGATTATTATGATATGGCACTACGAATACATCTTTGGGGGCTGTTAGTGATTCAGTCACGATATAAAAAGCGTTCATCATCATCAACTGCCTAGCTTTTTGGGGTCGGCTTCCAGTCTAACCGGATGCAGCTGAATACCAGTATTTTACATGGAGCGACTGTCTATCTGACCTCCACAACCCACTCATTGGGTCATACCATACCCCTTGGTAAGACTGGTTGTCAGACTATACATATAAAACAAAATGTTGCATGATATACACCCTACTTAAACTTAGGTTGCGTCAAAAAAACATCTCCAAAAGTGTGCCAAAAAGATCGTATTAAATAATCCTTCAAAAATATTCGCTACCCTTTACAGTCGAACTTAACCGGCCGGTTCCCATCCTTATAAGGTAACTTTGCACTTGACTTTTCTGAAGGACAAGCACGAATGGGGTCAACGTTCGAATTGAGGATGTCCTTCAAAAATCAAGTGCGTGGCTACTCGCAGTCGCGTGTGAGAAATATTCATGAATTTGGACGATATAAAATGGGCGATTGAACTGTTAAACATGATGGAGTTTTGTTGTTTCTGAGTCATTTAAAATCTTGGTTGGTAATGTAGGAGTTCACAAATCAAGTTTCTTCATTTGTTTTTTTTTTTTTACATTTTTCTCACATATAGAAGCAACAAGAATATTGTACTCAGGATTTTGTAATATCTTGATTTAAAATAGTGTCATTGGAGTTTCTTGCCCGTTCTTCTCCATAGAGATCTATGTTTTGGAATGGGCAACTAGCTTCAAGTTTCTGACTAACTAACCGACTATTTGACAATTCAAAAGTGCCTGTAATTGTTTGAGTTCTGACCAGTGAATCAACTGAAAAATACCTTGTTAGTTGTTGTGATTAGTTGCGCAAATTATCCTGAATGATGACATAATACGAAATTCAAAGTTAACTAACTCGTGTATGTCACGTAGTGCAACAAGAGGCAGAGTTGTGGAGAGGCATGGTTTGCATCTACGACTAGACGATGTGCTGTCGTTCGCATCCTTAGCTAAACACGCTAACCTCGCGTTCATTTCGCGCAGTTTCGTCCATTGCGTCATAGAGGATACGACCCCAGGAAGCGATCACTTTCTTTTGAGTAGTCGAGAGAGATGGTCGTGTTGAGCTGTCGCATGCGACTGTCGTCGGCTGTGCGCGTGTACTTTATTAAATAATTTTATTTTGTAAGTAGGTTTGTACAAACACTTTTACGTTTAAAATGTATTCCTGTAGCAGCCAGTTACCACTGCCAGGCGAAGGTACATCCTTATTACAACGCTCTAATAGTTCTTTCAACTGTTTCTTATTTCATCTACAAGTAAAAGACAGCTTTTTTTTTCGCTCAATAAGTGCAGAATACTCAATACTCATCTGTTCTAATCAATCAAACATATTACGAATAAATAATACTTCAAGAACAACCAAAAAATTTTAAACGAACGACATTTAGTTAGCCCAAAAATTAACCCTAAACGAAGTTCGGTTCAATACATACGCAATACGCATATTTCGAATAATCGAATTGCATGGGGTAGGTCACATGGGCCCCTGTAGCCGTACTAGGGTAGCTAACCCCTCCCCCTTTGTTAAAGGGGGATTATTATTAGCAACGGAACGCGAGTGTTCGTATTGCAAATGTTAGGGTCCGTTATTTGTCCGGTATAACGTCTAGATTTTGAATTCATTGGAGTATTGTTGAATATTTTTGTGGCGTGTGATGATGTTTACTTTTTAGAGGAAAGTATTTTTTAATCTTATAGTTATTTGACTTTATTAAGAAGTATTAGGAAAAGAAGTAAATACATTTTCGAAGCTAACCGGCACTGGGGTAGATTATGGCAATTATGGCCCAATCTGTCTTACAGTGAGGTCTGTGTACCACTCCCAGCAGTGGGAACATTATACGCTTATTATGTTTATGCTTATTCTTATTGGTAAAGCTCAATGTAAACTAGTTTTTGAAGAAATCAATATTGGTTTGGTATATGGAGCAAACAATGCACTGCTGTGTTTTAGATCGGAAGGATATCCATTAATGTCGGTGAAGTTACAGGCATATACACTGAATTACATTCCACATTATCTCACAGAAATATCACAAACTAAACACTAATTAAATCAACAAAAATGAACGAATGAATTTCAAATCCCTTCGACAATCTTATTAGTGTCCCCAAGTGATGACTTTTTTTCCGATTAGGCTATTTATCAATCTACTTTAGAATTGCGTGTCGATAGTACAAAAGATTTGATCTGAAAACAAGCTTTTTCCCGCCTTATCTTTTGTGGTCTGTAGCCTATTGGCTATTTTCCACCACCACTCTCTGGTCCATAAACTATATCTATGGTAATTATTACACCGATCTGCCGTTGCACAACTTCGCATTAATAATATTATCCTCCGTTCGCATTTTAGTTTCCAAACTTGTAAACAAAAATGTGTTTTTGATAAAAGATGCTTTAATACCTTCACATAAAGTTTAGTTTGCGCTACAACTTCAAACATTTTTTTATGATTTTTGCAATCGTACTAGCGATTCTGAAATCGGCTTAATTTAAATCATTGTAAGGTTAGAAGTTTGTTTAGGTGGACATAACATAATTTGGCAACAAGGATAGGATTGCTTGTATTCACCTAAAGCATCCAAAAGTAAGTGGACATTTTTCCACTTCAACATTGATACACCACATTACGATTTAAAATTCTAGCGATCCAAATGTTTGAACTGCTTTAACGTTTGTATTAACTAATTGCACAACCTTTGACTTATCATAAAAAATAATTAAGTAACGCCTTACGAGTAGGTGGTTATTTTTTTATTTTAAATCATTGGTCGATCGGTCAGGTTAAGCTACGCTTGCCGCGGTTGTTCCGTGGATGGGTGACCATATACCCCTGTGTTTCGGAAAGCACGTTAAGCCGTTGGTCCCGGCTGTTATTCGTGGATCTTCGACAGAAGTCTGACAACCAGTCTTACCAAGGGGTATCGTATTACCCAGTAACTGGGTTGTGGAGGTCAGGTAGGCTGCGTCCGGTTAGACTGGAAGCCGACCCCAACATAGTTGGGAAAAGGCTAGGCAGATGATGAATGTGGCATAATAGTTGAAGCTTTTCAAGCATACATGCCACTGTGTATGCTTGAAAAGCTTCAACGGCCTGCATCTGCAATAGACAGTTCAAGCATTCTTTAGGTTGACTCCCAGACAGCTTGGGAGAAATTCATTGCTCGATTTATCCGTTCGAGGCCGAATAAACTCGGCGCGACAAAACACGTCGAGTGTTTTATACACAGCATCGCGCTTTTGGGCACTAATCCAAACGCTTAGAGCTAAGGGCATCAAAGACATTTATAGTTTTGTTAGACAGTACGGCAATTACCTACCTCCTTTAAGTGGTTAAGATAAAGAAAAAAAATACGTTTATTTCTGGTAAACATGACGAGAAGAAAAAACTCTAAAAAGAAAGACAAGTTGGGGGAAAATATGTGGCACATCCACGCAAAACGGCCATCGCTCAGCATAATGCTGCTATACAACACAACGACATGCTCGTCGATGGGCGGACGACATTGTTACCAGCGCGGGTAGAACCAGGCAGGCGCGGTCGCAGCCCATGATTTGGGGTGGGGGAGGGGGGTGGGAGTCACCAAGTAGTAAGTTAGTACCTTAAATAATAATACCGCGACAATTTAAATAGCAATATCTAAGAAAATATTGCTGTTTTTTATTTATTAAGATTTACTATAGTTTTATTGATATTATTCATTTTGTCTTAACAGTAAGTTGAATATGACAGGGGACGAGCCATGAGGGGCATTGTAAGCAAACCCAGGCTTCTCGGAAAACGGAGGAATGAGAAAAATGTCTTGAGGAAAGTTTTGAGTATGAATGTCGTTGGCTATAAGAGTAGGGGAAGACCAAAGAAACGATGGATGGACTGTGTGAATGATGATATGGTTAGAAAGGGGGTGACTACCGAGATGACGACTAATAGAGAAGTATGGAAGGAAACGACATGTTGCATCGATTTCAAATAAATTGGTACAAGCGCAGAAGAATGAGGATGATGAATGGAAAGCAGCACATGAAGTGATTTTTTGCTCCAGGTGTAAGTTTTTTTTTTTTTTTTTTTTTGTTTATTAATCAAAAAAAATTACAAATCACTGTTGAACAATAAACATACCACACAAACCATCGCGGGTTTAACAGCGGTATGGCCGTATGGCAGTATGGCCGTATGGCGGTATGGCAGTGCCGCACGGCGTTCCAGTGTGAGGATAAATAGATAATAACAGATGATTAATAAGACCAGGGTTGAACCGAAGTGGAGTCCTTTGCTCAGTGATAGTGAAGGCTAAATAAAAAAACATTAACAACAAAATCTAGGAAATACAGGATTAAAGTCGCATCAGTTACATATAACCACCAGACCAATGCATAAACCGTTAAAATTTAATTTCTGGAACCAGTAGAAATTAATACAGTTTCTTAATTAACCGCTAACCGTCTCCGGCGCAGGTGTCGACTCCCACCTCGTGGCCTCCGACGAAACCCGACAAAAACCGAAGTGCGCATCGCTTTTTATTTCGAACGCCGAACGTTGTCCTGTAAAAAAACTTGGCTAAGTGTTAGTCAGACTTGCGTATTAAAGGTTCCGTGACACTTCTTCTTCATTAGACGTTTATTTGACGAAAATATGTCGGTGTAGTCTAGGTATACATCTGCCTTCGGGGAATACAGACATGAAGTAGTTTAACGCTTGTGTGAATTATGGTTTCCTAAATAGAGCATAAACAAAAAATGCATTTTTTTTTCGAGGTTTTCTTAAGACCTCATTGGGTTTGGACTTTTTATTGTTAGTATTATTTGCCGGAAAAATATCACTTGGTTTTAATAGGTTTTAGATTGTAGATTCTTTTATATTTTGTAAATGAGAGTAGGCCTTGTAGACTTTAGATCTGTAGACCATTTTATATTTTATCAAGTATGTGGTACTTAGTTAACAGGCCTACCGTGTCCTCCCATACCTACTGTAATTTGAAAACATTGTAAAAGCCAATTATTTTTAAAAGAGTAACCGTGGAGTTTCTTCCCGGCTCTTCTCCATAGGAAACGACTAATTGGACCCGTGCACCTAGCCTCTGACGTTTCATAAGTGCCCATGTAGGTTTATGTAAAATAAAATATTTTTATCTTTGCCGCCATATCATTTCAACTGGCTAACTATTCTGGTTGTAAATATACAGTCCTGTGACAGACCTAGTCGTAATAACAGAGAGTCCCGTTCGCGTTGGCATTCTTTAAGTACGGATGTACGGTACCCTGAAATTGTTCTTTTATTCATCATACTGCTGTCTCGCTTACTTGTTTCTTCATTACTATTGCCATCTCTTTCACACGCTATTATTCAGCGATGCCATGATCCGTGAAGTTGGTTATTTCAGTTTCTACACGCGATTGAGCAGCAACGTTTAGTATTGTAATTGGTTATGGAAATACTGTATTTCGGATGTGAATTGATGAACGGTTTTTTGGCGCCATACTCCATAAAAAAAAAACTTTAAAACTAAGGAGATTATCTAGCTCATCTATACTCTAAACCACTGCTGTATCCGGTTAATCTGGAAGCTGACCAAGCATACTTGGCAAAAGGTTAGCGCAGATGTTGATTACCTATACTCTAAACCTTTACATCGTGAGGAAACAGATGGCCAAGAACAAAAAAATGTGACATAACCTGCACTGGGCCCGCGTGGTGGATTACAGCCCGCTCCCTATCACATAGTGTAGGTGTAGGTCTGTGTCCCAGCAGTGGGAACATTATGTTATACTCTCGTTGGACACTAGGTAGACTGCTCTAAGAGAGCCACGAGATTACCATATCTTAGGAATCCCAAGGTTTAGCGAAGAAGAACGGGGTAGTACTGCAGACCAGTATTATAGCGGAGTGCCCCTTCTGTCCACAAATTTTGTGGAATTCTATTTGCTAATGTCTACGTAGCTCTGGAACTCTCGGGGTATATCTGTCGCAGCCAACTGGTTTAATTACCCGTTTAGTTAAATGCCTAGCCTCTTAACTAAACTGCGGCCGTTCAAGTAACGGCCTGAATGATATTCAATAAGTTATAGTTTAGGTTGGAACCGTGACCAATCACGAGCGAGCCGAATTGGTCGCAGTAACTAAGCCAGGGCACCCCGACCAAATGGGTTAGGTTAGAACTGTGATCAACTGCGTGCGAGCCGGGAGAGCGAAGCGAGGCGAGCACTAGATACTTCCAAAGGCCAGGCGGTTGACTAAACGGCTAATATAACCAGTTGGCTACGACATTTCTTCCACGCGGGCCCTGTGTGGGTTGGTAGATGTCACATGTCTTCAAAGTTTTTGGTCTGTGACGTGCCGCTTTCCTCATGACGTTTTCCTTTAATAGGCAGCCATAGTGCAGGTGATATTTGATTAATCCAGATCGCAGACGTGATTGTCAGTGATCCACTGATTCTGACTAACGAGAATCTGACAGTTTGCTGGCAACATAGCTTAGATTTTTTGCATAGTAATAACCGTTTGTTTACAAGCAGTTCTACGGTTTAGTAAACAGTTTCGTTTCCAAAGACGTCACAAGATATCTTGATACTAATATTGCTGTTTAAGTTTGGCCTATTTTTCAACGTTTTTTTTTTTGTAATTGTGTAGTGAAGGAGGACTGGGATCCTGGGCAAAGGCTTATTATGGGTATAGGCTGATTATGTATGAGCTAAACTCCCAAGGAGCCCGCAATGTATCGCAGTCCGGTATCCTTGGGCATGTGCTTGCGTGCTTGACTATTAGCATGCATTTGTTTTACATGGAGGTGACATCGCGGAAGCGAGGTACCCTAAGGTATAATAACCCTTACTTACCGTTTCTAGGTTTTAAACCCAAAACGGTATCAAGCAATAATTAACCCATGATCGATGAAAAGCCAATAAAACAAGAAATTGCTTAATATTACCCCAGTTGACATTTCCAGGCGTATGCTAAAAACCAGTTGATTAAATTTTCATTTGGTACTTGCTCTGCGATTTTGAACTCTATTGTTTTAGCTGTAGAGAGCGTTTCAAGTGTACTCGTGCGGTTTAGTGTTGACATATTGGTTCGTTGGGTTTGGTGCAAACGGATAAGCGGAGCGATTTGATTTTTTGGTAGATTTTTGTAACTGTTATTGGGTTTTCCCATCAAGAATTTCTCAATATCAGCCCTGCGTCTGGATATGTACCCGGTTCAAATTCAAATGATTTATTTTGTGAACACAGGTGATTACAGGTGTGTTCAGTATACAAGGTGACAGGGAAACTCGACGTATTCCTTGAAAGAGGTTATACTAGTATAAGATAGTCAGAAGTGTACCAATGAAACAACTATTACTCAATATCAAATCAAATATTTATTCGTCCTTAAAAGACACTGTTATCCTCGTTTCACGAACTGATTTTATTTGAAGAGTGCTTCCCAAAATTTCTTAACTTTATATCTCTTCACTTTTTTACCGGCCGGTATCACTACACGAATTTTAAACAACTTCAATATGGCCGACCGCAGTGAAGTAAGTTTAGGATGGAAGTCAAAACACAAACTATTATTCCATAAATAAGTGTTATTATATTATTTTTATAAAACAATTAATTTAGATCTTGCTAATTAAATTATTTTAAATATATTTAGACGAAATAAATAGCAAAAGCTTACACTAGAGGTCATTAGTAACAAATTAAGTCCAGTGAAATAGGGGTCCAAACTGGATTGTACAGTCTGTGTCCCGCCGGTAGGCATACCAATTCAGGTCAAGTACAGAAATAACTAAAAAAATATTTCATAATAAAATAGGGAAAATACAACAGAATAAAATAAAATACAAAACGGCAATAGATTGCACAACATAAAATAAATTAAGTGATAATAACAATTTGAAAATTATAAAAATTGGTCATCCAGATACTCCATTAACTGAATAATATAATTTGTCATTGAGCAGCTTAAAGAGTTTGTTTTTGAATTCATTAATATTCTTACTGTTAATATGACAAGGTAGTTTATTATACAGCTTTGGTGCCATTGCACAGATACTTTTGTAAGCGAAAGTAGTTCTGGTGAATAATGTTTTTAAGTTATCTGAGCGACGTTGACTTTCTACATGACTAAACAAGTGAATATTGGTTTTTACGAATATCAAATCCTCATAGACATACAGCGACGGTACTGTCAAACTCTTTCCCCTTTATCGAACCTGATCGAAAGAAAAACCTTGTTTTGTAGCAAGGTTTTTCATTCGATCAGGTTAAAACCACTGACCCAGTTATTGAATTAAGAACACAACTGATAGAGAAATGCAGTTCTTTATACAAAAATGACAGCTTAGTTCGTTGCTAAGTTGTCATTTTAGTATTTAGAACTTTGCCTAAATCGAAAAATAAAGTTCGAAATACAAGTACTGGCTCAATAGTTTAGGCTAGAAGTAAAGTTAGGTTTCGTTTTGTAATAATACGGTAAGTAAATATCTTTAATTTATACATATATCATTCTTCTGTACGTGTGTTTGTCACCTCTGTTCCTAAACGGCTGGACCGATTTGGATGAAATGTGTGTATATTTTAATGGGTTCCTGTATATGGTTTGAAAAGACAATTGGACCCGGTAGGTGGCGCTGCTTTTCCGGGCAGGACGACGTCTACCGGGCCCGCTAGTTATGTATAAAGATATAAAGCTCTGCTATAAAACGTTCAAAATCTGAATTGAAAACGTCATTAAAATCAACTTAACTTATTTATTGCTTGCCTATTATTTTGCATCTCACAGAAGCGTGTGTGACAACAAATCATGCATCTATCATACGAAACCTGACGATGTTCACGATACAAATTCTTCTTAGTCCTCGTCCTGAGCCTTCTGTGTGCTCTTAAATCACTAAATTTAATTTCCTCCATCATTTCGTCTTCTATACTGGTTTCCCACCTGAGCCTGAACTAGACAGTCTAGTCAATGAATAAAAATCTTAAATGCATTCACTGTCAGACAACGCACAGCCTAAACAGTTGGCTCTAGAAGCATGAAATGTTGGACAAGAGATCCTTATACACCGAATGTGAGCCCAAATGGCGGATTTTTCATTCCCTCGAAAATACACTCCTTAAACGAGTTAAATAGGGGATGAAAACTTGTAAGGAAGTAATGTTAGGGCGCACGGCTTGTAGGATGATACATATCTAAGTAAATAAAGAAGGAAAATTGCGTTTATAATTCATAACTAACTAACACTTTTAGTTACTTTGTAGCTGTAATGATAATTCAACTCACACGTCTCACGTGTGGCTGATTTTTTACTATCTAAAAAGAAAGTTTGTATGAGTACTCCGTCGGGTCCCACTGGAGAACTCTGGAAATCAAAACGAATACCATATGATGTGATGAAAATGGGCGTCGGCTTATTAAAAATGTCACATACGGCTTCAGCGCAAGGAAAGAAAGAAATAAAATAAGTTTATTTAACCCAGGTTAAGTAAGGCACAGGCCGCAGGAACCCGTTGGATGCGAGAAGCACAGAACCGGTCGAAGTTGAGGTGCTTGGGGGAGGCATATGTCCAGCAGTGGACGTCTTTCGGCTGAAATGATGAAGTAAGGCACACAATATTCACAGAAAAACAAAAAAATTAAATAGTTTTGTGTGCCGGCTGCGCCAAATAGTAAAAGTTCTGCAAGACTTGTTACCATTTCAAAATCGCGAAATCCTTTTTTTTTTTGGGTGGGATAACGGATAACATCAATTGACCTCTCCCGCTCTGGGTTGAACGGAAGGGCGTGTCGAACTTTTACTGACTAAACCCCACCTGTGTTCCTTCAGTGGCCTGTACCAGGGGCCACGGTATCTTTTTCGAACAACCCGCGGCCCTGACAGGCATCGGCCCTAGCGGACCCCGTCAGTTCATGCTGACATATCTGAGTCGCGCGTGGAACACAACGCGCCGTCGACCCGGGCCTGATCCTTACAGGGCGGCGAGCTGCAAATCGCGAAATCCTCTCACTTGGACAAAACAAACACGTTTTTCGATACAGTAAACTAGTTTCGATCTGAACTCGATTTGGTAGCGGTATTTAAAAAAATAATTGTTCTGCAGTCTGGTATCATAATGGTAAAGGAATATTACATTGTATTTGCTGGTCGATTTTATCAAAATGTTTAATAGGTATATCATTCTGTTAATGATTATTTTTTAGCTACGTGACAATTTATATGCATTGTCTAACAATTGATGAACAATTAATACAAAAAGGTAAAAAACAATTCTAATGAAAAACCGTGTAATTATCTTCTTAGATAGTGCAAACTAGTTTATTCAAATTGATGTTATTTCAAGTTAAACAAATATCAACTTTATTTTAATAGAAGTTGATTTCAGAGTGACTAGCACTATTCAAAAAGTTATAAAAATGTTTGAAGTTGTAGCTTAAACTGAACTTTATTGTGTAGGAACTAACCCGTTGAATGCCGTAATTACAGACACAATTAAAAAGCCGTATTGTGTCTCGCGTGGATCTATGAAGGGTTAAAGTTATTTTTCCATAAACACATATTTGCTTACATTTTTGTCAAATGTGTCGCGAATGCAGATTAATTTATTGCCTTCAAATAGACAGGAATTATCGGCATTGAAGAAAAAAGAAAAGTAAATTGAAGTATCAATTTTGGCAGCTTTGGACAGACAGAGATGGAAGGAGAGTAGGACGGTTTTTGCCCATCAGTGGGACATTACTGGCTAATATATAAAAAAAAGTATTAATTTTAGCGCTCGCTCGCTAAGTCTTTATCGCATGCATTGCACTTTACAACATGTTGAAAGTTAGTAACGCGTTGAGCTAGCGGTAATTTACCTAGTAGGCTAGTTTCCATAAAAACTCTAATTAGTCCGTCAGTTAGATTATCAAAAAATATTGAACCCGTATTTTTTCTTTTGTCAATTATATAAAAAATGATGAAGATATCGCCCGTTAAAGTTCCGCGTGACGTTCACGCCTTGCTATACTTTTTAGCATGGCGTGATGTCACGACCCGGACTCCCAAATTTTGACGCGCTTTATCTTTGTCATTTTTTGTTTGATTGACAAAAGAAAAAATACGTGTCGATTATTTTTCGATAATTTAACTGACGGACTAAATATATATTTTTTTTTACCCAGGAAACTACCGTATTTTGACTGTTTCTACTAAAAAAAACGTTTTTTAAATTGTCATTTCCCAAAACATAGTATTTGGGAAAGGTCAATTTTTAATGAATAAGTAACAGTCATGACGCACTGGATGAAGACCTTAGTCTTCAAACAATGCGGGACAGGTATGTGGAGGGCAGTGGTGTTGTGGCGCAGCCTGGGAGAGATCTCTGCCGATCGATTCTGTAAAAATATCACCGTGAAAAGTTAGGCGAAGTGAGGTTAGAGTGAACTGTAAATAGTATCAATCCCTTAGCATTAGTTGGAATGACAGCTCACTCCACGCTCACTTCACCTATGTTTTCACGGTGAGATGGTTACAGAATGGCACTGCTGTTCAGCAGTGCTGAGTCGATTTGAAGTAACAGTTACTGAACCCCCTATTTCGAGCTGGCACAAGTTTTCGATTTCATTGTATATCACTCTGTTAATGATAAGTTTTTGGAGCTAAACGACAATTTATATGCATTCTCTTACAATTGGTAAAATAGCGAATGGAAATAAGGTAAAAAAAAACTGGTCTAGCGAAAAATTGGTTCCACGTGTGGCGATATTTAAAGAGAGGAACTTGTGGCTAAGTTATAACAGCGGATCGATCGATCAGGTTAAGCTACGCTTGCCGCGGTTGGTCCGTGGATGGGTGACCGTCTTTACATACCAAGACCCCTTCGTGTCTCGGAAAGCACGTTACGCCGTTGGTCCCGGCTGTCATTCGTGGGTCTTTGACAGACGTTACGGGTCGTCAGAAGCCCGATTCTGACAACCAGTCTTACCAAGGAGTATCGTATACCCAGTAACTGGGTTGTGGATAGGCATCACTCCTAGTAAAATACTGGTATTTAGCTGTATCCGGGTAGACTAGAAGCCGACCCCAACATAGTTGGGAAAAGGCTAGGCAGATGATGACCATACCATCTTCACACAGTTCAGCTATCGTTTCTCTAGTCTTACCCTACACATAGCCTTCCACATTCATAATTATTCATCATTTTAAGTTATTTCAATATGCTAATATGAATTCCAAAGACAGCTACCACTTATTAATAAAAAAAAAAAACACAAGAGTAATTCCAAGATTATCCCCAAGTCATAATTTATTATAACCAGCCTATAATGTTCCCACTGCTGGGACACAGGCCTCCTCTCTTCGAGAGGGAGTGGGCTATTATCTACCACGCGGGACTAGTGCGGGTTCGTAGATGTCACATATCTTCGAATGTTTGGTTCTAGGACATGCCGGTTTCCTCACGGTGTTTTCCTACACCGTTTTGAGAGTGGTGGTGGTGAAATAATTTACACAAAATAAACCGCATGTCTGGTTTCGAACCTACGACCTAGAACTCGTAAGTTCTATCCATCCACTATTCCATCCACATTCATAATCGGTTTTACAATTTATGTTAGGATAAAACAAAAGTTGCCAATCAATAATTAAAAAAAAAGTGAAAACTTGAATATGAATTTAACATTAACATTAAATTAATATTAACTTACGAATTCTCTATCAGGTCACGTGTCCTGACGCGAGCTCTGTCTTACGGATTCTCGATCAGGTCACGTGTCCTGACGCGAGTTTAACATTTTTACCCATCACAACAAAAGTGCACAACGCCGCTAAAGAAGTTTTCACTTCAAAAACATTCAAGAGTAATTCTAAGATATTCCTCAAGAACATATAAACAAGAAAATTATAAGTCGTTATGACTAATTAAATAATGCTTATGGCTTCAAGGAAAATATTAAAAATTCAATACATACTTGTATTTGCTTATTGGGAATTACCGATTCCGATGTATGCTCAGTGCACGTGCATTTAAAGTATTTTAGTTCTGAGTAGAGAAACATTATCGATATCGATAGTCTGTACACACACCTCATAATCAGCCTACAATGTTCCCACTGCTGGGACACAGGCCTCCTCTCTTCGAGAGGAAGTAATCTAACACGCGAGCCTCCTGCGGGTTGGTAGTTGTTGCACGTCTTCGAATTTTTGGTTCTAGGACATGCCGGTTTCCTCACGATGTTTATCTTCACCGTACAAGTACAGCGCCTACCCGGGACAGATCCCACGACTAGGGCTTCCAATATCCGGATCCCGGTATTGGCTAATACCGGGATCCCGAAAATTTTATGTTGAAAAGCGGCGGGGGAATCTCCCATGCGCTAATATACACGTTTTGTATACATACTTTGAAAATGTACTGGGTGACTTTTCCGTAGGATGCTAGTTTCGAGCACCACGCAGTTTGCATAGGTTTTTCGCAAATGCAAACTTAGTTTTAAACTATTTTTATCTATCCAAACAACATTCCAAATAGTCAGTAAAGTGTAGTTTTTAACAATATTTAGTTCTATTAGGTCCGTACGCATTACAGATAACTAAATCCTTAACACTAACAATCATTAGCGCTAATAAACGTAATTTAAAACATAATTCGGTCTCTGTCATCTTCAAACGATTGTGAGAAACAACACAATGTTTTAAATTCGTTTACTTCCCGAAACTTATCGTCGAAAATACTAATGAACTGTCTCTTGTCACCAGGTTCGAGGTGGTAGCACAGGTGCTCCGCCCCCGGCGGCTCCAGCTATGATTGAACAAGAGAAGAGGTCTCCACTACAGCCACAGCAGCAGGGCAGGGTGCAGCCAGGTATAAACATTCTCCTTTCTTGCTTTGTTGCGTTTTTTATTTGAGTCAAGTCGTTCCACTGCAACTCTTCAGGATATTTAGTGGCTATAGAGGTATGAGGAATAGGGTGTAAAGTTCAGTCATCCTCCATAAAAAAGGTAGGATCCTCCGACCTAGGGTGTCGTGTCTAGTGGGCAACGGCCTGATGATTCATGTAGGGCTGTTGTATAAATGCCAGTCGCGCTGCTTGCGCGATGTAGGATTTTATGTGACGTCAGTATGATGTGTAGTTCGCATGTGGCGGTGTAGATGCCGCTACAAGGCGACTACCAGAAAAGTGGCAAGACAAAAACGTCAAGTTCTTGAGAAATTATTGAATTGTCTTTTTTCCATGCCATTGCCATTACTGACAAAATGTGACTGCTACTCTGCCATCCCTCTCCGAGGAATACTTGCGTGAAAGTGCCAAGTTTTAGCGTAGAAGACGTGTTTAACCATTATGAACCCTAGCAAACAGAAAACACAATAGCGGTATTTTATAGCTGTCTAAACCCTGTGTAGTTATGCAGCGTAGAGGAAAATTGCACTGTATGTCCACTGTATACAATAACATTATTGTACTCAGTCACTGCGAATGTAAGTGCTATATAAAAGAAGTTCACTAGGCGGACCGATTTGTCGACATTCTTGATAAAACGGGTGCAGGGTTGACTCTACAATTTATGCTGGTTCTAGGAGTCCTTCATGCATTTAGGTTGCATTTAAATAACCACCATGCACCCTGGACAGTTTGCTCCGCTAACACCTTCTCATAGCATGTTCTAACAATAGTTTGTGTCTTTAATATGCCTATTTTCTATCAGATTTTCTGGTACGGTCAGAAGTCAACTGTGCATGCCCAAAAAAACTATACATTTCTAATATATTCTGAAAATGGAGCAGTTGTGGCCCAGTGGCAGCGACCCCGACATACGTGGTGTCGTGGGTTTCACCACTGCTCTCAAAACGGTGAAGGATAACATCGTGAGGAAACCGGCATGTCGTAGAACCAAAAATTCGAAGACATGTGACATCTACCATCCCGCACTGGGCCCGTGTGGCAGATTATAGCCCACTCCCTCGCGAAGAGAAGAGGCCTTTTTTTTGGATGTTAAATCATCAAATGACCTCTCCCGCTCTGGGCTGAGCGGAAGGGCGTGTCAGACTTTTACTGACTAAAACCCACCCGTGTTCCTTCAAGAGAGGAGGCCTGTGTTCCACTAGTGGGAATATTATAGACTGATTGTGCACTGAAATGACGACAAACAGATAAGTATTGTAGAAGAAGACAATTGCTGCGCTGACCGCAAATAAAATAGAATAAGGGCAAGAGGATGATGCAGATCGTTTCATTGCTGGCTGATCTCTTCAAACCACTAAAATTCTTTGTTTTCTTTCGCAGAACCGGCTCCGGTTGTGGCAGTACCGCCGCCCCCGAAGCCAGCTATAGTCAAGGCCCCCAAAAACGCGAAAATTAACCAAAAGGTAAGATTCATATCTTT
Source organism: Apamea crenata (assembly GCA_949629185.1). Taxonomy (NCBI): domain Eukaryota; kingdom Metazoa; phylum Arthropoda; class Insecta; order Lepidoptera; family Noctuidae; genus Apamea; species Apamea crenata. The sequence continues at coordinate 5,669,646 of OX451382.1, read as the reverse complement.
ATTGTCTCCTTGTACTCTTTGTGAAGGAACTCGGAGCTTGGAAATCACGTGAGCCGTCCTGCGCCTGATATTTCCCCGGTCGTGTCGGATTGCCGTCCCATCGGACTATGAGAGTGAGGAGAGATTGCACCTCTGTTTGCGCACACACTTGTGCACTACAATATCTTCTGTGTACTTGTCTTATGCTCGCTGAATTGATCCGGGAGGAATATTAATGCTGCAGATTACCTGACTACAGGCCAACCGTCACCGTTTTGTATGGACCAAAGTGGTTAGTCTCTTCAAGTTTGAATTGTGCTCTACTTTAATACTTTTACTGACCCCTAACCTTGTGGAACTTTTGTTCACGAAGGTCGGACGGAAGAAATTCAGTTACTTTATTATTATTATAAAATCAGCTGAAAGTACGGAAACTATTATAATTTGTGTGGAATTTTACGGTGACGAATTGTTTTATTTAACAAGATTTTTGATAGTGGTGGTGGTTTTTGCGATTGATTTTTACAATACCAAATATAATTTGTAGAAGCAGTCAACTTTTCGTAAGATACATACATAAACTCACGCCGTTTTTCCGTGGGGGTGGGCAGAAAATACAGAACGCTACCTGCTACTATCCTTACATACTCTTTTTGCTTCATTTACGTTCGTACATCTGAAGGAAAATCCAATTCTCGTAATTTAAAAGGTCAAAATCTAATCGCAATCGCGCAATCAAAGCGCGAAAAAAAAATCAGCTGTTCCCTACATTTATGTTCGTATAACTCGTCAAAATGTAGGGAAGACCAGATTTTTTTTTCGCGCTTTCAGGTTTGGTCCCATAGTAAAAGTGGTTCATAATGATGAGTACAATGACCACCTAGAGTTATGGGATGTAAAAAAAAACACGTTGTATAGGCCTCCTCCTAATTGTTCCATGCTTCCCTGGTACAATGACCACAAATCATCAGCCTATAGCAGTCCACTGCTGGACATGGCCTCTCCTATTGAACGCCATTCAACTCGATTTTTGGCAACTCTCTCTCTCTCTCTTTAACCACAAATATTTGTTGGATATTTTGTAAAAATATTTAAAAAAAAAAACCCTTACATTAGATGCTTATTTACTGAAAGATTATTTTTTCTCCAAATAAAATGGTAAATTAAATTCACCATTATTTTAGCCAATGTTAAATTGATTTCATGCATTATTTCAATATTAATATTTACATACATTATATTATTTCTAACTGTATTTCATTGTTTTCATATAAAACAAATTGCTTAGCTTGCAATGAAAAATTACTGATGATTTACTATTCCAATAATTGCTTCCAATATGTCACTTTCCGTTACAAAATTAATACTCAAATGGAGTCAGCAACTGTGCATTCCTCAGGAACGAAGTTCCACACGCACACACGGAAGACCTACTTTAGGTAAAGATATAGATAGATTAACAGAAAACTAGGTAAATACAAACACACACCCCACGCACACACGCACGCATCCAACACACACCCTCACACTACACATATTATTATACACACCACATCTCTAACATACAAACCTTCGCGCTAAGAGGCGAATTAGCGTTTAAATACTAAATTAATATCTTGTCTCAACTAAGTTCTTTAATACGTGTCCCTATTTAAGTTCTTCGTTATGTTATACCTGATTTCGTGGGGTGAGGAGTGTGAGGACCTTGTGATATGTAATACAGGTTTATACCTACAATAGACCCCACCACCAGCTCCGCACATACACTTGACTGAAATTGTTTTAGTTATGTTGGTTAATTTTTATCGTATAAGTCTTGTTTTTGTGGGAGAAATAAAGATATTATTATTATTATTCTCCTGCCCTTTTCCAATTTATTTGTGGTCGACGCAACATGTCGTTTTCTTCCATACTTCTCTATTAGTCGTCATCTCGACAGTCACCCCCTTTCTAACCATATCATCATTCACACAGTCCATCCATCGTTACTTTGGTCTTCCCTTACTCTTATAGCCATCGACGTTCTTAGTCAAAACTTTCCTCACGACGACGTTTTCCTCATTCCTCCTTCTGCCCTTATCCCAAATCCCAATGTATTTGTGATCGGCACAGCATGTCTTCTTTCATACTTCTCTATTACTCGTAATCTCCGTAGTCACCCCCTTTCTAACCATACCATCATTCACACAGTCCATCCATCGTCTCTTTGGTCTTCCCCTACTCCTATAGCCATCGACATTCATACTCAAAACTTTCCTCACGACATTTTCCTCATTCCTCCGTCTGCCCTTATCCCCATGTGTTTGTGATTGGCCCAGCATGTCACCTAGCCAACAACCTTCACACAATAAAGTCATTGTTTCTATGGTCTTCACCTACTCTTATAGCCATCGAAATTCTTACTCAAAACTTTCCTCACACAGTTTCCTCATTCCTCCGGCTGCTCATATCCCCAATGTATTTGTGATTGACGGACCATGTCGTCTTCCACACTTCTCTATTAGTCGTCATCTCAGTAGTCACCCCCTTTCTAACCATATCATCATTCACACAATGAAGTCATTGTTTCTTTGGTTTTCCCCTGCTTCTGCATATACCTATATGTATATGCATTTATATACAAAACTTTCCTTATTTATTATACCCACTATAATATTATGTAAGAATTAATCAACGGTAATTCTTTTACTTGCAAATCAACATTTCATCAGCTGCCTCAACCCTTTTCCCAACAATGTCGGGGTCGGCTTCCAGTGTAACCAGATGCAGCTGAATACCAGTATTTTACATGAAGCGACTGCCTAACTGTCCTCCACAACCGAGTTACTGGAAAACACGATAACTCTTGGTAAAAATGGTTGTCAGACTTTCAAGTTTCTGACTTCTCGTAACGACTGTCAAAGATCTACGAATGACAGCCGGGCTTAGCGATCTTTCCGAGGCACGGAGGGGTCTCGGTATGTTATGAATGGTCACCCATCCAAGAACCGACCTCGGCAAGTGTAGCTTAACCTTCGATCAACGCGTGCGGCTATTATTGGGTATTTCAGGAATAACAAATAAAATACCTAAGCTTAGCAACAGTCTCGAATAACAATTATTTTTCTTTGCATTATAATAAACAAATTAAACACGGTTTCGTTTTCCTTCCAGCATAATATATAATGCTACGCTACTAATAATGTGTTTACCATGTAATCGTACCAACTTGTGTATCGCTAGCCGTTTCGTTTTATATAATTTTAATTTAGGTTGTTTGATAGGAGGGTAATTGATAACGAAAAAACTTAGTAAACACTTAAGAGCATTGACAACGTACGGCATTTCATACAAACTTTCAAGTCCTTATTTTTCGAAATACATGAACCGATTTTAATGAAACTTCAAAAGCAGCGATTTCTTAACTTTATATTTTTTTATTATTTGTTGTTTTAGCGGCAATAGCAAATGAAATTTCAACTATCTACCTGTTACAGTTCATGAGATACAGCCTGCTGACGGACGGACAGCGGGGACTTAGTAATAGGGTCCCTATGGCACCCTTTGGGTACGGTACCCTAAAACTATCATTCGTTCATCTTTGACAGTCGTTACGGGTAGTCAGAAGTGTGACAACAAGTCTTCCTAAGGGGTATCGTGTTATCCAGTAATTACTGGGTTGTGGAGGTGAGATAGGTAGTCACTTCATGTAAAATACTGGTATTGAGCTGCATCCGGTTAGACTGGAAGTCGACACCAGCATGGTTGGGAAAAAGGCTAGGCAGATGACCAGTAGCAGTTAAAAGAGATCCCTCGTGTGGAGACCACGGTAGGGCGACATTCCCTCATGTAGAAGCGATCTTGGCCACAGCATCAGGCCATTTGTACCAAATAAATGTTTTGTCATCGGAACGGAACAAGTATTGACAGTTTCAACTTGATTAACCAAGTAGAAGTGGTCCGAAATGAACTTGCAAGATTTCATCCAAGCATATTAACTTTGAGGAAATGATGTAGCATAATCAGTCTATAATGTTTCCCACTGCTGGGATACAGGCCTCCTCTCGATGAGAGGGAGTGGGCCGTAATCCACCACGCGGGCCCAGTGCGGGTTGGTAGATGTCACATGTCTTCGAATTTTTGGTTTTTGGTTCTACGACATGCCGGTTTCCTCACGAATGTTTTCCTTCACCGTTTTTAGAACAGTGGTGATGAAATAATTTACACATAGTAAAGCGCCTGTCTGGGTTCGAACCTACAACCTGATGTGCTTTCCCCTTAAGAAAATTATAGCGTGATGGTTGAAAATTTACATCAACGCGTTACTAAGCAAAAATAAAATATTTACCAACATTTTCAATATTCATTCTGTTTTGTATACTGAAGTTTATAAATGTTTGTAATTAAGTGTACCTATTGAGAAAATATAATGGACTTTATTTCAACAGAAATAGAGTTCCTTTTAACATATAAGCTCAATATTCCACGGTAGGGCGAGATTCCCTCATGTAGAAGCGATCCTGGCTGCAGTATCAGGTCATCTCTACCATATAAATGTATTGTCATCTGCTAGGAACGAAAATACTAAACTCCAACTGGATTGACGAAGAGGAAGTTCTTCAAAATTAGTTTGCAAGATTTTTTCGAACATTTTATCTTTAAGGAAATTATGTACTCACCTTAAGAAAACAGTAGCGTGTTGGTTGAAAATTTACATCAACGCGTTCCCAAGCAAAATAAAATATTTACCAATACATTTTCAAGTCCCATTCTGTATAAAAATGTTTGTATGGTAAGTGGACCTATTGAGAAAAGATAATGGACTTTATTTCTATACGTGTAGAGTTTATATTCGTCTGTTAGAAATTTCTTCTTCGATTTATATGCTCATTATTCCACGGTAGGGCGACATTAATTTTTCTCTTAATAGTAATGTCCATGCAATCAGAATTATGATTGGTATCAATAAATTCATGGACAATTGCCTTCCCATCGTCATAATTTAGATGTCACGTCAAGGTACTTGCCTATACGAGAAATAATGATATAGAGGCATGCGTGGTGATCAAAGTTTGTTCCTTCTCTTTATGAGAAGAGGCTTGCCTTGCAGTGGTGAGCAAAAAGGGTCCAGCCGTGCGATTCTGTAACCATCTCACCGTGAAAAGTTACAGGAGAGTGTAAAAACTGTATGAAATTAATGTAACTTACGCTTAATGCCATATTGTGTTTAATGACTTATACAAATGAACTCTGTGATTATTTAAACCCAGCATGTTTTGATTGGTCGATACGATGCGCGCCATTGAACTTTACCCATTGACATTGAAATCTCAAAACACACACAAAATAACTTACGCACTGTTAGAATTTCAATGACGATAACATACTATCAAAAAGAATCTGAATAATTTTACGGATATTGCTAATCCATTGCTTCATATGCTAGAAAAAATTGTCTGCTCACCAACGTAAATAACGCAATGAATGTTGTCGAACTGTCAAAATGACAGCAATTTTTACTGTTAGTTACGCATTTACCCCGCTGGGTTCAATCTCCAATTCTCCATCTCGGGCCTACGCCAGAAAAATAAAAAATAGGGTTATAGGGGTGAAATAGGCTTTTTTCGTGACTGCTACGAGAATGGGCTTTTAAGTTGGATAGCGTTTTGGAAAAAAAATTCCAACATTATACAATCGTTTCTCATTAGCACCCTGTTTTTTTTTTTGGATGGGAAATCATCAAATGACCCCTCCCGATTCACCCCTGCATCCCTATTCACCCCGTTTTACCGTAGATTTTCAACTTGCTAAAACATTAAGGTTCAAGGTTGATTGGGAAGATTTGACAGTTTCGGGTAGCTTGACCTGCTGGCGTCTGTTCATGCCCGGTTAATGGCGTTAGGCTCGCTCCCTGTCACGTGGTACTTAAATATAATCGGATAAAACATGTGGGTGTACTGTACTGACATACAGTAAACACTAATCTCAAACTCAAATCATTTATTTCAATTAAACCATTTACAGGCACTTTTGAATTGTCAAAATTAAATAGTCGGTCAGTTTGTCAGAAAGTTGGAGCTAGTCGCCCATTCCAAAAACGTAGATCTCTATGGAGAAGAACGGGCAAGAAACTCCACGGACACTCTTTTAAATCTAGATATTTTTACAAAGTCCTGGGTACATTATTCTTATTGCTTCTATATGTGAGATCAATGTAAAAAAAGAAACAATTTAAAATATAACATTAAAAATAAGCCCTGGCAGCACTAACACCTGTGCCTACCCTCTTAGGGAACACAAGCGTGATATGTTGTAAATCGTATAAAATTCTTCAGGATAAAACTCTAAAGACTGTCTCTCAATTACTGAGAATCAAGGCCATAGCCCATACCGCGGTTTACTGCGCAAAAACAGGTTTCAATTTAGCTACGTGTCGTACATGTTGTTGTTAAGTAGTGATGCGCCGTATCGATTGTACGACGAGTCGATAGTTGAGGTAATCGATGTTTTTTGTCGAATAATTGGATGGGCTAGAAATCGGTCAGTGTTTTTAGGATTGGATTACGCTTAATGGTTTTCCAAATGGTGTAATTGGTCTGTCGGTCAAACCCATATTTTAAGCAATATGTAAGAGATTTCTTATTGCACATGAGCAAAACTTGTTATTTGTTAAACTGTTATTTCCAATGTAACTCTGACATTGTAAAGTTCTTGGTTATTTAAAGATGGAATAACAAAGTATATATATGCTTGAATGTTTATTGCATATTGAAAACGTGCCAGATAAGAAAAAAAAAAACCTCGTTTTTTAGCTTAAGTGGTTTTAACTAGTGTAAAATGGTTAGTAATTGATATTAACCTAGTTTTGATTAAACAAAAAAATAAATGTTTTCATTAGATTAATTTAATTTTAAAAGAAAATGTCCAACTCGAATCATAATCACAGTGAAAGTGTTATTTACGAACATTAACACAATAACCCTTTGTATATTCGCTTATGTAACGAATAAATTAAATTGGAAACGCTCAAGATCTAGTTCATAAGGCCAGACTATAATTAGAAACAATGCAATCATATGCAAATGCCTGCCTTGAAGATGTACGCAGCACGGATGACCGTAGTTTCGTACGTTATTGAAATAGAATATTAATCTTTATTTAGATTTACTGATTGATGTGTTTATTTTTTCATTTATCATCATTCCCTGCCAGTATCCCAATTTGTCTGGAGTCGGCGCAACATGCGTTTTTCTTCCATACTTCTCTATTACTCGTCATCTCGGTAGACACTTCCTTTCTAGCCATGTCATCTTTCACACAATCGATCCCTCGTTTCTTTGGTCTTCCCCTACTCTTATAGCCATCCACATTCATACACAATACTTTCTTCACAACGGTTTTAGAACTAGATTTCATCGATTTGAAATGTGCAAGTACGGTTTCTTGTACGATCGAATCTAATTAAAAAGTTTTAATGATTGTTTCACACAATTAATTGTATTTCACGCTAGCTTCCGCCCGCGACTCCGTCTGTATGGAAGCCAACTATACAATAAAATATCCTATGGCACTCGGAAATAGTATACATAGCTTTCTATCTGTGAAAGAATTTTTGAAATCGTATGTGTAGTTTCGGAGATTATTTACTACATCCAAACTTATGAAAACTTTACCTCTTTATGTAGTGTAGACAAATAAGAACGTTACAAAATATCACCTCAAAATCGTTGCAATACAAACAAAATGAATGCCAATCAGCCACCCGAGAATAATCGATATGATTCGATTCGCGGTCCACAACAACATGTCGCCTCACTACTAGTTGTTCGGCAATCGTCGGATCGGGCGGTCGCGCGCTCGGCGCGAATTATTTAAAAAACAGAATCCTATATGCGAATAAAACTACATTCTATTTTAAATTTCTATAGAAATTCTCTAACGAACTTTTTTGACATCGAGTGATTTTCTTCTGTGAATCAAAGTTACTTCTGAAGTGTTTAGTGCGTAAAAAAAAAAACTTGAATAACTAAATAAACAATTTGTACGTGGTTTTTATTGCTTAAATTCGTTCTGGTGACACATATCGCGGTTTTTAATTGTTATTATTTTAGTTATGCGAATATTTCAACAATGCAACGCTGTCCGGCTTGTTTTCGTGTGATTAATAAAATTGTACGATAAGAGTGGTGTTAAACATTATGATTTCGTATTGCGCATTGAATGGTCGTGGTTTTACAGCGTATGCTTACGCATGCGCGCTTGTGGTGTAAGCAGTGAGGCCTAAGCTACCTTAGCAATATTCTCCAAACACATCATTGAAATTCGAACGGTGTCGCGTTGTGAATCCGCGATGATTTACTTTAAAAACAAATGAATTCGCTTTCGAATTGTGTGCGCTCACTTGAGCGAGGAAACTTTACAGAAGGGCAGTACTAAGTCTAATATAGAAATGAGGCTACGATGATGACGGCCAAGGTCAGATCACTGGGTTACGCGTTCAGTAAGCAAAAATAGAAACAAGTTTGTTTATTGTAGCAAAGGGCTCATGCGAAGCGTTTTATTTCGCAGAAAGAATACAATTCACGTATCATGAGATATAGAAGGTAATCTTAATACTTGGTATGCGAACTTATGAAGAACGGGAGGTACTCGTAAACAAACTAGTAAGGAGGTAGGAGATGCGCAAATTTTTTTTTTTTTTTGCAATACTTGTGGGTAGCAAGAAAATGTTCGTGTACCCTAATGGTCATTTCTTAACTGCCAGCTTATTCCTAAACTTATATTTTGAATTGTTTCTTCATTTGTTTTTTTTTTTTAATTGTTCTCACATAATAGAAGCAACAAGAATAATGTACCCAGGATTTTGTAATAATATCTTGATTTAAAAGAGTGTCCTTGGAGTTTCTTGCCCGTTCTTCTCCATAGAGATCTACGTTTTGGAATGGGCAACTAGCTTCAACTTTCTGACTAACTGACCGACTATTTACATATGTGATAATCAAGTGATCCAGTAGTACACAAGTATTTAATAAGTTTAAAACTTCAAAATCTTTCTATCTGCCGGTTTTTGAAATTAATAAAGATGTGGGTACTTACCAACTTACAGTATACGCGCCGCACTATGTAGGTACCATTTTGTTTGAAATCAGATGCGTCTTCTCGACATCCATGTGTCACTAACGGGATACAGCAGAATACCAGCGCCAGGTATTGTACCTGGCATGCTGAGCTGGACTCCCATTTGGTGCAACCATGAGACACACACCGCCCAGTAGTGATCGACCATTGTGGACTAGGTACTATTTTATACTAGAGGTTGTGGATTTGCGAGGTGTCTATGGGTCGATTTATCTTTTTAATCTTTGTTTTTTTTTCACTTTTTTTTATTGATCTATTTTTTTATATTGTGTCTTTTGTTGCACTAAATAAACGTTTTTATCTATCTATCTATTTAATTTTGACAATGCAAAAGTGCCGAGGAAGTGATCGAGGGAGACATGCCGTGCTGACCGCAAATAAATGGGGGTAAGGGCTCCAGCCTGACGATGATGAGGTATGGAGTCTTTCCATATGTTAGGGTTTAGGAAACATCGATTTTGATGGTTGGATGGTTTTTGGTATTATTGCTTGTCGATTTGACATATTATGAGGGCAGTGGTTGCTCAGTGGTAACGGCCGCGACTTACGAGTCGTAGGTCGTAGGTTCGAACCCAGACAGGCGCTTTACTTTGTGTAAATTATTTCATCAGCACTGCTCTCAAAACGGTGAAGGAAAACATCCTGAGGAAACCGGCATGTCCTAGAACCAAAAAATTCGAAGACATGTGACATCTACCAACACGCACTGGGCCCACTCCCTCTCGAAGAGAGGAGGCTTGTGTCCCAGCAGTGGGAACAATATAGGCTGATTATGATGAACTACAGATGTTAGTCCAACTGGTCAAAAACTTTGTTTGGTATTGGGTAGTCATTTTTTTTAATTTTGCCTAAAAGAAAGGGTCATACCATGCTCCCCCTTTGTATAAATACTAGGAAGCGGTGAAGGGTGGCTGTTTTTAGGGGGTGTCTTTTTAATTCAGATTCTAAAAGTACTAATTGGCGTGGCTATAATGAATCATTTTTTGATTAATTATTTGAATTAGGTAGGGTACTAACAAAAACATCGTGATGTAACCTGGGGGTCTACTCCGAAGTAGTACCGGCCGAAAGTTTGGCCGTTTCCTGCTACGAAGTTACTATTTGGTTCGGTCGGTCCCGATCCTAGACTCCTACACTCTTTCGAATATTGACTATGGTCCCGAGTCCCGACTCAACTGAGCCGATCCGAACTTTTTTCGCATTTTTCAATAATATTCGGTTCGGCCATGTGTCGGTCCGATCCGAACATTCGCACTTTGCACTTCCCCCTGATTTTTTAGAATCATAAGTCAGCAGTGCGATTCTGTAACCATCTCACCGTGAAAACTTAGGTGAAGTGAGCGTAGAGTGAGCTGTCATTCCAACTAATGCTAGGGATTGACACTACAGTACTGACAACTCACATCAAGCTCACTTCACTTGAGTTTTCACGGTGAGATTTTTACAGAATCGATCGGCTGAAATCGCCAACCAGTCTTGAGCAAGCGTCGTAATCAATGCTCATGCTTTCTCTGTATGAGAAGACAGCAGTGGGACAGTAGCATCATCAGCCTATAATGTTCCCACTGCTGGGACACAGGCCTCCTCTCGGTGAGAGGGAGTGGGCCTTAAGGGTCTCCCCACATTTATCGACGCGGAATCGGCTAACACCGGTCAAAAAAGCCTTTATGTCTACGTAATAAGGGTGTTACTAATACCATTCGCATCGGCTCGACTCGGACGACGCGTCGCGACGCCGGCCGACGGCGAAACGAGCCGTTTGTCGATTAGCTGATCGAGTAGGTAAAAAAACTCGCACTACGCCCTTAGTGTGGTGATACGCACTTCCGCGTCGATAAATGTGGGGAGACCCTAAGCCACCACGCGGGCCCAGTGCGGGTTGGTAGATGTCACATGTCTTCGAATTTTATGTGTAAACTTATTACTAAACTAATCACTACTGCTCTCAAAACGGTGAAGGAAAACATCGTAAGTGAGACAATAATAGGCTTGTATTATTAACTGGCAAAAACATAGTACTTGGATAAATAGTGAAAGAGTGTGTAGATGTAGATATTTAGGTTTAAAAGATTTTGATAAAGTGTTATAAGTATTATCAATTCTTCAAGGAGATTTGATTAATTTTGGACACGAATTCTGTTTTTTTTTTGTGTGCATTTGATCTTTGTGTTTGCCTCGTATAAGGAAAAACATTTAAAATACGAGCTTGATCTTGGTTCAGGTAAAAACCACTTTGTTGGTAGGTGGTATGGTTTTTAAATGCGGGTATTCGCTGTGTTGAAAGACCCAACTGTCTTGGCGATTTTACTGTAATATTTTTACCTGACCTGACTACGACGAAGACAAACGCTATCATTTTATCAGACTATGTATGTATGTTGGAGGGGCTTGTGGCTAAGTAATAACAGCCGCACGGGTCGATCGCTCAGGTTAAGCGACACTTGCCGCGGTCGGTACATGGATGGGTGACCATCTTCACATACCAAGACCCCTCCGTGCCTCGGCAAGCACGTTAAGCCGTTAGTCCCGGTTGTAATTCGTGGATCTTTGACAGTCGTTAGGTCCTCACAAGCCCGAAAGTCTGACAACCAGTCTTACAAAGGGGTATTGTTTTACCCAGTAACTGTAAAATACTGGTACTCAGCTGCATCCGGTTAGACTGGAAGCCGACCCCAATATAGCTGAGGAAAGGCAGGCAGATGATGATATTATGTATGTTCATCTTTTTCCTCCTATAACTCTTAAACTAGTAGTCGTATTTTCGGAAATTATATTAAGACTCATAAGAAACACCGTGAAGGACCATATTTATTTGATCATGTCTCGTTAAGCAAGCCATGGGCATTCTAATCAGCCTATAATGTTCCCAATGCTGGTACACAGGCCTCCTCTCTTCACGAGAGTGGGCTGTAATCCACCACGCGGGCCCAGTGCGGGTTGGTAGATGTCACATGTCTTTGAATTTTTAGTTCTAGGACATGTCGGTTTTCTCACTATGTAGTCATGGGCATATTATGGGATGACTGCACTCATGGAGCACATCAATTGATACAAAATCATTTCAAAACGGTCTTAAAATTTATTTTTTAGGCATTTTTCGACAATAATTTAGCTTATACCTTTACTTCAACATTAAATAATAATTGAATTATTTCTCATGTTTTCCTTATAAGTACAGACTCCATATTGCGTAAAATGATAAGGTTAATGATATAATATAATAATTAATTATTCTGTTACTAAGAAATAGAAGTAATAATGTGAGTAATCTTTGCTCTCATTTTATAAATAAAAATCATTTTATGAATAAAATTATGAAGCGTTAAAAAAGTTAAAAAAAGAAATCTTGGCAACGTAGACATTTTGTGGTCTTTGGGAAACCATCGTCATTCTCTCCTGCGCTTATCCCAATTTATGTGGGGGTCGGTGAATCATGTCTTTTTCTTCCATACTTCTCTATTAATGCTGAAATGAACCTTTTTGGCGCAGCCGTGAGGCACACACTATTGTGGTCTGAAACATTATTTTTTATTTTATTAATTTTGTATTTTGTGTTTCACGAACTGTGTCCAAATAAACTTTTTTCTTTCTTTCTTTCTTTCTATTAGTCGCCATCTCGGTAGTGACCACCTTTCTAGCCATATAATCCTTCACACAGTCCATCCATCGTTTCTTTGGTCCTCCCCTACTGTTGTAGAACGCAAGATCATATTACACATATAAAAAATGTTTTGTTGGACTGGCTGACATATAGTAATTTTAATTAATTGTTTTGCTTTTTGTACTGCTGGGGAGTTTGTTGCGCCACTTCTTCTTCCCAACTGGTGGAGGAACTGGTGAAGGGCGGGCGTTTTTCGGGACTGTCTTATGTCATTTGGACGTTCAAATGTGCTGATTTTCAGCCTAATTTGAATAAATGACTTTTGATTTGGACAATTCTTCGAATATTTGGATCTAGATGTTTTAAATTGTAAGCTCAAGACTAGTCAGTTTTTGCGGTCCAAAATTCAGGTTCATTTTTATCTCGCCTCGAAACTACCTTGAACTTCTTTTTTAGATCTAATAGTAGTTACAAAAAGTTGGCGCCAGTTAGATATAAAATTATTATTACCGTCGTGATAATTGACGTTTGAAAATCTGGTTTATTTACTACAAACATACATATATGTATATGGGGGCCTGTATTCTTCATACAATTCTTACTAAGCAGTTATCAGTTACCTTAAGCATAATCAGCCTATAACGTTCCCACTGCTGGGACACAGGCCTCCTCTCGGTAAGAGTCGTGAGTCGTTCGTCCACCACGAAGGCAAAGTGCAGGTTGGTGGATGTCACGTGTTTTCGAATTTTAGATTCTAGGGCATGTCAGTTTCCTCACGATATTCAGATATAGATAAACTTATTTAAATTTCTATAAGAACCTAAATGTATTTTATTACAAAATTTATTTGGATGCCCTAATAGGAAAAAGAAAACTGCACAAAAGAAAGAAAAATGCGTTTATTGGCATTACAGCAAAAAAATACTCGTTAATACTATAAAAAAACATAAAACAAAGGTTGCCTAAAGGGGCTCGGCTCAGCATAATGTCAGATGACAACACAAGGTGTACTATCGCCAAAACCTATGTATATCTTACCATTTTGAAAACAACACCCCGTGCACATGATGACCACAGCTGCGTCCGTAAGTAAAACTAAAGAGGATCCTTTTTAGGTCGACTAATAATATGCGCTGCAAGCAGGAATCGCAGTCCTTACGGTGTGGTCAGATATAGATTCTGGCGATAGTACCACCTGACGCTGAGTTGTACATTAAACCACCAGCTTTCACTACTGCTAGCACCAATATTTCTGTAAATAAATCATTCTTATTCTTATCAGCCAACAATTCTTTACTTAGTTTTAACGATACAAAACGCCATATCATAGAACCTTGGTCTAATCCCATTTACCAGGCATAAATTCAATTTCTAACCAATACCTAACATTTCTAGCTGAAGGTAATCGAATTTCCTCTTAATAGCGAGGCTTTTCCTTTACACTTCTTTTTCTAGGTCAGGGTTTCAGACGATTTAAGACCATCATACACGACGCTACTAAAAAGTTAACGTGTTAAAAATTCCTGCTGGATAAACAACCCCAAACTCAAAGCATTTATTTCAATTAAACAATTTACAGGCGCTTTTGAATTATCAAAGAGTCGGTCAGTTAGTCAGAAAGTTGAAGCTAGTAGCCCATTCCAAAACGTAGATCTCTATGGAAAAGAACGGGCAAGAAACTCCAAGGGCACTCTTTTAAATCAACATGATTATTACAAAATCCTGTAAACATTATTCTTTTTATTTCTATTATATGTGCGTCGTGGAAGAGACCAAAACCCCTCCGTGCCTCGGAAAGCACGTTAAGCCGTTGGTCCCGGCTGTCATTCCTGGATCTTTGACAGTCGTTACGGGTCGTCAGTAGCCCGAAAGTCTGACAACCAGTCTTACCAAAGGGTATCGTATTACCCTGTAACTGGGTTGTGGAGGTCAGACAGGCAGTCGCTTCATGTAAAATACTGGTATTCACCTGCATCCGGTTAGACTGGAAGCCGATCCCAACATAGTTGGGAAAAGGCAGGCAGATGATGATGTGCGTCGTGGACGATATGCTTTAGGGGTGTAATACTTATCTGTCTCAGGAAATTGATGAGTTCTCTGTTCACAATATAGGTAAGTTGCATGTTATAGTCTGGATTGTGAGTTCTTTTTCCCATGGGGTAGGCAGGAACTACAGAACGTCATCTGCCACGATCATTACGTACTCTTCTTGCTTCGTTTACGTTCACACACGCTCGCCGGTTCTAAAGAACATCCTACTAATATTTTAAACGCGAAAGTTTGTATGGATGGATGGATGGATGTTTGTTACTCTTTCACGGCAAAAATACTGAACGGATTTGGATGAAATTTGGCACACATATAGTTTATAACCAGGTTTTACACATAGGATACTTTTTATCCCGATATTCCCACGGGATCGAAACTTATGCGGGTGAAACCGCGGGGCGCAGCTTGTCCTTACAAGTCATTGATAAGGTCATTACAAAACAAGGTTTTTCTTTCGATCAGGTTTAAACCACTGACCCAGTTATTGAATTAAGAACCCAACTGATAGAGAAATGCAGTTCTTTATACAAAAATGACAGCTTAGTTCGTTGCTAAGTTGTCATTTTAGTATTCAGAACTTTGTCTAAATCGAAATAAAGTTCGAAATACAAGTACTGGCTCAATAGTTTAGGCTAGAACTAAAGTTAGGTTTCGTTTTGTAATAAGACGGTATGAGTCCTTCTAGGGCCCCTCCCGGCGTTTCCACCTACTTCTGCCAAACATCACCAATAAGGTCACCATAATGTCCGTCCTTTCCTGGCGTTTCTAGTTACATCTGTCTTGTTAATACCTTTTCTTAGTCGTCTTTAACTAATTTGTTCAAACACTGTAACTAATTCTACTGAGAATTTATTGTATCTACCTTTAATTCAAGTTGTGTTGAACCACAACCTTCCTGGGAACTAGGGCTCATAGTCATATGTATGTGAACTTTATTAAATAAGTTGTGCACTGTATGTCCACTGTATGCAATAACAATATTGTACTCAGTTACTGCGAATGTAAGTGCTATTTAAACAGAGTCGGCTAGGCGTTGACGCGACAATTATTTTTATGAACTTTATTCCTTTCGATCTCTGTTGTAATTAGATTTCTTCTTAGGTAGTCGTTCCCACTATGATTTCTACCATAACAAGAGCTTTGCGAGAGAATATAATATGACTAGTAATCGCAAGCGCTACTGCTAAGCATGAGGTCTAATGTTTGATTCTTAGGTCGGGCAGTTTTTCCATCAGGAATTTCTCAGCAGCAATCCAGGGTCCGCAGTCTGAATTTGCGCCCGTTTGATGACAACAGGCTCGCCTCCTATAACGTGCCGTTTTGCTCGGTTCCTATAAACAATAACGAATCGTTTTGCTTACCAATGGCAGCTTGTTTTTTTGACAAACTTGGCATATAAATGTATTCTTAAGCTAATTTTACCTGTGGTAGTTACTTCCACTATGGTAGAGTCTAGTATGCTAAGCTTCATTATTAGTAAAGATACAAGAGTCTTTATGTTGAATTATCGGTCCGTAAATTATAGGAATCCGCCATTAACCCTTCATATGGCCGGAACGTAGATCCACGCGAGACAATGACTTTAATTGTGTCTGTAATTACGGCATTCAACGGGTTATAACTGGCGAAATCTGGGTGTAATATAGCTGTTCCTTTGCCAAACCCTTTGTGAGTTACATGCGTGATATTAGGTTCAGAATAATAATAATAATATCCCTGGACATTTCACACAGCACCATTTGTCCCAAGCTAAGCAACCTAATGCTTGTGTTATAGTAACAAGATGGCTGATAAACTACTTATATACAATTTTTTTTTTTTTTTGTAAATACATTCATATTATAGATAGAAAAACACCCAGACTAGGAACAAATACATGTAGGTCATACAAATATTTGTTCCGTGCGGGAATCGAACCCGCGACACGCAGCGCAGCAGTCAATCGCTGAACCACTGCGCCAACCGTGCCGTCAGAATAAATGAGCGATTCATTAATGAATATCAAAAACTGCCTGCAATGTAATGACGTTATTCATTGCAAAAAGATATCAAGAAAACTCCACAGGAAAGTAAGGCAGTCTGTCACTTGGTACAAAACAATCTTCGAGATAATGTATGATAAAAGGCGTATATTACAAAATGGGTTACGTCAGGTATGTGATTAGACTGATTAGCAAACGTTGAGTTGGCAGAATGATAAAAATTGTTTTTTTAAACACGTGTCAAGAGACGTGTGTGTGTGCGTGCGTGATATAAAAAATGACAGCCTGTAGATGTTTCACTTTAGATAAAAATTCTACACATACAGAGAAGGAACAAAGTGAATAAATAAAGTGCCTGATTAAAGGGTTATTCTGATAGGATAAATTAAGTAATTATTTTACCTTTATTATATTTTATAGAATTAAACTATACTTACCTAATAGTATCAAAAACTATTGTGCATCTTACACTAAAATATAAAATTTTGAATTGCAAATTCTCAAAAGAAATATAAAATTTCTCATTTTTTATTTTTTTATTTAATAAGATATTTTTCATATTTATTTTATTTTTTAGAACTTTAATTTCATCGAACATACCATGTTGGCTATGTTTGGCATGTGGATGGGTGACTGACGATTACATATCGACACCCCTACGTGCCTCGAAAAACACGTTAAGCCTTAGGTCCCGGCTGTCATTCGTAGATCTTTCACAGTCGTTACGGTAGTCAGAAACCCAAAAAGTCGTAATAAGTGGGTTGTGGACGTCAGGTAGGCAGTTGCTCCATGTAAAATACTGGTATTCAGCTGTTAGGTTAGACTGGAAGCCAATACCAACATGCAAAATAATAATAATAATATCCCTGGACATTTCACACAGCACCATTTGTCCCAAGCTAAGCAACCGAATGCTTGTGTTATGATAACAAGATGGCTGATAAACTACTTATATACATTTTTTTTTTGTAAATACATACATATTATAGATAGAAAAACACCCAGACTCGGAACAAATATACATGTAGGTCATACAAATATTTGTTCCGTGCGGGAATCGAACCCGCGACACGCAGCGCAGCAGTCAATCGCTTAACCACTGTGCCAACCGTGTCGTCAAAATGCTAGGCAGATTGATTGGTTCTTCAAACAGATTATTTATTTTACTACGAAAGAACAAATCAATTGTTTTTTTTTTTACGGTTCTCACATGTTTTTGCATGTGACTGTGTAGTATGTCAATTATTTTGTGATGGCTGTATAAAGCGACGACGCTTGCGTGTTTATTTTTTTTTTTACTATTAAAATGTACTTATGTCCTTGAATGATCTAGCTAGATATCAAATTGCATCAATACTAGCTAATGTATATAGTATCTTTTTTGAACTATTCAGGACCCTAATTCACTATGACCACTCAATGATTCCCGTACAGCTAAACATGCCAACTTCGCGTTCATTCCGTGCGGTATGGTTCATTGTGTCTTAGAGAATATGATACATGGAAGCTAGTGGCCCGCTGGACCCCTCACCATTGGAGTCGGTTTTACCTGTAAATGTAAAATGGTCCTTGTCTGATCACTATCACTATTTCACATTAGTAGCAACTCGAAATGAAAATCAGCGTGCTGACTCAGTTTTTTTGGGCACTGTACCAAAATTTCATAAAAGAGGTTGTTCTTGACCATACAAAATAGGCGTTAAACCATATTATCAGTATAATAAGACGATTATGCGCTATAGATAAAGATAACATTATCTTTGGTAGATATGTGCCTTTATGCTAATGTCGGCAACAGCCTTGAGTAGCATACACGTCATAACTACGTATGTAGTGCGAGATTATTTGTCTAGGTATGAATACAGTATGAAAATTACCCGTTGTATGCGGTTAAAATAATGGTTTCAATAGAAAACTGTGTTTGTATGAACGTGGAAGGCTGTAAGTGTAGGGGAAGACCAAAGAAACGATGGGTGGACTGTGTGAATGATGATATGGTTCTGGTTCTTGGCTGACTGCCAAGAAGACTGATAGAGGAGTATGGTCCTGTGAAGAAGTTATGTTGCACCGACCCCAAATAAGTTTAGATAAGGGCAGGAGTAGCAAGGTGATGACTAGAAAGGGGATGAATATCGAGATGACGCCTAATTGAGAAGTGTGGAAGAGCAAGGTATGTTGCGAGGACCCCAGCGACAGGTTTTCAACTACATCTTTCGATATTTCACGATTTTAATGACATTAAATGCCAATGGGTCGATTTAACTACGATACTTTTTTCCCATGGTACTCTGGCCCTCGCATTCGGCCGACTTTTCCACTACTGTTCCTACTCCGTGTAATGTGGGCCGCGGACCAGAGGCCAGTTTCCCCCTAACCCACATAAATTGGGATAGTGGCAGGAAAATGATGATGATGGGATAGTCTGCTATCGTAAGTCTTTTCTGATAAATAATTTCATTTATGGTTGATGGATGGAGAGGGAGAGGAAGGCCGAAGAAAAGATGGATGGATTGTGTGAGGAATGATATGAAAGAGAAGGGATTGAATGATAGCGTGACGGTTGACAGGGGAGAATGGAAGAAGAAAACGTGTTGCGTCGACCCCAAGTAACATGGGATAAGGGCAGGAAAATGAAATGAATTTCATTTATGTAAGTAGATTTGTACAAACACACACACGTCAATCATATTAGAAAAACTAGATGAGGTCGGCGTTTCCTATCTGAGTACTCTGAGAAGAAAGGCCGAAACAAACTCAGAGGTCACAGTCTCTTTTAAAGTCCAGACATAATCTCGCACGGATCATGTGAAGCCCATGTAGATTGGTGTCTGAAATGGTATTTTGAGGAAAGAACCACACAGACTGCTGGGGCAATGTTGGCAAAGAGTCTCAGTTAGATGTAGTCTTAATATAAAATAAATAGTTCGTAACTTAAAGACAGACCGCGGTAGAGATCGATCGAAGCCTCGCATTTATTATTTATTCTTGACCCAAGTGAGGCATTGAAACTGCCTGGTATACATATCAATCAGTTCCGCGACAGATTGATTGACTGACAGTCGTACGGCTTAATATAGAAAGGTCTCATTTGGAAGATCTTCCTTAGTGGGTCATAGATATAAGATTTATATTACTATGATAGAGGTGCTCTACAAAATATTTTCTATGTGGAAGATATGTTTCTAAGAGAATGTCAAATCAGCCTATCGCAGTCCACTGCTGTACGTAGGCCCTGTCCTTGTCTGGTTGTCTACACCACAACAAGGGTGTTGTGGCCAGCCACTTTTTTAGGATCGTCGGCCCATCTAGCTTTATATCTTTTATATCTGACCACACCGCCACCGTAAGGAACATTCCTGCTTGCAGCGCATATTATTAGTCGACCTAAAAAGGATCCTCTTTTGTTTTACTTATGGACGCAGCTTTTGCGAATGTAGTTCCAAGCATTTGTTAGGCTTGGGGTACATCTGATTGTTGTTATATACGCACTTTTCTGTCGCCCAGTTATAACAGCTAAGAAAATTTTGACTTGCTACGATTCACCATCATTACCGTCATCATTGGCACCCTTGGCAGCGGGTGGTGGCTCCTCCCTTTTGTGCCTTGCTCCTCTGTTCTGTGCCAGTTTTATCCAGGTTTTCTTCTGGTTGCTACGATAACACGCACGAAATTGCGCATTTTTCTGCTCAGAGGCCCTTTCGGTTAAGCAAATTTTTAACCTCCTCCAAACCAGCTGAGGAATTAACCAGAAAAAGATATCTGTGTCCATGACAACTGTTGTCTAGACGATAAACAAATTTAGATCTGGCAGGCTACCAAGCTCGCTATAATTGTTATTGTCACTTATAGAGGACGGTAAATATATATGTGTTTGTATACATACAGTGTATTTACTATTTATATAGCCACTAGCTTGCTACTGTTGTAATATTTATCAGCTGTTTGTGTCATAAAGTGGGCTAATATAATTGAATAACTGTCGAAATGTGGGTATGAGGAACAGCGTGTAAAGTTCACTCAACCTCAATAGAAAAGGGAGGATCCTCCGACCAGTCGTGTCTGGTGGGCAACTGCCCGACGATTGATGTCGGGACGTTGTTTATATGCTAGTTGCGCGGTAAACTTTACTTGCGCGATGCAGGATTTTGCGTGACGTCAGTATGATGTGTAGTTCGCATGTGGCGGTGTAGATCGCAACAGTACTATAGGTCCTCTGACTAACCCTTTAAGGGAAACGCACGCCGGTTGCGAGTACTTCGCACCTGAACTTGCGACTAATGAAGAAATTGGCACTAAACTACTTTCGCAAACAAGCACCATAGTTACCGTCCTTCTGTAACTACAAATTAATTTATTAAAACAGCTGATTATTCGATTTTATTCCACTTTCATAACTTAAAAGTTCAATATATCCAAGTTCGACAGGTTCTCAAGTTTTTCGCAATTCTCATATTGTGTAAGTTTTGTTTTATAGCTAACTAGCTTCTGACCGCAACTTCATCCACTGCACCGCGTCGGCCGCCCGCGTTTTCGCTTAGCGTTCTATCTAACTTGTTTTGTTTTTCGTTTTGCTCTGCTCCTAAAGGTCGTAGCGTGATGTTAAAAAGCCAATAGCCTTCCTCGACAATTGGGCTATAAAATGGCAAATGAATTTTTCATATCCGACTAGTATTTCCAGAGATTAGCGCGTTCAAACAAACTTTTCAGCTTTATTATTAGTATAGAAGTTTTTTCATAAAAGAAAAGTATTAAACTTAACCATAAACTCGAAGTATTTATTTCGCTTAAACCATTTACAGGCACTTTTGAATTGTCAAAGAGTTGGTCAGTTAGTCAGAAAGTTGAAGCTAGTTGCCCATTCCAAAATGTAGATCTCTATGGAGAAGAACGGGCAAGAAACTCCTCAAGTATAAATAGATATAGTATACATAGATTGGCACTGAGAGGGGCTTGTGGCTAAGTAATAACCGCCACACGGGTCGATCGATCAGGTTAAGCTACGCATGCCGTGGTTTGTCCGTGGATGGGTGACCGTCTTTACATATCAAGACCCTCCGTGCCTCGGAAAGCACGTTAAGCCGTTGGTCCCGGCTGTCAATCGTAGATCTTTGACAGTCGTTACGGGTCGTCAGAAGCCCGAAACTCTTACCTAGGGGTATCGTATTACCCAGTAACTGGGTCGTGGAGGTCAGATAGGCAGTCGCTCCATATAAAATACTGGTATTCAGCTGCATCCGACCCCAACATAGTTCGAAAAAGGCTAGGCAGACTGGCTATACATAGATTGACCGTCCTTCTATAAAACCAATTTATTTAAAAAAAAACAGCTGATTATTCCATTTTATTCCACTTTCATAACTTAAAAGTTCAACATACTCAAGTTCGACAGGTTTTCGAGTTTTTCGCAACATAACGTATTGTGTAAGTTTTGTGTCAAGTTGATTTTGTTTTATGGCTAAGTTGGTTGTTGGTTGACGCATTGACTCAATAGTGAAGTTTTAAATGGATTCTGACCTTAAGTGGGTATGAGGAGTAAGGTTTCCCGCCAACTATATCGTAACGGACGCGCGGTTTTATCGAATTGATTTTTGGTGGCGAACATTACACGTGTAAAGTCTATTCAAATGTATGTTTCGAATTGATGTTATTTCAAGTTAAACAAATATCAACTTTATTTTGATGTTTATTAAGTTGATTTCAGAGTGACTAGCATTATAGAAAAAGTTATCAAAATGTTTGAAATTTTAGCGTAAACTGGACTTTATTGTGTAGGAATTGAAGTTATTTTTCCATTAACTCATATTTGTTTACATTTTTGGCAAATAAATCGCGAATGCAGATCAAAACCCCTATTCCACACGATATGTGGTGCCAGTTATTTAGGGGATGTGTTTTTTAATACGGACCCTTCCTCCCTTTCTCTTATGACACCATCCAGATTTAGGGAAAGGCGTCCCTGAATATCGTGTTGTGTAATATAATAAGGCTTTAAGACCTATGTCATAAATGTAAAACGTAAGCCAAAGGTCTCTATGGCATATTTATGATTGCATGTGTTAACGTCTGCAACAACTTCCACTATGTAATCAAATACAAAGTTGCTTTATTACTTTAGCGCGGTTGCACGATTTGAGGCGAATAAATTGGTGTCGCGATTTTTGTGACTTGTGTAATTTTAAATTATACATCATAACACAATGACAACTGGCAATTTTTATTGTATATACGAAAGTGTTGACGGTTTTATTTACTACTAGCTGCACCCCGCGTTTTCACCCACATAAGTCTTGATCCTTGGGAATAACGGGATAAAAAGTATCCTATGTCCTAATCTAGGTCATGGTCTACCCATGTGCCAAATTTCATCCAAATCTGTTCAGCCGTTTTGGCGTGAAAGCTTAACAAACAAACATACAAAAAAACCAAATCATTATAATTAAATATTAGTTTAGAAAAAATGTCGAACTGACAATTTGCCATCGTAGTATAGTTTTAAATTGCGGGTATTTTTATTGAGATTTGATTGAAAATGACTGAATTTTACAGTTATCGAATTTAAACGTAAAAATCCTAGGCAGTTATTTTATTTGAAAATGATTAGGCTCCCCTAACCAGTTACCTTTTAAGAATTATGAGTCAGTAAAAAGAACCCTAGGTAGTAACTTGAGTAAGGAATTGTCAATATTTTTTGTGTATTCAAGTTAACGCGTCTAAAAAAATAAGGTGACATTACACGCAAACCGTTAAGTTTACGTTAAACCGTTACTATTATCGTAATTTAATACAGAATTAGCATGCAGACTACTGAATAAACTATTACGATGGTAATAAAGTATTTTTGCTGGAAAAGAACAGTGTTGACCCAATGGAAAGATGCGACCTTAGAGTTTAGTATTAGGTTCGGACCTAGGCACGCTCTTGTGTAGAATGTCATCACCACTGCTCTTAAAACGGTGAAGGAAAACATCTAGATCCAAATATTCGAAGACTTGTCAAAATCAAAAGTCATTTACTCAAATTAGGCTGAGAAACAGCCCTTTTTAACGTACAATTACGTCATATGACAGTACCCTTAAAACGCCCACTCTTCACTTCATAGTGCTTTCGCGGTGTAACATTCATCAACCTGCACTGTGCCCGCGTGGTTCATTACGGCCCACTCCCTCTCACACAGAGAGGAGGGCCGTGTCCCAGCAGTGGGAACATAATAGGCTGGTTATACTAAAAGGGCAAATTCATAATATTTCTGGAAGTCATTGCAATGTATCGCTTACCTCATTGTGATAAAGTATAAATTTGAAAGAAAAAACATGTGCTCCAAAAGGGACGATGGAGGGTTATCAACCTTTGAATAGTTCTATCAAGGTTCTAATTGATAAAATGGCACTTGATATAATGATTATATCGCTTTCTTTTGAGGAAAACGTTGACGTGAGTCGCGTTTTTTTCATTTTAATACGATTTGCCAAATGCTATCACGTGTAAGATTAATTAATCAAATAATCAGATACCACAAGTCTTACACGTTAACTTAAAGATAGCATTTTATGTGTAAACTGCTCGATGATGTAGTAGATAAGTAATTCTAAGCCTACTTGGCTACTGAATATACAGGGTGGCATACATAGAAAGAAAACACGTTTATTTGCGGTAAACATGACGCAAAAAAAATATAACAATAAGAAATGGTTGACATGCGTCATATCCACGCAAAACGGCTATCGCTCAGCATTATGCAACGCACAAACTGTAACCATGAATTCTAGACCAGGGTGTTCAGGATCATGACCTGAATCCATGCTTACAAGCTGCGTATCGAACAGGCTAGGCAGATGATGATGTTAGGATCGGTCAGTCTAAACGAATATAATTATTTACAAAAAGTTTTTAAATTGCAGTTCCCTGTTCACCAAGTCGCGATAATCTCATAAAAATAATTCTAAGCAAAAAATCGCGAGTTACCAAAACACCTCAGTGTCAGCATACCTTTAAGTAGTATGAAATTATGGAATTTTAATATTGAGAACATTTTTTTTAAGGTCGCACAATAGGTTAGTGAACTACCGTGATCTTTGTAGATTTAAACCTGAACGTTACTACAGTTTTTTCAAGGTTATGATTTCAGTTAGTGTAGTTATTTTCAGTTTTGTTTCAAAAGTTTTCTTTTGAAAACAACTGCTTTTTGCGTTCACTGCTGTTTGATAGCAGTGATGACTCAGTGGTAACGACCGCGAGTTGTAGGTCGAAGGCTCGAACCCACGCAGGCGTTTTACTTTGTGTAAATTATTTCATCACCACTGCTCTCAAAATGGTGAAGGAAAACATCGCGAGGAAACCGCCATGTCCTAGAACCAAACAATCGAAGACATGTGACATCTAGTCTGTGCTAAATAAATGTATTTTCTTTCTTTCTTTACCGACCCGAACGGGGCCCGCGTGGTAGATTACAATGCACTCCCTTCCGAAGTTAGGAAGCCTATGTCCCAGCAGTGGGAAAATTATAGGTGGATTATGCTATAGCAAAAATCCACAACTACTCGTCGGTACTATACGAGAAGATGGCGGTACTGACGTCAGTGACGACCAAAGGTGTACCGGACGTACTTACCTCATTGCCTCTGGAGACCTGTAAATACCTTCAAACATCGACTGCGGAACACAGACAGTTATAATGAGCCGTCTCGAAAGGAAACTCAATGGTTTCCTTCAATCTAATAAAGCTCAAATATCGGCCGGCTTACAATATTAATAACTAGCTGCGCTCCGCGGTTTCACCCGCATAAGTCTCGATCCCGTGGGGATATGAGGATAAAAAGTATCCTATGTCGTAATTCAGGTCATGATCTACCCATGTGCCAAATTTTATTCAAATCCGTTCAGACGTTTTAGCGTGAAAGCGTAACAAACAAACATACAAGAAATCAAATCTTTCCGCTTTTATAGTAATAATAGAAATGGACTTCTTGACTACTTCTTCTCAATCAAACCTGACACCACTAAGTTTGTGATCAGATAATCTGACAATGGCGCCGATTCCCTTGTTCACAAACTAAACTAAATTTAAGTTCAGTGCATCTTTTTCTTTCTATTTCATTAAGAAAAGGACAAAAGATAAATATTAGTTTAGTGAGAAGCCCGAAGGTCTGAAAACCAGTCTTACTAAGGGGTATCTTATTACCCAGTAACTGGCCAACTGGGTTGTCGCAGATAGGCAGTCGCTCGATGTAAAATACTGGTACTCGGTTGCATCCGGTTAGACTGGAAGCCGACCCCAACATAGTTGAGAAAAGGCATGATGACTCCAGCATACAGGACGACATGGACCGATGCCCATGTCGTCCTGTATGCTACAGTCATCATCGGCCTAGCCTTAAAAATTTTACCCAGGGGGTTCGAGAACCTGCCAGGGCGGTGGGATCGTCCGAAAGGGTTACCGCTGCCCTGGAACAGAAAGGGCTAAGGAAGGAACACGGGTGGGTTTTAGTCAGTAAGAGTCTGACACTCCCTTCCGCTCCACCCAGAGCGAGAGGGGTCATTTGATGATTTCCCATCCAGAGAAAGAAAAAAAAAAAAAAAGAAAAGGGGGTTCGAGAATCATAATGTACTGAATAAGGTAACGTGTTGTGCGTATCGACCGACACACAACTTGTCAATATTTTTCATCAATTATTAAAAAAAACAAAATCAACTCTACTTACGCGTTCAAAAATGTAAATAAAGTAGTAATGGATAATATTCGGAGTAGGTGGAGTTTCGAAAAGTCCATAGAAAAAATCGAAATGGTTTCAAGATAATATGCGAATAATTTTGAGAGCAAAATTTAACTTTTTACGTTTGCCTTTAAACATTGAAGTTTCCCAACAAAAACGAACTGACCAAATTAAAATTACGCGATCCAAGAACCAGTAAAGCGATATATATCTAATCAAGACGTTAAAGGCCGTGGACAGAGACAGAAATACTGACCTCACACGAGAGAAAGGGACGGCAACACAGCCGCCACCACCACGTGTAATTACTAGCACAATTCTAGGTTTATTGTAGTTACGAAAACTACACGCTATACAATAATAACACGTAACATTACGCCTGTATACCCCGAAGGCTTAAGCAGATATGTACTATCGCCAAAACGTATATATCTGAACATTTTGAAAACAAAATCCCGTGCACATGATGACCACAGCTGCGTCCGTAAGTAAAACAAAAGAGGATCCTTTATAGGTCGACTAATAATATGCGCTGCAAGCAGGAATAGTCCTTACGGTGGTCAGATATAGATTTTGTCGATAGTGCCTACAGTAAAGCCACATTTCGCCAGTTATGTTTCAGTCTCACGTTATAGAATGGAATGGAAAACCTTTATTTCATACAGGAGTCCATAGGGTTAGTAACAATGTTACTTCACTTCTAGTGTTAGTAGGTTACAGACACAGATGTACATACAATAATTAAAACTCAGCGTGGAGCTGCATCCACCTCCGCATCATCGGGGAATCCGATCTGCGAACACACTGAGAAACCTACATTAATTAAAATTAAAATTTACTTCCTAAATAAAAGCCTCCAAGCATAAAGGGCGTGACAGCTTACATATTTATGCATTGCTGGGTTCTCTTCACATAGCTTCACTCTTCACTCACGGCTTCTTCCATGTGGATAGTCTTCGTACATCAGCACTCTAATTGCGTAAAACACTAACAATCACAATCTGAATCATTTCGAAGGATATCACCAATCCATTGCTTCCTATGTCTGTAAAATTGGTCTGCTCAACAACGTAAATAACGCCATGAATGTTGTTGAACTGTCAAAATGAAACCATTGTTATTGAAACATTCAGTTACCCCGCCAGTCATACACGCACGCCCGTTGCGAGAACTACGCACCTAGGGGTCTACTCCGAAGTGCAGAGTGCGAATGTTCGGATCGGACCGACACATGCCCGAACCGAATCTTATTGAAAAATGCGAAAAGTTCGGATCAGCTCAGTTGGGTCGGGACCAAAGTCAATATTCGAAAGAGTGTAGGATCGGGACCAAACGAACCAAATAGTAACTTCGTAGCAGGAAACGGCCGAACATTCGGCCGAAACTACTTCGAAGTAGACCCCCTGACCTTTCTGAAGAACATCACCAGTAAGCTCGCCATTTGTCCTTCTGGGTCAGATAGACAGTCGCTTCATGTAAAATACTGGTATTCAGCTGCATCCGGTTAAACTGGAAGCCGACCCCAACATAGTTGGGAAAAGGCTAGGCAGATGATGATGATGCTGCTGTCCTTCTAGGGTAGCGGTTATCTCTTAACATTATATGGACCATATACCATCATCACCAACACCAGATACTCAAGATATTGTACTAATATTCAGTTCTCACTTACCAAACAATAGACCAATATGAATGGTAGTAACTATGCTGATACTAATTTCCTTCATTTAATTAGTTTCATGGTTGCTTCCGTAGCGTCCAACTGCGAAATACCGGGAAATACATATATAAAGTTGTCTCCGTAAGAATTTTCTTGATGATCCAATAGCGATATGCTGTTGTGTATCGTGTTCTTTTGGTTCGGGGAAGATCGGAAATCATCGGTTCAGTATCGTTTTTGCTCAGATTATAATTCTTTTGACTGTAGTGCTCCATGGACCTAGTCTTCAACTCTACCACTTACCTTTGATCGATTCCTGTATGCCAATTCTGGGAGACTATCCATGATACAAATCTATGTTACTTTTAGGCCCACTGGCGCCAGAATCACTAAACCATTCGACGCTAAACGTATTTAAAACATGATTCTGTCTCTATAATCTCCAAAAAATTAACAGAAATATAACGATATATTTTACATACGATTAGCGTTAAATTAATTTAGCGCAAGTGAGCCTCAGGCTCTTAGCAACACGACCATTCTGATAGTCTCTGGACATAATACCTAATTATAATCTTAATATCATTTTGGAGGTCAAAACTTGACTAATATAACCTGATACTGCGAAAACACACCTTACTTTACCAAAGATATTACGACAATCAAAAAACCTGAACGGGATTTTTCATCACTGGCCTGTTATAAAAATAACTAAATAAAAATGCGCACAATTCGATGCAACGCATTCGCTGGACGGGGCGAGCGGGACCGCACTTCATACAAGTTCTAAGTTAGAGCGAGACGGTTATACTGCAGTTGTTGCTACGCACGCGATATAAATATCTTTATCTATAGCAGTGTAACGGTGTGATTGGGGATTTTTTTTTTAAGAAAAAAACTTATCTTCTGAGGTGATGGCTTCTGTAACGATATTTTTTTTCGTTTTATAATAAGTTGCGAATGAAATTGAAATGTATATCTTCTACACTAATAATAAAGTTAAAGAGTTTGTTTGTTTGAACGCGTTAATCTCTAGAACTATCAGTCGGATTTTAAAAATTATTTTTACATCAGATAGCGCAATGCTTTAGGAAGGATATATGCTATATAACATAACGTTACGACCCTTAGAGCCGAGCAAAAAGAAAAAAAGTAAGAAAGAACTTTGAGCGAAAATGAAGTACATAATAGTGCGGACAGACGATGCAATGCGACGGGGTGGGTCACGCGGACGAAGTCGCGCACATAAGCAGTATCAAATACGTCACGTCATAGATGTTATCAAATGGTTTTTAGAGCCAGAAGGACCGAAATACTGTCTTAGTATCTTTTGTAGTATCTACATTAGTTATTCGATAAAATCAAGTCCTTTTAACTTACATAACTGACAGCTGTGCTGCTGGGGAGTTTGTTACGCCACTTCTTCTTCCCAGCTAAAGCACTAGGAAGTGGTGAAGGGCGGGCGTTTTAGAGGGCCATCTTATTGTACTTTGACAATCAAAAAGTGATGATTCTTAGCCTTGTTTGAATAAACTTGTTTTCCCTCTTCAACTTTTGGTTTTCGGCCTGTTAAAACGGCCACGAATTACGAGCTATAAATGGATTCGAAGTACGAACCCAGACAGGCACTTAAATTTGTGTAAATTATTGCATCACTGCTCTCAAATACGGTGAAGAAAACCTGTAGCTACGTCCTAGAGTCTAAAATTCGAAGATAACATCCACCAACCCGCACTGGGCCCGGCCGCGTGGTGTATTACGGCCTACGCCCTCTCACAGACAGGCGGCCTGCGTCCCAGCAGTGCAAACATTATTGGCTGATATCGTTAAATGAGTGCATGCGTCAGCCAAACCATATAGGAACACGTATAAACCCATTTTCATTTCTACCTACCCTTTCACTGCAAAATATGTTGAAATAACAACACCTTTTTTTTAATAAATTCCATTCAGTTAACTCAATCGGCCTTCGCCACTCGATTCCGGTGACATTTGTGTGTCCAAACTATTTAAAAACTTGCCAGACGTGAAATATTTTGGTCGTGTGATTTCTTACTGGGTTTTTTTTTTTGCCTGTGTCTATATATGGCTAGATTTTCATAGTGCTAGCCAGCTAGCTAGTTTTGTAGCAATAGGATATGTCGATTGAATGTCAAATGAAAGACAATAATTACAAATGTCATTTTGGAGTTAGCAGCTCGGGAAATGGTTCTTGTTTATGAGTTATTCTTAGGCAGTTCGGAAGAGTTGGTGCCTTTAGCGCTTTGTCAGTGCATCGGGCACTGATCAATTTAGCTAATCGCTACGAACAGGAGGTGAATTCCCGTAGTTGAAAAACGTTCAAAATGTAGTCGCAATCTCATCTCAGCGACAATCAATGTCAGAAGCCTGTCAAAAATGAAGGGAAATTAGAGGTATATTTGCAGATTGAGACTGAGGTCAGATTGTGAACGTTCTCAAAATTACGAGAATTGCCCTTCTGATCTCCACAACCCAGTTACTAGGTGACACGATACCTCCTTGTAAAGACTCGTTGTCAGACTTTTTGGGCTTCTGGCTGACAGCCGGGACCAAAGGCTTGTCACCCATCCACGAACCGTGTGGTTGTTTCCATGCAAAGTTGCGTTGCAAAAAAAGGTCTTCCACGGCTTCCACCTTGATTTGTGAACTAAGAACTTTCTTGTATTAAAGCCAAGAGGTCATCAGGTCAAAATCCATGCCGATAAACTTATTTATAAACTCAGACTCCGACACAATAAAATAGGAAGTGAATGAGAATCCATAGTATGCCGTTGGAAAGTTTTTGTTTTGCATGTTACGTCACATCAAAATGCGTACAATTGTGGCAGTAGGGCTCGGTCCCGTTTTGTATTTACATAATACGTTTGTTGTTAGAGTATACCTTATTGAGGGCTATTGACTTTGTGAAATAGTGCGGTTCTGGGGTCACAGGTAGTAGATTTACCAAATAGTACTCTGTCGAAGTTGACATGACATTTCCAAAAGAGGTTTTCGAGTTGACTGATAGAGATCTACCTACCCGCACTGGACCTGCTTGGTGGATTACGCATGACCCACTCCCTCTGATCTCTCCGAGACCCTCTCAGAGAGGAGGCCTGTGTCCCAGCAGTGGGAAGATTATAGGCTGATTATGATAAGTACGCAATATACTTTAGCAGAACCGTGATAAATGATTTTATTTTAGCAAGTAGTTTTGTACAAACACTTTTATACCTACGTCAATCATATTTAAAAAACTAGATGAGGTCAGCGTTTCGTATCAGGCCCTAATTCAATATGACCACTTAACGATTCCTTACTTCGAAACCACGTCAATTCCTTGGTTAATTACGACATCTGCTATTAACGTATTCTCTATGACACAATGGAGTGGTTTGAACTGTTAAAATACATTTTGTACGTACGTTTACATTTCGACGCCTTGCCGTTACAAGACACGATATTGACTTGGTTTGCACGTGGTAAGATTTCGCAGAGAATAATAAAGAATTGGGGCCAATATGTGCAAAGGTTATGTAAGTAAGTACCAGAACCGTTTAATCTCCTGAACTAAAGAATGATAAAACCATTCAGACGGAGTTTGAACCAATAAGACAAAAGTTATTAAAATATTTACCATTGTTCCGTGAACAATGCTGTCTGCACGCCGATATTATAAACAATGTATCTATCGTCATGTTGAAACACTGTGTTGTGGAAGCTCTGATACTTGTGGGTTGACGGGAATGTCGGAGAACAATATTTGTTTTTGTTCTGCGTCAGTGACGGGCTTTTCACTCGGAAACATCCATCGGTTTCTTACTAAACTTTAACTATATCCGACAACCCTGGTTACTTTTCTCCTTTGGTGACTGTACGATCTTTACATAGGTAGTTCTTTTCCTTCGTCTACTTTGGGCTAAATTTAGATATTTTTCTTTTCTTTAGACTTCAGGGCTTCCCTAAAGTCAGTAATGCATCAGCTGACTCAAACCGTTCTCATGATGTTTGTGGGGGTGGTCAAAGTTGACTGCAACCCGTGTCTGGTCGTGGTCAGCGGTCTCTTCGCAATTCATCAAGAAGCTGACTTTAAGGTGGAATCACTCAAAACTCATCAGAAATCCGACACCTATATATCCAGAATAATATATTCAAATAGATAGCTAAAATCTCGATCGGCGAACCCACGTGTCAAGGTCTTTTTAGCGCCGCGCCGTCCACCTATATACCAAACTTATATAATTATATGTCAGTTGATAAGCGCAGACCGGTTCGTACGGACATTTTCGTGTTTCGTATCTAGTCTGTTGCTAGAGCAGAGGTTTTGGAGAATCGATGGAGTCTTAAAAACCAGTCTAACCAAGAGGTATCGCGTTACCCGGGAACCTGGTTGTGGAGGTTAGATAGGCAGTCGTCGCATGTAAAATACTGGTATTCAGCTGCATCCGGTTATACTGGAAGCAGACCCCAACATAGTTGGGAAAAGGCAGGCAGATGATGACAAACTAATATTAACAACAACTAAGACCAGACAGAAGATTAAAAACAAACAACTTTGTTTTGCCGATCACTAAAACTCATTGAATTTAGTTTAAGAATGTGTTTTTCTTAGTATTTATAGAAATGGGAACGTTTGTCTCGCTGCTTAAACCTCAATCTGGAGTTGGCATATGAATAGTTTTGGGGACAAAATTCTTGCATTATGAGGACACTGAGTCTGCACTGCGCTGCCTTGTGATTGTTTCATAATATATCAACTCAACCTGTCGCAGTCCAATGCTGGACATAGGCCTCTCCCAGGCTGCGCCACAACTGCCTGTCCTCCGCCTTTCGCATCCAGTCTGTCCCAGCCACCTTTTTGAGGTCGTCTGTCCATCTAGCTTGGGGGCGTCCCACGCTACGCTTGCCGATACGGGGTCTCCACTGCAGGACTTGTTGTCTGCCCCACCGGCCATCGGTCCTTCGGCAAACACGGCCAGCCCACCGCCACTTCAGCTTGCTTACTCTGCAAGCTATGTCGGTAACTCCGGCTCGTTTCCTTTCCATAATATAGTGTCGGGAAAATTGATTTTTGGGCGGTTTCGGATCGTTGATGAATAGCAAATCACCAGATAAGAATTTAAACTTTTCAAATACAACAATTCAATTTGGCATTTTATTGAGTTGCATCGACCTGGTCGTGCCGTCTGGCATTCTGCCAAACGCTGCGCTGTCGAGCAAAAAAAAAATGTCAAGCGCGAGCCGGATTTGTCATTTCGGGTTTTGTTAAACCCGTTTCTTGTTAAACAGGCTTCTGTAAACTTTTTGGTTGTTTATCGTAAAACCCTGGACTTAACATTAGACTTAGTATTTGTTTCATCATCACTGCTCTCAAAATGGCGAAGGAAAGTAAGTAAATGATTTTGAGCTAACCGTCATGTCCTAGAAGCAAAAATTCCAAGTCACGTGACATTTTTACACCCGCACTGGACCCGCGAGGATGATGGCTCACTCCTCTCAGAGAGGAAGCCTGTGTGTCTAGCAATGGGAACATTATCGGCTGATTATGCTTATGCCTTGCGCTTGTACTCGTACCATCATCTTCCTGCCCTTGTCCTATGTTACTTGGGGTCAGCCAACACGTTTTTTTTTTTATATTCAGGACTATTGTGTCCTAAATGTTATGAGCTAGCATGACGAATGTTGAAGTCGACGTGTAGTGTTGACGTCTCTTTGAAATTTAATTACTTTTGCCATACTAACGTCATTTGTTAACGCTAAATTGGTTTGATTTGGCGGTTTTGTAAAACGTTTTGGTCTACGTCATGCTGGGGGATTTCCTAAGTACCGTGTAGTATATTGTCCCACGGCAGGGTTAAACCTCTTGCAGGGCAAATGTGATTTCTCACGTAGAGAATGACCCAACATTGAGACATTTTTTATTTTATTGCTTTAGACTGAGTCTAGCAGGTATTATGAATGTTTGAACGTCGACGTCTCCCCTCTCGGGGCATGTGCTAATGGCTGCAACATACACTAATTTGGCTGTTAACGAACACAAACAATTTGTGAACCTTTTCCTGGTCACTGCGTGTTGGAGAACTTGGAGACCAGACATTTCTGGTTTTCTTACGATGTTTTCTATGTCTTCAGCCGTACGGCTGTCGTGTTACCCAGTAACTGGGTTTTGGAGGTCAGATAGACAGTCCATAATCAGACTTTTATGTTGCTACTGCTGGGGCTATAAATTACCTACCTACCAACCTACCTAATAGGTTAGTATTACATATATGCGGGCGAAGTCGCTGACACAATGTAGTTTTTTTTCTTTTTATGATTGCGAAATGATAATGCCTGAGGCTAGCACGTTATAAATGCCATTGCACTATTGCAGTTGTCTGATGTTTTAAGAGATAACGGTTAATAAACAGCGACAAATGTAAATGTGTAACTGTAGTTTTAATATCAGGTTGTAACTGTCCCGCTGCAGCGCAAAGGGATCTACGGATATTTGGAGGTATGAGGAACAGGGTGTAAAGTTTACTCATCCTCCATTGAAAAGGGAGGATCCTCCAACCAGACGGGTGTTGTGTCTGGCGGGCAATTGCCCAACGATTGATATTGGGAAATTGTATCTATGCTAATGGCACGGTAAACTCTGCTTGCGAGATGCAGGATTTGCGTGACGTCAGTATGACGCGTTGTTCGTATGTGGCGTTGTAGATACCGCTACAGATACATAGAAGGAAGGAGCATTGATCACCTCGCACTCTCTTGCTATCCTATCATTCAAAACCAAAATGTCATTTATTCAAATTAGCCTGGGAATCGGTACACTGAATAAACTAAGTTTAAATGTCAATGTGATCGTAATAATAGTCGCAGTCTTACAGAATGCGGTATTGAGATGTAAATACTGCGGGCTTTAAGGTTCCGTATACTAATACCCATCATCATCTGCCTAGCCTTTTCCCAACTATGTTGGGGTCGGCTTCCAGTCTAACCGGATGCAGCTGAATACCAGTATTTTACATGAAGCGACTGCCTATCTGACCTCCACAACCCAGTTACTGGGTAATACGATACCCCTTGGTAAGACTGGTTGTCAGACTTTCGGGCTACTGACGACCCGTAACGACTGTCAAAGATCCACGAATGACAGCCGGGACCAACGGCTTAACGTGCTTTCCGAGGCACGGAGGGGACTTGGTATGTGAAAATGGTCACCCATCCACGGACCAACCGCGGCAAGCGTAGCTTAACCTGATCGATCGACCCGTGCGGCTGTTATTACTTAGCCACAAGCCCCTCGTATACTAATACCCATCTAGTTTAGAAAAACTTAACCAATTGACTAGAAGGTGAAAGAAAACATGGAAAAGAAACTTGAAATATCATCATCTGCCCAGCCTTTTCCCAAATTTGTCGTGATCGGGTTCCACTCTAACCTGATGCAGCTGAACCAGTACATGGAGCGACTGCCTATTCGGTGAAGGAAAACATCGTGAGGAAACCGGCATGTCCTAGAACCAAAACTTCGAAGACATGTGACATCTACCAACCCGCACTGGACCCGCGTGGTGGATCACGGACCACTCCCTCTCACAGAGAGGAGGCCTGTGTCCCAGCAGTGGGAACATTACAGGCGGATTATGTATAGGTTAGATATTATTCCACGGGAACGTACTACCGGTATAAAACGTATGCTGTGTCGTAACAAAAGTCATGGTCCACCCGTGTGCCAAATTCCATCGAAATCCGTTCAGCCGTTGAGGCGTGAACAGGTTACAGACAGACAGACATAGTTACGGAATTGATTACATCTGTTTGAACTATGTAACCGATATGTCCGAGTTTACATCGCCTCAGGCGTTCCTCGACCTTTTTATTGTGTAACGTTTATAACCGTTTTTATAATAGCTTTATATATAACACTAGCTGACCCGGCAAACGTTGTTTTGCCATATAAATTATTTCTAGCTGCCCGGCGCTACTTCGTTCGCGTTGTGTCCTACCCCCTACCCTACTCCTACCCTACTCCTACACTACTACTACCCTACTCCTACCCTACTCCTACCCTACCCCCTACCCTACTCCTACCCTACTCCTACACCACTCCTACCCTACTCCTACCCTACTCCCACACTACTCCTACACTACTCCTACCCTACTTCTACCCTACTCCTAACCTACTCCTACCCTACTCCTAACCTACTCCTACCCTACTCCTAACCTACTCCTACACTACTCCTAACCTACTCCTACACTACTACCCTACTCCTTTTTCCATACCATTTCCATTTGGTTTGCACACAAATTGAAACTCTCCATTTGACTTTAACTTTAAAATATATTATTTTGGTCCTTTGGTACATTTGAACAGTGTGCCAGAGTCGGGGGCAAATAAAAAAAAAAAAGCTTAGGCTCTCCTATCACCTAGGTAGGTAATTGTTTTATTATGAGTGAACAACTGTGTTAATGAAATGTTTATCACAAATAAAAATATTTGCAAAAGCTTTAACTATCCATCAGACATCTGTTCGTTGCTCTTCAAAAAAGTCACAAAATATAAAAGAACTAATTTGTTTAACTTACCTATACAACGCTATTTTTACTCAGTATAGAGATAAGCTGCAATCAGCCTACAACGTTCCCACTGCTGGGCCTGGGACACAAACTTCCTCTTAGCGAGAGGGATAAGTTGAAACAACCCAAAAGAATATTAATTAAAAGAGCCCATATACGTATCAATAAGGATAATAGTAAAAAAATACTGTAAAATACCACAGAATAACTAATAGTACTTTTATGTACAGGGTGATAGGGAACCTCGATGTTTTCCTTGAAAGGGGTTATACTTAGCAACAAATAAGTCCAGTGAACTAGGGGTCTCACTGGATGTTTAAAAAATAAAAAAAATGGCTATTAAAGAACTTTATTTCTGAGATTATGTAAGTTTTTCAAGCATTTTTTTTTTTAAATGATCACTCTTTTTTCAACTTTCAGAAAAGTATCAATTAAATGTTTGGAGTGGAGTAGTTTTTTCTCATAATGAATTGTTTTGGTAACAAGTCGGAAAATTTCTAAAAACTCGAAGAACCAACACAGCTCGGTAACCATCCAGTTTTGAACCCTAGTTGACTGGACTAAATTTGTTGCTAATGACTTCTAGTATACTGTATAACGCCTTTCAAGGAATACGTTGAGTTTCCCTGTCACCCTGTATACTAGTAATAGTACCATACCAAGGCTAGTTCTTATCCAGAATTTCACCATTTATGTTTAGTTAAAACCCTTCCACATTTAACCCGTCTACCTTCAAAGCAAGAGTGAACAGGCATCTTTTGGGCACGCTCGTTCCATCATAGACCTCATCCATCGGTTTCCATCAGGCGTGATTGAAGTCTGGAGCAGGCCCATTCAGCAATAAAAAAATATTAATAAGGGTCGCCCCTTCGGGTCGTCAGCACGAACTGACGGGGTCCGCTAGGGCCGATGCCTGCCAGGGCCGCGGGTTGTTCGAAAGAGATACCGTGGCCCCTGGCACCACAGGCAACTGAAGGAACACGGGTGGGTTTTAAT
This sequence comes from Apamea crenata, assembly GCA_949629185.1. Taxonomy (NCBI): domain Eukaryota; kingdom Metazoa; phylum Arthropoda; class Insecta; order Lepidoptera; family Noctuidae; genus Apamea; species Apamea crenata. Next base: position 5,631,987 of record OX451382.1, on the reverse strand, counting down.
CAGTAAAAGTCTGACACGCCCTTCCGCTCAGCCCAGAGCGGGAGAGGTCATTTGAAAGGGTCGCCCCTTAAAGTCACACACCGGGCACAACACCAAAAAGTTTCTGTCAGAGGCCTCATTCTCTATTCTATGACATAAATAACGAAACCGCGCGAAATGACCGCGAAATTAGCTAACGAATTGACGTGATTTCGAAGTAAGGAATCGTTAAGTGAATTAGGGCCCAGTTCTATTACTCATTCTGAAGAAGCTACTCTCAGGTTACTCTCGGCCTCTCGGGTCGCTGTATGTTTACCTAACACTCCATATGAAGTAACATTGATATAATCACTGTGACGCTTCCCTAGTCAAACAAAAATAAATTCGCCTCCGCTCCGCCTATTGCGTTGTTAATTTTCTTCTGACCACAATAACAACTCGGGTGCCATGGCGACATGTCGAAACATCAAGGTTTTCTGTGCCATATCTTAGGTATGAAGAAACTTTATTCTCAATAAAGACAAATGTCACTCACTTGAGAACAATACTAAAACGTACATATAAATTAAGTACACAAAGTAAAATCTATATCTTAGTTAAATATTAATAATGTCAAGCACGGAATAAATGTTCTAAATGATCGTGGAAACCGCATTAAAATTCATTGCTTAGCTTAGACGATCTCAGTGGCATGGTAACACAGGCAGACACGAAAATCCACTTTGTTTGAAATTAAAACTATGTATAGTAGATAAAGATGGTTAATACATTAAATAAACCAGAATTACGTAGGTCCTATTGTGCCGTTTTGTTAACCTTGGCATAATCGGCGAGCGGACCCCTGCAGCGAGTGAGCGAGACGACAAGCATGTCCTCTTTAAGTTAGAATGAGATAACGGTACCGGCGCGCGCGGCGTGCTCGCCACGCGGCCAAGTTAGGTTATGCTTTGCTAGGTTATGTCATGTGCTTTTCGAACACAGAACACTCGAATTTTAAAACCAGAGTGTTACGTGTATTTTTTTTTTAAAATATATTTCGAATTTCGAAGCAGCTCGACGTCTCTATGGTTGCAACACTTTCGAGGACATTTTTATTTATAACCTTATTTCAACACGTGATTCTATTTTTTGTTTATGGTGTTATAGGACAACGCCATTTGACGGGTTATAGTGATCCGAACACGTTGTTTGTCAGTCGTTTCTCATTGGAATATCGTTGTTTTAGTGTTTTTGCCAGTTTTCTAAGGTGCTGCGCAGGAGTTGATTGTTGTTTTTTTTAGTGTTAGGTCGTTTTGTGGTTGACCTCTAAGTTTGAGTGATGTTTTAAGTGGTTGCTTTAAAGTGTGTATGGATGGATGTTTGGATGACAGGTGTCCGGAGAGGGGTAAGCACAATGCTCAATTGTATCTTGTATTTTTGTTTTACTTAGTGTAGAATCATTGCTTAGTCTTTAAGTAAGTACTAGGTATATTGCTCTGTCATTGATACTTAACTATTAACTCGTGGCCTCTTTTTAACCGACTGCGTGTCCGCAGAGACTGGGTTATGTTTTTAATTTTTTTTACATAAACAGATAGAATATTCTTTGTAATATACACCATACAAATTACACAGACATAAATGTAGAAATTTTACAAGTGACACAATGGGCCGTCTTATCGCTCAAAGCGATCTTTTCAAGACCACCTTTTGTATGGATTAAGGCAGAAAGAGAGACGATACTGAAGGTAGTGTGTGGTGTACCATTTAAAATATCCTACTATTTACCTATTTTAAATGCGAAAGTTTGTGAGGATAGATGGATGGATGTTTGTTACTCTTTCACGCAAAAACTACTGAACGGATTTTGATGAAACTTTAACAGTAATATAGCATAAACATCAGAATAGCACATATGATACTTTTATCCCGATATTCCAGCGGGATCGACAGTTATGCGGGTTAATCCGCAGGGCGCAGCTAGTATCCAATAAATATTTCATGATATCTAAAACATATTATACTTACTTATTAAAAAAAAGTTTACTTGTTTGGTTTTACTCTAAGGACCAAATTATAAAGTAAAAAGATACACCCAAAGTCCCATAGGCCCAAAACCCCAAAGACCCAAAGTTTTTTTTCATAGAGTATACGTCAAAGAACAGCTGTGTTGCTTAGGGGTGAAAAACTCCCAAAAAAAAAAAATACATTGTCCTCATTCCCTATTGAAAAATTACTCTCAAGGCAAAATGCAATGCGCATTGCTGCTTGCTGTCTTGGAAAAAAATTAGAATCAAGAAATGTGTATTAGGCGCTAGCTGAATTAGCACTGTTGTGAAAAACAATTTACTTATTGAATTAACACTGACATTGACTGAAACTTGAAACTTTGAATTATACTATACTGCTATTACTAATGCCACAGATAGGCAAGTGTCATATCTACTTTTCTGTAATACAACTTTTGTAGCTATCATCGTTACCATTGTAATAATGTAAATCTGGTTTTGTCCCAAAAAAAGAAAAGTTTCTTTTTGTACATTGATTTATCTTCTAAACTGATATCACTAAGTTATAACTATTAAACATTGTAATACTTACAGGATATAATATGTATACGCTAACGGACTTAAAATAATATTAATAATATGTACAAGTATATATAACAAAAGAGGGAAAAGAATCATACATAGAGCATCAAAAAATTTGTCTGCATCGCTGTTAACAGCACAAGTGCCCAAAAGACTATTACATATAATATTATATGTATGAGGTAAAATAGTTGGTTTGTTAGTAAGGGAATCTCGGGAACGACTGATCCGATTACAAACATTCGTACACTGATAGAAAGCTACACTATTTTTGTTGAGTGTCATAGGATATGTTTTATGATATAGTTGACTTCCACGCGAACCAAGTCACGGGCTGAACCTAGTGTTTACGATAATAATATTAGGTAAGTACAGTCCACGACTTCGTCCACGTGTAATTTCTTGATTTAACATAAACTATATACTGCAATACTGTAGCTTCCGATTAATGAAAGAATTTTCGGAATCAGATTACCCCTATACATGCTGCCTATGCTGTTAAATTGTACCTCTTTATAATATTAGCATAGAGTTTCCAACCCAAATGACTCTTCAATTTTCTATTAATAATGCTAATGCAGTATGTAAACGACAGAAAGAGGTCTTAGCTATTGGCTAAACGGTGACACAGCTGTTTGTGGATACTATGTTTTGTATAACCGTTGTCAGAGTTGTATTTATCGTCGCATTTGTTTTAAGTTGGATAAAAGGGACGTACCATTCAAAACTATATGTGAAAACAAAACTGCTCTCCAAAAGTGATATTTTAAAGGTTTTTTTCAAAGCCGTACCTAAGGACCAAAATGTTACTGCACTTAATTTAATGTTTGTTTGCCCTTACCATTGATAAATCACGACTCACCAATAAACAGTTCTTAACCTACCTCTTCTTCATGTCGCTGATACGACAGTATTTATAACAACTCATGAAAACGTACCTTGTTAGATAAGTAAACTTTTAATGGGAACAGGAGTGGTCCTGATACAGTACCCTGTGACATTCCTGAATTATAGTTACATTACCTAAGGTGAAAGCCTGCTAAAATAAAAATATATTTGCAAAAACACACTTGTAATATTATCACTTTGATAATTTCTTGAGATAGGTTTACAATACTAATAATAGTTACAGTAAACAGAGACACATATCTTATCAATCACCCAAACGAAGCCGACAGTCGCTAGTAGCTACTAAATTAACAACTTTAGAGCAACCAACATCCAATCTTTCGCAGTTCACATAAGAGATTCCTGCAGTTACTGCAACAGAAAGGAGTATTAAATCTCTTGTGCCACCAAGAGTGTCATAGTGCCTCTTGAGCCACACATAATTAGTATATTGGTATTAAAATTGTTGCATTACCAATGACAGACTAGTATGTCATTAAAATGACTAGTTTCGCCACTTGCAACTTGCAAGATAAGTTGTGAAGAAATCTCTTAGAGCAGTTCAGAATTCAGATATTATGGATTTGATAAGAGACGTGACATAGTAATTATATTTTGATTAAATGACTGCGTAAATTATGAATTAACTTCTATAAGGCTCAATTTACACTGCCGCGGAACGGAGTGGAAGCGAGTTTTCGTAGCGGTATTTTACATAGCAAAATGAACTTTATGTCAATTGTCTAACGTACAAACTAGATACGAGCTTGTTACTGCCGGAATTCCCGAGAATGCACGATAGTTCTCCAGAAGATTCGCGACCTGTGCGTATGTGTGTATCTAAACACTTTTGACATAAAATTCATTATGCTTTGTACAAAAAAGAAGCGCTTCCACTCCGTTCCGCGGCAGTGTAAATTGAGCCTAAGTCATTATTTAGGAGAATGCGTTGGAATTGCACAATCTTCTCCCGCCGTTGTCCTCTAAGCATGTCGATGGCAATCTAGATAGTCGACCTAGAATTTGCCATCAGTCCCTGTAACGTGCAAGCAACAGGACAGGTGCACAAGACATTAAATTTGGTGTCCGATTGTTTGTTGCTCAAATGGTAGCACTGTTGATGTTGGTATTCCTCCTAAACGAATTCCCAACGCGTTTCCCTAATGCACTAAGGAGTCGAATGCCTTGTTCGATAGCAATAACCTGGGAGTTCAGGTCTTGAGTGAATAGGTTTCTTATAGGCAAGTGTGAATCATCGTCGACCACATCATCATGAACTTCTGAATTGTCTAGATTTGTTGCTGCATCGCGGAGACATTTAACATCAGTATCTATTGGTCAACCTACGTTTCTTCATCCGTGATAGTTCAAACTAGCTAGTCGAAATGAAAGTGTCATATAATTAACTCCGTTATTTTCGACACTGCGCTGCAGAATACAATCTTGGGGCTGATTTTTTGATCCGTATTTAAACTCAACCAATTGTTAAAATGTAACTAATGGTTGAATTTTTGCGAAATGTGTTTTTTTATCAATTTTTATTTTATGTAATGGTCACCAATGGTCAAATAATTTACTATTGGTTAAAAAATTAGCCATTAGTGACTATAAGATAAACTAAAAATTGATAAAAAACCCATAGGTCGTGGCCGAGTAATAATAGCCGCACGTTTCGATCGATCATGTTAAGCTAAGCTTGCCGCTGTTGGTCCGTGAATCTTTACGTACCGAGAACCCTCCGTGTCTCGAAAGCACTTTAAGCCATTGGTCCTGGCTATCATTCTTTGACCCTTGACAGTTGTTACGGTTGGTCAGTTGTTCGTCAGAAGCCCGAAAGTCTGATAATCAATCTTATCAAGGGTATCGTGTTACCCAAAAACTGGGTTGTGGAGGTCAGATAGGCAGTGGCTGCATGTAAAATACTGGTATTCAGCTGCATCCGTATAGACTGGAAGCCGACCCCAATAATTGGGAAAAGGCTAGGCAGAATGGTAAAAATAGAATACAATCTTAAGAAAATTAAAGATAAAGAATATCAAAATATGTATTTTAATCATCTAGGGCCAACTGACCTCAAATGTATATTTAACTTGTAAAGTTGTAACATTAAAATGTCACTAAACTAGTTTCCATTTAAGTAAAGCGTTTCCTGATTGAGAAATGTCAGATCAGACTACGTCTTTAACGTTTTAGTGATTTGATCTATTTATACGGATATTTTATTACTATCGACATCGAGTGGTGTCGTAATGCGGAGGAATGAGGAAAATGTCGTTGGGAAAATTTTAAGTATGAGTAGGGGAAGACCAAAGAAACGATGGATAGACTGAGTGAATGATGATATGGTTAGAAATGGGGTGACTACTGAGATGACGACTAATAGAGAAGTATGAAAGAAGAAAACAATGCTGCGTCGATCCCAAATTAATTAGGACAAGGACAAGAGTATGACTATGCTGATGGAATATTAGTATTAATATAACTAAAGTTTCTACTAAAAAGTCAAGGTTGAAAAATTCGCATAAATTGGGACTGTTGGTCCTACAAGACGCATGAATAGGGACTTACTTCAATGCTCATTCATTATAGTACGCATTTGCATTCGGCTTTTATGAAGGATGCTGTTATATTAACTATATCCTTAGGTAACAAACCCATTGATAAGAGAGTTATATGTACCAACACGCACTGGGCCCGCGTGGTGGATTGCGGCCCTTCACCGAGAGGGCCTGAATCCCAGCAGTGAGCCGATTATTATAACTAACTTATTTAATTCGATATAGGAATAGAGGTCTAACTGTCAGGTCAACCACTGCGAAAATACAATGCTTTACACACTCCTTCGTACTCGACGAAAAGATCTAACTTCGAACATTCAACTGCCATTTCAACTGCACCGTAACTGCAAGCTTCTTGAAGTTACCGTGCAGTGCAGCATCTCTGAACAAAACCCTGTACCACCAGAACATTAAGCAAAAGAATCATAACTAAATTACTCATGACGTAACAGATTTAAGTGATAAGCAAACTATAATACAAAAAGAATAACTACTCAAAACTCGAAAAGGAACATTCCAAGTACACTGCCGAAGATCATCAAATCTAAAGTGTCATAGACTTAAAAGCATTGGACCAAGTGGAAAGTGAACAGCTTACAACTTAGAAAGCACCAAGTGACAGTTGAACTCGTAAATAACCAGACCAAGTGCCAAAAAGTACCAAACTGTTGACTCACAAAGATGATACAGTAACTGCAGACATAGTGACGGACACAATGACGGCAGGAGTGGCAGCGAGGCGCAAGTCCAGGCCTCGGAGGAGCTGGGCCAAAGTGGAGCACGATGGACAGGTATTGTGGAAGAAATAAGGAAAATATTATGGTGAATGGGTGTTGTTTAAGTTTGTATTTTATAGGATAGGTTGTAACGACTATGGAGGTAGAGTAGATTCAACAGGCTTAGAAAGAACTAAGGATTCTAAGCAAGACATGTCATATGGGCTCTTGTCGGAAAAATATTGACGGTTTTTGGGCTAAATGTGTTAAAAGTTTGTCTACAGTTTTTTTTTACCTTTGCATCATTATATTTTTGATCAAGCTACGGATGTGGAAGCTTTAGATCAATATGGAATAATTTTCTGACGGGTTATATATGAGAGGCATATTCCGCCGTCGGCGGATCTTTTCTAAAGATGCTGGCTTAAGACTGCTGGGTAAAGACATATGTACCCTTTGGTCCCAGCACCTTAACTGCGTAACACACTATTAATCATAATCTGAATCATTTTGAAGGATATTGCTAATCCATTGATGTCATATGTTCGAAAAATGTGTCTGCTCCACAGCGTAAATAACGCAATGAATGTTGTCAACAACATTCATTGCGTTATTTACGCTGTGTGTGACAGTTCAAACTGTCAAAATGAAACCCAATGCTACTGAGAGTGTGTTAGGCCTTACCCCGATGGTTATTTACCAGCTTTTGGTGTAGAAATAATATCTCCAATCTTTCGGAACTATCATCCTCAAAGTCAAGGACAGTGGACTTGACGTGGTTGTAAATTTAACGCGAAACTGCATTATACACCATATCAAACTCGTATGTCTTGACTAAACATCACTTTTTCTTTGTCTCCAGGCATCAGACTTCACGGATATAGGCGATTGGCCGACCCTCGGCGCCGCCGTCTCTGGAGGAGCGAGGTGTCACTCTACGCCGCCTCCTCACGATGCTGATCCGGCACATCATAATGGAACTGCGGTAAGATACTTCTTTTTTTTTTTTACTATTATCTCCTCGTCCCGCCATCTTCGTCTTGGCCTGCCGCGATGGCGTCGTGCGTTTAGTGGGGCCCAATTGGTGGTTCTCTTTGCCCAATTGTCATCTGACATGCAGCAGACATGTCCGGCCCAGTTGAGCTTGACTCCTACCGTATGGACTAGCCGGCACTCGCAAAAAACAGAATTGTGTGGAAAAGGGAGAGGGGAGCCTTTGCCCTGCAGTGTGACTATACAGGCTAGTTAGATAGATTAGATAATGTCGCCGATTCCCTTGTTTACAAACTAAAATAAATTTAAGTTCAGTGCATCTTTTTCTTTCTATTTCATTAAGAAAAGCACAGAAGATAAATATTAGTTTAGTCCTGTCAAATTAAGATACTCCATAGACAAAATAGATGTGATTAAAAACATGGCTACTAAAAATACGTCAATTTACGTCAGGCTCTGACTAATTTGACAGGGCTAAACTAATATTTATCTTCTGTCCTTTTCTTAATGAAATAGAAAGAAAAAGATGCACTGAACTTAAATTTAGTTTAGTTTGTGAACAAGGGAATCGGCGCCATTATCTCCTCTACCGTACAGACTCTCGTTTCGTCACGAACCTATACGGTGATAGGTAATGCCTTGGTAAAAAAACATGCAGTTTGATTGTTAGCGAAGCTGAATGCCTAGGGTGCGATGCTCATGGATATGTGGCCATTCGAGGAGTCTGTTTTAATGTGCCACAGAGGGTTAGACTCAAACCGCTTTATTCATAAACGTTGCTTAAAGTTAAGCAGTGATTAGCGACTGTTTAACCATACATTTTTGACGTTTAAGCGTTACTTAACTTTAGTCATCGTTTATGAATAAACCCCAATGACAACGCAACCTTCAAACGAAATAGATTTGAATAAGTATAGGGTCAACCCGCACTGAACATTATAGGCTGGTTCACACACAACACTGAATTTACAGCGTAAAATTGGTCGAAAATATCGAAAAGCAAAATACAACCATGTGAAAAGAATTCTATTATCAATTCTACCCGCAATATCGAATAACATGGCAAAGCAAGTAATCAGAATGCAAGATAAGAGGCTGTTGCATTGTTTATGTAAGGTTTTGAAATCGGCATAGAGATGACCTTGGGAAGGTTAGCCGATTGCGCACGACCACAAGTGTGCGCTCAGCGAGATGTTTGTTTGAATTTTAGATGTAGTTTTTCATATATAATATGTTTAAAGTAGGTTTATACAAACAGTTCAACGTGTGAATTATATTAAAAAACCGCCTTGTTGGCTTTGTGGAGCTAGCGTCTTATGTTGAGCATGAGGTCCTAGGTTCGATGTCCAGGTTGGGCAAAAACATTGGGTTTTTTTACCTGGAATTTCTTTTGTTTTTTTTTTGATCGAGTCTTTAAAGATATTCATGAATTATCCCGTATTTTAGGCCTCATATCTCTTCACTATAGAGACGCTGGGTTACGCAATACGGGTATAGTAAATATTTAACAGTAAGTAGGTTTTATTGAGAACGTTGTTGCGATGTTCTCGATTACTTATTGAGAAAAACATTTAGTTTTACAAAACTTACCAAGATTACAAGCGTGGGAGTTAATCCCGCGCGTGTAATCTGCGAAGAGGTGTGTCCCATGTATTTGGGGACGGGGTATTCAAATCCCTAGTTGCTACAATGCCCGACCTAGGGATCGAACCCAGCACACTACGCTCAACTGACGCGCCAGACCAAGAGACGGTTAGCACTAGTAAAAAAAAGCCCACCCCTTTTTCGCGCAGACTTTTTATTCGTCGGGGCTCACTGGGTCACTACTGCCTCTATTACCTTACCTCTCCATTTCCCGCGCCGTACATAACAAAACTGATAATACTTTCATCACTTTACAGGACCAAGACCGCAAACCCCCAGAAGAACCTCATCATCAGCAGCCCTCGAAGCCGGAGAGGGTGGAACCCACGCACAACCATCAGCACAACGACAGGCACCATGATAAACATTTTGACAAGGCTAGGAGTTCAGGTTGGTACAGTCTTCTTGATCCTCCAACGATTTCTGGCAAGATAGACCAGAAAGCTGCTAATAGATGGGGCTTCTTACCAAGGGGTATTGTGTTACCCAGTAACTGGGTTATGGAGGTGAGATAGGCAGTGGCTCCAGCTGCATCCGGTTAGATTTTAAGCCCACCCTAACATAGTTGGAAAAAGGCTAGGCAGATGATCATGATTGGTGAATCTTTGTCAATGAAATCAGTGATTCTGCTAACAGTTTCTGGGAAGGTAGACCAGAAAAGTGTTGGTAATGAAATGAAGTAAAGTGCAGTGAAAAATGTTCATTGGTCAGCCATCTTTGTTCTAGCAACGATAAACATTGGCGCCGATTCCCTTGTTCACAAACTAAACTAATTTTAAGTTCAGTGCATCTTTTTCTTTATATTTCATTAAGAAAAGGACAGAAGATAGATTATTAGTTTAGTCCTGTCAAATTAAGATACTCCATAGACAAATTAGACGTGATTAAATACATGGCTACTAAAAATCCGTCAATTTACGTTAGGCGCTGACTAATTTGACAGGACTAAACTAATATTTATCTTCTGTCCTTTTCTTAATTAAATAGAAAGAAAAAGAGGCACTGAACTTAAATTTAGTTTAGTTACTGAACAAGGGAATCGGCGCCATTATCATATTAATTTTTTTGACTTGGCAAACCTAAAACTTTATCAATAGCAGCGCATAGATGAGGCCCTACCGCAGCTTCATCGTCACCTGCACAGAAATGGAACCAGCATTGATCAAACTACAGGCCATGGATCTAAAAATAGTTGTATACACATTATACAGGGTGGTTGGGACATTGACACGCATACTGAAAACATGAATTCAGCAGATGAATCTGGAAAAAAAAAATGCTGTTTCATAGAACAGTGCAATACCTACACGGTCAATATGTACAGAACAGCTATATTCCAATTCAAATTTATTTATTTGCAAAAACATTTGTGTAGATAATATACATGGCATGATGCTTATTTTTAGGTGTTACAAGGTATTTTTTGGTTCAACATGTTTGACCATGGCTGGTGTACACATTAGGTCGAAAGACGATAAAATTTCAAAATAAAAATACAACGAATAAAAACATAAACAAATCAACAATTACAACAATAATAATAAATTCAAAAAAATAGGTCAATAGTCATGCGATTCAAAATAAATAGAATAGATTCAGTTGGTATCTTCTGAGCGATTTATCATTTAAATTATATTTTTTTTAATAACTGACGACAAATTTTTTTGCACTGGCGTTCAGAATCATGTACTGAATCCATAGATTACGCGTCGATGTCCCTGCCACTCTGCATGCCTGGATAAGTGGATACATCATCCTGTAATGTGATGATATGACTCAACAGGCCTCCTCTCTATGAAATACCTGTATAGATGCTTACCTATTTTGTAGCCTGTAAATACATCCAATATCTTCGTTAACTGAACCTGCAGTGACAACAATACTAAAACTATGTAACTGTTATCTTCAGGTGCAGGGAAGGGGGGCAGCAAGTCTGGCAAGCACAAATGGGTTCCCCTAGACATCGATGTCAAGGCTGCCAGGCCCGGCAAGCACGGACCACAGCATTCATCACGACCAGAAAATGGTATGTTACTTTATTTTTTTGCGACCCGGCCTCTGCTTCGTTCGTGTACCCTATTAATGTGGCGACAAGTCGAACCATTGAGATATCTGGGCTATATCTCAGTTAAATATTAAAGAATTATTTTACAAATATTATAAACTCGAAAGTTTGTGAGGATGGATGGATGTTTGTTACTCTTTCACGCAAAACCTACCAAACGGATTTGGATGAAATTTGACACACAGATAGTTTATAACCAGGATTAACACATAGGATACTTTTTATCCCGATATTCCCACGGGATCGCACATATGCGGGTGAAACCGCGGGGCGCTTTTTCTATAATAATCTATGGTTTGCATAGTTCATCCCGTATTTTAGGCCTCATATCTCTTCACTATAGAGACGCTGGGTTACGCAATACGGGTATAGTAAATATTTAACAGTAAGTAGGTTTTATTGAGAACGTTACTACGATGTTCTTGATTACTTATTGAGAAAAACATTTGTTATGTCTTATCTAAGAAAATAACCAAAAAAGTGTTAAAAATGGCAATTGATATCACATTGGTGAATAAATTGGTGATCACAGTGTGTTGTTACTCGTATTAACAGATAGGAAACTGCTAGTGCACTTAAACTTGATATAAATACTTGGTCCTCCACAACGAAACCTACCAAAAGCAGGAAAGGGTTAGAAAGGGTAGCGGGATCGTCCGAAAGGGTTACCGCTGCCCTGGAACAGAAAGGGCTAAGGAAGGAACACGGGTGGGTTTTAGTCAGTAAGAGTCTGACACTCCCTTCCGCTCCACCCGGAGCGGGAGGGGTCATTTGATGATTTCCCATCCACAAAAAAAAAATGGGTTAGAAAATGTGCTTTATGCTACTTTTACAAATGCCAAAATATATGAAGTTAGATGAGGCAACCGAGTTGAGTGGAGACCGCGAATCGGTAAACGTCAGGTGGGACGCCCTCAGGCTAGGTGGAGCGACGATCTTCGCAGGATGGCTGGTAGCAGCTGGATGAGAGTTGACGAGAATCGAGTTGAATGGCGTGCAATAGGAGAGGCCTATGTCCAGCAGTGGACTGCTTTAGGTTGATGATGATAAGACGGGGAAGGAGTATGCCAGTCTTACAACAAGTGACGTTTCGAAGTTTTGGCTTATCTAGAAAAAGCATTAGTTTATATTAACACTAGCTGCCCGGCGCTACTTCGTTCGCGTGGTGTTCTACCCCCTACCCTACTCCTACCCTTACCCTATTTCTCCTACACTACTCCTACCCTTGTCCTACACTACTCCTATCCTACTCCTACCCTACTCCTACCTTACTCCTACACTACTTCTACCCTACTCCTACCCTTACCCTACTCCTCCTACACTATTCCTACCCTACTCCTACCCTATTCCTACCTTACTCCTAAGTCCTACATTACTTCTACCCTACTCCTACCCTATTTTTAAAATTTTTCTCTGCGTTAGAACCACCCTCGTACTTCAAGGAATATTCTAAAAAAATAATTAGCGAAATCGATTCAGCTGTTCTCGAGATTTGCGCTTAGCAACACATTCAGCGATTCATTTTTATATTATAGATAGATGCATGTAAATCAATCGTTTCCCCCCAACAGACACAGTATCGCTAAACGGCGAGGAGTCCCGCTCGCGCGGCGGGCCCCGCTCGCGCGGCGGGCGCGGCGGCGCGCGCGGCGGGCGGCGCTCGGCCCCGCGCCCCGCCTCGGCGCTGCCCGCGCTGCCCACGCCGCACCACCACACGCTGTACCACCACGCGCACGACTTCCCGCACCACCCGGACCTGGCACAGGTAACCCACGATGTGAACAGAGGACAAGGGTTTACACGTTCATCAATGACTGGTGACAGGCGCTGTCCTGTCAAAATTTTAATTAAAAAAAAAAAAATAGTAAAACGTCGCTCAGTTTTTCCCGAATTCAAAACTAACAAACAGACTTGGCAAGGGTTCGATTCCCATACGAAACAAATATTTATAAACCGATTATATTGTTCCATACAAAAAAAAATCTGTGTGTGAATTACATTGTATTTGGTGTGAACTCACAACTACTTACAATCTGCCTCAATATCAATACAGAATGCATGATTGACAGATAATATAAGGTCAAATTAAATTAGCTAGCGAAACTCAGCAGACACGATGCAAAGTTATATTATCTAACCACGATGAAACAAGAAAAGGTCAACGACTGTATGTAGTGTATTTGCTTGAAATATCAGTTTAAAATTCTGTTCTTTTTTCTGTATACTTCACAGACGTGATGTGTCGACATTTAAACACAAAACAACTGATTTTCTCAACTCATACTACTATGTAAATCCACTAACAGCGGTCGTTGAACCCAAAATTAATTATAATCAAATTTTTTTTTTTAAATCGAAGACATGTGACATCTGCCAACCCGCACTGGGCCCGCGTGGTGGATTACGGCCCACTCCCTCTCACAGAGAGGCCTGAGTCCCAGCAGTGGGAACATTATAGGCTAATTGTGTATGTTATGTAAATAATTTTTGGTTTATCACGTTATAGTGATAAGTCATATATTATTATAAAGTTTTCTGAGTTTCGCTAGCTAATTTAATTTGAACCTGTAAACGTTTCTAGTTATTCTAATATACCATAATTTATAATATTATTGTGTTTAACCATTGACAAAATTATGTATTTTCCTCTGTGTACGGGCGAGACGGGCTAGCTGCGCGCGTCTTGTCCTTGGTATAACATATATTATACATGATAATGTATAGATATGTGTTTACCAGAATGAAGTCCTTGTCCCAAAACCTAAATTATTTCATTTCGTTTTTCATTTTGAGTACAGTCACGAGCACCAATATGTCAACACTTGGCAACTTTCAATTTCGATTTTTTCGTGAAATAACGAATGCAACGTTGAAATACGACACATTCCATAAACCTATGGGTTCGAAAATGCCATGTTCGTAACAACATAAAATTTCATTAAAAAATAAAGGAGTAAATCGCTTTTGAATAAAGCCGAGTGTATACATACTTTTGGTCGTGAATATACCTACCATTTTTCATTTATCACAGGCTGCTTTACTGCTTATCCGGTAGTTATAAGTCATTATAGTTTATGCCATAGGTTCTAGAACGTATACAAGCTGTTGTTTTGCATCCTCGTCAAATTTCAGGAGGCTGTTATGAAAGACATAAATAATCAAATAACATTACGATCCCTGGTAAATAATGAATACATACTTGTTTTTTTTAGTTATTTTAAGTTTGGCAGTATTTCAGAAAACACCACTTTCAAAGAACAGAATCGCGTTATGGTATTGTATAATCTGCCGCGTTTTTATGTGTGTAAAAGGGCAGTTACAGTGCGGCCTAACACAGGCCGCGTTTTAAAGCGTGTCCCACACATGCCGATTTCCTAAAATTAGAAAAAAAAAATAAGTACTTATTTTATTATTGATTCATCCATTTTCACATACCAAGTCCCCTCCGTGCCTCGGAAAGCACGTTAAGCCGTTGGTCCCGGCTGTCATTCGTGGATCTTTGACAGTCGTTACGGGTCGTCAGTAGCCCGAAAGTCTGACAACCAGTCTTACCAAGGGGTATCGTATTACCCAGTAACTGGGTTGTGGAGGTCAGATAGGCAGTCGCTTCATGTAAAATACTAGTATTCAGCTGCATCCGGTTAGACTGGAAGCCGACCCCAACATAGTTGGGAAAAGGCTAGGCAGATGATGATGATGTCGAGAATCAGTAGCATAGTTACCTCCTTGAATTCGACGATGCATGACGGATGCAGAACGACACCTTGTATTGTCCACCGGCCTTTTTATTCTAGAGCCCGCAATTTCTTTTACTTACCACCTGTCGCGAATCTGAAACAGCTATTGCCACGATTATATTTAACGTTTAATATTATAAGATCGTAAGACAGGATATTAATGGTAAATTATTTGCTTCTCTAATTCACATATAGAAGCAGCAAGAATAATGTACCCAGGATTTTGTAATAATATCTTGATAACTATTTATCAGTTTAAATGCAATCAATCTTTTCAGTAGCAATGGGTTTCATTTTGAAAGTTGAATAATTTAAACGTTATTTGCGTTGCTGAGCAGACAATATTTTCTAACTTATATGAAGCAATGGATAAGCAATATCCTTCAAATTGAGATTGATAGTGTGTTACATAATTAGGGTGCAGGTCGCATAGCTCGGAAATTCTTACATTTAGATGTAGACAATGGCGCCGATTCCCTTGTTCACAAACTTAACTAAATTTAAGTTCAGTGCATCTTTTTCTTTCTATTTCATTAAGAAAAGGACAGAAGATAAATATTAATTTAGCCCTGTCAAATTAGTCAACGCCTGACGTAAATTGACGTATTTTTAGTAACATCATAATTTGTCGTAAAACAGCGCTGGGTAAGCGCTGTTTACAACTAAATACGAAATATGGCTATGGCTATAAACTTCTTCTTATCCCTTCGGGAATATACAAGCGTGATATTTGTAAGAATATCCTCTGCTACCTGCACATTTATATGGCTAACCTTCTGATGCGAGTTTTATCATATTGAAGAAAAAAAAGACGTCGGAAACCTAACCTATATTTTTCGATAAAATATAATAAGGCCATACTTTGCTTACCAATAAAAGTAAACATGTGCAAAATGGAAGCTTGTACAAGCCATATACAATCCACTAAGTGTAAATATAACCTCTTTTAATATGTTTTAAAGCTTTGTCACCATGCTGCGTTAACATAACCTACAAAAAGTCACATGGTAGTGGTACTCATAATAACATTTGTTCATTTATTCCGGGCCGGTGTTGGACGTTCATGGGACATTGTATTTATGTATTTACTAACCGTTTTTATCTGAATGTTGCATATTTATATTATAAAGGGTGTAAAAAGACACTTAACGAAGCCGGGAGTCACTTGTGCTCCCCGTCGTTGTGATCATTTTTTTTGTACTGGACCATACCTGGGAACCTTCTGGTAACCGAGATATTGAAGGTCAAAGTTTTAACTTTTACTGATGTTTTTTTACGAAAACAAGTTTTTAATGTTAAAATACAACTTTAAATACCCCCACGAACCCTTTACCGTTGCATGCACCCATAAGCACAATTTTACAAAACGTCAGTGAAGTTCTAACAGTACGGAAGTCAAAAATGGCTACTTTAGAACTGTATGAAATGAATGTAACTTACGCTTATGGCCATATTGTGTTTAATTATTTATACAAATGAACTCTGTGATAATTTGAACCCATGTTTTGATTGGTCGATACGATGCGCGCCATTAAGCTTTATCCATTGACATTTAAATCTCAAAACACTCATAAAATTTACTTACGCACTGTTAGAACTTCAATGACGAAAAATAAAAGTTGTTTCCCAGCAATTATTTTTGTACAATATTACTTAGTTTGATTTACAGGGTGCGTAGTTGACGCCTATGTTGCTGTCTATTTACACCCTGTATTATATTGTTGATATATTTGTTATAGTGTACATATAAAATGCATTTGTGAAAACGTTATTAAAATGATTAACATTTTATAACTAACGTAGGTACACAATAAGTAGGCTTTTCCTCAGTAGTTTTTTTTTTATTATTTAGAATTTTGAGTAATTTTCAATGATAACTTATCCTATTAAGATGCATATTTCGTGTATTTTTGATGTCTGAGAAGAAATTATTTTCAATTGGATTTTTCAATCTTGAGATAGTTTTTGTCTAAAGAATAAAATTGCGGTGAAGGAAAACATCGTGAGGAAACCGGCATGTCCTAGAACTAAAAATTCGAATCATGTGACATCTACCAACCCGCGCTGGGCCCAGGCCCACCCCCCCTCACAGAGATGAGGCCTGTGTCCCAGCAGTGGGAACATTATAGGACTGGTTATGCCACATTTATTTTAAATATAATAGCTATCTGACTATTGAAAAATTTGTCCTTAGACAAAGCATGTTTCAATGTTTAACAAGTATGGTTGTCATAAAGTTTATAGGTTTTTTTTTATCAATTATTTATTTTATTAATATTAATGAATGCATTTTAATACTAATAGTGGTTTGTGTTGTTTATTGGTGTTCATTTTCATTGTTTTCATTTTTATTATTATTTTATTATGTGAGTTTGGTTGTGGAAAAATATTGATGAAAAAAATGTTTTATATTGAATATTGATTATTTTATGTAAAGTAAAACATGAAAAAAATAATGCTAAGAGCCTGTTTCAACATGAAGTTTGACAGGTCAGAAATAACTGCAACAAAAGTTTGAGTTTATTTACTCCAAGAATGGATTACATATTTATTATTTTATAATAAAACTATACTTTATAGACTAAGAACCATTTTTTCCTTTGGATAACCATTGGACGAAAAAGTTAAGTTACTAGATTTTCTCATCCCAAAAAAAAAAACAGAACGATGTCAGTCGAACAAATGATGACTTGCATTATATAAAAAATGACGAATTTTCACACCAAAAATCGTGGTTTTAAAACCGTGCAACCAAGCTCAGTCCCCCCTCCCCCCTCCCGCGCAGCTCCGAGTATCAGCGGCTGGCGTGGCGCAGGTGGTGGTCCCGTTCGGCGGGCTGGCGGCGCTGGGGGCCCCGCTGGCCCCGCCGCTGGCGCAGGCCTTCTACTACGGGGCCGCGCAGGCCACGGCCGCGCCCTACGGCATGGGGCTGGACCATGCCACGCTCAAGGATTTGATTAAGAAACAGATGTGAGTATATTTCTCTAATAATCTTGCCGATTGCTTCCAGTTTTGTCAACACAATCAAAAATAGCTTGGGCAATGAAGAATCGCAAACTTGTACAATAAAACTGATTAGTGTATGCTGAACATTAGATACGCTCTTTTATAAAAAAGAATGACAGGCGAACATTCTACCACTGAATAACTGAGTTCTGAGGTAACAAACACAAAAAAAATATACAGTCTAATTGAGAACCTCCTCCTTTTTTGAAGTCGGTTAAAAAGCAGAGCAGTTGTGGCCCAGTAGGTTCAAAGGCAAGCAGGCAGTTTACTTTGTGTAAATAATTTCATGACCACTAGGTACTCTCAGAACGGTGAAGGAAAACATTTAATTTACGACGTCCACACGGGCAAGAGCTTGTATTTAATATCCATTTCAAAATAATTCTGAGCAGTAATGGCTCAGTGGTAACAGCCCCGACTTACTAGTTGTAGGTCGTAGGTTCGAACCCAGGCAGTTTAAGGCGTGATCAAGGTCAACAACAACATAATAGCATAATCAGCCTATATCGTTCCCACTGCTGGGACACAGGCCTCGTCTCTGTGAGAGGGAGTGGGCCGTAATCCACCACGCGGGTCCAGTGCGGGTTGGCAGATGTCACATGACTTCGAACTTTTGGTTCTAGGACATGCCGGTTTCCTCACGATGTTTTCCTTCACCGTTTTGAGAGCAGTGGTGATGAATTTTTTCACGGAGGGGTCTTGGTATGGAAATAAGGTCACCCATCCACGTACCAACCGCAGCAAGCGCAGCTTAACCTGATCGATCGACCCGTGCGGCTGTTATCGCTTAGCCACAAACCTCCCCCCCCCCCCTGAATGTATGTGTGTACATGTTTATAATCGTTACTCTGTCATCCACAGCGAATACTACTTCAGTCCCGACAACCTCGCCCGCGACTTCTTCCTCCGCCGCAAGATGGCGGCCGACGGAACCATCCCCGTGACGCTGATCGCGTCCTTCCACCGCGTGCGCGCGCTCACGGCCGACGTGCAGCTCGTGCTCGACGCCATCAGGGACTCGGACAAGCTGCAGGTCATTGGAGGGTTCAAGGTAAGAAAAAGTAACTCTATAACTAAGCATCATCATGAGCCTAGCCTTGTCTTAACTGTATGGGGTCAGCTTCTAGTCTAACCGGATGCAGCTGATTACCTGTATTTTACGAGGAGCCAACCCCTCCACGAAAATATGTGATCTTTGGAAAGAACAACATAATCCCCCTGATCTCTTTGTTAAAACATCAGAGAGTCTCTCATCCGGGCATAAGTTTCCGTGGCCCACTTGGAAAACCTTAGACTTCGTACCCATGGAGGCCGCAGCAAGGGCGACCTCCACAAGTGGGGGTTCCTGGAAGGCTCTGAACTTCCGATGTGTATGCGGTGTCTCTCCACAGACAATGGTTCACCTCCCATCTTGCACCGTATCTGTCACCTGCACACATGAGGGTTTAATGGCTGCGTCAGCGAATGCTATCCGCGTTGCTGAATTTTGGGCTAAACAAATGTATGAAAGAAAAAAAAAATTGCATTCGACACGCTAAGAGGAAGAAGACGAGGGGCGACTGCCTTCCTGACCCCCACAACCCAGTTACTGAGTATACCCTTGTTAAGAATTTCGGGCTTCTGATTGATTGAATCGACGCCCACCGTCGAATCGCTTGCAATCACTTGGGTGAAGTTCCAAGTGAATACAGATACAAGTGTTTAATAATTTATTATATTATTTAGCGACTATTATATTAGCGACTAAACAGACTTCCTTTCATCTGAAGGCCAATTCTCGTAATTTAAAACGTTCAAAATCTAGTCGCAGTCTCATCTCGGCGACAAACAAATGTCAAAAACTTGTCAAAATGTAGGGAAGTTAGAGGTATTTTTGACAGATTGAAACTGAGATCAGACTGTGAACGTTCTTAAAATTACGAGAATTGTCCCTCTGATATACTATTTGTACTCATAAACTTAACTAATCACAAAAAACTCTATCAACAGGTCCGAACAGCCTTCGAACCAACAAAATGGCCGATCCTCGACATAACAGCAGGCACGAACGCCGAAGAAGACAAAACCGACAAACCGACCGCCCCCGAAGACAAGCCGAAGTCTCCCGAGGACAAGCCGAAGCCTTCCGAAGATGACGACGTCAAAGAGAAAGAGCCGACGATCGTGAAAGAGGAGGCACCGAGTATAGAATCGGAGAAGAGAGATGTGGAGAAGAGTGTAGCGGTTGTGGAGAAAACTGTTGAGATAAAGGGAGAGAGCGTCAGAGTTGGTGCTATAACTACTACTTCTATAGTGGAACAGATAGAGGTAGGTTTCGAATATTATTTTAATAGTTAGGCTTTGCTCGCCGTGACTAACATTTTTATTTTAAACCTTCAGGGTAACGCGCTAAGTTAGCCCGCGAAATTTAAATTTGCGTTTTTTGCAATTGTCAGTCACGTGGTATGTTGATTAAAATATGATTCGCGACCGTAACAAATATGGCTTTACAGAATGATAATCACTATACCCTGTCTGTTAGGTTAACCGT
The DNA here is from genome assembly GCA_949629185.1 of Apamea crenata. Taxonomy (NCBI): domain Eukaryota; kingdom Metazoa; phylum Arthropoda; class Insecta; order Lepidoptera; family Noctuidae; genus Apamea; species Apamea crenata. Next base: position 5,611,301 of record OX451382.1, on the reverse strand, counting down.
TTTTTGACAGCTGTCTTAGAACGTACATATTCCAGATTGCGTAAAAGTTAACTTTAAAATGCGCAATAAATAAATATATAAACTGCCCTATCTTATTGAATTATCTTATTTATGGCTTCTTACAGACATTATAACACCGTGCGTGTATCAATCAATGTATTGTGTGTTGCTGCAATCACTAGTTCCATCTGTCAAAAAAACGATTTACCTAATGGACAGGGTATAGAATCGGCAATACAACTCCTCGAGTTAGAATTGGCCTCACATGTCATGATGAACTTAGAGAGTTGTATTGATGATTTTTATGATTATAATTCTATAAATATTTTTTTTTACGGCCGCGGATCCTATGTAGATCAAGTTACTACCAGATACTACCTGAAAATTGCAAAAAACGTAAGAAAATTTGTATTTCGCGGGCTACCCTGACGGCTTAGCCTTCACAGAGAACATTTCTATGGAGTGAGACGAACATATGGTTCTCAAGTGGTCACAAATGCACAAAAATATAGTTTATATCATGTAAGGTTATTTATAATAATACTAAGCTACAGTCACCATCATCATCATCTGCCGAGCCTTTTCCCAACTGTTTTGGGGTCGAGTTCTAGTCTAGCCAGATGCAGCTGAATACCAGCATTTTACATGGAGCGACTGTCTCTCTGACCTCCACAACCCAATGACTGGGTATATAACATGATACGCCTTGGTAAAACTGGTTGTCGAGACTTTCGGGCATACGACTGTCAAAGAAATACGAATGACAGCTGGAGACAATGGCTTAACGTGCTCTCCGAGGCACGGATGGGTCTCAGTATGTAATGGATACAAGCGTAGCTTAACCACCGAGTGGCTTTTCAAACTTAACCACGAGCCATGTAACATTTGTATGGTATGTATATAAATAATGGAAATCGCAAGGTAACAACTATTCACCAACGCGGCAACGTGTGCGGTGTTGCCCAGTGCCTGCTTCAAAGGCGCACGATGAGACACTCGTGCGACATGGCAACACCGGGGCTCATGTGGATACATGCCGCGGATTGTCTACGCTTGTACTCGAATATTACGGACTATGTACGTCAGTCAGTCATTTTTTAAAGGTCGGGTTAGACCAAACGAGAGAATCTAGATTCTAGGCCAATTCTACCTGCCATATTGATATCATTTCATGGTTTTGAGAGGTTTTTGTTATAATTTTAAATTAAGAAACTTTAAAAAAAATAGGCCAGTTATATTTTTATATACTGGCCACCCCGTGCTCTTCGATTTGAGACAATATAATTCAACAAGTTTTACTGTCAATAACTTCACATATTGTACACCAAAACCTTCCTGAAAGAATGTAGATTACGTTGGTGATAGAATGTACAAAATTGATTCATTCGTTTAAGAGAAAATCGCGAGCTTACAAGCATGGAGGTCGAAACATCAAGATCGATTTTCATTAAACGAACAGTAATAAATTAAATTATGCTTTTGTCAATTTCTTTTGACGAACACTTTTGCTCGGAAAAAGTGCATGGCATTTTTACAGAGGTCCTCATCACTCGATGAGGAGATCTGGAAACTCGATTCGATCTTGTTTTCATCAAAATATAATGTATTGTGCAAATAAACTGTACCTGCCATACTTTGACACAATATGAAATAATAAATTATATTCATTACAATTTTTGAGCAGTCGTAACGGCACCGACTTGGATGTAGGTTATGGATGCGAATTCAGCCAGGCACATTACTTTGTGTAAATAATTTAATCACCACTGCTCTCAAAACGGTGAAGGAAAACATCGTGAGGAAACCGGCATGTCCTAGAACCAAAAATTGGAAGACATGTGATATCTACCGACCCGCACTGGGCCCCCACTCCCTCTCACAGAGAGGAGGCCTGTGTCCCAGCAGTGGGAACAGTACAGGCTGATTATGCTTATGCTATTACAATAGGGTAGATTCCTGGGTAAAAAAATAAAAATTATATTTAGTCCGTCAGTTAGATTATCGAAAAATAATGGACACGTATTTTTTCTTTTGTCAATCAAACAAAAAATGACAAAGATAAAGCGCGTCAAAATTTGGGAGTGGGGCGTCGTGACGTCACTTGCTTGCAAAAGTGTCGCAAGCAAGTGACGTCACGCGGAACTTGAACGGGCGATATCTTCATTATTTTTTATATAATTGACAAAAGAAAAAATACGGGTTCAATATTTTTTGATAATCTATCTGACGGACTAATTAGATTTTTTTTAGGAAAATTTCCCATTATTGACATATCGTCTCTCAAATGGAGAGCGCGGATTACCTGCTTAGGGAGTAAACCTCCAGGCACAGCATTATTTCGTTCGTTAACCCATATTAAAATTCTATGTTCGTTTGGTCTACACCCACCTTGAACATAACATCTGATTTTGTGGTATAGATATGTTGCATGTTCTGTTAGGTGGCATGTTGGCTGTCGTATGCGAAGACGAGGCGATGGCATACGAAACGGTTCCCACTAGGTCGTGATGACAGAATTTGTACGAAAAAAAAACCGCTTAAATGCTGCTCAGGGTCTCTTAGTGTGCATACACATGGGTGACACACGTCGACGACATAGTAACTGCAACAGTCGACTCATGTCAGCGAAAACCGTCAACGCGTGTCGGCAGCTGCCGTAGACAGTGTCGCTGATGATGTCGGCGACAGCAGCCGACGCTTCGACGGCGGTCGGCGACATGCGTCCACGGTTGCAGGTGCCTCTGTCGTCGAAGCATGTCGCTCATGAGTATGCACTCTTAGGGCCAGTTTCTCGAACGAAAATTATTAATGTGACAAATTGTCAACCGCACGAAAACTGCTGTTGTTGGTTGAATGATTTATCAACAGCCAATCGTAGTTTGTCGTACAATTTGTCATATTAATGTAAAGATAACTTTTTTTTGAGAAACTGGGCCCTAAGACAAACTTTTTTTAATATTATTAAAAAACAAAAAAACAGACATATTTTTATGTGACATCGACGCGCACCCTGTTGATATTAAAAAGAAATCGGATGTTTCATACAAAATTGCAAAATCTACGCGGTCAAAATGTATGGAAAAGCATTTTTTTTTTAAATAATCGGCTTAAATCATCAACGCATGGTTGGCCGGAATCATGTCCTGAATCCATGATAGCAGGTGGCGCGCCGATGTCCCTGCCAGCCTGTATAGGCAGGCGGTCTGTCGTCACGACAAAATGGTAACTGGGCTTAAAAATCTATTCGAAACTGTCCATTGGTAGATACAATCTTTTCAGATATATATTTATTTTTAGCTTTTAGTTGCTTCTAAAATAGATTTTTTTTAAGACGACAGCTTTTTGTGGAAGTTATGAAATTCGCTAGGTTTTTTCTTTTCTTACGAGAGAGCTTAGCCGCTAGACTTTTAATTTTAATTAGGCTATGTTCACATGACAAAAAACCGTCGTATCTACCAATCAGTACATTTTTCATCCATACCCAACAAATAATAGCATGGTGCCTCTATGGATAATCGTCGGTTGGTGCCTCACTACATTTAAAATTGTCTATCAAAAGGGCATCTGCGAATTGGCTTCGGCCCCTCGTATGCGTTCCAAAGTACCGGACCACATGGTCCCAAGATAATATATGTAAAGATACTTTTAATTAAATTATAATATCATATATTTCAGGCAAGGAAAGACACATTCCCATTGATAAATACTTTAACTTAAACATACATATTTTTATAACACAGGGTAGCAGGGTTCGATCGATGCGCAAACTGAAACCATGAATTCAGCACATGATTCTAAGCCCCCTAGCGCAGATTTTTTCGTCGGTCATCAATAAGAAACAGCTTTCGCGCAATTGTTTCTTAATACCCGACCTAATTTTTTAACTTTGGGGGTCCAGCAACATGTACTGAATCCATGGTAACAGCACCCATAGTATGACCACTATAGAAACGGGTTTTCTCGACGGAAGAATAGACAAAATTATAGATTGTAGACGAATTTCTTAAGAAATCTGACATTTTTTTATTCTGTCTGTCATTTTGTCTATTGCATGTCATTTTGTCTATTCTATCTGTCATTTTGTCTATTCTATCTGTCATTTTGTCTATTCTATCTGTAATTTCGTCTATCCTATCCGTCATTTTGTCTATTCTACCTGTCATTTTGTCTATCCTGTCCGTTATTGCAGAATAAAATATTTTTCTTTCTTTCTTTTATTTTTTCTATTCTATCTGTCATTTTGTTTATTCTATCTGTTATTTTGTCTATCCTATCTGTTATTTTGTCTTTTCTATCTGTAATTTTTTCTATTCTATCTGTCATTTTGTCTGTTATATCTGCCATTTTGTCTATTCTTCCATCGACAAAACCCGTCTCTATGGTAGTCATGGTACGCGTGTACGTCGCGCGTTGATGTCGCTGCCACCCGATATTCAAACTTGTGTTTATAAATAATGGCTTTAAGACTTGATTTTTTGTAAACATAGCCTAAGCTAACCCTGTTTTCTTACCTCTTCAGTACATAATACTGAGAAGGGTCACTACGGCAGGGTACAATAACTTTCTCACTGTCGCGGACGCCTATATTCTGTAGATAGACGTTTCGATTAAATAGAAATACAATTTTAATAAGTAAATAGTGCATGAACACTTCATTATTTGCTTTTGCAGTAATATTAGTACAGGATGTGCGCGATTTCTTTAGTATCCTAAGCAATGATGGAACTCGTAACATTGCTATTACAAGTTGTCTATAATTGATTGGATATTTTATTGAAATTGAATGTTAAGGACTGACTCGGTGGTTTATTCTAGTGGCTTCCGCTCGCAAAGAGATGAGAGACAAAGTGTTTTGAGCTTTTCCATTACGAATTCCTCAGTAGAGGACGGGAGACGTCAATGGTTCAATACTAGGAGACATAAATATAACTGTTGAAAGGTGGTGGTACACTTCTGCCTACCTGTTTGAGGACGCGTGGCTTTGTTGTACAGGTTGATTTTCGAGGAATATATGTTGCGTTTAGACGTATCTTTGAAACGCACTAGAACCAATTTAAAAGAGTGTCCATGGAGTTTCTTGCCCGTTCTTCTCCATAGGTACCTACTACGCTTTGGAATGGGCAACTAGCTTCATCTTTCTGACTGACCGACCCCTTGACAATTCAAAAGTGCCTGTAATTGGTTTAATTGAAATAAATACTTTGAACCAAAAAAAAAAAATTGGGCCACTATAAATGGGCCGCCCTGAATAATAAAAAATAAGAAAGTTTAAAATAAAAAACAACACATAGTCATATTCATCAACTGCCTAGCCTTCCTTCCCAACTATATTGGGGCCGGCTTCCAGTCTAACCGGATGCAGCTGAATACCAGTATTTCATTTATTTTAAATGAAATGTCAGCATTTAACCTGAACCCCTAACTGATACTTGAAAAAACTCGCGCGCCTGCTGTACTAATATACCAACACCGCTTTCCGCGAAATCACTCTCAATGTTACAGCACCAAAACTACAGGACCGCCGCTAATCTCTTCTCACTCCACAGACTCAACCGACAAGAGATGATGAATACAAACCGATGGAAATACAAGAAATAATAGAAGAGAAGCCGGAAGAGAAACCACAACAGAAGGCAGAAGAAAAGGCAGAAGGCGAGGCTGATAAGGATAAAGCTACCGACTCCGCTGACGATCCCCCTTTACAGTCTGAAGGGGGTGATGATAAGCCTGGAGAGAAACGGTAAGAATTTATGTAAAATTCGGCCTTGTGATTTGTAATTTCGGCCTCAGTTGTACACGCTACACTATGTTATACAGGGTTATTGGAAAACCACCAACAGCCTCTTAAGAGGTCTTAGGGGTCTTTTACTATGGGACCAAACCTGAAATCGCGAAAAAAAATTCAGCTGTTCCCTACATTTTGACGAGTTAACCGAACATAAATGTAGGGAACAACTTTTTTTTCCCTTTTATAAAGTATCACAATTAAATTTTTTGTGTGTTTATGTTCTTTTTTATGCGTCCTGTTTGCCGCAAATAAATGTATTTTCTTTCTTTCTATTATATTTATGTATTGTATTGTGTGTGACAGCCGCAAGAAGCAGATGGTTGGTATCTTCCCACTGCCCACGATGGGGGGTCCCCTCGTAGCTCCAGTGTCCTGTCTGCTCAGGGCTGTACCTCCGCCACCGCTACCCAGGTATATACCCAGCTTTTTAAAAGACGTTAATAATATATTTAGCTGGCTATTTAGACGTTGGACACTGCTTTATCCGGGCTCGGACAGAACTAGAAACAGCTGTCGCAAAGAATGCCCGGACTCGAACAGCACGGAAAATAAAAAACGGGGTTCGTTTTTTTTCCTGATAGTTCACATCAGATCAGCCGAAATATTCTGTAAAAATCCCGCTGTTAAAATTTAGGTGAAGTGAGCTGTCAATAGTAGCAATCACATTTTACATGAAAAAGTTTGTTTCTCTGTCTGTCCTTCTCTCTTGAGTTCTGAGGGGCAATTCTCGTAATTTTAAGAACGTTCACAGTCTGAAGGCCAATTCTCGTAATTTAAAACGTGTCGCAGTGTCATCTTAGCGACGATCAAATGTCAAAAACTTGTCAAAATGTAGGGAAAACTTAGAAGCATTTTTGACAGATTGAGACTGAGGTTAGACTATGAACGTTCTTAAAATTACTAGAATTGCCCCTCATCTTTCAAAAATACCTCTAATTTCCCTACATTTTCGACATTGATTGTCGCTGAGATGAGATTGGGACTAGATATTGAACGTTTTTAATTACGGGAATTGGCCTCCTGATTTAGTGGAAATTTAAATAGGATCAACTCTATTGAAACTGTTCTTACTACTCCCCGTCTGTTATGTAACTTGTGGTAACAGAATAGTGTTGTGGTTGCAGAATGTTCCGCACAGGTCGCGGCGGGCTGGCGGGCGGCGCGACGCCTCACGACCCGCTCAACCCCGACGTGCCCGAGTTCGTGCCGCGCCTCGCCAACAGGCACGGTGAGCAGCTCCCTTATAATTATCTGCCTAACCTTTCCCCAACTATGTTAGGGTCGGCTTCCAGTCTAACCGGATGCAGCTGAATACCAGTACTTTACATGGCGCGACTGCCTGTCTGACCTGCAGAACCCAGTTGCTGGGTAATACGATACCCCTTGGTAAGACTAGAACCAAAAATTCGAAGACATGTGACATCCACCAAGCCGTAATGGCGCGTGGTATATTGCAGCCCATTCCCTCTTACAGAGAGGAGGCCTGTGTCCCAGCAGTGGGAACATTATAGACTGAGCATGTTTTATTGACACGAGAAAAAGAAGGGGAAAATGATATTATAAGGTTCACCCTAATTAACAGCAACGGTCGTGGAACGAATGTTTGATATGGCTGAAAAGTTATCCGCTGCAATGCAGGGCGTCTACTCCGAAGTGCAAAGTGCGAATGTTCGGATTGGACCGACACATGGCCGAACCGAATATTATTGAAAAATGCGAAAACAGTTCGGATCGGCTCAGTTGGGTCGGGACCATAGTCAATATTCGAAAGAGTGTAGGAGTATCGGGACCGACCGAATCAAATAGTAACTTCTTAGCAGGAAACGGCCGAACATTCGGCCGATACTACTTCGGAGTAGACTCTCACTACTGTCCGTTGTAGCGTTAGGTAAAATCTATGTGCAGTGGACGTCATTCTATTGATAAGATGACGATGATCTAGGCATAAACCCCTCAAATAATCCATATCCTACTAATATTATAAACGTGAAAGTTTGTATGGATGGATGGATGTATGTTTGTTACTCTTACTCTTTCACGCAAAAAGTACTAAACGGATTTGGATGAAATTTGGCAAATAGTTTATAACCAGGATTAACAGACAGGATAGTTTTCATCCCGATATTCTCACGGGATCGAAACTTATGCGGGTGAAACCGCGTGGCGCAGCTAGTTCAACATATAATTATGCTTAAATAATGTTATTTATTGTTATTTTTTCAGAAGAATGTAACGACAAATCGGACAGTCAAGACAGACCACGCTCAGGCAACGCCAGTCCCAACTCGGAACAAGTTTGGACTGAGGTAAGCACATTGAATAATAGTACATACTAGCTTCTGCCCGTGACTTCGTCCGCGTGAAATTTCTTGTACCCCCGCCGACTCACCCCGAAACAAAATTTGTATTCGTTTGTATGGGAGTATAGAAAAGTGTTGATTTTAGACTTTTTCAGGCATTTTTGTTAATCTTTTCTCAGCGTAAGAACCATCCTCGTACTTCAAGGAATATTCTAAAAATAGAATTAGCGAAATCGGTTCAGCTGTTCTCGAGATTTGCGCTTAGCAACACATTCAGCGATTCATTTTTATATTAAAGAAGATTACTTACTACTAAAAAAAAATGTTTTTTCATCCTATAATTTCTTTTTTCACTCTTGCCCTATGATTTAAATAAATACCTGAAATACTGAAGAATCAACAAGAATATTATAAAAGATGGAAAACGTGGCTCAACAGTAAGTTATTGCGATCGATCGATGATTAACAACTTTACATACCTTTTTTTTATTTTGTTTCGTCTGGAAACCTTCAAAAGGCACCCGATCTGCGGGGAGTGTGGGATTTTTACTTCACTAAAACCACCCCGGTGATCACCATCAGCTCATAGGGGTGGTCCCGGTTCTTCTTAAAATACCAATTCCGAAACCCCCCTGCCTGCGCAACGCCTGCAAGGCACATCCCTGGGGAACTTTACATACCTAGTATTATATACAATCAAGTATTTTCTAACTGAACAGACAGCTGTGCTGCTGGGCTGTTTCTTTCAAAATCATTCAGATTGTGATTAATAATAATAATAACATTTATTTATTTCTAAGTATATGGTACATTGAGATCTTAAATTAAACATTGATTCACATATACTACCATTGCTGGTGTAGAAAAATTAAATAAGCTAAGTGCATGCAAATCGTAGACATTACAATAAAAATTAAATTAAATAAATATAATTGTTTTGAATTTAATTTGATACAATAATATTGATTTGGATTAATTGTATAGGATTAATTGTAATGTCAAAAATATTGATTGATTGATTGATAGTATTACGCAATTATAGTAATATCAATATTAAATTGCACTGTATGTCCACTGAATACAATAAGTATATTGTACTCAGTTACTGCGAATGTAAGTGCTACATGAACAGAGTCGGCTAGGCGTTCCGTGTTGTCGGCTTAGACAGAACGGGTGCATTGTTGACGCGACAAAATTAATTCTTTATTATGATTTATCATGAAATAACCGCTGTGGCGATATAATGTAAGCACTACTGCTGAACGTGGTCCTGGGTTCAATTCCCGTGTTGAGAAATGTGTTAGTACCATTTAGTGAAAGATAATTCGGGTTTAAACCCATTTAATGCGTAATAAGCTAACCCCCTGTTACATAGGACTTGTCATAACTAACGAAATACACGTGTCCAAGAGTAGGGAAATGATCTTATAAGACACCGTGTCACGGGTCGCCAATACAAGGTGTCGTTTTGCATCCTCGTCAAATTCAAGGAGGTAACTATGCTACTGATTCTCGACACGAATCAATAATAAAATAAGTAGTTTTTTTTTTCTAATTTTCGGAAATTGCATGTTTGGGACACGCATTTTAAAACGCGGCCTGTGTGAGACCACACTGTAACTGCCCTTTTACACACACATAAAAACGCGGTCGCTTACGCTACCATAACGCGATTCTGTTCTTTGAAAGTGGTGTATTTTGAAATACTGTCAAACTTAAATAACAAAAAAAAAAAAATGTATTCATTATTTACTAGGGATCGTAATTTTATTTGATTATTTATGTCTTTCATAACAGCCTCCTGAAATTTGACGAGGATGCAAAACAACAGCTTGTATTACTGACAGCTGTGCTGCTGGGGAGTTTGTTGCGCCACTTCTTCCCAGCTAAAGCACTAGGAAGTGGTGAAGGTCGGGCATTTTGAGGGACTGTCTTTTGTAATTTTGACGTTCGAAAAGTGCGGATTCTCAGCATAATTTGAATAAATGACGTTTGATTTTGATTTAATCGTGGTGATTGGGGAAATTCATTCTGTAAAGCGTCATTTTGTCAACATGCGTGAACATGCTTTTGGTGTCGGGTGTTACAATGTGTGATGCGGCCTTTCTAGATCTCTGTCTATTCCTTCTGGGAATACAGGCACGATGTACAGACGTCAGCACAACAAGCTACTACAATCTGTCAAATTTCTTTAATAGATTTTCAACTTTATCGCTAAAGCATCAAGGGTCAAGGTTGATTGGGAAAATTTGACAGTTCCGGGTAGCTTGACCTGCTGGCGTCTGTACCATCGACACCAAAAGAAGAACTAGCGTTTTCTTAAAATCACCTTTGATTTTCAAAAATAAAACTTATCGTTACGGTCTTAAAGTTTTTATTCAATTATCACACAAAACTATAATAAATCTTAAATTTTCTCCTCAGGTAAAACGCCGTACAAAGGCAGGTTCCCGTGAGAGAGCTCCCGCAGTCACAGATGAAGAACAACGCGAAGAGCTTCACTTTCAGCTGGATGAGGAACTCGACCTGCCGCCACCCAGGCAGAACACCTTCACTGATGCATGGTGAGTTACTGAAGACAGTTTTTCATAACTACAAGGAAACACTGTGAAATCGGCATTCTATTTCATAACCCAAATACTTTTAAAAGTAATATGGCTAAAATTAAAAAAATGACAATCTTGGATCTTTGGCAGTCGTTACGGGTCGTCAGAAGCCCGAAAGTCTGACAACCAGTCTTACCAAGGGGTATCGTATTACCCAGTAACTGGGTTGCGAAGGTCAGATAGGCAGCCGTTCCATGTAAAATACTGGTATTCAGCTGCTTCCGGTTAGACTGGAACATTGAGATAGGAATAAACATGGAGACGCCGCGATAATCTATACATACATTTGCTTATACAAATATGAGTGAAATATGATTCAGAATTTGAAATATCGTTATGTCTCATTCTTTCTAGTGAGATAATCTTATTTGATAAAAGAGACAACTATATTTTAAGTTGTTGCTAATTATGACAACATTTTGTCGTGACGTAGGGACAGTTGTAGGTAAGTGCCGTAGCAGCCATCTTATGGGACGAGTTTCGTGGTAGTTTTGCTGTCAAATGGTTGTTTGTTTTTTGTAAAGTTGAGATTTGCGAGAAAATTACGAGGATTTTACCTTTTAAAACTGCATGTAAATGTTGGAAAATAGAAATTGAACATGCCTCTGTGTTGTATTGTGAAGTGTGGTGCAAGAAAGAATGCAAATCAACCTCAATTGTTTTTGCACAGGTTAGTAACCGGTTTTCATACATGAATACATACACTATTACACATTTGATGATACAATTGTAACGCGATCATGAATTTATGGCTAAAGTATTGATATTTGGGTTCATTTCCATATAACAGGCCTTTTTATTATATTTGTTAATTCATTCGTTTGTTTACAAACATATGTCATAATGGAATAGTGTTGTACCGTTGCCTACTTGCTGTAATAGTTTCCGAAACTAGTTCCTCCGCTGAAACGATATCCGTATATTCTGCGATGTTAACAAAAATAATCCTGCATCTTATTCGGTCCGAGTGACCTAGCTAGCCGCTAAGTCCGGCCTGTGGTGCATACTAAACTTTACAGCACCAAAATAAAAATATTTCACATAAACCTACATGGACACTTATGAAACGTCAGAAGCTAGGTGCATGGTAACAATTGGTTGTTTCCTATGGAGAAGAACCGGCAAGAAACTCCACGGTTACAGTTTTAAAAACAATTGGCTTTTACATTGTTTTCTATTTTGTTAAGTACCTGATACATGTTGACAGACCTACACTGTCCTCCCCTACCTATTTTTTTTCTTAAAAGTATTGTTTAGACGATAAGCGTTTAGTAAAAAGCTATTATTTTGACATTACCAACAGACACTTAAATTTTATTTATTTGTATAGATAACAGAAGGTAAGATAACCTACTCCTCTTTTTCTGTTACAATTACAACGGACTTTATGTAAGTACATAATATTAGGTATGATCCAAACGTGATAACTAGTAAAACTCGTATTTAGTATCGATACTCGTTATAGTAACACCGATGTTACTTGATTGACACAACCCTAGCAATGGCAGCCATTTTATGAGACAATACGAGTTGTAGGTATGCACCCTTTTTTCGTACGTATTTCCAGTCCATACTTTTCTTAGGTCAATGGACTGGAAGCGGACCCCAACATAGTTGGGAAAAGGCTCGGCAAATGATGAGCTAAAATTAAAAAAAAAAGAACTACATATTATAACTAAAATTAAAAGAAACTAAGTATCTAACTGTCACATTGGTCTTTGAAGCTAAAATAAAATAAACCTTAATGTCTGATGACGTACAAAGAAACGGGTGCTGGTGGCATCTAGGCACATGAAATATTTAACTTTGTCTAAAGTTGGCAACACCTGAGCAAAAAAAAAACTGGGTTTAACAAAATGTACAATAAGTGGCAGAAACTAACTCGTGTTTGACAATTACATAAAAATCTTATATTGCACTGAATGTCCACTGAATACAATAAGTATATTGTACTCAGTTACTGCGAATGTAAGTGCTACATGAACAGAGTCGGCTAGGCGTTCCGTGTTGTCGGCTTAGACAGAACGGGTGCATTGTTGACGCGACAAAAATTTTAAATGCATACTCCAAAACATGGTTTTCGCCACTCGTGAATCTGGCGGTTTGATGTAATTGTATGTCATTTTAAAATCGAGCCCATTGTTTGACGGAGTCAAAAGGCGTGGAGTTTTATGCTGTTTATTTTCTCCACAAGAAATTTCGAATCATGCACCAAAATTCAAACCTTTTGTAAGTGGGTTAATATGGTTGATGTGAAACTAAATATATTGATATCTGGATGTTTGTAAACTGTACTTTTTTATGTATTTTTTGTATTTACTGTGGTGTTGTCATAACACCACAGGGAATTTAAAACATTACACTAATAGCATTGATCATTCTCGAGTTATAAACGCACCAACGGATAGACAGGCATACAGAGACAGGTTTTAAAATATCCAAAGATCATCATCATTATCTGCCTAGCCTTTTCCCAACTATGTTGCGGTCGGCTTCCAGTCTAACCGGATGCAGCTGAATACCAGTATTTTACATGGACCGACTGCCTATCTGACCTCCACAACTATAAAATATAAAAAAAAAAACTTAAAATCCAAAGATATTGGTCCAAAAAACCAACAATGTTTACGCAAAAATATTCATTATAAAATACCTATTTACTTCTCTTTTCCCAGGTCTGACGAAGAATCCGACGCAGAATTCACGGACAAAGACGTCGGGCGACTGCTGATCGTAACGCAGACGCCGGCGCGCCAGCCCAAACATGACGGACACGACAGACAGGGCGACTGGAACACGCGCACCAAGATCACACAAGACTTAGAACAGGTGTGTGGTGAATTCGAATTAGGCTTAGAATCAGCTCTTTTTGAGTTTTAAAAGACCGCACTGTGGTGAGTAAAGGCAATACACACTGACAGCTTCTGAACGTGACTTAGGAGTGCTGGTCGCCTTCAGTTCCATTGTTGAAATTCGCACCTAGACATCTAGGTAATTACCGGATGTAATGAAGCTGTGGCGGCATCTACATCGCCGCATGCGAACTACGCATGGCACTGACGTCACGCAAAATCTTGCATCGCGCAAGCAGAGTTTACCACGTGACTAGCATATATACAACGTCCCGACATGAATCGTCGGGCAGTAGCCCACCGGATCCTCACTTTTCACTGGGGGAGGAGTGAACTTTGCAGCCTGTTTGTCATACCTCTAAAAATCCACTTCCTTTGACGTCATTATTTTGCTTTATTTAGCAGAGTGGTAGAGCAACTTTGATAATAATATCATCGAAAAATATCCTTCGAGAAATGCAAGCTTTGATGTAAGATGTGATTTTAACAGAATAATGTTTATTTTCAGGTTATCACAGATGGCCTCAGACGATATGAAGAAGACTTATGGAATGATACGGATCATTATCCATCGGTGAGTTGAATTCTTTATTGTTATTAAATTTATTAAAAGCCTGAGTTCTCCCACTGCAGGGAAAAGGGGTCACTACTCTCTTTCCACTTCTATGAATGTAAAGTGGTGTCTATGTCTTAATTTTGCAGGGTGTTAAATTATTTATTGAATAAATCTAAATAATAATAAAAATAACTACTACTTCTATAGTGTAAAGTATCTACAGAGGCATTTGACACATTTTCTGTCTCCATACTCTTAATAAAATTGGCGAGTTTCACATTCGCGCATGGTATTCTGAATTTCATTATTCATTACTTGTCAAAAAGATCGATCGATCGTATATGAGAATGAAGGGCTTCACAAATCTTCAAGGAAGAGTCCGTTTTGGAATGCCTCGAGGCAACATTTCGCGACCAACTTTGTTTCACATATTGTATTCAGTTAGTTACTTAGTTGTGGTTTACGATAAGTGGAACAAGTGTGGTCTTAAGATTACTGACGATATGGTGGTTTGGTTTCACGGGGGCACATAAAGTGAAGCTTTGAAATTGGCAGATATAAGGTTTTGCTCTACGTACAACATATAACAATAGATAGAATACTATTTATTGCAGACCATAACAAATACGAAGAACTTTGAGATTTACATACAGTTTTACAACAAGCATTCTATCGCTAAAACTGATCTGTGTTTAAGGAAATTTATTCTCATAAAAGACTACAGTCACTTACATGAGAAATACAACAATAATAGTGCTTATTACTAGAATTTTCGTCGTTCGTTGTTTTTTTTTTTTTGTTTAATCAGGTACTTCTATAATGCATCCAGTAGTACTTGGCTGCTATTGGAGTTCTTATCATAGATATTTTTCGACTACATGTCGAGCAAGTTGTACTTTGAATACATTATAGGAGGATCTCTTACACACAATCTTCAATTAATATGCGTGGCATTTATTTTTCTTAAGAGATTTACCTAAGTTTATTTTCTTTTTCTCCCCAGTCATACGGCAGTCAGACCCAGCAGTACCGCACCGTGTCGCTGATCAGCCGCTCGGCGTTCGAGGCGGCCGTGCCCAGTGAGAAGCACTCCAATCCAGCTGAACCGCCGCCACCGCCGCCCCGGCCCAGCCATGTGAGTACACAAACCGTTTACGTCCACTACTGGACATCTTTATAAGAAGCTAATTTTGCACTGAATGTCCACTGAATACAATAAGTATATTGTACTCAGTTACTGCGAATGTAAGTGCTACATGAACAGAGTTGGCTAGGCGTTCCGTGTTGTCGGCTTAGACAGAACGGGTGCATTGTTGACGCGACAAGATTTTTAATATGAAAAAGATTTAGGACTTAGTAATGTACACAAGTGACATTGAAAAAGTCACCTAAAATATGCATAACTCGCCTATAAAACTTTTTTTTTTTATTTGATAATGGGCTCGCTCTTGATCTCAATCCAGCCCAGAGGACGAACGGAGGAACGAGCTTGCCCAGAAGAAGCCTATTCACTCTCGCCCTGAAGAGATTAGGGTTGTATGAACCTTTGTACTGCCAACTCATTATCCAGTACGGCTCAGTGCGGGTTGAATGGCTACTCTTGACAGATAGTCTCGCTAACACCAATAAGACGGTCTAAAGCTGGTATGACACTCATCGTTGTTAGCCCACATTTGATGAAGGCATCCATTTTTTTGATCCCAATGGAGACAAAGCTGTTTACTCAGTTGAATACCACCCTAATCTGGGGGCCTACGGGCCCGTATCTTCGTTGACTGACTTACAGAGTAGGCCCTCCTTATTAAGGCATGTGAACTTCGTGCCAACACGAACACAGAATTTTTTATAATAATATGTTGTTGTTCTTTCTACAGGTTGATCATCAATCGGAATCGCACAGTAAATACAAGCGGCCGCGGCGCACCGCACGATTCTATGCAGCCAACAAGGACCCTCATGCCACTGATGTTATGTGAGTTACGATATTATTAATGAATTTATATTTGGCATCATCAACTAAAAAGTAGTGTGTAGTAATGAAGACGTCATAGGCGTTTGTTAATCCTACTAATATTATAAACGTGAGAGTTTGTATAGATGGATGGATGGATGTTTGTTACTCTTTCACGCAAAAACTGCTGAACGGATTTGGATGAAATTTGGCACACAGATGGTTTATAACCGGGATTAGTGCCACGGGATCGAAACTTATGCGGGTGAAACCGCGGGGCGCAGCTAGTACACAAAACAAAAGATAAATATTGCCCACTTTGGGCGAATTTTACCAAGCTTTTATACATAAGAGAAGTCTTATCCAAAGAACAAATTTTGAATTTTTGACAGTTTTTCCACTCTAGAACTGCCAGGCGTCAATTTTCTGACTCTGACTTTGGTAGAATCAGCCCTTAGAACATGAGTGGTTATGTCTTGCCTGCATAAAGATCGTGCTGTGCAAAGCATTGCACTGCGACATTTATTTTTTAAATGTCGTAGCGTTATGCTGAGATAGGAGCCTTTTGGCCTCGTACGGGACTTTTTGTTTCATTTTTCTTTTTGTTACTTCTTTTTTATATAATTTGGTTTTGTTACTTTTTTTTTTGTATATAATTTGTTTTATTTTTTATTTATGATTGTGTTTAGTTTAGTTTTATGATCTTTCTGTACGAGTCGCAATAAATAATTTTTCTTTCTTTCTAAACCTTTAAAACTAGCGAAGGGGAGACTTTAAGCCTGACCTTTACTAGATAAGTCTAGTGTTTCAAATATGACGTTTATCCAGCAGGCATCGTAACTAAGTTATTACATTTGATTATTACAGTAGCAGCCGTAAGCACAAGACCCGACACAGTCTCAACCCGCCCGTGGAGCATCACGTCGGCTGGATCATGGACATACGCGAACATAGAGTGAGGACGCACAGTACTGGGTAAGTTACAACAACCCAGGGAAGGGGAAACCCTGGGTAAGTCAACAATCGTATTGAGAGCATACAGAAAAGATTTATGAGGCACATTCAGTATCGGTCTAAGACGTTTTTAACCAATTATACCTACCGTTGCAAAAAATTTCATATCCTTCCACTTTATGAAAGGCGTAAAATATCAGATCTTGTGTTTCTCTTCAAAATTGCCAATGGAACAACTGGTGTTACCGAGTTGTTGCACAAAATTGGGTTGCGAGTGCCGTCTGTGTTCTTGCGTAGACCTCATGTATTGCACATCCCAGTCGTAGCCACTACATACAGACGGAACTCGTACATGGTGAGAGCGAGTCGTATATACAACACAACTTACCAGGAAGCTGATATCGACATTTTCAATACTAGTATTGCTAAATTGAAGAAAATCTTGTCTAATTGCTTCTTTGAGCGTTAATAGTAATTTTATTGTTCTGTCCTATATAGTTAAATAGTCTATTATTAATTCTCTGTTTCACATGTTTATATATTATATTGTTTTATATATAATTATATATACGTATATACATACTACACGTGGAAACTTGTAATTGGCCTTATTTTTGTATAATCTATTACTTATGTATCTGTTTAGCTGTAAGTTTTCCTAAAAATAAATAAATAAATAAATAAACCTTAATACATTACATATACAGGGGCATTAACCTTTTGAACGCCATTGTCACATATATGTGACAAACGAAATCTTACCCTGAACGCCAACGTCACAAATATATCACAAAATACACTCGCACCATATTATGAAATAAACTATTTAAATCATTACTGGAATCCCTATTTTTTATGAAGGTCATATTGACAGAAAAAGTGGCCTGGCGTCAGGGGTACGGCGGTATGTTTATACTCTGGCGTTCAAATGGTTAAATTACACTACGTATGCTATACGTGTCTAGTATTAATTCGATACGGTATAAAAATAAATTTAAATCGCCAAAAATGAGAAAATATTTTTTTTTCAAACAAACTAAATAGCTTACAAATCTGGATAAAACGCAACCACCCTTTGTAAATAAATTTGACTGACCTTAGATACCTAGGTAACAAAGTGGCAACGTCGTTATCGTTGTAAGGTGCATGACCTATGCTTAGACATAATCAGCTGTTAGGAAAGATACTTCGTGTTCAAACAGTGCAAAAACTTAAAAAATCATTTGCGACTAAACTACTGCTCCTATTTAATTGATTTTTGGTACAGAGCTCGAAAATGGTACCTAGTATAGGCTGTTTAAAGGAAAGCCCCTCTGTCGTATCAACTTTGTATTACCTGGGTGTTAATATGAACAAAACGACCTATAGAAAATGGTATACGTGGGACAGTGATAACGAAACTGAAGCCTTTTTAGAAATCGACAAGGACAAGGATGATACTGTTAGGGAGGTGTTGTAGGTGAACATTTATGAAATTGTATTAACAGAACAAGATGGCGGCTTTACTACTCTATTAGATAAAGTCTATTCAAACTTATGTTTCAAATTGATGTTATTTCAAGTTAAACAAATATCAACTTTATTAAAATAGTGATTAAGTTGATTTCAGAGTGACGTGCACTATTGAAAATCTTATAAAAAATGTTTGAAGTTGTAGCGCAAACTGAACTTTATTTTGTAGTGAAAGTTATTTTTCCATAAACTCATATTTGTTTACATTTTTGGCGCATAAATCGCGAATGCAGATTAGGTACTTATATAGTAGGTACAACGGTTTGCTTAAAACGTAGGCATTATAAGCAAATAAGTTACTTCTTCTATTTCTGTGATTGATAACGGCCCAATCTCTGACACGGAGAGGAGGACTGAGTCCCAGCAGTGGGAACATTACAGGCTGATATATGGCAAATAGGAGCCCTGTGTTATCTATCAGCTATGGAAAGAGTATAGGTTGATTAAATGATGTTATTTTGTATGTAGGTTTGTACAAACACTTTTACACGTCAATCATATTTTAAAACTAGATGAGGTCGGCGTTTCCTATCTGACTAGTCTGAGAAGAAAGGCCGAAACAAAGTCAGAGGTCACAGTCTCTTTTAAAGTCCAGACATAATCTTGGTCAGATCATATGAAGACCATGTAGATAGATGTCTGAGATGGTTTTTGTGGATTGTGTTGTGTTATATAAACTTGATATTTTTACAATTGTAATCTCCCCGCAGCTCGTCCCTGGGCACGTCGCCCACACTGGGCTCGTCCTGCGGCTCTGCCCCCGGCTCGCTGCCCACGTTCCACCACCCCAGCCACGGCCTGCTGCGCGAGAACCACTTCACGCAGCAAGCCTACCACAAGTACTACTCGCGCTGTCTCAAAGGTAACCATTTTGTCAAAAGCTTTTCATTCATTCATCAACTGCCTACAGCAGTCCACTGCTGGACATAAGCCTCTCCATTTGAAAGAAAGAAAGAAAATAGACCGCATTCCAGAATATAAAAAATGCACAACGTTAATAATATTTAAGTTTTCACTTCTGCCGGCACTCCCGGAGTGCAACCCGTTGTTTTTTTTTTTCGACTGCCTCGTTGGTCTAGTTGTCGCAAGCGCTACTGCTGAGCAAGAGGTCCTGGGTTCGATTCCCAGTTCGGGCAAAGTGCTGTCGGATTTTCATCCAGGAGTCTGGATTAGTGGCCGGTTGACGGCAATCGGCTCGTCTTAGTACATGGGACTTAAACATAAGGGTCGATGATACTTCTTCAATATTTTATATTATTAGAGCCCAGTAGGTGGCCACGTAGATTGCGGCATTAGCAGTGGCGTGCATTGCATAAAGGCATAAAAGCAGTGCCTACCTCGATAAATCACCATAAGCCTGTCAATTACATTTTAGTATGTGTGCCCCACAATTAGGAAACTCACTAAATTATCGTACCTAACAAAAAACAAAATCTTCATACAAACTCGCGCGGTAGTAGGCAGTCGCCAGACGGCCTACTCGGCTCCCGTACTATTCGCACATTGTCATTGGTCTTTACTCGTTCAAGTTAAAACGGCGAAATTAAATTCCTGCCTACCTATTCTGAAAACCAATGCACGCCACTGGGTATCAGTAGCATTCATTAAGTCATCCAAGGTGCAGGTGAACGGGCACTTAGAGCACTCCAGCAAGTGGGGCATGTGCCAGAAATGTGGGTGTACTGTAGGTACACCCCAACCAACCCAGTTTGTTGTAAAAAAAAGCGTGATTTTATGTAAATTTAATTTTTTCAGAGCGCAAGAAGCTGGGTATCGGCCAGTCGCAAGAAATGAACACCCTGTTCAGATTCTGGTCATTCTTCCTACGAGATCACTTCAACCGCAACATGTATAATGAATTCAGGTAACTACATTTATTTTACATTTGACTGCTGCTCACGAGCACAACTTCTAGACCTTTTTTTTTTTTTTCAACTTCTAGACCTGGGGTCCTGGGTTTGATCGGCGGGTCAGGCAATATGTTATTTAAATTTATGCCCTGATTGATGGCAACAGGCTCGCTCGATTAATGGCAATTGATTCTTCAGGACACATCGAGCTCTCCGCACGTGTATTTAAGCACGATGCTCAAATACACGTGCTCTATAAGAATGAAAAAAAGTTGTGTCTGTACATTGAATATATTTAAAAAAGAATAATTGAGGGGGTTTAAGAAACAGTAATAGAACACGAATCTAATAAAAAAAGTCTGTCTGTTTGTCTGTTTGTATGTTTATACACGCTAATCTCCGGAACTACTGGACAGATTTGAATGAAACTTTTTATGTTATCTAGCTACTAAACCTGGGCAACATATAGGCCATAATTGATTTTGGAAACTGGAACACCTGATGCAGAACCGCAGACCAGCTAAACTATAACGTTGTCAACGGTGCAACTGCAGTTGCCCCTGCCCATGACGCGTGTCGCTCATGTGTATAAGCACTTATGTAGTTTTTTTAATGGCTTCTCGCAGTTCAACCTACGATGTTGTCGTCTGCTTAACCGGACTTGCCTGTGGATGGAAAAAAAAAACCTGGGGGTCTACTCCGAAGTGCAAAGTGGAAATGTTCGGATCGGACCGACACATGGCCGAACCGAAAATTATTGAAAAACGCGAAAAAAGTTCGGATCGGCTCAGTTGGGTCGGGACCATAGTCAATATTCGAAAGAGTGTAGGAGTGTAGGATCGGGACTGGCCGAACCAAATAGTAACTTCGTAGCAGGCAACGGCCGATCATTCGGCCGATACTATTTCGGAGTAGACCCTCAGGCAGCTTGGCCAAAATGTCTGGCTCTAATAAAAAGCGATGAAAAGCTGTCGTTTTTTCTAGTCTGCAAAGAAGTTTCTAGGGTAGGCTCTGCCCACCCTTGCAACCCCCCGATGCTTATCAAACTCAACTCAAACTATTTATTTCAACTAAACCAATTACAGGCACTTTTGAATTGTCAAGGGTCGGTCAGTCAGAAAGATGAAGCTAGTTTCTATCATTGAATATTAAAAACAACTTTAACTACTCATGAGAGGAATCCCACTACGCAACAGAGGAAACATCGAAGTTTGTTTCTTACTTTTTTAAGTGGGTACAATAAATGCTTCGATAAACTTATTCAAGTTTCAGTCTGCGAACTTGAGTATAAATTTATTAAAGCAACAAAAATATGTGGCAATTTTTAATTCTGCGGCTGGTACGTGGACGGGTGACCATCTTTTCAATACATCCGTGACTCGGAAAGCAAGTTAAGCCGTTGGTTCCGGCTGTCAGTCGTGGATCTGTGACAGTCGGTACGGGTCGTCAGATGCCCCAAAGTCTGACAACCAGTCTTACCAAGAGGTATCATATAACCCAGTAACTAAGTTGTGGAGGTCAGATAGGCAATCGCTCCATGTAAAATACTGGTATTCAGCTGCATCCGGTTAGACTGGAAGCCGACCCCAACATAGTTGGGGTGAGGCTCGGCAGATGATGATTTAACTAATAATTTTCAATAACTTACAGAACACTAGCCAACGAGGACGCTTCCGCCGGCTTCCGCTACGGCCTGGAATGCCTGTTCCGTTTCTACTCGTACGGGCTCGAGCGGAAGTTCCGCCCAGAGCTGTACCAGCACTTCCAGATTGAGACCATGGCTGACTACGAAAAAGGTAAAGGTATAATCATCATTTCAACTGTATGACGGCCATGACTCAGACCTATATTCAAATTTTATTTATGTTTCAAATTGACGTTATTTCAAGTTAAACAAATATCAACTTTATTTTATTGATCATTAAGTTGATTTCAGAGTGACTACAGCACTATTGAAAAAGTTACAAAAATGTTTGAAGTTGTAGCGTAACCTGAACTTTATTGTGTTGGAATTAAAGTTATTATTTCCATAAACTCATATTTGTTTACATTTTTGGCGAATATGAGATAGTTTGTCTATAGAGTATGTAGAATGCTCCTTAGTATGTACACCATATAAATTACAGACATAAATATAGAAATTTTACAAAGGGTGACACAATGGGCGGTCTTATCGCTAAGAGCGATCTTTTAAAGACAACCTTCGTACAGACGCCAGCAGGTCAAGCTACCCGAAACTGTCAAATTTTCCCAATCAACCTTGAACCTTAATGCTTTAACGATAAAGTTTAAATCTATTAAAACATTTTGACAGATTGTAGTAGCTTGATGTGCGGGCGTCTGTACATAGGGCACATCGACCGGTCGTGTGCTTCGTTCTCACAAGGCTTATAGTACTAGCTTGTACAGCCCGATTCAAACTTTATGTCGGCTCTGAAGTGCGCTACTCGCTGCGCAGTACCTCACCCCTCACCCCCGCTGACACGTGAATGTGTTACTGCGCAGCGAATCGCCGAGTGTTCCGAGCCGCCATAACGTTTGTATCGAGCTTTCATAGATTATTAGTATCGCAAAAGCTTAATTTTTTTAAACAAAATATGAGTTAAAGCAAAACGTTTGCCCAGGATCGGGACATAATATTTATGTTGATTACATAAAAGCTTATTTACGTATGTACATTAATCTGCAAACGTAAAACGTCAGTTATATATTATGCTCTGAAAATGTGTACTTTTCAAGTTTTTTTTTTTTTGTATTTTTTGTACCTATGAGCCTTTGTTGGCCTAAAAAAAACTTTTTTTTCATTTATATTTATGTCCAAATCATCCATCTTTCTCACGACAAACGTATATAGAGTAAACAAAAAATTGTGACAACTTTACTGAAATATTCACCGATTATTTATAACATTGAAGCACCGATTATTGATTTATAACATTGAAAATAAAGTTTACTATTGAACATCATAAAATGCACTTTGTTACGGTGTAACGCTGAGAATTCACAGAACTGTTTTTACAAGTTTACATATTTCCACAGGTCAACTATACGGTCTGGAGAAGTTCTGGGCGTTCCTGAAGTACTACAAGCACACCGGAGCCCTACAGGTGGAGCCCAAACTAATGGGCTACCTAGAAAACTTCCAGAGCATCGAAGACTTTAGAGTGTTGGAGGTGAGTTGAAACGAAACCATGTCCCATATATTGGAGAATCCAAAGTTTTTCTACACCTGCCTCACTTCATTCAATTTCTAACTTATAACTTCTAAAAGGTGCATCATTCTTCTGTATGGCTTGAGAAATGCTGGTCCGAACCCAGACAGGCGCTTCACTTTGTATAAATTATTTCATCACCACGGCTCTCATTTTTAGCCACAATCCCAGCAGTGGGAACATTTTATAGGCAGCTGATGACAGTTATGTTTTTTCTTCCAATCTCTTTATTTTGTAAAAAAAAAAAACTAACAATACTCGTTCTCTACAGCCGCAACTGAACGAGCTCCTGGCAGCGCAGGGCCCCTCGGCCCCGGGCCGCGGGCCGCACGCGCGGCCCTACGACCGCACGCGCTCCGTGTCCGAGTCCGACCGGGCCGCTGCAGCCAGCAGGAACAACAGGTATGTCATGTAACTAAAATATCTTCATTATGACAATAATTTAGCTAAAAGACCACACCAGCTGAATGTGAAAGAATAATAGTTTATTCTGCACAAAAACATGGGAAGTACAAGACCATCTGCGCTTCCATCATACAGCTGATTCCTCTGACCTTTAGCAGGTGATCTGTCCACTTTAAGAAGTGGTAGCCCAGTGGTATGAGGTCGTGAGTTTGAACCCAGGTAGGCACTTTACTTTGTGTATTTTATTAAATCACCACTTTTCAAAACGGTGAAGGAAATCGTTGGAAACCGGTATGTCATAGAACCAAAAATTCGAAGACACCAACCCGCACTGGGCCCGCGTGGTGGGTTTCGGCCCACACCCGCTCACATAGAGGAGACCTGTGTCCCAGCAGTGGGAATATTATAGGTTGATTATGCTGTACACTTTGTAAAGAATTCTACAAAAGATAACTGACATGAAATGTACACTGCTACTTTTATATTTTATCTTGTGTGTGTACTTTTATCTGTTATTTTATCTTGTGTTCGTGTATATACAAATTGTATCTTTAATTATTACATTAAGTTGCTTACCTTTTTTTTTTTTTTTTTTTACCGCTGCCCTGGAACAGAAAGGGCTAAGGAAGGAACACGGGTGGGCTTTAGTCAGTAAAAGTCTGACACTCCCTTCCGCTCCACCCAGAGCGGGAGGGGTCATTTGATGATTTCCCATCCACAAAAAAAAAAAAAGTTGCTTAGCTTGGGACAAATGGTGCTGTGTGAAATGTCCAGGGATATTATTATTATTATATCATTAATTGTAATTGGTTTTAAACCGTTTTAATTAAAGTAATAAATAAATAAAAATCTTTTGCCGCTTGAATGATTGATAAATGATTTTATTCCTGTAAGTAGGTTTGCAAAAACACTTTTACACGTCAATCATATTTAAAAAAACTAGATGAGGTCGGCGTTTCCTATCTGACTACTCTTAGAAGAAACGCCTAAACAAACTCAGAGGTCACGACTGTGACCTCTGAGTTTGTTTGTTTTCTTTTAAAGTGCAGACATAATCTTCGTCAGATCATGTGACGTTATTATAATAGGCTAGTTTCCTAAAAAAATCTAATTAGTCCGTCAGTTAGATTATCAAAAAATATTGGACCCGTATTTTTTCTTTCGTCAATTATATAAAAAAATGATGAAGATATCGCCCGTTAAAGTTCCGCGTGACGTCACGACCCCCCACTCCCAAATTTTGACGCGCTTTATCTTCGTCATTTTTTGTTTGATTGACAAAAGAAAAAATACGTGTCCATTATTTTTCGATAATCTAACTGACGGACTAAATATAATTATTATTTTTTTACCCAGGAATCTACCCTATTGTTTTATAAAATGTATTGAAAAAACAAGATGGCGATGGGAGATGGCGGTGTTGTAGAACTAATTGACAGTAATCTTCCCCGTTATCTCATGTTTTGTGTCATACCTCTGTGCCTACCCACCCACCACTCACGCGCACTGTCTGTCCAGCAGTAAGTACGTGGCCGGCAACCGCCCCAACAACAACAGCAACAACAACAACAACCGCGGTCGCGCCGGCTCCTGCGGCGCGCAGAGCGTCGTCGCCAATGCTAGGCCCAGACGTGAGTACAACTTCTATCCATATTAATATTACTAGCTGTACCACGTGGTTTCACCAGCATAAGTTTCGATCCCGTGGTAATATCGGGATAAAAAGTATCCTATATGTTATAAAACCATCTGTGTGTCAAATTTCATCCAAATCCGTTCAGTAGTTTTTGCGTGAAAGAGTAACAAACATCCATCCATCCATCCAAACTTTCACGTTTATAATATTAGTAGGATGTACGATTATGATTCACTATGACCACTTAACGATTTCTTACCGAAACCAGAGCGGCAATTCTCGTACTTTTAAGAACGTTCACAGTCTGATCTCAGTCTCAATCTGTCAAAAATACCTCTATACCCTATCCATTAAGTTAACCGTTTTTTGACAGCTGTCTGAGAACGTACATATTCCAGATTACGTAAAAGTTAACTTTAAAATGCGTAATAAAATAAATATACAAACAGCCTTATCTTATTGAATTATCTTATTTATGGCTTCATACAGGCATTATAATACCGTGCGTGTATCAATCAATGTATTGTGTGTTGCTGCAATCACTCTTATCCCTCTGTCAAAAAACGATTTACCTAATGGACAGGGTATAATTTCCCTACATTTTGACAATCTTTTGACATTTGTTTGTCGCGGAGATGAGACTGCGACTAGAGTTTGAACGTTTTAAATTACTAGAATAAGCTGTCTGGTCAAAACCACGTCAATTGCTTAGCTTATCACGCCAATCTCGCGTTAATTTCGCGCGTCGCTGGGAGAGGACAGAAAGGGACAGGCTGCATCGGAATTATTTAGGGACTACAGATTGTTTCCACTCGGCTTATATGATTATATCATCGAATAATAATAAAAACTTTAACTACTTACAAAGGAATCCCACTACGCAACAGAGGAAACATCGAAGTTTGTTTCTTACTTTTTTTAAGTGGGTACAATAAATGCTTCGATAAACTTATTCAAGTTTCAGTCTGTGAACTTGCGTATAAATTTATTAAAGCAACAAAAATAAACAAGGCTGCAATCCCTTGAAGCAGTGAAAAAAAATCAAAGTTCTAAGTAAACGCAATCAAAAGATACGGGCGTTTATGTTCCGTTTATGCTTCATCATTTGACACTCGCAAGGGAATCAAAACCTATAGGGTACTTCCCGTTGACCTAGAATCATGAAATTTGGCAAGAAGCAATATCATGTAGGACAAGTAAAGGAAAAAATCCGAATACCGTAAATTTGTAGTTACATACCTACAAATTTTTACGGAACCCTCGGTGTGCTAGTCCGAGTAGCACTTAACCGGTTTTTCTTTCTTTATTTAATTAGGACGTATACTTTTAATATCGCTATGTGACAATCCCATAAAAACTTCACTGGGACTGGGAGCCAAGTCTAACCGTTGCAAAGGTCTTTTCACTGTGGTTTTTTGATAGATTTGCCATAAAAATCTGTCAAAACCTCCACTGGCGAGACTATACAACATTTTTGTAAATTGGTAGATTCAGGCCCGCAGCATAGCTATTCACAACCACTCGATACGCTTCCGTACCGCATCGAACATCGATCAATGTTATCGTGGGAGTCTCTCTAAACGCTGTTCACAAGTTCAAAACCCGAAAATTTTGTCACTATTCAACAAACGCAAATCAAGTTATCGAAATGTCTTATTTTCGATATGATAGCCTGTCGGATGGTTGTGAATAGCTATGCAGATCTCAATTCTAAATTTCTAATCAGAGGGACAATTCTCGTAATTTCAAGAAAGTTCACAGTCTGATCTCAGTCTCAATCTGTCAAAAATACCTCTAATTTCCCTACATTTTGACAAGTGTTTGACATTTGTTTGTCGACAAGATGAGACTGCGACTAGATTTTGAACGTTTTAAATGACGAGAATTGGCCTTCCGATCAATGCTGAGTATGCTGACCCCATTTTTATAGAAAATTATAGTCCAGAAAAAATACTAATATCAATTTCCGTCCGCAGCAACGCCAAAAACGAAACCAGAATCGGAACCGAAGCAGCTCGCAGCGAAGCAGTGATTGTTGTACATAAAGACTAGAGTGCATTGTGCTTAATCACCGAGTGTAGAGTTACAACGTTTATTCAGATGCATTTTCTTTTTCTATATATACTTTTATTAATAATAATAGTGAGTGCTGTGACACTTTGTGGTTCGTTATGGCGATACTGGATGGTTATTTACGGAGCCTAGGTGAGTTCACTTTGTATTTAATACTTTTATTTACATAAACAATGTGGAGACAACAATACTACAATAATTGAAAACATTGGCGATACTTACTCATGCATAAGAGTATTTTGAAACTATCAAATAAATACTAGCATTAAAAAAAGAAGTGTTTTTTCAAACAAACTAAATAGTAGTGATGGGCCGATTATGTGACTAAACAATTTGATATATTTAGTTGAATTTTTCTAAGCAGACTCGGAACGGCATTACAAATACGCAGTTTATTTTATTGTCGTCTCCGCCTTGTATTTTTAGGAGACTTTCAGGAATACTTGTATACAGCTTGATTTTTTGTGTTACTGTGTCACTCAGTATACTTGCACCGAGCCAGTGCAAGTATACTGAGTTGTTCTTAGTACATAAAAGATCTGCTTTGAATCTATTTAAACGAATATTAAATGTTTTTTTTTAAGTTAGTATTATGGATTTTAAACTTTGTCCTTAAGTTCGATTGCTTATGCTCACTCTCTATTCCCGTTTTCTAAGTCTGACGTAACTTAGGCTGATTTTTCAATCGACAGATATTTTTTTTTATTGGAATTAAATTGACGTCTGACAGATTTTGTATGGAAGAACTATCAAAAATTCAAAATTATCCCTCGGATAAAATTATCTGCCGTTGGAAAAGTCAGCCCCTTTTTTTAGATGAATAGTTTTCGGATACATTTTGTACAGGAAAAGAAAGTAAGTAAGACAGACGGCTTCTTTGGTCTAGTGGTCGCAAACGCTACTGCTGAGCATGAGGTCCTGGGTTCGATTCCCGGGACGGGGAAAGTGTCTATCTGCCCACAGCCTCCATATTCCGTGGAACATAAATATAACTGGCAATTAGAAAAGGAAGTGAACGAATTTACTGGCCGATGTAAAATTGATCTTGAAGAACAATTATAAAGTACTAGCTGACCCGGCAAACGTTGTTTTGCCATATAAATTATTTCTAGCTGCCCGGCGCTACTTCGTTCGCGTGGTGTCCTACCCCTACCCTACTCCTACACTACTCCTAGCCTACTCCTACCCTACTCCTACACTACTCCTACCCTACCCTACTCCTACCCTAATCCTACACTACTCCTACCCTACTCCTACACTACTCCTACCCTACTCCTACACTACTCCTACCCTACTACTACCCTAGCCCTACCCTACTCCTACACTACTCCTACCCTACTCCTACTACCCCCTACCCTACTCCTACACTACTCCTACCCTACTCCTACCCTACTCCTACACTACTCCTACCCTACACCTACCCTACCCCCTACCCTACTCCTACCCTACTCCAACCCTACTCCTACACTACTCCAACCCTACTCCTACACTACTCCTACCCTACCCCCTACCCAACTCCTATACCCTACTCCTACCATACTCCTACACTACTCCTACCCTACTCCTACACTACTCCTACCCTACTCCTACCCAACTCCTACCCTACCCCTACCCTACTCCTACCCTACTTCTACCCTACTCCCAACCTACTCCTACCCTATTTTTTAAATTTTTCTCTGCGTAAGAACCATCCTCGTACTTCAAGGAATATTCTAAAAAAAGAATTAGCCAAATCGGTCAAGCCGTTTTCATGTTATGTCGTGACAACGGAAAACGGGTTTCATTTTAATATATATAGATGAACAATTTTCTAACAATATTTTTTCTTTCTTTCCAGCTTATATGCATCGACAATAAGCAACGCTACGCTCGTATGTTCACGCGTTATCAATTTGACATCTATGTAGCTAGAGTAAGTATGTACTACCATATAACAATATATATTTATATATTTTTGACATTGTATAAAAAAAACGACATTCATCTTGAGAAAATTCAAAATGACATAAAAAAAAAAACTATTCTGTCGTAGTCTTTGGTAGGTTAAGTATTTTTTATCTGTGGCGACTATGGTGCTGCGACATCGACTATCCTCGCATTTTTTTTTTCATCCTCCATCTTGGGTACTCGAGTGATGTGTCTCGAGTTATTAGCAATAATTTCTATAAAATAAAACTTGGGTGGGTGTCTATGAGTGAATTTGGGTGTTAATAAGGTTTTGTATGTATAAGTTGGGTTGAATTTAATGTAATATGAACTCATTATTAAGTAACTCATTCAAGTTTTTAATCAAATATTATTTATTTTGTTCACTCGAGAAAATTCGCCTGAATAATCTGTACCTCGAGTTGAAAGTGAGTTACACTCACACTCGAGGTACTCTCACTCGAGTTAAACCAAATTCAATTGTTTGGATCTCTAGAAAAATTAAATATGTACTTGGACTGCATACTGCAATCATAAAAATAAAATGTTTTGTATAATTGTACAGCCTCGTAGTGTCATGTCATGTATAAAAATAGTTTAAAAAAATGTATAAATGACAGAAGACTGGAATTTAATTCTGAATTTGCGAGAAAAAAATTACAAGTGTTGAGAAAATAAGAGATTGGGTAATGCTAACTCGATGTTGAAAATACTTAATGAATTTTTAGTATACTCTTTTTATTTTTTATGTAGACCGTTTGGTTTTGGCGGTGTTTGTGTGTTTGGGATTTTTTTGGTCATGTTTTTGGTTGATAGAATTTCAAAATATTCATTCAAAAAAATTTTTCTTGAAAAAAAAATGGGTCATCATATTTTAATAGTGATGACTCTGGTCTGTCATTTAGATCTGCGTCAGTCCTTGGCTAAGGGCATACTTAGCCTAATCTCTATAATATTTGGTTATTTTGGAGTTATGCATTCAGTCTAACCAGATACGATTCTTCATTATCTGCCTAGCGTTTCCTAACTATGTTGGGGTCGGCTTCCAGTCTAACCGGACGCAGCTGAATACCGACTACGATTAAATACTGGGTAACCAAAAACACAACAGATGAAAAAATGGCGTCCTGTTTTCTGAAAGTAATCGGCAAATATTTCTTATGTAATTATTATGATTATCAACTAATAATAAATATGAGTTCACATAAATATTTTGCTTTCAGAAAAAACGGCCAAGTTTGAAAGTCTATTGCCCAAAATCATGAAGTAAAAAAAAAACTTCAAACAAAAAAATTCGCCATCATTTAAATCTTAGATAAACGGTTTGCAAGATACTGCCACTTGTATTTATAATATTTAAACTGAGCACACAGTTAATTTAGTACATAGACCTTATCGATACATTGGGGTACAGATAAAACGGTTGTTATACTGTGTTCATTTTGTGGTGACCAATATGACATGTCAAAAAAAAAACTCACCTATACTGTAAAAGCACCGTTCTACAGCAGCCCAAGGATGAACTTAGCGTGTACTTAGCTTCACTTTGTACGAAAATGTAGGCGGGATCGTCCACTGCGACCCACAGCCACGTTACGCACAGATACGAGACTACCAAACAAATGAACCTCGCAGCTAACGTGGCAAGCCTCTGCTTGCACATGATACTGTGGGATTTACACTAGGACGATTTTCGCCGTGCCAAATCGCCTCACAAGCCGAATTGCCACTCCATTTACACGGGTCGTTAAAAATGGTAGGTGACGGCCTTCATGCGGCGGGCGATCGCCTGCGAGGGACTACAAAAGTCGAAACCTACTTTGTAATTTGCGATTTTAGTCGCCGGCGGCCTAGCCGAATTGTGATTTCGACACTCGGCTATGTAAAACCCGCATTAGTAGCAGTGGAGTGGACGGTCGACTTAATAAGTACCTTTAAAGAACACTGAACTGTTTGCTAATGCTATGTCATCATCTCGCTAGCCGTTACCCTACTATGTCGGGGTCGGTTTCCAGTCTAACCGGCAGCTGAATACCAGTATTTTACATGGAGCGACAGCCTAGTAATGCTATTTAAGCCACAGTATTTAGGAAATGTCAGAACTGTCACTTTAAAATGGACAAAGTATTTACAGTCTCACAAATAATCGTATTAAAGAATGTGAAGAATAAATGAGGTAAAAATGGATGAATTTCAGTATTTCATGGATGTCATAAATACATTAAAATATCATACTAGTGCAAAGCCTTAATATTAATAAGCCCTTACTGCCTTATATTTGCAATCTGTCACTATAGGGTCAAGTAAGATTAACTAGCGAAACTTTGCAGACCTGAAGGGTACCTGATGGAATACTCGGAAACATAAATTGCGCATAGTCGAGTGTTTCATGAGAGAAAACGTATATCTCATATCGAAACATGATAACATAACATGATCAGCCTATAATGTTCCCACTGCTGGGACACAGGCCTCCTCTCTGTGAGAGGGAGTGGGCTGTAATCCACCACGCGGGCCCAGTGCGGGTTGGTAGATGTCACATGTCTTCCAATTTTTGGTTCTAGGACATGCCGGTTTCGAAACATGATAATTTTTTTTTTCCGGGGCGCTGGTATGATTGGTACTTGAGTTGAGAAAATCTGTTTTATCGTATTTAAATATCGATATCCATCCCGTCTGTGAAATTTACATTAAAAAAAAACTGATTTTTTAAACTGATAATTCAAGTGACATTCATCATTCTCCTGCCCTCATCCCAATTTATTTGGGGTCGGTGCAACATGTCTTTCAAGTGACAACACGTTTGTTTGTTTTATCAAGTTTAAATCCATCACGTCTGCGGCGTTTCGCTAGATAATTTATTTCGACCCCGTATATGTCAGTCTACCCCCTATTACATGGGACCTAAACATAACTGGTGACATGTGGGTGATGATACACCTCTGCCAGTCCCTTCGGGTGATACAGGCGTGATATTACGTTATGACAGATTATGACTGTCAAATGAATAGCAATAATGTCAGAGAGAGTCTTTAAAAACATAATTTTGGTGCTATTTAAAAAAAAAATGTTTTAAACAACCGTTTTATTTGCGTTCCAATGATTTTGGGGCGGTTTTCAATTGATTGGTGTATTTTTTTTTATTTGATAATTTGTTTTTTCGTGGAGTTTGCGAATTTGAAGCAATAATATTGACGTAAACATCTTTTTTATAATTTGTAAATACTAACGCAAGCCGAGGAAAAAATATATTTATCTAAATGAAGTAATTAATATTTTTCTTCATTGAATGCTGAAATGCGAAGGAAATTCGTAATTCATTGCTTCATTATGTTTGTAAAATTCTTCCGCTCAACAACGTAAATAGCGCAATGAATGTTGTCGCAACTGTCAAAATGCATTGCCATTGTTGTGCGTTGCGCAATCACCCCGCAGAATTGCCCGGGAAGTAATAATAATAAAAATACAGAATCGATTGAAAATCGTTCCGTTATAAACAATTCGATAATTAATCACTAACTTGCTCAAGTTTTTTCTTTTATGTATGAGTGTGTATTTGTGGTATGTTCAACGTTGTTAAATCCGAATTGAATGTAACAGACAGCGCCTCTAGCGGTGATATACCGAACTAATAGTACCGACAGACAGCGCCCCTAGCGGTAGAATACTGAACGAATAGTACTGACAGACAGCGCCCCTGTCGGTGAAATACCGAACTACCGAGCATCGAAACAAAAATGTAGACTTGGATGAAGTGAATGAAATGAAGTGCTTTGAAAATCTTGCCAGATATCTTATGTTTTATTCATAAACCCTGTTCGCGTGTTTTTCCTTCTTGTGCGATCTCTGACCATGTTGGCCCTGCAAATGATTTTAGATCGTCACACCACCTTCGCTGTGAACTACCTCGACGGCAATGTCCTGTCTCAGGCGTCCAGTGACTGACGATCTGTGCCCATCTCTCCGGGTGCATGTCAAGATGGAACTCCCTTTTAGGCTATCAAGATGAAACTTGTATATACATCCCGTTCCGATGTTCATCATCATCTGCCTAGCCTTTACCCAACTATGTTAGGGTCGGCTTCCAGTCTAACCTCATGCAGCTGAGTACCAGTATTTTACATGGAGCGACTGCCTATCTAACCTCCACAGCCCAGTGACTGGGTAATACGATACCCCTTGGTAAGACTGGTTGTCAGACTTTCGGGCTTCTGGCGACCCGTAACGACTGTCAAAGATCCATGAATGACAGCTGGGACCAGCGGCTTAGCGGGCTTTCTGAGGCACGGATGGGTCTCGGTATCTAAAGATCAGCAGTCAGCACCCATCCACGACCAACCGCGGTGATCCCGTTCCGATGTTCTTATACAAAAACCAACAATGACATTGCTATATGTACAGATAGACAAGACTGTCTGTGTGCATTCAATTTGGATATAATATCTAGCCAATAAATATTAAAATATATATTTAAAATACTGTGTATAGGATTTCATATAAGAATGCTGGTTTGCGAAATGGCTCCTTTAATTTTTTTCTAGTGTTTAAGTGTGCTTTTATTTTTATTTTTTTGTTGTGCACTGTGTACGTGGTATGTCTATACAAAAAATCTAAATAAAAAAAATTGAAAAAAAAATATGGCTGCTTCTTATCGATCTCGTCGATAGTACTTCAGCTTTGTACGTTATTCTTCCAAAATAAAATATTGTGTAAAGTACTCAAAATACAGCTTTTTTTAATTAAATAAAATTCACGACTGAAACTGATGCTTGTGTTAATTATTATTATTATTATAAATATTTTTATAAGGCATACCGCGTACTCTGAGCGTATTCTGTTTAATTATATATATATAACTACATTAGAATTATGAATAAAATAAAAAAAAATACAAGTAGTTTGCTTAGATCGCTTCGAAACCCGACGAGATAGTTCCTATACGATTATTGATTTATGTTTTTTAAGGTTTTACTAAACAATGTTGACACGAAAACCTTGAGCACACCCATCTGAAGTTAGGGGCAAGCTTGTGTGGAACGGCAGCAAGAAAAATATATTTGATGTATTTTTTTTTCTACAATCTTGTTTATATAACTTTTTTAGTATTAGTTAACGCGAGTGCTGAGCAAAAGGTCCAGAGGGTCTACTCCGAAGTGCAAAGTGCGAATGTTCGGATCGGACCGACACATGGCCGAACCGAATATTATTGAAAAAAGTTCGGATCGGCTCAGTTGGGTCGGGACCATAGTCAATATTCGAAAGAGTGTAGGAGTGTAGGATCGGGACCAACCGAACCAAATAGTAACTTCGTAGCAGGAAACGGCCGAACATTCTGCCGATACTACTTCGGAGTAGACCCCCTGGATTGGAGTGTTCAAAATGACGTTTTTCCAGCTTAATTTTGCATGTATTTTTCTGAGAAATAATTCATGGCTCTTTGTTTATTATATTTGATTAAAAATGCTATGGAATAGTTGAATTGCTTGCTTTTCAAGGTTTTTGTGTCAATGCGGATCCATTTCTTTTTTTTCCCGTCCTTAAAATTAGAAGCATTATTATTAATGTTTACCATAGATCAATTTGTATTTCATTGTATCGAAGCAAATTAGAAATGAAGCGATCAAGAGCCGAGGTGTTATATTTATACGCGGGCACAATATTGGGCTTCGGTGCCGAAAACTTACGATATGAAATGAAATTCTTCAGTATCGTAGTCTTAGAAAAGGACTGCAAAACGATGATGATTCTTTTAAAACAAACCATATTCTAATTTGTGATGTTTTTATGTGATTGAATGGATTCATTTTCGTCCTTTTAGACCAAATGGATGAACTTTTGGGAATAATTTCGAACTGCAAATATTGGAACTTTTCCAGTTTTATCGAAAAGCGACACTAGCGCCATTTTCTATTAATATTCAACGGTTACTGGACAAACTTACCTGTACTCGTTATTCATTGCAAGCTATATAGTATTCTTAACGAAAACGATTACTCGACTAGTTCCGGCAATCACCGTTCAATATTGTTTTCAAAATGGCGCTGTCAGTTGTAATAATTTTTGTTAGCGTTTCGTTTCACAATAGAGCTGTCTACTTTAGGAGTTTGATCTAGTATAGATGTCTAGATGTAGCTGCGTTCACGAGGAAAATATCCTCCACAAATGACGATATTTAAATGTACGTGGAGCGCTTTATGGACAGTCAGCCCTACCACCACTGCTGACTGGCACATGGACGAGAAAATATTTTGATACTGTAAAGTAGAAATAAAATAGTTTCTAGGCAATACAATATACTTTTATAACAGTCAAGCAAGTTCGACCCCTGTTACATGGGAGTTGGCGAAAGGTTGGTGTTGGAATACACTTTTGCCAGTGATGTTATTTATGTCAACTGTGCCTAAGACAATTTAAAGTGCTTGCATGGTATGATTAATTTGATTTGTAAACGAGGTAAAATGAATCATGGCCGTTCCGAAATCAGTGCAGAAAACTGCGCAGTAACGTTTTTTGGAACCAAATAGTGACATGAGACGGAATTTCGGAGAGCATAAATTCAGACTACATGATTTTCGTCTTCAGGACTTGTTGACCCAAAACGCCACTTCCACGGCGTTGTCGGTGGCAGCGCAGAGGTCACTGACTGCATTTTTTGAGATACAGAGGGCAGGATCGGAGATGGTATTGCAGATTGCTCTTTGAAGAGGAGAAATATAATTCGGAATTATTCCCAAGAGTTTCTCGGAGTTTCCCCCGCGTATAAATAGAACGCCATGACATTTTTATGGCGGGATAAACGTTAAGTTGTTTTTAGTTCATTCGTTGCAATTTTTTTTTCTTATTGTAAGCGCGCCAAAGGTGTTGAAGACAAGTGTTAGAGGACACTTAGATTTACTGTATAAATGAAAAATATAAAAAAAATATCTTGCTAATAAACTAAGGCTTGGTAATAATTATTATTATTGAAACTGTGCAAAATGGCGGATAGACGAACAATTTTGATACTTGGAAAATGTTAAAACTCGTATTTGTCTATTTGCTATTGTGTAGAGAGACCATAAAGTAGGTTCACTATCTCCAGTGCATTCAATTTTTTGTTGTCAATTTTTTTTTTTCGGTAAAACTTTGGTTGTTGTAAAATAATATTGAAAAAAAAAAAATAATTGCGTAGACGTTTCAAAAAAATTAGTCAATGTAGGTAGGTTTAGTTCAGAAATTAAGTAAAAATTGTTTTTCTAAGATTTGCTTCGTCGAGTGACGTAGACAGTTGTATGTATTAATTCACGATTTTTAAAAGAAATTTGCATTTTAGCTATCACTGTCTTGTCGCGAGACGCGGTAAGTAAGGCTGTAAGTTAAATATACATATTATATTTGAAGTAAATAAATTAATAATAAAACCACAGTTTGGGACTTTTATTTTTTTACCCTGACACTCTTCTTCGCCCAGGTACAGACCTAGACGCCAGCAGGTCAAGCTACCCGAAACTGTCAAATTTTCCCAATCAACCTTGAACCTTAATGCTTTAGCGATAAAGTTGAAAATCTAATAAAGAAATTTGACAGATTGTGGTAGCTTGATGTGCGCCTGTACATGGGCGCGTTTTTCGCGCACTGGATATTCAATGCTCTGCTTAGCGCCGAGAATTGAAAATCCAACAGTGTCTTTTTACCTCCTTACGAATGGCGTCCAAGGAATGGAAGACGAAGTGTCGGTCGTCTGGCGGCGAGATGGGCGGACAACATGGTTACCATCGCGGGTAGAACCTGCAGGATAATAGCGTAACAGAGGCGCGGTCGCAGCCGAAGATGTTGGGGGGGGTCACCAAAGTAGTAAGTTAGTAAGGCATAAATCATGCACAGACTCTCGACAACTTGAATGATTTTGCGGGGGTCATGACCCCCCCCCCCCCCCCTCGGACCGCGATCAGTAGCAGTCTTCTTCACTCTGCCCAGAATTCGGCTACATCGTTGGCGCAACAGTTCCTGTAAAGTGCAGCTGACAGGACACGCAGGAGACGATATTAAGCGTCTCGTCGTTTGCGAAACAGCACCACATTTACACTCCAAGTCTAGTATCAATAGCAATGGGTTTCATTTTGACAATTCAACAACATTCATTGCGTTATTTACGTTGGTGAGCAGACAATGTTTACGAACATTAAACATATGAAGCAATGGATTAGCAATATCTTTCAAAATGATTCAGAATGTGATTGATAGTGTGTTACGCAACTGGTGTGCAGGATGACGCTGGCACAGGGGCGTGAGGATTGGCACAAGAAAAGAGGTTTTTGGGTGAAGTCTGGCTGTGGATGGTAATGATGATGAATACTCTTCTTAGTACAAATACTTTTATTGAGTACTTTCAATGGCCTTGCTACTAAAAGCGTCCCTAATGTAAGGTTCTGGGTTCGAATCCCGGCTAAGCTTCAACATGGCTATACTTATAGTTGTCAAAAAATAAAAGGCTCGTTTTGACATTGACAGTTCTAGTAGTTACTAAAGAAAAAAACACGTACCTCTTTGTTTGTATGAATCTGACAGGTGTCAAGAACGCATTCGTAAATGTCAAAACGGGCCTTTTATTTTTTGCCAACTTTACCAGCACCGTAATTGCGCAACACACGATTAATCGGAATCGGTTTCATTTTGACAGTTCAACAACATTCATTGCGTTATTTACGTGTCGAGCAGAAAAATTCTTCGAACATATGAAGCAATGGATTAGCAATTTGCTTCAAAATGATTCAGATTCCGATTGATTGTGTGTTACGCAATTGGGGTGCCGGTCCATTAGGTTAACCGTTTTTTGACAGTTGTCTTAGAACGTACCTAACTATTCCAGATTACGTAAAAGTTATAAGTATTTAAAATGCGTAAAATAAATATGTATACCTACAGAGTGTCCCGAAACTTAACGATAACCTGGTACCGGGCGAGAGGCCAAGGTATACCAGTTATGAACAAAATAAGAAAAAAAATCCATGTCACTTAGTCAAGCGATAATAGACATTTTTCGATAAAGTTGACATTTTTAGAAATTTGACACCCTTTTTCGCATTTTTAAGTAAGCGTGATCACATTTCGTTATAATTTTACAGTGATTTTTTTAATAATGTAATCTCAAATAACAGTGCTATTAATCGCAACCACAAATCAAAATAATAAACATTGTTAACTAAGTAAAATAAATTAAGTTTTGACGAGTTATGGTTTACAAAATTATTGTCTAAAAACAAGGTTTTTTTTTCTTATTTTTTTCACTGGTGGGGCATTTCACGTGAAGCGGACAGGAAAAAAAATGTCAGGTTTTGGATTTTGTTCATAATTGGGTCAATTGTACTTCCATGGGACCTGAATAATCGTACGTAATTTTTTTTTTTTTTTTTGCCTAGTTACGGATTATTGCGACTTCAAAGATTTACCAAAATTTGAGGAACTGATTTTTCGATAGCTATTTATGAAGTTAACCAGATGGATTGAGCAATATGTAAACAGTGTTTATTTGAGAATATTAATTGTTTTTCTTAGAAATTTATTACAATTTGTTTTTTTTTTTTTTCTTATAGTAAACCGGAAGTTAACATTAAAAGTCAGTTTTTTTTCAACTTCGCATTTTTTCATATTTTTTATTTTTACCTGAAAACATACCTTGTAGTATAGAAATATCATGTGAAAAATTTCAGAATGGTATCTCGATTCGTTTAGAAGATAGAAGAACTAAAGTACGAAGGTGCCGTAAGTCGCGTAGTACTGGGCGGTACTTTAGTGTGGAAGTCTTACTCGCCAACGCAAGAAAACGATTCATGTCATTAAAAAATCGAATCGTATCCTGTTGTGACCTGTAGCGCCATCTCTTTTCTACCAAAAACATCAAATGATTTTTGATGAAAATCAAATCACAAGCGTGCAGTTTGAGCCATGGGTAGGCATTGCTCAAACTGCACGCTTGTGATTTGATTTTCATCAAAAACCATTTTTAAATGATCACGAATTGCATCCAATCTAGGACAAGAAACACAACATTCACTAGGAGATGATTTTGATGTCATCAAATAACAAATTGGTGTGGAATTGGGGCACATAATCATGCGCAAGCACTCTTTCCAAGATGAAACAGGCATGTTGGTTTCTGCAGTAAGCGAATCAATGTTTCCTCCTGCTAACATTAGTTTAACATTCATACGCATACAAGGTGTGTGCCAGAATCCCCAGCTAGGACACATTGTTTAGGTCTCAATGTAAAAAACTTGGTTAAGCCTACTTTAATACCAGGATATTCAATTTTGAATTTCTGATACAACTCATCGATATTGCACATTAAAAGTTGTTTTTGTAAGTGCGTCCTTTTGCCGTCGTCTAATTTAACTGAGATAAAATCCTTCTTGCCAGGCATCACTCTACTAATAATAATAATAATTACGTTTATTTCAGATAACTAGGATCCAGTGTGTTAGTAGTACAATAACTTAAACCTAGTGTTAGCAACATAACCTTAAACTAATCGCCCCCTGCCCGACCCACGAATCGAGGTATCAATATTCATGTGAGCATTAATACATCGACCCATGTATAGGCAGTCAAGTCTACTAGCTATCATACTTAAAACGCTGTTGCGACTAGCCCGCACTCTGCTCAGGATTGACGCGCACCGCTTGCGCAGAGTAGAAAATGTGATGTCTTCTCAAAGATAAAAAGCTCTCACCAAATGTTCGGTTACCACTGGTACCTTACGACCGCTACGAGGATTAGGAGACAACAAAATACCAAATTGCGCCACAAGTTTCTTTGCTTTTTTCACTTGTCGTCGTGATGTTCGAAATTCTTCTGCGAGTTTATTTTCACTCCAAGACCCAATGTGCCCCAATTCCACACCAATTTGTTATTTGATGACATCAAAATCATCTCCAAGTGAATGTTGTGTTTCTTGTCCTAGATTGGATGCAATTCGTGATCATTTAAAAATGGTTTTTGATGAAAATCAAATCACAAGCGTACAGCTTGAGCAATGCCTACCCATTGCTCAAACTGCACGCTTGTGATTTGATTTTCATCAAAAATCATTTGATGTTTTTGGTAGAAAAGAGATGGCGCTACAGGTCACAACAGGATACGATTCGATTTTTTAATGACATGAATCGTTTTCTTGCGTTGGCGAGTAAGACTTCCACACTAAAGAACCGCCCAGTACTACGCGACTTACGGCACCTTCGTACTTTAGTTCATCTATCTTCTAAACGAATCGAGATACCATTCTGAAATTTTTCACATGATATTTCTATACTACAAGGTATGTTTTCAGGTAAAAATAAAAAATATGAAAAAATGCGAAGTTGAAAAAAAACTGACTTTTAATGTTAACTTCCGGTTTACTATAAGAAAACAAAAAAAAAAACAAATTGTAATAAATTTCTAAGAAAAACAATTAATATTCTCAAATAAACACTGTTTACATATTGCTCAATCCATCGGGTTAACTTCATTAATAGCTATCGAAAAATCATTTCCTCAAATTTTGGTAATTCTTTGAAGTCGCATAAATCCGTAACTAGGCAAAAAAAAAAAAAAAATACGTACGATTATTCAGGTCCCATGGAAGTACAATTGACCCAATTATGAACAAAATCCAAAACCTGACATTTTTTTTCCTGTCCGCTTCACGTGAAATGCCCCTGGTATAAGTTGGCCTCTCGCCCGGTACCAGGGTTATCGTTGAGTTTCGGGACACCTGTATAAACTGCCTTATCTTAATGAATTATCTTATTTATTACTTCTTACATACCTACATTATAATACCGTACGTGTATCAATCAATGTATTGTGTGTTGCTGCAATCACTAGTTCCATCTGTCAAAAAACGGTTTACCTAATGGACAGGGTATACAGCTGCAGAAATGCCATAATCAACAGTCAAAACTATACCTTAGGTTCACAAATGAGTGAAGGTATGTATGATATATGTATATCATACTTATATTTTCGTAGTTAGTAAATGTGTTGAAGTGGAGATGACTGCTAGATGCATTTGGATACAGAAGAAATACTGCGCCAACCACAAACATGTTTATTGGGATAAGGGCTGGACCAGGCGTGCCGTACGCAAGGACCTAGAGTTACGGACACTAGCCTGTTATACTCAGGGCAGGACTGAAGTGACTGATCAATACTGGCGCCGATTCCCATGTTCACAAATTAAATTTAAGTCATCTTTTTCTTTCTATTTTTTCATTAAGAAAAGGACAGACGATAAATATAAGTGTACTACGTGAGCTCGACAAATGGATGTGCGAATAACACTTGTGTGACAAAACTGTACTGCGACTCACCACAGTTCGAATGCACGCTGGTGCGACTTGCAATAATATTAAATTATGAAGTCTTCGACGTCAGAGGCACCCCGAGGTTCGGTTTGGTTAGGTTCCTTTAAAACCCTGCAGACAGAAATAGGGTCCGTCGACTACTTACGTCTTAATATTATTGCTTGTCGCACAAGCGTGCATTCGCACTATGGTAAGTCGCTGTACAGTTTTGACGCACAAGTGTTATTCGCACATCCATTTGTCGAGCTCACGTGGTACACTCGATAAATATTAGTTTAGTCAGTGGGTGGTTTGTACGTGGCAAGTTTACGCGGGGAATAATAGTTACCATACAGAATTGGGGCCCAGTGTACTTTTTATCAAAATTGCCGGGTCAGATTTTGAATTTTGATGCCACTTTGCACAAGGGAAGTATCCCTGCACAAATATCGAAACCGTATCGCTCTTGGTCTAAAGACCACTTTGTATCCAGTCTCCTTTGGTTTGCATGTGATTCGTACGGTTTTATCCCAATGCCGAATTTTCCCCAACATACTCGGCAGTGCGATTCTGTAACCATTTCACCGTGAAAACTTTGGTGAAGTGAGCGTGGAGTGAGCTGTCATTCCAAATAATGGATTAACACTATTACGGTTTTAGACATTTATTTTCTCAAAAGATTTACAATCATTACAGAGAAAATACAATATTATAATTAAAAATACTTATAGCCGATTGGCTTAGTGGGTTAGTACCTAATAAGACAAAATTACATTAATATTTCTTCATAGTTAAAGTAATAGTAAAAGGGTAGTTTCCATCTATATTACTAAGTATACCTACTCTTTGGTAGTTTCAAAGAAGTTCACACGAAACTAAGTGCGCGACGTCGGCATATCGCCACTGCGGGTAGGTGTACTATTTACAGCTCACTCTAAGCTCACTTCACTTCACTTTTCACGGTGAGATTTTTAGAGAATCGATCGGCTGTACGTTTGGTGTGAAAGCGCCCCAAAGCCCAAAGCAGCTTGGTGTCAAAAAATAGATGGTAATGTTCTGACACAAGGAGTTCCTAATGAGGAGTAGGAGCTGCACCCTAACTGCGTAACACACTATCAATTAATGTGAATTATTTTGAAGGATATTGCTAATCCATTGCTTCATATGTTCGAAAAAAGTATCTGCTCAACAACGTTAATAATGCAATGAATATTAATAACTAATAATAAATCGCGCCCCGCGGTTTCACCCGCACAAGTTTTGATCTCGTGGGAATATCGGGATAAAAAGTATCCTATATGTTAATCCTGGTTATAAATCATCTGTGTGCCAAATTTAATGCAAATCCGTTCAGTAGTTTTTGCGTGAAAGAGTAACAAAAATCCATCCATCCAAACTTTCACGCTTATTAAAATAATATTAGTAGGATTAAGGAATTCAAAAATTCTGAGATAAGTTACCGATAATTTTTTGTAACTTTGTAAGTAAGTAGGTACATACCTACCTATAATATGTATCTTCTATATCAACACTGCTTCTGCACGTGGCTCGCCCGCGTGGATGTCAGAAATTATCTCACGGGAACGTGCTGGCAGGACAAAAAGTAGCCTTTGTCCTTCCCCAGGATTTCATCTATCTCCGCCACGCCAAATTTTATCGAAATCCCTATATGGGTTTAAGCGTGAAAACGTAACATACAGACAGAGTTACCATCAAATTTTTATATTATTAGTAGATTATACATATACTGCAGTACCTACTACTTCTATGATATGAATCTACAGAATGGAAAAAAACAATTAAGGGAACAAAGGGATTTTAGTGCAAGCACATGTTTCACTCAAAGATCCAACCGAAAGAAAAAAAAAAGAAAAATATAATATTCTATTCTTTACTAAAAACAAAGGAACCACCTATTCCATTATTTTCAAATTATGTAGGTACCTACTTATTTTATTCATTCTGACTACATTCAAG
Organism: Apamea crenata; assembly: GCA_949629185.1. Taxonomy (NCBI): domain Eukaryota; kingdom Metazoa; phylum Arthropoda; class Insecta; order Lepidoptera; family Noctuidae; genus Apamea; species Apamea crenata. The sequence goes on along the minus strand of OX451382.1, from coordinate 5,567,401 downwards.
GAATTTGCATTAATTGACGGGTGTGTGTGAACCAATTAAAATGTAAGTAGGTACATAGGTAAGTATGTCTTTAGCTAAAGTTTAAAGTTAATGATAGAAACGCATGTCATGCAAGAATGCAATAAATAATTCAATGTCTTTGGTTGAACGTAGTTTAGTTCGCTAGGCTGAATAAGATCTGAACCTTATTGGAACCTCCTTTTTTTGAAGTCGCATAAAAAGTATGTAGGTATATTACATACGTAATAAAATGAATGTTAATTCCATAAAAATTAAATATAGTCGATACTAATCTAATAATTATATATTTGGAAGAATTGCGCAACTTGTGCGCCAATGCGCACATCAAAGCAAACCACAGAACATAATATACCCTAAAGAAGCAAACTCGGCTTTGTTTTGACTTCGAGATGTCTTCAATCAATGACATAATAAAGTCAAATAAAATGACAAAATAATGTCACGGATGACGGCATCATTGGCATATGACATGCCTAATCCAGTGTCATTTTGACAAAATAAGATGATTAAACTTTGCCTACATTTTTATTACAACATTACTGAAAGTCCTGAAAATAGAAGCAATCAATAAGCCGTCGTACAATGAACTAGAAGTTACGTAACATCCGGTAGCTGCAGAAGATTGTCGATGGTGACCTCATTTTCTGTTATAATGACTAAATTAATATTTGATTACTTTTAATATTCTCTAATATTATCTTTGTGTCTTCTGATATTAATTTTATTAAACAAAATAATATCAATTTTTATTAATTTTCTATTTTGTCCTCTTCCAACATAGCGTCCCATAGACCAGATCGGAACGAAGAGTAAATCATGTTGTTTATGGTCGATAATTGTAACAGGTAACATTAACAATTGAAAATCGGTTTAACAATATTGGAATCGATTTGTATTTTAAACATTATTTTGTACTCAATTCTTTAAGCATTAAATACAATTCGTACAGTAATCTGAATGCTGAAAATTATACACTGAATATTAAAGTGAATTTCAAATAATTTATTTTTTGAATAAAAAACATTGCTTTCAATATTGTTTTAAGGTATTGTATTATTGGTATTATGAATTATCAGCTTCCAACCATTATGATAATGGATCGAGGCTTATCTACACATTAAAAAAATCTGTTTTGGAAATATTTTATTCATTACATTTTGATATTTAGCTTTGTATACTAAAATCTACTTTGATAAATCATAACAATAGCTGCTGGTTACTCATTTCAGGATTGTTAACATAAGAATAATAAACAATAGTTTTTTGAAAATATTTAATAAAACTTCGATTAAATATCGTCAATTAATTAATTAAAATTATTACTTCTGAATTGAATAATCGATGCTCAAACCAGTGTTGCCAGAACGTTTTGCCGCGCAATTACATCACCATTTCATGGCACGCGTTTGACGCATTTGTTAAAATTTTCGACTTTTCGTGACAGCACGTCAATTTCGACATTTGATTGATAATTTTCTAAAGATCCATCAAATTAGTTTGTTTGAAAGTTGGTTTGGGCGCTAAATGTTATTATTTCGGTGTTTTACTTCTAATACTATGATGTGATTGCGAGGTGTCCATTTTTGGTTGCGCGCTTCCATTCCATAATGAGTGCTCTAAAGTGTGTGGTTGAAGGCTGCGATTTAGAGTACGATGTAGTCTGCAGCTTCTCCTTCTACAAGTGAGTTTGTTATGATGATATTATTTCTAGTTAATAAGATTTATTTATATCTTTTGTGCCACCAACATAGTGTCTATGGTCTGTTCGTGTGACCTCGAAAAAATTGAAGTGGTAAAATGATTGTAAACATAATTAGCTTTATTTAGTTTTATCCAGTATTTTTCCATTAAAATTCTTATTTTGCCCTTAAAAACCTCACCTAACACATATTTCATCATTGACATGGTGAAAACCACAGTAATATTGACTAGAAACACTAATATTGATACCCATTAAAGATCAAATTTCAATCAGTAATCATTATTATTTCCCTTTGGTGGGGATAAGTCATGCAAGAAATCAAGCCTAATAACATTGCTGTAATTCTACATTCATACAAAGACATCTTTGTTATCAGAATCTCAAATAAAATAACAAATACGCTTCATTTGATATCTTAGTTTAACCTTAAAAGTCATAAACTTAAGGAATATCATGTCTTTAGTATAGGTTTTTTACCATACAACTCTCTAAAGCAATGTCTGGCGGTTGGCAAAATGCCTATCAGCAACATTTTGTAACCTTATCAGTAACCAGTGTGATTAGAGGTTTAATATTTTAATATCAACATGAGCTGAAATTACTCCACACAGAGGTTATGAATATCCCTTATCAAATTGCCAAAAATAAAAATAAAATACCAATTTTGGAATTTTGAAAAAAAATCTATTTTAAAATTAACCAAATAAAATACCATGTGGTATTTTGCTTGTGTTTGTTTCTGGGCTACTTAAAAGCGACTAAAAAGATAAATAACAAAAAAGATCAATAATAACAGAGTACCTATTACTTAGTCCAAACTTATAATTTAATACCTATACCCTAAAGAATTTACCAAAAAAAAACATCTTTGGAATTTTAAATTAAATTGTATTTTAAAATTAACCATGTAAAAAATCTAAAGCAACTAAAAAGCCAAATAAAAAAAAAAGCTGTTACTAAGTACAAAACAGCTGTGTATGTATGTAGATACTATAACATTACATCTTTGCAAGTTCATTCATCTCTTTACTAAAATACTTAGAAGAGACAAAACAAATCTAACTTTGAATAATTATGCAATATCAAAAATTTATTGTTCTTATTGGGCTGAAAATCAGCACATTTTAAACATGAGGATAAGTAGTTTATCAGCCATCTTGTTACCATAACACAAGCATTAGGTTGCTTAGCTTGGGACAAATGGTGCTGTGTGAAATGTCCAGGGATTTATTTATTTATGAAAAGTTAGAAAAGTCAGTCTTTAAAACCAGCCTTTTACCTCTTCTTAGTTTAAAAAGTGAAAAAATACTGTAACTGACATTAATGTAATTATTAGCCTGCATTATCCCATTGAAGAAAGAAAGAAAATACATTTATTTAGCAAAGACTAAAAGACAGTACATAAAACTCCGATAAATTTGAGTCTCCTAACATGCGTCATCATGCTTAAAAGGAGACTCCAATCATAAACTAATGTAAACTAGTTGGTACTGAAATAAACATTTTCATATTTGTATAAAAACAAATAAAAAAGTGTAAAGTCAAATGTACTGCTGGACACAAGCCTCTTCTCATTACTTCCAGCTCTGCCGATCCAGGGCTGAACTGGACCACTGGTTGTTTGTCTTCTCCAGCTCATCACCATCTTCATTTTAACTGATATTAATTACTTTAAATCGGATCAGAAAAAACCTTTACTTTTCAAAAATATAATTAAGTATAGAGTTTATTTATTTTATTATTTAAGTAACAGTCTGCATGAACCACACTTTTTTGAGAAATAAATAAATTATTAATTTAAATACGCACAGTGAAATACATAGAGAAATAACATAATTAAATTTTGAATAAAAAGTTTATTATGATTCAAAATCATCAATTAAATTTAACTTATAATATTAACTGGGCTTCTCAAAAAAGGCCTATTTAACTTAAAGTGTGAAAATTAATGTTTAATATTATTACGCAACCAAACTTTAACAGCTGTACAGTTTTAGATGGAATTTGGCACACAGGTAGACATGGGAACTATTCAATAAAACCAACAGGCGACATTCCGACAATTTTACAGTAGAATAGAATAGAATCCTCTTGATTGTACACCATACAAATTACAGAACATAAATATATATATAACATTTTACTAAGGGTGACACACAGGGTGAAGGGTGGTACAGTATTTTTATCTCACTAAGCAACACGCGCTTTACTTGTGGTTACCGAGTGCACAAACACGCTATGAATGTAGCTAGTCTATATCTATACTTAATATTATAAAGAAGTAAAATTTGTTTGTTGGTTTGTTGGGGGTAATCTCCGAAACTACCAGTCGGATTTACCAGCCGGACCGCGCCTGGTAGTAGCACGGGCGAGCAAGCGATGCGATGCGACAGGGTGTGTCGGGGTGTTGTTCCCCGTTAATTTCATGCAGATGAAGTTCCAAGCAGAAGCTATAGTTTCAAATAAAAATACTTAGGTGTGAAAGGCACTCACTGCATGCATACAAGGGCTTAGAAACAATTAAACAACAGTTTTAACTATCATACCTACCTAAGAACCTAGTATGTGATACGTAATCAATATTACATAAATTGTTATAAATAATTGCCAGCACATATGTTCAACAGTGATTACTGTATTTATTTAAGGCATTCTATTGTTAGTTGACATGTATTAATGATTGACACTACGTTATTGTGAGTTAGGTGTCAAATGCTGGTAGTGTAATACTGCAGCCACATTATCGCGTTAATGCGACAGCTACATTGTTGCGATAAGGCGTATTACACTTACACTTCGTGCGCTCTCTATCTACAGCGAGATCTCTAGCGCGCGAAGTGTAGTTCGCCTTATCGCAACAATGTGGCCGCAGCATTAGGCGAACTACAGTTCGCGCGCTCTCTCATTCGACGTCTCACTGTAATCAGAGCTGCGAGTGCTGTGTGTGTCAGAGCAGAGCGAATGCGCGAAGTGTAGTTCGCTTTATCGCGAAAATTTAGCCGTAGCATACGAGCAATAGTATCAGGATAGGTCATTTGTATGTCATTTTCTAGCAGATAACCGGGACTTGTGCAGAGTTGGTGGTAAAAAACCATTAAACATCATCTAAAATAAATAAAAAAACCATATGGGGTCCGACAGAGCGCCTATTTGGTTTTTCAAGACATTGCCGAGCGGTTGGTCGACTCTACACGTGACCAAAGAATGGACATCATGGAAGTGTCGAACATTTTATATGAAAAAGTTAAAATGCCAGCCAGAAAAGAAACATTATTTTCTTATGGGAAATGACATCTTGGGCATTTTTACTATTACAGCGAAACAACAAACCCCCCGGCTGCTATTAGAGTTTGAAAAGGCCAAAAACATATTTTTATACGACGGATCTTTGGGATCATTTCCGACAGCCGCGGTCAAAAGCTTATATTTAATATCCCCTTCAAGATTATTCCTTTTCTATACTAGCCCACGCTGTCCCACTCCTGGGCAAACACCTCCCTCCACTCCTTCCAACTTCCGCGAGCCCGCGAAGATGGATATTCCGTTTTTAGTATTTCCGAGATCCACGCGGGCAAAGCCACGGGTAAACACCTATTATTTAATATCCTTTTCAAGATAAGTTTATTGAAATATATATTTTTTGTCAACAGTGCAAATATATCGACCGACAATGAAATTAAACGCCAGGACTGGATCGAGGGTGCTATGCACGAAGAGAGTGAGTGCCTCTGGAGGCATGTCAGTCTCCAGCTGTGCGGGTAAGACATATTCATCAACATATCTTGGGCAAAACAGAATACTCACGCACAAAAACATCACCTTCTCCTTTTTTGAAGTTCTTAAAACAACCTGACTTGCAAACTATCAGGGGTTGTATTATTTCCATAATTGAAAATCATCCATTACACATCGAGGACGCACGAAGCACGTGAAGCCGTTGGTCCCGGCTGTCATTCGTAGATTTTTGACAGTCGTTATGGGCAGTCAGAAGCTCAAAAAGTCTGACAACCAGGTACCGAGCGGTATCGTGTTACCGTAAGTAGCAACTTAACAGTAACTGGGTTGTGGAGGTCAGATAGGCAGTCGCTCCGTGTAAAATCGGGTTAGACTGGAAGCCGACTCAACATAACAGACACAGAAGAAATTGACACAAACTTGAAAATTAATGTACTTTTTTTTTGTCTACCAGTTACCACTTCGAGTTGGACAACCAAGGGCTCTGGATCGACTCGCCCATGCTTCCTGAACTCCTCACTCATCAGGACAAACCGGCTCCGGTCATACAGTCGCCGAATGATAAGAAATGTAAGTTCTTTTTACAAAAAACATGATCAAAAATTTGTTCAGCATCCAGACATAAAATATGACACTGGAACAACCCTGTGTTATATTTTATGCATGGCTGTCCACCTACAGGGTTGTGTATTGAATGGACCAGTCAAGTCTTAGATAAACTTAAGTTTCCTTAAGTTCGAAGTTGAGCTGCACGATTACCGACAAACGTGTGTACTGACTGGAAAGGTCCACTCAATGTGTGGTTCTATCCTCAAAAGACAATTTCCGACACCAATCTATATGGTCTTCACATGTTCTGACCAAGATTATGTCTGGACTTTAAAAGAGACTGTGACCTCTGAGTTTGTTTCGGCCTTTCTTCTCAGACTAGTCAGATAGGAAACGCCGACCTCATCTAGTTTTAAAAATATGATTGACGTTAAACATAAAGCAGCAGATACGGTGCGTTCTAACATCTCAATCACTAAATCTGGGTGCACAACTACATGCAACGAAACACACATGTGCTCACAGTTGCATACTTACAGATAGACAAGGACAGGTATAGGACCCGACACAGTCGTGCGAGCGCAATCGCGTTTATCGACATGGGCTGCTTAGACGGTAGTCCGAATTTTTTAAGAGTATTTAGCATGTAGGTAAAGGATTAATAATTTTGAATAGGAAAAGTTTATAAGAACATTAGTAATTAGCGCTTTAGAAAGACATCCTGGATGAATGGACGATCAAAATTGTGTAAGCTTACGACATTCAACGGGCCGCATGTGGTTCAAAGATGGTCAACATTCAGCGGGCCGCATGCGGCCCAAAGATATTTCCGTGCGGCCTGGTGAGCTTGTTTAGCCCTCGAGTATTTAACGATATCCAACATTTAGCGGGCCGCATGCGGCCCAAAGATAGTCAACATTCAGCGGCCCATAGATATTTCAATGCGGCCTGGTGAGCCTGTCTATCTAAGCCTCAAGTGTTTTGAGTAGGTAAGCACGTTAGGTTAACACACTTACTTTTTTGTGAAATGTCACTTGAAACGTATTAAAAAAAAAACAATATGGCGGTGTTAGTTCCTATTTTGGCCACGCGCCACTAAATCAAACTCAAAAGTCATTTATTCAAATTAGGCTGATTCAGCACTTTTCGAAAGTCAAAATTACAAAAGACAGTCCCCCAAAACGCCCGCCCTTCACCACTTCCTAGTGTTTTCGCTGGGGAGATGAAGTATGTCGTAGCGCTATAGTTAGTTTGTGACATTTCTGCCTTATTGCAGGCGCTGGCAGGGGACCGTCCTATCAGAGTCTATTCGAAAAGTTCATAGGAGGAGTCCCCAAAGGTACTGCCATTTGTTACAAACAGACATCAGTTTTAATTTTAGAAAAAAGAGAAATAAGTTAGAAATTAAAGATTTTTTTGAATTGGTAGGAGCGTACGGTCGATTTTGTCAGTGGTACTCGGCATGTAGCTCATAGATTCTCAACCATATTTTGTCCACTGCCACACTATTTTTTTTTTCTAAAGCCCCTATCTTTTTTACTTTCCGTCAGGAAATCTGAAACAGCTATTAACACGATTAAATTTCATATGTAATATTATACAACGTGTTTTTTTTTGATATCCCATAACTCTAGGGGTCATTGTACTCATCATTATGAACAACTTTTACTAGGAGACCAAACCCGAAATCGCGATACAAAAATCTGGTGTCCCCTACATTTTAACGAGTTATACGAACATAAATGTAGGGAACAGCTGATTTTTTTTTCGCCCTTTCAGGTTTGTTCCCATAGTAAAAGTTGTTCATATTGATGAGTACAGTGACTCCCTGGAGTTATGGGATATCAAAAAAATCACGTTCTATAGTCGTGAAATCGTAAATTCGAAGACATGCGACATCTACCAACCCGCACTGGGCCCGCGTGGTGGATTATGGCCCACTCCCTCTCACCGAGAGGAGGCCTGTGTCCCAGCAGAGGGAACATTATAGGCTGGTTATGCTATATAGTCGTAAGGTTAGGATAAGGTAGAAAGCCTCAAACGCCCACAAAGGGCCGTTATCGCCCACATTGAAAACCTATGATCTAGCTGGACGAATGTGCTTCCTTTTGCGGCCCATTAAATTTGAAATGCGGCCTGTTGAGCACCTTACTGCGGCCCGGTGAGCCATTTTATGCGGCCTGATATGTTTTAGATAGACACGGAACGGGACAAGTCAATGTAGGATTTCTTTAATAAAATGGTCTATACGATGTTAAATTAAATTAGCTAGGTAAACTCCGCAAATGCGATGGGTTATATCTTAACATGTTAAAACAAAAATAAATTATTTTAATAAAAAAATTGTAGTCACTTGAAATTTCAGAATAGAATAGAATACTCTTTATTCTCTTTTTTCTTTTTCCTTCTTTTTCTTTATTTTTTCTCTTTTTTTTTTTTCTTTATCAGTTTATTTTTTTGTGTACACGATAGAACATAAGAAAACATTTTTTTCTGAACTCATACTTCAGATAACCACACTATTGGTCTCCCAAAAAAAAAAACCATGAAATCTTTAATTTTTATAATTTTATTTTGTTTAGCAAACGGGGTGGCCCGTTTGCGGAGTTTCGCTAGCCATTTTAATTTTAACCCTGTAAATTAAAATAACTATACGATTGCGGCCTTAAAAATAAAAATATTGAGTATCGCTGAACTTGAATAAATTGTTTTATTTAGTTAGAAAATAGGATTTGAAAGTGTCATAATTATGTTTAGAACGACATAAATTCAAATCATTTATTTGCTTGAATATGGGTGGTGGTTACATGAGGTGATACATAATTACAAGTTCTTTAAACCATATCCTACCATAATAGGTATAAACTCGAGATTTTTATTAAATTGTCCGGGAAAAGGCGTGTTTATGCTATTTTATTCACTTTTCAAGCTTCCATATTATTTTAAAATCTATCTTTTACACAACAGCACTTATCTTTTTGTCCGCAGTGGCTGAGATAATCCGTATGGAGCACAATTATAGCGTGGAGCCAGTGAAGGAGTCGCAAGAAAGTGTCTCCAGGCTCAATGTCAGACAGCTGGTGGATACTCTGGGATATCTGTGAGTATTCTTTGGCTTATTTTCAGTTTTATTGAAGGACTAGCTCCTGTGTTTCGCGTGACTTTTCTTGTTCCACACCCCGTCTCATCGCATCGTCTGCCTTTGCTGTTAGTTCGTTTTCGCGTTCATTCTTAATTTTTTGCTCGGCTCCTAAGGGTTCTGGCGTGAAGTTGTAGATAGACTATAGCCTTCCTCAAGAATAGGGCTATCAAATGGGACAAGCATTTTTCATATCCGATCGGTAGTTCCAGAGATTAGCGCGCTCAAACAAACAAACTCTTCACCTTTATTATTAGTATATACAGGGTGTTTGGCAGAACGTTGAACATACGAAAATGGTGGATAGGTGGGGTCATCTGCTACTTACTCAGCTCTAATTTATTTGGCCCTAGCCCCCTGGATATTTAAGAAAAAAAATTTTTACTTTCCGCTGGTCTCGGCTGTCATTCGTGGATCTTTGACATTCGTTACGGGTAGTCAGAAGCCCTTACTACGCAGCTTACCCAGCAACTGGGTTGTGGAGATCAGATAGGCAGTCCCTCCATGTAAAATATTGGTATGCAGCTGCATCCGGTTAGACTGGAAGCCGACGCCAACATAGTTGGGAAAAGGCAGGCAGATGATGACATAACTACTATTTAACTCATTTAATTATATCACCAGATCCATGAAGAATCTACAGCGTAAACAACTGTGGGTGGTGAAGGTGGAGACGGACAAGGCTGAGGCTTCAATCACCCAGTCCGAACAGGTCATCACCAAGATGCCTGACCCGAGGCAGATTATTGAGGTAAATTTCTTTGTTTTTTTAATATTATGTTATTTCTATACATGCTTAGGCATTAGAGTTTGTTGCGCCACTTCTTCCCAGCTAAAACACTACTAGGACATGGTGAAGCGGCGGCCATGTTAGGGGACTGTCTTGTGTAATTTTGACGTTGAAAAAAATGCTGGTTCTGAGCCTAATTTGATTCAGATTCAGATACTTTATTTGCTCAAACATGTGTGTACATACAATCATGTATGCAGGGTGTTAAAAGTACATAGAGATTTGCTAACTATGTTTACCATATTTGTCATGGTGTGCAAATATTAATACTAGTTTAAAACTAAAAATAAATAATAACAACATGCGTTAACAATGCTGACATAAGTAAATAAATTGTATTAAATTGATTGCTTACATAATTAATTTATGTAGAAATAGATAGGAGTAACAACATACACACTTGTCGAATATTGAATTAGATAAAAGATTATTGACTCGTAGCGTTTTTCGCAGAATAGTATAAAACTACACGTTGTGTATAAAACTACGAGATCGCTCTAGGGCATCACACTAAGAGGTCACTTAGTTTACTAATTCTATTTGTTGTGGACGTTAAAAATTAAGTATGCAGCCGAATGTACAGTAGAATATTTTCATTCAGTGACTGAATTTATAGTATAGTAATAGTATTGTCATGACCACGATGTTTGAAAGACAGATTTCTGATCGCAGTATTTTATTAAAGTCCATACTCATTTCCTTTTTTCCATAGTTTTAGTCGCCTTTAAAATACACCCCTGAAAACTAGATTGTCTATTTTTGCCAAGCAATACATGATACTATGTGCTTACAAGGCCATTAATTTCCGAATTCGTAAGTTCGATATAATATCAAACTACCCCACCCACAGATAATCCCGCAAACGTCATCAACATCAACCGCCGAGTCGCAAAACACTGAAGTTCTACAAATCATGGACGACAACACAATTTCTGACAACTTTATCTATGAGATAGCTGAAGAACAAGAGATTACCATGGAAGAGGTCAAAGAAATCCCTGCAACCAGTTCTGAAAACCCTGAATGGACAGTCAACATCTTACCAGACGATACTAAGCCAAAATATGCGTACATCAAACACTGCTCCTCAGGCAAAAAGAAGAGGCACTTCACCGCAGACATGAACGAAATCACTTTACAAGGAGACTTTGAGAACTACTATATTTTACCAGATGTGGACCCTTCAGTTGGCGTTGAAATCACAACCAGCTATGAGCCAGAAAACTATATTGTCGAAGAATATCAACATCTTGTCCTAGATGAAAGACCAAAGAAAAGGTCTAAAGATGATTCGGGACGGAAAAAAAAGAAACGGTTGTCCTCTAACCCACCGGTGAAAGATGAACCAGGAGATTGGGTGATTGAGAACAATATTGTCTATGAGCAGGATGAGGATTATGATGATCCGAAGAAAGTGGCCTCCCGTGTTAGAAGAAAAAATAAGAAATATTTAGGTTATGATTTTGTTACTTAAGAATTTCTATTTGAGTCGGCATTTGATTTTGGCACTCGCTTTTTGAGGGTAGATGGGATTTTAAGTTCAAAAATAGTATGTTACGATACGTGTGACTTAATTAAATCAACAGCGAGGGTGCTTAACGCCGTGCATTAATAGATTAAGGCACACGTATCGTATACTATTTTATAGCTCGTGTGACCTAGAGTCGCATTTAAGTCACGCTTTTCTGTGTAAAAATGGAATAATAAAGTCACAGAAAAGCATGACTTGAAATGCGGGGTTAGGTCACATAGTGCTATAAATATAAATACTTATATATATAGTGTTAAATTTATTTAGGCGTACTTTGCGCTCTTTCTGAACAGTAAACGAAACTTAACCGTCACGCGGGTCGGTGACGCTGAATCACGTATAGTCGGCGCTGAATCGGGTATACTGGGCTCCAGTTGTAAGTTTTTTTTTCAATTGGTAGAAGAATTTTTGCTGGTGAATTTACTAGTTAAATAAAATAAAATACTAAAATGAAATTGATTTCAAGTTTCTCATTTACAAAAATGTATGTATTTTCGCTATCAAAAGTTCTTCCAATTAAATAAAAAACATTGTGTATTTAACCTATTTTAATCGCTTATTCTTGTTGTCCAATGCTGGGCATATCTCGCTCAAAATATCGTAAGTGGTCATATTTTAATATACCTAAACTATCAACATAATATCGGTCGTTGGTCTCGGCTGTTATTCGTGGATCTTTGACAGTCGTTACGGGTCCTCAGCAGCCCGAAAGTAGCCTTATACCCCTTGTGTTGTGGAACCCAGTAACTGGGTTGTGGACGTCAGATAAATAGTCGCTCCATGTAAAATACTGATATTCACCTGCAACCGGTTAGACTGGAAGCTGACCCCAAAAATGGTTCAGAAAAGGCTTGGCATATGATGAAATGTCCCATTGCAAGTTAAAAGCCTCTTCTCAAACACAGAAGGCAAGAAACATTGATCACTAATCTTGGTGAATACAAGTTTTAATAGAACTTAAAATCCTACCTACACTTTTATTTAAAAAGCTTGATTATATAAAAAGACGAGTTGGTTTTTTTAAAAGTCTTTCCAATGTGTAAAAAATATATTATTAATTAAACATTTTTTTTGGCATTAAAACACATTTTAATTTAGTTATTATAGAACTCGTAGATCTCGATCGTTTAAATATCTCAATTTGAAACGACTGGTTAGCTATTACATGGGACTTCAACATAACTGACGACATGTGACTGTACTATCGGTACTATAGCCAAAACCTATATCTGACCGTTTTGAGAACAAAATCCCGTGCACATAATGACCACAGCTGCGTCCGTAAGTCAAACAAAAGAGGATCCTTTTTAGGTCGACTAATAATATGCGCTGCAAGCAGGAATAGTCCTTACGGTGGTCAGATATAGATTTTGGCGATAGTATACCTCTGCATAACCCTTCAGGGATTGCAGGTGTGATGATGTTTTGTTATATTATAGCCAAAATAAATGTTGGGCTTATTTCTGTTGTAACTGAGACATAGTTTTTCAAGATTTCTGAAAAATTGATTTTTTTGACGTGACAACGTTTATAAATCGATGAAGCCGGCTGCATGCACGAAAAAGGATGACTCATTGTCCCGTTACGCTCATTGTCCTGTTACGCTCATTGTCCCGTTACGCTCATTGTACGCTTGCACGTTTGCAATCATGTCATCAATGTTTTGTTATGACGTTGTCACGTTAAACTATCGTCCGTAAACCAACATTACAGACAACCAATTTTTTTTTCTTTGATCATTCAAAGTCTTCCATACACATCAGGGCCCCCAATTCTGTATTATTCCCCGCAAATCTTACCACGTGCAAACCACGTCAGTATCGTGTCTTGTTAACGGCAAGGAATCAAAATGTCAACCGTACGGACAACATGTATTTTGATAGTTCAAATCACGCCATTGTGTCGGAGAATACGTTGAAAGCAGATTTCGTGATTAACCCTCCATTTGTCGGAACGTAGATCTACGCGAGACAAAATGGCTTTTAATTTGAGTCTGTAATTACGACATTCAACGGGTTAATTAAGGAATTGACGTGGTTTCGAAGTAAGGCATCGTTAAGTGGTCATTGTGAATTAGGGATCTAGGCACTGCCTTATAATAAACAAATACGCTGGACATCATTCTATCGGTGACAAAACGAAGACATTTGATTTTCGCCATTTTGGCGCTGACAGCAACGTGAGCGTCCGTGGAACTAACATTTTTGTTAGCTAGTTTTGCAAAACGCGCATACTCTCATAATATTTTTTTTTCTAAATATCCCGTAGTAAACACAAAATACACAAAAAAGTCTTCCACGATTTAGATCAAAATCACCAGAGACGTACCGAAACAATACGACGGCCATTTGCAACAGGCAATTTTAGTTCCTGAGACGCTCGAGCGGGGCGCTTTGAATCGGCACAAAAAAACAACTGTCATTTCGTATAGTATATTTAGTCCAGCGTACTTGTTTATTAAAGGTCAGTGGGCACAGGGCATATACCCGTGACGTGGAGCCGTGCTCTGTGATCACCACACTTGTCAGAAAATATTCACATGAAGTATATAGTCAGTATTCTAACACAGCGAAGTTCGTCTCTTCCTTTTGAACGCCATTGTCACATATATGTGACAAACGAAATCTTACCCTGAACGCCAACGTCACAAATATATGACAAAAATACACGTCGCACCATATTATGAAATAAAAAATTTAAATCATTACTGGAATCCCTAATTGTTATGAAGGTCATTTGACAAAAAAAGTGGCCTGGCGTCAGGGGTACGGCGGTACGTTTATACTCTGGCGTTCAAAAGGTTAACCTTGCTGGTATTTCTTCACAACTCAATAGACATAAGTCATTACTATACCACATTACACGCACAAAACAAATTAATCAATAAATCATAAAATGATAATGCCAAATAATCGGAATAAGTATTCTAAAATGTTTCTAAGTAAAATTCAGTACGCATACCTCGGTTGTTGAGAACCCGATAAAACAAATGAGTTTTCAAAATGATACTTAAGAATAAAACAGGGTTATCTGCATAACTATTACTAACAACCATCCGATAGGCTATCGTACAGAAAATGACACATTTCGATAACCTGGGCCAGTATTCCCGTAATTTAAAACGTTCAAAATCTAGTCGCAGTCTCATCTCGGCGACAAACAAATGTCAAAATGTATGGAAATTAGACGTATTTTTGACAGATTGAGACTGAGATCAGACTGAACGAACGTTCTTAAAATTACGAGAATTACCCCTCTGATTTGCCTTGGAGAAATAGTGATCGTCAATATGATTCAAACTGACAAAATGTTCAGGTTTTGGACCTGTGAACAGCTGAGAGGACTCCTATGATAACATTGATTGATGTTCGATACGGTACGGAAGCGTATCGCGTGGTTGTGAATAGCTATGCTGTTGGGATGGTATTTGTCCTTACTAACCCATCTATGAAACCATTGGATTACCCTGTATAATATTTTCGCAGTTAAAAATCATGGCCAGTCTCTTAGTAGTTTAACAAAATAAATTAACACAGTGTTAGTTCATTTACGACTATGAAAAACCAAATATATGTATCTCTTTTTAACGCACAGCTAGAAAGGAACAGTGTCTATCTCTTTCATATGTTGTGTGCCAGAAAGAGAGCAATATTTCTTAGTTTTGTCTCGTGACTTATTAAATTCGTACTACGTCATACATTTAGCAATAATAGTGTAGTGTTTTTGGGGTGAAAGTCGTCATGAATATGAACGTCTTCTACTAAGGGACAAGTCTCTGAATCGGGTAGCCTCGGTTCCAATCGGGTAATGACGCTGAATCGGGTATACTCGGCTCCAGACGTCCGGTGACGTTGAATCGGGTATACTCGGCTCCAGTCGTCCGGTGACTCTGAATCGGGTATACTCGGCTCGTCGGTCGGTGGCGCTAAATCGGGTATACTCGGCTCCAGACGTCCGGTGACGCTGAATCGGGTATACTCGGCTCCAGTCGTACGGTGACGCTGAATCGGGTATACTCGGCTCCAGTCGTACGGTGAGGCTGAATCGGGTATACTCGGCTCAAGTCGTAAGTTTTCGCTTCGATCGTGTGGTCACACGAACACACTTCTTTTTCACCACCATTTCAGTCTGTTGGTCCCAAAGTAAAAATTGTTTATGTTCATGAGTACTATTATTACTTAAAATATTGTACACTATTATTAATAGGTACACTATCATTGCATATTATTTAATAATTATAATTAGGTAACTAGGTCCCAATATATTCCTAAATAATTTGTATAGAATTCAAAATCAAATGTCGACGTCATAATATTAAGATTTTGTTTAAATTTTATGCATTCTTGTGCTTTGTTTTTTGGTTCAACTGTTGTAAGAGTTAAATATTTGACTGCTGGCTTTGATTAAGGTTTAAAAATAAACCGGAAATTGCCTGAAAAGTCTCCTTTAATCAATTAGGTTAATTTTACGAAGATGTTCGAAGAAATGAGATCTGTAGTGCGACGCCTTCTGCAGCGTATATCAGAAAGTGTGTTCATATCTAAGGATGAAGCACAAACTGAACAACTTTCTCCATGGGACCAACATTGTAATTGCGAAAAATAATCCGCTGTCCCATACAAAACTGTGCAATTCTTACTCGATCCAAATATATTGGACAGCTAATAACTTTTTCGCGATAGAGAAAGTTTTTCAGTTCGATGGTCGACACCCTTAAGGGGGTCGCGCTAAGGTAATTTAATTCTATAAATAAATGTTTGTTACGGCTGCGAATCATATTTAGGTCAACATACAACCTGATACCTGCATTGCAAAAAAACGGA
Organism: Apamea crenata; assembly: GCA_949629185.1. Lineage (NCBI taxonomy): Eukaryota > Metazoa > Arthropoda > Insecta > Lepidoptera > Noctuidae > Apamea > Apamea crenata. Next base: position 5,551,111 of record OX451382.1, on the reverse strand, counting down.
AGAATTTTTGAGTTTCGTGGGCAACCCTGATGGTTTCGCCTGAACACGTTGACTGCCAGACAATACACGATATAAAATCTATTGTTGGCGGACACCGTGTGTCCGCGGTGGCAGTCAAGGACTTAGATATGGTCATATGGTATCTTTCTGGTACACGCCGTACACGAAATGTTTTTTTATAGGAAAAGAACAAAATCAAAAAAATATGTTAAATAAATGGCTACCTTTTGTCCTAAAGCTCGCAGTCAAATATGTAACGGAGTTGAGTGCCTACCAATTATGGTTTTATTTTTTTCATGAAATATAAGAAAATTTAGCGAAATAAATCAGATATCTATTCCTGTCATGTATATTTGTTTGATCATTAATTTTTAGTGATGGGTTAAAAAAATATTATATCCTTTAATTCACTTAAATACTTACAAATTACACTTTTAAATATTTTTATAAACAAAAATATAGAAAAAAGACATTACCACCGGTATCGGGAACAGTGTCCAAGCTCAGTGGTCAGGGCTCCAGAGAGAGGAGCATCCTGACAATGCGAGCCGTGTCCAGAAGTACTGCTTTCTGAATCAAGCCCTTGATCCAGCTGCCCAACGAGAGCCTCCTCAGATGTTGGTCGAGGCTCTTGGCTATTAACCCATTGGCTGTCACGACTATCGGCACAATAATTGCTGAGTCCACATCCCACATGTCGACAACCTCGCGAACCAAGTCAAGATACTTGATTTGTTTATCTTTTGAATAAAGCCAAGTGTATACGTACCTTTGCTCGTGACTGTACACCTCTGCATAACCCTTCGGGGAAATAAGGCGTGATGTTGTTATGTATGTTATATTACCTGTATGAACAATTTGCTTAATTCTTAAACTTGACTGGCGAAATGTGGGTGTTCTGTACAATGTGGAGGCAACAATACGACAATAGATATTAAAAAAAAACTGGCAATACTAATGCTTATTCTAATATCGCGACATATTCGCCGAAAATTTCAACAAATATGAGTTTATGGAAAAATAACTTTAATTCCTACACAATAAAGTTCAGTTTACGCTACAACTTCAGACATTTTTATAACCTTTTCAATAGTGCTAGTCACTCTGAAATCAACTTAATTTCCATCTTGTATACATCTGCCTAACCCTTCGAGAATACAGACTTGATTTTAAATGTTAATTGCTTAGAATTGTTTTGTAATCTTGGCTATAGATACAAAATAAGCAAGTACTTCCGTGGTTTTACCAGCTCTATATTAGATCTCATCGCGCGTTCGTATTTCCGGAGATTCGCGATGATTCCCGAAGCTCATTCTTTTCTTATGATCTGTACACCTTTGTCTACCTATTGGGAATAAAAAGTGTAAAAAAAGAAATATGTTATTTTTCTGAACTGTTAATAAATAAAGTTTTTTTGTGAAATATTTTTTTAACCCAACACATTCGATCATAGATTTAGCATCATGGTGTATATTGTTGTATAATTTAAGAACCATGAATAAAACAGTGTTTTAAAAATAAAAACTTTTCTTTTACAAGTTTGGTTTTCTTGATAACCTCATGTGGTGACATCTGACTAATACATCCCCGATACTTTATAAAAAGTGAACTCATACCAGCAAAGCTATTTACAACCATTCGATTCGATACGCTCCCGTACCGAATCTAACATCTATCAATGTTATCAAAAGAGCCCTCTAAACGCTGTTACCACAAATCTAAAACTCAAAAATTGTGTCAGTTTCAATCACAGACGACCGCCATTCTTCAACAACTATTTGGTGTTGGAGGCAAGGCAATATTACTTCGTTCTTTCCGACTTTCTTCTCTCTGCTCGACTCCCCAAGGGTTCTAGCGTGATGTTAATAGCGTATAGCCTTTCTCAAAACCTGGGCTATCAAATTCAAAACGTTTTTTTTCAAATCCGACTATAGTGGTTATTCCAGAGATTAGCGCGTTCAAACAAACAAACTCTTCAGCTTTATAATTGGTATATTATTATATTAAAAGGAAATTCTAAAACTAGGTAATGCAATCATTGATGGAGTACTCTAGATTACTAAAATATTTTTTTTTCCTTAAAAATATATTTATTTACATTTTAAAACAACTTAAATAACCTATTATATAAATATTTATAGAATAGAATAGAAAACTTTTAATCCAGTCCATAGGGTTGGTAACAATTTAACTTAACTTCTGGTGTTAGAAGGTTACAGACACAGATGTACCTACATACAATTAAAACTCAGCGTGGAGCTGCATCCACCTCCGCAACATCGAGGATTCCACCGATCTGCGAACACACTGAGAATACTGTTGGTGCCGCCGCGAACACGCGTCATCAGGGATGCACCCTATTCTTAATAATGGCGGCAAAACCATTAATATTATTATCTGCAAACATCCCTGACGCACTACAACGCCACGGCAGCCGCAGCAGTACTCTCAGTGCATTATTATAATACATGCATCAAGTATACGTCGGTAACGTCATGAATTTCGTCAGCAATAATATCTACTTGTAAACGAATCGTGCCTGGTTGATGGCGACAGGCTCACCCACTATTACATGGGACTTGAAACATGACTGGCGAAATGTGTGTAAGGTGATTGTTAGCGAACCAAGGGGGAAACGCCACTACCAGGGCCGCGGGTTGTTCGAAAGAGATACCGTGGCCCCTGGCACCACAGGCAACTGAAGGAACACGGGTGGGTTTTAGTCAGTAAAATTCTGACACCCCTTCTCCGCCCAGAGCGGGAGAAGTCATATGATGATTTCCCACCCAAAAAAAGGGGGGAAACGCCAGGGTAGCCTGCGATATTCTTTTTTTTTTTACAGTTTTAACAATTTTCAGGTCAGTGTAAGGTTGAATGATGATCTAAATATAACTCGCGACCGTAACAAGTTTGTATTTACAGAAATATAATCATTAAAAACTTTGACAAACATTCAAAAGTCCAAACTCAAGGTTTGTCAACGTGCAACGGAGCGCAGCATTCTAGGCGTCAAATTGACATACTATATTTTTTTATTTATTAAAACGTTGCCCCACACTAGGAATTACTCCTGTATCGTGGGTGCGTTTACAAACATTTAAACTCACATACACAAACAGCCAGACCCAGAACAACTACTTGTAGGTCATACAAATATTTGTTCCGTGCGGGAATCGAACCCGCGACACGCAGCGCAGCAGTCAATCGCTTAACCACTGCGCCAACCGTGCCGTCGATATTCGCAACACCACACTGCGCTCCAACACACAGATTACTGACGCTGCTCAAAAAGCCGCTAAGCTGAAGTGTGACGTGGAGCCCTGACACAGCTAGAAGACGTCGCGGCAGACCCCATAGAAGATGGCGAGACGAGCTGGACAAAACAAACGACCAGTGGTCTACTTTAGACCTGGATCGAAAGAGTCATGGGGAGAGGACTTCGCACAGCAGCGATGGGATTCTGCAGACTAACAGTCACAGTGACATTAAAATCATCAATACAACCCTCGAAGGGCAGATTTCGCAATCGACAGAAAAATTTCATTCGTGCAATAACATTGACGTCTGACAGATTTTGTATGGAAGAACTGTCAAATTATCAACATTTTTCCTCGAAAAAAAAATATATCTGACGTTGGAAAAATCTGCCCTAAGTTCATATAACCGTATTGATTTATATTTCACGCTCGTCTGCCTAACTTTTCGGGGAATAAATGTGTGAAGTTATGTATTTAATAGTCGGCAGCAGTGTTAGCCAAATAATCTCTTCGTCCGATGTTCGAAGCTTGCTTGTTCTGAACCGCCTCCAGTTTTGGACATTCTGTGGAAAAGAAAAGAAAATATGAATGTTTGCAAAATAACAAGATAGTTTAAAAATATTTCTATTAGTTAGGAGCACGTCCTTATATCGACAAATGTAAAGTATAAAAATAAAATAAAGTTAAAAATTAGATCCATACAAGAAACGTGTATTTGTCGGCGTTTTTTGTCTTATGGCACGGAACCCTCCGTGTGCGAGTCCGACTCGCACATGTTCGGTTAGGGGGTCAACAAGCCTCTTAATTGGTGCCGCCGTTTCTTTAAAATTATTGGAGGTTCCAAATGGAATCAAACACTTCAAAGCTTCAGTGGTTGATTGTGGGAATTCTATTTTTCTGTTTAACCAAAAGGAGAAAAGAGTGACAGATTGGAATTCCAAGTTAGAAGCAGCGGAGGGAAGGGGGTCGCGAAATATTTTTCGTAAGGGGCCACGCCATGAAAAAGGTTGAAAAACACTGCCTTAGTTAAATAATGGTACTTAAGTCTATCTAAAAGATAACTTTACCTGTAATCCTGTGTCCCAAACCGCCACAATACGAGCATCCTTGTCCATCCGGTACGGGCACATCCGGTTCGCCGATCATATCTAAAAGGAACGATGGTACCTGAAACAAATGTATTCATTTTAGCACTTTGGTGTTTGATCAGGTACTTAATTAAAGGAAACGATTCTTCAGCCAGACTATTGCGTATATCTAGCATCTGTGTTCATAATCAGTCTATAATGTTCCCACTGCTGGGAGCACAGGCCTCGTCTCTGTGAGAGGGAGTGGGCCGTAATCCACCACACGGGCCCGGTGCGGATTGGTAGATGTCACATGTCTTCGAATTTTTGGTTCTAGGACATGCCGGTTTCCTCACGATGTTTTCCTTCACCGCTTTTGAGAGCAGTGGTGATGAAATAATTTACACAAAGTAAAGCGCCTGTCTGGGTTCGAACCCACGACCTATAACTCGTAAGTTGGGGCAGTTTCCACAGGGCCACCACTGCTCTTCAATGGGCTACCTGTCTTAATAATACATACTTATTTCTACTAAATCTATTGCTAATGTAAAACAATTACTACCATGTCATAATATTGACACTGTGGCGACATCTACATCGCCACAAGCGACAACTACACGTCACACTGACGTCACGCAAAATCCTGCATCGCGCAAGCAGAGTTTACCGCGCAACTAACATATTTATACAACGTCCCGACATCAATCGTCCAGTTAAAATCCGATCCAGACTGTCCCTTGCTGCCCTCTCCCAGCACACTCCTTGCACATCAACTGGCCTACAAATGGTTATGGTATAGGGAAACAGTGGACTGATGGGAATCCGCTGAAGCACAGGACCGGTCGATATGGCGACGTTTGGAGGACTCCTATATCCAGCAGTGGACGTCTTTCGGCTGAAATGATGATGAGGACTTCAAGACCTACCTTCTGCTGCGCCTCTCTCAGCAGATGCGCCAGGTCCCTCAGCACACTGTCGTCGGCGGCGCGGCCCAGCAGCGTGGTGGCGACGCCCTCGCCACCAGCTCGGCCTGTACGTCCGATGCGATGCACGTAGTTTTCTATGTCTTCCGGCATGTCGTAGTTTATTACGTGCTGGATGTTGGCGAAGTCGAGACCTGGGAATTAAATATTGGAGTAACATTAAGTAAGATTAAAAAATAATAAAAAGTAAAAAAAAAGTATACAAAATATGATACGTCTGTAGCGGTATATAGACGTCACGCAAGCAGAGTTTCCCGCGCAATTAGCATACATACAAACGTCCCGACATCAGTCGTTGGGCAATTGCCCGCCAGACACAACACCCGTCTGGTCGGAGGATCCTCCCTTTTCTATGGAGGCTGAGTGAACTTTACACCCTGTTCCTCATGCCTCTATACGTCTTTAATCCACAAGCCAGCATCAACTCAAAGTCAAATCATTTATTTCTAATAGGGCGAATTTCATCAAACTTTAATACCTATAATAAGTTTTATCCTGAGAATAAATTTTGAATTTTTGACAGTTTTTCCATACTAGAACTGTCAGATGTCAATTTTATTCCACAAATAAAAATTTTATTTGTGGAATAAAATTGACATCTGACAGTTCTAGTATGGAAAAACTGTCAAAAATTCAAAATTTTACAAAAGTCAGATATCTTTTAAAGATATCTGACTTTTGTAAAAATCGGCACTTGTAAGGCATTTTCAAATTTTACAATGAAATAGAATGGAGTCTAGTTGCCAATTTTATGAACCAACAGACAAATTAGTAAAGACACATCTTAGTACACACCTCCCACACACACACAGCACGATTTAATTTAAGAATAAACTATTTTTCTCATATTTTTGATATTTTTTCATACTTATCATTTCTGTTATTGTATTTTATTTTTGTGTTTACTACTTTTAAAATTGTATTTTATAGCAAACAGGTTTGTCTATTCCTATGTTGACATTAGTATCTAAGCCAAATGAAATGGGAGAGGGCGCTGACTCCTGACATACAGGTACACCTAGTTCAGGAGTCAGAGGCTTCAAACTAGTTTTTGTAACCTATTAAGTCAATAAAGAATTATTATTATTATTAGTTAATAAAAAACACAATTATATGCAAAAATATTTGCAATACAGGTTTTCACAATACTTATGTATTTTTTTTTTCACATTTTAACACCTAGCGACACTTTTAAATAAAAAAACACTTATGCCCATTAACACTTGAAATAAAAGCGCTAGATTGGATTTTTACCGCGGCTCAGAGCTGAATGTTGAAAATCCAACAGCACTTTATTTAGCTGTTACCAGAAGGCCAATTCTCGTAATTTAAATTTTTAAAACGTTCAAAATCTAGTCGCAGTCTCATCTCGGCGACAAAAAAAAATGTCAAAAGTTTGTCAAAATGTCGGGAAATTAAAGGTATTTTTGACAGATTGAGACTGAGATCAGACTGTGAACGTTCTTAAAATTACGAGAATTGCCCCTCTGGAAGTGAAGGCATTATTTGACTAAGGGCTCACTTTTCAATCGACGGATAATTTTTATTCGTGGAATAAAACTGCCGTCTGACAGTTCTGACACGTCTGATTTTGTATGGAAGAACTGTCAAAAATTCAAAATTATTCCTCCGATAAAATGATCTTGCATTGGAAAAATCATTTATAAATGTAAAAACAATACTTAAATCTTTCATTGCATACCTTTGCTAGCTACATCAGTAGCCACCAGCACATCTTTCTCTCCTCTCCTGAAAGCCTCCACAGCGCGGGATCTTTCCTCCTGGTCCTTTCCACCGTGGATGGCTACTGCTTCTACACCTGTCATTGTAAAATTATACCAAGTCAAATTAAATTAATTGACGAAATTTCATAGATTTTTCATAAAACATCATCATCCGTGTAGGTGTTAACAATTGCAATTGCAATTGCGTGCAATTGCATACACACATATGCATACGACGTATGGCAGAAGAAGATTGGAAGATTCCAGAAGTCTGCAAAACCGGGACGCGCACACGACAGGTGCGCCCTCTTGAGTTTTTCACAAGAGCTTAGATTATGACGAGAACAATGTCACTTTAGTATTTTCTGCGAATTATCTACTATGTTTTAATTAATTATTATATTATATTATTTTTATTGGGGAACCATTCTTATTATTTATTTCTGTCCATCGCCCTACAACGAGCATCATTGCCTTCACAGTAGGCTTGCCACTTCATTTAATTTGTCTATCAAAGTAGCTCACAAACTTTCGCGTTTATAATATTAGTAGGATACACACAGTAACAAAAAAAATGGAAAATTACATTATAACTTGTCTATTTGTTTTATAAGCCTTACTAAATAAAGTTATCTATTATATTCAAAAACTCACCTTTAAGCAACAAATATTCATGTATAGCATCCACATCCTGCTTCCTCTCAGCAAACACCAGGACTGGAGGAGGTGTCTTCTGAAGACATTGCAGCAGATGTACCGTCCTGGCTTCAGCCTTGACAGGTTCCAACTCCTGTCGAACGTTCAGCGACGCGGCGCCCGCGCGGCCTACGTTCACCGTCACTGGCTTTACTAGGGCTGACCTGGTGGATAATGAAAATAGACCTGGTAAAGAGACCTGTATATTTACTGTTTACCTGGGTATTTTGAGTTAGTTCTTGGGAAACAACCAAAGGGTCCACCTGATGGTGTTTGGTTACCAAAGGCTTCCCAGAGAGAAAGCTAAAATGTCTCATGTCCCTGTAACGATGATGACGTCACGCTGAACTAGCTGGTCGAAGGCTATGTCCATGTTCGGGGTCACCAGTATAGAGGTATGAGGAAGAGGGTGTAAAGTTCACTCATCCTCCATAGAAAAGGGAGGTTCCTCCGACCAGAAGGGTGTTGTGTCTGATGGGCAACTGTTCGATGATCGATGTCGGAATGTTGTATAATGCTAGTTGCGCGGTAAACTCTGCTTGCGTGATGCAGGATTTTCCGTGACGTCAGTATGAATGCGTAGTTCGCATGTGGCGATGTAGATGTCGCCACAGGCTCGGCAGATGATGATGGTGAAGGACAGGTGAATGATGATCTTACCTGGCAAAATTCTGAATCTTCCTCGGCATGGTGGCACTGAACAGTAGCGTCTGCCTTTGTCCAGCGAAGTAAGAGAATATAGTTCTGACGTCCTCTTCGAAACCCATGTCTATCATACGATCAGCTTCGTCCATGCAGAGGTAGCGGCAAACGTTGAGTCTGACCTGGAAGGAAAATCTGAACTGTCTACATTCTGTGATTACTTTAACACACACACTGAATCATTATTTTGTTGAAATGTTAAGAAAAATCGTCTAATCGTTTGTCGACAATAATTTAACACACGTATATGGTTTCGCGTTTTCGTTTTATAAACATATTTTAATTTAATTAAACGTTATTATTTATTTATTTATCTAAAATAGCATCTTGTAGCAACCTGTACTTAAAGAACTGAAGCGCAGGGGTAATTTTCCGGGGTCACGAATCATAACATTGCATCAATTAAATTAAAACGAATTACATGCAAAGAGTATGCGAATTGAAGGAAAGAGAGAGAGCCTTATTTTATGTTGTTATAATTTTTGTGATTATTGGCCACTAGCCCTACCCGTGTGTTAAATTAATGTCGCCACTGTAGCGCCACGTTGTATAGGCTATTTAACATCACGCTAAGGCTTTTAGGAGCCGAGCAGAAAGAAAAGCAGTCAGAAAACACAAGAGGCAGTAAATGGCTGACAATGTTTTCTTAAGCACACTTGAATGTAGTATTATTTGCAAGTTCAACTCACCATTTTCTTATCGAGCATGTCCATCAGTCGCCCGGGCGTCGCCACCATGATATGCACCCCTCTTTGTACCACCTCCATACATTCTGAGACCGCCACACCTGTTCAAAACAATGTATAAATATGTGGAACTATGCTATTTAAATACGACGACACGGTTAGTGCAGTGGCTGAGCGATCGACTGCTGCGCTGCGTGTCGCGGGTTCGCACGGAACAATTATTTGTATTGCCTACAGGTAGTTGTTCCGGGTCTGGCTGTTTGTGTCTGTGAGTTTAAATGTTTGTAAACGCACCCACGATACAGGAGTAATTCCTAGAGCGGGGCAACGTTTTAATTAAAAAAAAAATGTATGGTGAATTGGAAGTGAGGAAAGAGGGGTTTTTTATGTTGTAACATAGTCTGCACTTCCCAAAGGAGGAGAGTGTTTAGTAATCTCATATTTAACCTGTTGTAATAGGGTAGATGCCTGGGTAAAAAAATAATAATTATATTTAGTCCGTCAGTTAGATTATCTAAAAATAATGGACACGTATTTTTTCTTTTGTCAATCAATCAAAAAATGACAAAGATAAAGCGCGTCTAAATTTGAGAGTGGGAGGTCATGACGTCACGCCATGCTAAAAAGTGTAGCAAGGCGTGACGTCACGCGGAACTTTAACGGGCGATATCTTCATAATCTTTTTATATAATTGACAAAAGAAAAAATACGGGTCCAATATTTTTTGATAATCTAACTGACGGACTAATTAGATTTTTTTAGGCATCTAGCCTATTCTCTAAACTAGACCGCTAATTTATTTATTTGAATAATTTAAGCACACAAATGTACAGAGGCGGACTTAATGCCGCATTTTCTACCAGACAACCTTTCGTGACGCAGAGACAAACAGTGGTAGGTGAAATCATGAAAATTGAAGAATATATAATTTATTGCTAAAGATCATTAGCAAAAATTAAAAATGTATAAAATAAGGAATTAAATAAATAAACGAGATAATAATTTAGATAAGTGGATGGCTATACGAGTCGGGGAAGGCCAAAGAAACGATGGATGGACTGTGTGAATGATGATATGGTTAGAAAGGGGGTGACTACAGAGATGACGACTAATAAAGAAGTGTGGAAGACGACATGCTGCGTCAATCACAAATACATTGGGATACGGGCAGACGGAGGAATGAGGAAACTGTCTGAGGAAAGTTTTGAGTAAGAATGTCGATGGCTATAAGATTAGGAGAAGACCAAAGAAACGATGGATGGACTGTGTGAATGATGATATGGTTAGAAAGGGGGTGACTACCGAGATGACGACTAATAGAGAAGTATGAAAGAAAAGGACAACACATAAATTGGTATAAGGGCAGGAGAGTGATGATGAATCTAATCTAATATCGCGACATTTGACGTCACGGTTGGCGCAGTGGTTAAGCGATTGACTGCTGCGCTGGGTGTCGTGGGTTCGATTCCCGCACGGAACAAATATTTGTATGACCTACAATTAGTTGTTCCGGGTCTGGCTGTTTGTGTATGTGAGTTTATATGTCTGTAAACGCACCCACGACACAGGAGAAATTCCTAGTGTGGGGCAACGTTTAAAAAAAAAATCGCCATGAATGTTAACAAAAATGAGTTTATGGAAAAATAACTTTAATGCCTACACAATAAAGTTCAGTTTACGCAACAACTTCAAACATTTTTATAACTTTTTCAATTGTGCTAGTCATTCTGAAATCAACTTAATTGCCATTAAAATAAAGTTGATATTGGTTTAACTTGAAATAACGTCAATTTGAAACATAAATAAAATTTGAATATCGATAACTCACCTCCAATAGCCAGACAGCTCCTAATCTCAGGGTTGCCAGTCATTTTGAGCTGCTTTATAAAGTGTTGTATGATGTCGTGAGTCTGTTTCGCCAATTCTCGTGACGGGCATATTATGAGGCCGTAGGGACCCTCGTTCCTGCAAATAAATTAGTTAGTATATTTATCTACATAAATAATTATGGAAAGTATAAAGGATGTATACACATAAATGATGTGTACATTCCGCAAATATAATAGCGTAATAAAATGTATAATTTAATTTAGTTTTGTGTAGTTACAGTACATGTGTGGGCGATAGTACTAGGAAGGGCGGGAGTTTTTGGGGGACTGTCTTTTGTAATTTTGACGATCGAAAAGTGCTGATTCTCAGCCTAATTTGAATGAATGACATTTGATTTTGAGCCAATATCAACTTTAAAGGATTGTAAATTAAATTGATTTCAGAATGATTAGTGAAAAAATCTAATAAAAATGCTATGACTATGTGTATATAAATGACTACACATAAAGTTCAGTTTACGTTACTAAACTGAACTTTATGTCATACCTGTCAAGAAATTCGGAAAATACGCTGTGACAAATTAAGAAAAAAACCCAAGTCGAAACAGTAACAAAATTCGGGAACGTGGCAAAAGTCAGAAAAGTCACAACAGTCGAAACATTAACAAAAGTTGGGAAAGTCTCAAAAGTTAGAAAAGACACAAGTCACTTATGACGAAAAATCACAAATATAAACTAATCGCAAGTCTGAAACGTCACAAAGCTCACTTGATGAAGGGCATCTTAACTTCCTGCTCGAGACACATCATGATTATGGGCAGCGTGAAGACCAGCGTCTTTCCGCAGCCGGTGAAGGCGATGCCTATCATGTCTCTGCCGCTGAGCACTGCTGGGATGCCTTGGACTTGGATTGGAGTGGGGTCCTTTATGCCTTTTGCTTCTAGACCTCTGAGGATTCCTGGAAAGATAAAGTTTAGTGAATTTTGAAATTGAGTGAGTTGAGAATTGGAAAACGTTTGGAGTGTCAGTCAACTGGAGTAAAGCATAGACAAAAGTTTCAAGTACGATAGGCCGGAATCGGATCAGTAGTTCCGAAGATTACCTACATACAAACTCACAAATTTTACCTCTTTATAATATTATAGTATGGAAAAGTAAAATAAATAATAAGCAGGGAACCTAGCACGCTCCCCTAAGGGACACCACACGTAATGAATCATTAATTTGATAAATTTGAATTCAGATTTTGGATCTATTTTCAAAATTTCCACGTATTAATTTCTAATCATTAAATATGATTCTATCAATTTTAATAATAGTTCCTCGAATTCCATAAGCTTCTAACTTCTAAAGCAAAATCTTACGATCCACTTAGTCGAAGGCTTGGGTCATATCGCAATATACGGAACACACGGGTATCTTTCTGTCAAAATACGACGGTCATAAAATTAAATGGTTTTATTTTTTCTGGAGCCTGTTAAAAAAGTGCCAGCATAATTTTTTTTTTGTTAGCCTGTACTGTTCCAGGACTATTGTATTTCTTTAGTCAGATTTATCATCATTTATTCACGCAACAAATGTATCACCCAAAAAGTTTTCCCTCTCTCTTACCTTTAGGAAACTTCATATGCTGGAACGTCTTGATAGGCGGCGGGACGTCTTCTCCTTCCACCAATATCCTCAGCTGTCTGCGGACCCTCTCGTGGCGTTCCTCCGACAGCTCCAGGATACAGCGAGGTGGACGCCACGAGGTTTTTATTGGGTCTTCGTACTGTATACCTAGGAAACAAGTTTTATAAGTTCAAGAATACCTACATAATTTTGTATTAGTGACCCGCCCCTGCTCCGTACGCTTTTTAAGGCTTGTCAAAACATCGAGATTTCTTTATTACATTAAGTATAATACGAACGTGTTACATACATAAACTTCCCGCAATAAATTATCAAAAATCGCAACGAAATCCGTTGCTTGGTTTAGAATTTTTGAAGAACAACGCGGACCCACAGACAGTCTTGAAAGCGACTTCATTTTATATAGAAGAGGAAGAAGATACTGTGCAAGAATAGAGCCTTCGTAATATTCACGTGATGGTCTTGAGTGCGCAAGAATGGACCGCTGCGCAATCATAATGTTTTGCGCAATAAACACTCTCCAATAAAGGTTCGTGGGATCCATTCATGCGCAAAAATAGATTTATTTTCAATAGAAATTGCGCATGAATAGAACATAGAAAAAAAAACAGCACAGAAATGGCGTCTTGTTTAAATAAAGACCATGACACACGAATTCTGTTGAACTTGCGACATGGATTCTTACATCGTACACGCTAAGTTCAATGCAAAAGCTACGTTACTCCATCGGAAAAAGCAGACCGTATCAAACAAATCACTTAACTAAGACTTAACTTTACTAGATCTTTATACTAATGGGATGCAACCTGTGTCGACACCCTCGCGCAATCCCATCTTCCTAGCACGGTGGGCTGTGCTGGGGCGGCTGCTGCAGGAGCAGAAAACCTCAAACGGCGCAAATATAGCAACCTTACTGGGAGCTATATGTTTGAGCCGTTTGGGGGCAAAACGGGGTTGTTGCCATGGGGTCCGAGTGCTCATCGAATTTTTCGGGACATCGCCAAGCGGTTGGTTGACTCTTCACATGACCAGAAGGCTGGCCTATTTTTAGCCCAAAGAATCAGCATTGCCATCCAACGTGGTAATGCTGCCAGCCTTCCGCCCATAGACAGTTATTCGGACGAATTTTTTGCTTCGGGCATCATACACCCAGTATAGTATTTAAACGTTTTTTTTTATGCCATAGCATTGTTGCTTAACGTTGCATATCGAAAATAGCTTGATGAGGGAGTGCTGGTCAGCACCACATCTAAAATTGAACCTAGACAGTTGTTCTAAGTAAAGTTACCTTTAGCCAGCTCGGCAACTCCCATCAGCGCTTTGCTCTGCGCCACACTCTCCAGGATATGCTCCTCCTCCCTCGCTTGTCGTTCTGCAGCAGATAGCGCGCGCGCTTCTGCGATTCTTTTGAGCTCGCTGTGCTGGTCCAGCAGGGACACGTTGTAGCGACGACCCCATTCTTCTTGGGACGCTGTGGAGACAAACAAAAATGTTAATTAATAATAATCCTGTCTGGACATAAGGAGTTGAGCTTTGGGGCTCTGCGAAGAACTCAAATGTGGAAATACTCCAGCGATTTCAAAATAAAGTGCTCAGAATAATATCAAATGCTCCTTGGTTTATGAAGACCTCAGAATTACATGAGCATCTACAAATCAGAACTGGAAAGGAAGAAATGGAACACAGAATAAATTCATACAAATATCGAAAAACATCACATACCAACATCTTAGCCACAGCCCTAAGTGAACCAATAGCCATGAAAAGGCTCAAACGGCACCACATATGGGACTTAATTGAATAAAGCCTAAACAATTATGAGAGGTAGATTCTTCGCTGGAAGAATGGACCTCAGCAGTCAATATCCGCACAAAAAATCTGCTAAAGGTTTACAACCGATTGCAAGATAAACAAAGAAAAAAAAAGAATAATAATAATTATGTTTGTGGATTTGTTGGTCAGATATTTTTGATAATAAGTATTTGTACTTATATTATTTAGGGATGATGATACCAAAAAAGTATCCCTACCCTCGAGTAGTATCCTCGAGGCTGTACAATAATAAGACAATAAATGAAAAGAATAGCCTAACGTGGATAGGATAAACAGAAAACTATGTAAGTAAATAATTATCCTTGTAAGTAAAAGAGTTGAGCTGCACGATTTCTGACAAATGCATGCACTTACTGGACAGGTCCTCTCAATCTGTGTGGTTCTTTCCTCAAAAGATCATCTCAGACATCGATCTACATGGTCTTCATATGATCTGACCAAGATTATGTCTGGACAAGTTTTAAAATATGATTGACGTGTAAAAGTGTTTGTAAAAACCTACTTACAAAATAAAATCATTTATCACTTTATACTCGCCTGAAACACAGGATTACCAAGTTCACGCACGTAAGTCTTAGGAATATAATTTACATTTAAGCAAAACTGTACTAATTTTCATGCCTTATAATTTTTTGAATAAATATATCATATTATTATTATATTATTTATCAAAGTTTATCAAGAAGCTGGCAGTTTCATCACAACGGTAATATTTGCCTATTGTTTGTCTTATTCATGTATTTATCCGCGGTTGGTCCATAGATGGATGACCACCTTTAGATACCGACACCTCCGTGCCTCGGAAAGCACGTAAAACAATTGTGGATTTTTGACAGTTGTTCCGGAGAGTCAGTAGCCTGAAAGTCTGACCACCAGTCTAACCAAGAGGTGTTGTATTACCAGTAAGTTAAAAGGTGAGAAAGTCCACGAGAATGATGGAATCAAACAGCTTCTGGAGGGCCCTAAGAATGGGTTTTCTACTGGCCTACCTGTTGCTGCTGTTGTATAATAAAAACATTTCCCTCAATCTTTTCAACTGACAGAAATAAAACCATTTATCATTTAACTAATAGACCTTGTATTGGTGATCCTTTGCATGCCAGCAAGCCTTGGACAAAACAAAACAAACAGATTGTTATAACCTAAAAAAATATGTAAACTTACTCTCATCATCAGGATCATTGTCACTAGAACTCTTGGGCTCTGCAGCGATTTCAGCAGCTAGCTGACCAAGCCTTCCTAATTTCATCAATTGCTGTTTTTTTCGCTCTTTCACAGGAACGTAAGGTTCATAGTTATCTATATCTTCTTCCGATGCTGACGAGTTTTCCTCACGCCTATAACGCTTTACAGGTGGAGGATTATCTTTTTTATCTTCCATTGTTGTTTTTAATATTTAGTTTAAAACAATGCAATATTATTATTGTGAAAAACCAAAACAAAACGAAATTCGTAAATATTTACCATAGATAACAAATTTATTTGACATTGAGACTTGCACACAATACAACAGTTTTTGTAAGTACGTTCCGTTATAACGTTTATCGCCTACTTATTTAAAAAAAAACAATTAATTTTTATTGAAGAAACTAAATTTTAGTTCTATATTATATTCTGTGTAATACATGTATTTATTTATTAAATCTTTATGCACAGTAAAAAATTAACGTACAAAGGCGGACCCTAAGACGCCTAGTTATGCCTTAGGCATTTTCTACCAGTATGATAAGTATTCGTGCACTCGTCCAGAGATTACAATTTATTTATTTGAATATGTTTAAAAAAACTTAATCAAGTAAAATCATTAATTAATTACGCATCGATCAAACGATCGAACTCACAGGTTCAAACTATTTGTTTTGTTTACAAAGTTTGTTTGATGCACTTACACAGCAACTTAATTTTACGTAACGTAATACCCACATTCTTCTGAACAATTACCTATACTCTTGAACCTTTAATTTTACATAAGTTATGTGTTTTATGTAACTTAATCAATGAATATACAGATTTGAATTCAGAAAATTGATTCTGCTTTTGAAAGAATTTAATTGTAGGAACTTGAATGCAAAATTGCAATTTTTCTGTCAAACAATCACACGATCAACGTGTTGTCATCTGTCAAATTGTCAAAATATGCAAGTGACACGTAACTTTATATAATTAAATTACCTATTTATGACCTCCAAATGTGTGAAAACGTGAAAATTTTCTCATCAACCGGTCATTAATATAGTATACAACATGTCAGATAAAAGTTTCGGCGACTGCCCGAGCAGGAACATTGTTAAAAACCCGCTTCTCTCCACTGCCGTGACTGGGCTTTCCATTGAGGATTTGACGCATAACGCGGTTCTGGTTCCCGTTGCGGCTACCCAGGGAATGATCACGAGATCAGGTGAGTACTATTATTTATTTTTATCCTATTTGTACGCTACAAGCACGTTTTTCGTGACGTTGTGCGGCGAAAGAAGCCAAAATAATCGACATAGTTTTTCGCGATCTCAATGTCATAATCCGCGATTTTCATGCGAATTCTTGGCTATTAAACGTTTTTCAGTCTTTGCTTTAGTGTTAAATGGCTCGTGGATGCAATTTACTGCTTAATAAACTGTGTTAGTGTTGTGAGAAGTGTATAATTTGTTACAAAACTATAAGTTTTTATGATGTCGTTTCTCTATAAATCATACAATAATGCACCTTTTGAATATGGTTTTACGCCGGAGATGCGGTTTTCATTTCGTTCTAAATTCAAAAGGATGGAGAAATACTTTTATGATGCTACACTTGTGAGTAAATAAATAAAAATAATGCCAAATTGTCTTTGGTTGCTTGACAAAGTAGGTTTGATTACAAACATAAATGATTAGATGCAATGCCAGTTTTTGCTTCTAGATATTATCTAAATGCTACATTAATCAATTTCATATTATTTTATGTAATAGAAGATGGTGATGCAATAGAGCATAGATGTTTACATAATATTTTTTATATAAATTATGACGTTGATCATAAAAATTGCTGAGCTAATTAGTTTAGGTCATAGTAAGCCTTTCACAAATCATAATATATTTTATCTCTTTTAAATAGCAAATATTGAGAACCTTACAATTTACTATTTACTTACCGTAGCGCATGATAGTAATTTGAATACCCCTACAAAAAAGAAAAATTATTCTTAATGACATACATACATGGATGGGAGAAATTTACTCGTGTAAAAAGACACTTAACGAAGACGAGAGTCACCTGTACTCCCCGTCACTGTGATGATCTTTGTCCTGGACCATACATTCTGGTTATGGAGATATTGAATTTTACTGATGTTTTTTATTGTCACAAGTTTTTAATGATATAACCCTGTAAACCCATGAACCGTTTAATATACTTACTCAGTTATCAATAATCATCATCGTCATCACCCCCATGCCTTTATCCCAATTTATCTGGGGACGGCACAGCCAAACCAAGTCTTCTTCTATACATTACTATCAGCTATCATTTCAATATCCACCCTCTTTCTAGCCATATCATCTTTCTCTCAATCCATCTACCCTATAACCAAATAGATTGTATTTTCTTCTACAAGTTAAATAAATAATAAATAAATCCCTGGACATTTCACACAGCACCATTTGTCCCAAGCTAAGCAACCTAATGCTTGTGTTATGGTAACAAGATGGCTGATAAACTATTTATATACAATTTTTTTTTTTGTAAATACATACATATTATAGATAGAAAAACACCCAGACTCGGAACAAATACATGTAGGTCATACAAATATTTGTTCCGTGCGGGAATCGAACCTGCGACACGCAGCGCAGCAGTCAATCGCTTAACCACTGCGCCAACTGTGCCGACTAGTTAAAGATAAGCTATTGCGGGTGCAGCACCATCCAGCTCTTTCCATTGAGGATCACCTTTTTGATGTTCTTAGTTGCGAGCTGAAACTATACAGTGTGGCTGGGATATCAATGCACAAACTGTTACCATTTTTGTCGGGCAGCTGTTACATAGAAAAGTGCATTATGTATGCGGTCAAAATGTATGGAACCACTTTATTTTTTTTAAGTCGTTTTTTTTTACTGCCACTTCTGTCACCGGTGTCCGCCAACAATAGATTTTCTATTGTCTCGGTTGTCTGGCAGTCAACGTGTCAAACAACCGAAGGAAATATTGAACACAGTGGCCCTGCCACCCAGTACAAAGGAAAAAGTAAACTTTCTTCTTTACATTTCATGCTAAGTTGAAATGTAAAGAAGAAAGTTTACTTTTTCCTTTGTACCTTTGTACTTTTGTACATAACAATGGTGCATTTCCACTATGGGTCATGTGGTTATTAAACAATACTAATCATGAATTTTTATATTAATTACACACTTTGAATTAGTTATTTATATATCAATCTAAACTAATATAATAAAGGGAAAAGATTAGATTTTTTGTGTTTCTTTGTTACACTTTTACGCTAAAACAGCTGAACGAATTTGGATAAACTTTAGTTCAAGGGTAGACAATGGCTTGGATTAGGACATAGAACGAGACTTGTGCGGTGGAAACCGCGGGGTGCAGCTAGTTTTTAATATAACCGCTAATGCAGAGTGGAGTTCGAGTCGTTAAAAATACAATTTTCTTTTCTTTCTGAAATGATTGACTTTCAAGAAAATACTATTTTTAAGGAGAAAAATATGTTACTTATGGTATTATATTATGGAGAATAGATCTTTTCATTACGGACGCTTTTAATGTTCTGCATCGTTCTCACATGCATAATTTTTAACATGAATGATGTAACCAATACTTTGTAACCATATTATTGTGATTTAAAAGAGTGTCCATGGAGTTTCTTGCCCGTTCTTCTCCATAGGTACCAACTACGCTTTGGCATGGGCAACTAGCTTCATCCTTTTGACTGACCGACCCTTGACAATTCAAAAGTGCCTGTAATTGGTTTAGTTGAAATAAATAATGCTAAGAAACCTATAGCCCCCCCCCCCCCCAAGGATTAGGCTATCAAATGCAGAAATAATTTTTCAAATCCGACCGGTATTTCCTGACACTAGCGCATTCAGAGAAACAAACTCTTATAGATGTAAGTAGTAAAATGCTTTATCTTTTTACCAAGCATGATGATAATGTTTTCACTTTAAACAATTATTTGTATTTAGCTTATCAGTACGTAATTAGGAAGCTCATAATACACTAATTAAAAGGATTGCACCACAAATAAATGACATGGTATTTCAGTATATCTTTCAACTATAAAACTATGAAGAAGCATACCTATCTGTCCGCCATTTTGTTTATTTTTTTTCAAAATGGCGGCCATGCATGAAACCTATATAAATCGATAGTTGTCTGTAGTCGGTCCGGGTTCGAGCCTAAGACGTACAACTCGGACTACAAGAGTAAAGGAACAGAGAGTGCACCTGTGTTTACGCACACACTTGTGCACTAAAATACCTCCTGCGTACCTGGCTAATCTCATAATTGCGATCCAACCTGTCCCTTGCTGCCCTCTCCTAGCGACGCCCTAAGCCTATGCCGAGGTCCGTACCCCACAGGGGGTGCCCTTAGCTTGTAGTCGCTTAGATTTTAAGTTTTTAAGCCTTAGTTGGAGGCCTTAATTGAGATTATTGAGGCATCCACAGGCAAGCCCGGTTAAGCAAACGACAACCTCATAGGTTGAACTGCGAGATGCCCCATCGAAAAAAATAAATCAACGGGTTGCACTCCGGGAGTGCTGGCAGAAGTGAAAACTTTGTGCATTTTTGATATTTTGGAATGCGGTCTACTCTCCCTCCGTCTTACGAGTTTTCGATTAGGTCACGTATCCTGACTCGAGCTCCGTCTTACGAATTTTCGATCAGGCCACGTGTCCCGACGCGAGTTTAACATTTTGTACCCATCACAAAAAACTCCCCGTCCGTCTTACGAATTTTCGATTAGGTCACGTGTCCTGACGCGAGCTCAGTCTTACGAATTTTCGATCAGGTCACGTGTCCTGACGCGAGCTCCATCTTACGAATTTTTGATCAGGTCACGTGTCCTGACGCTAGTTGAACATTTTTACCCATCACAAAAAAAGTGCACAACGCCGCTAAAGAAGTGTTCACTTCAAAAAAACAAACATTGGCTAATCTCCTTTGGGATTGGCCACCGTGACCGAAATCGGTCGGGAGGTCGCGGGCGTTACCACTGGGCAACCACTGCTCATGCTGTGACTATGATAAGTTTAAAAACTTAAAATCAAAAGTCATTCACTAAAATTAGGCGGAGAATCAGCACTTTTTGATCGTCAAAATTACATAAGACAGTCCACCCCAAGGAAGAAGAAGTGGCGTAACAAACTCCCCAGCAGCACAGCTGTCGAGAAAGGCTCATTGATGAAAGGCGATTGACATAGAGCAAGGTAAACGGAAACGATGCATAGGTAACAACTCACTTGCCCCTCTGTCTCCCTATGGGCGTGTCGTCTGACTCCTCGCCCTCTTCCAATGTTTCTTCTTCTTCTACTGTGACCACTTCGACGGTAGCTGGCGGTTCTTTTGCTACCTCCTTTTCTTCTGAACTATCTGACTTGTAGTCTGCATCAAATACTTTTTACTTTATTTATTTAGATGGCGCCGATTCCCTTGCCCACAAACTAAACTAAACGAAACGCCCGCCCTTCATCACTTCCTAGTGCTTTAGCTGGGGAGAAGAAGTGACGCAACAAACTCCCCCAAAGAAACAGCTGGCTGTTAGATTAGAAGAACAAATTAAAATGTGTTGATGGCCATACATTGTTTTTAACTACCTATATACAATTTGCCAAGCCGCACTGGGCCCGCGTGGTGGATTACGGCCTACTCAGTGGCGTGCATTGTATAAAGGCATATAAGCAGTGCCTACCTCGATAAATCACCTTATTATGGTGATTTATCGAAGTAGGCACTGTCAATTACATTTTAGTGTGTGTGCCCCACAATTAAGAAACTCACTAAATTATCATACCTAACAAAAAACAAAATCTTCATACAAACACGCGCGGCAGTAGGCAGTCGCCAGACGGCCTACTCGGCTCCTGTACTATTCGCACATTGTCATTGGTCTTTACTCGTTCAAGTTAATACAACGACATTAAAATCCTGCCTACCTATTCTGAAAACCAATGCACGCACTGGGCCCACTCCCTCTCACAGAGAGGAGGTTCCGACTTGCAAGACAAAAGTTGTGATAACTCAGCTAAATTGCCAGATGTAAATATAATTTATAGCATTTAGCACTCAGGAATAATGAAGCTTGCTACCAGTGAAATTTTTTTAGAATTGGATCATTAGATTTCCCCCTACATACATATAAACAAACAAATTTTACCTCTTTATAATATTATTACTAGCTGCGCCCCGCGGTTGCACCCGCATAGGTTTCAATCCCGTGGGAATATCGGGATGAAAAGTATCCTATGTGTTAATCCTGGTTATAAACTATCTGTGTGCCAAATTTCATCCAAATCCGTTCAGTAGTTTTTGCGTGAAAGAGTAACAAACATCCATCCATACAAACTTTCGTGTTTATAATATTAGTAGGATTAGGTACTTATTAAGAAAGACTCCGAATAAATTATTAAACCATACCACAAGTGTTGAGTTACTACTTGCTGCTTGCTTGCTGTTATAACTTTTGTGTTAAGAAATAAAAAAAAAACAATAAAATATTTCAATTCAATGTTTATTTCATAAAAATCTTAGATTTTCTTTTTACAAAATATGGCTTTTTTTCTTTTATAAACTAAATATGAAATTATTGTACTACCCGTATTAGTAAATAATTAACTAAAAATATTTAATTTTTAATTGTAGGGTGAAGGTGCCAGTTTAGGTCTATGAATTTAAAATGTAAAAAAAAAAAACACAAAATGTTGAAACTAATCTTTGATTATTATAGCTGCTAAATAGTATTAAAAAAAAGAAAGAAAATGAAAAAAAATACTTTCGGTTTCACAAAAAATAATTTGGCAATAATTTCAGTTATATTTTTATAGACCTTCACCTCACGTGTTATTCTAACATCTAAAACTAATGCTAATAAATAAAAACACAATATTTGTCAAAATTTAAATTAAATAATAAAACAAACATGGCGGAAACAGCTAAAAAACTATTTATAACTGGTTCTAACTGTAATTCTAGCGTACATTTATTAAGTACCTCCCGTCTCTTTAAGTACTTGTGGACTAAATACAGGGTGGCAGGGAACTCGGCGCGAAAACAACCGATCTATTCTGTAAAAATCTCACCGTGAAAACTCAGGTGAAGTGAGCTTACCGACACTATTATTGACAGCTCATTTCACTTAAGTTTTCACCGTGAGATTTGTACAGAATCGATCGGCTGTAACCATGAATTCAGCACATGATTCTAGACCCCATAGCGTAGACATTTTTCGTACATAGCTTTCGAGATATCGTCATTTGAATCCCACGCGCCGTTATCGAGCTAGACCACCTAGAAGTAGCTTGACAGATGCGAGCCTCGCGCCAAAATGGCCGCGACAGCGGAGCGGATAATGGTAACCCGTTGTAACAGGTAGCGCGTCGATGCTACCATGTATTATAGTAAGCGTCAAACTTTATGTCGGCTGTCGGCTCTGAAGTGCGCTTCTCGCTGCGCAGTACCTCACTCTTCACCCCCGCTGTCACGTGAAACAGTTACTGCGCAGCGACTCGCCTCATGTTCCGAGCCGCCATAACGTTTGAATCGGGCTGTACGAACCTTTTTGGCTGACGCACCCCGAAGCCGAAGCCGAAGTAAAACATTGAATTGTCATGTCACTTAAAAGTGCCATTTCCAAAATTAAGTGTCAGTAATCGAAGAAAGTCTGACTACCAGTCTTACCAAGGGTATCGTGTTACCCAGAAACTCGGTTCTGGAGTTCAGATAGGCAGTCGCTCCAAGTAAAATACTGGTATTCAGCTGTATCTGGTTAAGCTGGAAGCCGACTCCAACGCCGGAATCACCGGCTTAACGTGCTTTCCGAGGTACCGGAGGGGTCTTGGTATGTAAAGATGGTCACCTATCCACGGATCGACCGCGGCAAGCGTAGCTTAACCTGATCGATCGACTCGTGCGGCTGTTATTACTTAGCCACAAGCCTAAGTATACTACGCAATTATCCCTTTGGTGTCCCTCGAGACCTCTCGCCCTTTTTCTTTATTACCGAAGTTGCGTAGTGAATTAGTTCCTATTACATTCAAGTGTCGATTTCATCCAATATGTTAGTTGCAATCCACGATCATCGACATTGGGAAGGGCTCTGTTAAGTGCGGAAATCCGCCATTTAAATATTGAAACCCGCACCGTACAAATCACTGATGATTCATAGAAAATTATTGGATTAAAAACCGTGACCGAGGTGTCTCCTGCTCTTGAAGTTGTCGACTTTTTCTGATATGAAAATCGGTACCTTTACCTCTTTTTACCCTATTGCAAAGAAGGGTTGTTTTTTTGCGTGTATTTTATGTAGGATTCTCCATTCCCTCGGAACATTCTTAAACAGTATTTGCAATTTTTGACGAAGCCTCGAAACTGTTGGATTCTTAAGGATGAATTTCCACCAAACGGGTCGCATCGCGTCGGATCGGAAATGATACGAACGGACGCGGCGACAGCCGATCGCGTCCGGCAGGATGTCGACGCAATCGATCGGCTCCGTACCGTCGCTTGCGAACGTATCCGTTTCTGCGCCTAGTCAATTAGTTTCATTCCTACCGTGTTGACGTGTTCTAATTTTTGAATTTGATTCGATCGGATACGACGACAAGCGAAGGCAGCCGATCTCGCGTCGCAGCATACTTTCGGCTATGATGATCGCATGTCGCGGAAGACGCCCGCGGTCAAGCTGCTGTGCGCGGCTTGGTAATATAGACTTTAAATACTGTGTACACGATTTAATATCGTTTAAAGATTGTAAAATTCGTTCCGATCCGAGGCGATGCGAGCCGTTTGGTGGAAATCATCCTTTAGACTTACTTGCCTGGAAGGTGGATTTCAAATTATCTTTATTGGAAGTTACTAAATGCCAGGGTTGTCAAGGCAGATCCACGGCTCGTTTGTGTTCCACGCGCGCCTCAGAGAGCTCTCAGCATTAACTGATGCACCGCCAGGGCGGATGCCTGCCAGGGTCGCGGGTTGTTGGAAAGAGTTACCCTGGCCCCTGGCACAGGCAACTGAAGGAGCACGGGTGGGTTTTAGTCAGTAAAAGTATGACATGTCCTCCCGCTTCGCCCAGAGCGGGGGAAGTTATTTGATGTTTTCACACAAAAAAAAAGGGTTATCAAGGGGTATCGACTTCGGAAAGAGAACAGAAGGGTTCCCTGCACTTATTGTCCTGTCAACAAGATCGTATCTACAGGTTTAGGTGTAGTTTTGATTCATACGATAAGTGTCATAATCAAAATATAACACAGTTACAAAATTAAAATTAAATCCTTCGCTGAGTTACATGACTGATATAGCAGTCGTAGGTCAAATTTCGGCTTCTAACCATTACATCTTCATAACTTTTATCATGAAAATATGGATCTCCTAAACTTTTAACCCCTCGAACGTGGATCCACGCGAGGCACAATGACTTTTTAATGGTTTCTGTAATAAATATGGATCTCAAAAACTTTTAACCCTTCGAACGTGGATCCATGCGAAACCTTTAACCTTTCAAACGTGGATCCCCGCGATACACAATGGCTTTTTAATTGGTTCTGTAATTACGGCGTTCAGCCGGTTAAGCCATTGACTGCCACCGCGTTCACCGGTGTCCGCCAAAAATAGATTTTCTATTGTGTCTGTTGTCTGGCAGTCAACGTGTTAAGTAAGCAAGCCCGCTTTATATCTCCTCATCGTCAACATCGCATCTATAGATGCCCATATCAATATCTATGACCTAAATATAGTATAACTTAACTTAATCTAAAGGTAACTTAATTTTAACTTAATCACTTCAACTTACAATCACATACAGTTACGCTTTTTCACTTGTTTTAATAATACGTTCGACTTTCATAGTAAGCTGTACAGTAGTTTAAATTATTGTTTTTTTAAGTATAACAACACCATTTTAAGTAACTTACTGGTAAATGCTCTCAAGAATGGCGAAGGAAAACATCGTGAGGAAACCGCCAGGTCCTACTACAGACGCCAGCATATAAAAACTAGTACAATCTATCAAATTTCAACTTCATCGTTAAAGCATTAAGGTTCAAGGTTGATTAGGAAAATTGGGCAGTTTCGGGTAGCTTTACCTGCTGGCGTCCGTACCAAATAATTCTAAAGGTAGCCATCGACGATACGTCCATCAATCCAAATGGAGTGGACGTCTTCCAAAATGGTTTCGTGAATGTGATAAACGTATGCCAATCAAATGGACACCTTCCAGCTTTGGATTTCCAAACGGATTGAAATCCATATATCCAATCCAAATGAACGTCATCCGCGGCCGACTGTCAATGTCAAAAACGTGCGACACGCAATTTGGAAGCCGTTCGAATCGTCTGTGAATGGGCAAAACCGCGTCCATTTTTTTGTAAATTTTGTCTCAGTTTTTGCTATGTGTTGACGGGGGGTACATGTGCTACAGTGCTAGAAAGAGCCGAGTCTATGAAAACAGGACGGTTTTACTTGTAAAGGTAGCCATTGACGATCCAACCAGCCTTTCATCCATTTTCTCCTTCGCCTTTTCTGTCTTTTTATCGAAATACACACTGCTGTTGCCACCATTAAAAAATCCATTGTGATAATTCTTCCGTACGACGTCGACTTGATAGCGTGCTATCTTCGAAGTGGCGGCGCGTACGTCCAAATGGATGTAAGTCAATGTGCCTTTAACTGAAGTACCTCCATAAGGAAGTCTTCTATTTAGAAGCATTCCAAACAGACGTATCGTCAATGGCTACCTTAAGACATGTGACAACCAAACCGCGCTGGTCCCGTCTGGTGGATTACGGGGGCCTAGTCTCTCACAGTGAACTTTTGCCTATTACAATTTCGTTTTAGAGGCAAAGTAGAAGTATCATGTGTCTTTAATAAGGTATATTTCGATTTTCTAACTGAACAGACAGCTGTGCTGCTGGGGAGTTTGTTGCGCCACTTCTTCTTCCCAGCGATAGCACTAGGAAGTGGTGAAGGGCGGGCGTTTTTTGGGAGACTGTCTTTTGTAATTTTGACGTTCGAAAAGTGCTGATTCTCAGCCTTATTAGAATAAATGACTTTTGATTTTGATTTTATAGGATCCATAAAATTTTACTTATTGGCAGCTTGCTGATAGACAAGCACAAAACAGAAATAAAATAGCGGTTTTAACTACTACAAATTTTAGCCAATAACTCGAGTTTCCCGCTAACTACATCCATCTATTAACTAGATTTGAAACTTCCATTGTCTCTCTAGCTAGCCCCATTCGTCTCAGCCCTGTACTCACTCAAAATTATTGGGCCAAAAAGCCATCCAATTTTAACCTTCTTCATTAAAAACTTAAACTAATGTACAGCCTTCAGAAAAAAAACCCTATAATATTTGCACCCACGCCTTAGTTAGTTCTTGATGTGTTATAAGAGGGTAGTTCCCTGGATTCTCTTCGTTTCCTCACGCACCAGACTATGAGGAGTATGAGCAGAATGATCAGGGCTATGGCTAAGAACACTCCAAGGACGATGGCTGCTATTGCTGCCTCTGATAGGTAGTCTGAAAGAGAGAGAAGATGTTTTAGTAGGTGGAAATAGTAGTTTTAAGAGCGTTTACAACGTACGGCGTTTCATACAAACTTTCAAGTCCTTGTTTTTCGAAATGCATGAACCGATTTTAATGAAACTTCACACGCATAAGCAGGATACATAGGTCTAAAAAGTTAGTAAATAACATTTTCCATAGAAACAGAGATTTCCGAATATCTTTTGTTAAATAAGACATTTCGACTAATATATATATTTATTTAGATGCGTATAATATACTTTACGTATGTATTTATTGTATTATGTAAATGGTACACCACGGACTACGTACCGTATTTGTCACTCCTTCCCCATTTTAATTCATCCAAAGGTTGTTTTTAAAAGATCGGTGTTAGCTATAAGACCGTCCATTGTGTCACCCTTTGTAAAATTTCTATATTTATGTCTGTAATCTAAATGGTGTACATAATAAATACTAACCTAATCTATTCTATAATCTGTCCACAAATAAATTCAGGAATCAGTAGGGTTACTGCTGTCACTGCATTCTTTAACCTAGCACAATAATATTGAGCTTATGGCAAACAAAATCAGTGATATAAAGTTCATTATCCCATGTACATTTCCGCTTCCACTTCGTTCCGCGGCAATGTAGATTCAGTTTGCCTGTAGCTACATCTAGGGGCCGATAAATCAATACCCGTGCACTCCGAAACGCATGCGGCTTGACATTTCATCAGGTGGAACGTTTAGGGGTGAAAACAGGGGGCCTACTCCGAAGTAGTATCGGCCGTTTCCTGCTACGAAGTTACTATTTGGTTCGGTCGGTCCCGATCCTACACTCTTTCGAATATTAACTATGGTCTCGACCCAACTGAGCCGATCCGAACTTTTTTCGCATTTTTCAATAATATTCGGTTCGGCCATGTGTCGGTCCGATCCGGACATTCGCACTTTGCACTTCGGAGTAGACCCCCAGGTGGGTTGGTTCAAGGTTTGATGTAATGATAGTTGGGCTTGTTTTTATATGAATGATGTAGTTCTGTGTCTTTGAAAGTAACCGCATTGTGTATTTGCGTTATTTTAATTCTAGAGGCGATTAGAATGTATATTTTAAGTGTTGATCGCGTTTTTAAGCCATCGGAATGGCGAATTAGGGTTTAGTTGTGCTCTAAACATGAAGCAAATTCGTATCTCGCAAACTCATGGCAATTTCTGAGGTATCCTCAATTGATTACGGACGGAACCAACGGCATGTAAAGGTGGTCACCCATCCACAGACCAGCCTCGGCAAGTGTAGCTTAACCTAATCGATCGACCTGTGCTGCTGTTCTTATTTATATACAGAGTTGATATGACAGAGGGGCATTAAATTACACTACGTATACTATACGTGTTTAGTACTAATTCGATACTTATAAAAATAAAAAGCACCAAAAATGAGAAAATATTTTTTTCAAACAAACTAAATAGCTTACAAATCAGAATAAAACGCAACCACCCTTTGTAAATAAATTTGACTGACCTTAGATACCTAAGTAACAACGTGGCAATGTCTTTATGGTTGTAAGGTGCATGAACTATGCTTAGACATAATCAGCTGTTAGGAAAGATACATCGTGTTCAAACGGTGCAAAAACTTAAAAAACCATTTGTGACTAAACTACTGCTCCTATTTAATTGATTTTTGGCACAGACTTGCAAGCAGAGCTTGAAAATGGTACCTAGTATAGGCAGTTTAAAGGAAAGCCCCTCTCTCGTATCAATTTTGTATATATATATTGCAAAGAAATTAAAAGCAATAATGATTATTGATTATTAATTTTGGACTTTTAAAGACCTTTAAAGTCCCCTAGATCGAAATAGTCTAAAGACGCTCCTCAACTGTAAATCACGATGAAGAGGATCAGTATACTTACTAGATATATCAATGGTATAGCTGTTAGTATTCCCATAAGCGTCCACCGCGTTGAGCAGCACCCTGGGCGCGCAACAAGTAGCCCTGTATGTGGCTACCACCTCCTGCCGGGTTCCTGAGGTGAAGTCTCCGGTGTACATGATTCCGATTGGAGAAGACGTTAGGCGGAGAAGACCTGGGGACACAAAATATCAAAAATATATTTATTGAATCACTAAAAATTTATATGAAGCCACTGACGGATCAGACTGGACGGAGAGCACTTTAAAAATCTCAAAAATATAATTCCAAATATACCATCATGCCTGTATAGTTAGGCAGAAGTGTGCCCATAGTATCCCCCATTTCGCCAAATTATAATTCACTCATTTTAGGGATAAAATGCTCACTCGTCACCTCTTTTTAACCGACTGTGGTGGAGCCCACAAGAAGGGTTATGTTTTTAGTGATTATGGAAAAAATCGCCAGTTATCACACGTCATCATTATCATTTTCCTGCCCTTATCACAAGTTATGTGGGGTCGGCGCAACATGTCTTTTCCTTCCATTTTGCTCTATTAGTCGTCATCTCGTTAGTCACCCCCTTTCTAACCATATCATTCACACATATGATATGCAATTCAATACTTGTAGCAAACCTTATTTTAATCCACCAACGCCACCCATCATAAAAGAGAGACACTACAACATGCCGCTAATCGACGCTAGATGGCGCTGTCGTTTCTGAATCGTTGTCTTAGGAGTCTCCGAGGGTTAAAGACCTCCGCTAATATAGTATTTATTTTTATTTATAGTATTGAATTAAGTTGTTTGGCCCTAGCTGTCACTACGTTAGCTGCTAGCAGCGCTCTCTATTAATTGTATACTTTTAAGTTACATTCCGGTCTTCAGCGTTTGAGCCAGAAATGCTCTCAATCCTAGCATCGAGTATTCATCATTATTATCTTAAATTCTCACCTGACAGCGCATCCCTCGCCACAATAGTGGTAGACCAGGAATGCTGCGAGCAGTCATCGCCAGTCCTACCGAGGCATGTTCCTTGGAAGGTGTGACGGATATCAGGAGCCCAGGTGTCTGTGGGTTCGGCTGAGTTCGCCACGTAGACGAATGCGGCTAGGGAGACTTGCTCATTACCTGGAGAAAAAAAGGATCGGTAAATCAATTGTGGTTTTTTGTAGACAGTGTCTCGCTGAGCTTGGAAAGGAGGTCGCAAAAATAAATGATTTTATTTTGTAAGTAGGTTTGTACAAACACTTTTACATGTCAATCATATTTTAAAAACTAGATGAAGTCGGCGTTTTCTATATGACTAGTCTGAGAAGAAAGGCCGAAACAAACTCAGAGGTCACAGTCTCTTAAAGTCCAGATATAATCTTGGTCAGATCATATGAAGACCATGTAGATCGATGTCTGAGATGGTCTTTTGAGGAAAGAACCACACAGATTGAGAGGACCTGTCCAGTCAGTGCACGCATTTGTCAGAAATCGTGCAGCTCAACTCAAAACTTAAGGAGCTCAACGATTCGACGAACAATACCAAAGAGTCCAAAGAAAGGACAATTAGTATATATAGTATATCATAGTCTTCACATTCAATCGTAGTTCTTGCCTATTCTCCTGTGGCTAGCGCCCCACGTGTTCTGTCTCCCAAGCCATATATAATTTTAATCAGACTTCATTCATTGTAGCTCTGTAGTGGAACGTACATGAAACTTTGGAAACTCATCGATTTCTACAACAATACGCAACTTGTGTGCTTTGCTTTCTGCAATTTTGTCGGCATGTCAAGTTAATAGTAGGTTTTAACTCAAAGAATTTATTTCAAACTAGCTCCGCCCCACGGTTTCAAGTTTCGATCCCGGGGGAATATCGGGATAAAAATTCCTACTGTTTTAATCCTGGTTATAAACTATGTTTGTGCCAAATTTCATCCAAATGCGTTCAGTAGTTTTGACGTGAAAGAGTAACAAACATCCATCCATACAAACTTTCGCGTTTATAATATTAGTATGATAAACCAATTACAGGCACTTTTGAATTGTCAAGGGGTCGGTCAGTCAGAAAGATGAAGCTAGTTGCCCATTGCAAAGCGTAGTATGTACCTATGGAGAAGAACGGGCAAGAAACTCCATGGACACTTTTAAATCCAAATTATATGGTTACAAGTGTGTGGTTATGGTTTAATGTATGTAATCTGAAAGAATTAGGGAATCTGAACAAAGGGACAATTATGAACACATTTTCTGAATTGAGAATAGTTGTGTTACACTACACCTGTGGCCAAGCTCATTTAAAGCAGTTTTTAAGTAAAGATCTAAAAGTAACATAGCTTACCATAGGCAGTGAATGTGATGGTGTCTCTCAACCCTGGCTGCGCGTTAGCTGGTACCAGCAGGCTGACTATCACGTTGACCGTCTGCCCTGATGCTACGTTAAGTCTGAAAAGAAAGGAAACCCATGATAATAAATAGTACCATTATAGAGAAAAATCCACTTGTCGTACGTTCTCGATATTCTCGATTTCAAACCATTTATCCAGCATGCTACACGATTTTTTTGACTTAATTTAATGCCTAACTATTGGTTGATATCCTATTATTAACATTGAATTAGCTCATCTTCATATTACGTGTTTAGCGGTATCTACAAATCTACATGCGAACAACGCGTCATACTGACGTCACGCAAAATTCTGCATCTCGCAAGCAGAGTTTACCGCGCAACTAGCATATATACAACGGCCCGACATGAATCATCGGGCAGTTGCCCGCCAGACACAACACCCGTCTGGTCGGAGGGTGCTCCCTTTTCTATGGAGGATGAGTGAACTTTACACCCTGTTCCTCACACCTCTATACGTGTTAAGCCTTCCATCACATCTATGGAAATATCAGTAAAATATGTGGTAGCAATTTACTTACGCGGTAGGATTGATGCCAGTCAGGAACCTTAGCTCTCCTGATGCCCCGAAATTGAACCTGACTGATTGTTCCCTGTAGTTAGTGACTTCGAAGTGTAGCTGAAAAGTAAACAAACATAAAATGTGATATTTTGGACTTGTACGCTAATCCGCCATGACTGAATCGCCATTAATTTTATTGAGCATGCTGAGGTCTCTTATAAGTGAAAGAGTACACCTATTTTATACCAGAAGGGCAATTCTTGTAATTTTAAGAACGTTCACAGTCTGATCTCAGTCTGAATCTGACAAAAATACCTCTCATTTCCCTACATTTTTGACAAGTTTTGGACATTTATTGTCGTTGAGATGAGATTGCGACTAGATTTTGAACGTTTTTAATTACGGGAATTGGCCTAATGCTGTTGACCATTATTTATGTGACATGTCTCGTATATATCTGTTGTTGGAGATCCTAAATAAATAAATACATAAATGACACATACGGTTCCTATGTTCATGCCATTTGAAATTACCTGTAAGTTTTCGCCAGGAGCTCCGTATAACCTGCTGGCCAGACCAATTTGTACTGCTGTCAGCAATGTTCCTTGTTGGTTCACCACCTGTACATAAATGTAGCTAGATATAACATTGAACAAAACGGGTCTATGGAGGAATAAATATGGATCAAACATACAAATCTCATTAGTGTCTCATATTTAGAAGAAAAAACCAATTTATGTTCTTCACAATTTTGGAAAGGTACATAAATTGGTTGGTTTATTTAATCTTATCTAACTAGTCTGTATTGGCTGTATTCCCAAAGCAGGATAATGGATTCCATTTTCGACACCATTTTGTTTTATTCGAGTTTTAGGGAGTGCCGGCAGAAGTGAAAACTTAAATATTAACGTTGTGCATTTTTGATATTTTGGAATGCGGTCTACTCTCCCTCCGACTTACGAATTTTCGATCAGGTCACCTGTCCTGACGGGACTTTAACATTTTTACCCATCACAAAAAACTCTCCCTCCGTCTTACGAATTTTCTATCAGGTCAGGTGTTCTGACGCGAGCTCCGTCTTACAAATTTTCGATCAGGTCACGTGTCCTGACGCGAGTTTAACATGTTTTACCCATCACAAAAAAAGTGCACGACGCCGCTAAAGAAGTTTTC
Organism: Apamea crenata; assembly: GCA_949629185.1. Taxonomy (NCBI): domain Eukaryota; kingdom Metazoa; phylum Arthropoda; class Insecta; order Lepidoptera; family Noctuidae; genus Apamea; species Apamea crenata. The sequence goes on along the minus strand of OX451382.1, from coordinate 5,518,000 downwards.
ACTTCAAAAACTATCAAACTGACAAACTTGGATTCGCAACTCCTCATCAATGCGATACTAAGTAACAACTCTTTTGAACTCACTTAGATAGACGTAAGCATAATCAGCCTATGTTCCCACTGCTGGGACACAGGCCTCCTCTCTGTGAAAGGGAGTGGGCCATAATCCACCACGCGAGCCTAGTGCTGGTTGGCTTAGGTGGACATAATAATATTCAATAGGTAACGCAATTTTATAACAAAAGAAAAATAAATATACAAGATTTGTCGTACCTGTGAAACAACTCGACTACTGTAAGGTTGAGCACTGTTATTATAAAACAGCTGTGCCTTATAAGCCCGGGAATCCATATCCTCTGTCCTCTCTAAATCGTTTGAGGAGTCGGAGAAGACTATGTTTGCCGATCTGCCCATGCGGATCTCTGGCTGGTTTAGTGGTCCTGAGAGTCGGATGAACGGTTCTCCTGAAAAATAAACGACATGGCATTATTTCTAAGTCTTCAAACTAGTGTATGTACCAACCAGTCTTTCCAAGGAGTATCGATGCCTTTGTCCCAGAAGTGGGAACATTATAGGCGGATAATACACACTCTGGCTCGGAAATCGCGTTAATCCGTTAGTTCCGGCTGTCATTCGTAGATCTTTGACGGTCGTTACGGGTAGTCAAAAGCCCAAGAGTCTGCCAATAAATTTTACCAAGAGGTATCGTGTTACCCTGTGACTGGGTAGGCAGTCGGTCCATGTAAAATACTGGTATTCAGCTGCATCCGGTTAGCCGTTGGAAAAAGGCTAGGCAGATGATGTTGAAGCTTATATATATGTCTGTGACCGCAAATTTGCAAAAACGTCGATATGGAATGTCGAATTTCTTAAACCACTGCGGTTTCCGAAAAACTTTTGAACTTGAAATTCAAGTTTTGGTGCCCAACCTGTTTGTTGCATTATGGGTATTTTTAGATTCGAGTCTAAATTCTTGTATAATTTAATTGTTTGGTCCAATCTTTTTCTGAATCTAATGCACACGACAACCAGCGGGGTTTTACGGAGTATTTGCGCTGTTGAGCAGACAATTATTTCGCATATATGAAGCAAGGGATTAACAATATTCTTCAAAATGATTCAGATTGTGATTGATAGTGTGTTAAGAAATAACGGTGCTGTTCCATAATGGGTATTTTTAGATTTGAGTTTAAGGTTTCGTCTAAAACTGCATTTGATCTCACCTTTCCGAATTCAATGCCTTACAACTAAAAAAATTTGTAACTGGGTTGTGGAGGTCAGATAGGCAGTCGCGCCATGTAAAATACTGATATTCAGCTGCATCCGGTTAGACTGGAAACCGACCCTAACATAGTTGGGAAAAGGCTAGGCAGATGATGATGTTGATTGAGTAGTCTCCAATTATTTCCTGTCTAGTTCAAGATTTTCCTATCCCAGCATAGTATAACGATTCACAACCACTCGATAGCCTTCCGTACAGTATCGAACATCAATCAATGTTATCGTGGGAGTCCTCTAAACGCTGTTCACAAGTCCATAACTCGAAAATTTTGTCAGTTTATATCTAAAAGACAACCGCTATTCAAATTCATCCGACAGCAGTTTCCTGTCGGGGGCAAGGCAAATCAGGGTTATCGAATGTGTCATTTTTGATACGATAGCCTGTCAGATGGTTTTGAATAGCTAAACAGATCTATATTCTTAACTAATTTATTTATCTTACACACACAGACATACAAACGCACATAACCCTTTAGCATTATAACTTTGATTTTATTTTTAACTGTAATTTTAATTGTAATTCCTATATTTAATTTTTACCTATATGTGTTACCAAATGGCAATAACCTTGGCTGTCAACTCTGTAGCGACACTCTCAATGCTTTCAGATTGAAAATAGAACCCATGGCTAAATGCTGACCCCTTAAATACAGTTCCAGGCCTAGTTGGGGGTTAGGATCAGATTTGTGGCAATAAACTCGTGTGCTTTCTTATTGTGAAAAAAAAAAAAAATTACCTCTCAAGTCTCTCCCAACCATCTTGGCGTAGACCTTAGAACCCTTGACTGGTGGTAACGCGACATCAGCAACCAGCTCCACTATGGGATCTATCTCTTCGTTCTGACCGTCTCCTGTCATTGGTTGGTAGCTGTAAGAGAAAGGAAAGAGATTGGTTATCAACATTATCGTGAATTCATGTCAACGGTGTTGCCGTTGAACTAAATTCTGAAGCTAAAATCAAATCAGTTTTTGTGGCATTTTGCAGGCATTGGCGTAGTTAAGATTTTGTCTAGGTGGGGCAGCCTTCCAGCTGAACTAAACAGTAATTTAATGAGATAATATCTTATATGACACCTAGTAATAAATAATCCAATGATCATCATGTTTTTTTTAGAATTCTTTACGCATTTGGTATTAATTTCGATTTTATACCTCTACGCGTTCTTGAGAAAAAGGGTCTGACTAACAGACAGACTGACGGACAACGAAGTGATCTTAAAAGGAGAAGCTAGCAACTCTTAGCGACTCTTCGGGCTGGTTTTTTGATCTGTAGCTAACTCAACCAATTGTTAAAAATAGTAACTAATGGTTAAATTTTTGCAAAATGTGTTTTTTGATCGATTTTTAATTTATGCGATGATATAATATCATTGCTAATAGTCAAATAATTAACTATTAGTTATAAAAAATAACCATTAGATAAACTAAAAATTGATCAAAAAACAAATTTTGCAAAAATTTAACCATTATTTGGATGGATGGATGAACTTTCAAGCAAAAACTACTAAACGGATTTGGATGAAATTTGGCACACAGATGGTTTATAACCAGGATTACTGCTAGTAAATCGTACTAATATTATAAACGTGAAAGTTTGTATGAATGGATTGATGGATGGCTGGATGGATGGATGGATGCTTGTTACACTTTCACAGAAAAAACTGCTGAACTGATTTGGATGAAATTCGGCACACAGATGGTTTATAACCAGGATTAACATATAGGATACTTTTTATCCCGATATTCCCACGGGATCGAAACACTATGCGGGTGAAACCGCGGGGCGCAGCTAGTAGTTTTTTTTTATGATATAAACTAGTGCTTGACTGCGATCCCGCCTGATGGAAAGCACTTGATACAATCGTTGATGGTAAAGCGCACTAATTTATCATGAGCCCATTGACTCTAGCCTTGCAGACACATAAATTATAATCGGACGGGAAGACCGCTGCAGGCAAATTGTTCTATAGAAGTTCTAGTTCTAGTTAAAGATGGATGGATTGTGTGAGGAATGATATGAAAGTGAAGGGAATGAATGATAGCGTGACGGTTGACAGGGGAGAATGGAAGAAGAAAACGTGTTGCGCCGACCCCAAGTAACATGGGATAAGGGCAGGGAGATGATGATGAGAAGTTCTATAAAATGCAATACACACCTGAACGGCAACTTGGCTAATTCGGTGCCGTATTCGTCAACGAGTTGTGACTCTCGGACGCTCGCCACAGGACCAGTGACTCGGAATTTGAGGGTGTCTGCAAATTAAAACAACATAATTAGTTACTACTATAAAAAACCTGTCCTGCCCCCTAATTGCGTAACACACAATCAATCTCAATCTGAATCATTTTGAAAGATATTGCTAATCCATTGCTTCATATGATCAAAAAATGTGTCATGTGTCTGCTCAACAACGTAAATAACGCAATGAATGTTGTTGAACTGTCAAAATGAAACCGATTCCGATTGATCGTGTGTTACGCAATTAGGGTACTGGAGTGAAGACTAGATGGACAGACGACCTACAGAAGGTGGCTGGGGTAGACTGGATGCGGAAGGCGGAGGGACAGGGCTTTGTGGCGTAGGTCTGCGAGAGTTCTATGTTCAGCGTGGACTGCGGTAGGCTGAGTTTGTTGATAAAAAAAAACATGTGTGTAAAAAGTACTCTTTAGTTGAATCTACTTTGTACTACTGTTTTCTCGTGATGACATGAGACATTTAATCAGGAATACCACGGTATGGTCTTACCGTGGTAAAAAGGTTAGATGCTGCTAGCTTTATACAACGTGTTTTTTTTAATATCCCATAACTCTAGGAGGTCATTGTACTCATCATTATTAAAGCGCGAAAAAAAAAATCAGCTGTTCCCTACATTTAGGTATGTTCGTATAACTCGTCAAAATGTAGGGAACAGCAGATTATTGTTTCGCCATTTCCGTCTTTTTAGCGCAGCCGTGAGGCACACATTCCTGCTAATTTATTTCATCAGAATTTCCCCTTTTTTTATTTGATCCTTTTTTGTTTAAATTAAAAAAAAAAGAATATGTCTCTGGACTCATCTGGAGTACTGTATACTTTTATACCCTGTCCATTAGGTGAATCGTTATTTGACAGATCGAACTAGTGACCAATTATATATTTTTGGTCAATACTGATAGGTACACCGTACGGTATTATAATGTCTGTAAGAAGTCATAAATAAGATTAGACAGTTTATATATTTATTTTATTACGCATTTTAATGGACAGGGTATATAGTCTATGCTAAATAAATGTATTTTCGTTCTTTCTTTCTCTGTGAAAATCAAAATCCGTGGATTACAGTTAGATATAGCGTAATACGCGAAATTTTAATACCATTCAAATCTCTGCAAATGTCTAATGAAGTTCCACTAGATATCCATTGATAGCTAAACTTTTGATAACCTATGAACTTTGTTGACGTCACATTTCCTATTTAAACATACACAAGTGACGAGCTGGCATGTGTTAGATTAGGGTTTGTCCTAATGTGGGGGATTTTTATGGATGTTTGTAGATGAAACACGTCGTTAATTTTGTTTTATGGATGTTTTTGACTGAAAAGTCGGCGAGGATGTCTGTGCGATGGATGTTAATTTAAAGTAATCTCATCTTCTAAGTCTTTTCCAACTATGTTGGGGTCGGCTTCCAGTCTTACCGGATGCAGCTGAATACCTGTATTTTACTATCGTTAAATTGTTACTTGAACGTAGATGTGAATGAATATTTTGTGCTATGTATGTTTGTGACTGAAAGTCCTGTCACAGATTACTGAATAGTTACTAGTCCTGTGTAGGGGAATAGGTATGTTATAGGTGTCTGTCTGTCTGTACGTGCGGATAAACACTGTTAACTAACTTGCAAATATTGGAATGGTCTTAATTTAAACTAATAACGGTAGGTTAGTTATAAAAACAAGTAAATCCAATCTCTAACGAAGTCCCACTAGATATTCATTGACAGCTAAACTTTTGATAACCTATTAACTTTACTGACGTCACAATTCCTATTTAATCATACACAAGTGACGAGCTGGCATGTGTTAGATTAGGGTTCGTGCTAATGTGGGGACTTTTATGGATGTTTCGATGTGACAAACATCCATGAAACACGTTTCAATATTACTTTATGGATGTTTGTGACTGATAGGTGACATTATGTGCGCCTTGTGTATCACGTTTTGTATATGAAGAAATAAATAAATAATCAATACAATTCTGTGTAGATGAAACGGTCATGTCACATGTGGCTAATTTTATGGATGTTTGTGACTGAAAACTGCAACATGTGTCTTTAAAAAAATTAAAAATTAATTTAGTTATGGAGTGGAGGGATGACTTTGGTCAAGAGCGAGGCAGAGAAGGGTAAGAAAAGAAAAAAAGCCTTTTTTTCTCAATAACAATCGGTTGGTTAACTGCAGAGGGGCTTGTGGCTAAGTAATAACAGTCGCACGGGTCGATCGATCAGGTTAAGCTACGTTTGCCGCGGTTGGTCCGTGGATGGGTTGTCGAGGTTAGATAGGCAGTCGCTCCATGTAAAATACTGGTACTCAGCTGCATTCGGTTAGACTGGAAGCCGACCCCAACATCGTTAGGAAAAGGCTAGGTAGATGATGATGAACAATCGGTAGGTTACAGGACCAGGATGAGTTCAGAATTTATTTACAGCAATATTCAGGGAGTGTACAACACAACACTTGTGCGACAAAAATGTACTGCGACTCACCATAGTGCGAATGCACGCTTGTGCGACAAGCATATTATTAAAACTTAGTCGACGGGCCCCTACTTCTGTCTGGTTTAAAGGAACCTAACCAAACCGAACCTCGGGGTGCCTCTGACGTCGAAGACTTAATATTATTGCTTGTCGCACAAGCGTGTATTCGAACTATCGTGAGTCGCACTACAGTTTTGTCGCACAAGTGTTATCCGCACATCCATTTGTCGAGGTCACGATGTACACTTATATTCAGGTCCCTGTTTCCTTGTCAGATAAATAAACGGAGTGCACTGTACATGACCCCTCCAAACTCATTTGTTCAATCTGTTCGTTCACCTCTTGCTCATTGAACTCAAAACATTACTATATTACATACATACTAATAAAATTCCGATCATCGCTCATCTAATCGATTGTAAGTTTTTAATGGTAAATACATACAGGTTGTAAGGAGGTTGTGGCAAAGTAATAACAGCCGCACAGGCCGATCGATCAAGTTAAGCTACCCTTGCCGCGGTTGGTCCGTGGATGGGTGACCATCTTCACATACCAAGACCCCTCCGTGCCTCGGAAACCACGCTAAGCCGTTGGTCTCGGCTGTCATTCGTGGATCTTTGACAGTCGTTACTGGTCGTCAGAAGCCCGAAAGTCTGACAATTTTATACCAAGGAGTATCGTATTACGTAACTGGGTTGTGGAGGTCAGATAAGCAGTCGCTCCATGTAAAATACTGGTATTCAGCTGCATCCGGTTAGACTGGAAGCCGACCCTAACATAGTTGGGGAAAGGCAGGGAGATGATGATGAGAAGACAGATATGTATGACCCTCGTTCAGGACAATCACCTCTCATTGTGTATTTGTTTATTTCATAATCATGACACATTCATTACCCATTTAAAAATCGGTGTTTTATTTTAATAATAATAATCATTCTAACTAATATTATAAATGCGAAAGTCAGTTTGTGTGTTTGTTACCTTTTCACGCCTAATCCACTGAAACGATCATTATGAAATTTTGCATATACGTTGTCAGGTGTATAGAAAAGGACATGGGTACCTTTCATACAGAAAAAAAATACTGTTCCTGAGGAAAAGAACAATAACCTTCGACGATCACCATTGCTTTAGGACGCTAGATGGCGCTACGTGTCTTTCGAATCGTAATAGAAATGTGACCCGACTTTCTGAGCAGTATTCTAACAAAAAGTACTAGGCTTGTATGGATTGACGATAGTATTTGTATATAAGTAGTTTATCCAGCCATCTTGTTACCATAACACAAGCATTAGGTAATAGGTTGCTTAGCTTGGGACAAATGGTGCTGTGTGAGATGTCCAGGGATATTATTATTTCAATCATTAGTATTATGCTTTTAATAGGATTTGGATGAAATTTGGCAAACAGATAGTTTATTATAATATAACCTGGATACTTTTTATCCCGAAATTCCCACGGGATCGAAACTTATGCGGGTGAAACCGCGGGGCGCTGCTGATAATATTTTTTAATCAGTACGCGCCTTTATAGGTACATATCTACTGATACCGACAACATTTGTTTGATATAATTTAGTTGATAATAAAATATAGTGAAGTGCGCTCGTGTCAAGTGAATTATTAACAATTATTAATAATTATTACGACGTTATTATTCAGTGCGTGTGCTAAAGTGACGTTTGAGTCTATAGTGAAGTTTTATTAGTTTTTACAGTGATTTTTGTCGGTTTTAAAACAACGTTAAATTACAATTTAGGATTTTTAAATATAGGTAAAATAACGGGGTATAAAATAAAATCGCGTTAAAATGAATTCGTGTGTTGGCTACACAGTACAGTTTGTTTAAGCAGTAAATCAACTGTCGTCGTCCTTTATAAATAATAATGAGTAAATTAACTTTATTATCAGGCTTCGAAGGCCAGTGTTAGTATCTATTACAAATTATTTAAAATCTATATTAGTGTAGTCATCATGTTACTTATTTATGAAACTTTATTACGTACTGGATAAAATATGAGTTCAAATGGTCCCATTTTTTTTAATGAAACATTGTTTAGAATGCTCATTACGATTACGACTCAAAAATGGCTAAAACATACTTAATAATGAACCAGTAATCAGCATACCTATTCACAACTAGCCGACAGAGCATCGAATCGAAAATGTCACATTTCGATAATCTGATTTGACTTGCTCCCGGCAGCAAAAAGCTGTCGGAAAAATAGCGGTCGCCTATTTAATTTAGGGCTCATTTTCCCAACGCCAGATGATTTTATCCGAGAAATAATTTTGGAATTTTTGACAGTTCTTCCATACATAATCTGTCAATCAGACGTCATTTTTATTCCACGAATAAGAATTATTGGTCGATTGAAAAATCAGCCCATTTTCGGGTTTCGGAATTGTGAACAGGGTTTTGACGACTCTTACGATAACATTGACTTGCTTACATAAAAACCTTCAACGTTGTGAACTGTAACATCATAATTGGTTCGATCAATAGCGTTTGTAGTTCGCAGCGTTAGTAGTTTTGAATATTAAAGTATTGATGTCGTATTTATCCGGCTTATGGGTCCTGGTTTCGATTTCCAGGTCGGGCATAGTCAGTGGCGTGCATTGGTTTTCAGAATAGGTAGGCAGGAATTTAATTTCGTTGTGTTAACTTGAACGAGTAAAGACCAATGACAATGTGCGAATAGTACGGGAGTAGGCCGTCTGGCGACTGCCTACTGCCGCGCGTGTTTGTATGATGATTTTGTTTTTTGTTCGGTATGATAATTTAGTGAGTTTCTTAATTTATTAACACACACTAAAATATAATTGACAGGCTTATGGTGATTTATCGAGGTAGGCACTGCTTATATGCCTTTATGCAATGCACGCCAATGGGCATATTGTTATTGGTTTTCCGCCAGGGATTTACCAATAGCAGCCCGGAGCCTGGATGCGTGTCCGGTTGATCTCAATAAGCCCGCCCCCTTTTTCATGGGACTTAAAAATAACTGGCGAAATGTGATTGTACTATAGGTACTCCTCTGCTTAACCCTTCGGGGAGATATAAGCGTGATATTTGTCATTAAAACCTTGTGAACTTGCAATGTTATAAGTGGTTCGGTCGATAGGCTTGGTTTGAATATTAAAGTAGTTATGGTATGTCCTATTGATCCGGTCTGTGAAGGTCAGACATGTTTAATTTGTTTATTTTTTTTGTGAACTTTGCACTTGAGTACATGCTTAAGGCTCCCTCCAGCGATTAAAGGATTATAAACCTTATAGGAAAGATTATAAGGTCGAGGGTTTGAACCCAGACAGGCTTTACTTTGTGTAAATAATTTCATCACCACAGCTCTCAAAACGGTGAAGGAAAACATCGTGAGGAAACCGGCAGGTTTTAGAACCAATAATTCGAAGACATGTGATATCTACCAACCCGCACTGGGCCCGCGTGGTAGATTATAGCCCACTCCATCTCTAAGAGAGGAGGCCTGTGTCCCGGCAGTGGGAACATTATAGGTTGGTCATGCTAAAGATTATAAAAGTGACTTTGGTTTGTTTTTGTGAACCTTGCACTTGAGTAGAGGCTAAAGGTTCTATCGAGCGATTAAAGGATTTTAAACCTTGTCAAAAATATTATAAAAGTTATTTTGGTTTATTATTAGTAAAGACAGGTACGAACTTTGTACTTGAGTACAGGCCAAAGGTACTATCGAGCATTAAAGGATTATAAACGTTGTTAATAAAAGATAATAAAAGTTATTTTTGTTAATGATACGTAGTAGTGTATTTTCACGAATCAATAGGCATTAGATTAATATTTTTTTTACATCAGAATGAACTTTGCTCGAGTCTAGTTGATACTTTGTTTAGTCATAGCTAGATAATTGTTTTAGATCATTCTATACTCGTGTGCATTTTATGATGAAATAACACATACTTTGATATGTGTAAATTATTGCATCACTACTGCTCTCAAAACGGTGAAGGATGTCCTAGAACCGAAAATGTAAAGACGTGATATCCGCCAAACCGCAATGGGCCAGCGTGGTGGATTATGACCCACTCCCTTTCACAGAGAGGAGGCCTGTGTCCCAGCAGTGGGAACATTATGCTGTAATGCTTTGACACATACAATAATATGTACAGCTTATACGTTTTTTTACAATGTGTACAACGACAAAGCGAGATTTCTTTAACAACCGCGTGAAATCTTGTTATAAAAAAAATATCCTATGACACTCGACGATATAATAGGTACGGCTTTCCATAAGTGAAAGAATTGTCGAGAAGTCATAGAGTCATTCATTTATGTACTTATCATGATCATAAAGTGCATATAGAATGAAATATCAGACGCATGTTAGATTACAAATCCCGGAAAAGAGATAGGCGTTATCTGTAGGGTGCTAGTTCACGGACGTAAACATTGCGGCGCCGATATTGGGTTAGGTCGAGCCTAAAGGTCAGCTGTGGCTGTGATGCCAAAAATAAACAAACAAAGACTTGTGTGGACTATTTTTATATTCTTCAAGGTGTAACAGAGTAAACGTAAGTCCGGAAAGTAGTTTGTTCAGAATTGTGTTGATATACAATCAAGTATTTTCTAACTGAACAGACAGCTGTGCTGCTGGGGAGTTTGTTGCGCCACTTTTTCTTCCCAGCGAAAGGTGAAGAGCGGGCGTTTTGGGGGACTGTCATTTGTAAATTTGACGTTCGAAAAGTGCTGATTCTCAGCCTAATTTGAATAAATGACTTTTGATTTTGGTTGACATAGGATACTTTTTATCCCGGTAGTACGTTCCCGTGGGATCATCCATCTATGTAACACATATGGAATACAATAAAGATTTGAATATTATCTAATCTCCAACCTAAATGTGGGCGAAGCCGAAAGTTGTTAGTTTATAAGTAAGATAAAACAGCCTTTTATTAGTATGCTAAGAATAGAATTAAATGTATGATTTAAGATTACTGAGGAACTGTGAGTAATTCTTGGACATCACTGACATCGATGAAGGAAAATCGCCGTGAGAAAACCTGGACTTATATATTACTCTCTCTTTTTTCTCTCTTTTTTCCTTTCTCTTTTTTTCTCTCTTTTTTTATATTTGCTTTCGCTTTCGATGGGAAGAAGAAGTGGCGCAACAAACTCCCCAGCACCACAGCTGTCTGTTCAGTTAGAAAATACTTGATTGTATACAATACTAGGTATGTAAAGTATAAGGACGGACTACCGCCGTTTTTGAGAGCAGTGGTGATGGAATTAAATACACAAAGTAAAGTGCTAAGTCGGGGAAGATACCACAGGGCCACCGTTGCCAAATTAAAACTTAAAATGAATTAAGATTACAAAAAAGTAGAACACAAAAAAAAAAACTTGCATATAAATGACAAAAATTAAAATGTTATTTCGTAGTTGATTTACTGCTGCAACGGAACTGTGGGACAAAACATGAATAGCTCATTTTAACAGTATTTTTTTTCGGTTATTCGAGAAAACGGTATTTTTGTTTTTTAAGTAAACAACAGTACATTGTTTTGCTAATGTATCTTGTCCGCCAATTCGACCTAGGAATGCTTGACGTCACCAGTAGAGTTGTTCTGTAGAAATCTCATCGAGATAATTTAGGTGAAGTGGTCTTGGAGGCCATCGCGACAGGCCGAGACGAAGATGGTGGGACGAGCTTGACTCCTCCGACGGGACTGGCCGGCACTCGCAAAAGACATAATTATGTGGAAAAGGTGCCCTGCAGTGGGACAATTCCGGGTAGTCCGACATGGACAAATAAATTCTCTATCGCTTTTTAGGGTTCCGTACCCAAAGGGTAAAAACGGGATCCTATTTCTAAGACTTCGCTGTCTGTCCGTCCATCTGTCTGTCTGTCTGTCACCAGCCTGTATCTCAAGAACTGTTGAAATTTTCACAAATTATGTATTTCTGGTGCCGTTATAACAACAAATACTAAAAATAAAATAAATATTTAACTCTCCTATACAACACACACACACACTCCCATACAACAAACGCGATTTTTTTTGCTCAATATCATTAATGGCAACAGGTAGGCACTTGAAAATACTCAGTTGTATTATTACTTTAATAATAAAATTAAAATAAAATACAATATTTAAGGGGGGCTCCTAAACAACAGATGTAATTTTTTATAGATAATGGTACGGAACCCTTCGTGCACGAGTCCGACTCGCACTTGGCCGGTTTTTTTTATTGTTTTTTGTTTGTTTGCCAACGTAGACAGCTGATAACGTGAATGATGATTAAAAGCCTGTGATGTCCCACTGCAGGGCAAAGGTCTCCCTACTCTCTTTCCACTCTCTCTGTTTAAACCTTCTGAGGACCAGTTCTTGTTGAAGAAGTCCAGCTCATCACGCCATCTCCGTCTTTGCCTACCGCGATGTCGCTTGCCATTACGAGGGGCCCATTGGCCAACAGGGTAGTTTTGTGGGTAAAAAAATTATAATTGTATTTAGTCCGTCAGTTAGATTATCGAAAAATAATGGACACGTATTTTTTCTTTGGTCAATCAAACAAAAAATGACAAAGATAAAGCGCGTCAAAATTTGGGAGTGGGGGTCGTGACGTCACTTGCTTACAAGTGTCGGAAGCAAGTGACGTCACGCGGAACTTTAACAGGTGATATCTTCATCATTTTTTCATATAATTGACAGAAGAAAAAATACGGGTTCAATATTTTTTGATAATCTAACTGACGGACTAATTAGATTTTTTTAGGAAACTAGCCTATTGGACAATTTTTGCCCTTTGATCGTCTAACATGCGGCAGATGTGTCCAGCCCAATTCCATTTCAGCGTGGCAACTTTCCAAGTGACATCAGGGGGCCTAAAACGGCGACTTTGGCACAATCATAATAGGATAACAATATGAATCATATTAAAAATCGTAAAATGGTCACAAACTGACAATTCATAATATGATCTGTGTGCAATTCATATCACGCAATGTACCTGTTTGACAGTTTTGTATGGAAATTCGTAAAATGGTCCAACAATGTTAACACCAAATATGATTGTTATGAAATGAATTGTAGGTGATTAAACTATTATGTGTAACCATTTAACTAAAATTAGAGGAATTGCTAATGAACTGCTGGGAATTCAGGAAATGAACAGATTTTAGAGGTATTGCTTAAAGTGGCCTTTTTAGGCCCCCCATTTATCTTTGTGATGTTAATTAAGACTCGCTATATTTATTCTTGATGAATTGATTTCTTAATACGTTGACCTAAGTTATTTTGCGTATGGCATTGCAAAATGTGCCAAAAATGCTGCCACGAATATCATTATACGAACGTATATTTACATAATTTAAAAAGTTAACAGTCTTTAAAGTAAATCAAATCAAATCATTTATTTCTTTGCAAACATGGGTATAGTACAAAGGTGTTTTTTTTAAATAAAGTTCTCCATATTTTACCGTCACGTGGGCATGCAAAGGTTTATAATAATTCCATCTAAAGTAATAAATTCAATAAAATTTTCTAAGGGGCCTCTGGAGTTCGCTTCAGCCCCTCGTACGCCTTCCGAAGGACCCGAGACGTGTAAAAACATGAAAATCCGCATCGCTGTCAATAGGAAATGTGCCCAAAAAGCTGGCAGCATTGCCACGTTGTACGGCAATGCTGCTTTGGCCAAAAAATCGAGGAGTCGACTAACCACTTGGCGATGTCTCGAAAAACTAAGACGATTAAAAAGATCGACATTCGACATTTGTAAATCCAGTTTCCTTATTCGAAAAAAAAAACCCTTACAAGATTGTTTATGAAACAACGCGTTGCAGAAATCGAAAGATGCGTGCAATAAAAAAAAAACACAAACACCATAATTAGATACGATGGTTTTGGCTGAATAATCGATTCCTTTCGTAACTTAAAAAAAAAACTGGTTAGACTATGTTTGGCTGAATACGACATTTAAATTCGGCATCTGGCTGTATGCAAGACTGTCCTTGACTCAGTTAAGGCGCGCCATGTTGGATCTTGAACGCGGGAGCTGTCAACTTGACATTTAGAGGTTACTTTTATTTTCTTTTTTTTTTTTTGCTTCATCGCAAGGGTTTATACAGGCTATCGATAAATTCAAGTTTAAGTAGTAGTATTATTTTTAAAGTTAATGTAAAGTGTATTTTAATTGGTTTACTGTGTATGCCCTTGTTTATTATTATTGCATGATTTCTGGTTTTTTTTTTGTTTTGCATGCGTTTTTATTTTTATGTTCAGATGCAGGATTTTTTGTGTCTGATTGATTTTAGTCTGACACACGGATATCGACAAAAAACGTAGACACGTGTGTAGCAATTGTTAAGCAAAAGTGATACCACAGATCCATGTTTAGCCATTGATTAGGATTAGACAAGGGGTTAGATGTTGTTTGAATTTAAACAACAACAACCCCCTTGTTTCGCACGCGTTAAACCCTCGCCATAATTATTGCTTTCTGTCAGTACCTACGAAGTTGCAATATCTACGATTATGCTGACGACATGGAATTTATAGATATCGTGATCAAGTGATCTTTTAGCAACAAATTGAAACATATTATGGGTGCCTATTGCAGCTACTGATTGATGAATCTAAAACACCGCTTTACCAGGAAATTGAAAACAAAAAAAAAAACAACGACTTTACTTTAACGCTTTGTGGTGTTTTTTTGAAAACGAGCGCTCTGTGGCTGTCTTTTTTTTAGTCAATTGCATCTCGCAGTTCAACCTATGAGTTTGTCGTTTGCTTAACCGGGCTTGCCTGTGGATGCCTCAATAAATTAAGGCCTCCAGCCAGGGCTTAGAAAACTTAAAAACTAAGCGACTACACGCTAAGGGCACCCCCTGTGGGGTACGGACCTCGGCAGCAATTTGGGCTCAGCCTGTGCTATTACCTCATTGTAGAATCATTTACTGAATCCAGGGGGTCTACTCCGAAGTGCAAAGTGCGAATGTTCGGATCGGACCGACACATGGCCGAACCGAATATTATTGAAAAATGCGAAAAAAGTTCGGATCGGCTCAGTTGGGTCGAGACCATAGTCAATATTCAAAAGAGTGTAGGATCGGAACCGACCGAACCAAATAGTAACTTCGTAGCAGAAAACGCCCGAACATTCGGCCGATACTACTTCGGAGTAGACCCCCTGGGTACACACGGCTACACATCAAGCTATGCATTACCAGTTTTAGCTGACCTCGCATTGTATAGGTTTTTCGTACAATCAGGAGTCAGCTTATACTGGTTATGTATAGTTTGAAGTGAAGCCGTGCCGTGCCGTACATACACTTTTAAAATATACAGGTTATGTTATTTTGTCAAAATATTAAGTACAAGACGGCAAAAATATAACTATACAGTATGTAACAAAAACCCTGTTGTTCCAAGTAGGGACGTTTTCAGAATCGATATCCGATGGTAATTACGTAAGTCAATTAAAAAAATATTCAAGAAAAAAAAATCAAAATAAATATTTTATAATAAATATTTGAAAAGTAACACTGATTGCTCACCCCTGCAAAGCGAAATAGGTAGCAACCGGTCGCTTTGTCGCCGCCCGCCGCCGCGCCGCACACTACCATACTACACTAAGGTCATGAACTCGTCACGTGTCGTTCACATCACTCAGCTGTTTGACTGATAGATAACACTTTGGGAACGTTAGTTTGAATTTTTCAAAAAGTTGGCTTATCAAGTTTGACGATTGATAATTACAATAAACACATAACCAGGCCTCCGTCACTCCATGTACTTGCACGTTATAATTACCTACCGCCCGGCCGAGCGGTCCGGGCCGTTTGCGGCCCAAATTCAGTGCTGTGGGATCGCGCCAAAGAGTATAATAATAATACGGGAATCGCGCGGTGTGAAGCAATCACAACTGTACGTTTGAGTATTTAGGCACATTTTAGCATGCAGAGGTTGCTGACGAGACGGAGTAGGCTATTATAGCATTAGGTAATTTTCTACTAAGTATCTGTTACGTAGTAACTATTTAGTCATTTGTGACATAACTAACACTTAAAAATTAATTTATTTACCCACAGAGCACGTACTTCCGTAGGGTCTTCTTCAAACATCACGAGGATTTCTTCCTCAATGTCATGGTCTCGAGTCCTCGGTTATCCTTCGTCAATACAATGTTGGTCTCGACCGTGCACAGACCCAATGTTGAACGTCCGTATGTGGAGACGTTGGGAAGCCATCGTCGACGCAAAGTTATGTTCCTTAGAGTTGCGAAACGTTCTTGGTACACTACAATATTCCTCATTTGAATAAGACATTTTGGAAAAAAACGCACACACAGAATTCACTCACAAAATCACAATAATTTGGTTCTTTTTCTAATGCTGTCAACGTACGATACATCCGTCCGGAAGCAAGTTGCGCGGGCGACTGAGGGGCAGTGAGGCGGACAATCGGCTAGTGGCGTGGCGGTCGTACAAAAGGGAGTTTGTGCGTGCCGCCTGCTTTGTGTTTTGGCGCCAACCTGTCTAGCTATCGCGAATCAAAGGGGCCGCCGCCGCCGGCGGCGGCAATCTTTATCGACCGTAGGCTAGATCCATTAGTACTTGTAAGTTCAGATGTTAAAAACATTTTGTAACAATGTATCGAATTTAAAAACTATCAGATTATGGACAATGTTCGGCCACCATAGTTTTTTTTTTAATTATAACTTCAATAATGGTAAGCCTATAGGTATATATATACGCTCCTAGAAGGAACAACAGGGTTTTTGTTACATACTGTATATTCATAGAAGGAACACAATTTACGTCGTTGATTTTTATTATTTATTAAATGAATCTCAGTTTAATTAGTTACTCTCAAAGCTTTCTATAAGTATAAGTACAATACTCTTATTTTTAGGGTTCCGTATAAAAATTCTAAGACCGGTACTTACATAACCAATAAAAATAAATAATTATGTTGTAAATATTTCAAAGTTCCAATGGACTCGCCCCTTATTACATGGGACTTACGATTTTATAATCATATCATCTGCCTAGCCTTTTTCCCAACTATATTGGGGTCAGCTTCCAGTCTAACCGGATGCAGCTGAACGCCAGTATTTTACATGGAGCGTCTGCCTATCTGACCTCCACAACCCAGTTACTGGGTAATACGATACCCCTTGGTAAGACTGGTTGTCAGACTTTCGGGCTTCTGACGACCCGTAACGACTGTCAAAGATCCACGAATGACAGCCGGGATCAACAGCTTAGCGTGCTTTCCGAGGCACGGAGGGGTCTTGGTATGTAAAGATGGTCATCTATCCACAGACCAACCGCAGCAAGCGTAGCTTAACCTGATCGATCGACCCGTGCAGCTGTTATTACTTAGCCACAAGCCCCTCAGACATGGGACTTAAACAAAACTGGCGAAACATGTTACTATATGTACCTTGAAGGGCTAGATGATCCCTTCAAGATACGGGAATAATCAAACAACGATACGATTCCTTTACGTTTATATTGACAGAACGTCATCACATATTCCTATTATACTACACAAATACCTAATAAAATATTTGACACCCCGTTCTAACTTGCTTGGATTATCGAATGGGAACCGCGCTAAATTATAGCCAGCCTGCACTACATAAGGTTGACTTTGGTAGACAACCTTTACGGTACACCTCTGTATATTTCAAAGAGATAGATATTTCAAAGCGGTCATACCCTCAGGCGATGCGGGTAGTCTTCTAAATGACTGTAATTTTATCATCAATCTAATGATCATTTACGTTCACAAACAAAATAGGTTTTAACATTGTGTGAAATAAGTTTCTATATTAGGAAATAGTGGTATGCCCATGCAGCATAACATAACCAGCCTATAATGTTCCCACTGCTGGGACACAGCCACAGGCCTCCTCTCTGTGAGAGGGAGTGGGCTGCAATCCACCACGCGTGCCCAGTGCGGGTTAGTAGATGTCACAAGTCTTCGAATTTTTGGTTCTAGGACATGCCGGTTTCCTCTCGATATTTTCTTTCACCGTTTCTCGGATCTTCACATACCAAGACCCCGTGCCTCAGAAAGCACGTTAAGTCGTTGGTCCCGGCTGTCATTCGTGGATCTTTGTCAGTCGTTACGGGTCGTCAGTAGCCCGAAAGTCTGACAACCAGTCTTACCCAGGGGTATCGTGTTACCCAGTAACTGCGTTGTGGAGGTCAGATAGGCAGTCGCTCCATGTAAAATACTGGTATTCAGCTGCATCCGGTTAGACTGCACGGTTGGCGCAGTGGTTAAGCGATTGACTGCTGCGCTGCGTGTCGCGGGTTCGATTCCCGCACGGAACAAATATTTGCATGACCTACAATTAGTTGTTCCGGGTCTGGCTGTTTGTGTATGTGAGTTTATATGTCTGTAAACGCACCCACGACACAGGAGAAATTCCTAGTGTGGGGCAACGTTTTTTTTAAAAAGAAAAAGATAAGAAGCCGACCCCAAAATAGTTGGGAAAAGGCTAGGCAGATGATATAATTATAAAATCGTACGGAACACCTAAAAACGAGTTACAAACTTTTTGCTGTCCAATAACCGTATCTCTAAATAGATTATACCTTTTTTTAAAGTCCGATCAGTAAAGATGCAAAGTGAAGCCTTTTTTTGTGACTACCGAACAAAAACTCGATGATTTTTTTTTGCTCACTCGATTTTCAACCCACTGCTAATCGCCGAGAGTTGAAAATCCAACAGTGTGTTTTTTTGACGCGCTCAAATGCGCTGTTGGATTTACAATCCTCGGCTCAAGATAGGGAGTTGAAAATCCAATGCGTTTTAAAAATCGTCGTGTCAAAACGTTGCTCGGACGCACCTGGGCTTAGTGAGTTCAATACACGAACGGGTTTGACGCTTCGTTCGATCATTATGTAATGATTATTATTATGGTGGTCGTGTGTGTGTGTGTGTGTTGAAAGGCTGTCTCGAAAACTGCTTGACTCATTTTTAAACGTTAAAGAGCCTTGTCTGCTTGTTAGGAGGATTTCTTATTGAGAGATTTTTATATGTGGTATTGTGTAGTTTTTGTTAAAACACTGAGTGATGATTATGAGTATACATAATCAGCCTATAATGTTCCCACTGCTGGGACACAGGCGTCCTCTCTGTGAGAGGGAGTGGGCTGTATTCTACCATGCGGGCCCAGTGAGAGTTGGTAAATGTCACATGTCTCCGAATTTTTAGTTTTAGGACAGGCCGGTTTCATCACGATGTTTTCCTTCACCGTTTTTAGAGTAGTGGTGATGAAATTATTTACACAAAATAAAGCGGTTGCTCGGGTTCGAACCCACGACCTTCAATTCGTGAGTCGGGGCCATTACCACTGGGCCACCACTGCTCATTATGAATATATCTAGGTTTAAATTTTAGCACATCTGCAAATGGACTGTTTCGATAAAATGTCGCAAAAAATTGTCGGTAAATCATTGTTATTACTATTTATTTCTTTAATTGAAACGGTTTAAAACCAATTACTAAAATGAAAATATAAAATTATCAAGTAAAAAGTTAACACTTTCATAAATCCCTGTCACAGTACTTCAGACATGCCGTCCATTACAAGAGCCTCCAGAAGGGGCGATACTTGAGTATGCCCAGCGCCCCTACTTGGTCAGCTTCACTACCATCTTGCTGCACTCCGCGGCAAAATCTTTTTCTTGCAAGTTATATCATAGCCTACAGACGGATTATGTATTTAAAATAAACCCCACCCTACCCCTCTACGTGCCTCGGAATGCACGTTAAGCTGTCGGGCCCGACTGTCAGTCGTTACGGGTCGTCAGAAACCCGAAAGTCTGACAACCAGTCTTACTAAGGGGTATCGTGTTACCCAGCATCTGAGTAATGAAGGTCAGATAGGCTGGCGCTCCATGTAAAATACTGGTATTCAGCTGCATCCGTTTAAACTGGAAGCCGACCCTATCATAGTTAGGAAAAGGTTTACAAATACAAAACGAATAAGCTAATGATAATAAAAAAATGTAGTTTAAAAAAAACACGTTTATCCAATCTATTGGAATCGTCAAAACAAATAATATGAACCCAAACTCGAGGGGTTTACTAGTAGCCACTGAAGAGTTCCACTATCCACCTTCTGGCTCCATCATCAGATTAGCTCCAAGATACCAAATTAAAGTTTTGTCATCTGAACTACATATATATACAAAATTTCATTTCGATACGACAGTTAAAATCAGGTTAAAATTGACTTCTAAGATTTTATTACACTGTTTGTTAGTTAGTTACAAGTGAAGCTAATAAAAGCGTGTTATACTAATGCTGGACTTACCAGGCGTATCAGTTTCCACGTCAAAATGTATATGGGCTCTTGCAGACACACATAAGCGATAGTCGCAGGTGTCACAACGGACACTCAAGTGCCACATACCGACGAAGGCAGCCTGAACTTCTGGCCTGTTTGGACTGGCCGGTAGGACTGATAACCTGTGGGAGAAAAGGATATAGGAGAATGATGTTGAGCTCCTTAGGTTCTGAGTTGAGCTGCATGATTGCTGACAAATGCGTGCACTCAATCTGTTTCGTTTTTTCCTCAAAAGACCATTTCGAAGCCAAGCAAAGACGCAAGTTGTTTGGCTTCACTTTTCTCATTAATATATATCTGTGAGAGGGAGTGGGCTGTAATCTACCACGCGGGCCCAGTGCGGGTTGGTAGATGTCACATGTCTTCGAATTTTTGGTTCTAGGACATGCCGGTTTCCTCTCGATGTTTTCCTTCTATAAATTGTTTCAATACTTACATGCTCAAATCAAACTTGGTCCCAGGGAATATCAGATACACGTCTCTTGGAGACAAACCCTCAGTCCTCGAGGCTGCAGAGAAGGAAGCCACTGACGTCGCGTTGTAAAGGTCGATTTGAGGACCTGGGCAGAAAGAGAGGACATATAAGAACATGATGATTATGCATATCTAAATGTGGTGTCATCATGAGCAAAGACTCCAAGAGAAGTGGCTTATGAAAAGCTGATGCTTAGTAGTGACGGTACGTCAACATATGGTATTAATTATGTTTTGCTCGAACACGTATAGTTTTTATTGTATTTGTTGGTATATTATCGTTGCTAGGTGACATAGGGCAAATAATTTAATTTAATGTTCTGTGTCTTATAATGTTAATTACTTTGCGTACCTAGTATTGTATGCAATCATGTATTTTCCAACTGAACAGACAGCTGTGCTGCTGGGGAGTTTGTTGCGCCACTTCTTCTTCCCAGCGAAAGCATTAGGAAGTGGTGAAGGGCGGGCTTTATGGGGGACTGTCTTTTGTAATTTTGACGTTCGAAAAGTGCTGATTCTCAGCCTAAATTGTATAAATGACTTGATTTTGATTTGATTTTTTGTTCATATAATGTCCTGTGCAACCTGGACAGTAAACCTTGCTGCCATCCTTTTGACTGGTTTATGCTTCACCACAGTACGACCTATTTTCATGTTTACTGAACAGAAAATTTTTCGTAGTTTATTATAAAAAAAATCTGTTCTTTCCTACAAAAGTGCAATATGTGAAAAAAAAATGGAACAGCTTTCTTTTTTTTATAACTGACGTAGTATTTCAGTGAGAGTCAGAATCATAATTTCACAAAAACAAGAACCTGCGATCATCAATCTATTTACCCAACTTGGTCCTTTCGACTATTCCTTCTACGTCCTGGGAGACTCATGTCCAGTACATAAACGGCTTGTTATCAAGTTTTTTCCTCCCAACTTTACTAGCAATCTTCTTGTCAAAACACAACAGATTGTGACAGCCGGAACCTGGTCATTTCATAATAATGGTCATCATTATTTCATTGGAACATCGTCATTTTCGTTGTAATTTGTATTGTGTTTATAATGACTACGTATAGTACCATAAATGTGAAGGTTATAGTTAGATACATACATACATAGATTTACACCTTCGTCCCATGGAGGTAGGCAGAAACTACAGAACGCCATCTGCTTCGATCCTTACATACTCCTTTTGCTTCGCCTACGTTCATACATCTGGCCAAATCACGATGTGTTTATACCCGTCGAAAAATAAAATCACTTGTTTTGACGAATCAACTACTTTTGGACGGAGCCATATCTTCGTTGACGGACTTAGACTCCCTGACCTTTCTAAAGAATATCACCAATAAGGTCACTATATATTATACTCGGGCGCCCCTTCCACTTTTCCACTCACATCTACCTTGTAAAACCCTTTTGTTAGGCGACGTATACAGTTTATAATGACTTCGTATATACCATGAATATGAAGGTTACAGGTAGTTGGTTCGGATTATAAAAAATTATGTTTATGATTTTTTCATAAAGACCGTATTATTGATTAATACTCGCAATTTGTTCGTTAGGAACAGTAACCACACCAGTACTCAGATTCATAACTGTTTTATCTTCTCTCGTCATCATTGCCTGTCATCATCCCAATTTATTTGGGGTCAGCGCAACATGTCTTTTTCTTCCACACTTCTCTATTAGTCGTCATCTCTATAGTGACCTCCTTTCTAGCCATATCTTCTTTCACACACTCCATCCATTGTTTCTTTGGTCTTCCCCTACTCCGATAGCCAAACACATTCATACTCAAAACTTTCGTCGCGAAATTTTCTTCATTCTTTTGCATCACATGCCGATTTCCACACAACTTTTTTATCTTCTCCCGTATCAGCATGAACTAGATGAAAAAAGCTCATGCCGAGGTAAACATTTTAGCCAGTCAGCAATGTGGCAGCTGGGCTGACTGTCCAGGATTCATTTTTTTATTTATTTAATGACTTCTCGCATATAAACTTAGGAGGTTTTCCTCAATAAATTTAGGCTAGGGTTTGAACTTACAAACGTAGCGACTACACGCTAAGGGCACTGACCTCGGCTTAGGGCATCACTGGGTAGGGCAGCAAGGGATAGGCTGGATCGGATTATACTGTCCAGGGTCCGTCAGATGTACGCTTAAATGACGCTACCCGATTAGGCCATTTCGGTCCCACGTTATTTTAACATATCATAGTCCTAGGGCAATTTGACTGGTTGGGGAAAGAGACAACAAATACTGACCATCATTAGGAGGGTAAAGGACAGCATGCTCCACGGCACCTTCGATGAATACCCTCAGTGCAGTCACTCCATTCTCTACTGGAACTCCCAGGGATATTGCTTGACCGCCTCCGCGACGTACTAGGAGCAGCTGTCAAAAGAAGATAAAGTATTATAATGAAAGCAATTATAGTATGATTCGGTGGTACTGTGGCGGCAACTATCCTGCATTGCGCAAGCAGAGTTTACCGCGCGACTAGCATATATGTATGTATACAACGTCCCGACATCAATCGTCGGACAGTAGCCCACCAAAGTAAGTAGATGTATTCTGTGAACCGCATTAAGATTTTCACACAAAAATAGATAAAAAACAAACAATATGATGTACATTACCATGTAAACTTCCACCGAAAAAAGGTTTTAACGAGATCTAGTAGGTAGTTTTTTTTTAATACGTCATAAATAGTAAATTGTAATTGTATGGAACTGTACCTCATACCTCTATAGACTGAATTCAAGAAAGTAATAAATAAAATCGTACAAGTGCTTTTAACAAACAGTAAATTGCATCTGGTAAAAAATGAGTAAGAACTATTGTTAATACTTACATCAAACTTCTCCATTCCCAAATCATTGTTTAGTCTGCCCCGTCTGCCTTGCTTAGGGTCCAGGGGATTCCACTGTTCAAGTTCAGTTTCTGCAGCCAAATTACTGGATCCTTCGATGTCCTGAAACAAAATTATTTTGTTCTTTTACGACAATAGATTATATCGTTCTTCTAAGGGTATAGCAAGCTTCGAATTTAGCATTGTCGTCATCTGCGTCCATAACTCCTTCATCCATTTCCTCCTTGCACGTGCAAGTATCAGCCAGGATATGAAGTTAAGATTCCCATCGTCCTAGTGTGATCCTTAATCCTTCTGTGTTCAGTGACAAGTTTTTTTGCTGTCTGCATTATGACATATTTTATTTTCGATTTGACACGTGTTTGTATGGGGCTCATGGCTAAATAACAACAGCCGCACGGGTTGAAGGTTAGGCTACGCTTGCCGCGATTGGTTCGTGAATGAGTGACCATCTATTACATATCCAGAAGTCTCCGTGACTCGGAAAGCACGTTAAGCCGCTGGACCCGGCTGTCATTCGTAGATCTTTGGCAGTCGTTACGGGTCGTCAGAAGCCCGAAAGTCTGACAACCAATCTTACCCGGGGGTATCGTATTACTGGGTTGTGGAGGTCAGATAGGCAGTCGCTCCATGTGCAAAAAGGCTAGGCAAATGACATGTGTTTTGTATTATTATCATCTTTCACAATATCTAGTAGTATTGGAATTGGGTTTCTAGTTTCGATTTCGACTATGTTCTCGTTAAGACCTAATAAATATTTATATCCTAAATACTATATGTTGTTAACAAGTTACAATGGGCACTAAATATTTACTTTCGATCCTAAATTGTTTATGAACGAGGGTAATGGTACTAAAAAGTTATTAGATTCCATCCAATCAGCGATTGGAATTCCTTCGCTGGCTATCCACTTATTTTATTTTTTTGTTGAACCCAACTTTAAATGGGGGTGGTATTCACGATTTGGATTTTAAACGAATGTCGTAATGGAGCTTTTAATCTTTATTGGGCAGTCAATATAATTTAGGATGATTGTACAAGAGTTGCTCCGATGCAGAAAGTAGTTACAAATATAAAAAACTACACTTAGGTACAGGTCAGCGTCAGGCACTAGTTGTCAGGCATTTTTACTGAACTGGGCTTTTTTCGCGCAGCCGTGAGGCACACTTTCCTGCTAATTTCTTACATTGGACTTTACACTTTTTATTTGTTCTATATTTTTTGTTTTTATCTGATGTATGAATCTGGTGTATTGTGTGTCTTTTAGTCTGTGTTAAATAAATGTATTTTCTTTCTTTCTTTCACTTCAGTCTTTGGACTACCATCCCCTTTTATGGCTACCAGTCTTATAGTATTTTCATCTCACGAAGCGGCACGCGCTTTACTGGTGTTAAACAAGTGTACAAACGCTGTCAATGTGTGCGTGAAGACGAGTAGCGTCAGCACATAACACACACACACACACCTCCGACTTGGCCATTGTCTCGGACAGTACCGATAGCTCCTGCGCACACATTTACAGCATGTTTAACACTTGCTAACCTAAAGTGCGTGTCGCGGTCGGGTACGGATCGCCCTAGGAGGACATATAGCGGCCTTATTGGTGATGTTCTTTAGAAAGGTCAGGGAGTCTAAGTCCGTCAAAGAAGATATGGCTCCGTCCGAAAGTAGTTGATTCGTCAAAACAAGAGATTTTTTTTTCGGACGGGCAAAAACACATCGTGATTTGGCCAGATGTATGACCGTAGACGAAGCAAAAGGAGTATGTAAAGATCTTAGCAGGTGGGGTTCTGTAGTTTCTGCCTGTCCTCATAGAAAGACGGCGCGAGTATATGTAGGTTAAATACAATAAATTTGTTTAGTTTATTATTATTTAACTTTCCTTTTTACAGTTCACACGTTTCTTTAACAGATTCCTTGAGAAGTCACTTATTTTCTATGTATATTGCAACTTTCTAGCTATTTTCTGTCATTATCTCTCGTTTTAGTGTTTCAAGATCATCGTTAGCAGATATTATATTCTTTGGTTTGTTAGAATATTGTGTTTGTATGGGTTTTCCAATGAGGGTTTTAAGTTCTTTCGTGTGGCTCTACAAGTATGTTGATATTCATAGTCATTTGTGTTTATTTTCAAGTATTATAATATGTAAATGTCCATGTATCTATATTAAATCATCTAAAATTATAATGCAAATATGTTCTGTGCCGTTTATTGAAAACTAAATATGGTCCCTAGCTACTAGGTTTTATGCTGTGGCAGACTAGACAAATTCATAGTCAGGTCAGGAGTCTCATCTACCAACATTAAAAGTAGCAATCAGTGACAATTTTACACTTTGGTCCTTTCAGTAAAATTTGATGTAAAGGACCAACCACCTCTTACACTGTACGCACGACCATATCAAGCTATACATTTCCAGTATAAGCTTCGTGTACCATTAATAGTTTTTAAATCTATAATATAAAGATGAATCGCTGAATGTGTTGCTAAGCGCAAATCTCGAGAACAGCTGAACCGATTTCGCTAATAAAGAATTAGCGAAATCGGTTTTTAGAATATTCCTTGAAATACGAGGACGGTTCTTACGCAGAGAAAAATTTAAAAAATTGCCTGAAAAAGTCTAAAATCAACACTTTTCTATACTCACACACTCACACTTTCTATACTACAAACGAATACAAATTTTGATTCGGGGTGGGTCGGGGGTACAAGAAATTTTACGCGGACGAAGTCGCGGGCAGAAGCTAGTATAAGGATAAAAATAAACGTGTCCCTGAACGGGAAAAGAGTTTCCGGAAGGACTTGGACGATATAGGTTCTAAGAACTTACCATAACTTGTAAAGGATAAGGCATCACTTCTCCCTCAGTGTGCTTGGAGACATTCCTCAGCTCCAGGAGAGCTTCTTCAGATTCTTCTGATGGGTGGTTGGGATCCGTCCATATTGTGTAGACCTGGTAATGAAATAATATTTTATACAACAGAGATATTTAGCTGGTTCTAAAAAGAAATAGATGAAATCAATTGGTTATGGCATCAGTATAATTAATTTTATCATGCAGTATCTTTTGCGAGTGACTTTGTTCGGCAAACTTTAATCTTAATGGTGTATTTTTTGCTAGAATTCTGCCTTGGTGCAGTTATAGAGGTATGAGGAACAGGGTGTAAAGTTCACTCATCCTCCATAGAAAAGGGAGGATCCACCGACCAGACGGGTGTTGTGTCTGGCGGGCAATTGCCCAACGATTGATGTTGGGAAGTTTGTATATATGCTAATTGCGCGGTAAACTGTGCTTGCGAGATGCAGGATTTGCGTGACGTCGGTATGACGCGTTGTTCGGATGCGGTTTTGTAGATACCGCTTCCGCTACACAGTATCTTCTCTCATGTTTCTATCTCCAGTGACGTATGCCGTATTTTGTTTGACAGTCATGTTTTGGAACTGTTTTATGTCTTCATCATTCTCTATCCTAACTTATCTAAAGCGCAGCTTGTCTGATTCTTCTTCAATTCATCTCTATTGTTTCATCTTTCTATACGGTTTAAATGATCCTTACCTACAACCTCTTCTCCACCAGCGCCCTCAATGCTAACGGCAGCCTCTAAGGATCACCAGGTCCTTTGTCCGTCACCACGAACAGCGCACTATCGTATGGCACCAGCTTTGCAGCTTTGGCCTAAGCTCTCACCGTACCACCATTTGTAGTGGGCGTGTTCACTTCCTATACATCTGTATTTACAGTCAAATGACTCTTACCTTCAACCTCTTTTCCACCAGCGCCCTCAATGCTAACGGCAGCCTCTGAGGATCACCAGGTCCCTTGTCAGTGATCACGAACAGCGCACTGTCGTATGGCACCAGTTTTGCAGCTGTTGCTAAGGCCCTCATTGTACCGTCGACTGATGTGTCTGTGTTCACTCCCTGTGGAAATGTTAAGGATTATTACGTTTCTTTTTTCATGTGAAGTTTGTCCTTATGGTTTTAAAATCAAATCTTCTGTGATTTTCAAAGGATTGAGCAATAATCATAAACAGTCTTCTAAAAAGCATACTTTTAATTTTGACTTCCTGGTTTGAGCTATGGATAGAATGAGAAATGAGTATATAAGAGGAAGTCTGAAAGTGGCACCAGTAACTGAAAAGTTGTGTGGAAATCGGTTGTCATGGTAAGTATGGGTATGTGATGCGGAGGAATGAGGAAAATGTCGTGAGGAAAGTTTTGAGTATGAATGTCGATGGCTATAAGAGTAGGTGAAGACCAAAGAAACGATGGATGGACTGTGTGAATGATGATATGTTTAGAAATGGGGTGACTACCGAGATGACGTCTAATAGAGAAGTATGGATTATTTTAAAGTAACTCCAAAAGCTCTCTCTCTCTCTCTCTCTCTAATTGATAAAACTACTTTCATGTCTTGTGCTGAATCTGTTACATGTCGTATAGAAATTGTCTAATTTACCTGATATTTTAGCAGAAGCTTCGACAAAGCTTCGGTTACAGTCTTCTCACCGGTTGCAGAACTTGTAGGCTGCAGGTTATGTCTTGATCTCCAGTTTACACCTGCAGACAAAATAACCAATAGTTTCAAATAAAACCTTAGCTTTTGAGAAAATAAAATGAAAAAGGGATTGAAATTTTGACATGGAGCCTGGCGGCATACCTACTATCGCGCCATTTTGTTTTTTTTCTTCAAAATGGCGGACTCGCACGAATCCTATACAAATCGATATCTGATGTCAGCTATCGATTTATATAAGTTTAATGAGAGGCTGCCATTAAACAAAAAAAGGAAAATGGTGGACAGGTAGGTATGCCACAGACCTTCAAAAGGCCATTTGGGTCATCTTATGGACAAATAAAACAATGGCGTAATTGGAGAACACACTAACAGTAGGAATGTGACAGTTCAACAACATTCATTGCGTTATTTACGTTGTTGAGCAGACAATGTTTACGAACATATGAAGCAATGGATTAGCAATATCTTTTAAAATGATTCAGGTTATGATTGATAGTGTGTTAACTCAATTAGGGTGCAGGTAATGAGGATATTAATAATCAGCACGCTTAGCAAATTATTAAGAGATCATTTTCTAATGAGAAAGATTACCAATTTTATTTACATAATCCCCATCTCAACATCTGCCTAGCCTTTTTCCTAACTGTGTTGGGATCGACTTCCAGTATAACCGGATGCAGCTGAATACCAGTATTTTATATGGAGCGACTGCCTATCTGACCTCCACAACCCAGTTACTGGGTAATACGATATCCCTTGGTAAGACTGGCTATCCGACTAACGGGCTACTGACGACCCGTAACGACTGTCAAAAACCCACGAATGACAGCCGGGACCCACGGCTTAACGTGCTTTCCGAAGCACGGAGGGGTCTTGGTATGTGAAGATGGTCACCCATTCACGGACCAACCGCGGCAAACGTCGTGCGGCTGTTATTACTTAGCCACAAGCCCCTCCTTACATAATCCCCATCTACTATTCGGGTATGAATTGTCCGCTCTAAATAATACATAACAAAAAGTTAATCAATTTTAAAAGTATAATTAAATCTATTTCCTTTTCAACGGATTGCCACATATTGTTATCGATTCTATGGTTCCGTGCTTTTGTAATGAAAGTTTCCTTTCATTGCATAAGATACATAACCAGCCTTTTTTTTATGACCCCTCCCGCTCTGGGTGGAGCGGAAGGGAGTGTCAGACTCTTACTGACTAAAACCCACCCGTGTTCCTTCCTTAGCCCTTTCTGTTCCAGGGCAGCGGTAACCCTTTCGGACGATCCCGCCGCCCTGGCAGGCTACATAACCAGTCTTGGCCAGGGCTGTAATCCACCACGCGGGCCCAGTGCCGGTTGTTAGATGTCACAAGTCTTCGATGTTTAGGTTCTAACACATGCCTGTTTCCTCACGATGTTTTCCTTCACCGTTTTTGAGAGCAATGGTGATGAAATCATTTACACAAAGTAAAGTGCCTGTCTGGGTACGAACCCACGACCTAGAACTCGGTAAGCCGCGGCCGTTACCACGGCGCCACCACTGCTCATTGCATAAACTGACAGGTTTATTAAAAAAAAAAGGTTAACTTTTTGCAGCTGTGCTGCTGGGGAGTTTGCGCTACTCCTTTTCACTAGGAAGTGGTGAAGGGCGGGCGTTTTGGGGGACTGTCTTCTGTAATTTTGACGTTCGAAAAGCGCTGATTCTCAGCCTAATTTGAATAAATGACGATTGATTTTGATTGTCTCGATATGTGATGGAATGTTGACGACATTCCATCACATATCGAGACAACCCTTCCACTCCAAGCATATTTCCACTTTTATTTAAATATAGTTTATCTCTCTACCGGCCGACTTACGCTTGCAGAGTAGTTTTTTTAGCTTAGCAATCAGCGAGTTTTTGCTGCAGGTGCTTGGGTTAACACCAACTGGGGCGTGACGGATACATTACATAATTATTTTATATACAAGGTCGGCGTCTTGCCTTTCCCAAGATCTGTCCGTTCTGTGTTTAGTTTTCCCTTTAATGTTCGATTCTGATTCTCAAGATAATGTATTTATAATTCTTTAATAGCATAATCAGCTTGTAATGTTCCCACTGCTGGGACACAAGCCTCTGTGAGAAGGAGTGGGCCGTATTCTAACACGCGGGGCCAGTGCGGGTTGGTAAAACAAAGAAAATTTTTTTTTTTATTGCGACTCGTACAAGAAGGTCATAATCATAAACTAAAGTAAACGTATAACTGTAAATTCTGGTTATTAGTACGTAATAATTTAAACTCTGCGATATACATTTTGAACATTTAAAAAAAAACAGTCAAAAATAATAAACTAAATTATATATTTTTTTAAAGTAACAACAAGAAAAATGAAACAGAAAGTCCTATACGAGGCCAAAAGGCTCCTATCTCAACATGGTAGATGACACAAGTTTTCGATTTTTTGGTTCTAGGACGTACCGGTTTCCTCACGTTGTTTTCCTTCACCGTTTTGAGAGCAGTGGTGATGAAATTAAATACACCAAACCATTGTGCCAGTCTTGGTTCGAACTCACGGCCTACAACTCGTAAGTAGGTCTAGAATCATGTACTGAATCCATGGTAACAGGTTACACGTTAATGTGCCTGCCACCTTGCATAAGAGGTATAAAATTCTCGTCCATAAAGAGTTAAATGACTGGCCAAACTTTTTTGACAGTTAAAATTAATATTATTGTTCTTAAAAATAAAGCAGTCGTAATTAAATCAACAACGGTATTCATAATCTTGTGACGCTTGTCACTGGGTGCAAAAGACTGAAAAATGGCCTGAAGGATTCTTCAAGCTAATTATTTTATTGTAAAGAATTGTATTCGTTTGTCAATATAGACATTCTGCCAATGTGTTAGGGTGCTGTCACATTGGTAACATTGCCAAAAAAGTAGACAAAACTAGCAGACAACAAAAATTGATTTTTAGTGAAGTACCTAGAAGCCATTCATAAAATGGTAGGTGGAGGATGGAACAGTCAATACGTTAGTCTAGAATAGAAGCATTTGCGATGTAGAATAGTTAAGTTTTTTTTTTAAACTTCAGTCCGCAGAAAAAATGGATGGATTGGATTGTGTGAATCATGCTATTATAACTATGAAGGAAGTGAACACTGAAATGACAGCTGACAGAAACGTATGAAATAGACCAGCGGGTGTAACACACTAACAGTAGGCTTTCATTCTGACAGTTTAACAACATACATTGCGTTATTTACGTTGTTGAGCAGACAAATTTTTCGAACATACGAAGCAATGGATTAGCAATATCCTTCAAAATAATTCAGATTGAGATTGACAGTTTGTTGCGCAATTACGGTGCTGCGCCGATCCCAAATAAATTGATGAGGTCTACCTGGTCTCCAGCCTAGTCAACCCTACTCATCAAGTGTAACACCACCCTAACGAAATATGACAGGCAGAATAACACACATTGTCTGTAAAAATATGTCTGTGTATGATTTAAATGACAATTGTGCATGACCAATTGTTTGTACTCCGTTCAATACCATATAAATGCAGATATACGTAAATATTCCATTATGACGCTGGTAATATTTTGTTCATGATTGATTAATTCTTTAAAAGAACGTAGAAGAAGGAAACCTGCGATCGATCCTTACATACTCCTATGTAAGGGTCGTAGCAGGCATCGGACTGTAGTTTCTGCCTACCTCCGTGAGAACAAGGCGCGAGTTTATATATTTTCTAGCTGCGCCCCGCGGTTTCACCCGCATAAGTTTCGATCCCGTGGGAATATCGGGATAAAAAGTATCCTATATGTTAATCCTGGTTATAAACCATCTGTGTGCCAAATTTCATCCAAATCTGTCGAGTAGTTTTTGCGTGAAAGAGTAACAAACATCCATCCATCCATCTATCCATACAAACTTTCACGTTTATAATATTTACTTTTTATCCCGATATTCCCACGGGATCGAAACTTATGCGGGTGAAACCGCGGGGCGCAGCGAGTAATGTTATACAACAAAGTCGTCCATTCCACATTACTTATTGGAAAAAAAAAATCTATTAGAACAGCTCATGTCGTGGTAACAATTTTAACCAGTCAGCAAAGTAGGTAACGTGTGTTGACTGTCCAGGGTGCGACCCACGTACATTTAAATATCACGACGAGTGGAAACTTTTATTTCGGTAAAGTTTAATCGGAAAAGCTATTATTCTGTACTAGTGTAGGTTTTTATTTTCCCACGGTAGGACAAAAAACCTGAAGGCCAATTTAATTAAAAAGTTCAAAATCTAATCGCAATCTCATAAGCGACAATCAATGTCAGAAGCTTGTCACAAATGTAGGGAAATTAGAGGATTTTTTGACAAATTGAGATCAGACTGTGGACGTTCTTAAAATTACGAAAATTGCCCGTTTGTTTAATATAGAAAAGGGTTTTTGAACATAGTTTTTAGAGTTATAACATAACTCATGCCTGTAGCCACCGAAGTCAGAGATGTACGGTCACTAAAGGAGATAAGTAATCAGGGTCGTCGGATCTAGTTGGAGTTTAGTAAGAAACGCATTTATATTTTCGCATAAAATTTTATTTAATTAATAGAAAACAAACATTTCATTTATCAGACTAAATTTCATTCGAAAACATCCATCGGTTTCTTACGATACGTCACTAAGCAAAATATAAATGAAAATAACATCTCATGTAAAAGATGAAGCGACATGCATGCTTGCATGTGATGGCTAATTATTATAAACACGTTATTGTTTTCATAAATACGCTAAGTTTCTAGGGATTAATTTCGTTATTTATTACTTGTTTACATCTTCTGATTATACCTAAGTCTAAACTGTTTGTTTTTCTATACATTTTCGTCTGGTAATAGACCTTACTACGTGTATATTATAAAGGGGATTGATATATAAAGATTTTTGTGTGGAACCTGGCATACCGACCTGACCGCCATTTTGGTTTATTTTTTTCAAAATGGCGGTCACGCATGAAACATATACAGGGTTAATTTTCAAAGACCAGCCAAATTGAAGGGTGTGGTACAGACCATCAGACTGAACAATTTTCTCCATGGGACCAACATCGTAAACCTCCGACGGGTGTTGCGTCTGGCGGGCAACTGCCCAACGACTGATGTCAGGAATTTTGTATGCATGCTAATTGCGCGGAAAACTCTGATTGCGAGATGCAGGATATGCGTGACGTCAGTATGACGCGTTGTTCGCATGTGGCGTTGTAGATACCGCTACACATTATTATATTGCATGACTTCCAAAATTTTCACAGTAGTTTTTTTAACACTCACAATGGTTTTTATTTTGTGTAAAATAATAATACGTTTTGTGCATGAATTAATTTGTAATATGATAATTTTTATTGTACTATTATTCAGTTTTCTTATTGTTTTTGTTTCAGGTAAGTGTTGATGTTATTTCCTGGCCGTCGCTACTCGTACGTTACGTAAGTCAAATTGTATTATTAAAATGTGAAGTTTTTAAAAACTCTTTAGTTTTTGCTCTATTTTTTTTTAAAGTCAGTTGCACCATGTTAAGGTGATAAAAGAGATTGGTATGCAAGCAAGAAAGAATTAACCCAGATACTATAAGGGTGACAGAGACAACGAAGCGCAAACTGTAAAAATGAATTCAGCACATGATTCTAGACCCTTTCTAGAGTAGAAATTTTGCGTCGGTTATCAAAAAAAAAATATGTAAAAGCTGTCGCTCTTAAATGGAATGGTGCTGGACACATCTGCCGCATGTCAGACGACGCCCAGGCCCACACTGAGATGGCGGGATGAGCTGGACTCTTTCAACACGAACGGGTCCTGGTAACAATGACTTAACGAGTAACAGTAACAACACTGATACTGTAGCAACAGTTACTGTTAACCAATTTAAGTGATTGAACTGGTCCTGACTCATGGTACAGGAGGGAATCGTGTGGTTTCAGTCGGTAGGAGTCCGACATACTCAGAGCTTACGACGGTATTGTAGCTTCCCATAACTGAAGGAATCTTCAGAATCGGATCAGTACTTCCGAAGATTTCCCCCTGCATATAAACAATCTCCATAAAATATATTTGTCACAAGCTATAATTAAAACACTAAGAAATACAACAAAAACTATAAACCTTTGTTGTTTTATTTGTGAAGGACAATAATAATTTTATGTCCTGTCGGTGTTACGTAGAGTTCCGGGTTCGATGTCAGAGTCGTTACTTTGTAACTGTAGCTAAGTGGGTCATAGTACAAAGTCAGGTTTATGTTATATGTTTAAGGTTATTAATGCAAGTTTATTTATGTGTGATACTATAAGAACTATATTATTGAATCTTGTAAAAATTTTGACGGTCGAAATGTGCTGATTCTCAGCCTAATTTGAATAAATGACTTGATTTTGATTGAATGAAAGCTGGGATCCTTTCTCTATAATAATTCGCACTTTCCCGCCTTTCTCTGGTTTAGTAAAATAATCATCGAATTCAGTGAGAGACAAGAAAAGAAAATATGAGTGAACATGCAGACGACAGGCATGTCCGCAGGACCAAAAATTCGAAGACATGTGACATCTATCAACCGGCACTGGGCCTGCGTGGTGATTATAGCCCACTGCCTCTCGAAGAGAGGATGCCTGGGGGTCTACTCCGAAGTAGTATCGGCCGAATGTTCGGTCGATTCCTGCTACGAAGTTACTATTTGGTTCGGTCGGTCCCGATCCTACACTCTTTCGAATATTAACTATGGTCCCGACCCAACTGAGCCGATCCGAAGTTTTTTCGCATTTTTCAATAATATTCTGTTCGGCCAAGTGTCGGTCCGATCCCAACATTCGCACTTTGCACTTCGGAGTAGACCCCCTGTGTCCCAGCAGTGAAAACATTAAAGCGTGATTATATATGTGGTCGTGGAGAGGCTATTTTAATGCAAGTTTAAAAAGAGACATCCACTTGTAAAGTCAAATCCGGGGTTCTATCAATTCACTTAGAGAATTATGTTTTTTATATCACTCGATCATCCTAATTAGGTTCTTACACAAACCTTGTGTATATCAATAATATTTATTTACTCAACTAATTGACACTTATGGTGAAGGCTATAAAAACATATATTGTTTGTTGGGTATTTTCCAAGAGTTTTCTTTAGTTTTGAACTCTACAAGTGCCTGTATATGCAAAAGATTGAATATAACCTTGATCCGTGTCTTATGGCAATAAGGTAAAGTTTGTTCATAAACTAAATAGTCTTTCAATTTCATATCTATTACCTCCCCGTCCCATTCCATTTTGGAATCAAACATTCTAGGAGTCTTACAGGAGAGCGTCAAAATGTCCTCCATAAGTCGCCATACTTTGAATTACTTCAGTCTATTCACCTCTGCCATTAGCTTGCTGACTGGCTACTATTTTTAACCTCATCATGAGATCTTCTTATTATAGTTCCTGCCTATACAAGAGAAGAAGTAGGTACACTTAGTCTTCGCCTTGATTGAGGTGAAGACGAAGACTACTTCTTCTCTCAGTCCAATAATGATTGTCATGAGTACTTGATTTTCACTCTGTTGTGTATGGATAGCTCGTTTGTCTACCGCCACGTCTACGGGACGTCGTATGTGGCCGCGTGACTACCGCACGCCGTCACCGGGTCACGCTCGGTTCGAATAATCTCGTTTCTCGTTGAAGTCCTGTTGACGGTGGCGGGTGGACAAACGGTGATGGGGTTTTTGGGTGCTTTTGCATATAGGGTCAACAGTTTCATATAGTCATTGGGTACTCTGGCAACATGGCCGATAAAAATGGTCCGTCCTAAGGTAGCCTGGCAGAAATCGTTGATTGCGAAAATACTGCCCGTTAGACTCCCTTTTTAAGGTTCTGTACCCAAAGGGTAAAAACGGGACCCTATTACTAAGACTTCGCTGTTTGTCCGTCCGTCTGTCTGACACCAGGCTGTATCTCAAGAACTGCGATAGCTAGACAGTTGAAATTTTCACAAATTATGTATTTCTGTTGCCGCTATAACAACAAATACTAAAAACAAAATTAAATAAATGTTTAAGGGGGGCTCCCATACAACAGACGTGATTTTTAGAGATAATGGTACGGAAACCTTCGTGCGCGAGTCCGACTCGCACTTGGCCGGTTTTTTTTTTAATGTTTGTTTTCTTTTCCGGCTGTTTCTCATGCACTAAAGAGCATGCTTTATCTATCAACATGGTTAAAGGCCATTAATCTACATGTCTACACTTACCATTTGAATCATACCCCATTACCAGCACATGAGTCAGGTTCAGCGCAGGGACAGTCAGGTCACTCCACACAGCCAACGCCCTCGCCAAAGCTGCCGCTCTTAGAGGCACCATGATGCCAGCAGGCGGACGCACCCAGCAGTCTTGTAACCATCCTCTGACGATGGAACGGGTGGTTTGAGGTTTGTGGTTCGGAGTATGAGAGTCGAAGTTGCGTTTGTCTATTGGTGGTTTTGAATCTGGAAAGAGTAAGGGTCGTTTTAATGATTTAAACTTTATAAATGGGGCGGCACAAAGCGTGTTCCGTCGAAGGCGAAATGTCACTCAAAGAAATACGTCAATTTGTTTTTCCTATCTTGTATTACCTATAGGTTACAGTGTGATTTGAACATGGACCGGGTATGGTACGAACGGGTCGATGGATCAGATTAAGTTACGCTTGCCGCGGTTGTACCGTGGATGGTTGACCATCTTTGCATACTGAGAACCCTCCGTACCTCGGAAAGCAAGTTAAGCCGTTGGTCCCGGCTGTCATTTGTGGATCTTTGACAGTCGCTACAGGCCATCAGAAGCCCGAAAGTCCGACAACCAGTCTTACCCAAGGGTTATCGTGTTACCCAGTAACTAGGTTGTGGATGTCAGATAGGCAGTCGCTCCGTATAAAATACTGGTATTCAGCTGCATCCGGTTAGGCTGGAAGCCGACCCCAATGTAGTTGGGAAAAGGCCAGACAGGTGATGACAGTAAAAATTGAACATGTATTTACAAATACACTTACTACTCATACTTTAACTGATTGGACCTGAACCAAGCAATCATTCAACCCAGCCTATAGCACACCATAGCTGGTTATAGCCCCCTCCCAAATCGGGCTGGTCTTTAACATTCAAATCCTCAGTTTAATCAGTAGAGAGCGCACTACCAATTAGATAATTATTTTTTGTTCGTGTCCGATTGATCTATGCAGTCAAACCTTGCCTACTTACATCGTTTTTAATTAGCAATTTAAAGTTTAGTAGAAAGTTAAAGAGAGTTTGCAGTACCGTGTACGAGATTAACCAAAACACGATGATGCAGCGTTTAATTTACATCTAACCAACTAGCATCGGTCAGAGAACTGCCAAGATCGACCTCTAAAGCCGTGTCTCCTGCGCGTGTTTTTTTCGAAACAAAAACGTCAAAACAAAGAGGCGCCATAAACATTTGTGTATGCAAACACCATGTTTTTGTTTTCCGAGCTGCATGGAAAATCTTCCCCGCGCCGGTGAAGAGTGGAAACGTTTGTTTCATTTTGAACCGCCACACGCACCGCTCACATCTAGCATTTAGCATTTTGAAAGCTTAATTCCAACTGACACAGGTTTTGAGGTTATATTGTCTTGTGAATAGTTGACAGTAATCTAAACATATTTTAATACATAAGAGACAACTTGTGTATGAAATGTTTATGTGTAAGGCTTTTTGTGTAATATTTCGAGAAAACGCCCGCAGGAGACAAGGCTTTAGGAACAGGCGGATAGACCGACAACCGGGGGGGGGTTGTCGGTCCCGCCCCTTTTTACTACCAAGACAGATTTTAAATTTATTACCTTCATTTATGATCTCTCATTACATGCCTGTGGTTAGTTCAGCAGGACGTGGCCCCTAGACAAAATCCCTGGCTACGCCAATAGTCTTTGGAGGAACATTGTCTTGTAAGGAACTGCTTTAACTTACCAGTCTCAGCTTTAGGATTCCTTTGTCCAGGAACTTCAGCTTCTTCTTCTTCTTCCGACTCCTGCATTTTGGGTGATGGTTCCTCCTCCATCGCCCTCGTTGTGGCTTGCATTGGCACCGTTTCAGTCTGAAATTGCGTTGATAAACATTATCACTTTATTTGTAGACATTCAAACATCATCCTCATACAGTTTAGCTTAAGATTTAAATTCATTGTCCTTTAGAAATTTTATTGCTCCCGGAAAAAATATGCAACGATGTTTTAATAATTGGGATGCACTCAGAGACGCCATATTAAATTCATTCAATCATTAACTTTGACACATGTACATTGGATCGCTGCCAGTAAAAGATATGAAAGATTGAGAACATTTCAACTTTGGGTGAGGTGACTGACATCTTTCGGTGCGGGAGTCTGGTAGACTGGCAAAAGTTAGAAGCGAAGGCATATCCCAGCAGTGGGTGAAGTCATGATGATGAAGGAAGAAACCAAATATTGGACATATTGCATCTTAACACTTTTTTTTTTAAATTCCTGATAGAAAGTGATGAAGATGCCTGTTCACTCTTGCTTTGAAGGCAGATGGGTACTACACTAGTAGACGTCAGGACACTAGGCTAAGGACACGGCTCTGCTGCCGACGCATAGTATTATAACACTTCTGATTGTCTATTCAAACAATATCGTAACCATGATAAAATAAAAGAAGACATAATATCAAACAAAATATTATCACGCATCCACATAATATTTTCACTACTCGACCCACTTCTGAGAAAATTTCCAATAAGTTTCACAACTCTATTCAAAGGAATCTCAACCTAAATAACAAGCCCTGTATGTTTTCATTTACCTTCGAGACAATGTCAATATTATTGCTCAAATTAGAATGAACGTTCTTCTCTGTATCATCGACCACATTGTTTGCACTTGATCCTGTGATATCAAGACTGGTTTCATCTGTTGCAGTTTCTATAGTGTCTTGTTCAGCATTTTTGGCTTCTCCGTCTTCATCCGTCACATTGTATTCTGTTGTAGTACTGAATTCTTCTTCTTCGATGGGGACTGTTGAATCCTCTAGCAGTTCTTCATTTTCTTTGACTGTTTTTATTTCTTCTGGTGTTAAGTCTTGCGTGTGAGCGATTATGAAGTTTGTAATTATGAGGAAAAGGATCGTTTTTGATGCTGCCATCTTTGGTTCTTATGGCATTCTTTGGTGGGTTGCTCTGTGGACAAAGGAATGTTTGGTTAGTTGTGTAGTTATATTATCTAGGGCTTTACTGTGACGTTTTAAAGCCATCAGTGGTTCGTTGCGAAAAAAGGGATGGTGTTTTTTGTCTTGTCTAGCTCCATCTCTCTTATACATAAACAGAGATGGCTCCAAAAAAAAAACTTCCTTTAAGTCATAGTGCAAATCCTGATCACAGAAATGATACATCTCATGGAGAGTTGTTTCTTATATGAAATAATAATGGCCAATGATAACGCGTGTCTTATTTGAATTTGAAAACAAATTAAATTGGTTTTTAGAAATCTGAAATTGGTTAGGAGCACTTTTGAATTGATTTATCTTTTCGTATAGACGGTACATCTGTATCATATCTTTTCAACAGCTGTAAAATATTTATATCATAGGGAAATATTGAAAGCCTCCACAGATGACAAGGATAATGTACCCAGGATTTTGTAATATCTTCATTTAAAAGAGTGTCCTTGGAGTTTGTTACTCGTTCTTCTCCATAGAGATCTACGTTTAGGAATGGGAAACTAACTTCAACATTGTGACTAACTGTCGGTCAGTTAGTCAGAAAGTTGAACGTAGTTTCCCATTTCATTTCATTTTCTTTGACAATTCAAAAGTGTCTGTAAATGGTTTTATTGAGATAAATTCTTTGAGTTTGAGATGACGCACCCTGGCTTATATTTTTTACACAGCATTAGCTACTCCCTGCAATGGGCCGCCGTGGTTATTACGACCCATTCCGTCTCACAGAGAGGAGGCCTGTGTCTCAGCAGTGGGAACGTTACAGACTGATTATGCTATGAGCTACTATTCTCGTATATTTTTTACCGAGACCAAACAAGACGAAAAGTTCAATGTGTAGTTATTTCTGCACGCAAATACAATCGCATTACAAGAGTCACCATAGTTTTTGCAGACCTATTGACTTCAAACTTCCTTAGAGCTAGTTTTTACAAACACCAGACTTGTTGACAATTCCTATTCCGCATAAAAATGCTTAGGTAATCTAGTTTAATAGTTGCATGTACTAGCTCGAAGGCATAATATTATTAGTTCTGTTATGAGCAAGGCATTGTAATTGGTTGCAATGTGACCGCTAATTATATGCCATTGGTCTAATAAAATAATAAATTGTATCACTACCGTGCACTTGTACGTATTGAATGACGAAATATTGATAGAATTGCGACTCGCCAATTGAAAGTTATATCATATGGAAAATCCTGCTTAGCGTCGCTCTGCTTACGTTGCAAGTTTAGCATACGAGTTCCATCCAATACTCAATCATTTATTGCAATCCAGAATGTCTACTTGGTTGTGGTGGTAAGCTAGGCCAGTCGCTCATATTATATTATGTATATGTGCTCCTAGGGTACCGTCACTCACATCTGCCTTATACCTTTTGTTAGTTGCCTTTCATTCATCCTCTCTGTAATCATCATCATCTTTATTTTGACCTTGGGCCGTATTACCAGTATTGACGCCATCATGATTCCAGTCCGAAAAAAGGGATGTTGCTATCGGTCATGTATAGCTCCGTCTCTCTCTTATACTGGAATTATGATGGCATTAAACCGACACCTCTATTTCACAATGAGCGAGTGCCTTTTTGACATCCACAACCCGGTTACTGGGTGACACGATACCCCTTCGTAAGACTGGTTAGTTAGTTGTAAGGATCATTACATTGATATCTAATCACCCGAGCGTAGCCTTACTTAAAGTTTATTAAAACAGAATCAAAATACTATTGAATCAAACAACCGGTTTCATCACTCAGGGAGTTCCCTCTCCTCTTGTATTATAATTGTGTGGTCTTTTATACGTCAAAGACCTCACGTATTTCATGAAATATTTCCTCAATGTGGTCCTTAGGATCAATTACATCATTATCCATACGTTCCTTCTCTCCATCGTCAAAATTAGCTGTTACATCTCAAAATCATTTGTCACTATATTATTAGTATTACACGAGATGCCTTATGCCTGGTTTACACGGTCCGAGATGATGCAAAGAAGGCCGAATTCCCGTAATCTAAGAACGTTCAAAATCTTCATCTTCATCAATCATCTCAGCGACAAACAATGTCAAAAATGTAGGGAAATCAGAGGTATTTTTGACAGATTGAAACTGAGATCAGGGGGGCAATTCTCGTAATTTTAAGAACGTATACAGTCTGATCTCAGTCTCAATCTGTCAAAAATACCTCTAATTTCCCTACATTTTGACAAGTTTTTGACATTTGTTTGTCGCTGAGATGAGACTGAGACTAGATTTTGAACGTTTTAATTACGAGAATTGGCCTTCAGACTGAACGTTCTTAAAGTTACGAGAATTGCCCCTCTGATAGTAGACATTTGTTTGCAGTTTGTACTTTTCTCGTATGTAAAGCGATCGCTTGGCTGTTTAAGTTAAACTTTCCTATTGAACTCCTCTCGGATCTATTGTCTGCG
This sequence comes from Apamea crenata, assembly GCA_949629185.1. Classification (NCBI taxonomy): domain Eukaryota; kingdom Metazoa; phylum Arthropoda; class Insecta; order Lepidoptera; family Noctuidae; genus Apamea; species Apamea crenata. The sequence goes on along the minus strand of OX451382.1, from coordinate 5,476,115 downwards.
TTAACTTCACAGAGTATTTTTTTAAGATACAGCGAGCATTTCCAAAACGGTGAAGGAAAAAAAAATATCGTGAGGAAACCGGCATGTCCTAGAACCAAAAATTTAAGACATGTGACATCTACCAACCCGCACTGGGTCCGCACAATGTGCCCACTGCTGGGACACAGGGAGTGAGTTGTCATTCACCATGCAAGCCCAGTGCGGGATGATGAATATCACATGTCTTAATTTTTTTTTGATTCTATGACAATAAGTCGGTTTCCTCACGATGTTTTCCTTCACCGGTTTGAGAGCAATGGTGATGAAATTAAATGTACATAAAGGGCATGTCTGGTTTCGAACCCTTATTTTCCCTTGTTATTTTGTAACTGACCTGCAGTGCAGCCTAATTGCGTAACACACAATCAATCTCAATCTGAATCATTTTGAAGGATATTGCTAATCCATTGCTTCATATGTTCAAAAAATGTGTCATGTGTCTGCTCAACAACGTAAATAACGCAATGAATGTTGTTGAACTGTCACCATGAAACCGATTCCGATTGATCGTGTGTTACGCAATAAGGGTGCAGGCCCGCTTGCACTGTCTAAACCAGGCTTTAGAATTTGGGTATAATTTCGTTTCCTCAATAATTCGGATGCAGGATTGCATCTCAATTATTTTGATTGGTTTTGTTAGCTTCACATCTCTCGGTGGACGAAGATTTGGTAACGTAATCTTCGTTTTAATGGTCCATAATAATACCACGCTGGCCTGCAACTGTCCCGCTGCAGGGCAGGGCAAAGCTCTCCTCATACAGATAAGGGATGAGCATTGATCACCACGCTTGCTGACTGCGTGTTGCCGATTTCGTTCAGTCAAGGTTTCCTTTACGATGTTTCCTTGTCTTGCATTAGCTGCGCCCGCGGTTTCACCCGCATAAGTTTCGATCCCGTGGGAATATCGGGATAAAAAGTACCCTATATGTTAATCCTGTTTATAAACCTTATGTGTGCCAAATTTCATCCAAATCCGTTCAGTAGTTTTTGCGTGAAAGAGTAACAAACATCCATCCATCCATACAAACTTTCACGTTTATAATATTAGTAAGATTATGTGTGCCAAATTTCATCCAAATCCGTTCAGTAGTTTTTGCGTGAAAGAGTAACAAACATCCATCCATCCATACAAACTTTCACGTTTATAATATTAGTAAGATTGTAAAATTATAATTATTTTGCAGCCGGTTTTTAATCCTAATAATATTATAATGTCAAAGTTTTTATGTTTGCGTTACTGAATCACGCAAAAACGGCTGAATGGAATTGGATGAAATTTGGCACACATAAAGTTTATTATAACCTGGATATTAGGATTTACATAGCGATACTTAGACGCTTTATACGCGGACATTTAACATCACGCTTCTTCGACCTTTAAGAGCAGGCAGGTGAAACTGTAGGGCACAGCTAGTGTGCTATATTTTACCGGCCGGTACTGTAGGTAGAGGCACAGAAAAAGTAAAACAAGAATAAATCTCTCCTCTTAAAATCATTATGTAAAACTTTTTTACAAAAAAAAAAACAACCGACTTCCATGAAAACACTACAAAGTGAAAAATAACTTTAATTTCGGAAGTCGGTGTCTTTGGTTTTTTTATTTCGTTTTTCGCCACCGACTTCCGAAATTAAAGTTATTTTTCACTTTGTAGTGTTTTCATGGAAGTCGGTTGTTTTTTTTTTTGTAAAAAAGTTTTTTTTTTTTCACTTTTTTGTTGTGATCATTTTTTTTAATTTTTGTTGTTTTTCAAAAACCGCTTGTCCGATTTCGATAAAATTTTCATGGGACCATTTGGAAAGTATACCCTATACAACAAAAAAAGAATTTTTCAAATCGGTTGGCAAGCGACGAAGTTATGCGCGAACAAACATAAAAAAAAAAAAAAAAGAAGTTTTAGAAGTCGGTTAAAAAGTCATTCAGTCGTCAGTGTGTACACTTCTTTAACGTAACAATTTAGACCCTCAAGGCGATGACTCACTACTCATTATGTCAGAATGTGGAACCCTGTTTTTTGGGGACCCAAATATTTAGGGTTCCACTTCAGTGGTAGTAAAACGGTTAATTATTAAACATTTGTCATGCCATCTAATTAATATTGTCTGTTATGTTTTCTAAGGTGTAAAATGGATTATCATTTTGTTACTATTGATGTTGATAACCCACCACTGTTCTAGAAACGGTGAAGGAAAACATCGTGAGGAAATCGGCATGTCCGAGAACCAAAAATTCGAAGACATGTGACAGCTACCAACCCGCACTGGGCCCGCGTGGTGGATTACAGCCCACTTCCTCTCACAGAAAAACAGCCTGTGTCCCAGCATGGGATCATTATAGGCTGGTTATTATGATTATGATAATATGTACAGTTTTATGAAATAAGCTAGTTGGTTTAATATTATGTTGAAAGGCATCTAGGTCGGTTAACCAACTCGCACTGGGCACGCGTGGCGGATTACAGCCCACTCAGCCCAGTCGCAATAAATACTTTTTCTTTCTTTCTTTCACTCTCTATCTCTCTATCAGACAGAGAGGAAGAACAGCAGTGGAAACTTAAGGGCTGATTATCCTTGTGATATTGATAATGGCGCCGATTCCCTTGTTCACAAACTGAACTACATTCAAGTTCAGTGCATCTTTTTCTTTCTATTTCATTAAGAAAAGGACAGAAGATAAATATTAGTTTAGTCCTGTCAAATTAGTCAGCGTCGGACGTAAATTGACGTATTTTTAGTCACCAGTTTTTTCATCACGTCTAAACTGTCTATGGAGCATCTTAATTTCACAGGACTAAACTAATATTTATCTTCTGTCCTTTTCTTAATGAAATAGAAGGAAAAAGATGCACTGAACTACAATTTAGTTTAGTTTGTGAACAAGGGAATCGGCGCCATTCGATTATACATGATTTGTCCTACCGTAGGGTGAAGGCTTTCTTCTATCATGCAGAAAGGAACTAGCATCAACATGCTTGCTCACGACTTGCTTGCGATTTCGATTCCAACTATGTTAATACACGTTTATCATATTCAACCATTTTCAGGATGTGTCTAAAAAAAGTCTGTCTCAAAAAAATGATCGACATATTAAGTTTTCAAATATTTGTTCCATAATACATATTGTATCAATGTATAGCCACAAAACATTCTACACATTGGGTATGTACTTCATTTTAGCTACACATTGATAGAGTAATATGTAAAACAAATTGTAGACAATGAAATGAATTCTGGTCGATGACGAAGAAACTATCAAACAATACCACCCACCCATATGATGTTTTAAAACATGATTCAGGATACCTCATGTCCATTTTCCCTTCTTAGCAGATAGCAGTACTCCATCCTACTTGTATTATAAACGCGAAAGTTTGTGAGGATGGATGGATGTTTGTTACTCTGTCACGCAAAAACTACTGAACGGATTTTAATGAAATTTTACAGTAATATAGCTTATACATCAGGATAACACATAGGATACTTTTTATCCCGGGATCCACACTTATGCGGGTGACACCGCGGGGCTCTGCTAGATGACAATAATTTTAAACTATCAAAAACTTCTAACCGCGGAACACTCAGCATCTAACCCAAGTTGTTACCTGCCTAAAGTTTTTACCATTATCTGCAATCTTAATGAACCGCGTGTGCCGGGCGGTTTTAGTTTTTTTTTTTCTCATTCTTTCTTCCATTTATTTGTAGTGTAAACAGTCTACATTTATTTGGTGGTAATAGTTTTGCAGTCAGATTTTTCCTGTTTAGCATAATCAGTCTAAAATGTTCCCACTGCTGGGACACAGGCCTCTTCTCTGTGAGAGGGAATGTAATCCACCACGCGGGCCCAGTGCGTGTTGGCAAATGTCACATGTCTTCGATTTTTTGGTTCTAGGACATTTTCGTTCCCTCACGATGTTTTCCTTCACCGTTTTGAGAGCAGTGGTGATGAAATAGTACAGAATATACAACGGGTATCGTGTGCGATTGGACTGGAACCCATCATCGATCCCAGCATCTTTGGGAAGAGGCTAGGCATATTCCGTCTTATTCCAAAACGAAACCTAACTTTAGTTCTAGCCTAAGCCTAAACTATTGAGCCAGTACTTGTATTTCGAACTTTATTTCGATTTAGGCAAAGTTCTTAATATTAAAATGACAACTTAGCACCGAACTAAGCTGTCAGTTTTGTATAAAGAACTGCATTTCTATAACAGTTAGGTTCTTAATTCAATAACGGGGTTAGTGAAAAAACCTTGTTTTGTAATAAGGGGGATTCTTATATTAACACTAGCTGCGCCCCGCGGTTTCACCCGCATACGTTTCGATCCCGGGATAAAAAGTATTCTATGTGTTATTCTGATGTATAAGCTATATTACTGTAAAGTTTCATCAAAATCCGTTCAGTAGTTTTTCATCATCCATCACATTCACATCCATCCATCCATACAAACTTTCGCATTTACAACATTAGCAGGATCATCGCTATGTGCTACTTTAAACTAATGCATCCAATATATTACTGATTACAATTTACTCGCCATATATTTTGACAAGTTCGTGATGGAATACATAAATGATAATATAAATGTCTCATTATAAATCAAGCCTTGAACTTTTGTTTACTAGTCGATGTTAGTTGCTAATTTATCTGTAATTAAATATATAGATACTTCATCGAAAGATGTTTCTTGCGGAGTGGTCTACCTCGAAAAAACCTATGATATCTTCTAGCTAGAGCATACGCAGATTTAAGTCAGTAATAGAATGAATAGAGTGAATAGGCTTCTTCTGGGCAAGCTCGTTCCCCTGTAGATCTCATCCCTGCCTCTGGGCTGGATTGAGGTCATGAGTGAGCCCATTGTCAATAAAAAAAATTAAAAAAAACTGGTTTCTGGCATGGAGAGCATCGGTGGCCCAATGGCATCGGCCTCGATTCACGAGTTGTAGGTCGTGGGTTCGAACTCAAGCTGCCGCTTTACTTTTTGTAAATCATTTTGTCATCACTGCTCTCAAAGCGGTGAAGGAAAACATAGTGTAAAAACCGTCTTAGAACTAAACATTCGAAGACATGTGACATCCATCAACACGCAACCCCCTCTGGAAGACAGCAGGCCTGTGTCCCAGCAGTGGGAACATTATAGGCTGATTATATAGTTGCTAATTTATCTGTAATTAAATCGATACTTCATTGAGAGACGTTTCTTGTGGAGTTGTCTACCTCGTTTGTTAATAGCCTTCTAATTTCGGTCACGGTGGCCACAATCTGAACGGAGATATTATAATGCACAACTGTGTGCGTAAACACAGGTGCACTCTCTGTTCCTTTACTCTCATAGTCCGATGGGACTCAATCCGACACGATCGGGGAGAGATCGGGCGCAGGACCAACGGCTTTACGTGCTTTCGGAGGCACGGGGGTATTAAACCGCCAACTTCCAAACTCCGGACTGTTCCTAAGAAATTCCTAATGGAAAACTCAATAACACTTTGTACCCCCAGGCTCAGCAGTCGCGCTTGACCACGAGACCAACTTGCCGCGTACCTCATTTACGAAGGGACGAGATCACTTACTAGTTTTTCAAAATGAAAAATCGACAAACTGAGCTGAGAATTAGCACTATTTGAAGGTCAAAATTACATAAGACTGTCAAAATCAAATCGAAATCATAATCAAAAGTCATTTGTTCAAATTAGGCTGAGAATCAGCACTTTTTGAACGTCAAAATTACAAAAGACAGTCCCCCAAAAAAGCCCACCCTTCACCACTTCCTAGTGCTATCACTGGGAAGAAGTGGCGCAGCAAACTCCCCAGCAGCACAGCTGCCTGTTCAATTAAAAAAAAAAACTTGATTGTACAATACTAGGTACCTATGTTCGGTAAAAACTGTCTCCCAAAACGCCTGCCCTTCACCACTTCCTAGAGCTTGTGCTTGTATTTACACACACAAACTGCACGTGTCAAGAAGTAACTTCAGCAGTCGACACATGTGCATGTGTATGACTGGGAAGAAGAAATGGCGCAGCAAACTCCCCAGCAGCAGTAGGTTTCCTCACGAATTCACTTTGCTGTCCTTCAAAGATATTTGAGAAGTGATGATACAAGAACCACGTTAAGCCGTTGGTCCCGGCTGTCATTCGTGGATCTTTGGCGGTCGTCAGAAACCCGAAAGTCTGACCACCGGTCTTACAAACGGGTATCGTATTACCCAGTAACTGGGTTGTGGAGGTCAGATAGGCAGTCGCTCCATGTAAGCTGCAGGTATTCAGCTGCATCCTGTTGGATTGGAAGCCGGGCCCAACATAGTTGGGAAAAGGTTAGGCAGATAATGATGAACAATGGATTCGAAATTTCATTCGAAACCCTTGGAATGTGATTGATAACATGTTACGCAATCAGAACAGGTCTACATGACACCTTAAACTTGCAACTGAGAACCACTAAAACGACAACACAATTCACATTTCTATGACATTGTATCAACGACCTTACATTTGTCACGCAACCAGTTGCGCATGCGCATTACGTAATAGATGCAGTTACTACACCTGTTCGAGAGTAACGACTAGATTTGTAGCAAGAGTTTGCTTGATAATCATTAGATGGGTTTGAGATGACGAATGGCTGGCGGCAAGATGGGCAGATGCGCATGTGTTCCTTTTGAAGCATGTGTGGTGTGACTATGAATGACAAGCTTCTGCCCGTGACCCCTAGTGACCTTATTGGTGATGTTCGTCAGATAGGTCAGGCGCGTAGTACTCGCAACCGGCGCGTGTATGACCTGATGGCCTTCGCGTAGTTGAAAACGTTCAAAATCTAGTCGCAATCTCATCAGCGACAATCACTGTCAAAAATGTTGGGAAATTAGAGGTATTTTTGACAGGTTGAGACTGAGATCAGGGGGCCTAAAAAGGCCATTTTGGCAGAATCATAATAGGATAACAATATGAATCATATTCAAAATCGTAAAATGGTCACAAACTGACAATTCATAATATGATCTGTGTGCAATTCGTATCACGCAATTCACCTGTTTGACAGTTTTGTATGGAAATTCATAAAATGATCCACCAATGTTTACACCAAATATGATTGATATGAAATGAATTGTAGGTGATTAAACTACTAACTGTAACCATTTAACGAAAATTAGAGGAATTGTTAATGATCTGCTGGGAATTCAGGGAATAAAGAGCTTTTAGAGGTGTTGCTTAAAGTGGCCTATTTAGGCCCCCAGACACCTTAAATTACGAGAATTTCCCTTCAGATGAATGAACGTAAATGAGGCAAATGTAGTGTGCATGGATCGCAGCAGATGACGTTCTGTAGTTTCTCTCACTCATACTTTCCCATAGGGTGGGCCCTTATGGGAAAGTGTGAGTTTACGATGTATGCATTTATTTCAATTCAACCAGTCAACACGAGGTAATCAATGCTCGGCCCGTCTCTGAATGAGAAAAGATCTCTTTTCTGGAGTAGAACAATTTACTGGTACGCAAATCTATATAATTATATGTATTAAAATGAATTCCTATTTCTCTGAGAACGACTTTACCGATTTCATCCATCTTTTTTTTAAGTTTTCTAATATTTTGTAGAAGGTTGTTCTTAGGGAAAAAAAAATGAAAGTTTTGCAGAAAATTAGAAAATTTAAGAATTACGCTAAAACGGCTGTCAGGATTTGGATGAAATTTGGCACATGGGTAGACCATGATCTGGAGAAGGACGTAGGCTACTTTTCATCCTGGATCGCAGACGAAGTCGCGGGCAACAGCTAGTAAGTTAATTGTAGGTATTGTATTCGATTTCACATTATAGTTAATTAGATGAACAATTAATTGGTGTACATTGCAGTCATTAACGGACGATTTCCTTTGTTTACAGTATAAGAAGTTACAGTTTACAGTTTTTTTAAGTGTTACCTATTCATAAGTGCTTGTGCAAGTGCTTGTTGTATGTACTTAAGATTCCCTTTATTGCTTTACGATACTGTATGTTTTTACGTGTTAGGAATTTGCCTTCGCGCACTAGTCGATCGATTAGGTTAAGCTACGCTTGCCGCGGTTGGTCCGTGGATGGGTATCTTGACATACCAAGACCCCTCCTTGCCTCGGAAAGCACGTTAAGCTGTTGGTCCCGGCTGTCATTCGTAGATCTTTGACAGCCGTTACGGGTTGTCAGAAGCCCGAAAATCTGACAACCAGTCTTACCAAGGGGTATCGTAATACCCAGTAACTGGGTTTTGGAGGTCAGATAGGCAATCGCTCCATGTGAAATACTGTTATTCAGCTGCATCCGGTTAGACTGGAAGCCGCCCCAACATAGTTGGGAAAAGGCTAGGCAGATGATGCCTTCGTCTACTTCAAGATATGCGTTACTGTTACTGTAAGATATGCGTTAATTGCTCTTCTCATTAGTAACCAAACAAATACCTATTACTAATCAAATTTACCATAACATCTTATAGAAGGTGGTTGAAGCAATCTTTTAAGTCGCCTTTCTCCTGAAAACACCGTGGCAACTAACACCAATATTATAGCCATAAAACGACTAGATAAATTATCTAGTTATGTGATGATATAATATTTTTATTAAGTACAACTACCTAACAATGTAATAAAATCTTAGAAGTCAATTTCAACCTGCTTCTAATTGTCGTATCGAAATGAAATTTTGTATGTCTATGAAGTTCGGATGACAATACTATAATTTGGTATCTTGGAGCTGATCTGATGATGAAGCCAGGAGGTGGATAGTGGAACTCTTCAGTGGCTACTAGTAAACCTTTCGAGTTTGGGCTCATTTGGTTTTGACGAGTCTTACGTGCTTTCCGAGGCACGGAGAGGTGGTCTTGGTATGTAAAGATGGTCACCCATCCACGAATCAACCGCAGCAAGCGTAGCTTAACCTGATTGATCGACCTGTGCAGCTGTTATTACTTAGCCGCAAGCCCCTTTGTTGCACAATTATCGTAACCAAAAAAACGACTAGAACAATTATGTAGTTATGTGATGATTGAATATATTTTTTTATATTTTTGTTTTTTTCTACTGTATAACAAGATAATTGGGCTTTATTAAAGTTAATTACTAAAACTTCTCACGTTTTTGACTGTGTTTTTATTGTCTGAAATAGAAAGTATTTCTAAGGCCTTCTGATACGAAGTTTTCTCTCAACCATCAAATCATTTGAATTGCTTCGATAATCGCCCTGATAATTTACTGAAAACGCTCTATACAGGATGACATGTAATTTGACGAATTCTGGGATATTTTCAATAATACATAAAAATTGAGTTTTCTGGAATCCCATGAATTTTCGCCTAGGCTTAATGGTTGCACATGGATCCCGCTTAATGGCAAACGTCATCGCGGCAGGCCCAGACAGAGATGGCGGCACGACCTGGACTCTTTTAATAAAGATTGGCCCTTGGCAGCTCTGGACAGAGAGAGGTGGAAGGAGAGTAGTGGCCTTTTCTTTGCCTTTGCGGGACATTAATGGATATTAAAAAAAAGAAGACCCTGTTTAAGTTTTTCATTATATTGTTTAGGTACATTGAAGACTATTTGCTCTTCGCACATAGAATTAATGTCAGTAGGACACTGCTTGGACTAGACTGGTTATGTTGATTTCAAACGATGTAAGCAATTATAAAATACGCATACAAATCGTCGTTTAAATAGGTGTTTATTTCCACGAAGACTTGTTGGAGATAGGTGTAGAATCTGACATACTATGAATGAGATAGATTGAATAACTCTTTAGTATGTACAGACGCCAGCACATCAAGCTAACTGAAACTGTCAAATTCTCCCAATCAACCTTGAACCTAATGCTTTAGCGATAAAGTTGAAAATCTATTAAATAAATTTGACAGATTGTAGTAGCTTGACGTGCTGGCGTTTACAATAAACCGAATCCAACTGTGTGTGTGAAAAAAACTGCTGTCATTTTTTTTTTTGTGCATGGCCACCTCGCATGTCAACCTTGGAGGTTGGCGGTTGCTTTACCGGGCTATATTATATATAATCAGCCTATAATGTTCCCACTGCTGGGACACAGGTCTCCTCTCGGTGAAAGGGAGTGGGCTGTAATCCACCACGCGGGCCCACCGCGGGTTGGTAGATGTCACATGTCTTAGAATTTTTGGTTCTAGGAGATGTCGGTTTCCTCACGATGTTTTTCTTTTCAGTTATAATAATTAAGATAAGAAAGAAAACTAACAAAGATTATAATGCCAGAAGGGCTTCAGCTCAGCATAATATCAGCCGGTCGATTCGGTAAAAATCTCACCGTGAAAAGTTAGGTGAAGTGAGCTTAGAGTGAGCTGTCAATCCCTAGCATTAGTTGGAATGACAGCTCACTCCACGCTCACTTCACCTAAGTTTTCACGGTGAGATGGTTACAGAATCGTATCAACACAAGGTGTACCACCTGGGGCCTTATTCTCTATAGCACAATGAACGAAACCGCGCGAAATCAACGCGAGATTAGCTAACGAATTGACGTGGTTTCGAGTTAGGAGTCGATGAGAGGTCAAAGTGAATTAGGGCCCCGACGCTAATTTTCAGCCCACGAGCGCCATACGCTCCGGGATCCGTGGCTGAATAACAGAGGCACAGGTCGATCGATCAGTTTAAGCTACGCTTGCCGCGGTTGGTCTGAGGATGTGTGACCATCTTTACGTACCGAGACCCCTCCATGCCTCGGAAAGCACGTTAAGCCGTTGGTCCCGGCTGTCATTCTTGGATCTTTGACAGTCGTTACTGGTAGGCAGAAGCCCGACAGTCTGACAACCAGTCTTACCAAGGCGTATCGTATTATCCAGTAACTGGGTTGTGGAGGTCAGATAGGCAGTCGCTCCATGTAAAATACTGGTATTCAGCTGCATCCGGTAGACTGAAAGCAGACCCTAACATAGTTGGGAAAAGGCTCTGCTGATGATGAATTAATTAGGGTCTTGACGCTGATTTTCAGCCCACGAGTGCCATACGATATTGAAGTATAGGTGGTGTACAACAAAGTCCATTTCTATTCTATTCTCCCCAGCAACACATCTCACCTAAGGTCCACGTTGACTCAATGTTGAAACTGCTTAAGCAACTGAGATAAAGGTTACAGCAGCGGCCGGTTGGTTGGTTAAAACAACCTAGTTCCCGTAATAGATTACCAATGATTTTGGTTGTAAACATTGCATAAACGTCTGTTGGTTGACGCGAATACGAAAGTGATATGACAGCACTGTTGTTGGCGCGAATCGGAGATAAAGTAACGTTTTTAAATATTTTTTTTATAGAAATATCCTGGGTGAAATCCTACTAATATTATTAACGCGAAAGCTTGTGAGGATGGATGAATGGATGTTTGTTACTGTTTCACGCAAAAACTACTGAACGGATTTGGATAAAATTTGGCCCACAGATAGTTTATAACCAGGATTAACACATAGGATACTTTTTGCCCCAATATTCGCACGGTATCGAAACTTATGCGGGTGAACCGCGTGGCGCTGCTAGTGTTATTATAAAGGGGGTTAAAAATGTTGGTCGATAAATAGTATACCTAAGTAGTTGATAACTTTAAGATATTGTAAAACAGTTACGTAATAAGTTAAAGGCAGTTTTATAACCATAGGGCATTATGAAGTAATAATGCCAACTTTCTCTCGCCTTTAACAAAACTTGTTTTTTTTTTTATTACTTATAATTTTTTTTGTTGTTGTTGTACTGTGGACCGTGGTATATGATTTGGAGATTAAGTTGCCGTTAAAAATAAATTTATTATTCAGCAAAGTTTTTAATGAAGGTAATTAATTTTGTTTTTTTTTCTTGGAATAAACTAATTAATTAAGTAATTATTGCTTTACTAGCTACGCCCCGTGGTTTCAACCGCATAAGTGTCGATCCCGTGGGAATATCGGGATAAAAGGTATCCTATGTGTTATTCACATGTATAAGCTATATTACTGTAAAGTTTCATCAAAATCCGTTCAGTAGTTTTTGCTTGAAAGAGTAACAAACAAACATACATCCATCCGTCGTCACAAACTTTCGCGTTTATACATACATATGGCGCGCGTACATATGGTTTATAACCAGGATTAACATATAGGATACTTTTTATCCCGATATTCCCACGGGATCGAAACTTATGCGGGTAAAACCGCGGGGCGTAGCTAGTAATTACATACGAACATAACACTGGCTCTTTAGTTTTTATTTAGCTCTGTGTAATAGATAAAGATCTAGAAAGAAAAGAAATAAAGATAATACGTTTATTTGCGGTAAACATGACGCAAAAAAAGAAATCACACACAAAAAAAAAGTTGGGGGAAAACATGCGTCAGATCCACGCAAAACGGCTATCGCTCAGCATAATGCGCACATGGAGGTCTCCTATAGTAACAACAGCATCATCTGCTTAGCCCTTTTCCAATTAAACGACACGGTTGCCGCAGTGGCCGAGCGATCGACTGCTGCGCTGCGTGTCGCGGGTTCGATTCCCGCACGGAACACATATTTGTATTGCCTATAGGTAGTTGTTCCGGGTCTGGCTGTTTGTGTATGTGAGTTTAAATGTTTGTAAACGCACCCACGGCTTCCAGTCTAACCAGACGCAGCTGAATACCAGTATTTTACTTGGAGCGACTGCCTATCTGACCTCCACAACCCATTTACTTGGTAATGCGATACCCCTTGGTAAGACTGGATGTCAGACTAACGGGCTTCTGACGACCCGTAACGACTGTCAAAGATCCACGACTGACAGCCGGGACCAACGGCTTGATAAACACCCATTCACCAAAAATGGTCACCCATCCACGGACTGACCGCGGCAAGCGTAGCTTAACCTGGCCGGTCGATCCGTGCGGCTGTTGTAACTTAGCCACGAGCCTCAAACGTACGAACTTCTAGAAATATCTATGGTAACAGAGATACATGACATTCTTATTCCGCTCATGTATTTCTACGAGTATTAAAGTACCTAATGACGTAGGTGTGGTCATAAATTTTAAACATATCGCAAATTTTGTGGTGATTCTAAAACAATATATTGACGTATTTCTTTAGTTTGCCGATAGAATAGTTATTAGTTTAAAAAAAAAACTTGACAAAAAAATTTAAGACTGCCGCGTTTTGGTCCAGTGATCGCAAGCGCTACTGCTGATCATGAGGTCCTGGCTCCGATTCCCAGCACCCTTTTGAGTTGTCAAAATTAAATAGTCGGTCAGTTAGTCAGAAAGTTGAAGCTAGTCGCCCATTCCAAAAACGTAGATCTCTATGGAGAAGAACGGGCAAGAAACTCCACGGATACATTGCTTCGTATGTTCGGAAAATTTGTCTGCTCATCAACGTAAATAACGCAATGTGTGTTGTTGAACTGTCAAAATGAAACCGATTGGTCTTGGTAGTGTGCTACGCAACTACCCCGCAGGTCAGGTAAAGTGTTATTGGGTTTTTAATTTGGCATTGCTCAGTAACATAACAGCACGGTAATATTATTACCGTGCTGTTAGGTATGGAGGTATGAGGAACAGGGTGGAAAGTTCACTCATCCTCCATAGAAAAGGGAGGATCCTCCGACTAGACGGGTGTCGTGTCTGGCGGGCAATTGCCCAAGGATTTATATTGGGAAATTGTATCTATGCTAATTGCGCGGTAAACTACTATACTGCTACACAGGCACTGTTCCTGTTGACAGCGATGCGGAAGAATTTTTTTGATGCCCTATGATTATTTTGGTTATTTTTTCACATGTAAATATCATTATTTTAATGTTAGCTTATATGTATAATGTAAATATCTATACTATTAATAAATAATAGTGTTTATCACTTTGATAAATAAACATTATTTTAATGGCAATTAAGTTGATTTCAGAGTGAGTAGCACTATTGAAAAAGTTATAAAAATGTTTGAAGTTGTAGCTTAAACTGAACTTTATTTTGTAGGTATTAAAGTTATTTTTCCAATAACACATTATATGTTTACATGCTTGGCAACTAAATCAAAATTGTTTGAAGTTGTAGCGTAAACTGAACTTTATTGTGTAGGAATTGTAGGAATTTTAGTAATTTTTCCAATAACTCATATTTTTGTTTACATGTTTGGCACCTAAATCAAAATTTTTTGAAGTTGTAGCGTAAATTGAACTTTATTGTGTAGGAATTGTAGGAATTAAAGTAATTTTTTCACAGATTAGGTACACGCGTCTTAAAGTCAACGTTTCTTCTGCTATTGCATAAAACATTAGCTTTAAGTTAAAAAAAACCGTGACTTCAATACCTACCTTTAAACGTATTAGCAGGAAAATTAACTTATATATTATAATTGATGGTAACACTACACCATTATTTATTTCATGATTTATTGATAATCATTTGCATATTTCTATAATCGTATCGTTATCTTCAAATGGATCAGTGCATTTTCTGGGAAGTGCTATAGAGGTCACTGGTAATCAAGATCATCAATCATAATCAACCCATAATGTTCCCACTACTGGGACACAGGCCTCCTCTCTGACAGAGGGAGTGAGCTATAATCTACCACGCTGGCCCAGTGCCGGTTCGTAGATGTTCGTGGTTTAGGACATGCCGTTTCCTCACTATGAAAAATTTTACATTTGTAAGTAGGTTTGTACAGACGCCAGCACATCAACCTACTACAATCTGTCAAATTTCTCTAATAGATTTTCAACTTTACCGCTAAAGCATTAAGGTTCAAGGTTAATTGGGAAAATTTGACAGTTTCGGGTAGCTTGACCTGCTGGCGCCTGTACAAACACTTTTACACGCCAATCATATTTTAAAAACTAGATGAGTTCGGCGTTTCCTGTCTGACTACTCTGAGAAGAAAGGCCAAAACAAACACAGAGGTCACAGTGTCTTTTAAAGTCCAGATATAATCTTGGTCAGATCATGTGGAGACCATGTAGAGTGGTGTCTGAAATGATCTTTGAGGAAAGAAACACTCAGATTGAGAGGACCTAACCACTCAGTGCACGCATTTGTCAAAAATCGTGCAGCTCAACTCAGAACCTGAGGAGCTTGGAACAATACCAAAGATCGGACATTTGGGTGGGCCTTAAAAATTACTCAAACTGCCGAGTCATGATTAAAAACTAAGAAGTCGAGATATAATCTTGGTCAGATCATGTGAAGACCATGTAGATTGGTGTGTTTTTCTTCACCACTTTAAGAGCAGTCAATCAATGAAGTCAGCCTATCGCAGTCCACTGCTGGACATAAGCCTCTCCCAGGCTGCGCCACAACACCCTGTCCTCCTCCCTGCCTTCCGCATCCAGTCTGTCCCAGCCACCTTCTTAAGGCCGTCCGTCCATCTAGCTAGGGGCGTCCACACTACGCTTGCCGATACGCGGTCTCCACTCCAGGACTCGTCTGCTCCACCGGCCATCGGTCCTTCGACAGAAACGGCCAGCCCACTGCCGCTTCAGTTTGCTTACTCTGCAAGCTATGTCCGTAACTTCGGTTCTTTAAGAGCAGTGCTGATGAACTAAAATACACAAAGCGTGTGTTTCTGATGTTTTTATTCGTTGGTCGGACGAACGAACAAAAAAATCTCACAACATTAAAACTGTAGCTCATTCCCGGAAAAGCCGGTACCAGCATACACAAGCATGTCCTTGGTCCTCTATTAGTATGCTCGCAGCGAGTCGCGGCGAACCAAATGCTGTCACAGTTATCATAAATCTATGTACTATATAATGCAGTGCGTAAGGCTCATGTCTGGGAAAATACTGGTACTATATCCTCATTCCTGTGTTGTTTTGATTATTTTTAAATAGATTCTGTGGTACGACCCGCGACTTACCAGCTGTAGGTCTTAGGAACCCAGGCAGCCGCTTGACTTTGTGTCAATTTTTTCATCACCACTGCTCTCAAAACGGTGAAAGAAAACATCGTGAGGAAACCGGCATGTCCTTGAACCAAAAATTCAAAGATATGTGACATCTAACAAGCCGCACTGGGCCTGCGTGATGGATTACAGCTCACTCCCTCTCACAGAGAGGAGGCCTGTGTCCCAGCAGTGGGAACATTTTATGCTGATTATAATTTTATTGGTGTGATATATGTAAGCTACCAAATATGTACCATAAACAGGTGAGGACCTGGTGACCTGTATTACAGGTGTTACTACCTACCACAGGCACCAGCGATCCACAACCAAAAAAAACGTCAGCTATTTGTTGCTGTGTAAAATATTGTTTGTATTGTTTTTTTTTTTTTTTGGCTTGTGGTGAGAAATAAACACTTTTATTATTATTATTATTGGTCATCAGCAGGTTTATGGCTTACCGGGTCACGAGGCATGGGGGCTTAGGTTCTGTCTTATATCTATGGGGCTACGCATTCTATCAGAGAATGAGAGAATCGTTATAACTTTCTATTATTCTGTTCGCCCCCTGATCGATTTTGATACTCGGTCTTTTCTATTTAATTGAGGGGGTTGGTCCGTGGATGGGTGACCATCTTCACATACCAAGACCCCTCCGTGTCTCGGAAAGCACGTTAAGCCATTGGTCCCGGCTGTCATTCGAGGATCTTTGACAGTCGTTACGGCTCGTCAGAAGCCCGAAAATCTGACAACCAGTCTTACCAAGGGTTATCGTATTACCCAATAACTGGGCTGTGGAGGTCAGATAGGCAGTCGCTCCATGTAGAATACTGGGGGTATACTCCGAAGTGCAAAGTGCGAATGTTCGGATCGGACCGATACATGGCCGAACCGAATATAATTTAAAATGCGAAAAAAGTTTGGACCGGCTCCGTTGGGTCGGGACCATAGTCAATATTCGATAGAGTGTAGGAGTGTAGGATCGGAACTGACCGAACCAAACAGTTACTTCGTAGCAGGAAACGGCCGAACATTCGGCTGATACTACTTCGGAGTAGACCCCCTGGTATCAGCTGCATCAGAATAAACTGGAAGCCGACCCCAACATAGTTGGGAAAAGGCAGATGATGACATGGCTAAACAGCTTTTACTATAACACATCATACTTCATAGATATAGAGAGATTCTGCAGCCGGTCGATTCTGGAAAAATCTCACCGTGAAAACTCAAGTGAAGTGAGCTTGATGTGAGTTGTCAGTAGTGTCAATCCCTAGCATTATTTGGAATGACAGCTCACTCCACGCTCACTTCACCTAAGTTTTCACGGTGAGATGGTTACAGAATCGCACTGCTGATCAGGTCTTGCTTGAACATGCAGAAGGCTTGTCATGTTATCACAACTAAAATACCTAACGACTTTGTTTACCTCACACTCTGAGATAAGCGCGAAATTCAGCGTAAATCTTTTGTTTTATTTCACTACTCATATCTCGAAACCGGATCGCACATGTAAATTAAATGAATAAACTCGTCTTTATTGTTATGCGTCCGTTTGTGTGTGAGTTTCTCGGAAACTGTTGGTCCGTTTTGTTTTGGTTGGTGTAGAAGTATTTTTTATTATTCACTAGATTCTGCCCTTGTGAAATTTCTCGTTCCCCCGATTCACTGCATCACATCGCATCGCCTGCCCGAGTTATTATTTCGTTTTCTTTCTTTCCGACCATTTTTTTCATTTTGCTCGGCTCGTAAGATTCGTAGCGTGATGTTGAATAGCTTATAACTTTCTTCAAGATGTGGGCCATCACATGCAAAAATAGTGTTTGAAATCCGACTGGGCTAGGTCAGAGATTAACGCGTTCAAATAAACTGAGGTAGTCTTCAGCTATATTATATCATTGTAGATTGTTGAGGGGCTTGTGGCTAAGTCATAACAGCCGCACGGGTCGATCGATCAGGTTAAGCTACGCATGCCGCGGTTGGTCTGTGGATGGGTGACCATCTTTACATACCAAGTCCTCTCCGTGGCTCGGAAAGTACGGTAAGCCATTGGTCCCGGCTGTCATTCGTGAATCTTTGACAGTCGTTACGGCTCGTCAGAAGCCCGAAAATCTGACAATGACAACCAGTCTTACCAAGGGGTATCGTATTACCCAGTAACTGGGTTGTGGAGGTCAGATAGGCAGTCGCTCCATGTAAAATACTGGTATTTAGCTGCAGGTTAGACTAGAAGCTGACCCAAAGTATAGATTCAATAATGTCAAAAATTTCTCAAAAATCGACTGCACGATTGTGTGACATTTGTTCACATCATACTAATATTATAAAGGCGAAAGCTTGTGAGTGAGTGTGTGTTTTGTTACTTCTTCACGCCAAAACTACTGAACGGATTTGGATGAAATTTGGCACACAGATAGTTTATAACCAGGATTAACACATAGGATACTTTTTATCCAGATATTCCCACGGGATCGAAACTTATGCGGGTGAAACCACGGGGCACTGCTAGTAAATAATAAATTCAATTGCTAGTATACCTTTATATGTAAAATAACTCTTTCGTAGTACTGCAATAGTTTCGTTATAATAAAAACCTGATTTATGTATAACAATAAACTTATTTCAATCGCTTGATATGCATAATAGAGTTTTTTTGAGTGGCAATTATTCTGACAATTACATTTTGTGACAGACCTGTAGTTACCATGTTTACGAAATGTTAAAATGTTATCTATTTATTACAAGTATATTGTAAAGCTAACTCGTGACTTGAATTTCAAAATAAGTTTATTCAGTTAGACACCAGTCTTAACTATTGACCTTCCGCGTAGCTAGGGATTTTCTCTAAGGGGGCAGCCTTCCAGCTGAACTAACCACAGTTATTAATGAGTGAGAGATGATAAATCATCATTTTATGGTTCTAGGTCAATGGGAAGCTGTTTTGATTTATTTGCGAATATCAAAATATGTCGCATATAAGTGTGGTCGTATTTTTTTAATGCGTTGACTTAAAAGTTTGTTCTGTTTAGAACTATACAGGGTGGCAGGGACATCGACGCGCAAAGTGTAATCATGGATTCAGCACATGAGTTTAGAGCCCATAGCGTCGAAACTTTTCGTCGGTTATTAAAAAAAAATATTGCTGTTCCATACATGGTTACAGTTTGCGCGTCGATGTACCTGCCACCCTGTATGTCACTACATATTCTAAACTATATACATAAAAGAATACATACATAATCAGCCTATAATGTTCCCACTGCTGGGACACAGGCCTCCTCTCTGTGAGACCAGCGGGCCCAGCGCGGGTTGGTAGATGTCACATGTCTTCGATTTTTTGGTTCTAGGACATGCCGGTTCCCTCACGATGTTTTCCTTCGCCGTTTTGAGAGCAGTGGTGATGAAATTATTTACACAAAGTAAAGCGCCTGTCTGGGTTCGAACCTACGACCTACAACTCGCAAATCGTGGCAGTTACCATAATAAATTATATTATTTTTATATTATTTAATTTTTACTAGCTGCGCCCTGCGGTTTCACTCGCATTAGTCTCGATCCCGTGGGAATATCGCGATAAAAAGTATCCTATGTGTTAATCTTGGTTATAAACCGTTCGTGTGCCAAATTTCATTCAAATCCGTTCAGTAGTTTTTGCGTGAAAGAGTAACAAACAGCCATCCATCTTCACAAACTTTCGCGTTTATAATATTATTAGGACAGAAATTGTGTTTAGTTTAGTTTGTGATCTTCTTCCTGTACAAGTCACAATAAATACCTTTTCTTTCTTTCTTTGCCACTGGACCAGAACTGCCTCAAAACTGCTTCTAAACTAAAATTTGTATATATCAACAAAAACACGTGTCAGGCCACAAATAACTACAAAAGTAATATCCTTTTCTAAACATTTACAGACTTGAGTAAAAAAAATAATTGCCCACGTACTGTACAAAGACCTTGACACGATTTTTCCTCGTTATATTATTATCTTACATCATTTATTAAATATTTAAGTTTACCAATATTAGTCTGGCTAGCATTTTACCAACTATTTTGGGACCAGCACCCTACTTGCGTAACACACAATCAATCTCAATCTGAATCATTTTGAAGGATATTCCTAATCCATTGCTTCATATGTTCAAAAAATGTGTCATGTGTCTGCTCAACAACGTAAATAACGCAATGAATGTTGTTGAACTGTCAAAATGAAACCGATTCCGATTGATCGTGTGTTACGCAATTAGGGTGCTGTTTCCAGTCGAACCGGACGCAGCTGAATATCAGTAACTTACATGGAGAGACTGCCTATCGGACGTCCTCACACGTTACGAAGATTACCCCGTACTACCTACATACAAAGTCATAAATTTTACCTCTATACAATACTTTTGTTTTACTAGCCTACGCTGTCCTGCTCCTAGGCAAAGGCCACCCTCCAGTCTTTCCAAATTTCGCGAGCCCGCGCGTCCTCCTTCCAGTTTTGACGGAACCCATCTAGCTCGTCCCGCCATCTCCTACGTGGTCTGCGCGACCCCGCCTCAGTGTCTCAGGTCTCAGGGCACCAGCTTTGTGCTATTTGGGCACACCGTTTGTCCGGCACGCGGCAGACATGTCCTGCCCAGTCCGATTTAGGGCAGATTATTCAATCATCTTATCAGATGATTTATTCGAAGGATAGATAGGTTATTCGAAGAATAATTTTGAAATTTTGACAGTTATTTCATACAAAAACTGTCAAACGTCAATTTTATTCCTCGAATAAAAGTTATCTGGCGATGGAACAATCAGCCCTTAATATAATATAAAATTTTCTGGCCCTACTCAGACATCAAACCCGGGACAGTACTCGCGCTTGTTACCATAAAACCACCGAGGCAATCATCATTATAAAAAATATGAATATTTATTCAAAAATAATGTAAATAATTATATTATAGGTATAACATATTTGAATATGAATGAACAGATGTCAATTTGATACAAATGTCCTTCGCCGGAATTTGTCCTTGCGAATATCACAAATGCTTGTTTATTTACACTTATTTGAAAAAACAAGTGAGGTGCGGCTTTATTTTTAATTAAAAGACAAATCTACCTAACTGTGTGTCTGTTCACACAGACCGACTCGGAGAGGAGAGTAGGTACATTTTTATCGCGTTTAAAAAAGAGTTTTGGGTCATTGAAACAAGGTTGATTTTTTCATGTCACTGCGCTTTAGGTCGGCTCAAACCCAGTAACTGGGTTGTGGAGGTCAGATAGGCAGTTGCTCCATTAAAAATACTGGTATTCAGCTGCATCGGGATAGACTGGAAGCCAACGCCAACATAGTTGGGAAAAATCTAGGTAGATTGATCCAAACTGGCTATAACACGACAAGAACAAAGTTTTCCTAACGAATATAAACCAATTAACTTTAGCATGTGTACTACTAATTAGTAGGTTTTTTTCTTTCGTGGTAGCACGACTCTTTAAAAGCCTATTATGCCTTTAAAAGGGGGTAGGTAATTATTACGTATATTCAAATTTTATTTGTGTCAAATTGACGTTATTTCAAGTTAAACAAATATCAACTTTATTTTAATGCGTATTGATTTCAGAGTGACTAGCACGATTGAAAAAGTTAGAAAAATGCTTGAAGTTGTAGCGTAAACTGAAAGTTATTTTTCCATAAACTTATGTTTGTTTACATTTTTGGCGAATATGTCGGAATTTTATTTTAGAAGGAATTTTTCTTTCGTTGCAGTACGACTCTTAAAGAGAACCGAATGCTTTAAAAACATAACCCTGTCTTAATTGTCGCGCAGTCGGGTAAAAAAAAGGTTGGCCTTATGTAGGTAATTATTACGTAAATATCGCCATTCGTAAAGGTTATTTTAATAAGTAGGTACCTAATATACAGGGTTAAATTAAATTAGCTAACGAAACTACGGACGTGACAGGTATCAATATCAAAAAAAAAAACGATTTGTTGTTTTTTGGGGTTCAACGACCGCAGGATTTTCTGTTACTTAAACTATGAGAAAAATCTGTTTTCGTTAGTTTTGTCGTGTTGAAAGTTGAAATATATGTAGATACCGATCATGTTTGTGAAGTTTATACAATAAAAAACTGAGGGGCATTCGTTCGCAGACTGGTTTCTGTCAGTTTCAATCTGTCAAAAATACCTCTAATTTCCCTACATTTTGGACAAGTTTTTGACATTGATTGTCGCTGAGATGAGATTGCGACTTGAACGTTTTTAATTACGGAAATTGGCCTTCTGATATTTCAAGTGAATCAACCATAAACTAATTCCGGTCGGTGACCCCCACAAAAAAATATCGTCAAATTAATTTCTTTTTTGTTTTATCATGCCCGTCTCGTCAGCGGAGTTTCTCTAGATAATTTACCGTGACCCTGAATATTACCGACAATTAATTATATAATTAATACAAATATATTCAATGTCAGTCCGTCGCGTCGACCTGATCAATTTGTTGTTTAAACAACAAATTGGTCAGGTCATTACGTTTGATTTTAATAAATTACAATATTAATATTGTAATTTATTAAAATCAAACGTAATTCGTTGATTAATCTACCCATTTTGAACAAGTTAAGAAATCATTTTGGCGCTATCGATCATATTTTTTTAACTAAAGCTATGTTTTTCGCGTTTTTTTTTTGTAGGTAAGTACCTATTATAAATTATATTTGCGAAAAAAATTATTTTAAGTACAAACATCCATTTGTAAGTAATTTATCTATAATATAAAAATGAATCGCTGAATGTGTTGCTAAGCGCAAATCTCGAGAACAGCTGAACCGATTTCGCAATTTTTTTTTTTTTAAATATTCCTTGAAGTACCCGAGGATGATTCTTACGCAGAGAAAAATTTAAAAAGGATGCTTTGTATCCCGATATTCCCACGGAATCGAAACTTATGCGGGTGAAACCGCGGGGCGCAGTTAGTTATTTAAAAACTTGAATGGCGTGCAATAGGACAGGCCTATGTCCAGCAGTGGACTGCTATGGGCTGATGATGATAATAATAATAAATCGTTTATTTATAAAAAAATATGCTTTATTTATAAACTTTATCCAGTCTTATGGTACTTAAAAACTATGCTCATTGAGGGGCTTGTGGCTAAGTAATAACAGCCGCAAAGTTTGATCGATCAGGTTAAGCTACGCTCGCCGCGGTTAGTCCGTGGATGGGTAATCTTTAAATTTTATTTATTTTATTTTATTACTTTTAGGGAAACATACAGCTGATACATTTTAATATCTAGTACAATGCGTAAACGATGGCCAATCACAAGCTTCCACTAACTATTAATGTGAGTAACATTAACAAATACGCGAAAACAAGAGATACGCAAATGAATTATCACACGCTCAAAATGTATAATAACAAAAGAAGAGAAAAAAAAATGGTTGTACATCGAAGAAACAATTATTCAAACTTTGCTATACTTCCTTAACACTACTAGTAAATAAATCTAAATCGTAATATTTATTTCAGGAGTATTATTAGTGTAAAAGGGTACGATGGGGCTGACATATCTTTGATAAAAGCCCCTAAACAAAATTAGATAAAAAAAAAATGAAGTATTTATGTATGATGTATGTTAGTACAGTCTCGTAATTATTGTTTAGTTTTTAAGTGAATTGTTTTTGATTATATGTATTATTTTTTTGTCTCCTTTGCTCTATCACACGCTGTCTACATCTCTGTACCTATCTATTGTCCTATGTCAGGTACCTATGCTGGAAGAGATTTCTTATGAAATAAGCATCACCTCTGTACCTATTTTTTCTGTTCTGTTTTTCATTGTCTGTTTATATATGTGTACATAAATGGTAAAATAAATAAATAAATCGACATCCTGACACACCATATTAAAAGTAAAAAAAGCTTCAACACCAAACGAACACCAAGTACCAAGACATTCCAAGACCCTCCGTGCCTCGGAAAGCACGTTAAGCTGTTGGTCTCGGCTGTTATTCGTGAAACTTTGACAGTCGTTACGGGTAGTCAAAAGCCCGAAAATCTGACAACCAGTCCTTCCGAGGGTTATCGTGTTACCCAGTAATGGGATATGGAGGTCTGGGGGCCTAAAAAGGCCACTTTGGCAGAATCATAATAGGATAACAATATGAATCATATTAAAAAACGTAAAATGGTCACAAAACTGACTACTCTTAATATGATCTGTGTGCAATTCATATCACGCAATTTACCTGTTTGACAGTTTTATATGGAAATTCTTAAAATGGTCCACCAATGTTTACACCGAATATGATTGATATGAAATGAATTGTAGGTGATTAAGCTATTATGTGTAACCATTTAACGAAAATTAGAGGAATTGCTAATGATCTGCTGGGAATTCAGGAAATGAATAGCTTTTAGAGGTATTGCTTAAAGTGGCTTTTTTAGGCCCCCTGATAGGCAGTCGCTCTATCTAGAATACTGGTACTCAGATGCATTCGGTAAGACTGGAAGCCGACCCCAACATAGTTGGTAAAAGGTTAAGCAGATGATGTTTTCACAAAACAATTGCACGAATGTTTACCAACATCGCCCCCCTCTCAAAGTCATTCGAGAGCCAAAATATGAATATCTTTTTAGCAGTTCCACCATTCACGAACCGTATATCTTTTTTCTTTTATACAGTATCATTGAGCCTCTTTGTCCTGGATATCAATTTGGAAAAGGATTGGTGTTTTTACCTGAATTTTTTGTAGATAAGTTATTGAATTAATATGGATCCGTACCGAAGTGTCCAGTTTCATTGATTGCCTTTTCAAGTCAGGTTTTAGGGTATATTGACGAGTGCTTATTACTTTAGGGGCTTTGTCACAGTGTCTGGAAAGCCACAATATATGTATAATCACCCTATAATGTTCCCACTGCTGGGACACAGGCCTCCTCTTTTGAGAGGGAACGGGCCCAGTGCGGGTTGGTAGATGTCACATGTATTCGAATTTTTTATTTTAAGAATGTGTTAGGAATAATAGTCTTTATATCGAAATCAACACATTTAATTAGAGGTATGTTCTACCCATTAAAACACATGGAATACGTTCGTCACTCATAGAGAAGGGGGGTCGACTGTCGGGTCGCGGGCGCACACCGCGGCCAGCTTTGAGTGACGTCACGAGGCTCGGACGAGCCCATGCTGCTAACACGTATGTCGGTTTCCTCACGATGTTTTCCTTCACCGTTTTGAGAGCAGTGGTGATGAAATTATTTAAAGCACCTGCGAAGGAGCAGTGGTGACCCAATGGTAACGGCCGCGTCTTACGAATTGTAGGTCGTGGGTTCGAACCCAAGCAGGCATTATACTTTGTGTAAATTATTTCATCACCACTGCTCTCAAAACGGTGAAGGAAAACATCGTGAGGAAACCGGCATGTCTTAGAACCAAAAATTCGAAGACATGTGACATTTACCAACCCGCACCGGGCCCGCGTGGTGAATTACGGCCCATTCCCTCTCACAGACAGGAGGCCTGTGTCCCAGCAGTGGGAACATTATAGACCGATTATGCTTTATGCTTATAACATAAGTCAATCGAATTATAAGTGGTTGTAGAACCACTGGGCCCCCACACCACTGCTCACAATATGTCAGAAATAGGTTAAAGTTGTGTCACATAATAAATGCCCCTAAAACCTTCAGTTCCACTCAAAGTGACCCATCTCCTATCTTTCATAACTATTTCAGTAGCCAATTATTGTCTCCATGTGACCAGCATTTCATTTAAGCATGTTTGTAAACATTTCGTCTCGAATTAGGTGCTACAGTTTAACGCGTTGATGACAAGAACAATAGGTTTATTTATAAACAGCATTATGCTAGTTTGTCACTGTATCTAACCTAGATAACATAATGTTACGAGCTTCGGGGTTCGTGACGATAAAAACTACCGATAAAAATTACCAAAAATTACACTTTAATTAAACAACGCTAATAACAACTCAATAATTATAAAACAATTGCACTTGAAGATCGCTTTCGATGTATTCGCTTGTAGGTATAGCTATATCCGACTCTGACTCGCTCGTGGTTCATCCCGGCCTTATACGTGTTTTTTTTTATATCCCATAACTAGGGGGTCATTGTTCTCATCATTATGAACAAATTTTACTATGGGACCAAACCCGAAATCACGAAACATAAATCTGGTGTTCCCTACATTTTGACGAGTTATACGAACATAAAATGTAGGGAACAGCCAGCAGATTTTTTTTCGCGCTCGCCGCATAATTTGCGTTTCTTTTTTTTGTGTTTTATGTTCTTTTTTGCGTCATGTTTATCGCAAATAACCGTATTATCTTTATTTCTTTCTTTCTATGCCCAGCAGTAGTTTGACGACACGGTTGGCGCAGTGGTTAAGCGATTGACTGTTGCGCTGCGTGTCGCGGGTTCGATTCCCGCACGGAACAAATATTTGTATGACCTACATGTATTTGTTCCGAGTCTGGGTGTTTTTCTATCTATAATATGACTGTATTTACAAAAAAAAAATGTATATAAGTAGTTTATCAGCCATCTTGTTACCATAACACAAGCATTAGGTTGCTTAGCTTGGGACTAATGGTGCTGTGTGAAATGTCCAGGGATATTATATTAGTAGTTGATGTCGGGCTGTGGTTGATGATTACATGCGGTGCCATGTTTTCGTCCAGTTTATTTGCTCATCATTATGTAATATATTATAGTTTTTATACTATCGCCCTGACCTCCCGTCGTTTATATTTCAAGTTTTTTTTTTTTGTTTATTCAATATCGGTTCGAAGCGTTTTATTATTTATAATATTATCGCGATTGACAAGAAGGATCTGAGGGGCAATTCTGGTAATTTTAAGAACGTTCACAGTCTGATCTCAGTCTCAATCTGTTAAAATTACCTCTAATTTCTCTACATTTTGACAAGTTTTTGACATTTGTTTGCGGCCAAGATGAGACTGCGACTAGATTTTTAACGTTTTAAATTTTGGCCTTGGTTTCAATGAGTTTGAACTTAACTAGCGACTCGCCTCTGTTTCACGCTTTGACATAACATCGAGATTTTTTTTATTAATTATGTATAAGTTTGATATTAATCTATTTTACACATAACAGAAGCCTTGTGGCTAAGTAATAACAGGTCGATCGGTTTTTATATTATCGTACGGGTCGATCGTTAAGCTACACTTGCCGCGGTTGGTCCGTGGATGGGTGACCATCTTTACATACGAAGATCCCCTCCGTGTCTCGGAAAGCACGTTGTGTTGTGTTTAAGTTAATATCAATACTGTGGAAGTGTAATCTGGTTTTATTGAGTTTGAAGTCTTTTATTTATCGTCAAATTACAAGTATGCTAATTCCATGTCTCATTTAATTTTTTTTTTTTTCATTTCTGTCTGCCACTTTCCACGTGTAATATCTTGTTTTTACTTAATATATACACATACCAATACCCCTCCGAGCCTTGGAAAGCACGTTAAGCCGTTGGTCCCGGCTGTCATTCGTGGGTCTTTGACTGTCGTTACGGGAACTCAGTAGCCCGAAAATCTGACAACCGGTCTTACCAAGGGGTATCCACCAACCCAGTTACTGGGTAGTAACTGGGTTGGTGGAGGTCAATTAGGCAGTCGCTCCATGTAAAATACTGGTATTCAGCTGCATCCGGTTAGACTGGAAGCCGACCCTAACATAGTTGGGAAAAGGCTAGGCAGATGATGTTATGTCCTATCTCCTTCTTAGAGTATCGGCATAAAAAATAACACGAAAACATATATGTATTTTTTTTAAATTTGTTTAGCTAAAAATTCAGCACCTCGAATACCATTCGCTGATGCAGCCGTTAGGTCCTCACGTGTGCAGGTGACATACAGGGTGGCAGGGACATCGACGCGCAAACTGTAACCATGGATTCAGCACATGAGGTTAGGCCCTATACTTAGCGTAGAAATTTTTCGTATGTTATCAAAAAAAAAAAAAAATCTTCTGTTTCATAGAAAACTGCAATACCTACGCGGTCAAAACGTATGGAACAGCAATATTATTTTTTAATAACCGACGAAAAATTTCGACGCTATGGGGTCCAAACTCATGTGCTAAATCCATGGTAGGTATTGGTTACAGTTTGCGCGTCGATGTCCCTGCCACCCTGTATACTATGACACTCGGCAATATAACTTGTCAATAGTGAAAGAATATCCGGAATCGGATCAGTAGTTCCGAATATTACCCCCTACATAAAAACTCAGAAACTTCACCTCCTTAGAATATTTCATTTCTTATGATAAAATGGCTGATCGATTGATTGAAGAAAAGAGGCTTCGTGATCGTAAATAATGTTGATAAGGGCTACATGTTTTGACGATAAAAATTATCTTAAAATCATTAATCAGAAAAGCTTTTTGCTTAACCTAAACCTTTATTTAATCCAATACCTGTACAAGGTCGAGTCGAAAATAAATTAAACTTCGTATGTCTTGTGACGTTCCCAGTCTGCTTACAAAAAATCTGTCAAATGTATCCAATATACCCTGTCCACTAAGTAAATCGTTTTTTTGACAGCTGTCTTAGAACGTATATATTCCAGATTACGTAAAATTTCACTTTAAAATGCGCAATAAAATAAATAATTATATAAACTGCCTTATGGCCTTATCTTATTGAATTATCTTATTTATGGCTTCTTCTACAGACATTATAATACCGTACGTGTATCAATCAATGTATTGTGTGTTGCTGCAATCACTAGTTCCATCTGTCAAAAAACGGTTTACTTAATGGACAGGGTATAGTTTAGTCATTATAGCTAGTCAAAGACCTGCAAAAGCCATAGCCGTCATCCCAAAATGACTGCATATTTAGTTTCTACGAAAAAAAAACACTGTTATTTTGAAAATAAAGAAAGAATAATAGGTTTGTTTGTCTCGGAAACACGTGCATACAAAAAGATCTAACAAAAATAAAAAAATTAAAACATCTATAGTCACGACGAGTAAAACCAGAAATAGTCGACAGCTGCACAGCACGTCATGTCTGACAAGAAGGCTTCCACTCAGTATGATGCTGTGATAAGGGGGCCAACAGCACAGCGCTGATTTTCAGTGGTAAACTCAAACTCAAAAGCATTTATTTCAATAAAACCATTTAAGAGCGTATTACGAAATGGATAAACCGATTTTAATGAAACTTCCTACACATAAGCAGGATATATAGGTCTAAAAAGTTAATTGAGAACATTTTCGAAAAATATTGTTTAGTACTTACAGGTAAATTCGACCGATTTTAAATTTTCCATAGAAACAGAGATTTCCAATTATCTTTTTTTTAAATGAGACATTTCGAAAATGTTCTTTACTAACTTTTCTCTCTCTCCACGTTGTGTATTGAATTCAATAAACGTTAGAAAAAGTTTATTCATTTCTTATATTATACATTATTACGGTCGTAGTAAGGAACTAAGCTTTTATGGACTTACAGCTTTCTCTAAATGATGTCTGGAACGAGATA
The DNA here is from genome assembly GCA_949629185.1 of Apamea crenata. NCBI lineage: Eukaryota > Metazoa > Arthropoda > Insecta > Lepidoptera > Noctuidae > Apamea > Apamea crenata. The sequence goes on along the minus strand of OX451382.1, from coordinate 5,446,728 downwards.
GTTAAACCTACAAGTTACTCAACAAAAAAAATTGTGTGTATTTGGTATCAAAAACTGAAAAAATCCCTATAAACTATAGGAGCAACGATACTACAGTACCCACATTTTTTCTGTATTGCAGCTTTCCATGAATGTCTATAACACGATAGTTTGTGGTATTAAAACCTACAAGCTTGTCAACTTTAAAAAAATGTGTGTTTGCCATCAAAAACCGAAAAATTCCCACCCAAACTAAGATTCTTATGCCAGCAACGACACAAGACTAAAAAACTGAATGTCTAGCACGAAATAGTTCGTGGTTTTTAAACCTAAAAGTTTGTCAATTATAAACATAATGTGTATTTGGTATCAAAAGCCGAAAAATACCAATCCAAACTCGTAAAGTAAAGTTATTATGCCAGCAACCACACAACATTAAAAAACCGCCAAAAATAAATTTGTCGACACTGATATCATTGGCCAATAAGTAGATAGGTAAGTACCTAATTTTAATTAAAAAAAAAAGCACCAAACTTAACACGGAAAATTACCAACTTACAACAGAACTTTAGTAGCTTTAAAACCCAACTTTGATTCACTATGCACAAAACTTTTTAATCACTAAAACTCACTTCTCTATCAAAATCTTTCAAACACAAACACAGCACTATTTTAACACGATAAAATTTGTTAATAGAATATAAAAAAATATTTCTGTGACGGCCGTCTCTTGCGAGAGCCGCAGACTAACTGGCTGCGCTGGCGCAGGTGTCCGGTATAAGATCAATGAAGGATGGTGTCATGCAGTAAGGTATTATTTGCTATTGCCATTTTTGTTATACATACTATCCGGTCTGTTTTTTAGTATCAGTGTTTTCTTTATTTTTTTGTGGTAATTTGATGATTAGAATCTCCTTAACCGACTTCAAAGAAGGAGGAGGTACTATGTTCAAGTGTATGTATACTTTTGTTCGCATTTACATCGATGTGAAGGACAGGCGTTTTGGGGGACTGTCTTGTCTCATTTTGACGTTCGAAAAGTGCTGATTTGAATAAATGACATGTGATTTTGATAGATTTTTTTTTTAATCAATTTCGGACCGATTTGGAAAATTCTTTTTTCATTTATTTATTTATTTAATTCGGGAAAACAAACAGTTACACAAACATCGTAATAAACAGGTAGTGAGAAATAAAAGCAAAACGGTGAAGGGAAACATCGTGAGGAAACCGGCATGTCCTAGAAAAAATTCGAAGACATGTGACATCGACCAACCCGCACTGGGCCCGCGTGGTGGGTTACGTTACGGCCCACTCTGTTTCACAGAGAGGAGGCCTGTGCCCCAGCAGTGGGAACATTATAGGCTAATTATGCTATGCTTAATTATGCTTTATTTATTTAATTCGAAAAAAAAACTGTTACACAAAAATCACAATAAATATAGGCAATGAGAAAAAAACCACTTAGGTAGAGGAAGCTCGCGCGGGATGTGGGACCAATGAGTTTTTATTAAGTTTTTTTTTTGTTTTTTGTAGTTTTTGAATTAGCATTCCGGTCTGATTTTTAGTATCAGTATTTCCTTTTTGTGATAATTTAATGATTATTGGATTAATTTTTGGAAGATTTTCCGGTTCGTTTTTGGGGTTTGCGTTCGGGTTTTTTTCTACAGTTTTCGTCGTGATGCGATGAAGTAATAGTTATTAATGTGCCCTGTCCTGTCAGAGAATGTCAGGACTATCAGGTTGTATGTTGAACCAAATATAATTCGCGACCGTAACAAGCGGGCTACTCTGGCGCTTCCCGCTTAGGGTCAGTTCACACCGAGACGCGACGCGACACTATTTTAAAGTGTGCGCGCAGCGTCGCGTCGCGTCTTGGTATGAACTGACCCTTAAGTTACTGAACAGACATCTGTGCTGCTGGGGCGTTTATTGAGCCACTTCTTCCCAGCGATAGCACTAGGAAGTGGTGAAGGGCGGGCGTTTTTGGGAGACTGTCTTTTGTAATTTTGACGTTCGAAAAGTGCTGATTCTCAGCCTAATTTGAATAAATGACTTTTGATTTTGATTGATTTTTTTATTATTAAGTAAGGTAGTTGAGACTCTTGGGGGAGTTAAGTTGGACGGGAAAACTAACGATTAAGTACTAAGTTCTGTATAATATGCAGTTGGTCAGGGGGATTTCAGAGTGACTAGCATAGTCACGTTGGTATTTGTTTCACTTGAAATAACATCAATTTGAAGCATTGGTTTGAATCGAATTTAGGTAGTCTGTGGTGTACCAATTACATTATACAATAAATACATACATAAAGTATATTATACTTAATCTAAATAAATATACTTTATTACTTTCCTAGGATACTGCCTGTGAACTTGTTCTTGCATCGTGATGTCCTAATGACCTTAAAAGGGTCTAAGTACATTCCCGAATATTTCTAAGCAAAGAAAGTTAGTCATTTGCAGTGAAACCGACCGGATGCAGATAACTTATGTGTGCACTTTAACTACGTGTGATAAGGTTTAAAAGGTGTCAGAGATGTCAGCACTAAGTGATGGGGTCAGTGGGGAAGTGTTGTTCGAAAGAGTTACCGAGGCCCCTGGCACAGGCAACTGAAGGAACACGGGTGGGTTTTAGTCAGTAAAAGCCTGACATGCCCTCCCCCGCTCCGCCCAGAGCGGGGGAAGTCATTTGATGATTCTCCCACCCAAAAATAAAAGGTGCGAAGGGCTTTTTTTTTAAGTGAAAACTTCTTTAGATCCACTTTGCGCTCTTTCTGAGCAGTGAACGGAACTGAACCATCACGCTCGGATCGGTGACGCTGAATCGAGTATACTCTACTCCAGTCTGTCGGTGACGCTGAATCCGGTATGCTCGGCGCTGAATCGCGTATACTCTGCTCAAGTGTATAGTTATACTAGTTGCGCCCCGCGGTTTCACCCGCATAGGTTTCGATCCCGTGGGAATATCGGGATATAAAGTATCCTAATTGTAATCCTGGTTATAAACCATCTGTGTGCCAAATTTCATCCAAATCCGTTCAGTAGTTTTTGCGTGAAAGAGTAACAAACATCCATCCATCCATCCATACAAACTTTCACGTTCTTCTTCAAGACTTTCACGCAAAAACTACTGCACGGATTTAGATGAAATTTGGCACACATATAGTTTGTAACCAGGATTAACACATACGATACTTTTTATCCCGATATTCCCACGGGATCGAAACTTATGCGCGTGTTACCGTGTGGCGCAGCTAGTATTTAATAAAGATGCCCTAATAACATTCAAGAATGGCTTAGTATCACTCCCAAAAATGGCTAAGTAGTGAAAGTGTTATTATCAGTGAAACCCACCGCATATGGTTATCTGCCGTAAGAGGTGTGACACTTATCTAAGTGGAGTCGTTAGTTCGTCAATAGACATTAGACATAGTTATTGTCATCGTTGTAACTGTGCGTTTTGTTTGTGCAGAATAAAATATTTTTCTTTCTTCTTTCTTTCTTTCTTTCTTTCATCAAGTCATCATCTGCAGAGCCTTTTCCCAACTATGTTGGGGTCGGCTTCCAGTCTAGCCGGATGCAGCTGATGCCAGTATTTTATATGGAGCGACTGTCTCTCTGATCTCCACAGCCCAGTTACTGGGTAATACGATAGCCCTTGGTAAGACTGGTTGTCAGACTGTCGGGCTTCTGACTAGGTACCAGTTTTGTGAATATTTCAAGTGCTTACCTGTTGCCATTATTGATATCGAGCAAAAAAGGGAAAAAAAAATCACGTCTGTTGTATGGGAGACCCCTTAAATATTTATTTTATTTTGTTTTTAGTATTTGTTGTTATAGCGGCAACAGAAATACATATTTTGTGAAAATTTCAACTGTCTAGCTATCGCGGTTCTTGAGATACAGCCTGGTGTCAGATAGACGGACGGAAAACCGGCGACGTCTTAGTAATAGGGTCCCATTTTTACCCCTCGGGTACGGAACCCTAAAAACGACTGCCTCATTGACCTGGTGTCAGCAAGCGTTACTGCTGAGCATGATGTCCTGGGTTCGTTACGGGCAAAGTATTATTGAGGTACTCCATCTGGAATTTCTCAGAAGCAGCCCAGAATCTGGGTTTGTCCCTGGTTACTGGCAATATGCTCGGCTCATATACAAAGTTGATACGACAGAGGGGCTTTCCTTTAAACTGCCTATACTAGGTACCATTTTCAAGCTCTGTGCCAAAAATCAATTAAACAGGAGCAGTAGTTTAGTCGCAAATGATTTTTTAAGTTTTTGCACCGTTTGAACACGATGTATCTTTCCTAACAGCTGATCATGTCTGTGATTGTGCATAGTTCATGCACCTTACAACGATAAAGACGTTGCCACGTTGTTACCTAGGTATCTAAGGTCAGTCAAATTTATTTACAAAGGTTGGTGGCGATTCTGATTTGTAAGCTATTTAGTTTGTTTGAAAAAAATATTTTCTCATTAATGGCGATTTTTATTTTTATACCGTATCGAATTAATACTAAAGGAGGGGCTTGTGGCTAAGTAATAACAGCCGCACGGGTCAATCGATCAGGTTAAGCTACGCTTGCTGCGGTTGGTCCGTGGATTGGTGACCATTTTCACATACCAAGACCCCTCCGTGCCTCGGAAAGCACGTTAAGCCGTTGGTCCCGGCTGTCATTCGTGGATCTTTGACAGTCGTTACGGGTCGTCAGTAGCCCGAAAGTCTGACAACCAGTCTTAACAAGGGGTGTCGTATTACCCAGTAACTGGGTTGTGGAGGTCAGATAGGCAGTCGCTTCATGTAAAATACTGGTATTCAGCTGCATCCGGTTAGACTGGAAGCCGACCCCAACATAGTTGGGAAAAGGCTGGGCAGATGATGATCGAATTAATACTAAACACGTCTAGTATACGTAGTGTAATTTAATGCCCCTCTGTCATATCTACTCTGTATCACATGGTACTTAAACATAACTGGCGAAATATGGGTGTACCAAGGTCCGTCTGCCGCACATGCACGAGGATTTTTAGGCTTTGTGGAAACTGACCCTAAGACGTGATTATTACTAGCTGCGCCCCACGGTTTCACCGCATAAGTTTCGATCCCGTGGTAATATCGGGATAAAAATTATCCTATATGTTAATCTCGTCGTAATTTAGAACGTTCAGAATCTAGTCGCAGTCACAAGTTTCACAAAATGTAGGGAAATTAAACGTATTTTTGACAGATTAAGACTGAGATCAGACTGTAAACGTTCTTATAATTACGAGAATTGCCCCCCTCTGGTTATAAACCATCTGTGTACCAAAGGAGATGTCCGCTTTTTGTATGGACGTTGGTTTTTTATTCCGAGAAAAATCTAACAAGAATCAAACTACATCCAAATAAAAGCTACAAAAATATGGAACTTGGAACCACTAAAATTATATTTTTAGACCCCCCCATTTCAGAGAAAAATGATAAACTTTTTAATGTTAGTACATATAATTTATTCGTTATGGCAGCCCAAAATAAACCTCCCAAACACTTTGACAATGTCTAGAAATATGACAGATGACAGATGTCTAAATATGACAATGACAGTGTTGACCGTCAGGCTTCACTCATCCGTCTGATACGTCACACTTTCGCTCGTGCCTTTGTGTTATCGTATTTTAATTTGTGCTTTGCTTTCTTTGATTTTCTTGATTTAACCGACTTGGCTTTTTCACAACGGACTCTTCTACTTTGCACATGATTAGGATACCGATAGCTTACGAACCTTTAACCCTGACGACTGCTTTTTTTATACCGTTTACCTTCCTCAAGAATTACGCTAAAAAGAATTATTCAAATCCGACTGGTAGTTCCAGGTATTAGCGCGTTCAAACAAACAAACTTTTCAGCTTTATTATTAGTATAGATTTTTACAGAGGTAAATAAATAATCTGATTAGATTAGTTTCGTTCACATTGATAAACTCGCAAATCAAACGTTGATTGACAGTAATGACAGTACCATGTGTCAATTTTGACAAGTGTGCACGACACAATAACCAAGAAACCGTATAGGTATTAGTTCTTTTGTTAAAGTGTTACATAATGTTTGTGTACATAACCGTTCTCTTTTAAAGTTCCTAAGTCCTTTAATGTCCGAGTTAAGATCGCTTTCTGCCATCATAACTTCTGTGTACGACACAGTAACCGGGGAACCATATAGGAATTAATTCCTTTGTTTAAGGTTAAATAACGTTTATATTTTTTCTTAAAGTTCTTAAGTTTTTAATGTCCGAATTAGGATCGCTTTCTGCTATCATGACTTCCTTGTTGGATAGTATTACTTGCGACTTAGCAACCGCTGAAGGAGCTCTAGGCTTTCCCCCTGTTCGGTTTCACAGTCCTCAGAGAACATTCAAACTCCGCTTTGCGAACAAAGCTGTTCAAAGCGTATGATTCCTTGTGGAATATTGTAATGTGCAACAGGCACACCTTTCTCTCTGTTCGTTATCTACTCACTAACGATAAGATTATGGTGTAACTATAAGAATAAGTAATATGTTATGTCTAATTAGATTAATTATTAAGATATAAGATGTTTTAATGTGATATTACTCTTGTAAGAATAAGTTAAACATTCCAGCCACTAGAGGCGCCAGTTGTACCATGTCATTATGTAAGCCTAAGTACGATGAAACGTTACTGTAAGGAGAACCATTTATGTAATTTAATTATTTTAAGGTATTATTTAAGGTTTTAAGACTGATCTTTTTGTATAAAAATAAAAGTAAACAATATCTAGGATTAGGGATAAAATAAAGATATATAAGAGGTATCCTACCACAAGAAACATGCAATTCAGAGTTTCCCATACAAAAGGCACCTGCAACCTCATTGGTCAGGGGGCGGGGCATTAGTGCCGTGTGCAAATCGATAGAGCTCTGATTGGTCAAACAACAGAAAAATTACATATAAAAGAAGGGCATGTTTCCGTGGTCGGACACTTCAAATCCAGCACTCAAAAAGGAACAACAAAGAAAAATAAAAAGCCAGAAGAAACTCAACAGCCGTTTTACTCATCGCCATAACACAGTTCCTGTCTTACCATCAAGTCTAAGAAGATACAAACCCCCTTCTCGCCGACACATCGCACCCGTCATAGGCCCACAATTACGTACTGACCATAAGCTCCGCTGAGCGGTCCTGCACATTATTGGTCCTTCGCAGCCGGATTGCCAGCCAGCTTCAAGAAGATGGTCTTAACACGTAGCCAAGACGGGGAACGAACGAAACGCCGGCAAGAAGAGCTGAAGACACCTACGGCCGAAGAAGAAGTCACGCCGGGAAACTCCTCAGTCAGTGGCACACCAGATACCGCTACCGACGCGTCGGGTACTAGCAGCGGAACTATCGGGTCAACCGCCACGAAGGAAACCACCACGACAACAGGAACAGAAGACACGAGCGCCGCGTCCCGTAAAGAAAAGGACAAGGCATCACAACGCACATTAAGGCCAGAAGGCGCCCGGTCACGTTGTTCCGCGGTCTCACACAAAAAGCGACTAGCGGAAATGAAGGCAAGAGAAAAACTGGCCGAACTCAAGCTCGAGCAAACAAAGGCCGAGATAGAGTTACAACAAGTGCGGGTCCAGCGACTTCAAGCAGAAGAAAACTCCTCAGAAGATGAAGAAGAAATGGAAGACGACCTAGCTTCAGTCCGTATAAACACATGGTTAAAAGAACCTGAAGCGGGTCAACCACAGTCATCAAAAGAGGCAAAGAAGAAGCAAGAAGATCCCGTTGAAGTAACTCCAAGACAAGAAGATACACGTCAACCATTAATTGACGTGACAACCCTCGCCGCCGCTCTCTCTCAAGCGGTACGAAGCACAAGGGAACCACCAAAGTACATTCAAGAACTACCGCCATTTAATGGAAACTGTGCAGACTGGCTCGGTTTCAAGGCGGCTTATGAAGAAACATTAAAGTACTTCACAAGAACAGAAAACTTAGCGCGTATACGTCGAAGCCTACGCGGAACAGCAAAAGAAGCAGTCGGCTGTCTAATAGTGAGCCAACCAGACCCAGACACCGTCATCGACGCCTTACAAAGAAGGTTCGGAAGACCAGAGGCACTCATCCACGTCGAAATGGAGAAACTCAAGTCACTGAACCGGGTCACAGATAACCCCAGAGATTTATGTATCTTCGCCGGACGGGTGACGAACATAGTGGGCACCATCGAAGCACTAAAGAAGACACAATACCTACACAGTCCCGAGATGGCGCGAATAGTGAATGAAAAACTCACCCCTATACTGAAAAGTAAGTGGTACGACTATGCCGCGATGAAGAAAGAAGATACACCTGAGTTAAAAAGGATCTCCATGTTTTTAAACGAAGAAGCAGACAAGTGCGGCGCCTACGCTCTACCAGAGATCACCAACGACGATTCTATGGGAAAAGAGCGAAAGAATAGAAGAACGGAACGCACCTTCACTACGGATAAAAGAACAATATCAGACGATAACTGCCCGCAGTGCAAACAAAAACACAAACTACCAGACTGCCAGCAGTTCATCGCCCTCGATACAAACTCAAGATGGGAAGTAGCAAAGAAAAATAACATGTGCTACCGCTGTCTACGAAGCAAACATCGACGTCTCCAGTGCAAAGCCCCGCCATGTGGGAAGCATGGATGCCTCATGAGACATCACAAGCTACTACATCATGAGAAGAATCAAGACACAGCCAGCGACGCTGAGAAGAAAATAGCATCGACTGTAGAAATCACATCAACAATCAAGCCATGTGATCGTCGACGGGCATACCTAAAAATCGCGCCCGTCGTACTAAAGGGACCGCACACCAGCATTGAAACATATGCACTACTAGATGAAGGAAGCACGGTCACACTAGTGGATGCATCGATAGCTGACGTCATCGGAGCCGACGGACCCACCAACACTATGTGGATCCAAGGAATCGGCAACGAAATGAAACATGACAACAGCAAGGTCATCAACCTCAACATAAGAGGGAAATACGCAGAGAAAGAATACAAACTAGAAGCCGCGCGCACTGTGGAAAGATTGAACTTCACACCAGAGACAGTGTACGACCACCATCTAAAGGACTGCGAACACCTGATCGACATCAAAGATCAGATCGCATACGAACGAGCTTCGCCCAAGTTGCTAATTGGTCAAGACAATTGGCACCTCATAGTGTCAAGAAAGCTACGCACCGGACGTCGCAACCAGCCAGTTGCCTCACTCACACAACTTGGCTGGGTACTTCATGGCTGCCACAGTTCGCACGCAGCCACCGTAACATTCTGTGGAAAAATAACAGAAAAAGAAGAAAAACCATCCATAGAAGAAACAATCAAGGATTATTTTAAACTTGAATCCTTGTGTATCGAACCGAAGAAACAAAAAGAAGATCCTGAACAAAGAGCCATGCAGATATTAGAAGAAACCAGTAAGAGACTGCCTGACGGTAGATTCGAAACCGGCCTGCTATGGAAAGAAAAGGACTTCCAGATACCAAACAACTACACAGAAGTCGAGCGACGCCTGCGTTCGCTAGAAAAGAAACTAGACAAAGATGAAGAACTGAAAGCAAAATATGAAGAAAGAATAGACAATCTATTCAGATCCGGTTATGCAGAACAAGCCCCCGTCCCAGCCCCAGAAGGAAAGACCTGGTACCTACCTCACTTCCCGGTCATTAACCCAGCGAAGCCACACAAACCGCCTCGACTGGTCCATGACGCGTCAGCAAAAGCCGGCGGCATGTGTCTCAACGACATGCTGTATTCAGGGCCAGACCTGCTACAGTCCCTCCCTGGAGTGATTATGCGATTCAGACAACACGCGTACGCTGTCAGCGGAGACATAAAAGAAATGTTCATGCAGGTGAAGATCAGACAAGAAGACAGAGACGCCCTCAGATTCCTGTGGAGAGGCGAACGGCGGGAGGGCAAACCGGAAGAATATCGTATGACGTCAGTCATATTCGGATCTACGTCATCACCGTGCACCGCTCTATACATCAAAAATAAAAATGCGAGCGAGTTTGCAAGCACCTACCCGGAAGCAGCGGCGGCAATACAAAAGAATCACTACATGGACGACTACCTACAAAGCTTTCCCACTATTATGAAAGCGAAAGAAACAACAAAAGCAGTCGACCTCATCCATAAGAAAGCAGGGTTCATATTAGATGGTTGGACATCAAACGACATGAGAACCATCGAAGAGTTCAACCCACCAGAACAAAACAAGTCCGCTACAGTAAACCTGGGTGGCGTGGAAACAGAAAAGACGCTCGGGCTACTCTGGCATGTGAAAGAAGACCACATCGGTTTCAACGTAAACACGATCAAGATACCAGCAGAAATAAAAGAAAACAATCGCTCCCCAACAAAGCGAGAAGCCCTGAGCATCATAATGGCGCTATTCGACCCACTGGGGTTAATATCACCAATCACCACCCCAGCCAAGAGAATATTCCAGGACACCTGGAGCTATAAAATCGACTGGGACGACGCGATACCTACAGAACTAGAAGACAGATGGAAAAAATGGATGACGTCACTCAGCGACATCAAACAGCTGAGAATACCCCGATGTTATGACGTCATGCCCAGTGTCTCACGACAGTTACACACCTTCGTCGACGCGAGCGAACAAGCCTACGCAGCGGCAATATACTGGAGAACAGAACGAGCCGACGGCAGTGTGCACGTAGCCTTAGCAGCCGCCAAGAGCCGTGTGACGCCATTAAAACCAGTGTCCATGCCAAGGCTCGAACTACAGGCCGCCTTACTGGGTGCACGCCTCGCACAAACAGTGAAAAAAGAACATGAATACGAGATAACAGGTCAAACCTACTGGAGTGATTCACGTACAGCACTAGTGTGGATCCGGTCAGAGCCACGGACGTACAAGTCATTCGTAGCTCATCGCCTCGCTGAGATAGAAGAAACCACTAAGAAAAACGAGTGGCGGTGGCTTTCTTCAAAGGACAACGTCGCTGACGACGCAACGAGAGACACACCAGACAACTTCACTGCTACTCACAGATGGTTTCAAGGACCCTCGTTCCTAAGAAAACCAGAGTCACAATGGCCACAAGAAGAAAAGGCTGTGAAATATGACACCGGAGAAGAAAAAGAAACGTGTCATTTACATCAGCTGGAGAGCGGTCGAGGTCAATGCCCCCTCCCACACATAGAAAAATTTTCAAAGTGGACCCGACTCATAAGAACAACAGCAAGAGTACTACAATTCATAGAGCTCTGCCGACCCCACAAAAATACAGTCGCAATAACGAGAAAACGCACAATAAAAACAAGGGTAAATAACCCCGACTGGCGTGTTACAAAAAAAGCGCCACCCCCGGCGAAAGCAACAAGAAACTCGCCCAGTTACGTCAATCGCTACCACGAGATACCCGCCTCATACCTAATAAGGGCGGAACAGCTGTGGATAAAAGCAAGCCAGAAAGATAGCTTCACAGCTGAGATTGACCGTATTATCAAAGGTCACTCACCCACCAACAACGACCGACTAAGCCAGCTCAGTGTGTACATCGATGAAGAAGGCATCATACGCCTAAAAGGAAGAGTGACCGCAGCCCAAGACATACAAGAAGATACCTCCAATCCTCCAATATTGGAAGGTAAACAAACATACACACGCCTATACATAGCGTATGTACATGAAAAATTACATCACGGCGGTGTGGAAATGGTCGTAAATGAACTAAGACAACGACTATGGATATTAAAAATACGCCCAGCTGTGAGAAACATAGTGAAAAGTTGCTTACCGTGCCGCATCAGAAAAGCGAAGCCAGCAATCCCCCTCACGGGCGACCTACCTGCAGCGCGCCTGGCACACCACACGCGGCCATTCACCTTTACCGGACTCGACTATTTCGGGCCAATCGAGGTCACGGTCGCACGCCATCACGAGAAAAGGTATGGCGCTCTTTTCACCTGCATGACCTCAAGAGCGATACACATAGAAATCGCACACTCGCTGAGCGCCGACTCAGCGATATCAGCATTAAGAAGATTCATGGCCAGAAGAGGATGCCCCAAAGAAATGTGGAGCGATAATGCCACCTGTTTTAAAGCAGCCGAGAAGGAGCTCTGCGAGGCCGCACTCGAAGCCATGCATCACGAGACCACGTGCCACCGCATCAAGTGGAAGTACATTCCCCCCTCAGCACCATTTATGGGGGGAACATGGGAAAGAATGGTACGGTCAGTGAAAGAAGCATTACGCGTCACATTAAACGAGCGACGCCCAAGCGACGAGACGCTGACAACATTATTAGCCGAGGTCGAAAACACAGTAAATTCACGACCTTTGACCCACGTCTCTGTCGACCCCCTAGAACCAGAGGCCCTGAAACCGAATCACATACTCATCGGACCGAACTCCCATGTCCCAGTACCTGGTCACTTCAAAGAAGGAGACGTGACAGCCCGCCAGCAGTGGAAGCGAGCCCAGGTGTTGGCAGATATGTTCTGGAGAAGATGGGTGAAAGAGTACTTGCCACTACTACAACAGCGGCGGGAGCCTAGCAGCACAGGTACCCAACCCAAAGTGGGTGACCTAGTCATCATCTGCGACAGTAACCTGCCACGCAACGTCTGGCCACGAGGACGCATCAGCCAGCTGTATCCAGGAGCCGACGGAGAGGTACGAGTAGTAGACGTCACCACCAGCGGCGGCCACATACTACGTCGCCCCACCAGGAAGATCGTCGTGCTACCAACAGAGTCGCGACTTCGCGACGGCGGGAGAATGTGCACGACACAATAACCAAGAAACCGTATAGGTATTAGTTCTTTTGTTAAAGTGTTACATAATGTTTGTGTACATAACCGTTCTCTTTTAAAGTTCCTAAGTCCTTTAATGTCCGAGTTAAGATCGCTTTCTGCCATCATAACTTCTGTGTACGACACAGTAACCGGGGAACCATATAGGAATTAATTCCTTTGTTTAAGGTTAAATAACGTTTATATTTTTTCTTAAAGTTCTTAAGTTTTTAATGTCCGAATTAGGATCGCTTTCTGCTATCATGACTTCCTTGTTGGATAGTATTACTTGCGACTTAGCAACCGCTGAAGGAGCTCTAGGCTTTCCCCCTGTTCGGTTTCACAGTCCTCAGAGAACATTCAAACTCCGCTTTGCGAACAAAGCTGTTCAAAGCGTATGATTCCTTGTGGAATATTGTAATGTGCAACAGGCACACCTTTCTCTCTGTTCGTTATCTACTCACTAACGATAAGATTATGGTGTAACTATAAGAATAAGTAATATGTTATGTCTAATTAGATTAATTATTAAGATATAAGATGTTTTAATGTGATATTACTCTTGTAAGAATAAGTTAAACATTCCAGCCACTAGAGGCGCCAGTTGTACCATGTCATTATGTAAGCCTAAGTACGATGAAACGTTACTGTAAGGAGAACCATTTATGTAATTTAATTATTTTAAGGTATTATTTAAGGTTTTAAGACTGATCTTTTTGTATAAAAATAAAAGTAAACAATATCTAGGATTAGGGATAAAATAAAGATATATAAGAGGTATCCTACCACAAGAAACATGCAATTCAGAGTTTCCCATACAAAAGGCACCTGCAACCTCATTGGTCAGGGGGCGGGGCATTAGTGCCGTGTGCAAATCGATAGAGCTCTGATTGGTCAAACAACAGAAAAATTACATATAAAAGAAGGGCATGTTTCCGTGGTCGGACACTTCAAATCCAGCACTCAAAAAGGAACAACAAAGAAAAATAAAAAGCCAGAAGAAACTCAACAGCCGTTTTACTCATCGCCATAACACAGTTCCTGTCTTACCATCAAGTCTAAGAAGATACAAACCCCCTTCTCGCCGACACATCGCACCCGTCATAGGCCCACAATTACGTACTGACCATAAGCTCCGCTGAGCGGTCCTGCACAACAAGATTATTATTTTTTCGGGTGTGTTCACTTTATTATCCTAGACAATTAAAAAGGTTTGTTCGTTTTAGGAGTAAATTCACACTAAAATAAAAAAATATTTTTCTCAAAATTGGGGGCCTTTAAAAATGTATGATATAGTTAGAACCACTAGTTTTTGGAATGTCTATCCAAATATATTTAATTTATCCTTGTTAGAATTATTGAATAATAAAAAACCATTTTTGGACATGTCCTTTCATCCAAATCCGTTCAGCAGTTTTTGCGTGAAAGAGTAACAAACAAACATCCATCCATCCATACAAACTTTCACGTTTATAATATTAGTAGGAAGGAGGATTATTATTAAAAGCCTGTGGTGCCCCATTGCAAGGTAAAGGCCTCCCTCCACTTCTCTCTGCTTAAAGCTTCTGAGGACCAGCTCTTGACGTAATGCTATCTATGCATTTAATTTATACAGAGTGGCGATTAGGTTATCACATTAAATAATACAGCGGTCATTACAAGTTGTTAAAAGTCTGTTAAAATAATAAAATTTAAATTTAACTAAAAATATAAAAAAAAACAAATAAAATAATTAGCGTTAAAAATTGTCATGAAACCATCCTTGATAATAAGTCACTAGACACGCGTGAGGCAATGGTATCAAGAATTGAACACAAGCTTTATGTTGTTGTTACTAAGTAAACACAAATTAAGTTTAATGTTGTTAGGTAAATACTGAAACGAAAATAGGTCCCACGACTAAAATGTTAAGTAATTGTTATTAATTCTTTTAATTGTGTATGTTGAATATACGTTATGTAGAATACGTGGTTTAATTTTTTTTTTTTTAAACATTGCCCCACACCTGGAATTTCTCCTGTCGTGGGTGCGTTTACAGACATATAAACTCACATACATAAACAGCCTGACCCGGAACAACTAATTGTAGGTCATACAAATATTTGTTCCGTGCGGGAATCGAACCCGCGACACGCAGCGCAGCAGTCAATCGCTTAACCACTGCGCCAACCGTGCCGTCAAAAATTCATGTGATAACCTAATCGCCACACTGTATAAAGGATACATTTTCGACCAGTGCGCAAACTGAAACAATGAATACAGCACATGATGGTAGACCCCCTAGAATAGAAACTTTCCATCGAATATTAAAAAAAAAATCGCTTTTTTCATAGAAAAATGCGTTGCCTACGCGGTCAAAATGTATGGCGGAGCTATTTTTTTTTAATAACCAACCAATAATTTCAACACAGGAGTGTTCAGAATCATGAACTGAATTCACCGTTGCAGTTCGCGCACCGGTTAAAAATATATCCTGTATACATAATGATTAATGAATGATCCTTAATCATTATTTATTTATACAGTTGTTATTATTTTACAATAGCACTTAATTGTTAGACTATTTATTATATACTTTTTATTGTAAATTCCTTAGATTTTGTATCAATTTTAAAAGGCATAAAAAACATATGCAATTGCTATTTGTACAGACGTCAGCACATCAAGCTACCCGAAACTGTCAAATTTTCCCAATAAACCTTGAACCTGAATGATTTAACGATAAAGTTGAAAATGTATAAAAGAAATTTGACAGATTGTAGTAGCTTGATGTGCTGGCGTCTGTACTAAAATGCCTTTAATTTGATCAAGGTTAGATATTTAATTTTACCGAGATGGGTCAAAGGTATAACGTTAGATAATAGAAAGAGTCGAAAGAGTCTTTGTACCTTTTTGTGCGAGAAGTTTAAATATATAAATAAATAAATAAATAAAGAGTCCACAAAGGGCATGCAAAGTCATCAGCCATGTTCAAACTGCTGGGACACAGGCCTCCTCTCTGTGAGAGGGAGTGGGCCGTAATCCACCACGCGGGCCCAGTGCGGGTTGGTAGAGGTCACATGTCTTCGAATTCTTGGTTCTAGGACATGCGAGGTTTCCTCACGATGTTTTCCTTCACCGTTTTGAGAGCAGTGGTGATGAAATTATTAACACAAAGTATAGCACCTGTCTGGGTTCGAACCTGCAACACGTAAGTCGAGGCCGTTACGTTACCACTGGGCCACCACAGCTCTCTTTTTTTTTTTTGAGGATGGGAAATCATCAAATGACCCCTCCCGCTCTGGGTGAAGCGGAAGGGAGTGTCAGACTCTTACTGACTAAAACCCACCCGTGTTCCTTCCTTAGCCCTTTCTGTTCCAGGGCAGCGGTAACCCTTTCGGACGATCCCGCCGCCCTGGCAGGCTTCGGCCCTATCGGGCCCCGTCCTCTGCTGACTTCTCTTTCCGGCACGGGCCTGGTCCTACCACTGCTCTCTCGCAATGGGCTCACGTGGCAGACGGCGGCCGTTTATGGCCCACTCCCTCTCACCGAAACCAGAAGGCCAATTCTCGTAATTTAAAACGTTCAAAATCTAGTCGCAATCTCATCACGGTGACAAACACATTTTGACAAGTTTTTGACATTATTGTTTGTTTGAAATTAGAAGTATTTTTTGACATATTGAGACTGAGATCAGACTGTGAACGTTCTTAAAATTACGAGAATTGCCCCTCGGGCCTCGGTCCCAGCAGTGGGAACATTATAGGTTTATTATACTATAAACAAGTTAAATGGTTCTCGATAGATTATGAATTCTTTGTATTTTAATTACCTAATTAAAATTACAAAATGATTCATCTTGAACGTGTTTTTCTTTTGAAGTCTCTATCACTACCCGACCCCTTATCAGACACGATCCGTATTTACTACTAAAATACGTTTTTGTTTTAAGTACTTAACAAGAATATTATTGCTTCATATTTTTGTAACAACCTGTAGATCTGTATTGCATATTATATTAAAATTTTATTTGTTTCAAATTGACTTTATTTCAAGTTAAAGAAATATCTTTATTATAATGGAAATTAAGTCAATTTCAGGGTGACTAGCACTATTGAAAATATATGAAAATGTTTGAAGCTGTAGCGTAAACTGAACTTTATTGTGTAGGAATTAAAGTTATTTTTCCATAAACTCATATTTATTTACATTTTTGGCGAATATGTCGCGATTCAAATTTAGACCTCCTCCGTATAACGGATAATACTAGTTTCTGCCCGCAACTACGCCCGCGTGTTATTCGTTTTTATAGCCGGGGGGTCTACTCCGAAGTGCAAAGTGCGAATGTTCGGATCGGACCGACACATGGCCGAACCGAATATTATTGAAAAATGCGAAAAAAGTTCGGATCGGCTCAGTTGGGTCGGGACCATAGTCAATATTCGAAAGAGTGTAGGATAGGAACCGACCGAACCAAATAGTAACTTCGTAGCAGGAAACGGCCGAACATTCGGCCTAAAGTAGACCTCCTGGTAAGATATAAGTTATGGTGTCAAGTAAACAGGTGGATGGTGGTGGGTAACAGGTGGTTGGTGGTGGTGTAAAGTAAGGTGTGTGAATTTCCACACAACTTTTCAGTTACCAAACCTGAAAGCGCGAAAAAAAAGTCAGCTGTTCCCTACATTTATGTTCTTATAACTCGTCAAAGTGTAGGGGAACACCAGATTTTTGTTTCGCGATTTCAGGTTTGGTCCCATTGTAAAAGTTGTTCATAATGATGAGTACAATGACCCCCTAGAGTTATGGGATATAAAAAAAAAACACGTATATCCAGTCTTACCAAGGGGTGTCATATTACCTAGGGGATGGGAGGTCGGATAGGCAGGCTCTCCGTGCTAAATACTGGTATTCAGCTGCATCCGGTTACACTGCATGCCGACCCCATTAAGGTTGGAAAAAAGCTAGGCAGATTTAATGGAATAGTGTTCCGTAGTTACTAACTGATTTCTAGATGTTGATTCTATAAACTCTTCACGAAACTTTCAGAAACGAGTGTCTCCAGTTCAGGCGACTTTGGCTAAACAATGTTAATACGTAAATTGTCTTCTTGTCTCCCTCTTAAATAAACACGACCTCGCGTACTACGAGTACTATGACCACTCTCTCACTCACTTTAAATTATATCTGAACTGAATCGCTGCAATCGTAGTAAACAATTCACCTTTACGCGTTTAATGATAATAATTTGTATTAGGTAGAGTTGTATCAGTGGGTTCCCGCATTGTCGAGGCGGGGGGGCTCAGTAGCCGTGGCTTGGTCACCCACGGTGAAGCCAAGAGGAACCCGAGGAGGGGCCGTTGGAGGCCGCGGCGGGAGAGGAGTATTGCGGTGCGCCGCTCTCCCTACCTTCCGCGGCCTTGACGGGGTCGCCAGAGTCTGATGGCGGACGCGGTGGGGCCGCTGGGGAGGAGGAGTGTTGGTCGTTGGCCGCTCTCCCTATCCTCTGCGGCCGAAAATTGGCAGGTAGCGGGGCCAATGACCTCACCCGTCACAGAGGGACCAAGGGTGCCAGACACGGGGTCATCTGGCACCCATGTGCTGGTTTGGTACCTTTGGCGGTCACGGCGTGCTATGTGTTCTGGTGCGCCGGCCGGTGATGGGGAGTAGACACTCCCCAGAGGAGGGTCCGGTGACGGACAGCCGCTGCGGGTTCACGGATGTCGGTCACCCATCCACGGACCAACCGCAGCAAGCGAAGCTTAACCTGATCGATTGACCCGTGCGGCTGTTATTACTTAGCCACAAGCCCCTCCAATACAATAGTAGGTATGGTAATTAAATGAATAAAGTTAACTTTTTGAAACACAATCTAAGTACGTAGGTAGGGTTTATCTTGAAACTGCATCACAGTCGGCGGCAGTCTTAGTAAACAAAAATGATACTTATGGCATGAACTGAGTAATTTCATGTTTATACTATAAAATATAAGCGCACAGAAATATTCATCATTCTTAAGCTTTAGGGCCGAACACACCAGCTAAATATTGGTGTGTTTTATTTTATTTTACCATTTATGTACCTACACACATATACATATAAACAGACAATAAAAAACAGAACAGAAAAAATAGGTACAGAGGTGATGCTTATTTCATAAGAAATCTCTTCCAGCACACCCGAGACAGGACAATAGATACAGATGTAGACAGCGTGTGAAAGAGTAAAGAAGACAAAAAAAATAATACATAAAACCAAAAACAATTCACATAAAAAAAGTCGGAATGGCTTTCATTTTGACAGTTCAACAACATTCATTGCGTTATTTACGTTGTCGAGCAGACACATTTTTTGAACATATAAAGCAATGGATTAGCAATACCCTTCAATATGATTCAATTGATATGCGGGTGTGTGACAGGAAAATAACATGAAAAGACGGATTAACGGATTTTTCGACTGGTAGACGATGACATCACACATCCTTGGATTTAATAACACCTTCAAAAGGAAAAAGTTCCTTTAGAAACTTTCGATTTAACTTAGTATACGCTGTAGGTTCTCGTCAGACAAAAGAGCTAAAGTTCCAAAAGTTTTACCAGCACCCAAATTGCGTAACATCACAATCTGAATCATTTTGAAGGATATTGCTAATCCATTGCTTCATACGTTCGAAACATTTGTCCGTCCAACAACGTAAATAACGCAATGAATGTGGTTGAACTCTCAAAATGACAGCCATTTCTACTGTTAGTGTGCTACGCAATAATTCCGCTTGAAAAATAAACTTCTATGCATTAAAACTTTAAAAGCTTACTCAGTTAATACGGATTATTCCGGCTGTGTGTGGCACGCCCTTATTTCGACAAGTAGTTAAAATGTACCTTGAGATAACACACCTTGTTTAAGCGGAAACTTGAACAAGTCATTGTTGCCGACTCCCTTGTTCACAAACTAAACTAAATTTAAGTTCAGTGCATCTTTTTCTTTCTGTTTCATTAAGAAAAGGACAGAAGATAAATATTAGTTTAGTCCTGTCAACATCTTTGTACGTAATGTATTTTTACATGGAGCGACTCCCTATCTGACCTCCACAGACCACAACCCAGTTACTGTGTAATACGATACCCCTTGGTAAGACTGGTTGTCAGAATTTTGAACAAATGACAGCCGGGACCAACGGCTTAACGTGCTTTCCGAGGCACGGAGGGGTCTTGTTTAAAGATGGTCACCCATCCACGGACCAACCGCGGCAAGTGTAGCTTAACCTGATCGATCGACCTGTGCGGCTGTTATTACTGGCATAATATATTATGTATTATGTTATATTGAGAGTAATATACTATCGGGAAGCTGCAACATTTTGCCTCGATAACTTACAATCACAGGTGGAAGATCGTGTACTACACGCTGTACAATCAATCATGCTGGCCATCAGCAGTCAGAGAAGCTTTGTTGTACAGATGCGAGTCAAGTTGAGCGAGTTACCGTTGTACTTGACCGTGTGAGCGAGCGAGGTCGAGTGGTATGTGGCTTAGATCATGTGGGGCTTATAAAAGCTGTGGTGTTTTTTTCCGGACGAAATTGCAATTCTACGACTATACTTCGGAGAGTGTGCGCAGGAGCGCCACGACCTGGGGGTCTAAAAAGGCCACTTTGGCAGAATCATAATAGGATAACAATATGAATCATATTGAAAATCGTAAAAAAGGTCACAAACTGACAATTCATAATATGATCTGTGTGCAATTAATATCACGCAATTTACCTGTTTGACAGTTTTGTATGGAAATTCGTTTTGTATTGAATATGTATATACATACTCGTACATATATTATCCGAAGCGGGATATAGTATTTATACCATTAGTTAGCCAGTAATGTTTAAGGTAGCAATGAGACAGTTTTTAAAGTTTGAACGAAGTTTAATCACAGTGCTTGCCTACAACTATTCGTAGTTTCCCTTTATATTTTTTTTAGCTTAACATTTACTTGGCCACTTTCTTGCTGCTGCCGCCGCCAGAGCTGCCGCCGCCGCTGCCTGCGGCCTTTATGCTTGTTTGCGCTTTGAGGACCTTGACGATCTTCTGTTCTTGAATGAGGAAATCTCTGACGATGCGCTGCTTAAGACCCGGTACAACGGTCAGCTAGCGCCACTCCTATAAAAAATATTATCTCGTGACTGAGAACGAATTATGAAAATCTGCTCAATCAGAGACCTCGGATACGTCATATATGGCGGCACGGTTGGCGCAGTGGTTAAGCGATTGACTGCTGCGCTGCGTGTCGCGGGTTCGATTCCCGCACGGAACAAATATTTGTATGACCTACATGTATTTGTTCCGAGTCTGGGTGTTTTTCTATCTATAATATGTATGTATTTAAAAAAAAAAAATGTTTATAAGAAGTTTATCAGCCATCTTGTTACCATAACACAAGCATTAGGTTGATTAGCTTGGGACTAATGGTGCTGTGTGAAATTTAAGGATATTTATTTATTATTATTTATATTGGAATGTGGCCGCTTTTCTTTAGATCGAATTTTGTTGCTTCGTGTCTCAATATGAAACTTAATAAAAGGTATAAGAAAATTCTAGACACACTTACCGAGGTCGCTGATTGAGCAGATTTTCATAATTCCTTCTCAGACACGAGATTTTTTTTTTTTAAAGTAGTGGCGCTAGTGGGCCTGTGAGCGCCCTCTTAACGCACATGTCGCAAAGCACACCTCCATAGACACGCTTGACAGTCTTCTTGCGGTAGTAAAGGCGGGAACGCTCAGCGGCCCTGGCCGGCTGGATACCACGCAGCTGGTTCCCACTGCTGGGACATATGCCTCCTCTCAGAGAGGGAGCGAGCCGTAATCCACCACGCGGGCCCAGTGCGGGTTGGTAGATGTCACATGTCTTTGAATTTTGGGTTCTAGGACATGTGGTTTCCTCACGATGTTTTCCTTCACCGTTTTGAGAGCAGTGGTGATGAAATAATTTACACAAAGTAAAGCACCTGTTGCGGCCGTTACCACTTGGGCCACTGCTCCGATAGGGTGAAGGCGTGAATATATTCAAATTTTATTTGTTTCAGATTGACGTTATTTCAGGTTAAACAAACATCAACTTTATTTTAATGGCAGTTAAGTTGATTTCAGAGTGACTAGCACTATTGAAAAATTATAAAAATGTTTGAAGTTGTAGCGTAAACTGAACTTTATTGTGTAGGAATTAAAGTTATTTTTCCATAAACTCATATTTGTTTACATTTTTGGCGAATATGTCGCGATATTAGATTATATGTGTATGTGTAGCTGTACTATACACCTCTGCCTACCTTCGACGATTGCAAGCGTGATGTTATGTTACTTCCGTCAAAGGTATAGGAGCATTAGTTGAGAAAGTGCGAGGTCACTGACCCATGCGTAATAGACACGTAATTATGTGTGCTGCGTTTGCGACATGCGTATACGCTGGGCTGGGATTTATGTTTGAGTACTATTTGTTAGTGGATTGTGTTGTTAAGATTACTGGTGATCTTGAGCAAGAACATGTTAGAAAGACTAGTAGTTGCCCCTGACTTCGTCTGCGTGTTTTTGGCATTTTTAGGGTTCCGTACCCAAAGGGTGCCAACGGGACCCGTTAGTAAGTCTTTCCGTCCATCCGTCATGAACAGCAATAGGTCGACAATTGAAATTTTCACAGAGTGCTTATTTTGATTGCTGCTTATAACAAACAATGATATAGAAATGGAATAAACTTAATAATTAAAGGGTCTCCATACAAAAAAAATAGTTTTTTTTAATGCAAATATCCAGGATAAAGGTAGCGTATAGCCCAGCTGTGGGGACATTATAGGCATTAATATTATACAAGCGTGATATTTACTTACCTTACTCTCAAATGTTTCATATTATATTGATACTAATTACGTGTGTAAAGCCGTGTCTCCTGCCCGTGTTTTTTCGAAACATTACACAAAAATACCATTTGTTTTTATTTACAAGCTGTCTCCTGTGTATTAAAAAAAAAGCTTATAAATAAGCGTTTATATAAACAAACTAGCTGACCTGGCAAACGTTGTTTTGCCATATAAATTATTTCTAGCTGCCCGGCGCTACTTCGTTCGCGTGGTGTGCTACCCCCTACCCTACTCCTACCCTACTTCTACCCTACTCCTACCCTACTCCTACCCTACTCCTACCCTACTCCTACCCTACTCCTACCCTACTCCTACCCTACTCCTACACTACTCCTACCCTACTCCTACCCTACTCCTACCCTACTCCTACCCTACTCCTACACTACTCCTACCCTACTCCTACACTACTCCTACCCTACTCCTACACTACTCCTACCCTACTCCTACACTACTCCTACCCTACTCCTACACTACTCCTACCCTACTCCTACACTACTCCTACACTACTCCTACACTACTCCTACCCTACTCCTACCCTTCTCCTTTTTCCATATTTTCTGACTGAAAAACAAAAAAAAAAAAAAAACTATAAACCTCACGGAGCCCGCGACCTTTCCAACGAATGCAGTTCGGAAAACAAAAGCATCGTGTTTCATACACAAATGTTTATGGCCACGCCTCTATGTTTTGACGTTTTGGTGTAATGTTTCGAAAAAACACGCGCAGGAGTCACGGCTTTAAAGAAACAAATCAAAATCATCAATTCTTTCATAATAATGAGTATATGAAACCATTTGAAAGTAAGGGGAAATATCACGCTTGTAGGTATTCCCCGATGGGGTAGGCAGGGTGTATAATGCTGATTGTGCTCCCACATTTCGTCATTTATATTTAAGACCCATGGCTGTCATTCGTGGATCTTTGACAGTCGTTATGGGTCGTCAGAAGCCAGACAACCAGTCAACCAGTCTTATCAAGGGGTAGCGTATTACCCAGTAACTGGGTTGTGGAGCTCAGATAGGCAGTCGCTCCATGTCAAACACTGGTATTCAGCTGCATTCGGTTAGACTGGAAGCCGACCCCAACATAGTTGGGAAAAGGCTCGGCAGATGATGACCCATGTAATATCGCGAGCCTATATCGATTCAACAACTTTAAAAAAGCATTTATATAAAAATGTCAAGTTTTTATGTAGTACAAAACGTAATACAAATAGCTAACAAAAAATAGTTTCATTTGATAATAATACATAGGTCCTCGGACATTTAAAGAAAAAAAAAACTCGTAATAACTATGTACCGGAAATAATCATTATACATAATAACAATTTATAAGAATTTCCACTGACCAAGTGTTGAAATTGCTTCAACATTAGTCATGCAGTTAAGTGGGAGTTAAGTTAGGCAAAGGAAACACCCAGTAGATTCAAATTGGGCTGTATAGAGAACAATCTAGATAGTTCAATTTTTACGGTGTTTGTTATTACAGTTTTAAAATAATAATATGTACAAGTATACAGCAGTGCGATTCTGTAACCATCTCCCCGTGAAAACTTAGGTGAAGTGAGCGTAGAGTGAGCGGTCATTCCAACTAATGCTAGGGATTGACATTGACAGCTCACTCTAAGCTCACTTCACCTAACGTTTCACGGTGAGATTTTTACAGAATCGAACGGGTGGATATTTTTACAGAATCGATCGGGTGGATATTTTTACAGCATCGATCGGGTGGATATTTTTACAGAATCGATCGGGTGGATATTTTTACAGCATCGATCGGGTGGATATTTTTACAGAATCGATCGGGTGGATATTTTTACAGAATCGATCGGGTGGATATTTTTACAAAATCGATCGGGTGGATATTTTTACAGAATCGATCGGGTGGTTATTTTTACAGAATCAGCCTCCTCTCTGTGAGAGGGAGTGGGCTGTAATCTACCAGTGCAGAAGTGGTGCAGTGGAGCAGTGGTGGGGGTGGCCCAGTGGTAACAGCTGCGACCTACGAGTTGTAGGTCGTAGGTTCGAACCCAGACAGGCGCTTTACTTTGTGTAAATTATTTCACCACCAGTGCTCTCAAAACGGTGAAGGAAAACATCGTGATGAAACC
This sequence comes from Apamea crenata, assembly GCA_949629185.1. Lineage (NCBI taxonomy): Eukaryota > Metazoa > Arthropoda > Insecta > Lepidoptera > Noctuidae > Apamea > Apamea crenata. Next base: position 5,421,935 of record OX451382.1, on the reverse strand, counting down.
GGCATTTCCTAGAACCAAAAATTCAAATACATCTGACATCTACCAACCCGCACTGGGCCCGCGTGGTGGATCACGGCCTTAAATATTAAGTACTCAGCCAAAAAGAAAAAAAAAATCTTATTCTTAACAGTTAAGCTGTAAAGTTAAGTTGGGGGAAAACATGTGGCATAAAGTTAGGGATTCACAGGAAAGATTCATTTGATATTTTTTATTGACTGTCTGCATTTTACTCACTTAGCGGTCAAGTTAGTTTAAGTTAAGTTAAGTATGGGAACCCCCCCCGGTGGGTTCCCGCATTGTCGAGGCGGGGGGGCTCAGTAGCCGTGGTGGATTGGGCCACGGTGAAGCTAAGAGGAACCCGAGGAGCGGCCGCTCGTCTAGGCTGTGCGGAAAAGCCGACGACGTAGCGGCCGGCGGGTAGGTTGCGGTGCCGTTTGGCCGACATCGCAGCCTACCTGAGGCGGGCCGCGATGTCCCCCGTGAGGGAGACATCGCGGCTGAGGATTAGAGGCCGCGGCGGGGGGGGAGTGTCGGTGATACGTTGCCGCTCTCCCCACCTTCCGCGGCCTCGACGGGGCCGCCACCGTTCGATGGCGGACGCGGTGGGGCCGCAGGGGAAGAGGAGTGTCGGTGTGTCGTTGCCGCTCTCCCTATCCTCTGCGGCCGTAGCTCCCCATCTTGGGGGGCATGCGGGGCCCGCCAGTCAGGCGGGCGTGGGGGCCAGCAGGCAACGGGTGCGGGGGCACCGTTGCCTGCATTGCACAGGCCTCCACCAGTGTTGGACGGGAATGGCTAGGTGCTCCCGGCCATTCTCGTAGCCCCCCTATGTGGGGGGCATGCGGGGCCCGCCATAACATCTAGGCGGGCATGCGCCGGGAGGGCTATGGAGGTAAAGGCTATGCCTATTCCCGTGGCCCTCCCATCACGGCGAATGAGGGAACACCGCTGAGTTTTAGTGGGTATACTGTCATTCCGACAGGGAGTCCCACATACCCCGTCTCGTCCCCCGCGAGGCGGGCATGCATAAAGCATTTCTCAGCGACAAAAAAAAAAAAAAAAAAAAAGTATGGGAAAATGTATGTATTAGATTATTTTCTTTTTCCCATACGGTTCCTAACTTAACCCAACAGCAACCTTGCTGTCACGAGATTAAATATCACTGATATTGACAGAGATGACATATAATTAATGTCACACAAAGGGGGCTTGTGGCTAAGTGCTATATCATTCATCATTTTTCTGCCCTCATTCTATTTATTTGTGAAACCGCGGTGAAACCGTGAGGCGCTGCTATTTTGAAATAAATACTTTGACTTTTATGCAAAATCAGAGGGAAAATAACTGTGAATGAACTGTAACGGGAATCGGTATCTAAACAAGAAAAAAAAAATATGATGATACCACAAAAAAGCTTTTGTTCAATCATCACAGATTCCAAGTAAAATCATTTAGTGCACCAAGGAAAGACCCCCACGTAGAGTAGTTCTGTTTCTTAGTCATTAATTCATTCAGGGTTACCTGTAAAACCGTCTTGAGATCATTTGGGGATTTCTTAAGGAAAGATGGATACCATTGTAATTACTATAATATATAGCTTCTGCCGATGACTTGCCTTCCTTGTAAACTGTAGATTTGTAGCCCTTTTCTATTTTGTTAATAGTCGACAGGCCTACGCTGCCCTCCCATACCTGAAGACCAATTCTCGCAATTTAAAACGTTCAAAATCTAGTCGCAATCTCATCTCAGCGACAAATAAATGTCAAAAACTTGTCAAAAATTTAGGGAAATTAGAAGTATTTTTGACAGTTTGAGACTGAGATCAGACTGGGAACGTCATCGCCGTTGACAGGCCTACGCTGTCCTCCCAATAATAATAATAATAATATCCCTGGACATTTCACACAGCACCATTTGTCCCAAGCTAAGCAACCTAATGCTTGTGTTATGGTAACAAGATGGCTGATAAACTACTTATATACAATTTTTTTTTTTTTTTTTACCTACGGTAATTTTGAAAACATTGTAAAAGCCAATTATTTTTAAAAGAGCAACTGTGAGTCGCAAAAGTTCCGCCTTGGCGTTTGCCAAAGAGCGATGGAGCGCAGCATCCTGGGTGTAAAAAGACAGGACAACATTTGGAACACCATGCTGCGTTCCAAAATGGGTATAATAGACATAGGCAAGATGGCTGCCAGGCTCAAGTGGGATTGCGCGGGTCATATCAGCCGCATGCAGGATGACCGCTGGGCAAAAGTCTCCACACAATGGGTGCCTGAAGACGGACGGCGCCGCCGAGATCGGCCCAGAAAGCGGTGGCGAGATGATCTGAACGCGTACCGGGAGGGCTGGTTCGAGGTGGCGCGGGTAAGGAGTTCCTGGAAGGACTTGGGGGAGGCCTCTGCTCATCAGTGGGAACGTAACGGCTTTTTTTATGTTAGCCTACACTGTTCCACACCTGGACAAAGCCCTCCCCCATCCTCCTCCTCCATCCTTCGCGAGCCCGCGCGTCCTCCTTCCAGTTTTGACGGAAACTATCCACCTTGTCCCGCCATCTCCTACGTGGTCTGCCGCGACCTCGCCTCGCTGTCTCAGGGCACCAGTTCTGTGCTATTTGGGCCCACAGTTTGTACAGCCTTTGTTTGTAGACATGTCCTGCCCAGTCACATTTAAGTTGGGCAGCCTTTTCAGCCACGTCAGCTATCTTTGTTTTGGAGCGCAGTAAAACAAAAAAAAAACCGTGGAGTTTCTAGCCGGCACCTCTCCAGGGGGTCTACTCCGAAGTGCAAAGTGCGAATGTTCGGATCGGACCGACACATGGCCGGGCCACCGAGTATTATTGAAAAATGCGAAAAAAGTTCGGATCGGCTCAGTTGGGTCGGGACCATCAATATTCGAAAGAGTGTAGGATCGGGACCGACCGATCCAAATAGTAACTTGTAGCAGGAAACGGCCGAACATTCGGCCGATACTACTTCGGAGTAGACCCCCTGGCTCGTCCCCTACCACATGGGACTAAAACATAACTGGCGGAATGTGGGTACCTATACTATAGTTACGCTCACCAAAAGATGACACGGTTGACGCAGTGGCTGAGCAATCAACTGCTGCGCTGCGTGTCGCGGTTTCGATTCCCGCACGGAACAGATATTTGTGTTGCCTACAGGTAGTTGTTCCGGGTCTGACTGTTTGTGTATGTGCGTTTAAATGTTTGTAAACGCACCCACGATACAGGAGTAAATCAAAATCAAAAGTCATTTATTCAAATTAGGCTGAGAATCAGCACTTTTTGAACGTCAAAATTACAAAAGACAGTCCCCCAAAAACGCCCGCCCTTTACCACTTCCTAGTGCTATCGCTGGGAAGAAGAAGTGGCGCAACAAACTCCCCAGCAGCACAGCTGTCTGTTCAATTTAAAAAAAAAAAAAAAATACTTGCTTGTATACAATACTAGGTGCTTATGTTCGGTAATTAACATTACAAAGCCAGAACATAAAATTTAATTATTTGCCATAATATGTCAGCTAGCCACGCCAGTATACCAACAAATATAATAAAAACTATACGTACTCAAGCTAAAAAATAATTAATTAAAATGTAAATAAAAAAACTTACTAGCCAAATAAAAGCCTCCAGGCATAAAGGGCGTGACAGCTTACACATTTATGCATTGCTGGGTTCTAAGACCTGGCAGTAAGCTAATTCTGGAGAAGGAACATAATAGTAGTTCCTATAGTGTGGGGCAACGTTTTAAAAAAAGAAAAGAAATAAGTAACCAGGGTCGTCGGATAGTTTAGTAAAAAGCCGATGGTTTCATTCGAATAAAATGTAATTTGATAAATTGTTTGTTTTCCATTAATAAAAATAAAATTTATTCGGAAACATCCATCGGTTTCTTAATTAACTTCAACTATATCCGACGACACTGGCGCCGATTCCCTTGTTCACAAACGAAATTAAATTTAAGTTCAGTGCATCTTTTTCTTTTTATTTCATTAAGAAAAGGACAGAAGATAAATATTAGTTTAGTCCTGTCAAATTAAGATACTCCATAGGCATTTTAGACGTGATTAAAAACATGGCGACTAAAAATACGTCAATTTACGTCAGGCGCTGACTAATTTGACAGGACTAAACTAATATCTATCTTCTGTCCTTTTCATAATGAAATAGAAAGAAAAAGATGCACTGAACTTAAATTTAGTTTAGTTTGTGAACAAGGGAATCGGCGCCACTGGTTACTTATAACCAACCTGGTTACTTATACCTTAATATGGGAATAACTTCCTGAAATAAAAGATTTTTTTTTCTCCTTTGGTGACTTAACACTTCTGCCTACACATTACATTACAGGCGTGTTATGTGTCAATTTCTCAATAGGGCCCACCCTTTTAAAATATACTCAAGTGTTTACTTGAAAAACGATAAAAAGTTACAAAATATAGTTATGTGGACTATGTCACAATGTATTGTGTAATTAGAACAAATCGTATGTAACTTCAAAGCAGTCGCCCAAAGGCGTGGACAGATAAGCAGGGGTACGGCAAAAATTTGTTCATGTTGTAGGTAGATAGAGACACTGGTTGATTTTGTTGAATGTCGATGCAATCTGCCACGAATTTTGTCCTCCTACGCATGCTCAATGCCACATTTGTTTTTGGATATATTTAACTGATTCTCTAAAAACATTGGCCTTCTATGGATTCACAGTTTTTTTTAAATGATTTAGCCTCTTTTTTAATTTTCTGACCTTTCCTGTTTGTGAGAAGGAGCGGGCCCGCGTGGTCGGATCGGCGGTAGATGTCATTATGTCTCTATGGTTCAAGGACATGTCGGTTTCCTCACGATGTTTTCCTTCACCGTTTCGAGAGCAGTGGTGATGAAATTATTTACGGTTTAAAAATTATTTATTTCTCAAAGATTACAAAGCACTTCCGAGGCGAAAGAAGATATAAAACAAAACTTAAGCAATTTAAAGTACAGATGCGCATAGACGGTATTCAAAAAAAAAAAAAAAAGAAAATTACATTTCTGTATTAGTAGGTCATTTCAATTAACTTTGTCATTTTTTTTACACAAAATAAAGCACCTGACTGGGCTTAGTAGGCGACTCGGCCGCTGAGTCTCGCCCGATCCGGCCGAGACAGGAATTTCATTATTATTAATATTTTTGAGTGGTGTTTCGGACTATCCTTCGACCCCACAAGGTCGCGGACGTTACCACTGCTTCTCAATGAAGGGTTTTCTATTCTTAAACATGTCTGGCGACTTGTGGGTGTTGTATAGGTCATCTCTGTAACCCTTCGGGGCTAAGAGGCACCATCATCTGCCTAGCCTTTTCCCAACTACGTTGGGGTTGGCTTCCAGTCTAACCGGATGTAGCTGAATAGGTACCAGTATTTTACATGGAGCGACTGCCTATCTGACCTCCACAACCCAGTTACTGGGTGATACGATACCCCTTGGTAAGACTGGTGGTCAGACTTTCGGGCTACTGACGACCCGTAACGACTGTCAAAGATCCACGAATGAAAGCCGGGACCAACGGCTTAACGTGCTTTCCGAGGCACGGAGAGGTCTTGGTATGTGAAAATGGTCACCCATCCACGGACCAACCGCGGCAAGCGTAGCTTAACCTGATCGATCGACCCGTACGGCTGTTATTACTTAGCCACAAGCCCCTCTGGGGGGGGGGGGGGGCTAAGAGGCATAAAGCTATAATTATAAAGGCCAATTACTAGTATTTGTAAAAGAGTAACCGTGGAGTTTCTTGCCGGCTCTTCTCAATAGGAAACGACCAATTGGAACCGTGCACCTAGCTTCTGCCGTTTCTGACGTTTCATAAGCGCCCATGTCGGTTAATGTCAAATAAAATATTTTTATTTTGATGAAGCAAGGTGGATTACGGCCCACTGCTTCTAACAGAGACGTGGTCTTTGTCCTAAGAAACATTATAGGCTGATTGTACTGATGCTATAAGCTAGCCATTTCCCAAAAACACAAACATTACAGTTTAACATCTACACTTTATGATTCAGTAACTCCGGGGTACCTAATGATTCAGTTGTTTAAGTTACAGTAACGCGGTAAGCTCTGTAGGTATTATCTATACTGCGCCCACGTCCTGTTCAGCGTGTACAGCTCATAGGAATGTGGTGACACAGATATCTACGAGGACTGTTAGTAGTTTACTTACTTACTCAGGTCCAGTTGAAAACCAGCGTCAGGAACTAGTTGTCTGGCATTTTTGCTGAACTGGGCCTTTTTGGCGCAGCCGTGAGGCACACACAAATCCTGCATCTCGCAAGCAGAGTTTACCGCGCAATTAGCATAGATACAATTTCCCAATATCAATCGTGGGGCAATTGCCCGCCAGACACAACACCCGTCTGGTTGGAGGATCCTCCCTTTTCAATGGAGTATGAGTGAACTTTACACCCTGTTCCTCATGCCTCCAAACTATTAATGAACTAATGTCAATATGGCGCTGGCGCCTGAGTTACTACGAGTAGAGCAGTGGTGGCCCAGTGGTAACGACCATGACTTACCCGTGTTCTAGGTCGTAGGTTCGAACCCAGTCAGGCGATTTACTTTGTGTAAATTATTTCATCACCACTGCTCTCAAAACGGTGAAGGAAAACATCGTGAGGACACCGGCATGTCCTAGAACCAAAAAATTCAAAGACATGCGACATCTACCAACCGCACTGGGCCTGCGTGATGGATTACGGTCAATTCCCTATCATCGAGAGGAGGCCTGTGTCCCAGCAGTGGGAACATTATAGGCTGGTTCAATCAAAAGAAAAAATTGTTCATTCAAATTAGGCTGAGAATCAGCACTTTTCGAACGTCAAAATTACATAAGACAGTCCGTCGAAACGCCCGCCCTTCACCACTTCCTAGTGCTTTCGCTGGGAAGAAGAAGTGGCGCAACAAACTCCCTGCACATCTGTCTGTTCAGTTAGAAAAACTTACTTCTATACAATAGTAGATATGTAAATTAATTAACATTACGAAACACAGAACATTAAATTATAGGCTATTTGCCATAATGTCAGCTACAACGCCAATCATCATCTGCCCAGCCTTTTCCCAACTATGTTGGGTCGGCTTCCAGTCTAACCGTATGCAGCTGAATACCAGTATTTTACATGGAGCGACTGCCTATGTGACCTCCACAACCTAGTAACTGGGTCATACGATAACCCTTGGTAAGACTGGTTGTCAGACTTTCGGGCTACTGACGACCCGTAACTACTGTCAAAGATCCACGAATGACAGCCGGAACCAACGGCTTAACGTGCTTTCCGAGCCACCCGAGACCCGTCCGGTCTTGGTATGTGAAGACGGTCACCCATCCACGGACCAACCGCGGCAAGCGTAGCTTAATCTGATCAATCGACTTTACTTACGACGTTATTACTTACCCACAAGCTCCTAGCCACGCCAATCTATATATATAAAATTCAAAGTCCTGACTGACTGACTGACTGACTGACTGACTGAGACATCAACGCACAGCCTAAACCGCTGGTCCTAGAGACATGAAATTTGGAGGGTGTATTCTTTGTGAAGAGTAGGTATCCACTAAGAAAGGGTTTTTCGAAATTCCACCCCTAAAAGGGTGAAATGGGGGGATTTTGTTTGTATGAAAAATCTTATTCCTTGAGTTAATAAACTTGAAACTTGGCACGAATACTTATCTAAGTAAATTATGAAGTTGGGCATTTTTTGTTTTTATAAACTACCCCCTAAAAGAGGATTGGGGGGTTTGAAAGTTTGTGTGGAAGAATTTTAGCGCGCAGTCCGATTTAATCGAAACTCAGTATTTATACCTAAAATTGAAAGAGAAGAATAATGTGTATCAGGGTTTTTCGAAAATCTACCCCAGACGGCCTGAAAAGGGGTAGTCAATTTTACAAGGGAGGATTTTACAGCGTGGCTTGATTAACTCGAAAATTGGTATAAATAATCTTTAAGTCAAGTTATGAACACATCCCAAATGATTTTTCAAAATTCCACCCCTGTGGTGGTGAAAAGCGGGGATATAGTTTATATGAAAAATCTTATTCGTTAGGTTAATAATCTTGAAAATTGGCATGAATACTCGCCTAAGTAAGCAATAAAGTTTATCATTATTAGTTTTTCAAAACTACCCCTCAAAGGGGCTATGGGGGTGTTAAAGTTTGTGTGGAAGAATTTGAGCGCGCGGTCCGATTAACTCGAAACTCAGTGTGTGTGTCCTTAAGACTAAAAATAAATAATAACACGTATGAGGGTTTTAGAAAATCTACCCCTAACGGGGTGAAAAGGTACCCCTTTTCACCCCGTTAGGGGTAGATTTTCAATTTTAATTTTAGATTAATTTAAGATTGTTAATTTTACATGGGAGGATTATAATAAGTGGCTTGATTAATTATAAAATTGGTAAGTATAAATAATCTTTGAGTCAAGTTATGAATTTTCATGAATATTTTAAAATTCCACCCCTGTGGGGGTAAAAAGCGGGGTACAGTTATATGAAAAATCTTATTAATTTAGTTAATAAACTTAAAACTTGGCAACAATACTTGCCTAAGTAAGTAATAAAGTTTATCATTATAAGTTTTTCAAACTACCCCTCAAAGGGGGATATAGGGGTGTTGAAGTTTGTGTGGAAGAAATTGAATGCGCGGTCCGATTAACTTGAAACTCAGCATTGATACTTTCGACAGAAAATAATTAATAATAAGTATGTAAAGTTGTCGAAAATTGATCCCTGACGGGACAAAAAGGGGTAATTCGGTTTTTAGGGGAGGATTTGAACTTGAAACTGTATGTTACATTTTCACGCCTAAACCACTGAACTTCTGATTTGGCAAAGAGATAGATGGCATCCTGGGGAAGCACGTATACTTTTTATCCTGGTAGCACGTTCCCGTGGGATAAGTTCCGACATCCACGCGGGCGAAGCCGCGGGCAGAAGCTAGTATACCAATAAATACAATGAAAACCATACTCAAGCAAGAAAAAAAAACTAAAAATATTAATAAAGGGCGTGACAGCTTACATATTTATGCCATGCTACCTCTCTGCTATCCCCGTTACTACTTCACCGTGATATTACTAGTACATTAACACGGTGAAACGACTAACGACATGATGGAAAGGTTCACTTTCTACGATAACTACTTAACTACTACAAATTCATAATATTAGTACTGTCGCAGACGTATTGCTTACGGACAGTATGGGAGTATTATTATACTAACGACCAGCAGGTTAATTGCATTACACACCATCAGTGGCAATGTGTATCATTGTGACAGTTCAACAACATTCATTGCGTTATTTACGTTGTTGAGTAGACACATTTTTCGGACATATGAAGCAACTAACGGACCCGGCAGACGTCGTCCTGCCTGGAAAAGCAGCGCCACCTACCGGGTCCAATTGTGTTTTCAAACCATTCAGGAACCCATTGAAATATGCAATGGATTAGAGATATCCTTTTTTTTTGGATTGGAAATCATCTAAAACTGCCCCCGCTCTGGGCGGAGCGGGGACAGTCTTGCAGCATGTCAGACTTTTACTGACTAAACTCCACCCGTGTTCCTTCAGTGGCCTGTGCCAGGGGCCACGGTAACTCTTTCGAACAACCCGCAGCAACATGGCAGGCATCGGCCCTAGCGGACCCCATCAGTTAGTGCTGACATTGCGATATACTTCAAAATGTTTCAGATCGAGATTGATTGTGTGTGACGCAGTTAGTGTGCTGCCTCAGCTTCGCACGGGTGCAATGGTGACTTATCAAGTCATAGAAAGGGGATTTAAGATTTTCATTGAAAAATTCTTGCTTCAATGCAAAAACTAATGAAATGTAAAGACATTTTTATCCCCGACTATACCCGATTGACTTGAAAAGCCTGCCTTAAAAACAAGGTGTTGATATGAAACAGCTCCTTACTTGCAAAACACATTCTTTACTAATTTACTTGCTTACTGATTGAATGTCTAGAATCATGTGCTGAATTCATGGTTACAGTTTGCAGCCGCACAGGTCGATCGATCAGGTTAAGCTAAGCTTGCCGCGGTTGGTCCGTGGATGGGTGACCATCTTCATATACCAAGATCCCTCCGTGGCTCAGAAAGCACGTTAAGCCGTTGGTCCCGGCTGTCATTCGTGGATCTTTGACAGTCGTTACGGGTCGTCAGTAGCCCGAAAGTCTGACAACCAGTCTTACCAAGGGGTATCGTATTACCCAGTAACTGGGTTGTGGAGGTCAGATTTGCGCGCCACTCTGTATATTCTGGACAATTATTTCTATTCTTTCTTTTCCTTTTTTCTGCGTTTGTCCCTTATTACTTGTAGTTGGCGCAATTATGTTTGTCTCTTCCATTCCTCCTTATGAATCGACATCACATCATTTAGACCAGCCTCGTTTCCATCCATATGTGCATATCTATGTATCATGTTACACATCTTTATACAAATAAATGCATCTTTTTTTTCCATTTTCATGCATTTCATCTCTCAAGCTTCCATCATTTCTTTGGTCTCTCTCTTTCTCAGCCTCCAGTCCTCAACTCAGTGAGAGGGACCGGGCATCGTGAACACAGTGCGGGTTGATGGATGTCACTCATGTTTTTTTTTTGTTGTATGACATGCCGGTTTCCTCAAGATGTTTTCCGTCACCGTATTTAGAGCAGTGGTCATCAAGGTAGTGTTATTGAATATGTCAACGCTCTCTTGCCCTCTTAAACATTGAAAAGTGCTTGTCAGCTTCCATTTTGCTAGGAAGAATGCAAGTACTGTGAATTTTTATACGAGCGAAATTTGTATTTTACGACATTTTATCGCCGACTTGATATGCCTGCTTTACAAACAAGTGTTTATATAAAACAGCTCGCGTTGCTTGCGAAACATATTTTTTTATTAATTTACTTGTTTACTGGTTGATTGTTTACCTTTTCGAGTGTAACCTTCGAAAGAATAAAGTTGTTATGACAACATACTACGTACGCTGATGAAAATGTTTTGGACAGCTCGCGAAGTATTTCATCGTCATTGTCCTCTGCCCTTACCAAGGGGTATCACTCAGTAACTGGGTTGTGGTCTTGTGGAGGTCAGATAGGCAGTCGCTCCATGTTAAATGCTGGTATTCAGCTGCATACGGTTAGACTGAAAGCCGACCCAACATAGTTGGGAAAAGGCTAGGCAGATGATGATTGGCGTTGCCTGTTGAACTCCGAGTAGCATAATCATAATCAGCTTATAATGTTCCCACTGCTGGGACGAACTCTTTGAGGGGGAGTGAGTCATAATCCACCACGCGGGCTTAGTTCTAGGACATGCAAATTAGCATTATTCAGCTGCAGCTGGAAGCCGACTCTCTTTAATAACCGACAAAAAATTTCGACGCTATGGGGTCTAAACTCATGTGCTGAATCCATGGTTACACTTTGCGCGTCGATGTCCCTGCCACCCTGTATGCTCAAATACGTTTCCTCAAGAAATCAGTGCTATATTGCAGTATGGACATTTTCGGAGATGTCCATACCTTCAAATTACGTAAAATGTTAAATAAAATCACACATAACCGTAAAAGGTCATACTATAAATTCTCTTTAAAACTATGTCACATAAATTCACATACGATCTTCGATTACGAACTTTATCTTACAAAGTGTAGTACAAAATTCTACCTTATCACAGCGTGGTAGAGTCGGTTTTAGATGTAGCTCGTGTGTTGGTAAATATGTTACACAAGTTTAGTACAAAATTGTACCTTAGTTCAACGTGGTAGAGTCCGTTTTGAATATTTGGTGAATGTTGGTAAATATATCGATGAATCAACAACAAAGTTATGTTTGCAGTTGGTTAAGTTAATGTTCTCTTTCATGAATGAATGGAATGTGTTTTTTTAATGGATTTGTTAATGAACATAGTTCAAGAATTTTGCGTCATAAAACTGCCATGAACTTTACACTTGCAGTTGCTCCGGTTTGTTCCAGTTGTCAAAATCAAAAATTATTTTTTCAAACTAGGCTGAGAATCAGCACGTTTTGAACGTCAAAATTACATTAGACGGTCCCCCGGCACGCCCGCCCTTCACCACTTCCTAGTGCTTCAGCTGGGAAGAAGAAGTGGCGCAACAAACTCCCCAGCAGCACAGCTGACATGACATGGCACAAATAACACGACGCTGTTCTTTTAATTGTACAGACGTTCAATTTGTGTCATATTAGTGTACGGAAAAATAATAACTTGCTGTTGGATTTTCAACGCTCGGCTCAGCATCAAAAGTCAAAAGCGACCTAGCTACTGAACGAGCAGCTGCTTTTAGGGTCAGTTCAAGAGAGAGCTGCACGGCGCAACGTATTCTAAACTATCACAATTCAATGTGTACCTTTTCGTGTAGAAAATAAAGTATATTTTGAGTCACTCTTTTAAAGTGTGCGCGCAGCGTCGCGTCGTGTCGCGTCTCGGTGTGAACTGACCCTTACGCGACTGCCCCAGAAGGAGGGTAATTAATTAATTAATTCATTTATTTATCAGACATCAGTGGTCCATGGCTAATGTTTTTCGAGAATATGTATTTTTCGAGAATATACCCTGTGGCAACATGTCTAGCCTCACTGGACTGGACTGGACTTAACAAATGGTCACCACCCATCCTCTGCCCAACCGCTTCAAGTTACGCTTAACCTTACACACCAAAAAAACGATGTCATTTAGTCGTCACTGGAGTAGTGTCGTAATTTGTAACATTTGGTAACCCATCCTCTGCCTAACCGCACCAAGATACGCTTAACCTTACACACCAAAAAAGATGTAATTTAGCCGTCACTAGAGTAATGTCGCTATTTGTAACAAAAGGTCATTCATCCTCTGCCTAACCGCGTCAAGATACGCTTAACCTTACAGACCAAAACAAGATGTCATTTAGTCGTCACTAGAGTAATGTCGCTATTTGTAACAAAAGGTCACCCATCCTCTGTCTAATCGCGTCAAGATACGCTTAACCTTACAGACCAAAAAACGATGTCAATTAGGCACAGATCCGTTTATGTCATGTAGCTATTTGTAACAAATGGTCACCCATCCCCTGTTTAACCGCGTCAAGATACGCTTAACCTTACAGACCCAACAACGATGTCATTTAGGCGCAAGTCTGTTTATGTTATGTAGCTATTTGTAACAAATGGTCACCCATCCTCTGCCTAACCGCGTCATGATACGCTTAACCTTACAGACCAAAAAACGATGTCAATTAGGCGCAAATCCGTTTATGTCATGTAGCTATTTGTAACAAATAGTCACCCATCCTCTGCCTAACCGCGTCAAGATACGCTTAACCTTACAGACCCAAAAACGATGTCATTTAGGCGCAAGTCTGTTTATGTTATGTAGCTATTTGTAACAAATGGTCACCCATCCTCTGCCTAACCGCGTCAAGATACGCTTAACCTTACAGACCAAAAAGCGATGTCAATTAGGCGCAAATCCGTTTATATCATGTAGCTATTTGTAACAATTGGTCACCCATCCTCTGCTTAACCGCGTCAAAATACGCTTAACCTTACAGACCGTTGTTATGTACGTAATAAGAGACACAGTTTTACCAAACGCAACATCACCTTGGAGGAATTGCGAAGCGGTTTGCCCAAATGAGGTAACCATGTACTTTATGAGAAGCATCTGTGTAAGATACGCGACTAAGTTTACTTCTATATGACAGTCATGATTTTTATATACCAATAGTTTGGTGTCAATAGGCTAAGAAATAACAGCCGCACGCTTCGATCGATCAGGTTAAGCTACGCTTGCCGCGGTTGGTCCGTGGATGGGTGACCATCTTTACATACCGAGACCCCTCAGTGCCTCGGAAAGCACGTTAAGGCGTTGGTACCGGCTGTCATTCGTAGGTCTTTGACAGTCGTTACGGGTCGTCAGAAGCCCGAAAGTCTGACAACCAGTCTTACCAAGGGGTATCTTGTTACCCAGTTGTGGTGCAGTACTGGGTTGTGGAGGTCAGATAGGTATAGTCACTCCATGTAAATTATGCCTATTTTTTTTTCTTTTGTGGATGGGAAATCATCAAATGACCCCTCCTGCTCTGGGTGGAGCGGAAGAGAGTGTCAGACTCTTACTGACAAAAAACCCACCCGTGTTCCTTCCTTAGCCCTTTCTGTTCCAGGGCAGCGGTAACGCTTTCGGACGATCCCGCTACCCCGGACGATCCCGCTACCCATGTAAAATAAGCCTTTGGTCTCGACTGTCATTCGTAGATCTTTGACAGTCGTTACGGGTAGTCAGTCTTACCAAGGGGTACCGTGTTACCCACCAACTGGGTTGTAGAGGTCAGATAACCAGTCGCTCCATGTAAAATACTGGTATTCAGCAGCTACCGGTGACCCCAACATAGTGGGGAAAAGCATTGTCAAGGTTGTACTTACCACTTGTATTTAGATACATCCAGGGGGTCCACTCCTAAGTAGTATCGGCCGAATATTTGGTTTGGTCGGTTCCGATCATACACTCCTACACACTTTCGAATATTGACTATGGTCCCGACCCAATTGAGCCGATCTTTTTTCGCATTTCAATAATTTTCGGTTCGGCCATGTGTCGGTCCGATCCGAACATTCGCACTTTGCACTTCGGAGTAGACCCCCTGGTATTCAGCTGCATCCAGTTAGACTAGAAGCCAAACTCAACGTAGTTGGGAAAAGGCTAGGCAGAACACGTTAAATAAAAGCTTGTAAAATATTAACAGTCGTACTTGCTTAGTCCAAGACGGAAAAATATAATTATTATGTATATCAAAGTTAATTGAGCATAATATTCGTGCGTACCTTGACTGCATATTTTTATTTCCGTTTTTAAAAGGACTTTGCGACAGATAAATTACTTGTTTCTTCAAGGCTGTTGTATTTATATTAAATGTTTTGAATTTATCCTTAATTCTTGTGAGATGAATAGCTCTTAATTTTCATTGAGTTAATAAATCCTTGCTGTTTTTTAAAGAGAAATATGTAACTGATGCTCTTAAAGCATATTAAACTTCAAATGCTGTGAGATTTTTTAATGAATGAACCTCTAAAAAACTTTTTGAGCTTCTATTGACGCACGCTTTTTTAAATTATTGAACTTGTTTTGAACTTTCTTGCTTTTTCTCAATTTTCTCACAGTCGGTCGCAGAAAAACTAAGCTCGGGTACTCTGACCAAACAGGTTAGGTAAGATTAGAACTGTGACAAACCACTCGAAAGAATGAAAGAAAATACGTTTATTTGCGGTAAACATGACGCAAAAAAGAACATAAAAAACAAATAAAGAAAAAAACAATAACAAATGGTTGACATGCGTCACATCCACGCAAAACGGCTATCGCACTCGCGAGTCGAATTGATCGCAGTTATTGGCTATTTTCTGTTTTTAGGTCCCCAAAATTGGAATTATTTGAGGTTCACAAAAAGAGGCGCATCCATTATATTAGAGCGTTCAATAATATTTTTAGGAAAGCAAAATGGGAATTGTTTGAGGTTCTATTGGTTTGATCTTTGCGAGGTTTTCGGTCGCTTCCAGTATCCTTGTAACGACCGTAAAACGAAAGATGTCGTGATGACCCAGTTAAGGCTTCGCCTCTCATGCACGAGGTTGTGGGTTTATGTCCTGGCAAGTACCAATATAACTTTATCAAATCATAATATGTAATTTCTGAGTATATCTTGGACATTTCTGACATCGGTGAAGGAAAAACATTGTGAGGAAACCGGCACCCTAATACACACGATCAATCTTAATCTGAATCATTTTGACGGATATTTCTAATCCATTGCTTCATGTGTTCGAAATGTTTGTCTTCTCAACAACGTAAATAACGCAATGAATATTGTTGAACTGTGAAAATGAAACCTATTGCCACTGATAGTGTATTATACAATTACCACGCTGGACTTGATCATCAGTGTAAGTCTTAAAACGCCAACCCGTCTTGAGCAAGCGTGGTGATCAACTCTCGCCTTCTTTGTATGAGAAGAGGCCGTCTGGCCAGCAGTGGGACAATCATAGGCTGGTATTATAATTCCTCAAACGATGGGACACTTGATATCCTGCGTGTCCTGTCAGCTGCACGTTACAGGAACTGATGGACGCTGGTGATGGTGCCAAACATGTGGCCGAATTCTGGGCAGAGTCCATTTGCTATCGTCACGCTAAAAAGACGATTATAATTATTATTAATATTAAACCTTGCTATTTTTAAATATGGTTTGATTGCTATCTTTGTGGTGTTTGCGGTCGCTACATGTATCCTTAAAATGTGCACTTTATGTCATTATCATAGACTATGCTGTTTGAAAGGCTGATGCAAATCCGGGTTTGGGTTTTTTGTATGCGACATTTATTATTGTTTTCTGCACAAAGAACACGGAAAAAGTTCGTAGGGGTCAACGGTTTTTATAGGGAAAACAAAATGTCAAAGTATTGTTATATGCGTCGCAATTGCATTTTGTTTTTCAAGAAATCAAAGTAAATATTCGCGAAATCCATCAACATAACTAACGAAATCCTTTTCATTGTTACAGATCACCAAATTGGGTCCAACGTCCAAACCCTGCGGCATTCCGAACATGAATTTACGAATTTCCCATCAGGCGACTCAAACACCAACGTTTTTTCACCTCTTACCACTTTATCTGCTTACCCCCCTCCACTAGACCAACCACAACCCCCGCACTATGATAAAACACCCGAAATTACGACATCTACCGTGTCAAAGGCTTCAATGAAATCCGAAGACGATTTTGACGTAAACGAGTATTTTGCAAGATTACAAGGGACGAGATATGTGAGCGCACCTATCAATAGTAATCCTGACCAGAATGCTAATTTAGCAGCTACAGAAGAAAGTCTAGAAGAGATTAATTTAAACGATGAAAAGAACGTTGAAGTGCAGCAGAGTTTGACAGCTGATATAGCTCAGAATTTCTCTCAGCTGCCAACGGTTCTGCCTCACGTAGCTAGCGCTGTATTCAGCTCATTTTCTAATATGCTGAACTACAAGAGTAGGGAGCAAACCCCTGATGACAGGATGTCAGGGTATCAGACCCAAGATGTGCCTTTCCAGAGCCCTGTGTCCGCACCTGGGTTCGTAGGACAACAGAACTTTGCGGTGGACACGCCATTGATGGCTGAAGACGTGGTGAAGGAAGTGGCACCACCGCCGAAGGAGCTTCCGAATTCTGGTGAGTTGTCTTTTTATACTTATTTACATTTAAGTTAATATAAGCTGTGGGATATTCCATCATCGGTCTTACTGAAGAACTTGCATACAAACTTTCATCTCCTGTTTCCGCTGTCGCTAAAAACCAGCGCTGAGGCTCTGTCTCACATGTCGAAGCATTATGGTGAGCGATGGCCGTTTTGCGTGGATGGGACGCATTTTTCCCCCAACTTATTCTTTGTTGTGTTCTTTCTTTGCGTTATGTTTACCGCCAATAAACGTAATTTCTTTTATTTTTCTTACTATTTTTTTTTCAATTTAACCCTATAAGGGATTTTCGTTATAAAAGGAACTCTTGTGCAAATTTCACGCTTCTAGACCCTGCTTTAGGCTCTGCGTTGTCTGTCAGGAATTAATTAAATATAGATTTTTATTAAGTAGAGGAGGGGCTTGTGGCTAAGTAATAACAGCCGCACGGGTCTATCGATCAGGTTAAGCTACGCTGGCCACGGTCGGTCCGTGAATGGGTTACCATCTCTACATACCAAAACCCCTCCGTGCCTCGGAAACCACGTTAAGCCTTTGGTCCCGGCTGTCATTCTTGGATCTTTGACAGTTGTTAGGGGTCGACAGAAGCCCGAAAGTCTGACAACCAGTCTTACCAAGGGAAATTGTATTTCCCAGAAACTGGGTTGTGAAGGTCCGATAGGCAGTCGCTCCATGTAAAATACTGGTATTCAGCAGCTACCGGTGACCCCAACATAGTGGGGAAAGGCTAGGCAATGATGCAGATGATGACAGGATCTTTTGCATTGTCAAGGAGTCGCTCAGTCATGGAAATGAAACTAGTTGCCATCCAAAGCGCAGTATGAATCAAGAGCTTTTTATTTGCTTGAACTAGTGCATCAACAAGGATGTGGTACAGGTTTTAAAATATGTAGCTTGTTTATTTTTAAAACATTCTTGATATTTGCGATAATTGCTAGATTTCATGTCGCTTTAAGACCAAAGTAGTAGTAGCAGAGTAGTAGTACGGAACCCAAATTCTCGTAATTTAAAACGTTCAAAATCTAGTCGCAGCCTCATCTCGGCGAAAAACAAATATCAAAAACTTGTCAAAATCTAGGGAAATAAGACATATCTTTGACAGATTGAGACTGAGATCAGACTGTGAACGTTCTTAAAATTACGAGAATTGCCCCTCTGGTATTCAGCCACGTCCGGTTGACAGCCAACCGCTTAACGTGCTTTCCGAGGCACGGGGGTTTCGATACGCAAAGATGGTCACCCATCCGCGGACCGACCGCTGCAAGTGTAGCTTAACCTGATCGATCGACTCGTGCGGCTCTTAGCCACGAGCTCTTCATATATATATATATATTTTTTTAAACCAACCAATTGTTACCATAAAAGTTTTTCTATTTCCACATATTGTATACTGGTATACATCATGCAAATCCCATCTTCAACATTAAGCCACAGTTTCCACAGCATGGTGTGTTGTTCTCACGGTAAACGCCATGACCTTTCAAAGGTCAGCGGGAACCATCGCTCGTGGTTTCGACAAACAATAATGTTACGTGCGAAAGTTTGTCTGTTTGTACATATATGTTATCTAATAACTCGGTAATGATTTTGTACTGCTGCGTTCAAGCGATGGGCTAGGCGTTATTAGGGATTTCCATTGGTATTTATTCTCGGTAGGATTGTCGAGCTGTATCTTGAGGGGCTTGTGGCTAAGTAATAACAGCCGCACGGGTCGATCGATCAGGTTAAGCTACGCTTGCCGCGGTTGGTCCGTGGATGGGTGACCATTTTCACATACCAAGACCCCTCCGTGCCTCGGAAAGCACGTTAAGCCGTTGGTCCCGGCTGTCATTCGTGGATCTTTGACAGTCGTTACGGGTCGTCAGTAGCCCGAAAGTCTGACAACCAGTCTTACCAAGGGGTATCGTATTACCCAGTAACTGGGTTGTGGAGGTCAGATAGGCAGTCGCTCCATGTAAAATACTGGTACCTATTCAGCTAAATCCGGTTAGACTGGAAGCCGACCCCAACATAGTTGGGAAAAGGCTAGGCAGATGATGATTGTCGAGCTGTATCTCATAAGATTTCCCACCTCCTTTTGTGCTCTCTGTGCAACGACACCCGGTGGCATCTACATTGCCACATGCGAATTACGCATCACACTGACGTCACGCAAAATCGTGCATCGCGCAGTCAAATTTTACCGCACAACTAGCATAATATATACAACATTCCGACATTAATCGTCCGTCAGTAGCTCACCAGACACTACACCCGTCTGGTCGAAGGATCCTCCCTTTTCTATGGAGGATGAGTGAACTTTACAACCTGTTCCTCATACCTATGTACTGCTGACGCTGTCAACGCGGCTGAGCTCTGGTTGAAACTTATACAGGGTGACAGGGAATCGACGTATTCCTTGAAAGTGGTTATAATAGAGCTCATTAGCAACAAATTAAGTCCAATGAACTAGGGGTCCTCGTTTTGCAAGCATTATTTTTAAATGATCATTAATTTTGCAACTTTCAGAAAAGTATCAATTATTCGTAAATGTTTGGAGTGGAGTAGTTTTTTCTCATAATTAATTGTTTTTGGTAACAAGTCAGAAAATTTCTAAAAAATCTAAGAACCGACACAGCTCGGTAACCATCCAGTTTTGAACCCTAGTTAACTGCACTAAATTTGTTGCTAATGACCTCTAGTATAAGGCCTTTCAAGGAATACGTCGAGTTTCCCTGTCACCCTGTATATATTTATGCCATCAGAATCATCTATACGGAGGAAAAGAATTAGCAACTCTGAGTCTGATTACAATCAATGTATATACACAGCCTAGTAACTAGGTAACGCGATACCCTTAGGTAAGATCCCCTTTTGCATGGGACTCTGGCGCAATATGGTGTACCATATCTACCTCTCCTCGTTTGATTTTTAACCGACTTCTAAAAAAGGAGGAGGTTCTCAATTCGGATGTTTGTATTTTTTTTTTTATGTTTGTTCGCGCATAACTCCGTCGCTTGCCAACCGATTTGAAAAAATATTTTTTTGTTGGAAAGGGTATACTTCCCAAATGGTCCCATGAAAATTTCATCGAAACCGACCACGCGGTTGTTGAAAAATCAACAAAAATAAAAAAAATATCGCAACAAAAAAGTGAGAAATAATAACTTTTTTACAAAAAAAAAAACAACCGACTTCCATAAAAACACTACAAAGTGAAAAATAACTTTAATTTCGGAAGTCGGTGGCGAAAAACGAAATACAAAAAACTACAGACACCGACTTCCGAAATTAAAGTTATTTTTCACTTTGTAGTGTTTTTATGGAAGTCGGTTGTTTTTTTTTGTAAAAAAGTTTTTATTTATTAATTTATTTATTTATTATTCACAAAATCCACAGCTCTTTGAAATTTTATCTTAAAATATATAAACTAGTATTACAGCCAATTACGGATTTACAATTTAATAGCTATACAATATGCAGCAGCAGTGCGATTCTGTAACCATCTCACCGTGAAAAGTTAGGTGAAGTGAGCTTAGAGTGCGCTGTCAATAGTGTCGATCCCTAGCATTAGCTGGGAATGACAGCACTCCACACACTCACTTCACCTAAGTTTTCACGGTGAGATTTTTACAGAATCGATCGGCAGAAACAAACATACAGAGTGAGGTGAATTACTGCTAGCACCATCTAAGCACTGCTAAGTGTACAGTGTGGGTGACTGTGTAGGAGTGTGCATGAGGAGTTGTGAATGAGTGTGCGAATGTGTTATAGTGGTATGTAGTGATTTGGGTCGGTTTTGACAAATCGTCACGCCAGCGTTTTTTAGGCCTGCCTCAGTGACGACGCCTGTCTTCCGTCTTCGTCCCGTCAGGCACCTACTATGTGTCGATCCTCGCCACTCTGTCTGGATGCATACTATTATAGGTGTGACCCACCCGTAGTCACACTTAAGCCTCGCAGACTTATCGCCAACATCGCCGATAGCTGTTTGCGTTTAAACATAATAAAAATCATTAACATACGAAAACAAAGCCGTGTCTGTTTACTAGTGATACGTAAGGTCAATAAGTTATATTATTTAAATAATAGAGGTGTTAAATCAGGAAGCATGAACGTGTATGTCGATTTATGCCTATTAGTGCAGCTTTTTTTTTTTTTTTGGTAAACGTTTAACTTAAGCAATGCTGCCAAATGCTTCTTTGAATCGAACCACTCAGAAATATCTGAGGCCAATTCCCGTAATTAAAAATGTTCAAAATATAGTCGCAATCTCATCTCGGCGATAGGACAAAAATTTGTCAAAAATGTAGGGAAATTGGAGTTATTTTTGACAGGTTGAGACGGAGATCTGGGGGCCTCTAATTTTCGTTAAATGGTTACACATAATAGTTTAATCACCTACAATTCATTTCATATCATATGATTGATATCAAAATCAAAATGAAATACTGTTAGTCATCATCTGCCTAGCCTTTTCCCAACTACGTTGGGGTCGGCTTCCAGTCTGACCGGATGCAGCTGAATACCAGTATTTTACATGGAGCGACTGCCTGCCTATCTGACCTCCACAACCCAGTTACTGGGTAATACGATACCCCTTGGTAAGCCTGGTTGTCAGACTTTCAGGCTTCTGATTGACCGGGACCAACAGCTTAACGTACTTTCAGAGGCACGGAGGGATCTTATGTAAAGATGGTCACCCATCCACGGACCAACCGCGGCAAGCGTAGCTTAACCTGATCGATCGACCTGTGCGGCTGTTATTACTTAGCCACAAGCTCCTCCATTGCTACCGTTCGTTTGTTACGCAATTACCCCACCCACCCACGACACAGGAGAAATTCCTAGTGTGAGGCAACGTTTTTAAAAAAAACAACAAAAGAAATAACCCCGCAGGGCTCCATGTTCAGCAGTAGCGCTTGCGACCACTACACCAAGGAGCCAGTCAGAATTTTCTTTCTTTCTTTCAAAACAAGCCCTGTTCAGTTTCCCCGTTCCGAATTACTAAATCATAAGGACTACTTGAATCACAGGCGACATTTTCCTTCGCTACGTGTTTGGAACAGCTTTTTATGAGTAATAGCTTGACGCGTGAAATTATAGCTCTGGGGTTATAGTTGAATGTGCGTGTCCTTTGTTATACGGGATTTATCATCTACCAATTTAATATCACGCCTACAATCCCCGAAGGGTAGGGCAGAGGTGCGCCTATAGTACACCCACATTTCCCCAGTTAGTTTAAGCCCCATGTAATAAGAGACGAGCCTATTGCCATCACCCAAGGTGAAATCCAGACTTGTGGGTGGGCGTTCAGCTCCTTCGGACTCCGTCTCTTCTAAGCTTGGAGCCCTGACCTTATTCCAATATGCTTGACGCTGCATGTCTTCCCCTTCTCCTTGTCTTTCTTCTTCGTCTTCTTTGTCTTCCTTATTTTTGTCTTCTCTTCTTGTCTTTCCCTTCTCTCTCTCTTTTCCCTTCCTTCTTTTATAAATATCTATTAGCCGTCATCTCAGGCTTCACCTCTTTCTAACCATATCATCTTTAACGCGATCCATTCATCATTTCTTTAGTCTTTCCTAATTCTTGTTTTTTTTTTTGTCAGCCTACATTGTGTCCCACCGCTGGGCAAAGGCCTCCCCTTTTTCCTTCCAAACCTGTCCTGTGCGATCTCTAGCCATGTTGGCCCCGCAAACGTTACCAGATCGTCACACCACCTTCGCCATGGTCTACCATTTTTATATCCTAATAGCTTTTGCCCGCGGCTTCGCTCGCGTTAAGAAGTATAGTTTGACAAAGTTTCATACAATCTTTCATCCCCTATTTTATCCCCTAGGGGGTAGAATTGATCAAAATCCTTTCTTAGCGGATGCCTACGTCATAACATCTACCTGCATGCCAAATTTCAGCCCGATCCGTCCAGTGGTTTGGGCTGTGCGTTGATAGATCACTATGTCAGTCAGTCAGTAACCTTTGAGTTATATATATACATAATATCATTGTTATATCGACGTGACGTATATAACAATGGCAACACACAACATTGCCGGTCCGCAGTCGATTGCCAACATAATTGCCAGACAGCTGGGCGCAGTTTAGAAAACTGGCCGCACGCATCTACTTCAGACTTATCATAACTTGCCATCCAACGTGGGTTTTCTTGGTTTACGTCAACGATATGAACATTTAGCAGCTCTGAATTTTGTAGAGGATAAATTAAATATTTCCCTTTATTAAATCAATCAAATTCAAGGTCGCTCAGCGCGCTATGGAGCGAGCTATGCTCGGAGTCTCTTTGAAGGATAAAATCAGGAATGAAATTATCCGGAAAAGAACCGGAGTTACCGCCATAGCTTGCAGAGTAAGCTAACTGTAGTGGCAGCGGGCTGGTCATGTCTATCGAAGGACCGATGGCCGCTGGAGCTGACGAAGTCCTGGAGTGGAGACCGCGTATTGGCAAGCGTAGTGTGGGACGCCCCCCAGCTAGATGGACGGACGACCTAAAAAAGGTGGCTGGGACAGACTGGATGCGGAAGGCGGAGGTCAGGGTGTTGTGGCGCAGTCTGGGAGAGGCGCCTATGTCCAGGAGTGGACTGCGATAGGCTGAGTTGATTGATTGAAACCAATCCTACTTCCTCATATATGTATATTTGGTCTCCCAAGTGAATTCGGACATTCTTCCTTAGGATTAATTAAACTACTCCCCGAGGGATAGAGCAAAGATAGACACAGCTTATAAATCCTACAGTCAACTTTTTTTTGGGTACGGGGCCATAAAAACACAATGTTCTTTGCATCATAAGGCTACATTTCACATACTCACACAGCATATAGAAACTGTACTGTAACCCGATACTTGTCACAGTAGCAGCTAATTACCACTAAACTGATAACTAGACAGGGAAAGTTGTTGTTATCACTCCTCAGTCATCCTGACCACTTAGACCCAGCTTCCACGACGCTACGACGGCTGCGGCTTATTTAACCACTCACTCACCGCGACCGGTGACATGTAGCCGTCCGTGTCCGTCACTGACGACGGCCGAATGCTGTGTTCACAATCAACGGGCGCGGTCTCGCTCGCACGCCGCTCACGACGGCCAGGTGCGAAGGCGGCAACGAACGTTTTGGCAACCGCCGTCGTGTCGGTCATCCGTCGTGAAGTCACCGTATGCTGTCGGTAGCGTGTGACGTTATAAAGAGACCATAGCCTAAAATAAACGTGTTTCTAACTCAAATCACCAATAAGTAGCCAGAAAGAATATTTCCACAGCCTAGCACTAGTAAAGTAAAGTAAAAATAGTTTATTTCAATATTAAAATTACAATAGAAATAGAGTTGGTCTCAACATAGGCACAGCCCGTTTCTTGGGCATCGTTAAATAAAACATCTAAGTTGTTTAAAGGTCCCAGCTGTCATTCGTTGATCTTTGACAGTAGTCGTTTCGGGTCGTCAGAAGCCCGAAAGTCTGACAACCAGTGTTACCAAGGGGCATGTATCGTATTATCCAGTAACTGAGTTGTAGAGGTCAGATAGCATCCGGTTAGACGGGAAGCCGACCACAACATGGTTGGGAAAAGGCTTGGCAGATGTTGATGACTTTTGGAACAGCCGGTATATTCATATATGTATATTTTTCATGGTGAGATTTTTACTGAATAGCACCGCGCACCATAGCGTCGTGGACAATAGGCCTTCGACTCGTATCTCTACTAGCACAGGTGGTTTCAATAATAACCAGTATAACTAGGAACCAATTAACCAAGGAATATTGTTAATATATGCATATTTTAATAACTGGTTTACGCAGCTTGTCGGAAAACTAAAGAAAATTGTCTGTCATTTAGTGCTGACTGGTTTTTCGTAATTCATGTTATCTATATTGAAATTAGATCGGTAGAATCAATATATAGTGTATATGTCGCAGCCAACTGGTTAAATTAGCCGTTTAGTCAACCGCCTGGCCTTTGGAAGTAGTGCTCGCCTCGCTCTCTCGGCTCGCACGCGGTTGATCACAGTTCTAACCTAACCCATTTGGTTGGGTTGCCCTATTAGTAGCTTAGTTACTGCGACCAATTCGGCTCGCACGTGATTGGTTACAGTTCCAACCTAAACTATAATGTATTGAATATCATTCAAGCCGTTAGTTGAACCAGGGCGGCGGGATCGTCCGAAAGGGTTACCGCTGCCCTGGAACAGAAAGGGCTAAGGAAGGAACACGGGTGGGTTTTAGTCAGTAAGAGTCTGACACTCCCTTCCGCTCCTCCCAGAGCGAGAGGGGTCATTTGATGATTTCCCATCCAAAAAAAAAAAAAAAGCCGTTAGTTGAACGGCCGCTGTTTAGTTAAAAGGCTAGGCGGTTAACTAAACGGCTAATTAAACCAGTTGACTGCGACATATACAAGAAAGTCGATTTTCGTGTCTGCTTGTGTGATCGCCGAAAAGAAAAGTAAACATGACGCATAAAAAGAACACAAACACAAAAAAATAACAAGTTCGGAGAAAACATGCGTCACATCCACGCAAAATGGCCATCGGTCAGCAAAATGCTAAGACCCGATGATAAAGCCCCAGCGCTGGTTTTCAGCGACAGTCGACGTTGACGTGATGACGTCAACCAGTGAAGTGATCTTCTGAACTACACATACACAGTGGATTTTCAGCATATAATTAGCCTTCAATAATCCACTGTTAGGATATGGCCTCCAATCTTTTAGAGGGAGTGGGCTGTAATCTACCATGCGGGTTGGTAGATGTCACATGTCTTCGAACTTTTATAATAAGATACCCCTTGGCAAGACTAAGACTGGTTGTCAAACTTTCGGGCTGCTGACGACCCTTAATGACTGCCTTAACGTGCTTTCCGAGGCACCGAGGGTTCTTGATATGTATGGATGGTCACCCATCCATGGACGAACTGCGGCAACCTGATTGATCGTGCCGTGCGGCTGTTATTATTTACCCTTAAAATATTAGGGTACTCTATATCTTTACTAATGATATGTTTTTTATTGTTACAGGTTCATCGAACTTCCGAATAACAACCAAAAAGAAATACGCCCAGATACCAGGACTCAGTTCAGGCACTAATTTCGAAACAGCACAAAAAATAGAACTCAACCCACTAACTAAAAACGTTAAAAACTATTTTGTACCGTCAAATGACGACAATATCTTTAACGAAACAATATCTAATCCAGCTCAAGAAACTAATAATATCGCGGAACAAACTCCTCCAAATATTCAGGAAACTTATAACATTTTCAATCCAATAGGTGATTCTCAAAATCCAGCAAGCGACTTTCAACCTTCAGTGATTGATGTTCCGAAAGAAATGGAACCGAAACCGTTTGAAGAACGCTTACCGCCACCGCCACTTGCTACGTATGAGGTACATGGTGCAAATGCTCCGAATAATGCAATACCACCACCGCCGATGTTCTCGACTCAAAGAGCGGGGAGTCAGACTGGAAAGTCGGTCTTACCTCCATCTGTGGCTAGGCGCATTGGTTCTAATCACCCGGTAATCAAACAACAAGCCATGCAAACAATGAGCACAGAGAACATATTCGTTCCGACATTTGACCCAATGAATTATCCAGTTGGAGCGCCAGTACAGCCAATTGGATCTTCTTTCAGCGACACACATTCCCAATCTGCGTTTGGTACACAAATGTTGGTGACTGAACAGCCAACACCTCAGCATCAAGACATACATGCTGCTAACATGCCAAGCATACCACCACCAGCACAATTTACACAGCAACCTTCACCCGGATTTGCAACTCCACCATTGGCACCTCCCACAAGTGTTATAGCACCACCAAGTAAAGCACCAACCAGATTGCCACCACAGAAATTGACTTCACCACAAACAAACATGATGCCAACAAACATAGCAGCTCCACCAATGTTTGCTCCAACAATGTTTGGACCATCTACTGTACCGGTAGATGGAAAATCAAACCCTGCACCTGGATCATCACTGCCGCCTTTAAGCAATATACTTTCACCAACATCACCGGCTGCCCAAACGATATCACCTCCAGGACCAATTCATCCACCAATAGGATCTACTCCAAATATTGGGCCAACGTCATACTTCATTCCACCACCCCCTGTTAGTGGTGATGCGCCATCATTTTATAGTCCAATAGTGCAAGATCAACCGAAACCTGGTCAAGCTTTCGCATCAGAGCCACCAAAACCTTTAATTGAACCACCAAAGGCTACAGGAGCTAGTAACTTTAGGATGAATAAGAAAAGACCCCAATATTACTCTGGGCCTATAGAAGGAATTGGTTCTATCAGCAACAGCATCAAACCTGTTATACCGTCCGCAGAGTCTGGAACATTCCAAGGTGCTTTGTTTACACCTGAGCAGCCGCAAGCTGGCCAAAACGTGCCATCTGCTGTGCCGTTTGATCTAAGTAAACCAGCAGAAACTGTACCTTTGATTCCCCAATATAATATAGCAAATTCTGCAGTCAATGTACAACCTCCAGCCGAGTATGATATCAGCCAACCAGCCCCAGGATATCCACACTTTGATATCACTCATCATATTCAGAATCCCGAATCACAATATGGTACAGCATTTGATTTGAGCCGACCTACAACTAACAGTTACGAACAGCAAGAAGAGTCGAAAGAATCCAAAGGATTTGGCATTATTGGGTCGCTGAAATCGAAGCTCAGCAGCATTGACATCAATAAGATTCAACATAGCGTGACCAATTTCTTTGATCCGGCTTACAAAGACCCCACAAAGGAGGAATCAGCTGCACAGATTGCACAGCAAAATGCGCCTTATTCGAATGTGCCGTATGAAGCACAAGCTCAAACAAATCTAGATATATTTGTGCCAAACGCCCACCCGTACAATTATGATTTCCAAAATCAGAATGCTATTTATCTAAATAACGAATACTACAAGTATCCGAACTTCCAGAATCAGGGTCAGCCATTGGCTGGACATTGTTCTAACAGCCATGACTATCCGAGTCATTCTACGCATCCTAAGCCCTACAATAGCAACTCACAGCAAGTCTACCCAGAACAAAATATAAATACGACTATGTTTCAACAACCGTCAGCTGATATATCTAAGCACGAATCTACCGGAAATCCTGCTCTTGCTCACGTTAATGAGGGACCAAGAACTTTCAAGGAGAATGAAGAATATAATGCTGAAAGAAAAATGGATGAAAACGTGGCTAGAGCTGGCCCTGAAGTTGCTAGACTAGTACAAAGTAGAACTATGATCGAGGAAAGATTTGCGAATTTCGGTGATTTGGATAACTTGGCACAGAAGCCTATTAAAGTGCCAACATCTAAGGTAGCAGCAACTCGCGATGTCGTCGCTCCGGTTACACAGGACAGGACTTTTATAAGTGAATCGTTTGAACAGATTCAACATGAGACGCAAGAACCTAAATCAGAGCCGATAGCAATGTTTGATCCCAACACTGTTAATCTATTTGCTAAAATGACAATAGATATCAAAGAGTGTAATAAAGAAAAAGCATCAGGCGCATTCGCTAACAAAAACTTTGAAGAGGCAGAAAATAAAAACATATCAAGTCGTGGTCCACAAAGTGCCGACTTATTCGCAAAGATTCAAACCAATAATGAAATAACTGAAGATATTCCATCCAAATTGTTTCCAAATAAGCCTGCTGATAAGAAAGAAAACAAAGAAAAAATAAACGATGAGATTAAATCGCACAATTTATTCGCAAGCCCGATTATTTATGATAGTAAAGGAACTACCATCCCTAAGGACAGTTTACTAGATTCTCTAACTAAACCCGATGTTCCTATACTTGGCGTGTCATCGGTACCATTATTTGGACTAAGCACTATACTTGCTGAGAAATCTAAAGAATATGTTACAGCTGACTTGGTCACAAGTCTCTCGGACAGAAATTCAAGCATGAGCTTTTTCGATCATACACAGAAACTGGAAGACTATGGTGCTATGCACACTGATGAGCTAGGTCGACATTCAAGCTTTAGTTTTTTTGAAAACGTGAGCCCACCGACACACGAGGAAAACCCTAAAGACAAAAACTTAGACATATTATCTGGCAAATCTAGTGCAAGTTTCTTTGAAAACGCGGATGCTAGTAACGGTGATACGAAAGATAATACTCCTGATAATCAAGACAAAGACGACAAAAATCAGAGTGCAAATGATGCTGACAACTTTAATACAGGGGCTCAAGATGAAAATGATACTGAATTAAGCATATGCGAGACCTGCCGAGAAGTAAATAAAACAGATGACAAGGATGATGACCAGGATGTCACCAACCAACTTATAGAAAACATGACATCACAAATACAGCTGTCGAATCCAGTTGAGATGACTCTAACAGAACCAACTGAACGCGAACCAACCAATAACGAACAAGTGAAATACGACGCTGGACAGTTTGACGAAATATCACATATAACTGAAGAAACTATCGAGACTATACAAGTCCAATCAGCTGCAGAACTACTTGAAGATGAAATAAAAGCTATGAAGTACGGATGGACAGAAAGCGCCCTGAAGGAAGATTACAATTTCAATGTCGACCCGAATGCTATAGGGTTCTATGGGAGCAATTCTCTCTTCTTCGATAAAGTTCCCACAAGCGCTGACGAAGTTAAACAGCATGAAGATGTGTTAGCTAGACAAATGACCGTGCCTTCTGCCCCGCCCGCAGAAGAAGACGAGGAAGAAGATGCGAAGTCTGATGAAGCAGGAACAATAGACGTAAACTCAATAGAGCGGGACGCAAATAAAGACTTTCCACTCTTCGAAGAGTTCGTTATAGAGCCTTCTGATAAGGATGATGATGATCAGAAGTCAGAAAACGATCTAGATTCGTTTACAAACAGAGTAGAGAAATACAAGAAGAAGGAACCATCCGATGGCATTGACCACCAGTCGCTGTTTTACGATATCGCACCACAACCGATAAGTATGGTATCTTATTTCGACACAGGAAACTATGCTGTCGACGCTCACTACAGAAACACTAACACAAAACCCACTCCAAGCATCCCACCAGGTTTTGAAGAAGAATTCAAGAGAAGGGTTGCCTTAGCGAAACAGAGGGAAGAAAAAATCAGGAATGAGTTTAAAACAGTACCGGATACATCAACACAGACTAGAACAACATCTGTTGCTACATATTGCTCATCTCGTATAGCACCTAGCTATACAAAGGTCCAGCCTATTGTGCCAGTAGGATTCAATATTGAAGCTAACATAACCAGCCTAGTCGACGAGCAAAGTGAACCTCTACCAGACTTCCCGACTCCTCCAATACTTGGTAAAATTTTCGAGAAAAAGAGCGATAATTTAAAGGAGTCGCAAGACACAAAGGGCACAATTGTGAAGCCAGAGAAACTAAAGCTCCCGCCGATTCCAAACGTTTTTGATCCTAAGCCCGTTGAAAAGGAAACGAAATTGCCAGAATATGCTTTAGCTCCTGGCTTTAAAGCTGATGAAGAAACGCCACTGCCAGAACTGTTAACAGCCTTCAGTTCTAAGGCTGATGAAAATTTGGAACCAATTCTGCCCCCACTTGCAGCCTTTATAGCTTCCAAGGCTGATGATATTCCTGGACCGCTTATGGCACCGTTTGGAGCCTTTACTTCTTTGAAACCTGAAGAAAATCCTGCATCAATGTTGCCACCATTTTCACCATTTACTTCTATAAAACCTGATGGAAAATCTGAAACGATGTTGCCATTTGGAGCCTTTATAACTTCGAAACCGGACCAAGCAACGCTACCGCCGTTTTCTCCATTCGCTGCTTCAAAAACTCAAGAAAATCCTGCAACAATTTTGCCACCATTTGAACTTTTTACTACTGAGAAACCCGACGAAGTACTTGAAACAATTCCAGCGCCATTTGCAGCATTTATTGCATCGAAACCTGAAGAAAGTCTAGCAACCATTATGCCGCCATTTGGAGCCTTCACAACTCCAAAATGCGAAGAAATATCTACCGAACCAAAACTACCAGACCCGATAAACTTCTTCGCCGACACAGCCACGAACAATCCCCCAGAAAGCTTCAGCCGTTTAGCCAGCTACTTCAGCTCCCCCCCAAAAACAGACCACGCCAAATCTTTTTTTGAGTTAAGCCAGAGTCAAAACCATTATAGGCACGCCTCATCCGAACAAAAAGCCAAAATCATCGATTTAATGACTGATCTAACTTCAGTAAACAATATAACCATACCTAAAGATCAAACTCTTAAACACGTAAACTATTTCACAGTAGAGTATGACTCTGCATTACCGGAACTTAACAAACGAGACGCTAGCAAAGATAGAGTCGAATTCGTGGACGATATTGAAGCGATAGATCTAGATAATCTTCTAACGAATTGTAGGCACTGCGCGAAGATATTCGAAGCCAATTTTAAGGTTAGGACGGCTGTTAATGAGAACGGAGAGCAGGGAGCGATGAATACTTCTAGAATGGACCCTCATAATGAAAGTGGCCGGGGTACGGTCACGGTTAATTTCGATGGGATGACGATACAAGAGGAGCCTAATGAAGCTGTTGCCGGGATGACTGAGGTACTGACACTTGTTTAATTTACGTATTTGTTATTTTTTTTTTTTTATTGCAAGAAAAAGGAAGTAAGAAATTTAGTATTGTCTATGTTCCTTAGAATTCGAACTAGTATTGTGTTTCAAACGAAACTTATACTGCATTCTGTAAGACTTATAATTTCAAGTCATCGGGCTTTCTGATAGTTTTTTTATTAAACTTGGATAAATAGAGTGGTCAGTTCTATATCCGGCTTAACAAGTAGACTAATTAGCTTACGCATAATCAGCCTACAATGTTCCCACTGCTGAGACCTGAGACACAGGCCTCTTCTCTGTGAGAGAGGGAGCGGGCCGTAATACATCACCCAGGCTCAGTGCTGGTTGGTAGATGTCACATGTCTTCAAATATTTGGTTCTAGGTCATGCCGGTATCCTCACGATGTTTTCCTTCACGTTTTGAGAGCATTATTCCATCACCACTGCTATCAAAACGGTGAAGTAGACCAATTACTCTACAAAAATGTAGCTATCACACTATCAAACAAAATAGAACAAGTATAAAAAAAAATTGACAGATACCTCTTAAATGGTGCCGATTCCCCTCTTCACAAACTGAACTAAATTTAAGTTTAGCGCAGATTTTTCTTTTTATTTCACTAAGAAAAGGACAGAAGATAAATATTAGTTTAGTCCTTTCAAATTAGTCAGCGCCTGACGTAAATTGACGTATTTTTAGTCGCCATGTTTTTAATCACGTATACACTATGGAGTATCTGAATTTAACAGGACTAAACTAATATTTTATCTCCTGTCCTATTCTTAATGAAATAGAAAGAAAAACATGTACTGAACTTAAATTTAAATCAATTTGTGAACAAGGGAATCGGCGCCAATGTCTTAAGAACACCTATACCGGAAACTATTTTCAGTAATTTTCCTTTCTATCATATTCTTATCATCTCCTTGCAATCTTGCATGTTCTTACTCGTCAGTCTTGTGACATAACTTGAAAACCACTAGCTGTGCGTAAAGAAACAAAAAAGGAAATAAGTTTACTTTGACCCAGGTGAAGTAAGGCACACAAGGTTCACAAAAAAAAAAAAAAACTTAAAATAGTATTATGTGCCTCACGGCTGCGCCAAATATTCCCAGTTCAGCGTACTCTAAGCATAAAACTTCTTTGAATTAATAGGCGATGCAATTGTCAAATAACAATACTTATCCGAGAATTGCTAACCTAAAGCCTATTCAAATCGTTGTTTCCAATTGACTTTGCTTTCACCTAAACAAATATCAACATAAAGTTAAATGTTGAAATTGTCTATTGAAAAAGTCATAAATGTTTTACTGTTGTGTAGGTGTTAAAGTTTTTTTTTTCAAATTCACAATTAGTAACATAATAAATAAACAAAATAATTAAATAACATAATAAAATAATACAAAAAATAATTGCATTGGCATAATTTTTAGTAACTAAATTACGATCTCAGAATAAAAGGAGCAACGTCGAGGACATTTTAAACCAGTCAGAATTAGCCCTAAGGCGCGGGACACACAGAAGGGTTGTGAGAAGCAGACGGGACGCAGATACAGCGTCCCTTTCACGTACGAGTATCTTCATTATTCTTCATACAAAATGTCTAAACGCGATCTGGCACAAAACATACAGAAAGGACAAGACGCACGTCGCTTCCAACTGCATACTATTTCCGCTTCTGCATCCCGTCCTCGTCTCACGTCCCATCTGTGTGGCCCACGCCTTGGGACTAATACCACAGATTACTAAATAGTTACTACGCTAATACTGACTGGTTTAAAGTGTCCTCGATGTTGAAATGGGAATATCACTTACAGTGCCCTTCAAAAGCTAGTTGACATTTTCCACTTCAGCTACCATGAATTCAGCACATCATTCTAGACGTAGCTAGAATCTAGCGTAGACATTTTTCGTCGGTTATCAAAAAAAATTGTCCAGAATCATGTACAGACGCACATCAAGCACTGCAATCTGTCAGATTTCTTTAATAGATTTAAGGTAAGGTTGTGCTGACGTCTGAACTATATCCACGGTAAAAGTTTGCGCACCGATGTCCCTGCCTCTTGTATACGTATGAATAAACAGTTACCCATCTAAATACTAAAAATAAGCACAATAATTCAAATAAAATAAATAATCAGGTACTCCTGAGGGATTACTTGATTATTTTATGATAAGTCAGAGGTAGTTGAATTAGTCAATAAAAACGTTATAGCAGCACAAATATCTGGATCACTAGAATTTTAAATCATAATGATTGTGGTGTGTCACAGCTGAAGTGGAAAAATGTCAACTAAATTTTGGAGGCCACTAGATGTGGAGTATTATTTATATTGTCTATAATAATGAATGTAACGTACTATTTTTTAAGTCATATCCTAATATTTCCAGAATCGGTCAGCGACGGAGTATACTCCAGTAAGACATCACTGGTTCTACCGAGTAGATATTGAGGACAAGTCCATATGGAGAGGTTTCTCCGTCGTAGACTCCAGGAGTCTGGAGGCTGCTTATGTAAATCGTGAGTATATTTCATTTAATAATAATAATAAATAATAGTAATAAAGCCTTTTATTCGGACTGCACTGTAATAAATGTATTTTATACAATTAAAATTATTCCCGTATTTGGTGCTTCTTTATTTTCTGTAAGTCCGTTTGCCAGTTGGCAAAGGCCTCCTCCAACCTAATCCATTCTGATCTCTCTCTGGCTACTCTACTCCATGTTATGCCTGCAACCTGCCTGATATCATCGTCCCATCTTTTTTGTTGTCTGCCTCTTTTCCTTTTACCTTCCCTTGGGTACCAATGTGTAATTATTTTGCTCCATTTGTCTTTTCCTCTGGCCATGTGTCCCGCCCACTTCCATTTTAGCCTTTTTATTTTTAGGGTTACGTCCTGTATCTTGGTCTTTTTCCTAATGTTGATGTTTCTTATTCTATCTTTCCTCTTTACTCCTACCATGCTTCTCTCCATTGCTCGTTGGCAAATAGCAATTCTATTGGTGGTGTTTTTTGTTATGGCCCATGTTTGGCTTCCGTACATTAAGATTGGTAGAATGCAAACATTGAATACTTTGCTCTTTGTTGCTATATGAAGGTTTTTGTCTTTCATTACTTCCCTTAGGCCCCAATATCTTTTCCAACTGTTTGCTATTCTTCTTTCAATTTCTTTATTTATGTTATCTTTGGGTGATATCAGTTGTCCTAGGTATATATATTCTTCAACATAGCTAATTTGTGACTCGCCTACATTTATGCTGCTTTTATTTCCGTTGGTCATTGCTTTTGTTTTTTCGGGATTTAATTTTAGTCCTACTTTTTCACTCTCCGACGCTAGTTCGTTTACCATTCTATTTAGGTCACCAGGCGTTTTTGCGAATAACACAATATCATCGGCAAATCTTAAGTGTGTTAGTGTGCGGCCATCTATATTTAAACCCAGATTTTCCCATTTAAGGCTTCTGAAGATCTTTTCCAAAACAGCGGAGAAAAGTTTTGGAGAGAGAGGATCTCCTTGTCTTACTCCTTTTTGTATCTTAAACGAATCTCCTTTCTTTTCAAGCTGAATGCACGCCGAGCTGTTTTTGTATACATTTCTAATCAATCTTATATATTTTTGTTCTATCCCTTGTTCTTTTAACGCCTCCCAGATGTTTGTATGTATTAATGAGTCGAATGCCTTGCTGTAATCGACAAATGCTAGATAGTATATGAGTTGATATTCCGCATATTTTTCAATGATTTGCCTAACAGCATGGATATGGTCAAGTACTGAGTAGTCTCTTCTAAAACCCGCCTGTTCTATAGGCTGTTGCTCGTCGAGTTTTCCTTCTATTCGCTTGAGGACGATCTTTGCAAATATTTTGTACAAGTTGGACATCAAACTTATGGGCCGGTAGTTTCCGATATCGTACTGATCACCTTTTTTGTACAGAAGGATTATATTGGATTTAGTCCATTGCTGGGGAATCGTTTCTGTGTTGATGATATCATTGAAGATTTCTTTGAGAATAGGTGTTATTGTCTCTTTTGCTTGTTTAAGTACTTCGTTGCTTATTCCGTCGGATCCTGGAGCTTTATTGTCTCTTTGGGATTCTATAGCGAATTCTATTTCTACCTGTATGATGCTGGGTACGGATGAGATTTCCAACAACTCTATTTCTTTTTCTGCTATGGTACTTTCATACAGTTTCTTGTAGTAAGATGTAGCAATTCCTAATATTCCTTGCCTTTGGTTTTCCTTCAAGCTATTACTATCTTTCATCTGTACGATCCAGTCCTTTTGGTTAGTTAACTCCTTATATGCCTTTTTTATTCCTCCTGTCTGTAAAATGTGTCTCTCTATTGTTTCCATTCTTTTCTGAGTTCTATCTTTTCTGATACTTTCTTTTATTTCTTTGCTGAGTTTTGCTATTTGCTTTCGGTTATCGTTGGAATTTTTCCCATTGTGATAATTTTTTATTATTGTGTATGACTTATTGTAATTGAATTGAATTTAGTGGTTTTGTGTAATGTGACTATATAAGTGTATTTTTTTTATTATGAGTATTTATTCCCCAAATTGCCCATCGTAGGGTGATATTACCAGCCGTAGGGTAATATTACCCAGTGTAGGGTAATACTGCCTGACATAAAATAAAATTACTATTACGCAGTCGGGTAAAATGACTTCAAACCAAGACGTAGAATTCAAGGCTTATGTTTTTGTTTTTTCTGTAATTCCGTTAAATCTATAAAAAACTTTTATTCTTATCATGCCGACATGATTCGGCACAGCCGGGAAGCAAAATATACGTTCGACTTCGACTTTGCCGCTCGACTTGTGTCAAATAATACCAACCTGAACAGCCGATCGATTCTCTAAAAATCTCACCGTGAAAAGTTAGGTGAAGTGAGCTGTCAATAGTGTCGATCCCTAGCATTAGTTGAAATGACAGCTCACTCCACGCTCACTTCCCCTAAGTTTTCACAGTGAGATGGTTACAGAATCGCACTGCAGGCGTGTAGCACGCCTTACAAATTCGGTAACTTGTAAAATGATACCAAATCATCTGTTCTTTCCAGCGGACCTGAATGAGCAAACCTTGGTAGCGACAGATGGCGGCCGATACGATGTCAACGTTATCGGCAGGCTGAGGATACCTGTTTACTGGGAAGATAAACCTACGAATGTTAGGAGGTACGTACAAATAATCTATAATACTTATACCATATAAAAAAAAAAAAAAAAAATATCATCATCTGCCTAGCCTTTTCCCAGCTATGTGCGGGTCGGCTTCCAGTCTAACCGGATGCAGATGAATACCCCTATTTTACATAGAGCGACTGCCTATCTGACCTCCACAACCCAGTTACTGGGTAATACGAAACCCCTTCGTAAGACTGGTTGTCAGACATCTGGGCTTCTGACTACCCGTAACGAATCCACGAAAGACAGCCGGAACCAACGGCGTAACGTGCTTTTCGAGGCATGAAGGGTCTCGGTATATAAAGATGGTCACCCATCCACAGACCGACCGCGGCAAGCGCAGCTTAACCTGATGACCCCTCACCATATACCATACCATCTTAATAAATAAATAAATAAAAAAAAATACATATATATTATATATATGTTTATAATTCTTCTGTATGTGTTTGTCACCTAACTCCTGGCTGGACGGATTTGGATGAAATTTTGTGTGTATATTTCAACGGGTTCCTGGATGGTTTGAAAAACACAATTGGACCCGGTAGGTGGCGCTGTTGTCGGTATATGATGACTCATCCGGGCAGGACGACGTTTGCCGTGTCCGCTAGTATATGTATAATATTATACATGCGTATTGCGTAAGTAACTCTGTCGTTACGCTGCCACGCTTCAACGGCTAAACGGATTTGGATGAAAGGACATCATTCAAGTGGTGATTACCTTTACCGAATAGAAAAATATTCATGACAAAAAAAATACTTAAAATGTCTGGTTTTCACCCGTCTCTCTTGCTGTATCTATTTTAAAGACTTGTTGGAAGACAATAGAAACATTTATAATCATGTTTTTATTACCCCACTTACAGATGCAGTTGGTTTTACAAAGGCACCACAGACGCCAGATATGTGCCGTATACGGAACCAGTGGCTGAAAAACTAGAGGTATGCACTATTCTTTGTCATTACTCAAACCTAACATCACACCAGTATTATATGCAGTCACAGGTACACCAACATATTACATGTAATGTCTTAAGGAAAAAGCGTCAGGGACTGCCGCGAAATTCAAATTTTCTTACGATTTTTGCAATTTGCAGGTCAGAATCAGACCAGATTGTCTGACTTGCAGGTCTGACCAGATTCAGAATTGCAATTTTCGTAATCTTAAGAACGTTCCCAGTCAGCACCCTAATTACGTAACACGCTATCAATCACAATCTGAATCATTTTGAAGGATAATGCTGATCCATTGCTTCATATGTTCGACAAATGTGTCTACTCAACAACATAAACAACGCAATGAATGTTGTTGAACTGTCAAAATTAAACCCACCCAAAAGTGTGTGACGCAATTACCCCGCTGATCTCAACCTGTCATATATACCCCTAATTTCCCTACATTTTGACAAGTTTTTGACATTGATTGTCGCTGAGATGAGATTGCGACCAGATTTTGAACGTTTTTCATTACGGGAATTGACCTTCAGGTTATAAGTTGATCTAAATATGATTTCGTTACCTTTTCCAATAATGAAAATAAAAATGAGATGATGAATGATGAACGATGAAATCAGAAAAAAAAAAAAATGCCTGCGTCTGCATTCCCGAGTTCATACAACCCTAATCTCTTCAGGGCGAGAGTGAATAGGCTTCTTCTGGGCAAGCTCGTTCCACCGTAGATCTCATCCCTGCCTCTGGGCTGGATTGAGGTCAAGAGTGAGCCCATTGTCAATAAAAAAAAAAATTATGAATGATGAATGTGATGTGTTAATGATTTATCTATCTATCTATCTATCTTTCCAGGAGGAATACCGCCACGGCATGACGACAGCCGAATGGCACAGACGTTTGGTCCTCCCCAATGGCGAGGTCGTGGTCATGCATGGACCCAGTGTGATGGTCCACTTTCTACACAGTGACGCCTTCAGTACGCCTCCGGTAAGTCATCAGCATTCATTATTGCCCTTATCCCAAATTCCCAATTTATTTGTGGTCGGTGCAATATGTATTTATCTTCCATTAACCATCATGTACATTACCCTTACCCATACATGTAGTTATTACCCTTACCCTAATCCTTTAATTACCCTAGTCCAATCCTTACCCCTCCAGTTATTCTCATTCGGTAAGCGTGTGTACCGCAATCCACCCAAGATCCGAGTGTCAAGAGACCAGCCGGTGAAGATTGATCATCTCATCCTGCTGGTGCACGGAGCTGGAGAATTTAGCTGTCAGAAGGAAAAAATTGTTAGTTGTCAGAATTTATACATCTTATCAGCCCCCCATCCAGGCCCCGCCCTCAGGCTAGGTGGAGCGACGATCTTCGCAGGATGGCTGGTAGCAGCTGGATGAGAGTTGCCGAAAATCGAGTTGAATGGCGTGCAATAGGAGAGGCCTATGTCCAGCTGTGGACTGCTGTAGGCTGATGATGATGATCTTGTCACACACATAAGAACAAGTATGATCTGTTCGAAAAATATGAGATGAACATGTAAACAAATGGATCAGAAAATCTACCTGTGGATGCGCCAATTAACAATAGTACCTGATGTAGTTCCCGATGAGCGCATCAAAAAGTAGTGGTGGCCCTGTGGTAACGGCCGCGACTTACGAGTTGTAGGTCGTGGGTTCGAACCCAGACAGGGGCCTTACTTTGCGCAAATCATTTCATCACCACTGCTCTCAAAACGGTGAAGGAAAACATCGTGAGGAAACCGGCATGTCCTAGAATTCGTTAGTTCCAATTAAAACCACCATCTCAGGGAGTCGGTACTTTTAATTGGAACTACGAATTGGAAACTAGGCTTATTATAACTATTTCATGCTTTGGGAGTAGAAGTATTAGAAGCATGAAATCCGTAGTTTTGGTCGAAGTTACGGCCTGTTCCTACTATCACTTGCAGATATAAGATTAGTTTTGGGGCCCGACCTAAGAATGAATGACACCACAATTTGACAGATGTGTTTTGACCCGTTCGAAAAAGTTAATGAATCAGGTGTAGTGTTCACGCCATAGTTTCGATATGCTTTCGGACCAGTCCTTATGTTCGGAGAGTGGATCCCCTGATCTCTGTGGCATTATACACTTCTTTCTACCTCGAAAATACAGGTACACATACTCCGAAGTGCATGTTCAGATCGGACCGACATTGGCCGAACCGAATATTATTGAAAAATGCGAAAAAAGTTTGGATCGGCTCAGTTGGGTCGGGACCATAGTCAATATTCGAAAGAGTGTAGGAGTGTAGGATTGGGACTGACCGAACCAAATAGTAACTTCGTAGCAGGAAACGGCCGAACATTCGGCCGATACTACTTCGACAAGACGTCATATTAATTTATAATCTTTCCAAATTCCAGCAATCCAGCTCCCGTCCCCGCGTTGTGCGAAGGGGTCATGACGAATCGGAAATCGAAGACACAGAACCGTCGAGTATCGATCATTTGTTACTGTTGTGTCATGGCGTCGGATCCGCCTGTGACATGCGCTTCCGCTCCGTCGAGGAAGTCGGTAAGTTAATATTGCCCTCTATGCTTGACAATATTACCCTACGCTTGGCAATATTACCCTATGCTGGTCAATATTGCCAGGTGTGGGTTATAGCCAGTTATAATGAATAGTTGTGGCAGGCAAAAATAATGAAAGAAAAGTGGGCATAACATCAAGACAAGTTAACTCGATAAAATAAAAACAGATCTATAATCACAAGCACAGAACAGAAATAGTCGGCAGCTGCACTTCGTGACTGTGAAAAGAACGATGATGT
Organism: Apamea crenata; assembly: GCA_949629185.1. Classification (NCBI taxonomy): domain Eukaryota; kingdom Metazoa; phylum Arthropoda; class Insecta; order Lepidoptera; family Noctuidae; genus Apamea; species Apamea crenata. Next base: position 5,381,144 of record OX451382.1, on the reverse strand, counting down.
GATGATTCTAGCAATATTAACATACTTGCATTTGTTTACAGTTGAAGACTTTCGATCGACCAGTTTGCAACTGGTACAGTCACACTACAGGAATTCCTATGATCAAGGAATCGTCAGCAGAGTTGAGGTAAGCAGTAGCACACACCTTTCTGTTATTTATTTATTTTATTAAAACTTTATGCACGTGTGAAAAATTTCCGTAAAAATTCGGACTTAATGCCTTGCATATTTTAAATCAGTTTACCTTAGGGAGGTGTGGTGAAGGCAATAGATAGCAAAAGATCCAGACAGTGTCGTGACGAATCTGTCAAAAAAAAGTTTAATAACACGCAACAAGTAAATTCAAGTAAATTTTGAAATTTTAGTTTAATGTGTATTTCCTGTCGTAAGATGAAAGCAGTGTTTTCTCGAATTTCGTTGTAATGTGCAGCCTGGCTAGGGATATTTTTAGTTTATCAAATTGACAATCTACGCCAATTTGCCGCGTTAAAGCCATTTTATACAACTGTCAAAGGATGATAGAATTGCAATTGTAATTTGAATATACAGACAATTTAGGGCAGGTATTCAAATTCTAAACAATTTATTTCTCTGACTTTACTTTTATAGTATTTCATTATTATATCTTCATATTGGTCCCAGGTCCTCCCCGTATCCTGGCACTCGACTCTCCACTCAGGTGAAACAGGCGTCGACAGGCGCCTAGCTCAGATCACATTGGACAGCATACCCAGATTGCGCAGTTTTACCAACGAAACCGTGCTCGATGTACTGTTTTACACAAGCCCTGTGTATTGTCAGGTATGTGTAGCTATAGTGACCAAGTAATGTGTGGGTAATATTGCCACGAGTGGGGAATATTGTCAAGCACGGGTAATATTCCAATGAGTGGGTAATATTGCCAAGGGTGGGTAATATCGCCAAGGGTGGGTAATATCGCCCAATGTGGGTAATATTGCCAGGAGTGGGCAATATCGCCAAGGGTGGGTAATATCGCCCAATGTGGGTAATATTGCCAACAGTGGAGAATTGCTAGGAGCTACCATATTTTCGTGTCTATAATACCGTCTCTTCTTCTTCCACAGACAATCCTCGACACGGTGTGTAAGGAAATGAATCGTATTTACGACACGTTTCTACAGAGGAACCCCACTTTTACGGGAGGAGTCTCGTTAGGAGGCCACTCTCTCGGCAGCGTCATACTCTTCGACCTGCTTTGTCATCAGGCTGATGTGAGTACCCTTTGATATATGAATTACTAGCTTTTACCAGCAGCTACACTTGAGTGGAGGTCGGAAATTACCCCAAGGGAACGTAGTACCGGGATAAAAAGTACCCTTTTTTTTATTTGTTGCGCGGTGGGAATCGTCATGGGCTTCCTCCATCGTGGGTGTGACAGAGGAGTATGCCGGACTCTTACCGGCTAAAACCACCGCGGTGTTCCACCTCTGCCTATGGCCGGGGTGCGGGATTCGCATAAGCATTCACCGATCCCCCGAAATAGTATTAGGTACCGGGATAAAAAGGGGTACTTTTTATACCGGTAGAGGAATAATTCCGAAATACATTGTTCTCATATAACTCTATTGGTTTACGCAACACACGACAGTGCTCACAACCTAAACCGGTGTATAAAAGCATGAATACGCATTCGCATACGCGTAGTTAGAACACATAATCATAATTTCTAGCGATTTTAATATTCATGTGGTTGTGTGGGAAATGTTTTGCTTGTTTTTTTAATCATTAATTCATGAATATTGCAGGTAGCAACAGATGACACAAAAACCTTAGCAGACAAGACGTACGTGAAAGGCCCTGCAGGTACGGGGCAACCCTTCGTGCGGTACCCGAGCTTAGCATTCGCGCCCGACGCCATGTATGCACTGGGCAGTCCTATAGGTAAGATAACCCTAAAGATTAAGATAAAAGTTGTGTAAAGTTCACTCATCCTCCATAGAAAAGGGAGGATCCTCCGACCAGACGGGTGTTGTATTTGGCGGGCAATTGCCCAACGACTGATGGATGTCGGGAAGTTTGTATGTATGCTAATTCGGCGGTAAACTCTGCTTGCGAGATGCAGGATTTGCGTGACGTCAGTATGACGCATTGTTTGCATGTCGCGTTGTAGATACCGCTACAAATATAACATTAATAGGACAAAACATGATATGACAACACAACATGACACGTAATGATACAGTGACATGACATAACATTACGCCTATAGTCGGTACCATCGAAAAAATGACGTCGTGACGTGAGAACATATTATGACATCACATTACATGACATGACAACATAAATCATGGCAACATGACATAAAATAACCCAACATGACAAGATGACATAACGTGACATGACAATATGACACGAGATGACACAGTGACATGACATAACAGCAGCTCGTAGTCCGCATCATCGCTAGAAATACGTGAAAGGCCTCGCGGCCACTGGACAGCCATTGGTGCGCTACCCAAGCTTAGCATTCGCGCCAGACGTCATTTATGTACTGAACTGTCCTAGTTTAGATAAATACAGGGTTAATTTTCAAAGACCAACCAAATTGAAGGGTGTGGTACAGACCATCAGACGCTGTCATCTCAAGTCTTGTCATATAACGGAGTCTTGTCTCTCATGGCATGTTGTGTTCTCATGTCGTGTCATGTCATGTTGGGTTGTGTTATGTCATGTTGCCACCCTAAGTTATGTCATAATAATGTTATACAGGGTTAATTTTCAAAGACCAACCAAATTGAAGGGTGTGGTACAGACCATCAGACTGAACAATTTTCTCCATGGGACCAACATCGTAATCGCGAATAAAAATTCAGCCGTCCCATACGTTTAGGTCGAGTAGGTATTGAAGGTTTCTATGGGGCAGTTGATAAATTTTTCGCGATTACGATATTGTTCCCTTAGAGAAAGTTGTTCAGTTGGATGGTCTGTACCACACCCTTAAATTTGGCTGGTCTTTGAAAATTAACCCTGTATAACATTATTATGACAACCCAACATGACATGATACGACATGAAAACACAACATGCCATGAGATGACAAGACTCCGTTATATGACATGACTTGAGATGACAGCGTGACATGCCATGATTTATTTACTAAGTTTGTAAGTAATAAACATAATTTTTTTGTATTTGCAGCTATATTCGAGTGCATACGCGGCGTTGATTCTCTGGGAGCGAACTTCTCTCTGCCGACGTGCAAGAATTTCTTTAATATTTTCCATCCGTATGATCCTATTGCTTATAGGTAAGTTTACTTCAATTTAAAAAACATGACAGTTGTGAGTTCAAACGCCGGTAGGGCCCGCGGAGGAAATATAGTGACCTTATTGGTAATGTTGTTGAGAAAGGTAAGGTGTGCAGTACTCGCAACCGGCGTGCGTGTACGACCAGAGGGGTAATTCTCGTAATTTTAAGAACGTTCACAGTCAGAAGGCAAATTCTCGTAATTTAAAACGTTCAAAATCTAGTCGCAGTCTCATCTCGGCGACAAACAAATGTTAAAAACTTGTCAAAATGTAGGGAAATTAGAAGTATTTTTTGACAGATTGAGACTGAGATCAGACTGTGAACGGTCTTAAAATTACGTGAATTACCCCTTTGATCTCAGTCTAGTATGCGTGAGAGAAAGGGAAGCCAGACAGACTGGCGCCGTAACGCGTTACGTTACGAAGCGGTTTACCCTCCCATAAGACGTTATCACTTCAAAAAGAAATGAAATGAAACTTAGCTGAGCTCTTTTTTTATTTACTTGCACAACCGTTGATATAATGATTCCACTTACAGAATCGAGCCCCTGATCAACCCTCTGCTCCGGGACCTGAAGCCGCACCTCATACCACACCACAAAGGTCGGAAAAGGATGCATTTAGGTATGTACTTACTGCTTTTGCAGCCCGAAATGCTATTTTATTTATTTACTAGCTGCGCCCCACGGTTTCATCCGCTTAAGTTTCGATCCCCTGGGAATATCGGGATAAAAAGTATCCTATGTGTTAATCCTGGTTATGAGCTATCTGTATGCCAAATTTCATCCAAATCCGTTCAGTAGTTTTTGCGTGAAAGAGTAACGAACATCCATCCATCCATACAAACTTTCACCTTTATAATATTAGTAGGATTTTAGCATCAATATTAATTGAAATAGACAAACTTCTAATACTAAATAAACTAATAAAATCTAATATATAAAATTCTCGTGTCACAGTTTTCGTTGCCATACTCCTCCGAAACGGCTGGGCCGATTTGTATGAAATTTTGTGTGCGTATCGGGTAGGTCTGAGAATCGGCCAATATCTATTTTTAATACAAAAAAAAAATATATATTTCCAATAAATAATGTATATGGCAGAACAACGTTTCTACGTTCGCTCAGTTAGTAAAACTATAATATCCTAACCTCACTAAATCTATTAACAAACTAAAATCTTCATTATTATCTACCTAGCCTTTCCTAACTATGTTGGGGTCGGCTTCCAGTATAACCGGATGCAGCTGAATACCAGTATTTTACATTTATATGTCACAGTTTCATTTTTAATTCTTTTTTAGTTTTTTTCATAGTAATTTTATTTTATTTCAGGTGCATCGTCTTCACATATTATTAAATATAATTAATATTGTAAAACATTTTAAAAGAGTAACTGTGAGTTTCTTGCCCATTCTTCTCCATACGAAAACTACCTTTTCGAAGGGGCGACTAGAATCAATTCTATTTTAATGTAATTTTTGACGTTCAAAAGTGCCTTTTATGTGCCTACTAGCTACGCCCCGCGGTTTCACCCGCATAAGTCTCGATCCCGTGGGAATATCGGGATAAAAAGTATCCTATATGTTAATACTGGTTATAAATTATTTGTGTGCCAAATTTCATCCAAATCCGTTCAGTAGTTTTTGCGTGAAAGAGTAACAAACATCCATTCATCTATACAAACTTTCACGTTTATAATTAGTAGGATTTGAAATGAATGCTTTGATTTTGACATTTGCATGTCTGGATCCTCAAAACCGTTCGTATCATACACACTTTTATGACATGTCGGGATCTAAAATAATTTACTAATAGTAAGCACTTATCTTACTAATTATCACCAACTTAGCCCAGGAGCACGGCCGCTTTTTTTAAGCGAAGATTTTGCCGCGCATTGAATTTTCAACTCCTAGCACTGAGCTGTGCATTCAGAATCCATCAAAGCGCGTCAAGAAAACACGCTGTTGGATTTTGAACTCTCAGCCGTAAGCAGAGCGTTGAAATTCCAGTGCGCGGAAATCGTCGCGTAAAAAAGCGCTGTGCTGGGCTTACCATGGTATACCATCCATTAAATTAAGTCGGGGAACAGCCTTACATACATAAATAGATGATTTGTTGGACACTGCCACAGAGCTCAAGGACACCATGGCGCGCGTTGGCGCTGACCTGAAGCAGAAGCTGCTGGAGTCGCTCAAGAGTACCTGGAACAAGTGGAAGGCGGCACCACCGCCTGAGGGGCAGCTTGAGAAGGTAGGTCACTGGATATTTCTTTTCATGGTGAAATTCTGTGTTTGTTCTTCACAGGATAAAACACTTTATTGTTCCTTAAACTTTGGGTTTTTTAAGACCTCGTTAGATGACGATACTGCTGCCTTAACCAACTGTTGAATTTTCAACACTCGACGCTTTTTTCTTACTTATATCTTTTTTTTTTTTTGGATTTGAAATCCAGTGCGCGAAAAGAAAGAAAAAGTATTTATTACGACTCGTACGGCATAACTAAACTAAACGCAGTCAAAATAAAAAAAAAATAAAAAAATATTTAAAAAAAAGTAACAAAAAGAAAAATGAAACTGAAAGTCCTATACGAGGCCAAAATGCTTCTATCTCAGCATGATGCTGCGACATTTAAAACAAAAAAAGGAATGTCGTAGCGCTGGTATTCTGATAGGGCCCGCTGTTCTCACTGTGTATGTAAAATATAATAATTATTTAATGATATTTTTTTTAATAATAATAATTATTTATTTTAGAAAAATAATTTATATTTTTTTTATGTAAAATATATTTTTACTAAAGTAGCTTTGGGATAAAGTGGCGGTATGGTCTCAAAAAATACCTCTTAGATGAATGCTAAACCACCCTTAAGTCAGAAAAAATGAAAATCCGTAGGTACATTTTTTCCGCTCCACCTTGAGCGGGAGGGGTCATTTGATGATTTCCCAACCAGAAAAAAAAAAAAAAGGTAATTACATTTGTTTTCAATGTAAAACATTACTTCTTTTTTTAATTTCAGGTTGTCGAAGAAGAAATGGAGAAGGAACAGCTCAATGAAGACTGCAAAGAAGAATTAGCTAAGGAAATTGAACTGGTAAGAACATATTTTATGAGATTGATCATCATTATCTACCTGGCCTTTCAAATTCAAATACGTTTATTGTTTGTTACATGTAGGAAAAGATTTTATAGTTATTATAAGCACTGTAACATCTTCATGTATCATCTTGACTTGGCTCGCGAGGTTGTCGACATGTGGGATGTGGACTCAGCGATTATTGTGCCGATAGTCGTGACAGCCAATGGGTAGCCAAGAGCCTCGACCAACACCTGAGGAGGCTCTCGTTGGGCAGCTGGATCAAGGGCTTGATTCAGAAAGCGGTACTTCTGGACACGGCTCGCATTGTCAGGAGGTTCCTCTCTCTAGAGCCCTAATATTTTTATATTTTTTAATGTTTTTTATACTTTTTATAAAACAAAAAAGTCAGAATATGAAGAAATAACGCGCGCGGGCGATAGCATGCGACGTGTGAAGTCGCGAGCAGAAACTAGTAATAACATAAATATTTTTTTCCACAGGCAACCCCAGATATGCTGGGTCGCCTGAACAGCGGTCGTCGCGTAGACTACGTGCTGCAAGAGGCACCGCTGGAGATGATCAACGAATATCTGTTCGCGATGAGCAGCCATGTTGGATACTGGTGAGTACCACTACTATTTCAGCTAGATACCGGGTGTAAAAAGACACTTAACGAAGCCGAGAGTCACTTGTTCTCCCCGTCATTGTGATATTTTTTTTGTACTGGACCATACCTGGGAACCTTCTGGTTACGGAGATATTGGAGGTCAAAAATTCAACTTTTACTGACATTTTTTTACGAAAACAAGTTTTTAATGTGCACATATTCAAATATCGCTACCTACCTACTACCCCTACCTAAACTGTACCGTTTCATGCACTTAAGCACAATGTTTTGCGTGCGTTTGCACGCAAAACATGCGCATTGCGCACTACTCATCATTCTCCTGCCCTTATCCCAAATTATTTGGGGTCGGCGCAACATGTCTTTTTCTTCCATACTTCTCTATTAGCCGCCATCTCGACAGTCACCCCCTTTCTAACCATATCATCATTCACACAGTCCATCCATCGTTTCTTTGGTCGTCCCCTACTCTTATAGCCATCGACATTCATACTCAAAACTTTCCTCACGACATTTTCCTCATTCCTCCGTAATACATGCCCATACCATGACAACCGGTTTCCACACAACTTTTCAATTACCGGTGCCACTTTCAAACTTCCTCTTATATACTCATTTCTTATTCTATCCATTCGTGTAACACCACACATCACTCTCAGCATTCTCATCTCAGCTGCATGCAATTGCCTTTCATTCATCCCTTTTGTGGCCCAACATTCTGATCCATGCAAACAGCAAATTTTCACACCAAAAATAAAAGTCGTTTCCCAAGAATTATTTTTGTACAATGTTGCTTAGTTAGTTGTACAGAATGCGTAGTTGACGCCTATGTGATGTGTCTTTTTACACCCAGTATAGTTATGCATGCAAAAGTATACACTTCGGGAATCTTCGTATTTCCGAATTGGCTCGAACGTCGCGCCACAGAGTAACCCCCCACAGAAGCAAAGCTTCTAAGTTTGGTACTGCCGCGCTCTGTCGTAGTACACCTATCATTACACGTTTGTATGAAGTTTTCTCTGTCAAGTTACCTACTCCGGTCGCAGAATGTCATCTGTCAAACAAAAGTTTTGAAAATAAAAATGGAATAGTATAGAGTTGTTAATCTATAATATTGTAGGGGCTGATTTTTCAATCGACAGATAATCTTTATTTGTGGTATAAAACTGACGTCTGACAGTTTTTGTATGGAATAGCTGTCAAAAATTCAAAATTATTCCTCCGATAAAATGATCTGGCGTTGGAAAAATCAGCCCTAAATATGGTAATCCCACTTAAATGCGAAAGTTTGTATGGATGTTTGTTACTCTTTCACGCAAAAAGTACTGAACGGATTTGGATGAAATTTGGCACACAGATAGTTTATAACCAGGATTAACACAAAGGATACTTTTTATCCCGATATTTCCACGGGATTGAAACTTATGCGGGCGAAACCGCCGAGCGCTGCTAGTAAAAATTAAGCAAGTTCTTTCATGGATGTAATAGTTCTATAAGATCTCATCATCGCGCGTCCGTATTTCTAAAAATACACCCCCTCTCTCACAGAGAGAGGGTATTTCTAAAGATACACCCCCTCTCTCACAGAGAGAGGGTGTATCTTTAGCAGTGACAACATTATAGACCGTACTCTATAAACAACTTCATGCTCAATACTAAATGGCAAACTTTCTCTATCCATCAGGGAGTCGGAAGACACCATGCTACTGATGCTGCGCGAGATATACTCCGCACTAGGAGTCCAGCCTGACTCCACCGTGCCGCAGCAGAATATGACGGTGCAGAGGACCAGGACAGCGAAACCAGTAAGTTAACAATGATAAATGATTTTATTTCGGTAAGTAAAGGCTTCCGAGGCTGGCCCAGGAAGAGGTGGCGACACGATCTATATTCAAATTTTATTTAAATTGACGTTATTTCAAGTTAAACAAATATCAACTTTATATTAATGGAAATTAAGTTGATTTCAGAGTGACTAGCACTATTGAAACAGTTATAAAAATGAGAAAGAAAAATCATGTAGGAATTAAAGTTATTTTTCCATAAACTCATATTTGTTAACATTTTTGGCGAATATGTCGCGATATTAGATTAGACGCTTACTAATAATGCGCTTACTAAAGACGCTTAATAATAATATAAGGGCAGGAGAGTGATTTTCTTCTAGTTTGGTCGTGATTAGATATTATCACATCTCTGAAGTTTCGTCAGCTTATTTAATTTGTTTTGTATTATAAATGTGAAAGGATGGAAGAAGGATGTTTGTCAATGTCAAAAACATGAAATTAATAAGTAATAACCATTGTTCTCTTTTATTTTCAGGATGACCCGATTATCTGTAACGCTACAGGTAAAATACAACCATTTTTTTTTTATTCTTTCTAACTTGATAGAAAACTATATTAAATACAAGCTGTTGTTTTGCATCCTCGTCAAATTTCAGGAGACTGTTATGAAAGACATAAATAATCAAATAAAATTACGATCCCTGGTAAATAATGAATACATACTTGTTGTTTTAGTTATTTAAGTTTGACAGTATTTCAGTATACACCACTTTCAAAGAACAGAATCGCGTTATGGTATCGTATAAGCGGCCGCGTTTTAAAGCGTTACAGTGCGGTCTCACAGAGGCCGCGTTTTAAAATGCGTGTTCCACACATACCGATTTCCGAAAATTAGAAAAAAAACTTACTTATTTTATTATTGATCCGTGTCGAGAATCAGTAGCATAGTTACCTCCTTGAATTTGACGAGGATGCAAAACGACACCTTGTATACGTGAAGCGAAACACAGAAAACTCCGAACACACACGCTCAGTATAGATAACATCTTCGAGGCGTTTAAAACGCCCAGTTTCATTTCTATTCGAAGTTGGTATCATTTTCTTTGTTCAAGTCTTTTTAAATAACTTGAACATAGAAAAGAGAGAAGACTTGGACAAAAATAATAAATAATCAAGCATTTGAATGTTTAACCGATTTCTACAAAGTAAGCGTTTATGTATTATGAACTTGTTTACTCAAGCCACTAACCAAGTACTCTGGACTTCATACTATCGATGACAAAATGAAGACATTTGATTTTCGCCATTTTGGCGCTGATAACAACGTGAGCGTCCGCGGAACGAACGTATTTGATAGCGAGTTTTACAAGATGCGCATACTCTCATGATAAAAATGTTCTAAATATCTCGTAGTAAACACAAAATAGACAAAAAAGTCTTATTCCACGATTTAGACATAAATCATTACAGACGTACCAAAACAAAATGACAGCCATTTGCGGCAATGTGTCAATTTTAGTTCCTGAGACGCTCGAGCGGGGCGCTTTGAATTGGCAAAAAAAACAACTGTCATTTCGTATAGTATATTTTGTCCAGCGTACTTGTATAATATAGGACAAAGACTCAAGCTTTATAAAGTCCTTTGTTATAGGGATATCAAATAGCCAATAGGACTGCCTCAACTGGGAATCAAACCCGGACCAAAGACAAGAACTGTGTCAATTTTTTTTCTTTTTTTTTCAGACTTCCCATCGACAAGCCGCGGTGCGATATGATGTGTAGCATAGATAACAAAATAGTTTAATTTTTATATTATTATATACTCCTTTAGAAAAAAAATGCATTTCTTTCAAATGTTCGGTTGTTTGTATAAGGCTGTGGTTTGCGTAGCGCAAGCGATTTTTAAACCCGCCACCGCTTATGGCAAGTGCAGCCTTATTTTTTCTCAAAATTTGGGATGTGTCTTTCTACGGAGATAGAAAAAAAAAATGTAAAATATTGTGGATTTTTACATAGATATACAATGTATTGGAATGAATTTTGGGTTAAAACTTAATTGTAATAATGCTCTTACCTTTACGGCACCGTAATATGATGAATAACGGCCGCTAAATTACAGGCCGTTATGCTACGACGTCCTAGGAAAGCGGTGAAAGATCACACAACAGTTGTCCAACCACAGACAGTCTTATTAAACAAAACGAGTTCTAATTTTCGACCTAAACTAAACCTGCGAGTCAGTTACTGTATTTTAAACTTTATTCCAACGAATGTAAAGTTCTTAATGAACTGACAAATTAAAGTCTAACTCAAACTTTCGTTTCAAATTGATGTTATTTCAAGTTCAACAAATATCAACTTTTAACATACACACAATGATACACACAGTGATATATGCTATAAAAAATAGGATTCGGGGTAAATATATACGCTTTCAGTGCACAGCTCTCAGTTGACGTACGTCACACAACTCTGTCAAAAAGGGGCGCGCGTCGTATGTTTCCATAAGGAAGCTTCTAGAATGTTCTAGGCTAGGAGCCTCGACTCGCTCTCATTCGCCGGGCGGGAACTAGAGGCGTTTCCGCCAGAAGCGCGTGGATTGTGGCGAGAGCGGTTACAAATAGGTTCGCGTTATAAACTTTATTACAATGGTGACTAAGTTGATTTCAGAGTAGCATTATTGAAAAAGTTATAAAAATGTTTGATAGTTGTAGCGTAAACTGAACTTTATTGTGTAGGATTTAAAGTTATTTTTTCCATAAACTCATATTTTTTTACATTTTTGGCGAATAAAACGCGAATGCAGATTATACAATTTAGACTCGGGTTTAACGTCAGTTTTTGTAATAAGAACTTTAACTTTGTCGGTTAAAGTTCGAAATTTAAGAAAGCCTCGCTGGTTTAAACCTTGATCTAAAGATAAACCTTTTTTGACAACTTAAAGTCAAATTCTGGTAAAAATTTCTGATTTTTACAACTTAATGTCAAAAATGACAGATTTTTACAACTTAATGTCAAACAAATGACAGATTTTCATGACAGTCGTTGTAATAAGGCGGAACCGCTTTCTTAGGACACCAAAGCTTCAGTTGCTTAATTACGGTCACTAAAATATAGGAATCCAGGTAAAAGCATTACCTGGGCCGTAATTTGTTTAAGAACGGCCTGTTTTTACAGGGTGGCAGGGACATCGACGCGCAAACTGTAACTATGAATTCCGCACATGATTCTAGATCCCTTAGTGTAGAAGATTTTAGTCGGTTGTCAAAAAAAAAGAAAAGTGGAATAGGTACAATCAATCTACCTAGCATACAACAGCTAGCAACAGCGTGCAGCTGAATACCAGTATTTTACATGGAGCGACTGTCTATCTGACCTCCACAACCCAGTTACAGGGTAACACGATACCCCTTGGTAAGACTGGTTGTCAGACTTTCGGGCTTCTGACGACCCGTGACGACTGTCAAACATGACCACCAAAAAAAAATGTTTCTTTTTTCGGAATTTTTTTCTAAAATAATTGACGATAAAGTTCATCGCAGGGGCTTGAGAATCATGTACTATCCATGGAAATAGATTGCGCGTCGATGACTGCCAGCTTGTACAGGAATTCAGATATTATCAATGTACAGTTCAATTAGTTTCCATATTTGTGTCTAATATTAATAATTAAATTAGTTATTATTATAGTAATTATTCCCATAACTAGCCGACCAAGACAATATACTCCATTTCTTATACGCTAGCTTCCACCCGCGGCTTTGCCCGCGTGGTGTGTCGATAAAAAGTAAGCTTTGTCCTTCCAGAGGTTTCAAAGTATCCCCATACCAAATTTCATCGGAATCGGTCCAGCCGTTTCTGAGATTAGCCGGAACAAAGAGACAGACATAAATTTTAAAAATGGTTTTTTGGTTATATAATGTACCGTATATATGTACTTTCATATGCATTTAGTAAAAAGCTGTTAGTTTGAGATTACAAACAGACACTTTATTTTATTTATTTGTATGTACTAACTATGAGCTAAAACTCCAATATTGTATTTTTGAGTTATGAAATAAACGATTTTTACTTTAACTTCTAATTTTTAAAACTCTTCTTGATGAAGGTGTTCAAAAGATGACTGGGTTGACCATTTATATTAAAAAAAACTTATAATAAATGGAGTATATTAAGGGTCACATTAAATTAGCTAGCGAAACTCCGCATACTTGTTGTTTATTGATATCTAAACACGATACAACAAAACAGAAATTAATTTGATGATTTTTTAGTGGGGTCATCGACCGCAGATGGTGTATTCACTTGAAAATCTGTTTTTTTTGCTACGACGTGATTAGCAGTATATCAGAACATGATAAAACACATTTTCACAATTCGTACTTCAAGTAAAAATACTACCAGCGGTCGTTGACCCTAAAAAACACCAAATCTTTTTATTTGATTAGAGCTTAGATATCGATATTCTGCAGAGTTTCGCTAGCTAATTTAGTCTGACCTTTATAAACTGGAGGCAGCCCGATGTAGTTTGTGTGAATAAACTATTCATTTTCATACAAATTAGCACCCGACCATGTCTTGTCGTTGTGGTACATGTGCACGGGCCCTTATGACTCGTGGCAGACGCGGTCATAAAAGGTGTGAGCAGGACAAAAAATATTTATTACGAGATTCTCGTGTCATCTCGCTCCCACATTTATTCTCAGTTCCTATAAACAAAAACGTATCGTTTTTGCTTACCAATTGGTAGCATTTTGTATTGCCATACTGGGCATGTGAATTCGTAAGCTAATTTTACCTGTAATAGCTACTTCCAGATGAGATGGTCTACTCTGCAGAGTAATGAAGTCTTTGCTTCAATATTGTTAAAGATACAGGTCGTAATTTTAACCAATTTAGTATTGTTAAAAGCCTGTGTTACCCCATAAAGCAGTCTACTGCTGGACATAAGCCTCTACTATTACATCCCATTCAACTCGATTTTCGGCAACTCTCATCCAGCTGCTACCAGCCATCCTGCGTAGATCGTCGCTCCACCTAGCCTGAGGGCGTCCCACCTTACGTTTACCGATTCGCGGTCTCCATTGCAGAGGGCTTCCTACTCTCTTTCCACTTATCTCTGTTTTAACCGATAAGCAACCGTAAATTATAGGAATCGGCCGTTAATGACCGCGGCTACTACGCGTCGTCTCTCCATTAGTTAAACCGTTTTTTGACAGATGGAACTAGTGATTGCAGCAACACACAATACATTGATTGATACACGTACGGTGTTATAATGTATGCAAGTTGATAGTTCAATAAGATAAGGCAGTTTATATATTTATTTTATTACGCATTTTAAAGTTAATTTTACGTAATATGGAATAGTTATGTTCTAAGGCAGCTGTCAAAAAACGGTTAACCATGTATAGTACCGAATGACGTCATCTGACAGCTGTCAAAATGTCTTGGTCGGCTATAACCCGAAAGCTCCCGTAGACGGACATGTAACGTAGTTTATCGGAGACGATTGACATTATGCTAGTATAGGTTTTTAAGTTTCGGGATAATGGATATGATTTTTTTTGATTTTTGACTGTTTCGACTAAGGAGATATTTAAAAAAGCGGGACTGAAATGATATTTTGAAAGACAAGAAAGTTATAAAAAAAAATGTAAGTAATAGCAGTCGAAAGTTACCAAAAATCGTATCGAATCACATTGAAAAAAAAAATTATCAATAAGTTCAGTATTTCACCAGAAAAGAGAAAAATATATAAAAAATACGCAAAAAAAAAAGATATAAACATTGTAAATTATCTACAAAAGATATTTGTTAAATTAAGAAATATCTTAATTAAACTGTGTTAATATAAATTTAATATATAAGGTTTGAAACTCTCTAATATAACTTTTGGTCAAAACATAACATCACGTCTGTACCTATTTGGTAGATGTGTATATTAAATTCAAATTAGACTGAGAATCAGCACTTTTCGAACGTCGAAATTACGTAAGATTTTGACCCCCAGCACGCCCGCCCTTCACCACTTCCTAGTGCTTTCGCTGGGAAGAAGAAGTGGCGCAACAAACTCCCCAGAAGCACAGCTGTCTGTCCACCTTGACCAATTACCAACTCCAGTCTAATATTAAGAACTTTCCAATGAAAACGTTTGCACTAGACGCAAGGTCAGCGACATGAATTCTTCACCAAATTAACTATCAACTCAAATTGTCCGTATATTCAAATCACATACTGTCATCCGTGACAGTTGTATGAAAAGGCTAAAACACGGCCAGTCGACGTAGATTGTCAATTTGATCAATCATTAATCAGCTCAGCCTATCGCAGTCCACTGATGGACATAGGCCTCTCCCAGACTGCGCCACAACACCCTTTCCTCCGCCTTCTGCATCCAGTCTGTCCCAGCCACCTTCTCAAGGACGTCGGTCTACCCATCTGGCTGGACTTAATTTCTCTGACTACGTTTGAACATAAAAAAGTTGGTCTAAAAGTTATATTAAAGAGTTACAATATAGTTAGTTCACAAAAAAAAAAAAAAATTGTCCGTTGTCACTTTATATGCAAACTAAAATCGGTTTTTAGTTTTTTCTTCGAACAGCTGTTGATTAGCGAGGAGTGATTATAAAAAAGGTTATTTTGTTTATTAAAGAGAATTTAGCTTTAAAATTAAAAGGTCTAATTTATTTTTTTTGTATGTAATATGTTGATGGCAAAATAGTATCGTATTGTTAGCAAGTATTTATTTAGTTTAGTACCCTTAGCACACAAACGGTTTCAAAATCAAAATATTTTATTTCACATAAACCTACATGGTCACTTATGAAACCTCAGAAGCTGGGCATAATCAGCGTATAATGTTCCCACTGCTGGGACACCAGCCTCCTCTCGGTGAGAGCGAGCGGGCCCAGTGCGGGTTGGTAGATGTCACACGTCTTGGAATTTTTGGTTCTAGGACATGCCGGTTTCCTCACGATGTTTTCCTTCAACGTTTTGAGAGCACTGGTGATGAAATTATTTACGCAAAGTAAAGCGAGTTGCCTGAGTTCGAACCCACGACCATCGCTGCTCTAGAAGAAGCTAGGTGCACGGTTCCAATTGGTCGTTTCCTATGGAGAAGAGCCGGCAAGAAACTACACGGTTACTCTTTTAAAAATAATTGGCTTTTACAATGTTTTCAAAATACAGTGTTAATAGCTACGGCAGGACAGTGTAGGCCTGTCAACAAGTACTAGGTACTTAACAAAAGTAGGAAATGGCCAAAAAATTTAAATATCTGAGTCTACAAACTCGATACTATTCATCAAAAGTTAACATGCATAAACTAACGCCGTCTTCCCACGATCCTTACATACTTATTTTGCTTCGTTTAAGTTCATACATCTGGTTATACACGCACGCCGGTTGCGAGTACTAGGCACCTTTCTGCAGAACATCACCAATATGGTCAGCATATTTCCGTCTAGAGATTCGAAAGTTAAGCTAAATATGAATGTATTATACACATTAAGACCTCTCTGTGAGAGCGAGTGGGCCGTAATCCACCACGCGGGTGAGGGGAGAGGAGAGGGGAGAGGAGGCCTGTGTCCTGCTGGGAACATGTTAGGCTGATTATGATACACATATATAAACCTTCCGGAACAAATTCTTTAAATGAGGACGCAAATCGCATCAAAATCCTTGCTGTGTTTTGGAAGGATTATCACACAGACATACACGAAAATTGCTTTTTGTGTATGTCTGTATGTTTCCTGTCTCTTTAGTACTATTTATATAGTTTTTTTTTTTGTGTGGTAAGGGTGCAGGACTTTTTTACTTCAAATTCGCATAACTTCTTAAAATGCTACATATTATGTACTTATATCTTTTGCCAAATATACTAGTTTACCTGTCCCATCCGGCGATTAGCGAGAAGCTAGTGTAGCCAGCAGCTAAAAACGAGTTGTTTGTTGGACAAAGTTCTCGCCTGGTGTGAACAGTCAGCTAACTATGAATATATTGGCTAGCTAAACTCTTAAAGACGCGATGAGTAACGATATAAAAACATATTTAAAATAACCCCGTATGTACAGTCACGAGCAAAAGTACGTATACACTCGGATTTATTCAAAAGCGATTTACTCCTTTGTTTTTTAATGAAATTTTATGTTATTACGAACATACCATTTTCGAACGATAGGTTTATGTAATGTGTCGTATTTCAACGTTACATTCGTTATTTCACGAAAAAATCGAAATTGAAAGTTGCCAAGTGTTGACATATTGGCGGTCGTGACTGTACAGACGCCAGCAGGTCAAGCTACCCGAAACTGTCAAATTTTCCCAATCAACCTTGAACCTTAATACTTTAGATATAAAGTTGAAAATCTATTACATAAATTTGACAGATTGTAGTAGCTTGATGTGCTGGCGTCTGTACCTATCTCTTGTACTGACGTGTATCCTACAATCTTTTGCACGTTTCTTGAGTCTTGAGAGAGGAAATAGTCACTAACTCGTCGGCGGAGGGACAGGTGGGCAACTTTAAAGATTATTGATAAATTGACAGAAGTTCTCACAAAATATTTCGTCAAAACTTCAAGGCGTCTTTTCAATTTACAGACTTATTGTAAACCACTTAAAACTGGAGTTATAATTTCGTAACACTATCAGTAGAAATTGGTCTCATTTTGACAGTTCAACAACATTTATTGCGTTATTTACGTTGTTGAGCAGACACATTTTTTACGCAATTAGGGTGCTGTACCCTAATGGCGTAACACACTATCAATAATAATCTCAATAACCATTTTGAAGGATACTGCTAATCCATTGCTTCATATGTTCGAAAAATATGTCTGTTCAACAACGTAAATAACGCAATGAATGTTGTTGAACTGTCAAAATGAAACCGATTACTACTGATAGTGTGTTACGAAATTATCCCGCAGGTTCTGAAAGGTCAATCGACATAGAAATTAACTAGGTAACAAATTGTTAAAGTCATGTTAAGTGCTGTGGTTGACTGACTGAAATAATAACAGCCAGCCAAAACATTTCACATCAGAATTAATGACAAATTTACTTTAATCGGCCTTCAGAATCCTGCTGATTCCGTTTATAAGTTGATTCTATTACACTGGCTCACTCCACACCTATGACCTAGAGTTCTTGCAAGAAACTACTCCCTAAGCACGAAATCCGTAGTTTCGGCCGATATTACGGGCCATGTTAATTCCGCATCTTATACGGACATAAGATTAGTTAGGGGCCCGACCGAATGAATGACACCACGATTTAACAGTTGTCCTTACTCCCGATGTGTTTTTGCTCACCCATAAAAGTTAACTATTCGGGTGTAGGGTTCATTCCGAAGTGTCTCATTACTTTCGGACGGGCCCATATTTTCGTTAACAGACAGAGAGTAAGACTAAGACTAAGACCCAGTCCCGCTTCACTTCTGTAGCTTTTCCCGCCATTCGTGGAGACTGACAGATGACATTAGTGACAGCAGCTAGTGAGGTAGCTGTCACTAATGTCATCTGTGACTGTACTCGTCTAAATGAGACCGTAATTATCTAAATATTAAAGAGATACACCATACGTCTATACCCCATAAAACACAACTTTATTTTGACGTTGTATTGAATATGAAGACTTGGCATCTAAATTAATTGATTACTGAAAAGTCAATTTATTAATAATCTTAACTAAAATATTTTCTTCCGTAATATTTAATTAAAAAAAATACTTTACTTACTTTATCTTTGTTGAAGCGGTTTGCGCAAAATTGACATAACGTTCCTGTATTTTTTTTTCTTTCGCACTGTCTGAACTCTACCTGATCCCTTTTAAAAAAAAGAAGAAGAGGAGAAGGTAAAAGGAGGTGATTAAGTACGGCGAGAGCAAATATAGCTATTTATTGGGCAGCGGGGTAATTAGTAAGAAATTTGACAGATATTTCATACAAAAACTGTCAAACGTCAATTTTATTCCCCGAATAAAAGTTCTGGCGATGGAAAATCAGCCCGTAATGTCAAATACTGAAGTAAATGACAGATTTTTATGAAGGCTGTTACAATATGACGATTTCCTAGGAAACCAGAGTTTAGGCAATTTCAAGGTTGACATACTATATAGAGGAATAGCTCATGGCAAAAATATTAGCCCCTCAACAAGGTGACTACTGAGGATACGCCAGATTTTTATTTATAAAAACTACTATTTACATTTTCCTGTGTCTTTTGACAAATACAACATAATCAGCCTATAACGTTCCCACTGCTGGGACACAGGCCTCCTCTCTGTGAGAGGGAGTGGGCCGTTAACCACCACGCGGCCCCAGTGCGGGTTAGTTTTGTCAAATAATTCTTCTAAAAACGGATTATTTTTCGTCTTTCTATTGTAAACGGTTTTTACCGAGAATTTTATATGAATTTCGTGGGAGATACTTTTAAGTATCTATGGTTATTTTTTTTTTACTAAATGAAGAAGTACTTTTGAGGTTATGTCAATTTTGTGTTGCCACTCTCCTAACTAATTTAAGTTACAAATAAATGGATTCCAAGACACAGAGCTATTTATTTAAAAAAAAAAAGAGTTGTTATAATAATTTGTTTCTAAGTTTTTCTCCATCATTATTTATGTAAACAATCATGTAAACAAAATTGTTAACATTAAAATAAAACTTTATATTTTACTAAATTTTGTTTTTTTTAATACTAGTTCTCTAAACCCTGAAATGATTCACAGTATCTGTTGAATTGGCATTGTTGAATTGCCAAACCGACAAAGCCCGAAGAATGCCAAACTTAAGTGACAGTGGGCAGGGCACATTGCTCGCAGAACAGATGGCCGATGGGGCCGAAAGGTTCTAGAGTGGGGAACGCGTACTAGAAGACGTAGCGTTGAAAGGTAGTCCCACACGGTGGACCGACGACCTTGTGAAGGCCGCAGGAACCCGTTGGATGCGAGAAGCACAGAACGTCTTCACAGCAGTGGACGTCTTTCGGCTGAAATAATGATGATCAAATGTTCAACATAACATCAAGCCTTGTTTCCCTGAAGGTTTAGGCAGTCGTGTACTTGAAGTACAAGTACACCCACATTTCGCCAGTTATGTCCTATCGCGGTCCGAGGGGGGGGGGGGGGGGGGTCGTGGGGGTCATGACCCCACCCAAAATCATTCAAGCTGTCGAGAGTCTGCATGATTGACTTGCCTTACTAACTTACTACTTGGTGACCCCCCCAAAGATCTTGGGCTGCGACGGCGCCTGACCTATGTAATGAGAGGCTAGCCTATTGCCATCAACTAACGACACTGCCCAACCCGGGAATCGAACCCAGAACCTGGAGTAGGGCTTGCGAAGTTACGACCACTAGACCAACGACCATTCAAATAGGTAGAAAAATGAAAAAAACATCGTCCATTCTTCTTACTTTTTTATTCAGATAATTCTAATTACACATTGATCATTGGATTATTCCAATGATAAATGATTTTATTTCTGTATTATGGTTTGTACAGACGCCAGCACATCGAGCTACTACAATCTGTCAAATTTCTTTAATAGATTTTCAACTTTATCGCCAAAGCGTTAAGGTTCATGGTTGATTGGGGAAATTTGACAGTTTCGTGTAGCTTGACCTGCTGGCGTCTGTTCACGTCAATCATATTTTGAACACTAGATGAGGTCAGCGTTTTCTGACTACTCCGAGAAGAAAGGCCAACACAAACTCAGAGGTCACAGTGTCTTTTAAAGTCCAGACATAATCTTGGTCAGATCATGAATGTGAAGACCATGTAGATTGGTCTGAAATGGTCTTTAGAGGCACATTATATTCAAATTTTATTTACGTTTCAAATTGACATTGTTTCAAGTTAAACAAATATCAACTTTAATTTAATGGTTATTAGGTTGATTTCAAAGTGACTAGCACCTATTGAAAAGTTATAAAAATGTTTGAAGTTGTAGCGTAAACTGAACTTTATGGTGTAGGAATTAAAGTTATTTTTCCATAAACATATTTGTTTACATTTTTGGCGAATATGTCGCAAATGCAGATTAGATTCAGTGGACCTGTCCAGTCATTATTATATCATGCCCGCTGAGTGAAGTTGACCCACCGGCTGCATGTGTAGAAGGACTGACAGTAAGCTTTGAAAAGGCTTCGTACACACGGCTACTAGCTAAAGCTGGAAGCTATGCATTTCCAGCTTTAGCTGACCTCTCATTGTATAGGTTTTTCGTACAATAAGAAGTCAGTTTATACTGGTTATGTATAGCTTGATGTGTAGCCGTGCTTACATCGTGCAAACTGCAAACCTTCGGGCCACCATGTTACAACGGACAGCCAGCGACCTACGTTCCCTTTCAATGTCACAATAGGCTAGTTTCCTAAAAAAAAATTAATTAGTCCGTCAGTTAGATTATCAAAAAATATTGAACCCGTATTTTTTCTTTTGTCAATTATATGAAAAATTATGAAGATATCGCCCGTTAAAGTCCCGCGTGAGGTCACTTGGTTGCGACACTTTTTAGCATGGCGTGACGTCACGACCCCCACTCCCAAATTTTGACACGCTTTATCTTTCTCATTTTTTGTTTGATTAACAAATGAAAAAATACGTGTCCATTATTTTTTGATAATCTGACTGACGGACTAAATATAATTATTATTTTTTTACCCAGGGAACTCTATTATCTTTTAGATCTTCACTGACGCAGTGGCCCAAATAGTTAAACTTGTCTATCCCTCGCAGGGGTTTTCCACACAGTGCGACATGAGGAATACACGAATATGTCACACTGCCTGCTTTAAAAACCATTAGTTCGCTCTTTATGACGTTATTTTGAGCCCATGATTTACCGCATAATGTTCGCTTATAGCAATCAGTCGGCTCAGAGCACCGACCGATGGACTCAGCAACACCATATCGTCAGCATAACTATACCCTGTCCATTAAGTAAACCGTTTTTTGACAGATGGAACTAGTGATTGCAGCAACACACAATACATTGATTGATACACGTACGGTATTATAATGTATGTAAGTTGATAGTTCAATAAGATATGGCAGTTTATATATTTATTTTATTACGCATTTTAAAGTTAACTTTTACGTAATCTGGAATAGTACGTTCTAAGACAGCTGTCAAAAAACGGTTAAACTACTCGACAAGGTATAATATTGTTAATGCAGAACCCGTCAATATGAGATCCGACCTTGGTGCTGAAAACTCAAGGATCAGCTGGTCTATGTATAGGTTGAAGAGCCGGGGTGAGCTGAGCCCCCTGCCTCACCCCGCACTCCAACCATAGCATAGATGGCGCCACCAGCAAAAGCAGTAAGCAAATGTTTCTTGATAAATATTTACATAATTAAAGTTTTTTGATCACAAGTACATTATTTGTACACTCTTTTTAAAATTAAAGTTACACACAGCACTGATGCAATAAAGTGTTGGTTTACTCAAATTCAACTTTCTACTTAAACCATACTTTAGAAGTATGGAAGACAAGGACATGTTGCGCCGACCTCAAATAAATTGGGAGAAGGGCAGGAAAATGGTGATGACTTAATCCATACTAGTATATACAGACGCCAGCACATCAAGGTACTACAATCTGTCAAATTTCTTTAATATATTTTCAACTTTATCGCTAAAGCATTAAGGTTCAAGGTTGATTGGGATAATTTGACAGTTTCGGGTAGCTTGATCTGCTGGCGTCTGTACATACAAATTGCCAAAGTAAGTCTGTCTGTATGTTACATTATCACTCCATAAAGGTTGAACGGATTACGATGAAGGACATAGGGTACGTTTTATCCCGGTACATAGTACAGACGCCAGCAGGTCAAGCTACCCGAAACTGTCAAATTTTCCCAATCAACCTTGAACCTTAATCCGTTAGGGATAAAGTTGAAAATCTACTAAAGAAATTTGACAGATTGTAGTAGCTTGATGTGCTGGCGTCTGTACATTCCCGCGGGAAGTTTTTACGATATGACGTCGTTTTCCAACTTCCACGTGGCTGGCAACAGTTGCTCTGTTTATTACTGGATTTCTCCTATAAACAGCTCTTCTTGACTAAAACACTCCCTCAATTGGTCGAAGATTATTCAAAATGATATACGGTGTCGCCATATAGGAGAATCCACAGTACGCCGCCAGTGTCATAATAATAGAAACACATATATTCCGGGTCGTTTTAAAGATAAAATCATGAGTTTTACTCAAAAACTCCGGTTTTTTCCTTCTGTCAACTTTAGCGACGTGTAATTTGCTCGATCTCCGTAAGCAGAGTTGCTTCGAAAACTTGTTTTTATTGTTTAAAGATCTATTCGAGTATTTCTTCTCTGATAAATTCGCCAGAAGATCTGTCTTGCTAGGTCTGGTAATGTATTCCCCGTCGATGTCCATTTTGTACCATGACTTGTGTTTGTCGAAAAGGATTATTCTACTCTCATTTCCATGAGGCGGAATCATGTTTTGTTGCGTATTTTAGATAGAAACGACAAAAAATTTGGTTGAAACTTAAAAACGCGTGGGATTTTCACATGGCAAATTTTGACAGAGTACAGGTTGTTGGGTTGACGTGACGGTATTTTTTTAGTTACTCTAAGAAGTAGAGAGGCTTCTTGAAAAAAGTATTACATGTGTCTCTGCATAATACATTTGGTTCGAATGCACGGAATTAGTATTTACTTAATTAATCAAAAAAATATTTACATTATTTAAAAAGCTGACAATCTTAATATAATCATTATTATGTGCCAGTATATACAATGGAGGGGAAATAAGCAATCATAGGGGCATCAAAAAATTTGTCCGCGTCGCTACGAATAGGTATTTACTACAATTTGTTCACAGTTATTTTATTTCTGAAAAGAGCAAACTAACAAGAACCTTATTGTAACGATAATAAAGTTCACAATGATTTTGTCAGACCTGTCTGTGGCAGAACGCAACAGCAATCTTATTAGAATGAGCATAAAGAGTTTACAGGACAAACGGCTGTCGGATCAGCACTCCTCTGAATCATTTTGAAGCAAATTGCTAATCCATTGCTTCATAAGTTCGAAACATTTGTCTGCTCAACACGTAAATAACGCAATGAATGTTGTTGGCGGGGGGGGAGGGGGCTTACCACCAGCTCTTATAGCAGGGCAGGAGTTGAACTACACTTCTTTTTTGTTCTATGACTAAGTCAAAAAAGATTGTACAAAAAAACCAACCGGCCAAGTGCGAGTCGGACTCGCGCACGATGGGTTCCGTATCTATAAAAATCACGTCTGTAGTATGGGAGCCCCAAGTGAATATACAACTAAATATTCTGTGAATATTTCAAGCGTCTACCTGTTGCCGTTATTAATATCGAGCAAAAAACGACAAAAGAACACGTATGTTGTATGGGAGCCACACTTAAATATTTATTTTATTCTGTTTTTAGTATTTGTTGTTATAGCGGCAACAGAAATACATCATCTGTGAAAATTTCAACTGTCTAGCTATCACGGTTCATGAGATACAGCCTGGTGACAGATAGACGGACGTGGACGTGGAGTCTTATTATTAGGGTCCCGTTTTTACCCTTTGGGTACGGAACCCTAAAAAGAAGTTCAGTGCAACTTCTGCCCTGCTATAAGAGCTGGGTAAGACACCTGTTAGTTTTCAAATAAAACAACAAAAATAGTAGCAAATTAAAACTTTACTGAGAACGCTCTTATAAAATAAATGCCTTTTGAGACCGATTCGACGCCAACACTTCAACAAAGTATTCACAATTATAATGACAACAATATTTTAATAAAAGCGGCAAATATTTCTAACTAATTAATACAAGTTACAGCCTGATTCCTACATCTTGTTGATAAAAACTACGGCGAAAAAGAGATGACACTATACGGGGTCAAATTAAATTAGCTAGTGAAACTCTGCAGACGTGATGGGTACCGATATCTAAACTCGAACAAATAAAAACAAAAAAGATTTGATGTTATTTTTTGGGGGCCAACGACCGCTGGCAGTGTTGTTAAGTTGTTACTGAGGTATGAGTTGAACAAATATGTCTCGTCTGTGAAGTTTACACAATTTTTTTTCATTATAGCATACAAATATTTTAACATAACGTTTGTTTAAAATAACAATCGTACTCAATTTAAATACAAAATAAGTAGTAATATAAAATTAAAATTAGGTTTTGAGAAATTATCAAAAAAATACAAAATGTCATAAACACTAAAATAGGTAGGTACATAAAAAAACACAATAAATTTTAAAAGTCACAACAAATTGTCAAGTCAAAAACATTGGCATGATCAAATTAATTTGTTATTTTTTGTTTTATCATGTTCACATAACGATTCCCATCACGTCTGTGAAGTTTCGCTAGCTAATTTAATTTTACCCCGTATGTCTTGTATATCTCTCTCTCTAAGATGATCTTATCAGAGACAAGCCATGTGCTTGGTGGGATTTCCCATAGACAAAACACAACTTCCATACCCACTTTCATCCCCTCTTTAACCCTTTTAGGGGTTGGATTACTAAAAATCTTTCCCGTTCATTACACAAAGAACTCATGTGTAAAATTTCATGCTTCTACACCCAGCGGTTTAGGCTGTGCGTCGTCGTCGTAGAATTTACCCACGTAGTCAAAATTTTTAAGTTATAGGCACTACAAGGCTCATTTTAGCTAAGCAATCCGTTTTGAGAAATAGAAACCAGGCATTTCAAAATTTTTAAGAATAATTTTCAACACTAATAAAAGAATCGTATACTTAAATAAGGTTTCTAATCACTACACTATTTAATTACAGTCCTTAGTATTGTTATCTCATGAAGCGACGCGCGCTTTGCTTGTGGTAACTAAGTGTACAAACACGCTGTCAATGTGTGCGTGAAGACGAATAGCGTCAGCACATAACACATACACACTTCCGACTTCGCCATGATCTCGGTCGGTACCGAGAGCTCGTGAGCTTACACACGCATTCACAGCGTGTTTGTACACTTGCTTACCACAACTAAAACTCACTTCGCTTGTGAGATAAAAATACGGGGGGTCTACTCCGAAGTGCAAAGTGCGAATGTTCGGATCGGACCGACACATGGCCGAACCGAATATTATTGAAAAATGCGAAAAAAGTTCGGATCGGCTCAGTTGGGTCGGGACCATAGTCAATATTCGAAAGAGTGTAGGCGTGTAGAATCGGGACCGACCGAACCAAATAGTAACTTCGTAGCAGGAAACGGCCGAACATTCGGCCGATACTACTCCGGAGTAGACCCCCTGTACGTAAATATGACATATCGAGCATTACAAAGAGACCGTCAGTCAGTAAATCGCGTAACACACTATCAATCACATTTTGAAGGATATTGCTAATCCATTGCTTCACATGTTCGAACAATTTGTCTGCTCAACAACGTAAATAACGCAATGAATACTGCTGAACTGTCAAAATGAAAGTTTTTGCTACTGTTGGTGTGTTACGAAACTACCCCGCAGCACTCGTCGCATGACCACCATAGAAACAGGTTTTGTCGTCGAACAGACAAAATTACAGGTTTCCTAAGAAATAAAATAGAATACTAAATGGCTATACTAAATGGTCTCGGAGTTTCCCTACGTGATCGAATAAGAAATGAAGAGATCCGCAGGACAACCAAGGTGACCGACATAGCCCGAAGAATGGCAAACTTAAGTGGCAGTGGGCAGGGCACATTGCTCGCAGAACAGATGGCCGATGGGGCCGAAAGGTTCTGGAGTGGCGACCGCGTACCGGAAGACGTAGCGTTGGAAGGCCTCTCACAAGGTGGACCGACGACCTTGTGAAGGTCGGAGGAACCCGTTGGATGTGAGAAGCACAGAACCGGTCGAAGTGGAGGTGCTTTACCGTGGCCCCTGAGATACCGTGGCCCCTGGCACAGGCAACTGAAGGAACACGGGTGGGTTTTAGTCAGTAAAAGTCTGACACGCCCTTCCGCTCAGCCCAGAGCGGGAGGTCATTTGATGATTTCCCATCCAAAAAAAAAAGTGGAGGTGCTTGGCTTATGTCCAGCAGTGGACGTCTTTCGGCTGAAATGATGATAATGAGAATACTAAACCAAAAGAACAAAAAAAAAAAAGAAATGTAAAGAAATCTGTCTACAATCTGTCATTTACTCTATTTTTCCGTCGACAAACCCTGTTTCTATGGTTTTCATGCTACGTGCAGGTATGAGCGACAGACGCGATGCTTTTCAACGACGATTTCGAAGTGATAACTTCTTATGGTTGGGTAAACCGCTACGTAACGTAACACGTTACGGCGCCAGTCTGTCTGGCTTCCCTTTCTCTCATGCATACGGCAGCGGTAGGCAGGCTCTTCCTCTCTCACTCTAACCCACAGCGCTAGTCGTATTTCGGACAGACGCTTCCCCCTCTCTCTACTCAGTGTTTAGTGTGCGATAGACATATACCATGGATTAGTTTAAGTTATCACTTCTGTCGGGCATCCCGAGACCAACACGTTTTTTTTTTTCTAAAACTCGTTATGCCATATTTACAGCCAAGTACTGCATATATTTGGAAACTACATAGTATTTTTATTACAAAAATAACAACCTCGATTATATGTATTTTGTTGACGATTTATACTATAGTATCGATATTAAAATTCTTTCTCCGATCTTTCGCATAGTAAAGAGCAGTACTTAAATATATGTCTGACGGACCCTGGACAACCAGACGTATATTACCGACGACAGATACCGATACCAGTTACGATATCATCGTCAATACCGATACCACTGCCGATACCGTCATCGATTCCGATACCAGGACCGATATCATCGTCGGTACCGATATCATTGCCGATTTCAACATCAATACCGATACCTATTCTGATATCGTCACCGATATCATCACCAATAGCGATATCAATGCCGATATCATAATCTATAACGATGATACCAGTACCGATATCATCATCAATACCGAAACCAATTCTAATATCGTCGTCTATACCTATACTAATGCTGCAAAAACCAGTACCGATATCGGGGCGAGAATAAATATCGGTACTTTAGTATAAATCGAATTAAGGTTTCAACCCGATTACAAGTCCTTTATACATACACTACTTATTTATTATATAATATATTTCCAATTTGTTATTTCTACTTAAAAAGTTAAATTCATAGGTTTTTAAGCGAAGCTAGTTTGGGACTTTTACTGTCCAATAAAACTTTTAAATAATAAATATTAAGAGCTGATTTTTCCGTCAGATAACTTTATCCGAGGAATCATTTTGAATTTTTGACAGTTCCTCCATACAAAATCTGTCAGACGTTAATATTATTCCGCGAATAAAAATTATCTGTCGATTGAAAAATCAGCCCTAAATGTAGTAATTTTATTAATAAATATACTTTCCGATATTTTATGTTATATTGCATATAAATAAAAACTAAAGTGTAAAATTTGAGCGCAAACTATGGGTAATTTTGATAAATTACACACGGATATTTTAAATTGGCTAGCTAAATTTCGCAGACGCGATGGAAAACACGATAACATAATAAGTAAAAAGGTTTAATCTTTTTTTTTGGCAGGTCAACGGCCGCTGTTAGTGTCGTCACTTGAAGTAAAGGTTGAAAAAACTGTTTTTTTTTTTCTAATGTGCCTCCCACAAGGTGGACTGACGACCTCAGGAAGGCCGCAGGAACCCGTTGGATGCGAGAAGCATAGAACCGGTCGAAGTGGAGGTGCTTGGGGGAGGCCTATGTCCAGTAGTGGACGTCTTGCGGCTGAAATCATGATGATGAGATTACGATCTGCGAAGCTTCCAAAAAAAAATACAGATTTACTAAACTGATATTTCAAGTGACTTCGAAGTGCGGTCGATGACCCCACAAATAAAATCATCAAATTTATCATTATTTTGTTTTACCATACTTAGCTATCAATAGCCATCGCGTCTGCGGAGTTTACCTAGCCAATTTAAACTAACCCTGTACAGTTAAATAATCTAAAAGTTTTATTGAACAGTATAATAATGTTAGATGTGTTTCAAAAGTGTGCGTTTTAGATTTAAAGAAACTTGTATTATTCGATCGTAAAAGTATTTCTATCTCTGTAAGGCTGATTTTTCCAACGCCAGGTAATTTTATCCGAGGAATAATTTTGAATTTTTGTCAATTCTTCCATACAAAATCTGTCTGACGTCAATTTTATTCCACGAATAACCATTATCTGTCGTTGAAATATCCGCCTTTAGTGGTGTGCTGTCAATACCGGGAATATTGTTAATTGTGTCCCGATTTTTATTATTTATGAACGATGTTCGTATTTTAAGGCTTATTTAGATAAATATCATTGCTGTCGCACTCGGTAGCAACTGGTCCGCCTCCTGAAAGCCAATTCTCGTAATTTAAAACGTTCAAAATCTAGTCGCATTCTCATCTCGGCGACAAACAAATTTCAACAACTTATGTACTTTTGACAGATTGAGGCTGAGATTAGAATTCGAACATTCTAAAACATACAGGAATTGCCCCTCTGATCTCAGTCTCTATCAGTCAAAAATACCTCTAATATCCCTACATTTTTGACATAGATTGTCGCTGAGATGAGATTGCGACCAGATTTTGAACGTTTTTAATCACGAGAATTAGTTTCAGAGTCTCAACTCTATCATTTTTCCGATTAATATTCCCGGGTATGACACAGCGTAGTGCTGGCACTTAATGGCAGTGAAATACATATTAAAAAGCATTAAGTCTTTATAATTTTTATGACATGATAAGGTAGGATAGTGAACAACTTTCACAAAAACTAATAGACGCCTTTTATACCCTGTTCATTAGGTTAACCGTTTTTTGACAGCTGTCTTAGAACGTACATATTAAAGATTGCGTAAAAGTTAACTTTAAAATCCGTAATAAAATAAATATATAAACTGCCTTATCTTATTGAATTATCTTATTTATGGCTTCTTACAGACATTATAACACCGTGCGTGTATCAATCAATGTATTGTGTGTTGCTGCAATCACTAGTTCCATCTGTCAAAAAACGGTTTACTTAGTGGACAGGGGACAGGGGTGGTATAACAATAAAATCTTTTGGTTATTTTTTTTTTTTTGCATTTTCACATATTTTTCTAATGCTATCTAAGTACTTAAAAATTATAAAAAGGTACACAAATTATAGATAGAATTAACTTAATATATAAGCACTCAAAATGGATGAACATTATGATATTTTTGTGTTTCTATATTTATTGCTATTTGCAGGCAAATGTCTTAAATACATGACATATCATTCATGGGAGAGAGGGGTCTGTGGCTCAATAATAACAGCTGCACAGGTCGATCGATCAGGTTAAGCTACGCTTGCCGCGGTTGATCTGTGGATGGGTGACCATCTTTACATACCAAGACCCCTCCGTGTCTCGGAAAGCACGTTAAGCGGTCAGACAGTCGGTTTGACAGTCGTTACGGGTAGTCAGAAGCCCGAAAGTCTGCCAACCAGTCTTACCAAGGGGTATCGTATTACCCAGTATGGTTGTGGAGTTCAGATAGGCAGCCGCTTCATATAAAATCCTGCTATTCAGCTGCATCCGGTTAGACTGGAAGCGGACCTCGACATAGTTGGGTAAAGGCTGGGCAGATCATGATGACGACTGTATTTAAGATACCTGCCTGCTTCAAGTAGTTGGTCTACTCCATGACAAGAGACGCGCTAGCGTAGGAGACTGAAGAATCTTGCATGTTCATGCATTGCGATGACTGAGCGTATTTTAAGAATTTCATCGCCATTCGAGGTGTGTTCGATTGGCTGCGAAGTCTTTCTATGGCCTGAAAAAGATAGTAGAAAACTTTATTTTTTACCTAAGTCAATTTGGATCTGACTTTCGAGGGTTATGATTGTATGAATGTTCATCTGTTCACTCATAACTCATAAACTCATCGTTGTATTTTGACTAACAAGGTGGCGTTGCAAGCGTCATGTTTGCCGCGAGTTATAAAGCTGTATGGCGTCACAAAAAACCAAGATGGCGGCTTATAGCGAAATATTTTTTTTTGTGTTTATATACTAACATAGAAAGAAAAAAAAATTGGTTTATTTATTACAGAAACACGTGCATACGAAAAGATAATTAATTCTAATATTAAAGAAAAATAAAAAAAACATATTATATATATAATCACGAGCATAAAGCAGAAATAGTCGACGGCTGCACGTCATGACTGTGATAAGATGGCTTCCACTCAGCATGATGCTGTGCCACCCACAGCACAGCGCTGATTTTCAGTGGTTACCCAAAATAGGTGACGGCACGGTAATGACGGCACGGTTGGCGCAGTGGTTAAGCGATTGACTGCTGCGCTGCGTGTCGCGGGTTCGATTCCCGCACGGAAAAAATATTTGTATTACCTACAATTAGTTGTTCCGGGTCCGGCTGTTTGTGTATGTGAGCTTATATGTCTGTAAACGCATCCACGACACAGGAGAAATTCCTAGTGTGGGGCAACGTTTTTTTTTAAAAAAAGAAGGTACCTCATAAGGTATGAGAAGGGTGTAAAGTTTACTCAGCCTCTATAGAACAGGGAGGATCCTCCTTTATAGCTATGCGAGTGTCTTACCTGTAGCAGCACTCCTATGGGATGTCTGCCGCATATCGTGTTCCCGTACTTGTTGAGGTACTCCGTGAACACGCGCGGGTCCATCTTCTCTATTATGTCCATACCCTGCAATATTCCATGTTTTGAAGGCCATTAAAATTGAAACATTTTCACTCGTGCGTTTAAGACAATTTTTGTTTGTTTTTTTTTTTATATCTAAGAATAAAGGATTATCAGCAAAATTTGAGTTAACGTTATAGACCCAAAATGATAAAGAAGGTATTGGTATCTGAATTATTTCTAGTACAAAATATGCCTCAGGAATTATGTACGCAATAAGTGGAGATTTTACTTGAGTAAATAAATGAATGATCTTAATAATAATTCAAATGACATAACTCATGTGACTGTGTGAGTGTATTTTATTGTATTGAGTCAGTGATACTCGAATTAAAATGATAATTTTTTAATTTATAACCGTCCCACATGACGGGAACCTCTTGAAAGCCGAGAAAGATAAACACATCAAGTATCTTGACTTGGCTAGCGAGGTTGTTGACATGTGGAATGTGGACTCAGCGATCATTGTGCCGATAATCGTGATAGCAAAGAGCCTCGACCAACACCTCAGGAGGCTCTCGTTGGGCAGCTGGATCAACGGCTTGATTCAGAAAATGGTACTTCTGGACACGGCTCGCATTGTCAGGATGCTCCTCTCTCTGGAGCCCTGACCGCCGATACCTTGGATCCTGTTCCCGATACCGGTGGGCTACTATTTTTTATATTCTAATATTTAAAAATGTTATTTGTATGTACAGTAATGAAATAAAGGAAAACTTCAAATAATAGGTAAAGCCCAAAAATGAAGCTGTTATTACTGTTCCTCACCTGTTTATCCAACCACTCGATGCTCTGATAGATCTGTCCCCTCGAGTTATCCTTCCACGTATACCGGAACCGGGACCCCCAGTGGCAGAAGTCGGAAGATATCACAAACAAGTTCTGAGGGTCCGCCAGGTACGGCGCTAGGATCGCACCGTACCTTGCCTCCTTCTCAGGAGACAGGGAACCTACTAGGATCGGTATTATTGTGAAGCCTGTTTGGTATCTGAAAAGAAAACGGCAATAAAGAAATAAAGAAAGAAAATACAAATTATTTGCGGTAACCATGACGCATAAAAAGAGTGATGAATATATATGTTGACGGATGGAGAGGGAGAGGAAGGCCGAAGAAAAGATGGATGGATTGTGTGAGGAATGATATGAAAGAGAAGGGAGTGAATGATAGCGTGACGGTTGACAGGGGAGAATGGAAGAAGAAAACGTGTTGCGCCGACCCCAAGTAACATGGGATAAGGGCAGGAAGATGATGATGACGCATAAAAAGAACACAAAAAAAAAAACATGCGTCACGTCCACGCAAAACGGCCATACAGCATAATGCTAACAGGGTGTTAGCATTATAACAGCATAATGCTAACACCCTATGCGAGGCAGAGCCCCAGCGCTGGTTTTTAGCGACAGACGGCGTTGACGTAATGACGTCAACCAGTGCAGCATGCGATTAGATATAAAATAATAATATGAATTCAATACAATATATCGACGCTCCCAAACAATAACTCGGTAATCGAAAAATCAAAATTTTACATCAATGACTTCAATAGTCCCACTTGTTGAAAAGATATTTGATAAAATCAGTAAATCTTTTCTCCTGTAAAATTTTGATTTTTCGATTACCGGGTTATTGCTTGGGAGCGTCGATATAATCAGTCTGCAATTTTCCCACTGCTGGGACACATGCCTCCTCTCTGTGAGAGGGAGTGGACCGTAATCCACCACGCGGGCCCAGTGCGGGTTGGAAGATGTCACAAGTCTTTGAATGTTTGGTTCTATAATTAAATTTTATTTGTTTCAAATTGACGTTATTTCAAGTTAAACAAATACATATCAACTTTTTTATTTTAATGGCTAAGTTGATTTTAAAGTGACTAGCACTATTGAAAAAGTTTAAAAAATGTTTGAAGTTATAGCGTAAACTGAACTGTATTGTGTAGGAATTAAAGTTATTTTTCCATAAACTCAAATTTCTTTACATTTTTGGCGAATATGTCGCGATATTAGATTAGGACATAACGGTTTCCTCACGATGATTTCCTTCGCCGTTTTGAGAGCGGTGGTGATGAAATTATTTATAAAAAGTAAAGTACCTGTCTGGGTTCAAACCTACGACCTTATAACTCGTAACTCGTAACTGTTACCACTGGGCCATCTCTGCTCTTTCCCACCCGCTGCTGACTCGAGTCAGCGCACAGCTATAATAAAGGCATAAATACGTACTCTTCCATAACTTTAGCAATGTAAGGCAGGTGCATCTCGATGGAATGCTCATCCTCATCTGTTTGAACGTCCATCCATTCAAATTGACGCGTCGCTTCCAACTCAGCATAAACTGCGAAATAAAAAGCTTGTTTAGAAGATGCATGAAAATTTGCTCAAGATTTACTTATTCCGCCTTATTACAAAATGGAATCTAACTTTAGTTCTAGCCTAAACGTTTGAGCCAGTATTTGTATTTCGAATTCATTTTGATTCAACTAAAGTTCTTAATACTAAAATGACAACTAAGCACCCAGCTAAGCAGTCATTTTTGTATAAAAAACTGCATTTCTTTATCAGATTGGTTCTTAATTCAATAACTGGCTCGGTGGTTTAAACCTGATCGAAAAAAAAACCGGGGGTTTAGGTCTATTTAAATTAGTTAGCGAAACTCCGCAGTCGTGATGGGTACCATCGATATCATTAATAATTACGAACTTCCTTAAGAGAAAGGTCGTAATTTTTGCCAATGGGAAACCCTTCGGGCACACGGCTTGTAACATACAAAGACAATGAAGTACTCACTCTGTTTATCAATCGTGAGGTCGTAGAGAGGAGTCTGGTACTTGTCCAGGGAGGAGAGGGCGCAGCCTCCGAGTCTCACGTGGTGAGAGGGACCCAGGATGAAGATACGCTTACTGGAACAAAATTAGTACAACTTTTAAATCAAAACTTTTTTTTTCTTATGATTTTAATTTAAATCCTTCTAATATTATAAAAACGTGAAAGTTTGTTTGGATGGATAGATGGATGTTTGTTACTCTTTCACGCAAAAACTACTGCACGGATTTGGATGAAATTTGGCACACAGATGTTTTATAACCAGGATTAACACATAGGATACTTTTTATCCCGATATTCCAACGGGACCGAAACTTATGCGGGTGAAACCGCGGGGCGCCGCTAGTGATTCATGTTGTGATTGATAGTGTGTTACGAAATGAGGGTTTTGGTACTCCTAAGGTATTACTTGATTATTTTTATGATAAGTCAAGTCAGTGGGTCACTTTATTTTTATTATATTTTATTTTTCTCTGTTCTCTTAGTTTTGTCATGGTCTGGCAGTTTGAGTAATTAATGTGGCCTACCCAAATGTCCTTTCTTTGGTATTGTTCGTCGAATCGTCGAGCTCCTTAAGTTTTGAGTTGAGCTGCACGATTTGTGACAAATGCGTGCACTGACTGGACAGGTCCTCTCAATCTGTGTGGTTCTTTCCTCAAAAGACCATCTCAGACATCGACCTGCATGGTCTTCATATGATCTGACCAAGATTATGTCTGGACTTTAAAAGAGACTGTGACCTCTGAGTTTGTTTCGGCCTTTCTTCTCAGAGTAGTCAGATAGGAAACGCCGACCTCATCTAGTTTTAAAATATGATTGAAGTGTAAAAGTGTTTGTACAAACCTACTTACAAAATAAAATCATTTATCATTTAGTTGAATTGTCAATAAAAACGTTTTAGCAGTTCAAACATCTGGATCACTAGAATTTTAAATCCTATTGTGGTGTGTCACAGGTGAAGTGGAAAAATGTCCACTAACTTTTGGAGGCCACTTGTACAGACGCCAGCACATCAACCTACTACAATCTGTCAAATTTCTTTAATAGATTTTCAACTTTATCGCTAAAGCATTAAGGTTCAAGGTTGATTGGGAAAATTTGACAGTTTCGGGTAGCTTGACCTGCTGGCGTCCGTACATAGGCGTGAAAAACATCACCCATTCTTTACTGTCGCGCGGTCGGCTAAAAATGCTAAATATCTGATCAAATATACTCACACAACAACAGGACTAATTTGTCTGTAGGCGAACGCTGCGCAGGCGCCGCAGTACGAATAGCCCGCGTGACTGTAACATTAACATAGAGAACATAATTTAGCAGTAGTTGAGCTTTTATAGGGTCATACTAACACTTTGATAATTTGCATCCATAAATTCCATAATCATCATATCAGCTCAAAGATGTAGGTACTGCTGGACATTGCCCTTTCTCAAGCATAACGCCTGGACCTGCGCTGCCCACGGCCAGCGGATCCCAATATCTATAAAACTAACAAAACACAAAATTATCATCTGCCTAGCCGTTTCCCAACTATGTTGTGGTCGGCTTCCAGTCTAACCGGATGCAGCTAAATACCAGTACATTACATAGAGCGACTGCCTATCTGACCTCCACAA
Organism: Apamea crenata; assembly: GCA_949629185.1. NCBI lineage: Eukaryota > Metazoa > Arthropoda > Insecta > Lepidoptera > Noctuidae > Apamea > Apamea crenata. The sequence goes on along the minus strand of OX451382.1, from coordinate 5,345,228 downwards.
CCCAGTTACTGGTTAACACGATACTCCTTAGTAAGACTGGTTATGTCAGACTTTCGGGTTTCTGACTACCCGTAACGACTGTCAAAGATCTACAAATGACAGCCGGGACCAACGGCTTAACGTGCTTTCCGAACCACGGTGGGGTCTTGATATGTAATGGATGGTCACCCATCCACGGCACGACCTCGGCAATACTAATCGGCAAGTGGAACACAGGATTAGTAACAAGGAAGCTTGCAAGTATTCTTATACGAAACCACAAATGTTGTGTGTACCTACTGATTTCCGTCGCCTCCATTCCAGGACCCAAGATGGCGGCGCTTAGAGTTTCAGGCGCGCCTCTCTAAGACGTAACGGGGGGACTCACTCCCCCCTATGGGACGTGGCCGTGGCGCTGGTCGTCACCAGTCCGGGGCAGCGGAATTCGAATTTGCACCCGCAGCCCCCGACGACGCAGGTGTACGAGGGGGAACACCGGGGTGGTTTTATTCAGTAAAAATATGCATCAATAAAACTTACGGCGCAATAATAGCCCTCGCAGGTCCATGGGTGAGGTCGGCTTTGGACAGCCAGAGATCCAGTTGACGGGACAGCTCGTTACCTGAACAAAAATTTGGGCGTTTTTTTGTAAACACACAGAAAACCACAAACAATAGATATTTGCAGGGCAGATGTGAGTGGATTTTATCACCGCTGGCTCTCAAAACGGAGAAGAAAAACATCGTGAGGAAGAGGCATGTCCTAGAACCAATAATTCGAAGACATGTGACATCCACCAACCCGCACTGGGCCCAGTCTCTCTCACAGAGAGAAGGCCTGTGTCCCAGCAGTGGGAACAGTAGGATACGCTGATTATGCTGCGAGTTAAAACGCCCTAGAAGGACATTTAGTGACCTTATTGGTGAAAGGTCAGGGCGTAGTACTCGCAACCGGCGTGCGTGTATGACCTTCTCGTAACTTTATGAACGTTCACAGCCAGAAGGCCAATTCTCGTAATTAAAAACGTTCAAAATCTAGTCGCAATCACATCTCAGCGACAATCAATGTCAAAAAATGTAGGGAAATCAGAGGTATTTTTGACAGATTGAGACTGAGATCAGACTGTGAACGTTCTTAAAATTACGAGAATTGCCCTTCTGATCTGTCTCAATATGTCAAAAATACGTCTAATTTCCCTACATTTTGAAATTTTCTTTTCGCCGAGATGAGACTGCGACTAGATGTTGAACGTTTTAAATTACGGGAATACGGGCCCAGATGTATCTACCTCCATGAGAAGAAAGCATGATTTATTGTATGTTTGTTTATACACACATATAACAGCAAGCCTGCCTATTAACCGAAGGTGTAGGTGTACCTACTGTAGGTACACCCACATTTCTCATAGGGGGGGCAGGCCCCTGTTATTCATTGGGCACTCTGGCCAAAGTGCCCAGGGCCCCGGGATCGACGGGGGCCCTGCATGAAGTTTTTTATCTATAACTTCGTGTGGCCCCGGGCTGCCCTCAAAAAAATAATTTTTTTCAGCCCGCCGTTTCATTCTACGCATTCATTGGCAAAATAATTGATCCGCAAAGTTACAGTAAGTTTCTAGTCCCAAACGTATGAAATATTAGTATTGTTCCTTTTATTTGTTTTGTAGCAGAATATTTGTAAACTGTTCATAATAATCTTATCTACACAGGGGCCCCGTGATCCTTATGTGCCCAGGCAGGGCCTCCAATAGGTTAGAGATGGCCCTGAGGGGGGGACCACCAATTGCGGCTGGGATCTCTGCCTATCCTTTTTAACTGGGCCTTTTGGCGCAGCCGTGAGGCACACTTTCCTGCTAATTTCTTACATCGGACTTCACACTTTTTATGTAATCTTATTATTTTATTGTTTGTTTTATCTGATGTATGTATCTGGTGTATTGTGTCTTTTAGTTTGTGCCAAATAAATTTATTTTCTTTCCTTCTATCCCTTCAGAGAAGTGGAGAAAGACAGTAGGGAGTCCTTTGCCCAGCAGTGGGACATCACAGGCTTTTAATATAAGAATTTTACGCGGTCGAAGTCGCGGGCAAAAGCTAGGCTAGCAATAAAATAAAACCACTCTTACATTAAAATACATCATTTAATACGAGTCAAAGACCAACTTTATACAAATAAAACAGTGCAAACATCGAGACAGTTTAAATCTAAATTTTTACAAATGCTTTCAACATTTCATTATTATTTTTTCATGTTTTAATAGTTAAGGTCAATCCACACGTATCAGGGTCGTGTCCGGGTCGTGGCACACACAAGGCAGACACTGAAGCTCCGTCGCCGTCCCGGACACGGACGTGTGTGAACGAGTTCATATAAAATGTATACAACAATATTTTTATGAGCCCCTGACGGAGCACGGTCCGCCCACGTCCCGGACACGGCCCTGATATGTTTGGATAGACCTTTATTCTGGTATTCGGGGCGGAGACAAAACCAACAAATCAAAAATCATAAAAATACGTCCAGCCGTTCTTTAGTTTTATATAGTTTTATTTGTACAACACATGCTGCTACAATGGCGACAACAATTTAACACACAGGTAGGGCTAGTACATAAAACGAAACCGAGAAACTGTATTCGTATGTGAAATTATTGTCACCATTAAAGCGCCACACTGCGAGATCAACTAGGGCTATCCTTGTCGCTGTGACAAACAACTACTCGCTGGCGGTGAGAAGTATCTCTTTAATTATTAACACATGACCTACAATCTTTTGCATGTTTCTTGAGCGAGAAAATCCTTGATAGCTTTTAGCTTCCTCGTTAGCAGTGGGACTTGTACCATAGGACTATCCCCTGGACATTTCACACAGCACCATTTGTCCCAAGCTAAGCAACCTAATGCTTGTGTTATGGTAACAAGATGGCTGATAAACTACATAAATACAATTTTTTTTTTTTTTTGTAAATACATACATATTATAGATAGAAAAACACCCAGACTCGGAACAAATGTAGGTCATACAAATATTTGTTCCGTGCGGGAACCGAACCCGCGACACGCAGCGCAGCAGTCAATCGCTTAACCACTGCGCCAACCGTGCCGTCAAACAACACAACACAACAACAACAAACAACAACAACAACATACAACAACAACAACAACAACATGCAACATTAAACTCATTAAGAGTCAATGGATGTAGCTGTAATGTATGTATTACGTTGTTGATGTTGTTTGTTGTCGCAATACAAATAAGGTTTTTAATTATTGGTTTCGTTGAAGGTTATTTATGACAGTAAGTTGGTGCGTTTAGAGCATTTTTTGACACTGGAGAGTCAAATTAACGTTGTAAAAGAGAGTCCGTGGAGTTTCTTGCCCGTTCTTCTCCATAGGTACCTACTACGCTTTGGAATGGGCAACTAGCTTCATCTTTCTGACTGACCGAACCCTTGACAATTCAAAAGTGCCTGTAATTGGTTTATTTGAAATAAATGCTTTGAATTTGACTTGACGGCAGTCCCTAACGGTTGCTATGTGGCAGCCAGTGCTCTTCTACAAAACCGCAGCTTAAGTATGGTCATGGTATTCATACGCCACCCAACCAGCCACAGAGTATGCGCAGTTAATAAAATTTGATTAAACTATATCAGGAAACCATCATCAATCATCCGTATCTTCCTCACCATCATCGTTGTCATCATTTTCAATGATCTTAGCAATCTTTTCCGATGCTTCCTTAAGCAATTGTTCACTGAATTGAGGGAACTTCGCTTCAAACTCTGCTTTCAGGCTTTCAAGGTCAAATTTTTCTTTCTCCAACTCTTCAATACTTGTTTGTGACTTCTCATACTCTTTGAATTTGTCTAAGTCTAAATTAGACTCTTTTTTTATCTGTTCTAGCCCTTCGATAGCATCATTGACAGCTTCCAGCAGCTGTTTGTGGCCTGAGTTTTGGTTGTAACCAAAGTCTACATCTTTGAGGTGTATTTGGTCGAGGTACGCTTGTTCTGTGGAGTGTAGATCTTGGAGAGTTGTTTCTACATTTGACTTGTCTGTTGTTTCAAAGAATTGTGTGTTGATCTGTGTTTTCAGGTCAAGTAGTCTGAAAAAAAGAGGTTATTAGGTTAGGTAGTTTATTTTTACCACATTTAAAAAGTTGGTAATGCGGCAAATAATAATAATAATATCCCTGGACATATCACACAGCACCATTTGTCCCAAGCTAAGCAATCTAATACTTGTGTTATGGTAACAAGATGGCTGATGATGATGCAGAGTAATGAGGAAAATGTTGAGAGGAGAGTTTTGAGTATGAATGTGGATGTCTATAAGACTAGAGGAATACCAGACTGTGTGAAAGAAGATATGGCTAGAAAGGGGGTTTTGATTGAGATGATAACTATGCCCTGTCCAATAAGTTAACCGTTTTTTGACAGCTGTCTTAGAACAAACTATTCCAAATTATGTAAAAGGTAACTTTAAAATGTGTAACAAAATAAATATTATATAAACTGCCTTGTCTTATTTATGGCTTCCTACACACATTATAATACCGTACGTGTATCAATCAATGTATTGTGTGTTGCTGCAATCACTAGTTCCATCTGTCAAAAAACGGTTTACTTGGACAGGGTATGATTGAGGAGTTATTTTTGTTTACATTTAGGTGACCAACAAGAATGAACTATTTATAGAGTTTTTATGATGCCCATTCGCTAATAAAACAGGAAGCAGTATCACAGAGAGCCAAGTCACTGTACCCATCAGATCAACAACTTCCCAAAAATATTAAAAAACAAGGAATTTGCTACCAACCTCTTTTGTTCCACAACAAACGATATATTTTTCATTCTCTTATTAGTTTTGTCCAATTGATCCATAGTTTTCTGAAATCTATCAGCTAATTCGGTCATATGTATATCCATTATTGTTTCTTCACGTTGGATCTTCTCGTCAATCAGACATTCCTCAAGCATCGCACGTAGAAATTTCCCGTACGCGACTTGGCGGTTTTCTGCTTCAAAATCCGGAAATCCCAGCTGTTCTTGTTTCAAAATTGTGGTATCCGCATCAAGTGTAGTTGTGTTTGCATTATTTTTCTTCGGATTCGAACGGGGAACGTTTTTGTCTTTTGTAGGAACGAATTTTGTTCGTGACGATGTAGGTTGCACGCTAACTGCTGATGGCCGCTTACTTTTTATCGACGTTTTAGATGATGCAGCCGATATTTTCGTTTTATCAGACATTATTTTAGTTAATTGGAATAGTGTTTACAAATTTATTTCACATTCACAATGCGACTAACAGTTGAATTGAATTGACGTTTGTTTGAAATGGCTGTCATTGTCATGGCAACCGCAATTTCCGTTTTCGTTCGGAAACTTGGAAGAATGATAATTACAAAAAAAAATGTTTCAACATGGCTTCAGTATAAAAACGTTAGATTTTAAAATTAACAACTGATTTATCGCGTTATAACCTATCTACCTCCTTGTACTTATAAAGTTGTCAAAAAATAAAAGGCCCGTTTTGACATTTGAGAATGCGTTCTGACACCTGTCAGTTTCATACAAACGAATACGTGTTTTGCGAATTTGATCTTTAATAACTACTAGAAATGTCAAAATGGGCCTTTTATTTTTTGACAACTTTAATATCATTAAACTTCTTCTTCTTCGTCGTATCGATGGCATGACATCGTATTTTTGATGGCCCAAAACTTCGCCTGAACTGATTATCACCTTCATAAGTACATTACCTATTTATAGATAGAGTAATAGTCACACTCATTCTTGCAATATCATCTAGCTTTATGATATTGCAAACAGTGACTCACAAATTATTTATAAACGCACTCGAAAAGTGGAAAACACTTATAAGACGCACTAATGCACCAGTGTCAGGCGTTTATTTTATTTAAAAAACATCAGTATTACAGTTTTATTTCCGAACGAAAGCAAAAACACTCGACTCAAAAAAATCAATTGACTTTTTATTTTTAGACCTAGTAGGTCAACAGGTCAATTTATTATTCTTTTAAATCATTATTTGAAGTTGTTTCAGTACATTTTTATAACATTTTAACACTTTTATAATTTATTATTAGTCAATTTTCTCGCTTCATTATTTGTTTTGCTTGTTAGGTTAAAAACAATTTTTTTTTTCTCATAACTTCAAGACAGTCATTGTTACCGGAAATGTTTTACAAAGGTTCTTTGTAAATTCACTTCGAGAAAGACAAAAGACATTTAATTATAGGTTTCAAAACAAAGGTCAATAACCTTTTGACTTTTAAAGATACCCTTAGACTTTTCTTTATCCCTTTTGATACCCAAAACCTCTTTATAGGCCTATCAAAAAGACTTTTCAGTTTTTACACGACGAAATCAAATAATCCAGTTAAGATTATAAAACAAAAACTTAATTTTAGTTCACATACCATTCTCCGTGTACCAGCTGCCCGCGTGCGAAGCGTTGCGACAAGTCATCTTCGTATTTTTTTGAATAATAAGATTAAATGATTGTTAAAAATTATGTAAATAAATAATTAAGCGCTAACTTTCACAATCACAAAAATAATACTTTGACGTTGATGTAAGATGTAAATACACCACAGACAATTTTTACGAGTTGTTTGTTTTTTTATTAAACTTTGCGTTTGCGGAGCCAGCTTTAAAATTTAACCAATTTATTTTTGCGATCGTTTCGTTTGTTTATCGTTTCTCCGTATGAACTATGAACATAAATGTTGACGACACGCATACGAGTGGGCAGTGTAAAATACACCAGCACAAAGACATTCACTCACAGTAAAGATTGTCCTCCTTATACTGTTGTGATAATGCAATCATTATTTGCTCACGCGGAGTTTTACAGCGTTTGGAGCATAATGTGCGTGTCAATTTTGATTTATGATGGTGGGATTTATGAGTATAGGGGTGTTACGACGTGGGATGGCCGATGGGGCCATCCCACATCGTATCACCCCCACCCTGTAGCACGCTGACAAAAGCGCCGTAGTGCGTCGTGTCCAAACACAACTAATAAAATAAAATAAATAACAGCTAACAAAATTAAATATTTAGCATCAGCCGTAGCCGTCCCTTAAATGTATAATAAGAAGAGGCACTCACATGCTGTTGTTTGGTATGCGAGATCTTGCTCGCCGCCGCGCCGTGGTCAAAAGGAAAAATGCAAACAATCTGATCATGACAGCTTAATCCTATCTAGGATTATGACAGCCACAAAATTTGACCGTATTGAAATGGGAATAGAAAAAAGATTTTCTAGACTAAGACATGATTAAGTCGATTTAATTAGCAATAGCATTTTATCGGTACATACATCACTGATTGAACGAATGATGTGATAAGAATGCAATGCAGCCATTAAGGCCGGGCCAGACTGTTCTAAACAAGCTTCCAACAGGGGTCACCTTGGTGGGAGGTTTGTGGAGCCCACGGTTGGTGTTTGCGTCCACACTGTTTACAACAAGGCTCCCACCTCAGTTTGTTGTCGATTCTTTGTTTGGAAGCACGCGTTGTGATATGGCTCCTTATTTAACTAAACTTCAAAAAGTTGGCGTGGCATTAGCACTTGTGTGCGCAAGTGAGGAGAAAAAAGAAAAAAAGAAAAGAATTTGGATGCAGCGTTGGCTTAGGGAAAGAATAAAACTTAGTCATCTAAATTTAATGAATCTACTTGATTTTGGTGACCTGCGCAACTTTCTCAGAATGGAAAAGGAAATATTCTATGAGTTATTAGAAATGGTGAGGCCATTTATAACTAAAAAAAATACGCATCTGAGGGTGCTTGGTTTACAACAAGCGTTTACATTGTGGAATACGTGTTTACAACGGCGGCATCCACACGCGGTTGGCAACGCGCGTCCGTCCACAGAGGTTGTTGAAGGTCAAACGAATTTTTGTTGCAAACAAGTGTTTACACTGTTGTAAACCGCCGGTGGACATCGATGTGGAGGGCTTGTTTACAACAGTCTGGCCGGGGTTTTATCTCAATTGTTCATCATTCATTCGGCCAGTTATCTTGTCTGTGGTTGTCAGTTGTCAATATTCCGGCTACTAATGATGCGTGAAAATAATTAATTCAACTAAAAATTAAAGAAATAAACGTATTGCATTTATTTGGAAGCATTCGTAATTTTACGAACTAATTGAAACATTCCCTATCAGTGTCAGTCATTAAAATGCTTACCTCAATATGTAAGTACAAACCTCACATTTCTGTATTTGTACGTCCGAGTTTTACATGGTAATTAACATTAAATTGTACGGTATGTCTATACTTTTACTTTCAATATTTATCACCGATTAATGTTGGTCACAACTGTATCAATAACTTATTATAAAACGTACGCTATGCGATAAATAAATATGACCCATAAAAATTGTAGTTAAGTAAAAATTTCGTAATCTATAATTTTATTATTCATTAATTTTGTTGTGGAAAGTTTTGATGTATTTTTTTTTGCAAGTAATGGGGTACTTTTATAATATGACTTTTTAACTCTTAGTAAACAATGATCTTAACTGTTTTTTTTTTTCTATTATTCCAATACCTTTTTTTATAATTTAAGAATTATAACCAGGAATTTTAGCAGGCAAGGCCCAGAAAATATCAATAACATGACATTTCACAATTCCCGGAGTCGTAGGCAGAGGTGTACCTATATTACACCCACACCCCCCCTTTTTGTTCTGTAATGTTAGTTACTTCACATCAATGAACTCAGCCTATCGCAGTCCACTGCTGGACATAGGCCTCTCCCAGGCTGCGCCACAACACCCTGTCCTCCGCCTTCAGCATCCAGCCTGTCCCAGCCACCTTCTTTAGGTTGTCTGTCCATATAGCAGTCTCCACTCCAGGACTCGTCTGCTCTAATCGGTCCTTCGACAAACATGGCCAGCCCGATGCCGCTGCCATTGACTCTTCACTGGACTGTCCGTGGAGTTTCTTGCCCGTTCTTCTCCATAGAGATCTACGTTTTTGGAATGGGCGACTAGCTTCAACTAACTGACCGACTATTTAATTTTGACAATTCAAAAGTGCCTGTAAATGGTTTAATTGAAATAAATTATTTGAGTTTGAGTTTGACTTACTATTGTATAAAATCAAGTTCTTCTAACATAACAGACAGCTTTGCTGCTGGGGAGTTTGTTGCGCCCGTTTATCATCTCATCTAAAACACTGGAAAGTGTTGCAAGGCGGGCGTTTTGGGGGACTGTTTTATGTAATTTTGACATTTAAAAAGTACTAATATCAGCCTAATTTGGATAAATGCTTTTTATATGTTCTATGTTAGAGGGTTTTATTTCCGCACTTAGTCCTTCAGATGGGCTATGGCGGCCAATGGTGGTTACTCCAATTTTTAATATTTTTTACAATCCTATGGTTACAGGTCGCAGAGCCTTCACTCGGAGGTCCAGGGCAGCATGTTACTCACTTAAAAGAAGTGCCGAGGAACAGGAAAAACCTAAGACAGCTATTGTTATGCTCAACATGGGTGGACCTACAGATACTAATCAGGTAAACTTAGCTGTTTTAATGTAAATTTAGCTGTTTATATGTAAACTTTGCTATTTATTTATAAATATTTAAACATTGTTATTTAAATGTGTTTTAAAGTTCTGTACCCAAAAGGTGCCAACAGATCCCATTTACTAAGCTCTGCTGTCCGTCCGTCTTGTCAGTCAGCGGGCTGTATGTCATGAACCATAATAGGTAGACAGTTTAAAATTTTCACGGATTGTGTATTTCTACTATAAAAACCAATACATAATCAGCCTATAATGTTCCCACTGCTGGGACACAGGCCTCCTCTCTGTGAGAGGGAGTGGACCGTAATCCACCGCAGCCGCGTGCGGGTTGGTAGATGTCACATGTCTTCGAATTTTGGTTCTAGAACCGGTATGTACGCGCATAACTTCCGTTCGACTGCACAAAATTGAATAACTCTTTTTTTTTTGTGTTTCTTATTGTCAGGACAAGGTTTGTACATATAGACGAAAATTAAAAGGAAAAAAATATATGGCGGTACGACGATCGCCGAGTCAGCTAGTAATTCCATAGATAAATATTTGTTACGGCCGCGAATCATATTTAAATCAACATACAACCTGTCTCTGACCTGCAAATTGCAAAAACGTAAGAAAAACAGACGGCCGATGGGGCCGAAACGTTCTGGAGTGACGACCGCATACCGGAAGATACCGCGTATTCGAAGGCCTCCCACAATGTGGACCGATTACCTTGTGAAGGCTGCAGGAATCCGTTGGACGCAGGAAGCACAGAACTGGTCGAAGTGGAGGTGCTTGGGGAAGGTCAATGTTCAGCAGTGGACGTCTTCCGGCTGAAATGATGATAATGATGCAGAAATTTTTAATTTCGCAGGCTACTCTGACGTTTTCGCTTTAATTTTGATTGATTATACAAGTTGTTGTTTTGCATCCTCGTCAAATATCAGGAGGCTGTTACATAAATAATCAAATAAAATTACGATCCCTGGTAAATAAGGAATACATACTTGTTTTTTTAGTTATTTTAAGTTTGACAGTATTTCAGAATACACCACTTTCAATTCAATTCATTTATTCACTAACAATTTACATCGTGTCTGAATTTCTATAACTAAATATATCTCAAAATCACTTTCAAAGAACAGAATCGCGTTATGGTATCGTATGGCCGCGTTTTTATGTGTGTGTAAAAGGGCAGTGCGGTCTCACACAGGCCGCGTTTTAAAATGCGTGTCCCGCACATGCCGATGTCCGAAATTTTTTTTTTTTCACGCAGTGGCATAATTACCTCCTTGAATTTGATGAGGATTCAAAACGACACCTTGTATTTTTCTCAATTTTAAAGAAAAAGTAGTATTTATCTTCTATTTTTGTTCCAGGTTGGTGACTACCTGCTCCGTATCATGACGGATCGGGACATGATCCAGCTTCCTATGCAGAGTAAGTTGGGACCCTGGATAGCTTCCCGAAGGACAGAGGAAGTGCAGAAGAAGTACATGGAGATCGGAGGCGGCTCACCCATCCTTAAGTGGACTAATAGTCAAGGTAAGGCTCGTAGCCTGCATAGCAGGGTCAAATTCAATGAGCTAGTGAAACTCCGTAGAAGTGATAGGTATCAACAAAATGAAACAAAAAAAATATGAATTTATATTTTTTTTGGGTGGGGGTCACCGACCTGTGTTAGTATACTTTTTAGTCACTTGAAACACCAGTGAAAATATCAGCTTTTTATTGTGTAAACTTGAGAGACGTGATGGGTACCGATATCTCAACACGACAAAACTAAAGAAAACATATTTTCTCAACACATACTTCAAGTAACAACACAATAAACAAAAACAACACAAAAATAATTGTTTTAATAATTGTTGATGAATAATTGTTTGCTGCACCGGACGACGTCATTACGTCGGCGCCGGCTGTCGCTGAAAACCAGCGCTGTGGCTCTGTCTTGCATAGGGTCGCGTAGCATAATGCTGAGCGATAGCCGTTTTGCGTGGATGTGACACATGTCAATCATTTCTTATTGTTCTTTTTTGCGTCATGTTTACCGCAAATAAACGTATTTTCTTTAGTGTCCGACCGAAAGTTCGGTTTCGGCCGAGTTTCGGCCAAAAATCAAGTTTCGGTGGCAGTTTCGGTTTCGGCCAAAATTGGCCGAAACTTTCGCCGAAACCGAAACAGTAACAATTAGTGATTTGATTTATTGATAACTGATAAACATTTTGCTATGAGAACTTAATTTGAAAAAATAATAAAAATATTATTAATATTTTTTTATATTATAAACATCTATCTATATATATAAAATTCAAAGTCCTGACTGACTGACTGACTGAGACATCAACGCACAGCCTAAACCGCTGGTCTTAGAGACATGAAATTTGGAGGGTGTATTCTTCGTGAAGAGTAGGTGTCCACTAAGAAAGGGTTTTTCGAAATTCCACCCCTAAGAGGGTGAAATGGGGGGATTTTGTTTGTATAAAAAATCTTATTCTTTGAGTTAATAAACTTGAAACTTGGCATGAATACTTATCTTAGTAAATTATGAAGTTGGGCATTTTTTGTTTTTATAAACTACCCCCTAAAAGGGGATTGGGGGGTTTCAAAGTTTGTATGGAAGAATTTTAGCGCGCGGTCCGATTTAATCGAAACTCAGTATTTATACCTAAAATTTAAAGGAAAGAATAATTATTATCAGGGTTTTTCGAAAATTACCCCTGACGGCCTGAAAAGGGGTAGTCAATTTTACAGGGGAGGATTTTACAGCTTTATTTATTTATTTCTTCACAAACAATTTACATTGTGTTTGAAATCGTTCCATATGATAAAAAAAAAATGATTTAAAGCAAACAACATTCAAAATACAAGTACTTAAGACATAAGAAAAAATAATAATAACAATATAACTCAACTAAAATTACCTACAATAACATTTTCAATGTCAACTCATTATGAATTTAAGGATTTAAGATTAGAAATAATTTAACATGATACAAGTATCACATTTAAAAATTAACAACATAACTAAAAATTACAAACTACAAGAAAAATTTCAATGTCAACTCATTAAGAATTTAAGATTAGAAACAGAAAACATTCAAAAATTACAATAAAAATAAATAGTTCAATATCGACTTAAATTAATAATAGGAATACACTTGTCATTTAAAAATAATGTCCATATAATTTACAAAACAATAATTTCAGTCGGCTCTAGTAACATAAGTTGACACGAGTAAACGCATGGTCATAATATTACATGTCGTCAACAGAGTAGAGACACTTATCTAGTAGGAATGCTTTAAGCGTTGTCTTAAATGCAGATGTATAGATCAAGCTTTTTAAGTGTAGTGGTAACTTATTGAATAATTGCACTGCTTGATATTGTGAACTGTGCTTCACAATGCTGAAGTGAGGATTAATCTTATTTCTCAATTCCTTCCTACGTGTGGCCTCTCTAACCAGTCTTTCCTCATCCGTCTCATATTCATGTATGTACTTTTTAAGATTAGTCAGAAGGACAAGAACGTAGAGACTGGGTACTGTAAGGATGTTTAAATCTAAGAAATGTGGACGACAACTCTCTCTTTGTGGAATACGGACAATAGTACGTATAGCTCTTTTTTGAAGGACAAAAGCTCTTTGGCAGTTATAATTATAACTGTTTCCCCACAATTGTATGCTATACCTTAATTTGGACTCAATTAGCGCGAAGTATACGATTTTTAAATGTTTGAAGTCAATTTCGTCTCGAAGGATTCTCAACGCATAACACGCAGATGATATAGATGCATCAATGGCTGCTAGTTCTTTTTTCCAATTTAGTGAGTCATCTATGTGTATTCCCAAGAATTTAGCTTCTCTCACGAGTTCAATTTTGTTCTCATTTAGTATTATTTCCATGGTGTCTTTATTACGAGCAGTTGTTTTGAAAAACATTATCTTGGTCTTTGTACTATTAATTTTCAACTTATTTACGGTAAACCACGAATAGAGATAACTTAAAGCTGCATTAACTTTTTCCGTAAGTTCTTTTGTGTCATTTGCGCCAATAATGGCATTTGTGTCATCCGCAAAAACAACGAGTTGTGTGTCTGGTAGAATTTTGTTTATGTAATTTATTAAGTCATTAGTAAACATAATGAACAATATGGGCCCTAATATCGATCCTTGCGGAACACCGGCACAAATATTAAAAAAAGGTGATTTATAACTTTGTCTATGTTCATCTTGCATCTCACTGATTTCTACAAACATTTTTCTATTTTCTAGATAGGATAACAAAAGTTGGGAGGCTTTGCCTCTCACTCCGTAGTGATTTAGTTTAGCTATAAGTAGATCGTGATCAACAGTGTCAAATGCTGAACTTAAATCTAAAAATATACCAGCTACTCTCATTTTATTATTAATTTTATTGATTACATCATTAACAAGAGTATATATAGCGTCTCCTGTGCCTACATTTTTTTGATATCCAAATTGTCTTCTATGTAAGACTTTGTTTAAGTTAATATGAAGTACTAGCCGAGATTTGATAATTTTTTCGAATATCTTTGAAAGTGCTGGCAGCAAGGAGATTGGCCTGTAATTTCTAGGATCAGTCTTTGTGCCTTTTTTGTGAATCGGTATGATCTTGGCTATTTTTAGCTGTTCTGGAAATATTCCGTCATTAATACACTTATTAAAAAAGTAAGAAAGTGGTTTTGCAAGTATATTTAAATTATCTTTAATAACAGATATAGGAATTTCATCATATCCACAAGAACGTTTATTGTCCATCTTTCTGACAATATTAGAAATTTCATTTGGAGTGGTAAGAGTCAAACAAAGTTCGTTTTCGACCCGTTGTGTACTCTGCTGAAGTAATAGCGTCGCTTCCTCAACTTTGCTGTCACTGGTAAGACATTTGTTATGAAAAAGTTTTGCTAGCGTGTTAGCTACTTCTTCGGGATCATCAACTATTTTGCCGTCAATTTTAAGTAATAGATGTTCCGTATGGATAGCCTTAGATCGGTTTGTGCAATTGTTAACAATTTGCCAGATTTCTTTGCTAGAGTTTGTTGAATTCTTTATTTTTTCACTAACCGTTATTTTTTTAGCTTTCGTGATAACCCTTCTATATATTCTGATGTATTTATTTTTGTAATTTAGGACACTGGTTTCAAGATTATTACCATTACTAGCGCATAAAATGCGTTTCATTTTACTAGAGGTTTTCACACCTTTGGTGACCCATTTTAATTTAGTACTCTTTATAAGATTAATTTTACGTTCCTTTTTTTTGTAACAATTTTTAAAAACCTCTGTGAATTTCTTTATAAATTTATTTATTCCCATATTACTCCAGTTATGTCTCAATATTCCCTGCCTAAAATATGTGTTGTTATTAGAACTGAAAACTCTCTTATTTATAACAATATGCTGATTGTAATTACTTGACTTGCTTGTCACAGTTTCCGACCAAAAATTACCTAAAATAGCTCCATGTCCATCAGCCAGACCATTATGGTCTACTTCACATTCTTTTACATAATATTCTGGGATGTTTGTTAGGATATTGTCGATGCACGAAAACGAGTCGTTTCGAATAAAAGTTGCCGTGTTAACAAGATGCCTAAAATTGTAACAAGATAATAAGCTGACAAATTCAGTGCGCTTCTTACTATCTACAAGTAAATCTATATTAAAGTCACCGCATATAATACATTTCCTACTAAATAAATGTTCCAGCAATTTTTCCATGCGTGTCATGAATTGTTCAAAATTCTTGTCATAAGGACTACGATAACAACAACTTATATACAGACCAGTATCGATATCTTTAATACAACATATTTCAAAGCTGTCCATCTTATAAAGTTTGTTAATAACCCCTATATTCTCTACTTTTCTATCCACATGTCCAAGGATCAAACTGCCACCTCTAGTCTTTTTACTTCTAGTGTTGTGTGAAATCAGGTTATAGTTATCTAAGGAAAAAGAAATTACGGACTTGTCGTTTAAAAAATGTTCACTAATACATATGTAGTCTACCCTGATTTCAAGAGATTGTATATAAACATCCAATTCATTCTTCTTATTACTAATACCACACAAATTTTGGTGAAATATATTGATATTTTGTAATCTAGGTGTGATTAGTTCATTACCTTTATTCAATACACCCGCAAAGTTTTGGTGTATTACGTTTAGGTGCTTACAAACGAAAAAACTGCTCTGTTGTTTGTTGTTGATTCGCCGACAGGTCCTCGTTTCTGTCAACTTCATATTTATAGTCAGTGTTGGTAGATTGTACATAAATAATTGTGTTATAAATATCCTTAAAAATACATTGCAGTCCGGAGCTATTTATTACACCAGTGCGTCTGTCGAACATGGTGTCGTCGTATCGTACATTCTTGTTACTATCCAAAAAGTAGGCATATTCGTGAGTATTTGTATCTAAAAATAATAAATTGTTGAAGGTTTCCACTCGTGAATTATACAAGTAATTACTAGTGAAGAATTTGTACGTCGGAGTGCAGATGATTATGTTTGTGTTAGTGATTTCTTGCAAAACTTGTCGAAGTTGTAAAATATTATCAAAATATCTATTTGTGACTTTAAAGTCTTCTTCACCTAGTAATATAATGCAGAAGTCCAACAAAGTGAAATTCTCCAGCTTTTCTCTGATGCCTTTCAACAGAAGTTGCATACTTCCACGAGGTGTGATGTAGTGACAAATTTCACAGGTCCCGAAAGTGTTTTCTGCTATATGAAGCAATTTATTCTTGTTGTCTGTACTTAGGATGCATATTTTGTTACGTTCCGAGTATTTTTTGTCCAAGTTATCTGTGCTTTGTTTTATTGGCGTAGCACTATTATTTTCCTCCGGTTTCGGCTTGTCAGTTTGTGTTTGTTTGGATATATTGTTCTTGTTCTTTTTGCTGGAAGACTTTAGCTTGACTGGACTGCAGCGTGGCTTGATTAACTCGAAAATTGGTATAAATAATCTTTGAATCAAGATATGAACACATCCCAAATGATTTTTCAAAATTCCACCCCTGTGGGGGTGAAAAGCGGGGATACAGTTTATATGAAAAATCTTATTCGTTATGTTAATAATCTCGAAAATTGGCATGAATACTCGCCTAAGTAAGCAATAAAGTTTATCATTATTATTTTTTCAAAACTACCCCTCAAAGGGGGATATAGGGGTGTTGAAGTTTGTGTGGAAGAAATTGAATGCGCGGTCCGATTAACTCGAAACTCAGTATTGATACTTTCGACAGAAAATAATTAATAATAAGTATGTAAAGTGGTCGAAAATTGACCCCTGACGGGGTAAAAAGGGGTAATTCGGTTTTTAGGGGAGGATTTGAACTTGAAACTGTATGTTACATTTTCAGGCCTAAGCCACTTAACTTCTGATTTGGCAAAACGATAGATGGCATCCTGGAGAAGCACATACTTTTTATTCTGGTAGCACGTTCCCGTGGGATTCCGACATTCACGCGGGCGAAGCCGCGGGCAGAAGCTAGTATTAAATAAATGGTTACAACAAAATTAATATACCTACTGTGTTTCCATTTCATGTCCATTTAATGCAGAATAATGGGTAAAATGCACCAAATTTCAGTATTTTAAGGAATTTAATACTTAACCACGTGAGTTTCGGTTTCGGTTTCGGTTTCGGCCGAAACTGAAGCTACGGCCGAACATTCGGTTTCGGTTTCGGCCGGAAAACCAGTTTCGGTCGGACTCTAATTTTCTTTCTTTCTAACCAGTCGTTGTTGAACCCCAAAAAGAAATCAAATCATTTTGTTTTATCGTGTTTACATATCTACCATCACGTCAGCAGAGTTTCGCTAGCTAATTTAATGTGACCCTGTATAGGCCTCCAGATCGTATTCCGGCCATGGCTGCCAATCTCAATGGAGGCTAGTTTTCGACGCTGGAGATGTTATAATATGCTTACCGAGACACGAGGGTACCACACCGCCAACTTTCAAACTCCCGACTATTGTTACCAGTGGCGTAGCGTAGTGGGGGGCGGGGGGGGGGGGGGGGAGCGGCACTTTTTAGGGGGCGGCAAAATTATTTTTAACGCAACTATAAATTCGGACCGATTGAAAAGAGCACGGAATTTTTCATAAGTTATTCTGTGACGAATTCGGGGAATCCCCTTTCTTTGAATGATATTTTGTAGCGAATGGCAACACCGTCTATACTGACTTGCGGGGTATACGTGATTGTAAAACAAATAAACTTTTTTATTTAAAATCTAACCTGAATAATGCAAAATAATGATGACTGTTCTTGTCGAAAAGTTCTCTAGAATTACTGTATTTAAATTGAAATACCTAATTAAGAGGGCGGCAAAATTGTCTTCCGCCCCGGGCAGCCTATACCCATGCTACGCCATTGGTTCTTACTAAGAAATTCGTAAAGACTGGCGCTCAGCAGTAGGCGTATAGGCCTCCTTTATAGTACCAGACTCATCATCTGCCTGCCTTTTCCCAACTATGTTGGGGTCGGCTTCCAGTCTAACCGGATGCAGCTGAATACCAGTATTTTACATTTAGCGACTGCCTATCTAACCTCCACAACCCAGTTACTGGGTAATACGATACCCCTAGGTAAGACTGGTTTTCAGACTTTCGGGCTTCTGAGGAGCCGTAACGACTGTCAAAGATCCACGAATGAAAGCCGGGATCAACGGCTTAACGTTCTTTCCGAGGCACGAAGGGGTCTCGATATATTATGTAAAGATCACCCATCCACGGCCCGATCGCGGCAAGCGTGTTTGTGCACTTGGTTACCACAAGTAAAGCGCGCGTCGTGTCATGAGATAAAAATGCTGTACAAAATAATTCCTCTCACAAATTTTTAAATCTTATTTCCAGGTCAGTTATTAGTAGAAGCCCTGGACAGGATGCATCCCTCAACGGCGCCGCACAAGCACTATGTGAGCTTCAGATACGTGCCTCCCTTCACGGAGGATGCCTTCACTGAGCTTGAGGAGTAAGTATATTACATCTACTAATAATAAAAAATAAGTATCTTGACTTGGCTCACGAGGTTGTCGATATATGGGATGTGGACTCAGCGATCACTGTGCCGATAGTCGTGACAGCCAATGACTTAATAGCCAAGAGCCTCGACCAACACCTGAGGAGGCTCTCGTTGGGCAGCTGGAGCAAGGGCTTGATTCAGAAAGCGGTACTTCTGGACACGGCTCGCATTGTCAGGAGGTTCCTCTCTCTGGAGCCCTGACCGCCGGTAGCTTGGACCCTGTTCCCGATACCGGTGGGCTACTATTTTTTTATATTTTTATATTCTAATATTTATAAATATAATTTATGTGTTTACATTTAAATAAAGGAAAATAATAATAATAGTTAATAAAAGAAAGCAAGTCACCGCCTGCCATTTTGTCTGTGTAATTTATATAAAACATTGTGTGCCTCACGGCTGCACCAAATAAGCCCAGTTCAGCATTAATGTCAGGCATCAGTTGTCTGACATTTATGCTGAACTTGGCCACTGGTTTTCTAGGAACATATTTAATTTAATTTATTTCTTTCTCGTTTTTTTTTTTTAAACGTTGCCCCACACTAGGAATTTCTCCTGTGTCGTGGGTGCGTTTACAGACACATAAACTCACATACACAAACGGCCAGACCCGGAACAACTAATTGTAGGTCATACAAATATTTGTTCAAAAAAAAAAAAAAAAATATCCCTGGGCATTTCACACAGCACCATTTGTCCCAAGCTAAGCAACCTAATGCTTGTGTTATGGTAACAAGATGGCTGATAAACTACTTATATACAATTTTTTTTTTTAATTACAGGGATGGTGTTGATAGAGCAGTGATATTCTCACAGTATCCACAGTACAGCTGTGCGACCACAGGCTCGAGTTTGAACGCCATTGCAGACTTTTACAAAAAAAGGTAAATACAACATATTCATTCAAATCAAATCAAATCAAATCATTTATTAAGTGTGTTTTTTGGTGAGGTTACATGGTCTTATAAAATACAACATTGTGCTCAAAAAACTACCCATTGGGCTTACACTTTTTTATGAAAATTCGTTCATTATTAATTAAATATATTATATTATTATGCAAAGTACATGAAGCTATATAAAGTAATGTCAGATAAATAAATAATAAAATTGTCAATTAAATATTTTTGTCAGAAAGAAATTCAGTAATTGAATAATAGCATTTTTGGATTAATAAATTATATAATTTTCGTTTAAACTGCAATAAATTATAATCTTTAATAGAATTAGGCAATTTGTTATAGATTTTAGGTGCCATGCACAGTATGCTATTGTGCATGAGGGCGGTTTTTGAAGGCCTTAAGTACAATTCATGACGATAAACTTGTCTTATTGATTTAGGATGATGTTCTGTTTTTTTGCGAAATAGTTCAATATTTTTCTTTACAAAAATTGCGGCTTCATATATATAGAGACATGGTAATGTTAATATTTTGAGCAATTGTGATTCAATATCATACAAGGTGGCAGGGACATCGACGCGCAAACTGTAACCATGAATTCGGCACATGATTCTAGTCCCCCTAGCATGGAAAATATTCGACGGTTTTCGAAACAAAAAACATGTTTCATAAAAGTGCAATACGAACCCTTACTGCGCGGCCGATTTATTTACTTATATTATTCACGACAGTCGCGGCAATCCGCTGGATGTGCGAAGCACAGAACAGGTGGAGATGATAAATTATAAATGATTTTATTTTTGTAAGTAGGTTTGTACAAACACTTTTACACGTCAATCATATTTTAAAACTAGATGAGGTCGGCGTTTCCTATCTGACTAGTCTGAGAAGAACGGCCGAAACATACTCAGAGGTCACAGTGTCTTTTAAAGTCCAGACATAATCTTGGTCAGATCATATGAAGACCATGTAGATCGATGTCTGAGATGTTTTTTTGAGAAAAGAACCACACAGATTGAGAGGACCTGTCCTGATGTATGGGCGAGGCTTATGTCCAGCTGTGGACATCTTTCGGCTGAAATGATGATACTCTTTGCAAGCGAGTTATTCTATTAATAATGATTTTTTTTTTTAAATCTGTCCTACATCCTCAGATGAGGATGTTGGACAGATTTCTAAAAAAAGCCTAGCCTTTTCCCAACTATGTTGGGGTCGGCTTCCAGTCTAACCGGATGCGACCACAGGCTTTACTTTTCTTTTTTTTATAATTTTACTAGCTGCGCCCCGCGGTTTCACCCGCATAAGTTTCGATCCCGTGGGAATATCGGGATAAAAAGTATCCTATATGTTAATCCTGGTTATAAACCATCTGTGTGCCAAAATTCATCCAAATCCGTTCAGTAGTTTTTGCGTGAAAGAGTAACAAACATCCATACATCCATACAAACTTTCACGTTTATAATATTAGTAGGATTTAAAAGAATACCAGTATTTTACATGGAGCAACTGCCCATCTGACCTCGACAATCCAGTTTATGGCTAATACGATACCCCTTGGTAAGACTGGTTGTCAGACTTTCGGGCTTCTGACGACCCGTAACGACTGTCAAAGATCCACGAATGACAGCCGGGACCAGTGGTTTAACGCACTTTCCTGGCTCGGAGAGAAATCGGCCATACTTATTTTTATTTATTTTTCCACAGGCCTGTACCAAAAAACATACAATTCAGCTTGATAGAGAGATGGGCGACTCATCCGTTACTGGCCAGAGTGTTCGCGGAGAGAATCCAAGAGAAATTAGATTTATTTGACCCAAATGTTAGAGACGATGTCCTTATATTGTTCACTGCGCATAGCTTGCCTTTGAAGGTTAGTATTTACTTATTACATAATCAACCTTATAATGTTCCCACTGCTGGGACACAGGCCTCCTCTCTGTGAGAGGGAAAGGGCCGTAATCCACCACGCAGGCCCAGTGCGGGTTGGTCATATATGTCATACAACATATATGTCAAGTAATTTCTAGAAATTCAAGAATGTTTTTTACTCAATGCTAAAAAGTAGAATAATAGATTTCATAATTGAAACTTGATTTACTTTTAAAGGACAAAGACCAAAAGTCTCATGCATCATGATCAAAATACATAGTAATTATTTTCATATTTTTTTACGACATTACGCGTCGGGTATTTGATTTTTGAACAGGGAATTTAATTTAAAGTAAAAAAGTGTTGATATTGTTTTATTCCCTTTACATGACGACCCGTTTCAAATGTTATGATTAATATAACTTTGATTTTTAAAGTGTCATGATCACATCTTTCGAAAAACATGTAAAAAAATTATACTCTGCCGATTCTACATTAATTAAAAATGACTAGAATAAAATAGAATAGAATTTTTATTTAAAAGAACATATATTATCATTTTTTTAGAGCATTATTGGCCGTTCATGTATGACATGTCAAACAAAATAAAGTACCTAGTTTTTTAGTTATATCGATTTTTTTTTTAATCTCCGAAACCCGGGTTTAGTTTACAAAGAACTTTTGTATGAGTTATTATGATAAGAGTAGTCTTTAAAAAACAAAGTTTGACTTTGATGCGACATGGTACGGGATTCCATACATCCATGAGCATTGTCCTTTATCTCTCTCTCTTTTTATTTAAATTAAATACAAAATACAATAAAACTTCTTTTTTGTCTCGTTCAGTTCAATAGGTTAAATTATTTATCGTTTCACGTTACAGGCAGTATCACGAGGCGACACCTACCCTCACGAGGTTGCAGCAACAGTTTCAAACACTATGTTGCAGTTAAATGTTGCGAACCCCTACAGACTGGTGTGGCAGTCCAAGGTGGGACCTCTGCCGTGGTTGGAGCCCTACACTGATGACGCTATTAAGGTAAGACATGAAAAAGATTCTTGACAGACCAACAGACAGACGGACAATGAAGTGATCCTATAATTGTTCCGTTTTCAGACTAATTGAATAGGAAACACCAACCTCATTTAGTTTTTTTTTTTTTTTTTTTAATATTATTGACATTTAAAAGTGTTTAGAATAAACCTACTTACAGAAATAAGTACATTTTATTAATGGTTCAAGTGCTATCTGAGGTACAGCCAGAAAACGAAGGAAAATCTGACCATGCATATTACTTTACATTTTTTATAATAATAATAATATCCCTGGACTCTCCTGGAGGAGGAGGATCCTCCGACCAGACGGGTGTTATGTCTGGCGGGCAATTGCCCAATGATTGATATTGGGAAATTGTATCTATGCTAATTGCGCGGTAAACTCTGCTTGCGAGATGCAGAATTTGCGTGACGTCAGTATGACGCGTTGTTCGCATGTGGCGTTGTATAGATACCGCTACATCACTCCCCTCCGGAGACCGGAGGTCGATAGTTGGCTGAGTCTTGTATCTTGCGATGCTTGAAAGGCCAGCTGAGGTTCCAGTGAGTCGGAACCGGTTGCCGCATAGTTCACGGTGAGTCGGAACTGTCTGCGGAGATGCCCCAGTGAGTCGGGGTGGCGCGTTGTTCGCATGTGGCGTTGTAGATACCGCTTCAATACTAATAATTTGTTTATTTGTTTACAGGCATATGCGAAACAAGGCTACAAGTACCTCCTGCTAGTTCCGATAGCATTTGTTAACGAACATATTGAAACTCTACACGAATTGGACATTGAATACTGTTATGAAGTAGCTAAAGAGGTAAGATTAAGTTATGGTAACTAATGAAAGATATACAGGGTGGCAGGGACATCGACGCGCAAACTGTAACCTTGAATTCAGCACATGATTCTAGACCCCTTGTGTAGAAATAATTCGTCGGTTATCATAAAACAAATCACTGTTTCATAGACAAAACACAGACAGACACACACATTAGTTACAAGCAAAATTCTTGTTACTAACAACCTTGCCTTGCCTATGGACTTTATTGTCTAAAATAAATGTTTTTTTTTTTTTTATAGAAAAGTGAAAAGAAAAATATATAAGTACCTCTAGTTTTAATCGTATTCTGTAACTTGACAGTTCAAAGAAAAATAATGTTACCATACTAAAACTAATGTGTTGGGGTAGCGAACGAATTTTCGTGAAGAACGAATTATAACTAAACTGTACTACTGAAAAACAAAATATATAACAAATTCTACAATTTCTATTAGTTAGGTCTAAATCGTGGAATAAGACTTTTTTGTGTTTACTAAGAGATATTTAGAACATTTTTATCATAAGAGTATGCGTATTTTGTAAAACTCACTATCAAAAATATTAGTTCCACAGACGCTCACGTTGTTATCAGCGCCAAAATGGCGAAAATCAAATGTCTTCGTTTTGTCATCGAGTAGGATGTCCAGCGTACTTGTATAATATCGGTCAGTGACTGTAATACGTTTTCTTTTTTAATTTCAGGCTGGTATTAAACAAATCGAGAGGGCAGCCACTCCGAACGCTCACCCCACTTTCATAGATGCGTTAACAGACATCGTGATACAGAATCTTGATTATGGAAACAAAGTGTCTAAGCAGTTCCTAACAAGGTAAGCTGAACATCAGAGGGGCAATTCTCGTAATTTTAAGCACGTTCACAGTCTGATCTCAGTCTCAATCTGTCAAAAATACCTGTCATTTTGACAGGTTTTTGACATTTGATTGTGTCCGTGATGAGATTGCGACTAGATTTTAAACGTTTTAAATTACGAGAATTAGTCTTCAGGCCTATTCCACGGGGAGGGAAGGGATAGGCAGAAGTGTACAGCTGTTTTATAGTAAAGTGCAATACCTCAATCAACTCAGCCTATCGCAGTCCACTCCTGGACATAGGTTTCTCCCAGACTGCGCCACAACACCCTGACCTCCGCCTTCCGCATCCAGTCTACCCCAGCCACCTTCTTTAGGTCGTCCTTCCATCTAGTTGGGGGCGTCCCACACTACACTTGCCGATACGCGGTCTCCACTCCAGGACTCGTCTGCTCCACCGGCCATCGGTCCTTCGACAGACATGACCAGCCCACTGCCACTACAGCTTGCTTACTCTGCAAGCTATGTCCGTAGCCAGTAATGTTTACATCCCACAAATGTAAATTTTGGGGTACCACTGAAAATTTATCAGGTAAAATTATAATAATAATAATAATATCCATGGACATTTCACACAGCACCATTTGTCCCAAGCTAAGCAACCTAATGCTTGTGTTATGGTAACAAGATGGCTGATAAACTACTTATATACAATTTTTTTTTTTTTTTGTAAATACATACATATTATAGATAGAAAAACACCCAGACTCGGAACAAATACATGTAGGTCATACAAATATTTGTTCCGTGCGGGAATCGAACCCGCGACACGCAGCGCAGCAGTCAATCGCTTAACCACTGCGCCAACCGTGCCAAAATTAAGGGCAATTCTACATAATCCGCCTGTAATGTTCCCACTGCTGGGACACAGGCCTCCTCTTTGTGTGGAGTGGGCTATATAATCCACCACGCGGGCCCAGTGCGGGTGGGTCAATGTCACATGTCTTAGAATTTTTGGTTCTAGGACATGCCGGTTTCCTCACGATGTTGACCTTCACCGTTCTGAAGGCAGTGGTGATGATATAATTTTTTTTTTCTTTTTTCAGATGTCCCCACTGTGTGAGCCCAAGATGTTTACAATCAAAGGAGTTCTTCAAGACCTTCTGCGGCGACTTGAAGAAAAATACCACCAATATCTTACATAAATTTGAAAACTTGAGCTAAATAGAAATTATCATTTAAAAAGATGCTATCGATGTCAAAATAACTTATACATGTCGCGGCCAACTGGTTAAATTAGCCGTTTAGTCAACCGCCTGGCCTTTGGAAGTAGTGCTCGCCTCGCTTCGCTCTCTCGGCTCGCACGCGGTTGATCACAGTTCTAACCTAACCCATTTGGTCGGGGTGCCCTGGCTTTGTTACTGCGACCAATTCGGCTCGCACGTGATTGGTTACAGTTCCAATCTAAACTATAATTTAATGAATATCATTCCGGCCGTTAGTTCAACGGCCGCCGTTTAGTTAAAAGGCTAGGCGGTTAACTAAACGGCTAATTAAACCAGTTGGCTGAGACATACGTACATATCTCATTATCATGCCTAGCCTTTTCCCAACTATGTTGGGGTCGGCTTCCAGTCTAACCGCATGCAGTTGAATACCAGTATTTTACAAGGAGCGACTGCCTATCTGACCTCCACAACCCAGTTACTGGGTAACAATACCTCTTGATAAAACTAGTCAGACTTTCAGGCTTCTAACTACCTGAAGTATTTCAGCTTGCACAAAATGATGCTTTTATAAAATATCAACAGAGTTGATTTTTTAATAACAAAAAGTCCCAACACAATATTTTATTACTGTCAAATCTGTACTGTAAGTAATGGAAATAGAGTTTCAAATTCCGTAGTTTGTAAAATTTAAAATGGCTATGTTTAACAATATTTTAGAGAAAAATTGCTTGGGGTATCCTATATTATTATTTTATTATTTAATTGGTGTAATCAAATACTAGTTAATTTATAGAGATGGATTTCTGAAATGTGTTGTTGTATTCTTGTTTTTCGCGTCGCTGGCACGACAGTTATTCAAATCTTATTGGCCCAAAACTTTGCCACATCCACGGCGTCGTCAGTGGCAGTCACTTTAACTGCATGTTTTGCGACACAGGGCAGGATAGGAGCCATAATCAGCTTATAAAATTCCAACTGCTGGAGCACAGGCCTCCTCTCTTACAGAGTGGGCTGTAATCCACCACGCGGGCCCAGTGCGGGTTGGTAAATGTCACAATATGTCTTTGAATTTTTGGTTCGATGTTTTCCTTCACCGTTTTTCTTGGTGCCGCTTTAGGTAGAACAAACGGACATGACGAAATTTTAATATAACTCCTAAAACCAGTAAAACCTCATTAGGTGTAGGGTTTATATCTGTTTTTTTTTTATTTCAATAGCATTTTTGGGAAGCATAATATTGTGTTTTTCTTTCGGAGGAATAACTGACATAGAGGGAGTGGAAAAAACATTACACCTACGAAACATCCCACAGTCATTTTAGACGCAATTTTTTTCCTCAGTTATAAAGAAAAGTAGCTGTGCCATACATTTTGATAGCACTTTTTATTTGATAACCTACGAAAAATTTCTACGTTAAAGAGTCTAGAATCATGTGCACCATAATTACAGTTTGTGCGTCGATATCCCTGCTACATCATAAGCGAAATCAGACTTTTAATAACTATGAAAGGGCTGTATGAGTTTAAAGGAGAACCAAACAGTTTTCGTTTGACACTTAGTCGACAGTGGCGCCGATTCCCTTGTTCACAAACTAAACTAAATTTAAGTTCAGTGCATCTTTTTCTTTCTATTTCATTAAGAAAAGGACAGAAGATAAATATTAGTTTGTCTCCTGTCCTCCGCCTTCCGCATCCAGTCTGTCCCAGCCACCTTTTTGAGGTCGTCGGTCCATGTAGCGGGGGGCGTCCCACACTACGCTTGCCGTTACGCGGCATAATGCATACGCTGACGGCTAATCTATAACATACAGTTCTCTATGATTGACATAAGCTTAATGCTCTATGTTAGTTATTTCTCTCTGGTGTATGACAAGACCATAGACAAGATAATGCAAAATACATAAAACTTCAATGATTTGTGAACCTCACGAATTGTAAATGAAGCATTTTTATAATGTAATGATTTTTCAGAAATGTGTGATTATTTGTAAATAGAGGTGCATGGTGTTTTTGTGTTAATAAATGTTTTTATTTCTTATTTATTTTACTGTTTTATTTACCTTTTCAAAAACGTCACCCCTATGATTTTATTTTGATTGTCTAGATTTTGAACGTTTTAAATACGAGAATTGGCCTTCAGATGTATGAACGAAAACGAAGCAAAGGAGTATGTAAGGATCGAAGCAGGTGGCGTTCTGCAGTTGCTGCCTACCTCCATAGCCAGACGGGGGAGTTTATGGTAACGGGTGTAAAAAGACACTTGTACTCGTCGTCATTGTGATCATTTTTTTGTACTGCACCATACCTGGGAACCTGGTTACGGAGATATTGAATAATAATAAATCATTTATTTCGGACTCACACATCCATATTATTGTCAGTAGCACAAAAATACTTATAAACTAAGTTAGTATACAGAACAAAAAATAATTAAAATTAAACATTAAGAAATTAAAAACAAGTTTTAAGACAATCCGACACCAGTAATAAACCTGTTTACTTGACTGCATGCAGTCGCATTTAGCGCTCAAGCATCAAAGAGTCCCATCGATTACATAATAAAGGCTGATTTTTCCAACGCCATCGCCAGGTAATTTTATTGGAGGAATAATTTTGAATTTTTGACAGTTCTTTCATACGAAAACTGTCAGACGCCAATCTTATTCGACGAATAAAAAATTATCTGTCGATTGAAAAACCAACCCTTAGTTTGATGTACAGACGCCAGCAGGTCAAGCTACCCGAAACTGTCAAATTTTCCCAATCAATCTTGAACCTTAATTCTTTAACGATAAAGTTGAAGAAATTTGACAGATTGTAGTAGCTTGATGTGCTGGCGTCTGTACAGAATGCTTAGTTGACGACTATGTGATGGGTCTTTTTACAGCCTGCACATAATATCGCCAAAATCTACATCTGACCACCGTAAGGACTATTCCTGCTTGCAGGGCATATTACTAGTCGACCTAAAAATGATCCTCTTTTGTTTGACTTACGGACGCAGCTGTGGTCATCATGTGCACGGGGTTTTGTTTTCAAAACGGTTAGTTTTGGTGACAATACCTTTTTTTTTTGTTTTCGGGGGGAAACCTTCAAAGGGCACCCGACCTCGCACATAGGGGTGGTCCCAATTCCTCTTAAAACACCAATTCCGGAACCCCTTCTGCGTAACGCCTGTAAGGCACATCCCTGGGAGACTGTAAAGGGCTCTCCCCTAAGCCTCGCTACGCACAGCAGCACGTGACCACTGTGCCACCGTCTTCCCTGGGGTCACTTGGCGGACAGAGTCCCCACTCTATGCGCCCGCGATCCCGAAGTTCCATCTACCTTGATTGGTAAGCGGGTTTCGGCGTATTAGGCGCCAAGGCGGTTGCCGATAGTACCGAGCGACGTGTAATTAAACTAATTAATATTAGAATTTTCGTTAAGTAACGTGTAGGTAGTGGATCATACTTTCAAAAGAATTCTCGGCTATTACCAAAAGCTGTGATGATGAAACAACATCCTTAACACATGCTAAACTACTGATTACATATTTAGCGCGCGTGTGACATATTGACCACTTGACGTAACGTTACGTGTCCGAGCTGTCAATGAGATAAGCGAAAGTTATTTGTACTTGTAGTAAGTACTTGAACACTTACGAATAAAAGTAGTATCTGCCTTTCCAACTAATCTGCATTCGCGACATATTCGCCAAAAATGTAAACTAATATGAGTTTATGGAAAAATAACTTTAATTTCTACACAAATAAAGTTCAGTTTACGCTACAACTTCAAATATTTTTATAACGTTTTCAATAGTGCTAGTCACTCTGAAATCCACTTAGGTACTTAATTGCCATTAAAATAAAGTTGATATTTGCTTAATTTGAAATAACGTCAGGTTGAAACATACCTAAATAAAATTTGAACATAATTATGTCTGTCTTTTTTCTAACTGTGAAGGAAACCGGCATGTCCTAGAACCAAACATTCGAAGACATTGTGACATCCGCCACGCCGCACTGGGTCCGCGTGGTGGATTACGGCTCACTCCCTCTCACAGAGAGGATGCTTGTGTCCCAGCAGTGGGAATTTTTTAGGCTGATTAAGCGTAATAGCAGGAACGTCTGCCTAGCGCTTTCCCAACTATGTAACTGGGTAATACGATACCCCTTGGTAAGACTGGTTGTCAGACTTTCTGGCTTCTGACGACCCGTAACGACTGTCAAAGTTCCAAGAATGACAGCCGGGACCAACGGCTTAACGTGCTTTCCGAGGCACGGAGGGATCTCGGTATGTAAAGATGGCCACCCATCCACGGACCGACCGCGGCAAGCGTAGCTTAACCTGATCGGTCGACCCGGCTGTTATTACTGAGCCACGAACCCCTCTTATATTTTTTTAAATAATGAAGAAATATTTAAAAAAATGTTACGCTCATATAATCTCAAGTCGTTAAACCACTTGATTCAAATGACTATGTGAACAGCAATTTGCTGAGTCAGCTCTTGAACATACGTATAAGTGTTTACGTACTTGTTTAAAGATGCAATATCGGGGCTTGGTCACTTAGCAACACCCTGGTCATTCCCTACATGCCTAGTCCTCCAAACTCACCCCCCGTTAGGCAACATGGAACTGTAGTACGTGATAACATTATTATATGTACCTATAACTAGCTGCGCCCCCCAGTTTTACCCGCATAAGTTTCGATCCCGTGGGAAAATCGGGATAAAAGGTATCCTATGTGTTAATCCGGGTTATAAACTATATGTGTGCCTTTCATCCAAATCCGTGATGAAGTTTTTGCGTGAAAGAGTAACAAACATCCATCCATCCATGCATACAAACTTTCGCATTTATAATATTAGTAGGAAGTAAGATAGGATATCAGCTTGTTTTTTCCCCCACTTCTGGGCAAAAGCCTTCTCTCAGTTCTCTCATACTACATAGGTACACTTACGACTTACGCGAAGAAAAAGGCGACTAGCGCAAGGTCAAGGGGGCAACCTAAACCTAAAAAGGCCACTTTAACCAATACCTCTAAAAAGCTATTCATTTCCTGAATTCCCAGCAGATCATTAGCAATTCCTCTAATTTTCTTTAAATGGTTACACATAATAGTTTAATCACCTACAATTCATTTCATATCAACCATATTTGGTGTAAACATTGGTGGACCATTTTACGAATTACCATACAAAACTGTCAAACATTGCGTAATATGAATTGCATTATTGCATACAGATGAATTATTAAAAAGGCCACTTTGGCAGAATCATTATAAGTTAACAATATGAATCATATTAAAAATCGTAAAATGGTCACATACTGACAATTCATTATATAAAATATATGATCTGTGTGCAATTCATATCACTTTTTAGGCCCCCAGGTCTCCAACCAACATGAAGTGAGCGAGCGTGGTGATTACTTTTCTATGTCAATGGTGGTGATCAACGCTCATTCCTGCCATTGACATTTAGAATGTCTGTAATTATTCCTTCACTGTACGATACTGTCTTTGTCCTGTATTGTGACAGCTCCAGGGAAAATACTGTGTTATCATATTTTGTCTTATTAACATCTATTTCGTAAACAAATAGGTAAGTAAACGTTTACTCAGTCACCAAAATTCTTACTAAATTTTTAAACGCAAGTGTGGCCCATCGTGTGAATGTGTCGTAGCCATGTTCGTGCCGCAAAACAATCGATATACCTACCTATCCATGTTCTAAACCCAAAGTTTGCGGAGTTCTCCCAATGTTTTTTTATCGGAAACTGAATTAAATCAACATTGATCCTTATCGTACCAAAAATGGCGTACATAGTAAGGTTACTGCATTTTAGCGTTACTGAATGAAAAGAAGGCAGTCGTTTCATATACCCAAACACTTGAAACATTTTATTCAGTCAGCGAAGCCTAGACAAAGAAGGAACTTGCAGCGAAGACTCAACAGAAAGACTTCTAGTAAATCAATTGACTTGACAATCTCACGCGTAGTATATCCATCTCTATCTATATTATTCACAAGCTTCGCGAGAGAAAGGGACAGAGAATAGGAAGTATTATGGCCGTCCGATTGACATCAGCTGTTGTAATGTAACTGACTTCACTCAGCGCGGCTATTCATTCATTTATATTTAGTTTCCTCGCGAATTTCTCGGAGTGTGCGCGTGTAATTACGTTCACTTAATTTTAAAATGTAAACAAACAGTTTTTTATTACTTTTACTGAGTGAAAGATCTCTTTTATTAGCGAAAATGTACCTAAACATAGGCAAAGTGTTGTGTTTTGTGGTGTTGCAGTGTATAAACAGTGTTTTTTCCGAAACAATAAGTGTACATAAACATGTTCATTGTACACATGAACACCCAAAGGCTGACCAAGTGAGTAATTCTATAGGAATAATGTTTTTCAATATGTTGCGAACTTTTTGGAGGTTATGTCACTTATGTCAGAATGAAACCGTAAATCCCTCCCGTAAGTCTCTAACTAACGTCGTCGAAATCGTATCAATTGTTTTAGCGACTTACCTTTGTTTACTGTTCATTTCTAATTAGTTATCTAGCTTGGCGTTGTTATTAAATCCTATTGGCTATGATTAATTCACTTTGTTAATTTTCTTAAGCGTTTACACGGATATTTAAAGCTTTGAAGTCATGTACGTGAAGTATGAAACGAACGACAGTATTGTCTACACAAAGTTTTGTTTTATTTTGGGCAAAGTTCAGCCAAGATACTTTTTAATCATTGTTGTGGTTTGTGGTTTCAGTTATTGATAAGTACTTCTTTTGTTTACTAGTTTTAATCTTATTATTAAAATGAGTATCAACGTATGCATGACTTAAAAAGGTTTTCATTTCGTAACTAAGTACTTAGTTAGATTAAACATTTTATAACTAACTAAGAAGGTAGGTAGGTATCTTACCTTTTTATTTTTTATATACCATAGATCGATAGTCAAAATAAACCATGTGGTATGTTTAGCGTTTGTTAAACTCGAAACTCATTGATCTTTGAAACAAACCACTCGTAATTGGCTCGTTATTATGTATTTTATAACAAATCTTGTACGTAGAATACTCTTTATTACGTACCTAAACCATACAAATTCCAGATAGGAATGTAGAAATTTTATATAATATTAAGTAGAGTGACACATTATGCAGCCTTAACATTTTATGCGATCTTGACAACCTATAAGAGAAGGTGAGACAAACAATACTGAAAATCTATGGTGTAACATCTACCTATAATAGAAACTATAAATACATAAAACATAGACTACATAGAGCTGTGAATAGACATACGGAAGTAAAAAAAAAAGAAATTAAAAACAGTTTTTAATTACAAACTATACGTTGTGCACACTTCTGTAACTATTGGATATGACAATATAATTGCCCGTAGCACGCAAAATAATGCAATTCGCGTGCAATTTATTCAAATTACGATGCCTGCGTTCTTTCATGGTACATTTGTCTTGCGTGACTACGTAAGTACTTAAAACTTGTTACTTACCGGACAAGTGCGAGGTGAACTCGCGTGCAGAAGGTTCCGGACTTCTTATAGGTTTCAAAGAACTATTTTCTGTTTTTTTTTTGTAAGGAACCTAAAAAAAACTTGAAAGCTAGGTATTTATTTTACAATTATAAAAAAAATTAAGACACAACAAGCTTTTTCATTTGATATTATGTCACACATGGTACAGTTTGCAAATTTTAACGTTTATTTTTCTATTACGTCCCCCTTTACGGCCATTACTGACTCATACTAAAACCTAATCGGTCCAGTAGATTTGGCGCAAATTGGCTGTGACAGACGGACAGACAGACACGAGTGACAGTGTTCCGTTTTTCATTAGGACGCACGGAACCCTAAAAACGCAAGAAATACCTATCCACCGAGGTTTATGTAAAATTAATTAAATGTAGGCATAACAAACTCAGTGGCATTACACACGGAATTCCTTTGCCATAATCTGTAGGTATAAAAAAAAACATTAAACAAACATGTCTGACTATGCTCATTAATGTCAACTTTACTCACAAATATTCAACAAACGATTGTTTATTTGTAATCTTGCTATGTTTATAATATTGAACGTTAATACAAGATAATATGTACCTATAACAGGACACCAAATCAGAATGTCAAGAAAATATGTTTATCAAAATGTTTAACATAATATGGAGCGTCCTCATCCAGCATAATTTCATGAACTAGGTACCTAGGTCTGAAGGCAATTTCGAATCTGATTACGGTCCCGCTAAGTACCTATTACATAGATAAATATGCAAATTCTGTAACAACAAGCCTTTACATAGTTAAACATAAGTTATGATGTGCAATAACAAACTAATATTTACCTATTATATTATGTACTTACATAGCGAATAGCGCGGGAGGGGCTTGTGATCAGGTTAAGCTACGCTTGTCGCGGTTGGTTCTTGGATGGGTGACCATCTTACATACCAAGACCCCTCCGAGCCTCGGAAAGCACTTTAAGCCGTTGGCTCTCATTCATGGATCTTTGGCAGTCGTTAAGGGTCGTCAGAAGCCCGAAAGTCTGACAACCAGTTTTACTAAGGAGTATATCGTATTGCTCAGTAACTGGGTTCTGGAGGTCAGATAGGCAGTCGCTTCATGTGAAATACTGGTACTCAGCTGCATTCGTTTAGACTGGAAGCCGACCCCAATATCGTTGGGAAAAGGCTAGGCACATGGTGATGTCAATAGCGAATAGCGCAGAATACAACAGAATAGGTAAGTAAGTACAGTTCGTTCACAGTTACTTTATCTCTGATTTTGCTTCACTGTCCACGTCACAGTGATCTTAGGGAATTACCAGTAAGCAATATTAGCATTATCCTTCAAAATTATTTAGATTGAGACTGATAGTGACGCGATCATAGGGGGAATTCTCGTAATATTAAGAACGTTCACAGTCTGATCTCAGTCTCAATCTGTCAAAAAATCCTCTAATTTCCCTATATTATGACAAGTTTTTGACATTCGTTTGTCGCCGAGATGAGACTGCGACTAGATTTTGAACGTTTTAAATTACGAGAATTGGCTTTCAGGGTGCAGAAGAATTCAATATTTTCAGTGTCAGCAGTCACTAAACTTTAGCATCCAACTAAACAACTTCCAGTATTTACCCGCTTTTTTCAGTTGAACCGAGCAACTTGACCACAGATGACGTAATTTCAGCAATTCAGCTAGAAAGACTACCTACATTGCGTGAATCCATAGTTTCCCATAGCCTACAGTCCGTTGTCCGTTCACAGTAATTTTACCTCAATGTCTTTTTTTCCTACTACATGTTTATTACGATGTTTGTGTAACTGTTTGTTTTCCCGAATTAAATAAATAAATAAAGATCACAGTGATTTTGACAGATCTGGCAGTGGCGGCAACACAACAGCCAACCCAATTAAAATGAGAATAAGAGTAGTAACATGCCGAAAATGGCCACACTGCGGTACCACGCGGTCGCGGGTTAGCTCGCCACCTCGATGTCACCTCCATGTAAAACAAATGCTTGCTAATAGACACGTACGTACAGACGCCAGCACATCAAGTTACTACAATCTGTCAAATTTCTTTAATAGATTTTCAACTTTATCGCTCAAGCATTAAGGTTCAAGGTTGATTGGATACTTTTGACAGTTTCGGGTAGCTTGACCTGCTGGCTGTAACTCTGTACATGCTAGACATCCAGGTAAACACCCAAGCAGCCCGCGATGTGTTCCAATGAGGTATCCGTTGACGCAATTGTTACAACTACTAAACTTTACCTATTAAACTTTTGAACAAATAATTTATTAGGTACCCGAGCACGGCTAGCGAAGCTAGGAAAAATACGGAGTCACACGTAATCGGAAGGCCAATTTCCCGTAATTAAAAACGTTCAAAATCTAGTCGCAATCTCATCTCAGCGATAATCGATGTCAAAAATGTAGAGAAATTAGAGGTATTTTTGACAGATGGGACTGTGAACGTTCTTAAAATTACGATAAATGCCCCTCTGTTTGATTTGCCTTAATTACAATGACGTGTGGCTGTGGATTTTTAATTTGTCTGTGTGTGATGTCTTGTTTACCTCCTCTACCTTTTTTTGGTTGGTGTTTTAGCCGTAGTTGGCTAATATTTTTGGTTTTTACACAAACATCTATGATGCAATTGTTACAACTGCAAAATTCGCCGACGAAACTCTTGAACAAATAATGTATTACACTCCTCACGTATCACAATCGCCAAAGTTCATAACACAAAGATCTTTTGTAAAGTCAGTATCAAACTGTAGGTAGGTCATACCAAACAGGTTTTATGTGCATCAACCAGTATGCGAACTTATACTATGCAGTTTAATCGACCATTTTAACTTTGAACGTGAAGTCGTGAAGCCGAACAAGCCTGCTTTTGAAATTGGAATCTAGGTACGAATAAAAATGGCGCCGATGAATCATCATTGTTTTCAACCATGGAATTAGTATGTACAGTACTATATTTTGAGGTCCTTGTTTGCTACTAACCATCGTTTTATTGACGTTTTTGGCCGAAAATAGATGGCTATTTGTATATTGGAGCGTAAAAATGTCCTTTGATCAAATCAATATGGGCCTCCTAATGTACGATAATTGGACGTGCGTGATGGAATAATTTGGTTTCCCACACCTAAGAAACGAAGTGGCCTTCGTTGTTATTTGTAATTGTACTTACTAATCTTATCCAAAAAAGGATAGATTTATAAATGATTATACCCTATCCATTAGGTTAACCCTTTTTTGACAGCTGTCAATGTACTATAAAATACCTATTGCACGCCATTCAACTCGATTTTCGGCAACTCTCATCCAGCTGCTACCAGCCATCCTGCGAAGATCGTCGCTCCACCTAGCCTGAGGGCGTCCTACCTTACGTTTACCGACACGTTTTGACATTAAGTTGTCAAAATGACTATGTATTTGCATGGACAGCCATCATTGTATGAACGTTCAGCTCTTTCTTAAAAACTCTTCTCTTTTTTTTTGAAGCATCATGCTGAGATAGGAGCCTTTTGGCCTCGTACAGGACTTTCTGTTTCATTTTTCCTTTCGTCACTTTTTTATATATTTTTTTTTATTTTTAATTGTGTTTAGTTATTAGTTTATGATCCTGTACGAGTCGCAATAAATACTTTTTCTTTCATAAGAATTCAAAGCTTTAGTTGCTTTTACGCCACCCACGCCATGATGTCAGGGCCGTGAACCGTCTAGGTCTACATTATACAAATAACAATTGATTTAAATTCATCACCACTGCTCTCAAAACGAGAGGGGCTTGTGGCTAAATAATAACAGCCGCACAGGTCGATCGATCAGGTTAAGCTACCTTTGCCGCGGTTGGTCCGTGGATGGGTGACCATTTTCACATACCCCTCCGTGTTCGGAAAGCACGCTAAGCCGTTGGTCCCGGCTGTCATTCGTGGATCTTTGACAGTCGTCGATTTATCATTTACCGAGGACCAGTACCCCTTGTGTTAAGACATAGGATAATTTTGTCCCTGTAGTAAGAAGATACGTTCCCCAGGGATAATTTCCGACCACCACGCGGGTGAAGCCGCGGACAAAAGCTAGTATTCCATTCGGCAAAAAATGTCCTAACTAATATTATAAATGCGAAAGTAAGTTTGTTTGTTACGCTTTCACGCAAAAACGGCTGAACGGATTTCGATGAAATTTGGCACATGATTAGACCATGACCTGGAGAAGGACATAGGCGATTTTTTTCTTCCTGGATTTTCATCCTGGATGACAGACGAAGTCGCGGGAACCAACTAGTATAAAATATTATGTAATTTTGGGATACACTGAGGACAACCATTAGGGCCCGTATTCCCGTAATTTAAAACGTTCAAAATCTCTTCGCAGTCTCATCTCGGCGACAGACAAATGTCAAAAACTTGTCAAAATGTAGGGAAATCAGACGTATTTTTGACAGATTGAGACTGAGATCAGACTGTGAACGTACTTAAAATTACGAGAATTACCCCTCTAGTATTGTCTTTGTTTGATGTAAGTAGGCATCTCAGTTCTTTGAACACAATCCTTGTCCATTTAGCTCGTCCTTGTGTAGATAATATTGTGATGAAAGACCACAAGAAAACTCCCTCGGTCCCGACCGCGTCGCATCTCCCGCCCGCGCTAGTACGTCGTTTTAGTTTAGCGTTTTTTTCTTTCTGACTTTTTTTTCTTTTTGCTCGGCTCCTAAGTGTCATAGCGTGATGTTAATTAGCCTATAGCCTTCCTCAAGAATTGGGCTTTCAAATGCAAAAAGATTTTTTCAAATCCGCCCGGTAGTTTCAGAGATTAGCGCGTTCAAACAAACTCTTCATTTTTATTATACATATAGTTCTAGCATCTGCCCACGACTTCGTCCTCGTGAAATTTTTTGCTTCGCCGACCCATCCATTCGCATCTTCGCTTAGCTTTCTTTCTGACTGTTTTTGCTCAGCTCCTAAGGGTCTTAGCGCGATGTTAAACAAACAAACTCCTCAGCTTTATTATTAGGATGGATATAGATTTGTATTAGAATAGATTTACCTCTGTTTGTGACAAGAATATCCTTTGTTCCATTACTCTATTTTCAAATATTCCGCTTCATTTTTCTCGTGGATAAAAGAAAAGTTCTTTCTTGTCTATGGACTGGAGTGATGGACGGCATTGAATATCCAATATCGACTTTTGCAAAAGGAAATTGTGGAAATTGTCAACGTTTCAAAGATGTCTGTTATGATATTGATATTCTTTTGTTATTGGCATTACATTTAATATTCGTTTTAATTTTGGGGGTTCTGCCTATACTGAATTGCAATTTCAGACGTTTAATATATAGAACTATGTTTTGCCCGCGGCTTCGCTCGCATGGATGTCACCTGCGTGCGAATACACGTCATGTTAAAGAACCTATAAACCTTCCTCAAGGATTTATTCCATTCTAATACCAAAAACTAATACCACTGGTATTTGTTTCAACTCATATTTTTTTTCTATTCCGAACCGATACCATTGTTTAAACTAATACCAAAACAAGTTCAAAGATATAAGGTACAGTCAGTAAAAATGCTTTGTATGTAAATATAAGACCTTTAATTGAAAAAAAAAACAGATAACTCCAAAAAAATCAAATTTTGTTAGCAAACGTCTTGTTCAATGATAAAATATCACTTAAATAATCAACTTTAATATAATTTTAGTTCCTCTCTATACCTGTATAATATTTTTTTTTGCAAAAACATCAAACAGGAAGAATTTACTTACAATCTAAAAATTACAAAATATCTCAAAAAATTAACTCTTAATTTATATTGAAATTTATCTGACATAGTTATTATTAGATAGGTACGTAATTATTCACGTCTACCTATCTCATAACAACTATGTCAGGTAAATTTTTAACAAAAATAAATCACTTTTTATCTAACAATTGTAAAATATCACAGAAAATCAACTTTTTGTATAATCTAATCAGTCATTCATCACCTACATAGCAATGAATCAGCATTTTTTTTTTGCAATAATATCTAATATGAAAAATTCACTTTAAATCTAACAATTATAAAATATCACAGAAAATCAACTTTTTGTATCATCAAATCAGTCATTCGTCACTTACATAGCAATGAATCAGCAATTTTTTTTGCAATGAATTCTAACCTTACCTAACAATTGTAAAATTTCACAGAAAATCAACTTTTTGTTTAATCAAATCAGTCATTCTTCACCTATATAGCAATGAATCAGCAATTTTTTTTTGCAAAAACGTCATATATGAATAATTCACTTATAATCTAAGAATTATAAAATATCACAGAAAATCAACTATTAGTATAATCAGCTAAATGACGTGTAAATAATTTCTTATATTTCAACAATTAGTAGCTAAACCCTTAATTTTTCTAAGCAGTGACCTACGGAGATTTTGTTTTTGAGGAGTTGGTCAGTTACGTATGTGATCCACGAATTTTTCATAATAGTTGTCTGTGCACATCGTTTTGCGGGGGGTGCGTTTGATTTATATTGAGTAACAACCACTGTTTGTAAATCTGCGTCCTCTTTCAGCACGTTCAGAAGCTGATATAAATTAGCATTCTTTGGCACAGCCGAGTTTAATTTCTTATGCCAAGATTCTACGGCATTTGTGGTTCGATGGCGTTCACCATGAACGCACCAAATGTCTACAAAACTCTCGTTCTCTAGCCATTGTGACACCATGTAGTCATTAAATGTTTGAATGGCGTCAGTATCAGGACAGTCTTCCATTATGTAGCACCATCCTTCTGATATGAATTTACGAGGAAGTAAAGGCAGTAAAGCTGAAAGTCTTACATGTCTTTGGGTGATAGCATCTTTTGTCAGATCCAACTGTTTTGCTTTTTTCCATACATTTTTGGAATAATGAAAGTAGCATCCTTTAATCACAACTGACGGAAAAACAATTGTAATGGCGTTCATTGCATTATATTACGATTACATAAAAATATTGAAAAACAAATTTACTTTGATTAGGTTTGACTGCGCTGACTGTACCAAATTCAAGTTGTTGGTATTCGTTCGTACATTAAATTAAATTATTTAAAAAGTGGTATCCGTTCGGAATAGAAAAAAAATAAGAGTTGAATCAAATACCAGTGGTATTAGTTTTTGGTATTAGAATGGAATAAATCTCCTCAAGAATTGGGCTAAAATTTGCAAAAATATTTTTCCAATCTGACTTTCCGTTTCAGAGATTAGCGCGTTCAAACAAAATATCTTTATAGCTTTAGTACATATATCTATTACGTACTTACTTAAAAAAAAATAACTATGAAACTTTTCAGCTACAGTATTTATCTTACGAAGCGACGACGCGAGCTGGAATTGTGGTTACTTTACTTAGAGTACAAACACACTGAATGTGTATGTAAGCGCAGGAGCTCCCGGTAATAATAAAGGGGTTTATTCATAAACGATGACTAAAGTTAAGTAATGTTGAAACGTCAAAAATGTATGGTTAAACAGTCGCTAATCACTGCTTAAGTTTAAGCAACGTTTATGAATAAAGGGGAAAAATACTATACAAGGCGCCGATTCCCTTGCTCACAAACTAAACTAAATTTAAGTTCAGAGCATATTTTTCTTTATATTTCATTAAGAAAAGCACAGAAGATAAAATATTAGTTTAGTCCTGTCAAATTAAGATACTCCATAAACATTTTAGACGTGATTAAAAAGATGGCTACTAAAAATACGTCAATTTACGTCAGGCGCTGACTAATTTGACAGGACTAAACTAATATTTTATCTTCTGTCCTTTTCTTAATGAAATAGAAAGAAAAATATGCACTGAACTTAAATTTAGTTTAGTTTATGAACAAGGGAATCAGCGCCAATGTCTCGTGAAACGCTAAAATATCGCTTGTTGCACCTTCCGGCCAAAAACTAGACCGTATAATTCGATGCTGGCTTTCCTTTATAACATAATAATAAAAGAATGTCTACCAAATAAGGAAAGCGAATTACATAATGAGTGATCTACTGCGCGGGTAACAATGAATGGAAGAACGAATGAACGCATGAAATGAATGGTTTCGTGAGAAGATGAAGCTAATTATTAAAAGTAAAAAGGTGTGTTCGTGTTCGTGTGATCTTTCCTAATCAAAGATTTTATGTCAGTAATTTAAAATTCTGTTCTTTCTTTCTGTAACAAGTAAAAAAAAAAACATAGTGCATTCTGCCTTTCCTGCATTTTTATTTCCAGTTTTATGGATCAATATTGTTGTTTTAAATCTGTTTTTTTTTATACCTAAATGCGGAATTAAACTTTTAATTAATTTAATTCTTATATTTTGAATAAATTAATCTACTCAAATTAAAATATAAGTAACACAACTTACTATTTACAAGAGGTACTTACTGAATTAAATGACTGACTAATTATACAAATATACTAAGTTTTTACTTAAATAATTGAATTTAGACCATAACCTGTGGGGTACTTGCGTAACACACTATCAGTAAGTACCTAACATTAATTTTGACAGTTCAACAACATTCATTGCGTTATTCACGTTGTTGAGCAGACACATTTTTCGAACATATGAAGCGATGGATTAGCAATATCCTTCAAAATGATTCAGATTGAAAGTGTTTTACGCGATTAGGGGAAACATTTCCTCATGAGAACATCAATTATATCTACACTATATCAGCTAGAAAAAACGCGAATCTAAACCCAGGTACAGTCACGAGCAAAAGTATGTATACACTCGGCTTTATTCAAAAGCGATTTACTTCTTTATTTTTGAATGAAATCCTATGTTGTTACGAACATAGCATTTTCGAACCCATACGTTTATGTAATGTGTCGTATTTCAACTTTGCATTCGTTATTTCACTAAAAATCGCGATTGAAAGTTGCCAAGTGTTGACATATTGGTGCTCGTGACTGTACGCACGTGCAAATTTTTTTTCGCGCACTCGATTTTCAACTCTTTGCTCAGCGCCGAGAGTTCAAAATCCAACATAGTGTTTTCTTGACGCGCTGGAATGCGCTCTGTTGGAATCTCAATGCTCGGCTCAACGCAGAGAGTTGAAAATCCAGTGCGACGTGCGATCTAGTTATAACTTGCACGTGTGAAAAGCGAAAAGGCACGGCTTTTGTATGCACAATGACCATATAGGATAAACCTAAAATTTCTATATTATGTTATTGTCGATGAATAGCAAAATCGTGATAGCCTGGAGGTACGAGGTCATGTTCGACTTCGAAAGAAATCCACATCATCATCCTAGCCTTTTCCCAACTATGTTGGGGTCGGCTTCCAGTCTAACCGGATGCAGCTGAATACCAGTATTTTACTTGGAGCGACTGCCTATCTGACCTCCACAACCCATTTACTGGGTAATGCGGAACCCCTTGGTAAGACTGGTTGTCAGACTTTCGGGCTTCTGACGACCCGTAACGAGTGTCAATGATCCACGAATGACAGCCGGGACCAACGGTTTAACGCTTAACGTGCTTTCCGAGGCACGGCTAGTGGCGCCGATTATTTAAGTTCAGTGCATCTTTTTCTTTCTGACAGAAAGTTGCACAAGATAAATATTAGTTTAGTCCTGTCAAATTAAGATACTCCATAGACAAGTTTAGACGAAATACGTCAATTACGTCAGGCTCTGACTAATTTGACAGGCTTGAACTAATATTTATTCTGTCCTTTTCTTAGTGAAATAGAAAGAAAAAGATGCCCTGAACTTAAATTTAGTTTAGTTTGTGAATAAGAGAATCGGCGCCATTCTGTACCTACTATTTT
The DNA here is from genome assembly GCA_949629185.1 of Apamea crenata. Lineage (NCBI taxonomy): Eukaryota > Metazoa > Arthropoda > Insecta > Lepidoptera > Noctuidae > Apamea > Apamea crenata. The sequence continues at coordinate 5,302,665 of OX451382.1, read as the reverse complement.
TGTGCAATACCGCCTGTTCTTTTAAAGATCTTTGCGAGGCCACTGCTAACTCTCTACGTGGCTGTGTTCTGACCGAAGCTAATACAAAAAACTAACTTTCGCCAACGGTTTCGGTCCCATATAGGTGATATTCCAGGATTTCCAGGATAGCCAAAACTATGCATAAAATCATTTCGATATGTTGACTACATTTATAAAGATGGACAGGTCAACAATACATATACACTTTCGCATTCATTTATTATAATTTATGGATTAATCATAGACGCGACGAAAACCACTTTCCATGTGGCCAGCCAGTTACATAAAAAAACAAAATTAAAGCATGAATAGCAAAGCGCCCATATAACACAGGTGACATAATCTGTACTAATACCAATAATATGATAAAGCTGAAGAGTGTGTTTGTTTGAACGTGCTAATTTCTGGAACTACCGCTTTTATTTGAAAAATTGTGTTTGCATTCGATAGCCCAATTCGAGGAAGGCTTCTCATCACACCTGGGACTCTAAGGAACCGAGCAAAAAGAAAAAAAAATCAGAGGGGCAGTTCTCGTAATTTTAAGAACATACCTCTAAAAGCTATTCATTTCCTGAATTCCCAGCAGATCATTAGCAATTCCTCTAATTTTCGTTAAATGGTTACAAATATTAGTTTAATCACCTACAATTCATTTCATATCAATCATATTTGGTGTCAACATTGGTGGACCATTTTACGAATTTCCATACAAAACTGTCAAACAGGTAAATTGCGTGATATGAATTGCACACAGATCATATTATGAATTGTCAGTTTGTGACCATTTTACGATTTTTAATATGATTCATATTGTTATCCTATTATGATTCTGCCAAAGTGGCCTTTTAAGGCCCCCTTATCTCAGTCTCAATCTGTCAAAAATACGTCGAATTTCCCTACAATTTTGAAAAGTTTTTGACATAGATTGTCGCTGAGATGAGATTGCGACTAGATTTTGAACGTTTTTAATTAGGCACGAGAATCGGACAGAGAGAGATGAAAAAAGAGGAGGGACTCCCCTCCTCTTTTTTCATCACCTCTTTGCCCAGCTGTGGGACATTAACGGCTAATAATAACAATAATATACGAGAATTGGCCTACAGAAAGAACGCTAAATGAAAACGAACGCGACGCGGTGGGTCGAGTGAACAAGAAATTTCACGCAGACAAAGTCGCGGGCGAAGCTAGTGTTATCTGAATCCAGTTTTCAAGGGCCAGAGGTTACCGCTGTTAACTAGAAATCCGTGACGTCACAGAACAGACTCGCTCATAATGAGGACATGAATATGCTTAGTTAGTAGGTAGATGTAGCTCTAAACTCGACATCCTCGTTAGAGTGTCCAGAATATCAAGACACAGCTACATACGAATCTGTGTTTCTTGATGGATACTCTAGGACAGGAGTCGTAAAGTCTCGAGAAGTCGAGAGTTGGTTTCGTCTGGGTAAGGGTGTTCCATCAAATTCAAAGCATTTATTTCAAACTAGCTTCTGCCCGCGACTTCGTCCGCGTGAAATTTCTTGTAACCCGACCCACCCCGAAACAAAATTTGTATTCGTTTGTGCGGGAGTTTAGAAAAGTGTTGTTTTTAGACTTTTTCAGGCAATTTTATATTTTTTTCTCTGCGTAAGAACCATCCTCGTACTTCAAGAAATATTCTAAAAAAGAATTAGCGAAATCGGTTCAGCTGTTCTCGAGATTTGCGCTTAGCAACACATTCAACGATTCATTTTTATATTATAGAAGATAGGCACATAAAGGCACTTTTGAATTTCAAAACTTACAGAAAAATAGAACTGATTCTAGTCGCCCCCTTCCAAATGGTAGTTTTCGTATGGAGAAGAATGGGCAAGAAACTCAACCGTTACTCTTTTCATTTTCGACCGTATAGCGTTTGCGATCTAGCGGGATAATTGCGTATCACACTGTCAGTTCGAACGGCTTCCATTTTGACAGTTCAACAACATTCATTGCGTTATTTACGTTGTGGAACAGACAAATTATTCGAACATATGAAGCAATGGATTAGCAATATCCTTCAAAATGATTCGGGTTGAGATTGATAGTGTTTTTCGCAATTAGGGAGCTGGACTCTTGAAGTCTCGAGAGGGAGTAGGTTATTTCTGGGCAAGCGTGTTCGGTGTTCCATCTTTGACTGCGTTTACCATCCAGGTGTAGATCCAGGATCTGGGAGTGGTGTTGATCCAAGGGTAGTGGTTCTAGCAAAATTAATTTTACTTTGCTAAGTAATATAGTAATAACAGCCGCACGGGTCGATCGATCAGGTTAAACTACGCTTGCCGCGGTTGGTCCGTGGATGGGTGACCATTTTCACATGCCAAGTCCCCTCCGTGCGTCGGAAAGCACGTTAAGCTGTTGGTCCCGGCTGTCATTCGTGGATCTTTGACAGTCGTTACGGGTCGTCAGTAGCCCGAAAGTCTGACAACCAGTCTTACCAAGGGGTATCGTATTACCCAGTAACATGGTTGTGGAGGTCAGATAGGCAGTCGCTTCATGTAAAATACTGGTATTCAGCTGCATCCGGTTAGACTGGAAGCCGACCCCAACATAGTTGGGAAAAGGCTAGGCAGATGATGATACAATTAACTAATTCCTTTGCATACCTTGCCACGATTATAGTTAAACGTGTAATATTATATAGTCGTAAGATAGGATATATAATTTTCTCTAAGTCTTCTGCCCCCCTGAAAGTTTCAAACGCCCACGATGGGGCGTTACCGCCCAAGTTGAGATGTCAAAAATGATAGACAAACGACAAATCAGAAGACGTCTATAATATGGTTTCTTGTCAGATCAAAATCCAAAGTCAAAATTACATAAAACAGTCCCCCAAAACGCGCGCCCTTCACCACTGCCTAGTGCTTTCGCTGGGAAGAAGTGGCGCAACAAACTCCCCAGCAGCACAGCTGTCTGTTCAGTTAGAAAAACTTGCTTCTATGCAATAGTAGGTATGCAAAGAAATTGCGGATCTCAGGATTTGCAGCATGTTGTTAGCAGCAGTGCAAACAGGAAGACACTGCTGGCAATAAGCTGGTAATGTAAACTTTTATACCTACCAAGGCGATCTATTTTTTAGGGTTCCGTACCCAAAGGGTAAAAACATTGACGATACGTCCATCAATCCAAAAGGAGTGGACGTCTTCCAAAATGGTTTCGTGAATGTGATAAACGTATGCCAATCAAATGGACGCCTTCCAGCTTTGGATTTCCAAATCCAAACGGATTGAAATCCATATATCCAATCCAAATGGACGTCATCCGCGGCCGACTGTCAATGTCAAAAACGTGCGACACGCAATTTGGAAGCCGTTCGAGTCTGTGAATGGGCAAAACCGCGTCCATTTTTTTGTAAATTTTGTCTCAGCTTTTGCTATGTGTTGACGGGGGGTACATGTGCTACAGTGCTAGAAAGAGCCGAGTCTATGAAACCGGGACTGTTTTATTTGTAAATGTAGCTATTGACGATCCAACCAGCCTTTCATCCATTTTCTCCTTCGTCTTTTCTGTCTTTTTATCGAAATACACACTGCTGTTGCCACCATTAAAAAATCCATTGTGATAATTTTTCCGTGCGACGTCGACTTGATAGCGTGCGCATCTTCGAAGTGGCAGCGCGTACGTCCAAATGGAAGTAAGTCAATGTGCCTTTACCTGAAGTACCTCCTTATGGAAGTCTTCCATTTAGAAGCATTCCAAACAGACGTATCGTCAATGGCTACCTTAAGACTCCACTGTCCGTCTGTCTGTCACCAGGCTGTCTGTCATGAACCGTGATAACTAGACAGTTGACATTTTCACAGATGATGTATTTCTGTTGCCACTATAACAGCAAATACTAAAAACAGATTAGAAAAAATATTTAAGTGGGGCTCCCATACAACAAACGTGATTTTTTTGCCGTTTTGGTACGAAACCCTTCGTGCGGGAGTACGACTCGCACTTGGCCGGTTTTTTTTTTAATATCCAACGCTGTCCCTGGGCAAAGGCATCCTTCCATATTCCGCGGGGCCGCGCGTCCTCCTTCCAGTTTTGACAGAACCTATCCAGCTCGTCCCGCCATCTCCTACGTGGTCTGCCGCGACCTCGCCTCGCTGTCTCAGGGCACCAATTCTGAGCTATTTGGGTCCACAGTTTGCCTATGCGGCAGACATGTCCTGCCTAGTCCCATTTAAGTTGGACAGCCTTTTTAATTTAGCAAACCATATTTTAATCAGACAAGTCAGTTATACTAATATTTAATTTAATTGTTAACTAAGTACAGACGCCAGCGGGTCAAGCTACCCGAAACTGTAAAATTTTCCCAATTAACCATGAACCTTAATGCATTAGTGATAAAGTTGAAAAGCTTTTAAAGAAATTTGACAGATTGTAGTGGCTTGATGTGCTGGCGTTTGTATATAAGGTAAGTCATCATCTGCCTGCCTTTTCCCAACTATGTTAGGGTCGGCTTCCAGTCTAACCGGATGCAGCTGAATACCAGTATTTTACATGGAGCGACTGCCTATCTGACCTCCACAACCCAGTTACTGGGTAATACCACAGATTACTAAATAATGACTACGTAATACGATACCCCTTGGTAAGACAGGTTGTCAGACTTTCGGGCTACTGACGACCCGTAACGACTGTCAAAGATCCACGAATGACAGCCGGGACCAACGGCTTAACGTGCTTTCCGAGGCACGGAGGGGTCTCGGTATGAGAAAATGGTCTCTCATCTACGGACCAACCGCGGCAAGCGTAGCTTAACCTGATCGACCGACCCGTGCGGCTGATAATGCTTAGCCACAAGCCCCTCAAGGTAAGTAATAACGTAAATTTGCTCAGTAAATGCTTGAAACGAGGAAGTGTTAACTTCACAATTAAGTCAATTGAGAATCGTGGAACCGTCTTCTAAACGTTACAGACGAATAAATTAACGTCAAAGAAAACATACTTGTTCACATTTCGAAATTGGAATTGTAGGCTGTTATTACTTAGGCACAAACCTCTCCCAAAACACTTCCATAAACCGTAAAAAAAACAAGTTGTCTATTCCCAGTCAACACGTGTCAAAATTTGACACGTGTTGACTGGGAATAGACAACTTGTTTTTTTATGGAAGTGTTTTGGGAGAGGTTTGTGCCTAAGTAATAACAGCCGCACGGTCCGATCGATCAAGTTAAGCTACGCTTGCCGCGGTTGGTCCGTGGATGGGTGACCATCTTTACATAACAAGACCCCTCCGTGCCTCGGAAAGCATCCCGGCTGTCAGTCGTCACCTCTGACAGTCGTTACGGGTAGTCAGACTCCGAAAGTCTGACGACCAGTCTTACCAAGGGGTATCGTATTACCCAGTCACTGGGTTGTGGAGGTAAGATAGGAAGTCGCTCCATGTAAAATACTGGTACTCATCTGCATTCGGTTAGACTGGAAGCCGACCCCAACATAGTTGGGAAAAGGCTAGGCAGATGATATCAAGGTGTATGTAATAATGTAAATATCTTAATAAATTATTATACAAGGATTCAGGACCAACCCGCAGTGGGCCCGCGTGGTGGATTACAGCCCACTCCCTCTCACAGAGAGGAGGCCTGTGTCCCAGCAGTGGGAACAGTATAGGCTGATTATGTATATCTGTATTTATGATATAACTACTAAAAAAACAATTTTCATAATTACGCAGAATATTGATCAATAAACGGATAATAGAGTGAATGAGTTATATTGTTAGCAAAATTACTATCGGGGAAAAACCACAAGCCTCAGCCTAAGGCTTAATTTACACCGCCGCGGATGGGAGTGGAAGCGACTTTTTGCAACGAAATTGTACATAGCATAATGAACTTTATGTCAATTGTACATACAAACTAAATAGGAGCCAAAAACGGTCGCGAGTCTTCCGGGGAATCCTCGCACCTTCTCAAGAATTCCGGCAGTAATGAGCTCGAATCTAGTTACATAAAGTGCTATGTAAAATATCGCTACAAAAACATGCTTTTATTCCATTTCGCGGCAGTGTAAATTGAGCCTAACTCGAGTGTCGGCAAATTTAATGGGGATTTTAATATTATAGTCACAGTACAGTGTTAAATACCCCAGATTTGTTCGTATTTAGTCCTACCTACTAAAGTTGTCAGAAAATAAAAGGCCCGTTTTGACATTTGAGAATGCGTTCTTGACACTTTTCAGTTTCATACAAACGAATACGTGTTTTGCGAATTTGATCTTTATTAACTAGTTACTAGAACTGTCAATGTCAAAACGGGCCTTTTATTTTTTGCAAACTTTAATATTATAAACGCGAAAGTTTGTGAGGATGGATAGATGGATGGATGTTTGTGACTCTGTCACGCAAAAACTACGAAAGGATTTTGATGAAACTTTACAGTAATATAGCTTAGACATCAGAATAACACATAGGGTACTTTTTATCCCGATATTCCAGCGGGATCGATAGTTATGCGGGTGAAACCACGAGGCACTGCTAGTTGTAACATAAACTTGCACTCTCCGAAGACCTCAAATTCAAAGCATAGTAAACCAATATTACAGGCACTTTTAAATTGTCAAGGGGTCGGTCAGTCAGAAAGATGGAGCTAGTTGCCCATTCCAAAGCTTAGTAGGTACTTATGGAGAAGAACGGGCCAGAAACTCCACGGACCCCCTTATTTAACCGGCTTCAAAAAAGGAGGAGGTTCTCAATTCGACTGTATTTTTTTTATGTTTGTTACCTCAGAATTCCGTTATTTATAAGCCGATTTCATCAAAAACGGTTCAGTAGTTTGGTTTTTAAACCAAAATGACTGGTAAAAATTACAACTTACAAATTGCTTACAAGTGATAAATAAAAACGACACCGACTTCCGAAATTAAACTTATTTTTCACTTTGTAGTGTCTTTTTTGGAAGTCGGTTGGTTTTTTTTTTTTTTACAAAAAAGTTTTTTTCAACACGTGTCACTGATCAAGAATTTGAGGACGACTTTCCCTTTTACTCATTTAAAGTAAGTAAGTATTTACTTTCCTTAGAAACAATTTAAGAAATGGCTTTCATCTTCTAAGACAAGATGGCGGACGAAGCTTTTCGTCCGCCATCTTGTCTTTCCCGCAAATATTTTAATAGGTAATACTAATTAAAATCACCTTTTAAACAAAAATATTTACTTTTCTTGGAAACAATCTAAGAAATGGCTTCCATTTATAAGACAAGATGGCGGACGGAAAGAAATTCCCGCCAATATTTTAATAATCTAAATTAAAATCTAATATGGCTCTTGTAAGACACCTGAGGGCTTATAAAAAGATAAAAGATAACGACTGTCTAATAAAATGCCTGAGAGATCTTTTCATTAACATAAGTTCTTATCTTTTGTGTAACTTGAAGCCATTTTGACGACCTTCTTACTTTGATATTTGAGCGAATTTGATTAAGAAGACCTTTCAGTCATGTATGAGACTAATCGAATTTCCATTTTTTCTAAATATAAAATCTTTTTTATTTATTTATAATACTTCAAGCACATACATGTACACACGGCTACACATCAAGCTATATATTTCCAGTTTTAGCTGACCTCGCATTGTATAGGTTTTTCGTACAATCAGAAGTCAGCTTATACTGGTTATGTATAGCTTAATGTGTAGCCGTGTGTACAGGGCGCACTTAATGCCATAGGCATTTTCTACCAGCCAACCTTTGGGTGATGCAAAGACAAAAATAGTGATCATGAAAATTGAGGAATCAATATTTTAAGTATAAAGATATGCATTTAAACCTTTTTAGCTTTACACGCGCCACGGTCCTTTAACGACTATTCCTTCGGGCACTAATCGATTCGCACTAATTCACTCACCCGAATCGGGCGAATCGTCATTTTTAAATAATATTTTTTTTCAATGGGCGTCTCGCACGAACTGGCACATTTTGAATTTTGTGCAATGAAGTTAAGAAAAAGAACACGTTTAATAATATTTAACTCCTATCACTTCTGTGCGCTAGTGTCCTTTTTTCTATAATTTATTGCATAATATCTTTATGCGAATCGACCAATAAGCCGTTCTTCTATCCGGATCCTAACTCTAAGAATCTTGTTCTCACTCTGTACTACACCAAGCACTATCGTGCAGATCTGCACCCTAATTGCATAAAATAATATAATAATAATATAATATAATATCCCTGGACATTTCACACAGCACCAATGTTTGTCCCAAGCTAAGCAACCTAATGCTTGTGTTATGGTAACAAGATGGCTGATATACTACTTATATACTTTTTTTTTTTTTTGTAAATATACTGTCAATCAGAATCTGAATCATTTTGAAAGATATTGCTAATCCAAAGCGTCATACGTTAGAAAATAAATTCTGCTCTATTACGTAAATAACGCAATGAATGTTGTCGAACTGTCAAAATGAAAGCCGTTCCTACTGTTAATGTGCTACGTAATTACCCCGCTGCTTTGTCTGTTTCCCGCTATTCCTCCTGACTGATAGATGACATAACTGCCACCAGCTACCTCATCTTATGTGAATCAGACAGAGTTTGAAATATCTATGATATAGATACACTACACTAAAAACAAATTTTCGCCACAGGCCCGTATCGAAAATCGAGATCCCTAATCAAGGACACGTGTCCTTCAACCATTATTGGTCCTTCGATCCGGATCCTTCCCTTATGAAGAAACTTCGAGCATAACTCTACCTCTTTCCTTGTCACTTTGTTAGAGCCAACAAGAAGGTAAAAGTCCTCTTTTTATATTTTACTAGTTGCGCCCCGCGGTTTCACCCGCATAAGTTTCGATCCCGTGGGGGAATATCGGGATAAAAATCCTATCCTATCTGTTAATACTGGTTATAAACTATCTGTGTGCCAAATTTCATCCAAATCCGTTCAGTAGTTTTGGCGTGAAGGAGTAACAAACATCCATCCATCCTCACAAACTTTCGCGTTTATAATATTAGTAGGAAAGTATGTAGGTTTTTTCTTCTATAATATTATATATTATCTTATCTCACATCACAAAATTAGCTTTTGTGATGTGAGATAAATATTTTATAATATGTCATTATTTTGTTTGCTTCTATTATATTATTTTGTGTGCACGTTATACTCTGCACACTTGAAAGCTAGACCGGTAAAAAAGTGTTAAAATTTTAACGGCACGCCATTTTTTATATTTATCTAGGTAAGTACTCACTTTCAAATGTTGTTAAATTATGTATTTCATTTTTCTTTTTTTTAATTGCAAAATTGGCCAGGTCTTGCCCTCGATCTCGCCTGGTAGAAAAAGCGAGGATGAGGTCTGTGATGGAACGAGCAAGCCCCGAAGATGCCTCGAAAGGAACTTCGTTCCTGAGGGACAATTCTCGTAAGTTTAAGAACGTTCACAGTCTGATCTAAGTCTCAATCTGTCAAAAATATCTCTAATTTCCCTGTATTTTTGACATTGACTGTAGCTGAGATGAGATTGCGACTAGATTTTGAACGTTTCTAATCAAGGGAAAAGACATTCAGGTCTCCCAAGACATCTCTCGACTCTTTGCCTGTGTCCAGGTTTAACACCATCTATGTCAAAACTAGCTAAACTAAAAATAAAAGCTCAGTTTACCCAAGCTCATCCAATCACGTTCGACACGGCAAACTAACTAATTGATACCAGTACGTGGCGTGTCTGATGATCGATTAACGAACTAGGACTTGTTGTGTAACTGAAGCGATCAAGTGTGACGATGTGTGGCCATGTGGGTAATAATACCAGTCTGTTAATGTCCCACTGCAAGACACGAGCATAGGTCATCAGCATCACCCCTGTTCAAGACGGGTACCGCGATTTGAGACTTACATTAATTATTCTGGTAATATTCATTTTAGAAGTATTTATGTATGTTTATTTGTATGTATGTTAGTTCAGTCTCGTAATTTTTGTTTAGTTTTTAAGTGAATTGTTTTTTGATTCTTTGTATTATTTTTTTGTCTCCTTTGCTCTATCACACGCTGTCTACATCTCTGTATCTATTGTCCTATCTAAGGTGCTGGAAGAGATTTCTCATGAAATAAGCATCACCTCTGTAGCTATTTTTTTCTGTTCTGTTTTTCATTGTCTGTTTTAATATATGTGTGTACATAAATGGTAAAATAAAAATAAAATAAAAAATAAATTATATTAATTACGAGCCCGCGATTTATATAACATACATAATCAGCCTATAATGTTCCCATTGCTGGGACACAGGCCTCCCCTCTGTGAGAGGGGATGGGCCGTAAATCCGTAATCCACCACGCGAGCCCAGTGCGCGTTATGTATACCGCATGTCTTCGAATTTTTGGTTCTGGGACATGTCGATTTCGTCCGAATGTTTTCCTTCGCTATTTTGAGAGCAGTGGTGATGAAATAATTTACACAAAGTAAAGCGTCTGTGCCTCAAAGAGATGTCAGCAGACGAAGGGCCCCGATAGGGCCGAAGCCTGCCAGGGCAGCGGGATCGTCCGAAAGGGTTACCGCTGCCCTGGAACAGAAAGGGCTAAGGAAGAAACACGGGTGTGTTTTAAGTAAGAGTCTGACACTCCCTTCCGCTCCACCCAGATCGGGAGGGGTCATTTGATGATTTACCATTCGCAAAAAAAAGCTTCTGTCCGGGTTCGAACCTACGACTTAAACTGCTAAGTCCCGGCCGTTACCACTGGGCCACCACTGCTCTCCGCCACAGTAAAGATATGAACAGTACAGTAACTACGTATAAACGTTCGAAACGGCACACTCACACAGACGAAAGGCCTGCGCAGACGACGGACTTTTCTCCGCGGCGGAGAAAAAAGTACGCTCCTTAAGTACTACTTAAGGAGCGTACTTTTAATCCCTCGTTTGCGTAAGGCCTCTGCCTCGAATCTTGCGGGCAGCGGGGCGGTGGCGGCAGCGGCGTGGGAGCGGCAGGATCTAATGCGTAAAATCAAATGGACCGGCCCTGGAAAACAGCGGCGCGGCAGTGTCGCGGGGGCGGGCAACGAGCGGTGCACTCCAGTCCTCCAGTCAAGCAGTGGCCGCCCGCGCGTCTGCATTGCAGTCTTTTGCCCACAATAAATCGAGCGATAGGAATAAATTTCAATCAAAAGATGTTGTCGCCGTTGTTCAGACCTTCAATTCGCGAATAAAAACAAATATCTCGACGACAGAACCACGAACACAACACTAAGCCGCTATAGTGCCGCGCGATCTGCCCGCTGGTTTCGAGAACGGTCTGCGTTGCCCGCTCCGGTCCCCCGCCGCCGCCGCCTCCGCCCCGCTGCCCGCAAGATTCGAGGCAGAGGCCTTACTCAATACAGTTGTAAGCGATCTATGTTAGCGGACAAAAATCCGTCGTCTGCGCAGGCTATAAGCGATAGTCGCGGTGCTCTCAGTCCCGAATGCCGCGTTGGAACGAGTAGTCGCGTAATACATTTTAGTCCTTGCGCCACGGACCGTCCATCTTTTTAAAAATGCCTCGAGCGTATTGTATAGTATACGGCTGTTTGAACTCGGCTTCTTTTGAAGTATTTTTCGGTAAATAATTTATAACTACGAAGAATAAAGATATTTTTTAATTCTCTAATTACTATTAAGTACACCCATTCTCGAGTTGAAACGGTAAGGTGCACGGTTAACTAGGCATCGGTCGAGCGACACGCATTTTGACTTCACTATCGGCTTCAATATCCATGAAAAAAAATGATACTCATGATGAAAAATGATGAAAATGATATTCATGATGAAAAATTTGAATTTCTTCGCAGCCGCCATCTTGGATTTACATTTGGACCAGAAGGAGGGAAAGATAACCAGCCAACTCCTAACCGCAAACCGCGTTAAAAAACTTCGTTACAATGAAACAATTATCAATTTTACAGACAACCCTAACGCTCCAATGGAGCGTAGGTAATTATTTCAACAAATAGGCCTAGTTTCCATACTGTTCATATTTATACTGTGTCTCCGCAACTTCGTCCGCGTAAAATTTCATGATCCCAGACCATAGAGCAACACGGGCCACCGGCGGACCAGAGTCCGGTCCGCCGGTCCGGCCCGTGTTGCTCTATGTCCCCGACTCACCCCGTCGGCGCGGCGGCGTCGTAACACTTCGTTTTAACTTAGCGTTTTTTCAGACTTTTTTTGCCTTTGCTCGGCTTCTTAGCGATTTAGCGTGGTGTTAAGTAGCCTTACTCAAGAATTGGGCTCTTTTATAGCCGTCCACATTCATAGTCAAAACTTTCCTCACGACGTTTTCATCATTCCTCCGCATCACACGCCCAAATAACAAAAGCAATCAAGTGTAACGATATGTGATCATATGGATGATTTTTTTAAGAGGGAAACGTCAGGGTAGCCCGCGAAATTATTTTCTTATGTTTTTTACAATCTGCAAGTCAGTATCAGGTTGAATGTTGAATTTATATGTATATTAGGCAAAATTTACACTTGTACACTAAAAATAGTGATATTCACAGTGTTAACACTAGAAATTCGGAAAGCACGTTAAGCCGTTGGTCCCGGCTGTCATTAGTGGATCTTTGACAGTCGTTACGGGTCGTCAGTAGCCCGAAAGTCTGACAACCAGTCTTACCAAGGGGTATCGTATTACCCAGTAACTGGGTTGTGGAGGTCAGATAGGCAGTCGCTTCATGTAAAATACTGGTATTCAGCTGCATCCGGTTAGACTGGAAGCCGACCCCAACATAGTTGGGAAAAGGCTAGGCAGATGATGAACACTAGAAATAAGGACAAACTACGTGCCCCCTTTCACCGGCTTCATAAGGTTCATAACTCATTTGTTGGGCTTGGTATAACCTTTTATAACAAGATACCCTCTTCTTTTCTAGACTTGCCTTTTAATGCGTTTAAAGCTCAACTAAAATCCAACCTTTGTTCAAAGGCATACTATTCCATCAACGACTACTTAGACGATATGAATAGTTGGTCACCCTAGTTTAACGCAAGACAATGTTTATGTTCTTTCTCCAGAATTAGCTTACTGCCAGGTCTTAGAACCCAGCAATGCATAAATATGTAAGCTGTCACGCCCTTTATGCCTGGAGGCTTTTATTTGGGTAGTAAGTTTTTTTATTTACATTTTAATTAATTATTTTTTTAGCTTGAGTACGTATAGTTTTTATTATATTTGTTGGTATATTGGCGTGGCTAGCTGGCATATTATGGCAAATAATTAAATTTTATGTGTTAGTTTTGTAATGTTAATTACTGAACATAGGTACCTAGTATTGTATACAATCAAGTATTTTTTTTAAATTGAACAGACAGCTGTGCTGCTGGGGAGTTTGTTGCGCCACTTCTTCTTCCCAGCGATAGCACTAGGAAGTGGTGAAGGGCGGGCGTTTTTGGGGACTGTCTTTTGTAATTTTGACGTTCAAAAAGTGCTGATTCTCAGCCTAATTTGAATAAATGACTTTTGATTTTGATTTTCGCAGGCTACCCCAACGCTTTCGCCTGTTTATTAGAATATGATTCGCGACTATTAAATGTATTTACAGAATTATAATATTTAATACCAATTTGAACTTGAGTTCTCGAAGTTCAAATTGCCATATTGTTATTGAATGACATTGAAGCCTCGCGAGATTTCGCTTTAGATAGTTCATTTCTATGACTATTCTAGCATTAAATGAAGAGTCTGCAATAGATATAAAAGTTGAACTTTTGCGAAAATCTATTACTTGAATTAAATAGAACTTGAGCTTTCAGAAACGATTGCAATCATATTTCTGATAACTCTTTTATTTTATTTGATAAACCTCTGTAGTCAGCTGATTGAATTCTACTACAAGAGTAGTTTTCAATTCGCTGACTATAAAAGAGGTTGATGTTTTGACACGTAAGAAAATTTGAATTTCGCGGTCACTTCCCCCTTAATAAAAGGCAGAAAGACGCCACAGCCCATCCTATTGGCATAATAAATACTTCAGTCGTTCTTTACGACACCCACGAGCCATCATAATCGAGCTTTATTGCAAAAATTGTAACGTCTCGTAAATATATCAAGAATGTCTGAATGACATTTTATTCGCCATTTTCCCGCGCTTTTATCGAAACCGACATGTTGTTTTTACTGCGTTTTATTATCTATGCATCGCAGGCAAAGGAAATCATCTAGTGAACTTATGTAAACAGCGTCGTTTAACTGTAGTTTATATTATATGTGATGCGGAAGAAGGAATGAAGTCGGATTTGTACTTCCATCTGTAGATGGCTTGAAAGTTAAGTGGACTGGACTGGAGAGGGCAGAAGTTCTAGTCGTATTTATGAAGAAGTTTGCACTATGGAGGCACCATACCAAGGATATGGACAAATCTTAACAAAAGCCAAACCTTACATTATTAATTCGAAAGGTTAGTTCAGTTTTAGTTCTAGTCAAGTCCGTCAACGAAGATATGGGGCCGACCGAAAGTAGCCCGATACTACGGAATGAACCATTCTCCCGATTAAGTACCTTTTTCGGACGACCAAAAACAAAGCGGGAATAAGGACAGCGGGATCACGGTATTGGAAGCCCTAGTCCCGAACTAATCTTACGTCCAAAAGTGATACGAGTTTGAATCGCACGTAACTTTGGTCGAAACTACGGACATCGTGCTTAGAGAGTTAGACCCCAACATTCATCTATGCGTTTTGTGTGATTTTTAAAAGATTGTCATAGCAATATTCTTTTTTTGGCAAACGCATATTCAACAGCGAATGTATAATCGGTGATAGAGATAATAGGTTTTTTTTACAGCAAATATTGAACCTTCTTTAAACACTTTCTTTTGTGGCAACAGCCTTTATAATCATAGACAATCATGTTGTTGTATAACTCTTTGACCTTAGACACTACTTTTTTTTTGCTACTAATTAAGACAGTTATTCTTTAGTTTTAACTGTTGTAATGACTTCTGCGAACTCTTGCCGTATTAATTAGATTTTCCTCGTCGTCTATTTTAGTAATTTATTTATCCTACTAATATTATAAACGCGAAAGTTTGTATGGATGGATGGATGAATGTTTATTACTCTTTCACGCAAAAACTACTGAACTGAACGGGATTTTGTTTTCAAAATGGTCAGAGTTTTGACGATAGTATGACTATGTTACCTTCATACCTTGGGCGAAATATTTTTGGAAGCACAATTTTTAACATAAAACGATTCCGTCGAAAACCCGCCTCCTTTTTAAAATTCAGTTAAATATGATAATGATTCGACCTTGGGCGAAATATTTTTGGCAACGCCATTTTTAACATAAAATTGATTCTGAGGAATTAAGTACCTCTTCCTGTTTAGGGTTCCGTACCCAAAGGGCCAATGGGACCCTGTTACTAAGGCTCCGCGGTCCGTCTGTCTGTCACAGGGCTGTATCTTTTGAACCGTAATAGGTAGACACTTGAAATTTTCACAGAGTGTTAAAACTATGTAGATATTGGGTAATTATTTTTGTACTGTACAATAATAAAAAAAGAAGAAAAAAATGGTTATACATCGAAATGATGATGATTTATGATAAATAACAACACAATCAGCCTATAATGTTCCCACTGCTGGGACACAGGCCTCCTCTCCGTGAGAGGGAGTGGCCGTAATCCACCACGCGGGCCCAGTGCGGGTTAGTAGATGTCACATGTCTTAGAATTTTTGCTTCTAGGACATGCCGGTTTCCTCACGATGTTTTCCTTCACAGTTCTGAGAGGTGATGACGAATAATTTACACTGAGTAAAGCGCCTGTTTGGGTTCGAACCTACGACCTACAACTCGTGAGTCGCGGCCGTTATCTCTAGGTCGGCTGCTCAACAACAAATGTTAAAATTATGTAGTGTTAAATATTGTACATCATAATCAGCATAAAGCAGTCCACTGCTCGACATAAGCCTCTCCTATTGCACGCCATTCAACTCGATTTTCGGCAGCTCTCATCCAGCTGCTACCAGCCATACTGAGATATTGTTCGGTGGTACGGAACTCTCCGTTTGGCGGGTTATTAGAAGTCGGTTAAAACGAGAATGTTTGGGCAAAGGGAAAAACGGATACTCGGAAAGCTTCGGCAAATATACTTCAATAATTACCTCCGTCGATGATACTAAAACTAAATAAATATTAACTTTACATTTATTTTTGTAAAGTTACAAAGGCTCATGGGTAAATAATAATACGGCGACTTTACATTTATTTTTGTAAAGGCAAAGGAAATTTAATCTCACTGCCAACAGTATACTTATTCAATTGTGACGTTTATTAATTAGTTCAGAAACTCGCCAACCGTTGTAATTTATGATGGCTTATTATTCGATTCGCACGAATTTACTCGCCCGAAGTGTGCGAATCGTCACTTTATTATTTTATCCTAAGTATAGGACTATTCAGTAATCTGTGGTATAGGCGACTCCCTCGAATTGGTTCAGACGCCAGTAGGTCAAGCTACCCGAAACTGTCAAATTTGTAATTGTACCCTAATGCTTTTGCGATAAAGGTGACAATCTATTAAAGAAATTTGACAGATTGTAGTAGCTTGATATGGTGGCGTCTGTACATTCGAATTTTATGCAATGAACTTAACGCAGAAGAAACACAGAACCGGTCGAAGTGGAGGTGCTTGGGGGAGGCCTATGTCCAGTAGTGGACGTCTTCCGGCTGAAATGATGATGATGATGAACTTTACAAAAAAGTACACGTTTTATAATATTTAACGCGTATCACTTCTGTGCGCTAGTGTCGTTTTTAGGGTTTCGTACCCAAAGGGTAAAAACGGGACCCTATTACTAAGACTTCGCTGTCTGTCCGTCCGTCTGTCTGTCACCAGGCTGTATCTCAAGAACCGCGATAGCTAGACAGTTGAAATTTTCACAAATTATGTATTTCTGTGGCCGCTATAACAACAAATACTAAAAACAAAATAAAATAAATATTGAAGGGGGGCTCCCATACAACAAACGTGATTTTTAGAGATAATGGTACGGAAGCCTTCGTGCGCGAGTCCGGCTCGCACTTGGCCGGTTTTTTTCTATACTTTATTTAATAAAATTCAAAATGTGCCAACTCGAGCGAGTCGCCTTTAGAAAAAAAATTAAAGTGACGATTCGCCCATTTCGGGCGAGTAAATTCGTGCGAATCGCCTAATAAGCCTTTACGATAGGAGCGTGTTAAAGTTATGGCTCCCAAATTATCAAATTAATTAAATTAATTATACCATTATGTGCCTGAAGTTTGATTTTAATTAATTTCCTGCTCATTGAGTGACTTATCTGGTGTAGGTACGTACCTACTTCAATTAATTATATTTAGGTAGTTAGGCTGCGATTTTTGGTGTACGCATACTGAGTATAGTCCGCGATAAACTTTAAGGCTCCCGCAGACAGTAGCATCGCGACTCTAGTAGCACAATTTCCTTGAAGTTTTCAAAGATATTGTTCTACTAAAGTCGCGTCACGCTTGTCTGCAGGAGCCTTTATGTCGCCTCTGAAGTGCGCTCCTCACTGCGCACTACCTCACCCCTCACCCCCGCTGACACGTGAGTTTGTTACTGCGCAGTGACTCGATAAACAGTAAAAAATATAAAAAAAATGTGTGCATCTCGGGACGACAGAAGTGATAACTTAAACTAATCTATGGTATATGTCTATCGCACACTAAACAAAACACTGAGTAGAGAGAGGGGGAAGCGTCTGTCCGAAATACGACTAGCGCTGTGGGTTAGAGTGAGAGAGGAAGAGCCTCCCTACCGCTGCCGTATGCGTGAGAGAAAGAGAAGCCAGATAGACTGGCGCCGTAACGCGTTACGTTACGAAGCGGTCTACCCTCCCATAAGAAGTTATAATTTCAAAATAAGGGCCTATCGGCATCAGGAACAGGATCCAGCAGGACCCTAATTGCGTTACACTTTATCTATCACAATCTGAATTATTTTCAAAGATATTGCTAATCCATTGCTTCATATGTTCGAAAACATTCTGCTTAACAACGTAAATAACGCAATGAATGTTGTTGAACTGTCAAATCAAAATGAAACTCATTACTACTGTTAGTGTGTTATGCAATTACCCCGCAGGCTGCAGGTGGTCAGGGCTGTAGAGAAAGGAACCTCCTCAGTATGCGTGCCGTGTCCAGGAGTACGACTGATGATGTTCCTGAGTTCATACAACCCTAATCTCTTCAGGGCGAGAGTGAATGGGCTTCTTCTGGGCAAGCTCGTTCCACCGTAGATCTCATCCCTGCCTCTGGGCTGGATTGTGGTCAAGAGTGAGACCATTATCAATAAAAAATAAATAAAAAAATGTGTGCCATTTACATCACCTAACGATTATCGGTACAATGATTGCAGAACTTACCTCCCACTTGTCAACAACCTCGTCGTGCGCTAAGTCAAGATATTTGATTTGTTTCTCTTTCTCAGCTTTCACGAGGTTCCCGTCATGTGGAATGGTAACATCGACAATCATTGTCTGGCGCTGTAATCGATCTATCACCACTATACCAGGCCTATTGGCGACAACAGTCCTGTCAGTAATGTTAGACCGATCCCAGTACAACGTGACATGGTCATTTTCAAGAACTGGGTCGGACACATACTTGTAATACGGTACCTGAGAATCCACAAGTTTATATTTCAAAGCAAGTTGCTGGTGAATAATCCTTGGTACTTGGTTATGCCTGTGCAAGTACTCGCCGTTAGCCAGACGAGAACAACCAGAGATAATAGTACGTCATCATCATCTGCCTAGCCTTTTCCCAAGTTTTATGTTGGGGTCAGCTTCCAGTCTAACCGGATGCAGCTGAATACCAGTATTTTACATGGAGCGACTAATAGTACATATTCTTTCTTTCTTAAATCTTTTTTTAAAAAAACGTTGCCCCACAATAGGAATTACTCCTATCGTGGGTGCGTTTACAAACATTTAAACTCGCAAACAGCCAGACCCGGGAGTCTACTCCGAAGTAGTATCGGCAGAATGTTCGGCCGTTTCCTGCTACGAAGTTACTATTTGGTTCGGTCGGTTGCGATCCTGCACTCCCACACTCTTTCGAATATTGGCTATGGTCCCGACCCAACTGAGCCGATCCGAACGTTTTTTCGCATTTTTCAATAATATTCGGTTCGGCCATGTGTCGGTCCGATCCGAACTTTCGCACTTTGCACTTCGGAGTAGACCCCCCGGAACCACTACCTGTAGGCAATACAATATTATTATTATTATATGAATCACATATTCAAATATGTTTATTTACTTACCTACTCAAAAGGATCTTCAGTTAATGCTACACGTGTAGCTTTTACTAAAATTGGATTGAACTCGGGAGTGACTTAGCTTCAGTAATATGATAAAATGTGTTTTTTATGGTAATTTCACAAAAATAAAATTGAATTTCTCGACTGCTTTTCATAATAATATGTTTAATAATTTATTATTCAAGTGACATATGAGATGACTTAAAAAAAAAGTGAGTGGACGCCCGACAATTACTAATCTATGGTGGTATATAATGTCTATAGCACTAATAGCACACTAAACACTGAGTAGAGAGAGGGGGAAGCGTCTGTCCGAAATACGACTAGCACTGTGGGTTAGAGTGAGAGAGGAAGAGCCTGCCTACCGCTGTGGGCGAGAGTGAGAGAGGAAGAGCCTACCTACCGCTGTGGGTTAGAGTGCAAGAGGAAGAGCCTGCCTACCGCTGCCGTATGCGTGAGAGAAAGGGAAGCCAGACAGACTGGCGCCGTAACGCGTTACGTTACGAAGCGGTTTACCCTCCCATAAGAAGTTATCACTTTAAAAACTGTGATATCTTTCTGTCTGTCACAGTCTGTCTTATAACAACACTAGCTCCTACCCGCAACTTCGTTAGCGTGTTTGTCCGTAACGTCGCGTCGCATCGCATGCCCGCTTTAAAAAAAACGTTTACGCTTAGCGATTTTTTTCTGGCTTTTTTTTCTTTCTGCTCAGCTCCTTAGGGTCCTTGCGTGATGCCATATAGCATATATCCTTCCTCAAGAATTGGAATCTCAAATGCTAAAAGAATTTTTCAAATCCGACTGGTAGTTTCGGAGATTATCCCGTACAAGATACTCATTTCTTACTTTATCCATTCTCGTCACTCCACACATCCATCTCAACATTCTCATCTCCGCTGCATGCAATCTTTTTTCATCCGTCTTCTTCACAGCCCAGCAATCAGACCCATAAAGTACGACACAAACACTAACTAAAACGAAAAAATATCATTAAACAATGAACGTAAAAATAATTTTCATTTAACAGTGAAAAGCGCGGCAAAAAATCAGAGCTGTCACTAAATACCAATAATCATTCGCCCGCCCTAATATCTCAATTTATTTGTGTCATAAATCTCTATCAGCCGTCATTTCAGTAATATAAATCGTCTTATACATAGATATAAAAACTATATTTCTATGAAATGGTTCACCCAGTATATAGCGATTGAAAAACAAGCAAACATCAATATTTCAGAAACCATTGACAATGTAAAATTTTCGTTTGACAGCAAAAAGCGCGCCAAAAAAATCAGCGCAGTATTCCGCAATCATTTCACATTTTTTATCAACGCCAAATCACTTTCGCTGTGAATAACGCTTGTAAGATGGCCGTCCCCGTCCGTAACTCACATTGGTATTGCGTAATATTACGTTTTCAAACGACGAGAGTGAAAGTTTAAGCTATTGTTAATCGTAATTGAGGCTTCAATTACTTTGTTAGCTATCTTTACTATTACATAGCGATCCTCGTGGGTACAGCGAAGATACGGGATTGTCCGAAATTAGTTGTTCCTTCTTCTGTTCCTGACGGACGTGCAAAAACACATCAGGACATTAGCCACACACACAAAAAATATTTAAAAAAGAAACTTATGTGTATCTCGAAAGTGGAACGGAGCTATGCAAAGCACAATCAACACTATTATAAGTTTTAAAATAATTATTACGTACAAAATTAAGTTAGATTAAAATTGCTTATTAGTCTTACCTTATAGGCTAGATTGTAATTAATTATTAAGAATGTAATTAATTATATTTATTGTAATGGATAAAAAAAAATCTATAAGGACAACTGACAAATCTTATTGCCATTCATTCTTAGTTTGGGTTCATAATTAATCTTATGTCCGTAAGTGATATTGTGTAGGAAAGGCCCGTAACTTTAGCTGAAACTACGAACTTCCTTAGGCAGTATGAAAACCTTAAGCCCAGGTATGTACGCATCATTCCTATCTCAATGGTACGCACGGATGATTTTTATACGCGCCATTTTGTGATGGTGGGTAATTGTCGTCTGGCATTATGCTGAGCTGAGGTCCTGTTGGCATTATAATCTTTGTTTTCTGTTTTTTTTTTATTTTGCTGTAATGCCAATAAACGCATTTTTCTTCCTTTCTTTGCATTGGATTTTCAATTCTCGATGTTGAGCCGTGCATTGAAAATTGAAAGTCTCAGCCGTTATTGTCATTCTAAAGTTATCATAATTTTTTTTTTCATTCTTTTATATCTAGTAAAATAGTTCCAATACTCTCTCCTTTTCTGAGGCCATTGTCCTGTAGTGGGACATTCAAGATCTAATCTTCATTCACAGAATCCGAAAAGCAAATTCATTCGCAATTTATCCCTGATTGATCAAAGTCTTAATGGCATTTATTAAACTTGTTTAGCGTTAAATGAATACGGGGAATCAAGGAGGGGCAGACATCAATACGGTCTCATTTAAATCGAGAGAGATGCGGGGTAGTTACGTAACAAACTAACCGTAACAATAGCTGTCATTTTGACAGTTCAACAGCATTCATTGCGTTATTTACGTTGTTGAGCAGACAAAGGACATCATTCAAGTGTCGAACATATTATACCCAAAAATTGAAGTGCCAGCCAGAATAAAAAAGTACTATTTTCTTATGGAAAATAACATCTTGAGCATATTTTACTATTACAACGAAATTCTACAATTAGCCCCCCGGCTGCTATTTGAGATCGAAAATGCCAAAAACATATTTTCATAACAAGTTTATACTTGTTATGATAATATGTTTTTGGCATTTTAACTATTAAATTAAAACATGTTCAGAATGTTAAATTCAATTAAAAGTTGGTATTTTTTTAATGTTTTGCTTAAAACACTTGAGGTCATTCCCCATTAGAAAACAGTATTTTTTTTCTGGTCAGCATTGAAATTTTTGGTTACTAAATGAATGATGTCCTCTTTCGAACATAATGAAGCAAAGTCTCAATGGAATTTATTAAACTTGTGTAGCGTTAAATGAATACGGGGAATCTAGGAGGGGTACATTTCAATACGGTCTTAAATTAGTTACTCATTTAAATCGAGAGAATAGGTTCGTTATATATAAGGCGTATTAGGAGGCTGTTTCATATTCTGATAACTCACACACTTGTTCTTTCTTGTTAAATATGCGAGCACCCTGGTCTACCAATTTAGCAGCAGTCACGTGACACCTGAGGGGCAATTCTCGTAATTTTAAGACCGTTCACAGTCCGATCTCAGTCTCAATCTGTCAGAAATACCTCTAATGTCTCTTTCTTCTAATGTCACATTTTTGACAAGTCTTTGACGTTTGTTTGTCGCCGAGATGAGACTGCAACTAGATTTTTATATGATAGACCTTCTGGTAAGCGAATGTCAACTCCATACAATTTGATTTTTCCGTTGGCGTTAACGCTTACAGAAAAGGGATTTTGTCTAGGCAGGCCCCCATGTATCTATCACATAATTAATTTACCTATCATTGTTTTATTTTTTAATTCTTTTTAGTAAAGTAATAAAGTAACCTTTCGTGGTAGAGTAATTTTATTTTAGATGCGTCATCTTCACATTAGTTAGATAAATTTTAATGTATACAAAAAATTTTAAAACATTTTAAAAGAGTACAATCTGTCAAATTTTAATAGATTTTCAACTTTATCTCTAAAGCATTAAGGTTCAAGGTTGATTGGGAAAATTTGACAGTTTCGGGTAGCGGACAGAGAAATTAACAAATAGGAATAGTGTACAAGAGATGGGAAAAGTACAGTCAATACAGAATTGGAGCCCTGACTCCTAAACTAGGAAGATCCTGTATCTTAGGAGGCAGTGCCTTCGCATAAATAGTGGACGAGCAAGTTATGAGCGTACAGTCACGAGCACCAATATGTCAACACTTGGCAACTTTGAATTGCGATTTTTTCGTGAAATAACGAATGCAACGACACATTACATAAACCTATGGATTCGAAAACACTATGTTCGTAACAACATAAAATTTAATTCAAAAGTAAAGGAGTAAATCGCTTTTGAATAAAGCCGAGTGCATACATACTTTTGGTCGTGACTGTACTAGCACACTCGGATAGGATAGTCACAAACAAGATATAGACTAAAAGGTAAGAAATATATCTATGCTCATCATCTGCCCAGCCTTTTCCCAACTATGTTGGGGTCAGCTTCCAGTCTAACCGGCTGCAGCTGAATACCAGTATTTTACATGAAACGACTGCCTATCTGACCTCCACAGCCCAGTTACTGGGTAATACGATACCCCTTGGTAAGACTGGTTGTCAGACTTTCGGGCTACTGACGACCCGTAACGACTGTCAAAGATCCACGATTTTTTTATTTTTTTTCATCATACCCGCCGAGTCAGACCCTTCCCGCTCTGGGTGGAGCGGAAGGGAGTGTCAGACTCTTACTGACTAAAACCCACCCGTGTTTCTTCCTTAGCCCTTTCTGTTCCAGGGCAGCGGTAACCCTTTCGGACGATCCCGCTACCCCGGAGGCTGTTGTTACTTAGCCACAAGCCACTAAGAAATATATCTATATACTATATATTATATTTAATTAGTAGTAGGAGTTTAAATAGCGTATAAACTTTCTCGAGAATTGGGCTATCAAATGAAAATCCGACCGGTAGTTCCGTAGATTAGCGCGTTCAAAGTTCAAACTGTTCAGGTTTATTATTTGGGTACAGACGCCAGCACATCAAGCTACTACAATCTGTCAAATTTCTTTAATAGATTTTCAACTTTATCTTTAAAGGTTTAAGGTTCAAGGTTGATTGAGAAAATTTGACAGTTTCGGGTAGCTTGACCTGCTGGCGTCTGTACTTATACAGAGTGATTTGTGATTTGACGTATTCCTTTCATGACGTGATCGTGGGACCCATCCATACAGTCTAGGTGAAAATTCATGGGATTCGAGAAAAGTAAATTTTTATGTATTTTTGAAAATTTCCCAGAATTATTCACTAAATATCACTTTTTTCTAAACTGGCCATTTTGTCATTTGACAATTTACCGCCATTTTAAGTGACCTCCATTTTATCTTATTTATAAAGACTGACATTACTAACGGTAAAAAGCTATTTAAACGAATTGACGTGAATTAGGTACTTTTACTCAAATGGAATGCTTATTGTTAATATTGTTATGTGTGAGCATTTGGACAACAATGCAAAGAAATCTGAAGTTATTTCACTGTTTCCGAAATAGATTTGATCTGTAGATGGTATCTCTAATGTCTGTATTGATGATTTTTATGATTACATTTCTATAAATAAATATTTTGTAAGGCTGCGCATCATATATTTTACCTATATCAACATACAACAACCAGAGGGCCATCTCATCTCAGTGACAATCAATGTCAAAAACTTGTCAAAGATGGTGGTATTTCTGACAGATTGAAAAAAAAAATGGAACCTCTGACCCTTTGTCCTTGGTCTGTTAGTGAGTACGTTGACACATACACATTTGACAGGTTGTGATATTTATCAAAGTTCCCATAGCGTTACACATAATATTATTAGCCGTGCGAACATTCCCTAGCTATTTTGTATGCCATATACCTACTTACATTTGAAAAACATTATCATTTGATTGTGATAGAGGTAGGTATAATATAGTATTTCTATGGCAAGAGTTTAGTCTCTGATTTTCAAACGGTTGGTTAACGTAAGATACGTACGTTAAAAAATAACGATTACGTACTCGTTATTATTTGACGTACGGCAGTCGGCAAGGCCATAATTTTGTCATTGTAATTTGAAACAACGCTTTTTTTGGTTTGACGATAGTTAGCGCCATTTTTATTTTTATTTATTTTCAAATAATAAGATAACAAAGATCCGTAGTGTTAGTAAAATATCTTATACCTATTGTTAGTACCTATATACCTACATAAAGTTTTTGACGTATACGCGTGCGTCAAGTGGACGTGAAACATCCCGCCTTAACTCTGTCAACGAAGATACGGGTCCCTCCGAAAGTAGTTGATCCGTCAAAACAACTGACAAATTCAGTTTTTTGGGACAGGTAAATACATATCGGGTGTAGTAACAACTGTCAAATAGTGTTGTCATTCATTTTTAGTTCGGGCTCCAAACTAATAGTAGGTATGTCACTAAGAGTTAAAGTGTGTGAAACGTCTGTAACTTCGGACGAAACTACGGACTTCGTGATTAGGGAGTACCTATACCTTTTGTTCACGATATTAGCTTCGGTTTGGCTAAGTAATAACAGCTGCAAGGGTCGATCGATCAGATTAAGCTACGCTTGCCGGGGTTGGTCCGTGGATGGGGATATTTACATACCAAGACCCTCCGTGCCTCGGTAAGCACGTTAAGCCGTTGGTCCCGGCTGTCATTCGTGGATCTTTGACAGTCGTTACGAATCGTCAGAAGCCCGAAAGTCTGACGACCAGTCTTACCAAGGGGTTTCGTATTACGCAGTAACTGAGTTGTGGAGGTGAGATAGGCAGTCGCTCCATGTAAAATACTGGTACTCAGCTGCATCCGGTTAGACTGGAAGCCAACCAGGCTAATACGAAGCCCCTTTGTAAGGCTGGTTGTCAGACCAGCTTCTGGCTACTCGCAACGACTGCAACGAGGCACAGAGGGTCTTGGTATGTAGAGATGGACACCCATCCACTGACCAACCGCGGCAAGCGTAGCTTAACCTGATCGATCCGTGCTGCTTACTTTGCCACAAGCCCTTCAAAACCAAAATAACTAACAAACTCGCTCGCTTATTTGAACATAACATAACATTCTCGTAAATGCTAATTATGTAACTATGTAACAGAAGTTCATTTACATATTAATAAATTATTTATTAACTTGTAATATCTTTGTGAAACTAGTTAGTCGTAGACTTACCGTGAAATTGAAATGGTACAGACGCCAGCAGGTCAAGCTACCCGAAACTGTCAAATTTTCCCAATCAACCTTGAACATTGAAAATCTATTAAAGAATTTTGACAGATTGTAGTAGCTTGATGTGCACGCTGGCGTCTGTACCTAATAGTTTGTAACGACTAAGTGTGCAATAGAGGGGCTTGTGGCTAAATGATAACAACCACACGGGTCGGGGGTTAAGCTACGCCTGCTGCGGTGGGGGAATGGATGGGTGACCATTCATAACATATCCTATTGTGGCTCCCGGCTGTCATTCGTAGGTCTTTGACAGTCGTTACAACCAGTCAGACAGCGAAGTCTTAGTAATAGGGTCCAGTTTTTACCCTTTGGGTACGGAACCCTAAAAACGGTTTAACACTTACAAAGAAAAAAACATAATAATTATACCAACAACTCCATTTACGTCTTCAAATTATGTTCTTGAAAACACCTAAAACGTATTTTAGACAAAAACAAATCACCTTTAGCGAGTCTTGTCATTCAAATTGCAAAACCAATATGGCGGATCAAATGTCAAAAGAAAAGGATATCCTATATACATTTGCATTAGTGCGAAAGAGATGGCAACAAAACGATTACGGATAGTGCTTTATTAAGTAATATTACTAATGTCCTACTTCTGAAAAGATGCTAAAATATTTATGTGACATTTGCTATGTACAGTCGGCAAAAGAGATAAGTAACCAGGGCATCGGATATAGTTGAAGTTTAGTAAGAAACCGTTGGATATTATTTAATGAAATTTAATTTGATAAATAAACTATTTGTTTTCTATTAATGAAATTAAATTTCATTCGAAAACATCCATCGGTTTCTTGCCAAACTTCAACTATATCCGACGGCCCTGGTTACTTATCTCCTTTGGTGACCGTACACTCGCCAGCACACCAAGCTACTACAATCTGTCAAACTTTAATAGATTTTCAACTTTATCGCTAAAGTATTAAGATTTCAGGTTGATGGTTTTTGCTTCGTTTAAGGTAATACAATTCGCGTAATTTTAAGATCGTTCACAGGCGTTCTGATCTGTCTCAATCTGTCAAATCAAAATGACCTCTAATTTCCCTAAATTTTTGACATGTTTTTGACATTGATTGTCTCTGAGATGAGATTGCGAGTAGATTTTGAACGTTTTTACTTACTGGAATTGACCTTCAGGTCATACACGCACGTGGCGAGTACTACGCTCCTGAAGAACATCGTCATTTTATTATTTAAGTCAGCCAATTACAAGTCAGACTATGAAAGTTACAAACTAGTTAGAGGCTAATCATTTTATATATTACGTAAGAAAATTTTGACGACTTTCTGACCCCCAAAAATCGTCTTACGTAATACCTAAATGAACAACCCTTTAGTTATAAACTATCACGTGCTGTCTGTAACGTCACAGACACCTTCAGATACCCTTCAGGAGTTCGAACAGACAAGAACGCTCTTTAGAAATAGTTACACACTATCGCTGGATGTCATTTTGACAGTTCAGCAACATTCATTGCGTTATGTACGTTGTGGAGCAGACAAATTTTTCGAACATATGAAGCAATGGATTACTATTAATTATTTACGATTAAAATTCCTACTGTTAGTGTGTTACGGAATTACCTCGCTGGTCTCATTAATAAATAGTATCTAGTGCTTAAAACTGGCCCTGTAAACAAGGCATTCCATTTTCAAAAACGGTTTAACCGCCAAAAACCAGCCACCATAGATCCGATGAAATGCGTAAAATTCTAGAAAAGAGGTCGCCTATAATTTAATTAACACAATTAAAATATTTTCACACGTGTTTTTCTTCCATAACCTTGTGCAAAAAGGTTTTATTACGGAACTTCGATATTTCGCGCCATTGTTCCTTAGTACAGTTATTTTCTCTTGTGCAACACAACCTTGCAGGTTGCAGGTACTTGTGAAGTATTGCTAGCACGTGGTTTGAACGAAAGTAGTTTATTATTGTTGAACTGTAACCACGGTTGTTAACTTACTGGATTTATTAAACCCGTTTCTTAGGGTTCCGTACCGAAAGGGTAAAAAACGGGACCCTATTTATACGAAGACACCACTGTCCGTCTGTCTGTCTGTCTGTCACCAGGCTGTATCTCATAAACCGTGATAGCTAGACAGTTGAAATTTTCACAGATGATGTATTTCTTTTGCCGCTATATCAACAAATACTAAAAACAGAATAAAATAAATATTTAAGTGAACAAATACAATACAACAAAAGTGATTTTTTTGCCGGTTTTTGCTCGCTATTAATAACGACAACAGGTAGACGCTTGAAATATTCACAAAACATTTAGTTGTATATTCACTTTAAAAATAAATAATAAAATAAAACCAATATTTGAGACGGACTCCCATACAACAGCCGTGGTTTTTATAGATAATGGTACGGAACCCTTCGTGCGAGAGTCCTACTCGCACTTGGCCGGTTTTTTTATTTGACGGAACTGGCTTTATAGCCTACTTGGCCTTTGCTTAGTATAAATTATAAAAAAAAAATGTTTTTGGTACTTCTTTGTTTAAGCGACAGAAGTGGTAGACTGACCTTTTAACCTTTGCCTTTTGAACCTGTAATCAGAACCTCGATCTTCGTGCAACGCTTTGTAGCCCGTGAAATTCTTTCTTACGTTTTTTGCAATTTGAATGCATCTTTTAACAATTAATTGGACTGAGAGGGTTGTATTGATAATTTTAGTGATTATAATTCTGTAAAGTCATATTGGTTACGGTCGCGAATCTTATTTTAATCAACATTCAATATGACACTGACCTGCAAATTAAAAAACGGAAGAAAATTTTAATAGCGCACCCCCCTTATAAATAAACCTATCTAAAAACCTTTTTGTTATTTCTTTGTGTAAATGACAGAACTGGCAGACTGACCTTTTTACCTTTGCCTTTTCAAAACTGTGATCAAACCTCGTTTTTCGTGCAACGTCCGACATGGATCTAACACTGCTACAAAAATCTTTTGGCGCGTAAATGACTTTGACAGGTGGCGTTGTTAGTGAACATTTGTGCATTATTACTTTGTGAAATGAATTGACGAAATAAAAGAGTGTCCGTGGAGTTTCTTGCCCTTTCTTCTTCATAGGAACCTACTACGCTCTGGGATGGGCAACTAGCTTCATCTTTCTGACTGACCGACCCCTTGACAATTCAAAATTGCCTGTAATTAAATAATAATAATAAAAACCATATTGTTCAGAAAAAACATTACAATATTTGAATAACACTAGCCTCCACACTAGGATTCCTTGTGTCGTGGAGATAGTCTCCTTCGTCTTACAGGATTATCATGGTAGGTAGGCTTCATACATAGCATCATCATTTTCCTGCCCTTATCCCATGTTACTTGGGGTCGGCGCAACACGTTTTCTTCTTCCATTCTCCCCTGTCAACCGTAACGCTATCATTCACTCCCTTCTCTTTCATATCATTCCTCACACAATCCATGCATCTTTTCTTCGGCCTTCCTCTCCCTCTCCATCCATCAACATGTATATTCATCACTCTTTTAGTCACATGCGTTTCGTCCCTTCTCATCACATGCCCATACCAAGCTAAACGATTTCCTTTCAACTTTTCTGTCACTGGCGCCACTTTCAAACTTCCTCTTATATACTCATTTCTTACTTTATCCATTCTCGTCACTCCACACATACATCTCAACATTCTCATCTCCGCTGCATGCAATCTTCTTTCATCCGTCTTCTTCACAGCCCAGCATTCAGACCCATAAAGTACGACAGGCCTTATCACAGACTTATACTATGTATATAGGCTTCATACATAGCACCGGTCGGTATGATTTCTGAGACGACAAATCGGTTTTTCCAAACAAATAAATTAATTAAATATAAGTATGTAGAGTTAACTATTAGTTAAGTTAATTGGTTTAATTGAAATAAATGCTTTGAGTTTGATAAGGATCTACACTGCTACGAGGAGTCAAGGATCTTTTGGCACGAGCATGGCTATTCACAACCACTCGATACGCTTCCGTACCGTATCGAACATCAATCAATGTTATCGTAGGAGTCTTCTAAACGCTGTTCACAAGTTCATATTCCATAACTCGAAAATTTTGTTAGTTTAAATCAAATGCGAACGCTAATCTTCCCACAGCTGTTTGTTGTCAAGGCACATCAGGTTATCGAAATGTGTCATTTTCGATACGATAGCCTGTCGGATGGTTGTAAACAGCTATGCTGAATGACATTGGCAGGGGGACGTTGTTGATAAACATTAGTGAAACTGCCACAGAAATTGTATTGACAAAACAAGATGGTGACGTTAGTTCCAATTTTAACGGTGAAGTAAATGGCGGGCGTGTTTGGGGGACTGTCTTTTGTAATTTTTGACGTTCAAAAAGTGCTGATTCTCAGCCTAATTTGAATAAATGACTTTTGATTTTGCTTTTAAAGTCATACCCCCTTATTACAAAACAAGGTTTCTCTTTCGATCAGGTTTAAACCACTGACCCAGTTATTGAATTAAGAACCCAACTGATAGAGAAATGCAGTTCTTTATACAAAAATGACAGCTTAGTTCGGTGCTAAGTTGTCATTTTAGTATTTAGAACTTTGCCTGAATCGAAATAAAGTTCTAAATACAAGTACTGGCTCACTAGTTTAGGCTAGAACAGAAGTTAGGTTTCGTTTTGTAATAAGACGGCTTGAGTCCGACATGAATCTAAAACGTGAATGGCGGTGCTGTCTGTAAAGGAAGATGTCAGCTGTCAAACCCAGCACATTTCATACACAGTTCTCTAGTTAGGCATGTTTATTTAGATCTATTCAGTACTGGTGGGTCACGTTTACAAACATCTCGTTTCGCATTGAATTACGCTTGTCAACCAGAGACAATGCTGTCACCAGCAGTTATTCCGTTCAAAATGAAACGCAGGTAGGTAATGTTGCTTGCTTTGCTTGTCAGGAATAGGTGTACTATCTGTTCCAAAAGATAATGTAGAAACTGTAGCCTATTTGGTGCTTACATAACCTCCACGAGTTTGTTAAAAGTGATGGGTATAAAATACGAGACACACTTATACAACGTGTTTTTTTTTGATATCCCATAACTCTAGGGGGTCATTGTACTCATCATTATTAACAACTTTTACTACGGAACCAAACCTGAAAGCGCAAAAAAAAAATCAGCTATTCCCTACATTTATGTTCGTCTAGCTCGTCAAAATGTAGGGAATACCAGATTTTTCAAACCCGGTTGAATTTCGCGGGCCACCTTACCTAAAGTTTATGCATAGAAAGCAAGAATATATTTCTAGGAGGCCTTCTTGGTGTCGCTGGCACGACTTTATTTTAAATGCTGTTTTCCCAAAACTTCGCCACTTCCACGGCGTTGTCGGTGGCAGCGCAGAGGTCACTTTGACTGCATGTTTTGGGACACAGAGGGGATAGGAGGTGGAGCATGGTTTGCGACATAGCTCCACAATCAATTTCACCCTACTGCCGTTCTGCAATGCCGTTCAAGGTAGCCCAACTTTACCAGGAGCCACTTTTCTAGGAGGTGATCCAATATCTTTATTTTTTCTGATATCTTAGTAGTAAAGATACTAGAAAATTAATCAAGAAATTGTTTTAACCGTAAAACGTCAATTACATGCGCTTTCAACCATGAATCGTCTGGCGGCGCGCACACGTCGTCTGTCTACAATTTCTACTCGCGGTAACGACTAACGAGTCACAGATTAAAAAGATAATTGCGTCAACCACGCGTGTATACAGAGTTGATATGACAGAGGGGCATTAAATTACACTACGTACTATACGTGTTTAGTATTAATTCGATACGGTATAAAAATAAAAAGCGCCAAAAAAGAGAAAATATTTTTTTCAAACAAACTAAATAGCTTACAAATCAGAATAAAACGCAACCACCCTTTGTAAATAAATTTGATTGACCTTAGATACCTAGGTAACAACGTGGCAACGTCCTTATCGTTGTAAGGTGCATGACCTAATGCTTAGACATAATCATCTGTTAGGAAAGACACATCATGTTCAAACGGAGCAAAAACTTAAAAAATCATTTGCGACTAACGTTCCTATTTAATTGTTTTTTGGTATAGAGCTTGAAAATGGCACCTAGTATAGGCAGTATAAAGGAAAGCCAGCCCCTCTGTCGTATCAACTTTGTATATACAAGAAATAACAATAATAAAGAATTAGTAAAGTTTAGCCCGGAGTCTGAATTTGTGCCCGCGGGGAATTACGTAACACACGATCAGTACCAATGGGTTTCATTTTGACAGTTCAACAACATTCATTGCGTTATTTACGTTGTTTTTCGAATATATGAATCAATCAACTCAACCTATCGCAGTCCACTGCTGGACATAGGCCTCGCCCTTCCGCATCCAGTCTACCCCAGCCACCTTCTTTAGGTCGTCCGTCCATCTAGCTGGAGGGCGTCCCACACTATGCTTGCCGATACGCGGTCTCCACTCCAGGACTCGTCTGCTCCACCGGCCATCGGTCCTTCGACAAACATGGCCAACCCACTGCCACTTCAGTTTGCTTACTCTGCAAGCTATGTCGGTAACTCCGGTTCTCTCCTTAATATCCTTCAAAATGATTCAAAATGAGATTGACAGTGTGCCGCAGTTCGGATGCCGGTTGATGACAATAGGCTCGCCACCTGTTAGACGTAGGAAGGGCTTTTTTAGGGTACCGTACCTCGAAAGGAATAAACGGAACCCTTATAGGATAACTTTGTTGTTCGTCCGTCCGTCTGTCTGTCAAGACCCTTTTTCTCAGGAACGCGTGGAGGTATCAAGCTGGAATTTTTACCAAATACTCAGGTCTACTGACCCTTGGAGCTGTGAAAAAAATCAAACTTCTAAACCAACGCAATCAAAAGATACAGCCGATTATGCCGCAAATTTTCGACACTCGCAAGGGAATCAAAACCTACTACGGTACTTCCCGTGAACTCAAAATCTTGAAATTTGGTACGAAGCAACGTCTTATAGCACAGATAAAGGAAACATTGCGAAAACCGTAAATTTTTAGTTACATCATATAAGAAAAATATTTTTAATAATTAAATCTAGTTGCAGTCTCATCTCGGCGACAAAGAATTATGTCAAAAACTTGTCAAAATGTACAGAAATTAGAGGTATTTTTGACAGATTGAGACTGAGATCAGACTGTGAACGTCCTTAAAATTACGAGAATTGGCCCTCTGCCTAGCCTTCTCCCAACTATGTTGGAGTCGGTTTCCAGTCTAAACGGATGCAGCTGAATACCAGTATTTTACATGGAGCGATTGCCTATCTGACCTCCACAACCCAGTTACTGGGTAATACGATACCCCTTGGTAGTAACTAGTTGTTAGAGTTTCGGGCTTGTAACGGCCGCCAAAGATCCACGAATGACAGCCTGGGCACAGATTACTAAATAGTTACGCCTGGGCCAACGGCGTAACGTGCTTTCCGAGACACATGGGTCTTGGTATGTAGAGATGGTTCCAGGTTAAGCTCCACGGACTAACCGCGGCAAGGGTAGCTTAACCTGATCGATCGACCCGTGCGGCTGTTAGAACCAAGCTACAAGCCCCTCTCCCTCCTCTAGATAGAAATGTTTGCAAACAGAAAAAATACCATTGTCATTTGTAACTATTTTGATAATATGTAAAATTCTGGCTTGCTCATGACTTCGTTCGAGTGTAAAATACAAAATATGCTGAAATAACAGCGACATTTTTATAAAACACCCTCGACCCACCGCATCGTATCGCATCGTCGGCCCGCGCTGTCGCTTTGTTTCCGCGTAGCGTTATTTCAGACTTTTTTTCTTTTTGCTCGGCTCCTAAGGGTCGTAGCGTGATGTTTAATAGCCTATAACCTTCCTCAAGAATTGGGCTATCACAAGCCAAAAGAATTTTACAAATCCGACGGGTAGTTCCAGAGATTAGCGCGCTCCAACACACAAACTCTTCAGCTTTATTATTAGTAGTATAGATTACTAGCTTCTGCAAGTGACTTTCGCATCGCATCCCATCGTCCCACCCTGTCGCATCGCATCGCATTGCCTGCCCACGCTGTGACTTCATTTTCGCTTAGCGCTTTTTCTGACTTTTTTTCGATTTGCTCGGTCCGTGTAGCTATAGATTGTCGTATGGGTATTAAGTGTAAAAGTAATTAGTCGTAATTTAAGATAAACGTTTCAAACTAATTTAAAAGGTGACAAATTACCGTTTTCTTAATTCACAACATTAGCTACTTTTTTTTTTTTCATTAGACACTGAATTTAATTAGTCGAACTTAATTGAGAAATGTCAATGACAAATTTATGTCAATTTTCCCGCCCAAATAGTGTTTTTTTTTTTTTATAATTTTCTTATCGCTATTGTGGTTGAGTTCTGCTTGAAACTCCAATGTGTCTAGCCTTTTCCCAACTATGTTGTGGTCGGCTTCAGTCGCAGCGTAGCTACTGCCAGCGACAAGACGCAGCGACTATACTGCAGCGATTAGACACAGGGACTAGATGCAGCGATTAGACGCAGCGACTATACGCAGCGACTAGTCGCAGCGACAAGACGGACCGACTATACGCAGCGACTAGTCGAAGCGACTATACGCAGCGACAAGACGCAGCGACTAAACGCAGCGATTAGTCGCAGGGACTAAAAGCAGCGACTAGTCGCACCATAGATACAATTTTACATTAATTCTATGAGACGCACAGTCTGCGCTGGCACTGGTCAATGGCAGATAACTCCGTCTGCAGATGACATTGACAGTTCGAAACCTAATAGAAGTTTACTTTCACACTGTCGCAATAATAGTGATCAATATATATTTGTCCGTATATCACGAGGTGCGTTTGACGTGGTTATGACCGTTGCGATGACTACGCGTTGTTGTAAATCTGCGAGCGTTGCTATAGAGCTCAAGACAATGTTTATGTTCTTTCTCCAGAAGTAGCTTTCCCGTACCCTAATCGCGTAACACACGATCAATCAACCTGAATAATTTTGAAGGATATTGCTAATCCATTGCTTAATTTGTTCGAGAAATTTGACGAAAGAACAACGTAAATAACGCAATGAATGTTGTTGAACTGTCTAAATGACGGTCATTCCTATTGTTAGTGTGTGCGCAATTAGCCCGCAGGTTAGGTATATGAGTTCTTAGCATAACCATAATCAGTCTATAATGTTCCCACTGCTGGGAGTAGCTTACAGAGAGGTCAGTGCAGGCCTCCTCTCTGTGAGAGGGAGTGGGCTGTAATGTAATCCACCACGCGGGACATGGGCGTAGCCAGCCATGGGCTAAGGGTGGGGCAGCAGTCTAAAATAATATGTAACTAGCAAACTATACCCGCGGTCTTATCCCGGTTAATTTTTTCATACAAAAAGGTTACACTCTATAGCATCCTGTATCTGTATGTATAATTCGAATTATCCAAAACACTGTCTTATTGCTCATCTACCTACACCACGAAATCTTCCATCCAAAAATGTGTCTCTAACTTCAGCCGTTTGGGCTCCGTTTGGGCGCCGTGGGGCATGGTGGGGCAAGCGCCCCACCCTGCCCCACCGTGGCTACGCCCATGACGCGGGCGCAGTGCGAGTTGGTAGATGTCACAAGTCTATGTCGTTAACTTGGTTCTAAGACACGCGATTTCATGTTTTTTTTTTGGGGACCCTATATTATTTTTCCAAAATACAAGTATCCTAAGTTACTTCTTATAATATCAGCTATCTGTCAGTGACAGTCCCGTCAAAATTGGTCCAGCCGTTTCGGAGATTAGCCGGAACAAACGAACAGTCAGACAGACAAAAATTTTAAAAACTGTGTTGTTGTCAAAAGTATCGTATATACTTTCATCATAATTATTATGCATTTAGTAAAAAGCTGTTACTTTGACATTACAAAGAGACTTCAATTTTTATTTACCTATTTGTATCTAACAATAATATATAATATAATATAATATATCCCTGGACATTTCACACAGCACCATTTGTCCCAAGCTAAGCAACCTAATGCTTGTGTTATGGTAACGAGATGGCTGATAAACTACTTATATACAATTTTTTTTTGTAAATACATACATATTATAGATAGAAAAACACCCAGACTCGGAACAAATACATGTAGGTCATACAAATATTTGTTCCGTGCGGGAATCGAACCCGCGACACGCAGCGCAGCAGTCAATCGCTTAACCACTGCGCCAACCGTGCCGTCAAACAATCAACACAGCCTATTGCAGTCCACTGTTGGCCTCTCCCAGGCTGCGCCACAACACCCTGTCGTCCGCCTTCCGCATCAATTTGTATAGA
Organism: Apamea crenata; assembly: GCA_949629185.1. Taxonomy (NCBI): domain Eukaryota; kingdom Metazoa; phylum Arthropoda; class Insecta; order Lepidoptera; family Noctuidae; genus Apamea; species Apamea crenata. The sequence goes on along the minus strand of OX451382.1, from coordinate 5,266,116 downwards.
AAATACAATATCAGGGTTCTCATTCAACAAATCCATATGCCACGGAACCCAGTCACAAAGGCGTGAAATCCACACTAGACACGGCACGGTCCAGTAGCTTCCTGGCATTTATATTGCAGTCTACGCTCCACATGACGTGGCGATGAAAACGTACGATTCAATTAATATGCAGCGCCCGCCATCTTGCTTTACAGGTGATTGCAATGTTAGGTTTATGTATTTTATTTTATTTATTTATTTATTCAGTAGTACACATACGTTATATACATTTAAGTTGGTGCCAACATAAACTCATTAGAGTTTTACCGTGCACCAAAATCATCGACTACATAATTTAGAGAATTTAGCCACTTAGGTAGGTACATAGGTAAAAAGTAACAACAAAAAGTAAAAATACAACGGGTATAAGCGAAATACTATTATCTAATACTAATCAGCGCACATCAGTGACCAATGCGGCCGTCCTTTTGAATTGATACAGGTTGCTCCTAATAGTACATAATTATCTGTTTTTAGTAATAGTTAACTTTAATTTTATTTAATAAACGCGTATGCTGAATATTGTTACATAGGGTCAAATTCAACAGGTCCAGTTGAAAACCAGCATCAGGCACTAGTTGTCTGGCATTTTTGCTGAACTGGGCCTTTTTGGTGCAGCCGTGAGGCACACTTTCCTGCTAATGTCTTCATCAGAGTTTACACTTTTTATTTGGCATTTTTTTTTTGTTTATAACTGATGTATATATCTGGTATATTGTGTGTCTTTTAGTCTGTGCTAAATAAATGTATCTTCATTCGTTGAATTAAATTAGCTAGCGAAACTCCGCGGGCGTGATGAAACAACACAAAACGATAAAACGAAAAATTTATTTAATTAACTTGACGGTTTAGTTGTGGGGTCACCGAACACTTCAATTATCTGTTTGAAATTAAGCTTTTTTATTGTGTAAACTTCACAGACGTGACAAGTATCGATGTCCCCAGAAGAAAACAGATTTTCTCATTTGAAACAATTAATTGTTATTTTCGCGTTTGTTTGTTTGAACAAATGCTAAAAGATTTCTTTAGCATTTGTTAGCCCAATTTTTGAAGAAGGCTTTTTATCATCACGCTACTATCCTCAAGAGCCAAGCTAAAAAAAAGTCAGAAACGAAATCGAAGTAATAGCGCGCGCAGGCGATGCGATGCGACGCGGTGGGTCGGGGTACAAGTAATTTAAATTCTGCATTTTTTCCTCAATTAAACTTCGACTTCCTAACGAAATCCAGTACCTAATTAAGCAAACTATAATTAATCCCCCTTTACTTAGTTTGAAACGTTTAATAAATTCTAATAAAATGGCCATCAAATAAAGAAGTTACAAACTATAATTATAAATTCGCATACAAATACGATAACCAACCGCCATGTTGCGCAAGGACATAAATAAACATGATTTATCGATAAAAATCTCTCGATTAATTACTCGATTTCAATATCGTACATCCTTAATTTATGTTAACGATGTTGAAAGCTAGATCTCTTAAATTTTCTCTGAAAGTTTATTGATCTGTAGCGTTTAGATTTCTTTAGAAACTTAACCCTGGCCGGTGATAATTTGTCTATGAATTATGATTTGCGTAACATAGAACGAATTGATTGCCAGTGACACTGACAGTCCGATTGACAGCTACGCTTCTTTATAGTTCTCTGTGCACACTATCGTTATAATACATCATCCTACCCTGACCATTAGGATTTAATTTCGTCGTATTAACTTGAACGACCAAAGACCAATGACAATGTGCGAATATGAGAGCCGAGTAGGCCGTCTGGCGACTGCCTACTGCCGCGCGAGTTTGTATGAAGATTTTGGTTTTTGTTAGGCATGATAATTTAGTGAGTTTCCTAATTGTGGGGCACACACACTAAAATGTAATTGACAGGATTATGGTGATTTTTCGAGGTAGGCACTGCTTATATGCCTTTATGCAATGCACGCCACTGCCTGAGAATCTAACCAAGGACCACATGCTCAACAGTAGCGCTTGCGACCACTAGACCAACGCTAATCAGCCTTTACTGTTCCCACTGCCGTGCCGGGACAAAAGCCTCGTTCAAATTCAAATAATTTTGAAGGATATTGCTAATCCATTGCTTCAAATGTTCGAGAAATTGGACGAAAGAACAACGTAAATAACGCAATGAATGTTGTTGAACTGTCAGAATGAAAGCTATTCCTCTTGTTAGTGTGTTACGCCATTACCCCGCATGTATATCATATACTTACCTAAATATGAGTTCTTAGCATACGGGGTGCAGCTTACAGACACGCAGGCGTTCTCTCTTCGAGAGGGAGTGAGTTAACCACCACGCGGGCCCAGTGCGGGTTGGTAGATGTCACATGTTTTATAACTTTTGGTTCTAGGACATGCCGGTTCCTTCACGATATTTTCCTTCACCGTTTTGAGAGCAGTGGTGATGAAATTATTTACACAAAGTAAAGTGCCTGTCTGGGTTCGAACCTACGACCTACAACTCGTAAGTCCGGGCCACTGGGCCACCGCTGCTCCACACAAACCATAATAAATCTACATTTGTTTTTAAAACTGTAACAGCAATTGGCAAAGGTATTTGAATAACAAATGATATAGCATGAAGGTCAGCTTAACAGAAATTAGCTTCGTTACATGACAAAATGTGACGTTTTGTAATTTTACGCGTTTGACAGCTGGTTGCGGGTCGGCGGCCATTGGGGTGTAACGTCAAAACTAGAGAAAATGTAATTTAGTCGTTTTGAGAGCAGCGGTGGCCCTGGCCCCATAGAAATGTAAATCGATGGGTGGCCCAGAGGTAAGGGCTGTGACTTGCCGTTGTAGGTCGTGGGTTAGGCAGTTAAATAAGTAGTTATGTACGTACAGACGCCAGCACATCAAGCTACTACAATCTGTCAAAATTCTTTATTAGATTTTCAACTTTATCGTTAAAACATTAAGATTCAAGGTTGATTGGGAAAATTTGACAGTTTCGGGTAGCTTGACCTGCTGGCGTCTGTACATAAACTGTAAAATAAGAGTCGATTTGAGTGGCAATATTATTAATTAAGAAACGGAGGATCCTCTAACCAGACGGGTGTGGTGCTTAACTGAGCTTGCCTATGGATGCCACAATAAATAAAGGCCTCCAGCCAGGGCTTAAAAAATTTAAAAACTAAGCTACTACACGCTAAGGGCACCCTCAGTGGGGTAGACTCCAGACGATTGATGTCGGGACGTTGTATATAATTATACTAGTTGCGCGGTAAACTCTGCCTGCGCGATGCAGGATTTGGCGTGACTTCAATGTGATGCGTAGTTCGCATGTGGCGATGTAGATGCCGCCACAGGTTTAATCCCTATTATCAGCCGATCGATTCTGTAAAAACCTCACCGTGAAAAGTTAGGTGAAGTGAGCTTAGAGTGAGCTGTCAATAGTGTCAATCCCTAGCATTAGTTGGAATGACAGCTCACTCCACGCTCACTTCACCTAAGTTTTCACGGTGAGATTGTCACAGAATCGCACTGCTGGCGGAATGTCAGCTCACTTCACTTACGTTTCCACGGTGAGATTTTTGCAAAATCATCCGGTTGCTGTTACGAGTCAGTAAGCGAATGTCTTTAAAAAACTTGTCTAAATTAACGAGTGTCTTATTTAAATGGCAGAACATGTTATAATATTATTCATATTATGTTTCATAACAATATGTTTATTAGTCATGCAGACGCGAGTTTTACTTGAAATTTATGGTTTTAGCTTTTGACATTCAACTTTTTTTGCCAGTTGATTTTTTTTAATTTAATTGGTCTGTGAAAACACTTCGATATAGTGGGTGAGATATCGTAACAGCTATATCTGTTACATTTTCACGCCTAAACCACTGAACAGCGGGGTGATTGTGCAACACAGTATCAGTACCAATGAGTTTCATTTTGACAGTTCAACAACATCCATTGCGTTATTTATGTTGTTGATCAGACATATTTTTCGAACATATGAAGCAATGGATTTGCAATATTCTTCAAAATTATTCAGATTGTGATCGATTGTGTTTCACGCAGTTAGGGTCCCGATCGTTATAAAAGGCGTCCGTTTGGGTTCGTCTGGGGCCCGGAGAAGGACATGGGGTACTTTTCAAAATACACTCAACTCACTTAATACTTTACACAGATGAATTCGTAGGCAATGGTTAGTTATCATTATCTGCCTAGCCTTTTCCCAACTACGTTGGGGTCAGTTTCCAGTCTAACCGGATGCAGCTGAATACCAGTATTTTACATGGAGCGACTGCCTATTTAACCTCCACAACCCAGTTAGTGGGTAATACGATACCCCTTGGTAAGACTGGTTGTCAGACATTCGGGCTTCTGACGACCCGTAACGACTACAACACAACAGTTAGTCTTTTAATAAATAAAACACGGCAAGGGGTGCACTTGGTGTAAATTATTTCATCACCACTGCTCTCAAAACGACGAAGGAAAACATCGTGAGGAAACCGGCATGTCCTAGACTAGAACTAAAAATTCGAAGACATGTTACAACATCTACCAACCCGCACTGGACCCGCTGCGCTGGTGGATTACGGCCCATCCCTCTCATTGAGAGGAGGCTTGTGTCCCAGAGTGGGGACATTATGCTACATAACAAACAAAATTTTTCCCTAAATTAATTTTGTAAATAAAGAAGTTTTTTTTTTCGACACCGATGAAGTCGCGGGCACTAATTACGTCTTATAAGGGGTTTTTGCTGACGTCTGTGTCTTCCCCCCTTTCCTCTTAATGCGGTTTGTAATTTATGCGAAGTCGGTAATTTATCACGCGAATTAAACAAAAAAACATGCCATGATTTATCGTGAAAAATAAAAAAGTTTATCAACAAGCCCAAAGTAACAAGAGATGCAAAAAAATAAACAAAAACATACAGAATGGAAAGGTTATTCAACTTTTGTGCTAAGGTTGCACTTATCTGGCTTCGGAACAACATCATGTCGCGATAAACATGGGCATCAATTCAACGATAACATAAAATCAGATCAGGCAGAGGTGCATCTAGTACACACGGCTACACGTCAAGCTATACAAAAGCACTTTGTCTTGGCCTCACTTTGTATGATATTTTCTCACAATGAACGGTCAGCCAATACTGCTTTTGCATAGCTTGATGTGTAGCCGTGTGTACACCCACATTTCGCCAGTTATGTTCAAGTCCCATGTGGCCCAAGTGGGCGATCCTATTGCTAACTGGACCAAAATCCAAACTCTGGTCAGGAGTCCGATAAATTCTGGGTAGCAACTGAGAATAATTTCTGTTTGCCTCGTTCAAATGTCTCGCTAATGGTGGCTGCGTCTGGTGACCGGGACCAGTGGCGTGCATTGCATAAAGGCATATAAGCAGTGCCTACCTCGAAAAATCACCATAATCCTGTCAATTACATTTTAGTGTGTGTGCCACACAATTAGGAAACTCACTAAATTATCATACCTAACAAAAAACAAAATCTTCATCACACGCGTGGCAGTAGGCAGTCGCCAGACGGCCTACTCGGCTGCCGTACTATTCGCACATTGTTATTGCTCTTAACTCGTTCAAGTTAATACGACGAAATTAAATCCCTGCCTACCTATTCTGAAAACCAATGCACGCCTCTGCAGGGACTATCACGAGACAGTGCTCGCTAAATAATCACTTCCACACAATAGGCATCTCATAACGGACAGTCCCCTGTGCAGGACCTGCATGGAGGCTGAGGAAACCGTTGCGCATGTTGTCTTTGAGTGCACATGCGTCACCCAGATTAGGTCAGAAACCCTCAGGACACCCAGATCTTACACAGATGTTCTCAACAGGCCAGGAGACGTAATCGACTTCTGGAGGGAGGTGGGCTGCTTGGAATAACGTGACGTGCCCGTCTTTTTACATCTTTCTCGCACATAATTATAAATTCAAAAGTAATGATGTAACTAATATTTTGAAACTATTATTTAAAAGAGTGTCCGTGGAGTTTCTTGCCCGTTCTTCTCCATAGGAACATTTGGAATGGGCAACTAGCTTCATCTTTCTGAATTGCCGACTTCTTTTTGTAATCAAAAGTGCCTGTAAATGGTTTTATTGGATTGAATGCTTTGAGTTTGTGTTTGAAGTAACAATTCTTCAACCCTTAGCAATTCAATAGTCGAGCTAAAGGTCAAATCGTAAATATGATTATTTTTCAAATATGAAAACATCAAACGTCGCATGAATTATGTTTATTACTATATGTTAATGGCAGTGTTGTATGTTCTTGCAGAGGTAAATGTCAGCATATTATGTCCTAACTAGCTTGTGCCCTGTGGCGACGTGTATCAACCTCAGTTATGATAACTTGCTATGTAACTTCACCATCCAAAAGTTAATACCTGAAGGCCAACTCTCCTAATTTAAAACGTTCAAAATCTAGTCGCAGTCTCATCTCGGCGACAAAGAAATGTAAAAAACTTGTCGAAAATGTAAGGAAATTGGGGGTATTTTTGACAGATTGAGACTGAGATCAGACTGAGACATCAGAACGTTCTTAGGCTTACGAGAATTGCCACTTTGTTTGCACGCTATGCTAGGGGAGCAAAAAGACAGGAAAACAAGAATAGTATCAAAACGAGGGCATAAATTTTCTATTAAAAAATTTACGCTTCATTTCAGCTCCTCAGCAGTTGCACTTTTTATTTTTATTTTATTGCTGAATGGATCGATCATGCCTGATAGAAAGCGATGGATAAGGTCAATGATGGAACGAGCGTGCCCACCAGATGCCTGCTCACTCTTGCTTTGAAGGCAGACGGGTTAAAGGTGGAAGGGAACATAGACGCTGGCAGAGAGTTCCACTCTTTGGCTGTGCGCTTAATAAATGTGGAGTAGAAGCGTTAGTACGACTGCAAGCGCAGCATGAACACCATAGAGACGGGTTTTGTCGATAAAGAATAGATAAAATTACAAATAGAATAGACAAAATGACAAATAGAATAGACAAAATGACAGATAGAATAGACAAAATGACAGATAGAATACACAAAATGAAAAATAGAATAGACAAAATGACAAATAGAATAGACAAAATGATAGATAGAATAGACAAAATGACAAATAGAATAGACAAAATGACAAATAGAATAGACAAAATGATAGATAGAATAGACAAAATGACAAATAGAATAGACAAAATGATAGATAGAATAGATAAAATTACAAATTTCTTTACAAATCTGTCTACAGTCTGTCATTTTGTGTATTATTCCGTCGACAAAACCCGTCTCTATGGTGGATATGCTACGCTCTGGTTGGGATATCAACCAAGCGCGGATGGTACCCTGCAGTCCTTTGTGTGCACCTCTACACCGTCCTGCTTAGGATGTACAGACACCAGCTGGTCAAGCAACCCGAAACTGTCAAATTTTCCCATTCAACCTTGAACCGTAATGCTTTGACGATAAAGTTGAAAAACCATTAAAGAAATTTGACAGATTGTAGTAGCTTGGTGTGCTGGCGTCTGTACCTTGTCTGTTAGTCAATGAGTAACTTAGTGACACTTGTCGCAGTCGTTTTGCGTGGATGTGACGTATATTTTCTTTCTCCGCATCATGTTTATCGCAAATAAACGTGTTTTCCTTCTTTACATATAAACAGTTTTAGTTGTAGTGAAGATTAGTTCCCTAATTTTCCACCTGCACTACAGGGACACACTTCTCCGACCATAGATATATAAAAACAGACTCCTACAGTGTGACCTCAGCGTTACTGAGCATCGACTAATGTTCTTTTTTTGAAATCTGCATGGAATGTCATTGCATCGTGCGTGCGTTTAAAGATTTTATTCAAATATGGTATTATGATTGTGTGTGGAGGCTGTGTAACCGGTTTGCCTGTGCCTTGGGATGTCGTGTAGGTACAGTCACGGACACATTCAATTCTCAAGATTTTTTTTTAAATGACGTATAATAATAATACCTAATAATAATAATAATTATTTTTATACTAATATTTAAAAATGTATAAAAATAAGAAAACTAAATAAATAAACGACATAATAATTTTATTCATAAGTTCACATAAGTATAGATTACATAGAAGTTACATCATTACAAAATTACATATTAATATTATGAGGAAAATTTTAAACTATGCCTTAAATAAATCTAGTGTATAACATTATATTGGTTAAAAGCCTACTGGACTCAATAGCGACCTGCCTGATGTAGGTTTATTCAAACCTGTGTTTCAGGCCATCATTAGGTATAAAGTAATAATACATAAATGTACAAGTATATTATAAAAATAAATAATCAAAGGGCATGAAAAAATTCATCCGCATCGCTGTCAATAGGAAATTTGCCCAAAAGGCTGACAGCATTGCCACGTTGCATACAACGTGCCAGTTCGCTAGTCACGTGAAGAGTCGACCAACCGCTTGCCGATGTCTCGTTATTTTAAGACTGTTCGTTTTTTAAATCTACTATATAAAAATAAGTCGGGTTTTCCTTCCTGACGCTATAACTCCAGAACGCACGAACCGATTTCCACGGTTTTGCATTCGTTGGAAAGGTCTCGGGCTCCGTGAGGTTTATAGCAAAGAAAATTCAGGAAAAATAGGAGTAGGGTAGGAGTAGGGTAGGAGTAGGGTAGGAGTAGGGTAGGAGTAGGGTAGGAGTAGGGTAGGAGTAGGGTAGGAGTAGTGTAGGAGTAGGGTAGAAGTAGGGTAGAAGTAGGGTAGGAGTAGGGTAGAAGTAGGGTAGGAGTAGGGTAGGGGGTAGGACACCACGCGAACGAAGTAGCGCCGGGCAGCTTGAAATAATTTGTATGACAAAACAACGTTTGCCGGGTCAGCTAGTTATGTATAAATAAAAAGTATTGATTATGATTTCTGATTAGTTTTACATTTTTTGCCGGTAAGAACTGCCTCATTGGTGTAGTGGTTGTAATCGCTACTGCTGAGCATGAGGTCGTGGGTTCGATTCTCGGGTCAGGCAACGTGTTAATGGGGTTTTCCGTCTGGAATTTCTCCGTAGCAGTCCGCAGTCTGGTCTTGTGCTTGGTCGATGGCAAAAGGCTCGCATCCTATCGGAATAAAAAAAAAAAACTGATGTTACGTATGTTTTCTGATGTTTTTTCTGGCTTTCGAAAATATAAGAAAAAAAAACTATCGTTTCAAACTGGTATTGTCATGTCCACTAAAGTTGTCAAAAAAATAAAAGGCCCGTTTTGACATTTGAGAATGCGTTCTTGACACCTGTCAGTTTCATACAAACGAATACGTGTTTTGCGAATTTGATCTTTATTGACTACTAGAACTGTCAATATCAAAACGGGCCTTTTATTTTATGACAACTTTAGTTACTAATAAGTACCTACTTAATTGAAAAAAAAATGCGTTTCTGATGAGTAAACTTTTCTAAGTATTATTAACCTTCTGATAAAAAGTACGAAGTCGTGACGGTTAACCCCAATGATAAAAATATGAGGAAAAATGTACAATAAATGTATTATAATAATATATGAGATGACTAACAAAAATATATTGCACCTCTATGTGAAAGATGAGAACTTAGATAAACTGAGGGGACTCGATATATGTAGAAAAAAGGCCACCCATCCTCGGACTAGCCGCGGCAAACGCTGCTCAGCACAGGTTTCTGTGAATTTTATCTGATGTTAAATCTCATGTCATGTGATTTGATTAGCTGTTGTTATTTATGCCAGCAGTTTATATTTACTCTTTTTTTTAAACTACCTTCCTATTAATTATTGTAAAACTTTTAACCATGTTATTGTACGCTCGTAAAATTTTTCTGTAAATTTAGTTTCTCAGTAAGGGCTTATTTTTCAATCATCTGCTAACTTTATTCGAAGAATAATTTTGAAATTTAGAGTTATTTCATACAAAAACTGTCAAACGTCAATTTTATTCCTCGAATAAAAGTTATCTGGCGATGGAAATCAGCCCTAAGAGAATTATTCTTAATTTTCAATCAGAGATAATAGTTCTTAAACCATAGTTTACTTGAGTAGAGCAGTGATGGCCGCAGACTACAAGAACCCGTAAACTAGCGGGGATTTTTAGACCCTGACAGATGTCAAAATCCCCGCGAATAATGACTGTGGTTCGCCAACAACTTTACAAGGAAAAATATGTATACTAAACAAGTATACAATATAATGAATAAGGATAACTTTATTCTCTGCATGTTTATCAATGCAAATTGTAAATAAATTATTATTTTCTCAATTGGAAATACCAGAGACAACACGTGTCAAATTATAAAAATACAAAGTGTTGTGTATGGTTTGATTAATCCTACTAATATTATAAACGTGAAGTTTAAAGTTTGTAAGGATGGATGGATGTTTGTTACTCTTTCACGCAAAAACTATTGAACGGATTTGAATGAAATTTGGCACACAGATGGTTTATAACCAGGATTGACATATAGGGTACTTTTTATCCCGATATTCCCACGGGATCGAAACTTATGCGGTTGAAATCGCGGGGCGCAGCTAGTAATAAAATAATTGAGGAAAAATTTAAAAAATAATGAGAGGAAAATGTGTATCGGAGATTGCGTCATGTTTGCCGCAAATACATGTATTTTCTTTCTTTCTAAATTGAGATCATAGATTACTCAGTCCTGTGTCGTGGGTGCGTTTACAAACATTTAAACTCACATACACAAACAGCCAGACCCGAAACAACTACCTGTAGGCAATACAAATATTTGTTCAGTGCGGGAATCGAACCCGCAACACGCAGTCGATCGCTCAGCCACTGCGCCAACCGTGACGTCAAAGTCAGTTTGTGACGTCAGTATTAAGAGATAGTATTGAAAAAAAGAATACAAAAAAATTGTAAACTTACCAAAGCATACTTTAAAAAACAAGAATTAAATACGGAAAATAACTAACTAAACAATGGTTACAACAAATCGATTTAATTATATTTCCTTATTTTCATGATATTTAAGTAAATTAACGATTTACGTTCTCTTCACGTAATAATATACGTGCTTGGAAATAATAATTATTGTTTGTGCATGCAATAAAGACGTAATTAAATTATTTTACTCTTATTATTCGTAAAAACAGGAAAATAAATTATTGCTATAAGTAACTTGTTATTTATTTAGTAATTATAATTGCACACCGCAGTAAATATCTTCGAGGAAAAAAACAGGGGGTCTACTCCGAAGTGCAAAGTGAATGTTCGGATCGGACCGACACATGGCCGAAGCGAATATTATTGAAAAATGCGAAAAAAGTTCGGATCGGCTCAGTTGGGTCGGGACCATAGTCAATATTTGAAAGAGTGTAGGAGTGTAGAATCGGAACCGACCGAATCAAATAGTAGCTTCATAGCAGGAAACGACCGAACGTTCGGCCGATACTACTTCGGAGTAGACCCCCAGTACAGCATTGCCGTCAATAGGGCACCATTGGGACTGAATCATGTACATAAATAACAACTTAAACCTAATGTGTACCGTTTTATAAAAATATATACAATGTGTAACTGAATTAATGCACATTATGAAAGTCGTTTGTTCAGAATCGTTTACTGAATCGATTTCTGTAATTTTTAATATAGGTAATATTTTATTCCAAAAATAATTAAAACTACGTAAATTACCGTCACACTTCCGCTGTACAGTCAAAACAAACCAAAATGGATGAAATACCCACTAAGCTAGACCCTTACTTAATACGAGTGTGACTGTATGCATGCGTAGATTTGTAATGTGACCATAATTTTCTCCCACAGTCAGTATAACTAATTGGGGGGCTTGTGGCTAAGTAATAACAGCCGCACGGGTCCATCGATCAGGTTAAGCTACGCTTGCCGCGGTTGGTCCGTGGATGGGTGACCATTTTCACATACCAAGTCCCCTCCGTGCCTGGGAAGGCACGTTAAGACGTTGCGTTGGTCCCGGCTGTCATTCGTGGATCTTTGACAGTCGTTACGGGTCGTCAGTAGCCCGAAAGTCTGACAACCAGTCTTACCAAGGGGTATCGTATTACCCAGTAACTGGGTTGTGGAGGTCAGATAGGCAGTCGCTTCATGTAAAATACTGGTATTCAGCTGCATCCGGTTAGACTGGAAGCCGACCCCAACATAGTTGGGAAAAGGCTAGGCAGATGAGTCAGTATAACTAATTTATTAAAAAAAACAATGTTTTTTTTACATAATAATAAAAATTCAGTGTATATATTATGCTTATAATATAATATTCTGTTCTGTTCTCACACACTATTGCCTACATTTCTTTTTACTTCTCTTTTCGCAGGTCTGCTGGAAGAAATTTCTTAAGAAATAAGCAGTAGTACCTTTGTACTCATATTATATCTATATCATATCATTATGAATCTTACTGTGTGTACATAAATAAATAAATAAATACATTCTATTTGGGGTGTCTGGTGGTGTGCGTTAATTCTGGGACAAATTGTATAAATAGGATATACATAATATACACTGGAAACCTCTCACACTAAGTTCTGATTGTTCAATCATCTGATAACTTTATTCAAGGAATAATTTTGACATTTTGACAGTTATTTCATACAAAAACTGTCAAACGTCAATTTTATTCCTCGAAAAGTTATCTGGCTATGGAAAAATCAGCCATAAATTAACTAACTCAATTTGCCTAGACTTTTCCCAATAATGTTGTGGTCGGCTTCAGTCTAACCGGATGCAGCTGAATACCAGTATTTTACATGCAACGACTGCCTATCTGACGGCACGGTTGGCGCAGTGGTTAAGCGATTGACTGCTGCGCTGCGTGTCGCGGGTTCGATTCCCGCACGGAACAAATATTTGTATGACCTACATGTATTTGTTCCGAGTCTGGGTGTTTTTCTATCTATAATATGTATGTATTTACAAAAAAAAAATTGTATATAAGTAGTTTATCAGCCATCTTGTTACCATAACACAAGCTAGGTTGCTTAGCTTGGGACAAATGGTGCTGTGTCAAATGTCCAGGGATATTATTATTATTATTATCTGACGAAACCCCTTGGTAAGACTGGTTGTCAGACTTTCAGGCTACTGACGAACCGTAACAACAGTCAAAGATCCACGAATGACAGTCGGGACCATCGGCTTAACGTGCTTTCCGAGGCATGGAGGGGTCTTGGTACGTGAAGATGATCACCCATCCACGGACCAACCGCGGCAAGCGTAGCTTAACCTGATCGATCGACCCGTGCGGTACTAAATTAACTAACTATTCAAATTAAAATATAATTACGTAATTAATTAATAAAATACAATATAATATAGGCGTCGAGATATTCCTCCTTTTATTAAAATTAACTTCAAAACAATTCTCTGTACACCTGTACCCAGTTCGGGTACTCGCGTAAAAGTGACATTTGAAAGGACATTAACACCGCGCTGCGTTTGCGCACCGTTACTCGCTTACCAGTTACTATGCTCAAGTTGCTTGCAATTATCTTTTTTACTGCTTACGTGATTTCAGTTTGGTTAGTAACATTGGTTCGTATTTTAGAACTATGTATTAGTAATCCAGTTTTAACTGCCCTGTTGGTCTCGTGGTTGCAAGCGCGACTGCTGAGTGTGGGGTCCTGGGTTCGATTCCCAGGTCGGACAAAGTGTTATTGGTTTTCCATTAGGAATTTCTTAGCAACATCCCGGAGTGTGGAAGTTGGCGGTTTAACACCCCCGTGCCTCGGAAAGCACGTAAAGCCGTTGGTCCTGCGCCTGATCTCTCCCCGGTCGTGTCGGATTGCCGTCCCATCGGACTATGAGAGTAAAGGAACAAAGAGTGCTCCTGTGTTTACGCACACACTTGTGCACTCTAATATCTCCTATGTATCTCCGTTGAGATTGGCCACCGTGACCGAAATCGGTCGAATGGCGAATGGAGGACAGGTCGAAGAAAATCTTCAATCCCCTTTCTCGACAACTACCCTCCGACCTACACAACCTTTATCGAAAAGCAATACAAGAGGTATCTGACAGGTTACATCCATAATCAAGTGAAAACGAAACCCGAAGGTGACTGACCGACCGTTTGACGTACAATAGCGGTGCTAAGCAACGAAGCAAACCCACATTTCACGCTATTGGCAATGAAAACCCGACACGGATGGATGCAACCGTCACGCCCCCGACAATGTCAAAGAAAGAAATGTGAAGTAATTGCTGACTGTGAAAATGGGGCCTGTCCGTAACGAATGGTCTCATTTTCGAATCACAATTTAATACAGCCGCACAGGTTTATCGATCAGGTTAAGCTACGCTTGCCGCGGTTGGTCTGTGGATGGGTGACCATCTTTATCTACCGAGACCCCTCCGTGCCTCGGAAAGCACGTTAACCCGTTGGTCCCGGCTGTCATTCGTGGATCTTTGACAGTCGTTAGGGGTCGTCAGAAGCCCGAAAGTCTGACAACCACTTTTACCAAGGGGTATCGTATTATCCAGTAACTGGGTTGTGGAGGTCAGAATAGGCAGTCGCTCCATGTAAAATACTGGTATTCAGCTGCATCCGGTTAGACTGGAAGCCGACCCCAACATAGTTGGAAGACAAGATGGCGAAATAAGCTCAAAATAGCCAGTATTAATTTCATAAAAGCTGAATGAAAGGTATTTGTAACTTTAATTTAGAGTGAAATACCAATAATGACACATTAAATAAAAAAAATGTTAATAAATGTTTAAAGTAGCAAAAACTAAGGAAAAAAAAAATTCTTTACTATATTTTTTTCGCTATATTAGTTACAGGCATTAGCTTCGAAAATAATATATTCGTTATAAAAAAAAGTTGGCAACTCTAGGCTTCACCATCGATGCGCATGCGACCTAGACACAATTATTGTACAGACGCCATCACATCAGGCTACTACAATCTGTCAAATTTCTATAATAGATTTTCAACTTTATCGCTAAAGTTTTAAGGTTCAAGGTTGATTGGATAATTTTGACAGTTTCGGGTAGCTTGACCTGCTGGCGTCTGTACATACCACGTAGCAAATTATAATAGCATGTCGCAATAGTCACCATTGCGTGTCCAATCCAATGAAGACGGTACATTAGATCGCAGTTCGAGGGCTATGCCTTCCTGAATAGACCATTTATCAAGGCGGGAGAACGCACTGCGAAGCATTTCTGCTGTGTTTGACTAGCTGAAGGTGATCCAGAATATGATAATACGACTACAATGCAGCCGATCGATTCTGTAAAAATCTCACCGTGAACAGTTAGGTATGAGCTTAGAGTGAGCTGTCAATAGTGTCAACTGTCAATCCCTATCATTAGTTGGAATGACAGCTCACTCCACGCTCACTTCACCTAAGTTTTCACGATGAGATGGTTACAGAATCGCACTGCTGAAATAATAATTTTCTTTTTTTGACTTTACACATAAAAGTTACATTTAAAATCTATATACAAACTGTTGTTTTGCATCCTCGTCTCAGGAGGCTGTTATGAAAGACATAAATAATCAAATAAAATTACGATCCCTGGTAAATAATGAATACATATTTGTTTTTTTAGTTATTTAAGTTTGACAGTATTTCAGAATACACCACTTTCAAAGAACAGAATCGCGTTATGGTAGCGTATAAGCGGCCGCGTTTTTATGTGTGTGTAAAAGGGCAGTTACAGTACGGTCTCACACAGGTAGCGTTTTAAAATGCGTGTCACACACACGCCGATTTACAAAAATTAGAAAAAAAATACCTAAGTACTTATTTTATTATTGACTCGTGTCGGGAATCAGTAGCATAGTTACCTCCTTGAATTTGACGGGCACAACCTTGTATGCATGTCAAGCTATCAGTCACTTATGCAAAGTTAGGTGTCATTTCCAAAGCGTAGATTATAACGGAGAAGAAACTGCAAGAATTCTTTGTATAACGAATGTAAAAATACCCTTTTTTGAAAATAATTTTTAAATGTTATAATTTTACCTAAACTTTAAATACTCCCGCGATCCCTGTACCGCCTGCCAGGGCCGCGGGTTGCTCGAAAGAGATACCGTGGCCCCTGGCACCATAGGCAACTGAAGGAACACGGGTGGGTTTTAGTCAGTAAAAGTCTAATACGCCCTCCCGCTCCGCCCAGAGCGGGAGAAGTCAAATTAAAGGAAAAAAAGGATTTCCCACCTAAAAAAAAACCCTGTAGCGTTGCATATGCGTGCGATACATTGCGCACTACCGTAAACAGCAAATTTTCACGCCAAAAATAAGTCGGCATGACCTAGCAGTGGGTTATTTCAGGCTAAAATGGTGATGATCAACGTAGTACCTACTTTCTTCTTTGGGAACTTTCATCTAATTGCTGGTGAAACGTGAAGTGCAACTAGAACTTTCTGTCACCTGAATGACATTGACAGGGGGGCGTTGTTACTTGCTGGGAAACGTGAAATTGCATTGATAAAACAAGATGGCGGCGGTAGTTCCGATTTTGGCCACGCGCCTAAAGAATCTTTTAGCGTTCTCCTGTCATTATGTCAACTGTTTTTTGACAGATGGAACTAGTGATTGCAACAACACACAATACATTGATTGATACACGTACGGTATTATAATGTTTGTATGAAGCCAAAAAACGGTTAACCTCATGGATAGGGTATAGCAGTTACCCTTCCCAGTGCGTCATCTCCCTGACAATCGTTATGTAACATGAAGCAGATTGGCTGCAATGAGCCGATGCAATTGACTAGTCATAACAAATAGCGTGTGTAATAACTCTTTATTACAAATAATAACGTTCTACAAGACTCAATAAAATTGTATATATTTAGTTAATTATAATTTATAGTCTATAATAATAATGAAAAATAAAGAATAATGTAAATCATGCAATGTATAAAAATATAACATAAAACCAGCACTTTTCATCAGGATTGGTATAAAGTTAACCTCAAACTCAAAGCATTTATTTCAATGAACAGACAGCTGTGCTGCTGGGGAGTTTGTTGCGCCACTTCTTCCCATCTAAAGCACTAGGAAGTGATAAAGGGCAGGCGTTTGACGTTCCTGCCATACCTAATGTAATCTGAAAACATTGTAAAACCCAATTATTTTTAAAAGAGTAACCGTGGAGTTTCTTGCCGGCTCTTCTCAATAGGAAACGACCAATTGGAACCGTGCACCTAGCTTCTGACGTTTCATAAGTGCCCATGTGAAATAAAATATTTTGATTTTGTTAGAAAATTGAGAGCAGTTGTGGCTTAGTGAGAACGGCCACGACGTAGAAGTTGTAGGTCGTAGGTTCGAACCCAGACAGGCGCTACTTTGTGAATATTATTTCATCACCACTGCTCTCAAAACGGTGAAGGAAAACATCGTGAGGAAACCGGCATGTCCTAGAACCAATAATTCGAAGACATGTGACATCCACCAATCCGCACTGGGCCCGCGTGGTGGAGTACAGCCCACTCCCTCTCATAGAGAGGAGGCCTGTGTCCCAGCAGTGGGAACATTGTAGGCTGATTATGTAAAGACAGGAGAAAGATGATTTATCGTTATCAGCTTCTTACATATAAAATCTCCCAGAGGCTCCTAGTAGTGGGAACATTAATGGCTGATTAAATTTGTTCAAAAAGTACTGATTCTCAGCCTAGTTTGAATAAATGACTTTCGATTTTTGGTTCCACTTAGAATTCAGCCCAGACTTAAAGAAACGTGACTAATATGGCGGCAAAAACCTTCTTTGGTAGATATTTAATTCTCATATTGCGTGGTTTCTTCGATTAAATTAATTGATACTTAAGTTTTCCTTAATTTGAAGGTTCTGCACAATGACATTGCTTTTAAACGAGGTTAGTGACAACACTTATAGTTACGCCCGCGGCTTCTCTCGACTTTTGGAACGGAGTTCTGTAACGCGGCTTGGGGTAAGAGTGAACTGGTAGAAATCGTCACGTAGGTAACGAAAAAGCATAATGCATCCTCCATGCTATTTTTTATCTTAAGTGAGACATAGTTTTCGTAGGTGCGTAAGCCCATAGATTTCAAAATGAAAATCCAAAATAGCGGCAGCGAAAATGTTTTTTTATTTTTATTATAGGTGTCGTTTTCAAGAGTGCCTGAAGCCAATAGTGAGGTCAAAATGAAAATTCAAGATGACGAGAACTTTATGAAAGCTTCTAGAAACTTACACTATACCCTGACCATTAGGTAAACCGTTTTTTGACAGATGGAACTGGTGATTGCAGCAACACACAATACATTGATTGATACACGTACGGTATCATAATGTTTGTAAGAAGCCGTTAATAAGATAATACGGCAGTTTATATACATATTTATTTTATTTCTCATTTTAAAGTTATCTTTTACGTAATCTGGAACATGTACGTGACAGCTGTCAAAAAACGGTTAACCTAATGGACAGGGTATAGGTGGTGGCCCCTAACCAATGCTTTATCGTGAGTATGAGCATGACCTAGAACCAAAAATTCGATGACATGTGACATCTACCATCTCACACTGGGCCCGCGTGGTGCAGTACGCCTGCTCTCTCTTAAAGATAGGAGGCCTGTGTCCCAGCAGTGGGAACATTATAGGCTGGTTATGCTACAAAATATATTTATTACAGAAGACCATTTCCCATAGTTAAAAAACGTACAAAATCCAGTCACGATCCCAGCGACAATCAATGTGAAAAACTTGTCAAAAAAGTATGGAATTCAAGGTATTTTTGACAGATCGAGACTGAAATCAGACTGTGAACGTTCTTAAAAATTACGAGAATTACACCTTAGATAAAAATTATAAAAAAGCTAACATTTAGACACAGTCTGATAATAAAACAAACTACATACATAATTCTTTAAAACCGTAAGCTAACCAAAATCGATTCTTACATAATCGATCGATTATGATTGAATTAATATTCAACACATCACTGTTATATCTCGTTAGTGGTGATATTTTTGACTATTACGCGAGGCAAAGGTCAAAGGCTTATTCGACCGGCGCGGCGTTTAAAAAAAACACTTTCACTATGAAAGGTATTTGATCAGATGCATTTTTGAAAGTACGAATGACAATATTTATGTTTATTGATTATGTAAGAGAGGAAACAAAAGCAGTCTATAGAGTTTTAGAATCTTCTATGTAAATTATGCTATGCAGTTAATAATTTACCACAGTTTGCTGTCGTTGATTTTTTAGGGGGTTTAACCAAATTCCAAGAAGCTCAAATTATAGTACATACTAATTCCATGCCAAATTCTAACCGGACCCACCATTTTCAAGTATGACATCTGTCAAAAAAAAACCGCGGGAATACCGAACTATCAAAAGTGACAGTTAACCCGCGAACCATAAACAGTCGTCTTCCTAGAATGCATGGATTGCGTGCTAAAAAACTAATGTGGTGTCTATGTACGACTTGATGGGAACTTTCCTGGTTATATAATAGACATTTGCCGTGATTTTGATCACGTAACACGCATTTTTCTCGTCATTACATAGCGTGATTCGCTAGCTATTTGCTGGCATAGATCGCATGACTTTGCTTTTTTTTCTACTTATCCTTATTTACAGCACACATAAGTACCTATTAGAAAAGAATAAAGTTAGTCGTTGCTGTGAATGGTTTACATATAAAGTGCGAGTCGGACTCGCGCACCGAGGGTTCCGTACTTTGTAGATACGTAGGTAACTATAAATTTACGGTTTTTGGATTTATTCCTTTACTTGTGCTACATAAAATTGCTTCTTGCCCATGATTCTAGGTCAACGGGAAGTACCCTATAGGTTTTGATTCCCTTGCGAGGGTTAAAATATGTGGCATAAGCGGAACGTAAACGCCCGTATCTTTTGATTGCGTTGACTTAGAAGTTTGATGTTTTTTACTGCTTCAAGGGATTGCAGCCCTGAGTATTTGATATTAATTTCAACTTGATAACTGCACGCGTTCCTGAGCAAAAGGGTCTTGACAGACAGACGGACGGACAACAAAGTGATCCTATAAGGGTTCCGTTATTTTCCTTTCGAGGTACGGAACCCTAAAAATCGTCTTAGCAACCTATGTCGTCTTAGTAATCTCAATGTTTTTAAAAGACCTATCTAATGATACCCCACACAATGCGGCAGACGCGAGAAAAAAAATCATCCACACTTTACGTGTAGGGGAGGTACCCCAAAAACATTTTTTTCATGATTTTATTTCAGCACTTTGTCGACGTGGTAAATGCACATACAGGGTGGCAGGGAAACGCTTCCGAAAACGAAGACAGGTGATAGGGCTACTGATTCTCGATACGATACCATAAAAAAATGAGAAAAAAAAATGAACAATTTTACCTATTTTTTTTAGCATTTTTCGTACACTATGCTGTGAGAACAGTTAAATTAAACCATTATTTGCTATTAAACACATTTTTTTTCTTTACAACTCTAACAAGCAATGTATTCGTAAATAAATATCATCTGACGCTTGCGCGTGACCTCAAGTTCAAAGTGCGCGCGCGCTCGCCGACAGCTGTGCGGCTGACGACCCCAAGTCCACGTGACGCGCGAAAATAATCAATTTCAGGCGAAAGGTTAGTGGTATCCGTTTGCATAAAGGTTGTATATAATCTACGTTCTGGCTTCGGAAGCGTTCTCCTGACACCCTGTATACATGCAAAGTTTCATCTTTCTAGCACTAACCGCTTGGCAGGTAAGCGGAGGACGGACGGACGGACGGACATGACGAACCTATAAGGGTTCCGAAACGTTAACTACGGAACCCTAAAACTATGAAAAAATCAACTCTTAGTATAAGACTTATTCTTTGTACAAAAGTTTGATGGAATGTGCTCTAAGAAATAAAACTAAAAGAAACCAGAATATTTTTTTTTATTAAGTAATAAACAAATATTTTATGTGGGCTGTTCATTTATTACGTAAGACAATTTTTGACCACTTCCTGACCCTCTCCCCGTACGTAAGAAAACGATAAGTCTTGGATGAACCCCCTCCCCCCTTTTTAATCTTACGTAAGATCAGTATCTACATTACAAAGAAAAAGAAGCAAAAAATTTAAAACATAATTTTTGCTTACTTTTGTGATCTTGCGTAAGAACAATGTAGACCCCTCCCACCCCCACGTAAGAAAAAATAAGACTTGTTTGGACCCCCTCCCCCTCAAATCGTATTACGTAATAAATGAATAAAAAGCCCCTAAGTAATGAATAAAAATAACAAAATAAGTTATTATTGATGTGAAAAATGAAATTGTTTACTTTGAACTATCTGTCTGAAAACAACGTTGGCTAAATTTAATTACTCATACAAAGGCAAAGTATAAATGGGTTTTTCCATCTGGAATTAAACTGGCGAAATGTACTGTACAGTCACGAGCACCACTATGTCAACACTTGGCAACTTTCAATTGCGATTTTTCGTGAAATAACGAATGCAGCCTTGAAATACGACACATTACATAAACCTATGGGTTCGAAAATGCTATGTTCGGAACAACATAAAAATTCATTAATAAATAAAGGAGTAAATCGCTTTTGAATAAATCCGAGTGTATACATACTTTTGCTCGTGACCGTACTACGGTGCACCTCAAACTCAAATCATTTATTTCAAATAAACCAATTGCAGGCACTTTTGAAATGTCAAGGGGTCGGTCAGTCAGAAAGATGAAGCTAGTTGCCCATTTCAAAGCATAGTAGGTATCTATGGAGAAGAACGGGCAAGAAATTCCACGGACACTCTTTTAAATCATAAAATTGTTACAAAAAATTGGGATCTGCAAAACCCTTTGAGGTATGCAGGCGTTATGTCAACTACACTTTTACATAACATTCATTGAACAGGTGCAAACAATTATCACAAGGAAGGAAATGCTCAGATAATACAGTTCTGAGAAAAAAACGCTTTAAAAGTACTACATAACAAGTAACAACTATGTAAGGTACTGATGTAAGACATCGAACCCGCGTGACGACTCCCGGCCACCGTAGGCGCGGGCCTGCGGGCGGTGAGTAATGGGTAGCTCACCGTCCGATCAGGACCAGGCCCGTGCCGGACGGCGCGTTGTGTTCCACGCGCGCCTCAAAGAGATGTCAGCAGAGGACGGGGCCCCACAGGGCCGAAGCCTGCCGGGGCGGCGGGATTTTCCGAAAGGTTAACCGCTGCCCTGGAACAGAAAGGGCTAAGGAAGGAACACGGGTGGGTTTTAGTCAGTAAAAGTCTGACACTCCCTTCCGCTCCACCCAGAGCGGGAGGGGTCATTTGATGATTTCCCATCCACAAAAAAAAAAAAAAGACATCGAACCAACCATCATCATACTTATCAAGACGCGCCTGATGGGTTTCCCCATCGGCATAAATTACAAACTTCCTTTTCTGATTTTTAACTCCTTCAGGGGATGAAAAAATCGTTTCTTCCTGATGGACCCAGGTTTATACTAAGTACATATACTAGCTTTTGCTCGCGGCTTCGCTCGCGTTACAATTCTAACATAATTCAAAAGACGCGTGGCGCCATCTATTATCATAGTAACGTTATTGTTGTTTTCCTCGGGAACAGCACTTTTTTCGGCATTAAAGGTACCCTATATCCGTTTCTGTACACCTGACAACGTATATGCAAAATTTCGGATGATCAATTCAGTGGTTTAGTCGTGAAAAGGTAACAAACAAACTTACTTTCGCATTTATAATATTAGTTTCGATACTTAAACATAACTGGCTTGTGGCTAAGCAATAACAGCCGCACGAGTCGATCACCCATACACGGATCAACCGCGGTAAGCGTAGCTTACGCTTACCGCGGTTGATCCGTGGGTGGGTGACCATCTTCACATGCCAAGACTCCTCCGTGCCTCGGAAAGCACGTGAAGCCGTTTGTCCCGGTCCCAGTGTTATTCGTGGATCTTTGACAGTCGTTACGTGTCGTCAGATGCCCAAAAGTCTGTTAACCAGTCTTAGTACCATATTATCCAGGTATCATATTACCCAGTAACTGGGTTGTGGAGGTCAGATAGGCAGTCGCTTAATGTAAAATATTGGTATTCAGCTGCATCCGGTTAGACTGGAAGCCGATCGGAGAAGGTTAGGAAGGTGATATGTTTTTATGACAAATAAGTCAATTTTTCTCTCTTTCTTATACCACAGATGTGTGGTTGACACAGATATGTTATGGAAGTAGGTAGACAATACAAAATATCAGTCGATTCTTAAGCCGGTTGCAGACCGAAAACTAAGCTATGCCAAGGCTAAACTAAGCTATGCCAAGCAAGCTAGGCTAAGCTAAGCTAGAAATAAATAGCGTGCACACCAACAGCTAAGCCAAAGCTCCATAATCGCTACTAAACGACCGTGCGTACAACAAAGAACACTGGACAGCACTGGCGAAGGATGTGCAAAGGGTGTGCGGGGCAGCGGGAGGGGCTTAGCTTAGCTCGTGTAGCTGCGCATCGGCATACACAACTAACTTAGCTTCGCATATTTTAGTTAGCTCACATAGCTTAGTTCGCATAGTTTGCGGTCTGCACACAAGTATGAAAAACTGCGTCAGCTATGCGAGCTAAGCTAAACTAACTTAGCTTAGCTCTTGGTCTGCAACCCGTATTAGGCTAAGGGCGCCCTACGAATTTTAAAAATGTACAACAATCCGCGCACTGCGAAAATAAATCGTTTGCGATTTTAAATAGCAAACAATCCGCGCACGAAATCGTACGTATTTTTTGTACCCTATGGAAGCGGTACTGGTTTCGCGCATTGCGGAAATAATCGCAAGCGCAGCGGTCAGTCGACTTGTGATTTTTGACGATGTCACGTGGCAAAGTGACTGGTGGCCCTGGTATTTCGCAGGCGATATTAAATCGCAGTGCGCGTAGGAATTATTGTCGTTTGCGATTTTATTTCGCACTTTAAAAGTCGCAACGAATAAATATCCTTACCGCAGCCAGGTGATGAACAATAACAATCTCAAAGTCAAAGTATTTTATTTGTTAAACATAGGTAATATGGTACAGACGCCAGCACATCAAGCTACTACAATCTGTCAAATTTCTTTAATAGATTTTCAACTTTATCACGAAAGCTTTAAGGTTCAAGGTTGATTGGGAAAATTTGACAGTTTCGGGTAGCTTGACCTGCTGGCGTCTGTACATGGTATAAAAATTTGCGTTGTATCACTATGTTTTGCGTTGCAAGGCGTACAAATTAGGCGTAAAAACTACAAACTAAATACAACTGTTTCAAACAAGTAACATCGGCGTAAACAAGATAGAATACCAATTGGATCGGACATTTTTTTATTTTATGCTTCTATCATCTAAAAACTTATTGATAGAGTAGTAAGCCTTTTCAATCATGAATTTTTTAAGTTGCAATTTAAAACGGTTTATGTTGGTCTTGCTTTTTAAAGTTTTTGGTAGTTCATTGTAAATCTTAAGACCCATGCCGAGACAACTCTTTGAGAAAAGTGCAGCTGTGCGATTCTGTAACCATCTCACCTTGAAAACTTAGGTGAAGTGAGCGTGGAGTGAGCTGTCATTCCAACTAATGTTAGGGATTGACACTATTGACAGCTCACTCTAAGCTCACTTCACCTAACTTTTCACGGTGAGATTTTTACAGAATCAATCGGCTGTATTGTGTTTTTTTGATAAATCGCTTTAATGCTATTTAAAACAATACATATCACAGCTTCATGGTTATTTAAATGTTATAATTAATTTTATTCGTGAAGAATACAGAACAGTGGTTCAATGGTAACGACACCGACTTACGACTGTAGGAGGTGGGTTCGAACCCAGACAGGCATTTTACTTTGTGCTCTGCTCAACAACATAAATAACGCAATGAATGTTGTTGAACTGTCCAAATGAAACCCATTGCTACTGATAATCATCATCTGCCTGCCTTTTCCCAACTATGTTAGGGTCGGCTTCCAGTCTAACCACGTGCAGCTAAATACCAGTGTTTCACATGGAGCGACTGCCTATCTGACTTCCACAACCCAGTTACTGGGTAACATGATACCCCTTGGTAAGACTGGTTGTCACACTTTCGGGCTTCTGACGACCCGTAACCACTGTCAAAGGACAACGAATTACAGCTGGAACCGGGACCAACGGCCTAAAGTGCTTTCCGAGACACGGAAGGGTTTCGGTATGTAATGGATGGTCACCCATCCAAGTTCTGACCTCGGCAAGCGTTGCTTAACCCTGAAAATCAAACCGTGCGGTTGTCATTATTTAGCAGCCGCACAGTTCGATCGAGTGTAAAATTAAATATCTTTGTGTAGGTATTCACTACAAACTCTATCATGGCGTGGGTGTGGTTGCAAACCCATGTAGCCTGTGCTTGACCTTTATATTCTAATAAAGTTCAATCTATTGTGAGTGAGGTTCAGTTTCATTCGGTTGGTTCTGTATTTGGTGAAGTATAATAATGCCACAAAAAAAAAACTATTCTTTTCGACAAGGACTTGTGTTCTTATGGACGATCGTAAACTCGTAACAAGAGTACCATAGGGGGGGCTGTTCATTTATTACGTATTACGATTTGAGGGGGGAGGGGGTACAAACAAGTCTTATTTTTTCTTACGTGGGGGTGGGAGGGGTCCAGACTGTTCTTACGTAAGATCACAAAAGTAAGAAAATATTATAAGTTTTTAATTTTTTGCTACTTTTTCTTTGCAATGTGGGTAGAATACTGATCTTACGTAAGATTAAAACGGGTGCAGGGGGTTCATCCAAGACTTATTTTTTCTTACGTACGGGGAGGGGGTCAGAAAGTGGACAAAAATTGTCTTACGTAATAAATGAACAGCCCTATAAGGATACGATAATACAACGTGTTTTTTTATATCCCATAACTCTATGGTTATATTCTATAAGTAAAAATAATACAAAAAGTCCTAGAAATATCCAAAAATGCAAAGTTTCGAAGATAAATATAAGATATGTGTGTAGGTATCTGAGTTTCATTGATAAAGGCTCAATTTACACCGCCGCGGAACGGAGTGGAATCGAGTTTTCGTACATAGCAAAATGAGCTTTATGTCAATGGTCCAACGTACAAACTAAATACGAGCTTATTACTGCGGGAATTCCCGAGAATGCGCGAGAATTCTCCAGAAGATGCGCGACCTGTGCGTATGTGTGTATCTAATTTGTGCGTTACACTTTTGACATAAAGTGCAAAGATTTGTACAAAAAAAAAATCGCTTCCATTCCGTTCCACGGCAGTGTAAATTGAGCCAAATACGAGTAATTCATTTCCATTCAAACCAATCATTCATATTTAAAGCTAAGAAAATGCGACGTTGTCATATTTCACGTAAGGGTGTTTTACATTAATAATCGTGACTTTGTCGAATTATTTTGTACGAAAAATGAAAACAAAAAAAAATAATTGAAAAATAATTCATATGCCAGTTGATTCTTTGATAATTATGGTCTCATTCATACCCTAGAGTTATGGGATATTAAAAAAAAACACCCTGTTGTATACAAGGGTCAAATTAAATTAGCTAGCGAAACTCCGCAGATATGATAGCTGTATCGACATCTAAACAAGCACGGAGGGGACTTGGTATGTAAATACGATTTTTTTTAAACTTCACAGTTATTTAATCAGATAATAAATAACATTTCACCTTATTTCGACTACATAACAAAGGAAGTCTGTCGAATATATTTAATACATAAGGGCTAAATAATAACAGCCGCACAGATCGATCGATCAGGTTAAGCTACGCTTGCCGCGGTTGGTCTGTGGATGGGTGACCATATTTACATACCAAGACCCCTCCGTGCCTCGGAAAGCACGTTAAGCCGTTGGTCCCGGCAGTCATTCGTGGATCTTTGACAGTCGTTACGGGTCGTCAGAAGCCCGAAAGTCTGACAACCAGTCTTACCAAGGGGTATCGTATTACCCAGTAACTGGGTTGTGGAGGTCAGATAGGCAGTCGCTCCATGTAAAATTCTGGTATTCAGCTGCATCCGGTTAGACTGGAAGCCGACCCCAACATAGTTGGGAAAAGGCTAGGCAGATGATGATATAATTTTATGTAAAATACATAACAATATATTACAAAATCGACTCTTACTTTCTTCCGAAGAACAGGTGAGTTGTATATAATTTAAATAAATAAATAAAAAAACATGATTTATCTTGAATCTATGGCTCCCAGTTGTGTAATCTTTATAAATATTAATTAACGCGCCAACGTTTTGATGTACATACAAAGATATTTCATTTCATGATTTATTGGCTACGATAAATTGAAAACGTGATTTGTTTTCTTAAAGATGGTTTTAGGGTTCCGTATAGCTACGGTTTCTTAGAAGAGTGGTGACACGTCAGAGCGTCCGGAATTTACCGGCGAATGACGTCACTGAAACCATGAACATGAGGCTACAGGAGCTAGTGCGAATCTTGGGGTTCATTCGATTAATCGAGTCTGGTCAAACCAAGCTGGGCTCGGTGCAATTCATTAATAAAATTCATGTAAGTAAAGTATTATTTTACTTTAATTATTGTGAATGTGAGGACTATGTGAAGTCATTATTTCTTTCTCTGTTAGTTTTAATGTTGGTCTGGCAGTTTTGATGTGGCTATGTGGCTTACCCAAATGTCCTTTCTTTGGTATTGTTCGTCGAATCGTTGTGCTCCTCAAGTTTTGAGTTGAGCGAACGATTACTGACAAATGCTTGCACTGGCTGGACTGGTCCACCCAAATCTGTGTGGTACTACAGTATGGCTAGCTAACAAGTATGGCTTTACAGAATTATAATCATTAAAATCATCAATACAACCGTTCAGTTCACATAACCCAATTGAATGACTGTTTCATGAAATATCAATCAATAAAATGATTATGGAAAGGATATGACGATGATTTTATGGATGGATAGGATATGGTGATGATTCCCGGTTGGTGCTGTGGGGTAATTGTGTAACGTACTATCACTAGTAATCACTTTTATTTTGACAGTTCATCAACATTCATTGCGTTGTTGAGTACACAAATTTTTCGAAGATATGAAGCAATGGATTAGCAATATCCTTCAAAATGATTCAGATTGAGATTGATCGTGTGTTACGCAATTAGGGTGCAGCCGGTCGATTCCGTGCAAATCTCACCGTGAAAACTCAAGTGAAGTGAGCTTGATGTGAGTTGTCAGTAGTGTCAATCCCTAGCATTATTTGGAATGACAGCTCACTCCACGCTCACTTCACCTACATTTTCACGGTGAGATGGTTACAGAATCGCACTGCTGGACTATTGCAGAATATGGAAAAAAAAAAGATATTGAACTATGGGTTTGGGTAGTTAAAGTGGACTGGAACTATGGAAAGACTGTTATTATTAAGAAACTATGAAAAATACGCGCATTGACGTGGAGTTGCGTACACCAGCTCGTATCACCTATTATACTCTCTCCATTAAGTTAACCGCTTTTCGACAGATCGAACTAGTGAGTAATTATATTTTATTCGTCAAAACTGATACACGTACGGTATTGTAATTTCTGTAAGAAGTCATAAATAAGATAATTCAATAAGATTATGCAGTTTATTTATTTATTTCATTACGCATTCTAAAGTGAACATTTACGTAATCTGAAATAGTTACGTTCTAAGACAGCTGTCAAAAAACTGTTAACCTAGTGGCCCAGAGTATACCTACAATTATTAAGTGATTTGTCTATTGCTAAACTCTATCTACGAAAGAAGTAGTTTCTTTTGCATCAGCTCTATGCTCGTTTGCGCTTTCCGCTAAGTTCTTAGCATATTTTTATCATGGGTATAATTATGACGATTTAAATATCTCCGAACATTATTCAAGTACTTTTCCCGCTTCAAATTCGCCATCTTTAAAATCCTTTTGACATGAGGGTCATTCTTCAACGCGTGCCTAACTTCTGTTTCATCGAAAAGAGTCAGTATTGTCGTTGGTTTCTCTGTGGTCGTCAGTTTTGTAGTTGTCTTTGCCGTGGTCGTTTCGAAAGCGAAGTTCGTGTAGTTCGGCCATTTTCTATAGATTTTTTGCTTGGCTTCGACTTCAGACATAAGTTTATCGAAGTCATGTCGTGTGGTCGACTTTCGTCCATCCTTTTGTCTTTTTGCTAGCTGTTCGATTATCTGTTTTTGTCGTGCTATTAAATTATTTAATTCTTTGAAGTTTACGATCTCTTTTTGTATTTCGTAACTGTCATATATGTGGTTTATTTCCCCGTGTGTTGGATACATGTTATTTCGAAATTCTTCGACGTGTTGATCTGGCTTTACGTGGTTTCTGGCTCCGTTCAATGTAGCTTCATTATCGAATTCCTGGAATTTCGGATGAGCTAGATCTTGGTAATAATCTATTTCTTGTTTATCAATGTCAGTTTTATATTCGAAGTCTGGCATAGTGTAATGTGTTTTTCGTCTAACCATTTTGAATTCGTCGAGACTCTTTTTGACTAAATCATTGTCTAGTCTAGTTTGATATTGTGGTCTGACATTTTGACTGACATTATCGTCGTATCTTCTGATAAGTTTATCCTTTTTAAGCATATCCTTTTTGTAGATTATATTTTTGGAATTCGTCTCATCGTTTTGGTAATTATAATGCTTATCATCGTTGAAATTGAGGTTGATATTCCTTGGTGTAGCATAGTTTTCGATTTTTTTGTAGAAATCGTACCTTTGGTAATTTTTTGCGTCTTGGTTTTGGATAATTTCAGGGTTATAATTGTGTACCACATTCTCTGGTAGACTAATATCACGTTTTTGTAAATTCTTATTCATAACATTGTTTTGGAAAACCTTAGTCACATTTTCGGTTATATTTGTATGGTTAGTTATAGTGTTTTTCTCTTTAACTATTTCATTAATGGGAATAGTAAATTCTCCAGTATCTTCAATCAATCCCCTTCGTTGATTCACATTCTTAGTCAAATCAAAGTTTTGGACATTCATATGCTTATTTATACCATCGTTTTGGAAAATCTCAGTTACACTTTCAGTTACGTTTTCATTTTTAATTATAGTGTTTTTCTCTTCAACTTTTTCATTTATGGGACTAGTAAATTCTCCAGTATCTTCATTCAATTCGCTTCGTTGTTTTATAGGCAAATCAAAGTTTTGGAGAGTCTTATTCATAATATTGTTTTGCAAAATCTCTTTCACACTTTCAGTTACGTTTTGATTTTTAATTACAGTGCTTGGTTCCTCAACTGTATAATTTTTGGGAATAAAATCTCCAGTATCTTCAATTAATACGCTTCGTTGATTTACATTCTTGGATGAATCATACTTTTGGTTTTTTTTTGGATTGTTTTCGATATTCTTAGCCATGTCATAGTTTTGGACAGTTTTATCCATAGCATTGTTTTGAAAAATCTTAGTCATATTTTCAGTTATGTTTTCATTTTCAGTTATGGTTCTTTGTTCTTCAACTGTATTGTTTTTAGGAATAGCAAATGCCCCAGTATCTTCAACAAATTCGCTATGGTTTCTGTTATCAATGCCATTTTCTATATAATCATCAGAATTAATCATTCTCTTTGGAACTAATTGTTTTTTGTACAGTGTCAAATCTATCCCAAATATATTGTAATTTTTCTTTATTATGCCTTTGTTTATATTATCTATGGACTTCCCTTTTTCTGTTCTTTTTTTCTTTTTTGGAATGTTTTTTTTTAGTCTTCTGTCTATGCGTGCATATACTTTTGATATAGTTTTAGCCACATGCTGTACTGTAGTTCTGGTTTGAGAAATTATTCTTTCATGTCTATGTTTTATATCCAAATTGGTATCCAATTTAATTTCATTATTTTGGGTGCAATTCTCATAAATGTTGCCAGTAAAGTGACAGTGGCAGACATCTGAAAATTAAACATAATTTATTATTAATAAGCTTTTCAGGTTTGTAGGAAAAAAATATGACTTGATGGGATTTTATGAGTGGGACAATTACTTCATCAACATCATCTTCCTGTCCTTGTCACTTGTTGTCTGCGCAACACGTTTTATTCTTCCATTCTTCCCTTTCAATCATCACGCTATCATTCACTCCCTTATCTTTCATATCATTCCTCATACAATCCATCCCTCTTCTCTTTGGCTTTCCTCTCCCTTCCCACTTATATTCATCACTCTTTCAGTAACATGCGTTTCCTCCCTCCTCATCACATGCCCATACCAAGCCTAACGATTTCCTTTAAATTTTTCTGTCACTGGCGCCACTGTAGACGTATGAGGAACAGGAGGTAAAGTTGACTCATCCTCCATAGAAAAGGGAGGATTCTCCGACTATGTCGGGACCTTGTGTAAATTTGTGTATATGCTAGTTACACGGTAATCTCTACTTGCGCGATGCAGGAGTTTCTGCGACGACAATGTGATGCGTAGTTTGCATGTGGCGATGTAGATGTCGCCACACCACTTTCAAACTTCCCCTTACACCAGAGACGGTGTAAGGGGAAGTTTGAAACCTCCATCCCTTAGGGCAATTACTTACAAGCTTATTTTAAAAAGTAATATTGTTATAATTTATAACAAGACCTCATTTAACATGTTAGCCTCGAGTGATCTTTTAACAAGCTCATCATCTGTCTAGCCTTTTTCCAACTATGTTGGGGTCGGCTTCCAGTCTAACCGGATGCAGCTGAACACCAGTATTTTACATGGAGGGACTGCCTATCTGATCTCCACCACCCAGTTACTGGGTAATACGATACCCCTTGGTAAGACTGGTTGTCAGACTTTCGGGCTTCTGACTACCCGTAACGACTGTCAAAATCAAAATCAAAAGTAATTTATTCAAATTAGGCTGAGAATCAGCACTTTTTGAACGTCAAAATTACAAAAGGCAGTCCCCCAAAAACGCCCGCCCTTCACTCAGGAAAACACTCACACCAGGAAAATGAAAACAAAAGGAAAAAAATATTGAAATAAGATAACCTCGTGGCTCTTATAACAAACAACTTCTCCCGAGTTAATTATAAAAAAAAACCGTAATGTCGGAAGAATTATTATTTTTTCGAAAAGTAAATCTTGTAATCTCACTTACACAATATCGCATAAAAACAAACACAGGACTGAATGGAAAACATAACGCAGTAGTATAAAGTTTGAGTAACTAACAAGGAATATAAAATATAATGTTATTGCAGAAATATCTATAAAAAATTGCTAGATGTTGATTTTGGTCTGTCGATAAACTTTTATGTTGTGAAGTCTAGGCTAGATGTATTTTTTATATAATTATACAGGGTTAATTTTCAAAAACCAGCCAAATTTAAGGGTGTGGTACAGACCATCCAACTGAACAACTTTCTCTATGGGACCAATATCGTAATCGCGAAAAATTTATCAACTGCCCCATAGAAACCTTCAATACCTACTCGACCTAAACGTATGGGACGGCTGAATTTTTATTCGCGATTACGATGTTAGTCCCATGGAGAAAATAGTTCAGTCTGATGGTCTGTACCACACCCTTCAATTTGGCTGGTCTTTGAAAATTAACCCTGTATAATATAATTATAATACTTCTGATTACCCATATCTATCTGATTACTGTCAAATATCTACGAATGACAACCGGCGGGGTAATTTCGTAACAAACGCTCCGTAGTAACTTTATTTTTGACAGTTCTACAACATTCATTCCGTCATTACGTTGTTGAACAGACAAACGTTTCGAACATATGAAGCAATGGATTAGCAATATCCTTCAAAATGATTCAGATTGAGATTGATAGTGTGGTACGCAATTAGGGTGCGGGAACAACTGCTTACCGTGCTTTCTGTGGCACGCAGGGATCTTAATATGTTATGAAAGTAAGAAAGAAAGAATAATATTATTTTATTTGGGATAAATATTTTTTTAATGGATGGTCATCCTTCCACGAACCGCCCACGGCAGACGTAGCATAACCTTTGTTCAACCCGTGCGGCTGTTGTTATTTAGCCAGGAGTCCCCTGTATTACTACAAGCTACGCCCCGCGGTTTCTCCCGCATAAGTTTCGATCCCGTGGGAATATCGGGATAAAAAGTATTCTATATGTTAATCCTGGTTATAAACCCTCTGTATGTCAAATTTTGTCAAAATCCGTTCAGTAATTTATGCGTGAAAGAGTAACTAACCTCCTACCGTCCATCCATCCATAAAAACTTTCGCGTTTATAGTATTAGTAGTTACGATTTCTATTGTTTTAGCCATTATTTACCTTCAGGCGACGTATTGGTAGAAAATATTGACACAGGACATGATTTTCCATTATTCCTGGAATATAAACAACGAAAGAGTTGTTTATTTTGCCTTGTTGCGAGATATTTTTCTTGTGAGTTGGCGCCATTTTTTTTCCTTTCAGCTTTTGTTATTGACGCACTGATGAATAAGTCTTTCTGCCTTGTCTATGGTTAAATATGGGAAAGACCAAGTCAAAGTTCTCACAGAGAGGAGGCCTGTGTCCCAGCAGTGGGAACGTTATAGACTGATTATGCTTATGATAAGCAAAGTAATTTTTTTTTTCAAATTGGCACGTAAATGTAATCAAACCATTTTGAACGTCAAAAACATTAAATTCGTCAGAAATAGTCATAAAGCTCCAAGGATCTTTGGCTTTCCTGCTTTCCTATACTATTTTTGAGCTTGACGTACGACGTGACTTATGATAGACGAGCATTAGGAATAATAAAGGTTGAGTATGTTATGTATTATTCAACGTAAAGCTTTCACCTCATCTCTTGACAATGATATTTAAACTTCAAAGGAACAATGCTCAAAGAAATGTTACACTTCAATAAATGTCCGTTTTCAATGGAAATGGAAATCAGTATCAACCCTTATAAATACAATTATTTATAAAACATTGTTTTTTATTAAATTAGGTGCGACTTGTGAGGCTTGTGAGTCTTGTGACAAGTAATAACAGCTTCACGGATCGATCGGTTGAGTTAAACTACGCTTGCTGCGGTTGGTCTGTGGATGAGTGACCATCTTTACATACCATGGAGGGGTCCCTCCGTGCCCCGGTAAAACTTAAGTTACCTTAATTTCCACAAAACAACAATTTTACACCCCTTGGTACAATTAGAATTTCACTACATGAATTAAATAACTTTTTTTCATTACAAAATAAGTAGGTATTCTGTTCGCCCCTGATAAATTTTAATTCTTGCTCTTTTCCATCTAATTGAAGGGCATGTGACTAAGTAATAACAGCCGCCTTGCTGCGGTTGGCTCGTGGATGAGTGACCATCTTCACATACCAAGACCCCTCCGTACCTCGGAAAGCACGCTAAGCCGTTGGTCCCGGCTGTCATTCGTGGATCTTTGACAGTCGTTACGGGTCGTCAGAAGCCCGAAAGTCTGACAGCCAGTCTTACCAAGGGGTATCGTATTACCCGGTAACTGGGTTGTGGAGGTCAGATAGGCAGTCGCTCCATGTAAAATACTGGTATTCAGCTGCATCCGGTTAGACTGGAAGCCGACCCCAACATAGTTGGGAAAAGGCTAGGCAGATGTGTGATCCCACACTAGGCTAAAAGAGTAGTACAGTCAGTTTGCGAAAGTAAGGATTTCGGTCAAGTGGTAAGGGCAGGCTCGGAAAGTAAAAAAATAAAATCTATGATTTAGAAAGAGAAAGACGATAGTGTTAAAGTAGGATCGAATTGTTTTTGCTATACTCCAACAGTAGGCACAAATAATTAAGACCAATGAAACATATCATTAGCGTATCATATCATAAGATCTTCATTAATTTATTTTTATTACGAGCGCAGATCGCAATGTCAAGTGCTAATAGCTCCCTGACATGTTAAGAACAATAGATCATATCTTATTACACGCACGGATGAAATGGTATCATATTCAGGGACGACTTATATTAAAATAGCCTCCCTCCCGATTCGGTTACGGTGGCCAATCTCAACGGAGACCAGCCAGATACGCAGGAGATTATTATAGTGCTAAGTGTGTGCGTAAACACAGGTGCACTCTTTGTTCCTTTACTCTCATAGTCGGACGGGAATAGGGTTACCATTTATGTAAATAGAGGGATGCCTGTCTATGGTACCTAAAATGCATGAATTTTCAGAAAAATGCCTGTCTAAAGCAAAACGCTGTAGGTAATAAGTAAAAGTCAACAGATAATAATGAAGAAGGATATTTATTACTAATATTTGTCAGAGGACATTATTTTTTTTAATAGTTCTTTCTTTTCTAATATATGAACGTAAAAATCTTCACAAGATACAGTTTTGTAATTTTCCTGTGTAATCAATATTGCTTTTACTAATTCAATTGTCAGCAGATTTCTTTCTTTACTCGCGCGGGCGCGAAATTTAAAAATGCCTGTCTCAGACCAATGCCGGCCGCACGCCTGTCTAAACCTTAAAATGTCTGTCAAATGCGGCAAACGCCTGTCATATGGTAACCCTAGACGGGACGGCAATCCGACATGACCGGGCGGAGAGATTACGCGCAGAACCAACGGCTTTACGTGCTTTCCGAGGGCCGGGGTGTTAAACTGCCAAGTTCCAAACTCCGGGATGTTACTAAGAAATTCCTAATAGAAAACTCAATAACGCTTTGTCCGACCCGGTCCCCAGGACCCCACGCTCAGCAGTCGCGCTTGCAACCACGAGATTAACGGGGCACGGGGCCCCTCCCCGTGCCCCGTTGATCTCGTGGTTTCCCGTCCCCGTGGCGTTGGAAAGCCTCCTACAATGTGGAACGATGACCTTGTGAAGGCTGCAGGACTACGCTGGATACAGGAAGCACAGAACTAGTCGAAGTGGCGCTTGGAAGAGGCCTATGTCCAGCAGTGTACGTCAACGGGGATCAACGGGGCACGGGGAGGGGCCCCGTGCCCCGTTGATCTCGTGGTTGCAAGCGCGACTGCTGAGCGTAGGGTCCTGGGTTCGATTCCCAGGTAGGACAAAGCGTTATTGGATTTTCCATTAGGAATTTCTTAGTAACAGCTCGGAGTTTGGAACTTGGCGGTTTAATACCCCCGTCCCTCGGAAGCGTTTCGGCTGAAATGATGAAATAACGGGCCTCGTGGCTAAATCATAACAGCCCCTGATCTAACCAGTATATGGAGAATAGGCACATGATTGTGAACCCCTCTGCGTTGTCCGGCGACATCGAGGTATACCCAGAAGATGGCGAGACGAGCTTACCTATAATGTTCTGTAGCGGTATCTACAACGGCACATGCGAACAACGCGTCATACTGACGTCACGCAAATCCTGCATCTCGCAAGCAGAGTTTACCGCGCAATTATATACAAACAACCCAACTCCAATCGTGGGGCAATTGCCCGCCAGACACGACAACCGTCTGGTCGGTGGATCCTCCCTTTTCTATAGAGTATGAGTGAACTTTACACCCTGTTCCTCATACCTCTATAGTTCCCGCTGCTGGGACACAGGCCTCCTCTCAGTGAGAGGTTGTGAGCCGTAATTCAACACGCGGGCCTAGTGCGGGTTGGTAGATGACACATGTCTTCGATATTTTTTTTTTGTTCTAGGATATGCCGGTTTCCTCACGATTTTTCGTTGTAGAGACGTTTTGTGACTAAAAGGGTGTTTGGTCCCTTCTCCGCTTTATGGAAATGACGAGAACAAACAGAATTTTCAAAGGGCTTACAAAATGTCAGAGTTTAATGGAAAATGGGGTTGAAATCTAAAAGGGGTGAGAACGTGTTTGTTATTTTCGTTTGGATAAATATTTGTAGAGTAAATAATAGTGTTATTGTTTAGTTTTTAGAAACAATTAAGTGAGAACAGCGGTGGCGTAGTGGTAACCGCCACGTCTTAGTGTCCGTTCACACATACAGGCAGACAGGAGAGTACCTTTTTATCGTGTTTAAAAAAGAGTTTTGGGTCATTGAAATAAGGTTTATTTTTTCACGTCACTTCTTTTTTAAATGAAAATTCTTAAGAGCCGGCCTAACGCGCAGTGACACGAAAAAGTACCTACGAGTTGTGGGTCGTAGGTTCGAACCCAGGCAGACGCTTTACTTTTGTGTAAATAATTTCATCATCACTGCTCTCAAAACGGTGAAGGAAAACATCGTGAGGAAACCGGCATGTCCTAGAACCAAAAATTCCAAGAAGTGGCATCTACCAACCAGCAGTTGGATTACAGCCCACTCCAGAAGCATTATCGGCTGATTATGTAATGGCACGTATTTAATCGAACCTCTTAAAAGCGCTCGCGTGCCGCTCCCGAGCGATGGCCATCTTGCGTGGATGTAACACACGTTTTCCCCCCAACTTGGTTTTGTTTTTTTTTGTGTTCTTTTTATGCGTTATTTTTACCGGAAATAAATGTACTTTCTTTCTTCTTTCCGTGCTCTTTTTCCGGGGTAGAAAATCCTCATGGATGTCCGCCGCCCTGGGGTGGGCGGCGGGGTCTGTCAGACTCTTACCGACTGAAAACCACCCCGGTGTTCCATCTCACACCTACGCCGGGGGTCGCGGGAACGTACGATCCTTGCGCAACCCCCGACTGGTGCCGGCCCGCCACCGGGGACCTCCCTCGGGTTATATCACAGTTCTAACCTAACCTAACCCATTTGGTCGGCGTGCCCTAGCTTAGTTACTGCAACCAATTCATACATCAGAATAGCTATTCACAACTACTCGATACGCTTCCGTACCGTACCGAACATCAATCAATGTTA
The DNA here is from genome assembly GCA_949629185.1 of Apamea crenata. Lineage (NCBI taxonomy): Eukaryota > Metazoa > Arthropoda > Insecta > Lepidoptera > Noctuidae > Apamea > Apamea crenata. The sequence continues at coordinate 5,228,444 of OX451382.1, read as the reverse complement.
TCGTAGGAGTCCTAAGCCTAAGAGTCCTCTAAACGCTGAAAACCAGTTTATAGCAGCTAGATGACCGCTGTTCTTCCCACAGCTGTTTCCTGTCGAGGACAGTCAATACGATGAAATTAAATTCCTGCCTACCTATTCTGAAAACCAATGCACGCCATTGGTTATCAGAATAGGTAGGCAGGAACTTAATTTCGTCGTATTAACTTGAACGAGTAAAAACCAATGACAATGTGCGAATAGTACGGGAGCCGAGTAGGCCGTCTGGCGACTGCCTACTGCCGCGCGTTTGTATGAAGATTTTGTTTTTTGTTCGGTATGATAATTTAGTGAGTTTCTTAATTGTGGGGCACACACACTAAAATTTTATTGACAGGCTTATGGTGATTTATCGAGGTAGGCACTGCTTATATGCCTTTATACAATGCACGCCACTGGTTGAGGGTAAGGTAGGTAAATCTGAGGGGCAATTCTCGTAATTTTAAGAACGTTCACAGTCTGATCTCAGTCTCAATCTGTCAAAAAATACTTCTAATTTCCCTACATTTTGACAAGTTTTTGGCATTTTTTTGTCGCCGAGATGAGACTGCGACTAGATTTTGAACGTTTTAAATTACGAGAACTGGCCTTTTGGTTACCGAAATGTGTCATTTTCGGTACGATATCCTGTCGAGTGGTTGTATAATGTATATGTATATTCTAGTCGCAATCTCATCTCAGCGACAATCATTCAAGTCAAAAACTTGTCAAAAATGTAGGCAAAGGGGTAATATTTTTGACAGATTGAAACTGAGATGAACCTGTGAACGTTGTTAAAGTTGCGAGAATTGGCCCTCCAGTCATACACGCAGGTCGGTAGATTTTAGAGAAATTTAATAAATTAATTAATCTAAATATATGTATATGAAGAAAGGATTTTGATCAATTCTACTCCCAAGGGGATGAAAGTTTCTATGAAACTTTGTCAATTTACGTCTTAACGCAAGCGAAGCCCCGCGGCTTAAAAGCAAGTTTTTAATAAAATACATAATAATTAATGAATTAATACTACTGTGATTTCAAACAAAACGTCTTCAGACAATACTTGAAATGTATAAATTGTTAATATTGCACCTGTACACTAATTAAACTTGAAGCTGTAATTTGTGGTAAGAAAAATAAATATATTCTATTCTATAGACATGTAAAACGAAATTAATGACGTCGTAACGACTGAGTTATGCAACTGAAGTACTTTAGCCATAGCCAATATCTTTGAATTACTAAAAATAGCGTGTTTATAAGGTCTTACCTTGACAACTAAGAAGTAAGATGTAAGGCTGAAGCCCTGACCGAGATGGAAGCAAAGCCTTCCGCATTGTGGAACCTTGTGTGAGTTCACTATTAACGATTTTCCCCGTTTTAACTACTTTTGTGGCGGCCATCTTGGTGATATAGTATTAATATCTCACGACACGACGAGCGCTTTACTTGTGGTTACCGAGTGTACAAACACGCTGTGAATGTGTGTGAGCCACTGACTTCTAATAAACAAGTACGCTGGATAATATTAGACTATACGAAATTACAGTTGTTACTTGTGCTGGATGGGTGACCATTTTCACATACCAAGTCCCCTCCGTGCCTCGGAAAGCACGTTAAGCCGTTGGTCCCGGCTGTCATTCGTGGATCTTTGACAGTCGTTACGGGTCGTCAGTAGCCCGAAAGTCTGACAACCAGTCTTACCAAGGGGTATCGTATTACCCAGTAACTGGGCTGTGGAGGTCAGATAGACAGTCGCTCCATGTAAAATACTGGTACTCAGCTGCATCCGGTTAGACTGGAAGCAGACCCCGACATAGTTGGGAAAAGGCTAGGCAGATGATGATGATACGTATCAGTAATATTGTGTAGAGTACATACCTATATATACAATTACTAATAGGGTTTTCCTAGAACACCAAGGAAATGAAGCAATAACATTCAGTAAGAAGTAATTACCGAGAAGTGATGTAGTCAACGCGTCATACTGACGTCACGCAAATCCTGCATCTCGCAAGCAGAGTTTACCGCGCAATTAGCATACATACAAACTTCCCAACATCAATCGTTGGGCAATTGCCCGCCACAGACAACACCCGTGTGGTCGGAGGATCCTCCCTTTTCTATGGAGGATGAGTGAACTTTACACCCTGTTCCTCATACCTCTATACTGGTGACCCCGAGTATGAACGTCGGCGCAGCCTTCGTGCAAATAAACATCAGCGTAACGTTACCATCATCACTCCCGCAAGCTTTAGCGGCGAGTAACCCAGCCAGCCAGCATCCACGGCTTCAACGGGTATCCTGACCACCAGCAATGACCAGCATGCATCGTCCGCGTATACATACCTGATCATCACCCTCAGCCTCATCAGCAACCTTGGCAGAGCACACTGCGTCTATCTACATCGTTCTCAAATGTATAATTTCAACATGAATGATGTAATCAATATTTTGTAACAATTTTATAATCTAAAAAAGTGTCCGTGGAGTTTCTTGCCCGTTCTTCTCCATAGGTACCTACTACGCTTTGGAATGGGCAACTAGCTTCATCATTCTGACTGACCGACCCCTTGACAATTCAAAAGTGCCTGTTATTGGTTTATTTTAAATAAATGCTTTGAGTTTTGGTTGAGTTTGACTAAAATGTCTGTTTTTCTTTTGCTTCCAGGTGGTTCGAGGGGTCCACATAGAACCGGCACATATGGTCAAGAAAAGGAGTATTGATCAGCCGTTAAGAATTAGCATATTTTATGACCATTCCGTCTATAGGTAAGTTAGAGAACGATTTCTTTAATAAAACACAATTCTGAAAGGCTGAAGTGGGGCTAGGCGGGTGACACTTGTAGGATCAATCAATCAATCAACTCAGCCTATCGCAGTCCACTCCTGGACATAGGCCTCTGCCAGTCTGCGCCAGAACACCTTGTCCTCCACCTTCCGCATCCAGTCCGTCCCAGCAACCTTCTTTAGGTCGTCCGTCCATTTAGCTGGAGGGCGTCCTTCACTACGCTTGCCGATACGCGGTCTCCACTCCAGGACTCGTCTGCTCCACCGGCCATCGGTCCTTCGACAAACATGGCCAGCTCACTGCCACTTCAGTTTGTTTACTCTGCAAGCTATGTCGGTAACTCCGGTTCTTTTCCGGATAATTTAATTCCTGATTTTATCATTCAAAGAGACTCCGACGCTTCATAGCGCTCGCGTCCAGACAAATGGGCCAAAGTCGTCACACAGGGTGGGTGGAGACAGGCCTAAGAAACGCTGGCGTGACGATTTGGACTCGTTCCTGACCGATTGGACGGAGAAGGCACAGCACAATGAAAGGCGGAAGGTACTTGCCCAGTACAGGTTAACGGAAAAAAAAAAAGTTCAAAATTTTCTTACGTTATTTTCAAGTGTGTTCAGTGTAATCCGCCTTTGGTCTGGTAAACCTCGAAAGGCCAAGAAACCTTTTCAAATAGGGTATTCAATTTGTATTTGAAAAGATGACATTTCATTGTCAAAATGTCATTTAGGTACAAGCAGCGCCATCTATAACTCAAAGACATGTTACACACATTAAGTCTACATGTGAGTTGTACTGTATGAATAGAAGATTTTTTTAACTGTCTAATGATTTCGTTTTTAGGGTTTCGTAAAAAGAAAAACGGTACCCTTATAAAATCACTTCGTTGTCCGTCTGTCAATACCCTTTTTCTCAGGAACGCGACTCAGGGCTGCAATCCCTTGAAGCAGTGAAAAAATGCAAACTTCTAAGTCAACGCCATCAAAAGATACGGGTGTTTATGTTCCGTTTATGCCGCATGTTTTGACACTCGCAAGGGAATCAAAACCTATAGGGTACTTCCCGTTGACCTAGAATCATGAAAGTTGGCAAGAAGCAATGTCATGTAGCACAAGTAAAGAAAAAAATATGAAAACCGTTTTGTAGTTACATACCTACACAGTACGGAACCCTCGGTGCGCGAGTCCGACTTGCATTTGACCGATTTTTTATATTTATAAATACTATCTAGCTTATATGCATAACATTACATACCAAGACCCCTCCGTGCCTCGGAAAGCACGTTAAGCCGTTGGTCCCGGCTGTCATTCGTTAATCTTTGACAGTCGTTACGGGTCGTCAGTAGCCCGATAGTCTGACAACCAGTCTTACCAAGGGGTATCGTATTACCCAGTAACTGGGTTGTGGAGGTCAGATAGGCAGTCGCTTCATGTAAAATTTTGGTATTCAGCTGCAGCCGGATAGACTGCAAACTGACCACAACATAGTTGGGAAAAGGCTAGGCAGATGATGATGATGATGGATAACATAACATCACGCCTGTATCCCCCGAAGGGTTAGGCAGGTGTGTACCTGCCGATCGATTCTGCAAAAATCTCATCGTGAAAAGTTAGGTGAAGTGAGCTTAGAGTGGGCTGTCAATAGTGTCAATCCCTAGCATTAGTTGGAATGACAGCACACTCCAAGCTCACTTCACTTCATTTTTCATGGTGAGATGGTTACCGCATCGCACCGCAGGAGCTGCGCTGGCGACCACTGCACTAACGAGGCAGTGTCATATTGATAATAATCATGAAACGGAGTTACTTAGTCAATTCAAAATCAAAATATTTTATTTCACATAAACCGACATGGGCACTTATGAAACGTCAGAAGCTGGGTGCACGGTTCCAATTGGTCGTTTCATATGGAGAAGAGCCGGCAAGAAACTCCACGGTTACTCTTTTAAAAATAATTGGCTTTTGCAATGTTTTCAAATTACAGTAGGTATGGGAGGACAGCGTAGGCCTGTCAACAAGTACCACGTACTAGATACAATAAAAAATGGTCTACAGATCTAAAGTCTACAAGGCCTACAAAGTCCTCAACATTTACAAAATATAAAAGAATCTATCAAAAGTATATATAAAATTATAAAAACCTATTAAAACCAAGTGATATGGTTGCCATTACAACCACTAATAAAGAGTTGAAATTAGAATTTTATTGTCTGTATATTATAAAATGTCAAATAATAAAAGATTATGTCCAAGAAGTATGTACCTAAATAAAAAATAATCATCGTAATTTGAGTGCAGTTAATAGACATTCACGTAGTTATGCTGTTCATGAGGTGCCAGGGAAGCCTCATGTGCAGAAGGAATTTTCGCCAAACTACCTTGTCCTCAACGACAAAACTTACTATAAATAAACTACCACTCGTAAGTTAAAAAACCGGACAAGTGCGAGTCGGACTAGCACACCGAGGGTGCCGTACAAATTTGTACGGAATATACGGTTGCTGACTTGAGTATTTGATATTAATTTCAACTTGATAACTCCACGCGTTCCTGAGAAAAAGGGTCTTGACAATCGGACGGACTGACAGACGGACAATGAAATCTTTTCCGTTTTTCCTTCTCAGCTACGGAACCCTAAAAATGACTTGTTTTACATACTAGAACCAGCACCCTATTTGCGTAACACACGATCAATCGGAATCGGTTTCATTTTGACAGTTCAACAACATTCATTGCGTTATTTACGTTGTTGAGCAGACACATGACACATTTTTTGAACATATGAAGCAATGGATTAGCAATATCCTTCAAAATGATTCAGATTGAGATTGATTGTGTGTTACGCAATTAGGGTGCGTGACATTTCAATAAAATGTATTCTAAATACGTATTGCATAGAATACAAATTAAATTAATACTCGTTCCGTTGAATATAAATCAGTTCTGTCTAGACTTGGAAAAAATGGATAAAATATGGGTGTGTGCCTCGGATATCAATAGAACAAGTAATTTGTTAGGTCCCTCTTGAGTTATTAGAGTGCAAAGTGCGAATGTTCGGACCGACACATGGCCGAACCGAATATTATTGAAAAATGCGAAAATAGTTCCGATCGGCTCAGTCGGGTCGGGACCATAGTCAATATTCGAAAGAGTGTAGGAGGGTAGGATCGGGACCGACCGAACCAAATAGTAACTTCGGCCGATACTACTTCGGAGTAGACCCCCTGGTTTCCGGGTTGGGCAAAGTATTATTAGATTTTCTCATCAGAAATTTCTCAGGCACAGCCCGGAGTCGGGATTTGTGTCCGGTTCAAATCAAAATAAAACAAAATATTTTATTTCACACTAGCTGACCCGGCAAACGTTGTTTTGCCATTTAAATTATTTCTAGCTGCCCGGCGCTACTTCGTTGGCGTGGTGTCCTAACCCCTACCCTACCCCTACCCTATTCCTACACGGCTTAGTAGGCGACTCGGCCGCTGAGTCTCGCCCGATCCGGCCGAGACAGGAATTTCATTAGTATTCATATTTTTGAGTGGTGTTTGGGACTATACTTTTTTTTAAGCAAATTTTGTACAGTCAGAATGAAAAACCTTAGGTAGGGTTATATTATTTAAGTACTTAAAAGTCAGGGAATTGTCCTACACTACTCGTACCCTACTCCTACACTACTCCTACCCTACTCCAGCGCCACCTACCGGGTCCAATTGTGAAAGTGAAGTGAGAAATTCCTAGTGTGGGGCAACGTTTTTATATTAAAAAAAAATATATCTACTTGTAGTGCCCCAGATTATTTCGTTCAAATAAACAAACACCACAGCTATATTATTAGTATATACCTATACACCGTCCGGACGATATTCATAAACTTCGATCAGATGTTCAGACCGTGGAAATAAGCATTTTTCATTACAGACACATTAATGAATTCTTATATTTTGTTAATTTGCATACAAACAAAATACCTTGACGTAAATCACCTGATATGCATGCCTCTTTATCCGAAGCATTGCAACATAGGCCAAATTAAGACCCTTTCTTACTGCATAGCTCAATTAAATTTCATAAATGAAATTACAAATATCTTTGTAACGAAGCCTTTTTAAGTACTACTTCCTTTGTTAGATTTGATTTGTAAAAGCTATAGAAGCGTTTGCCAAAGTTTATGGATAACGCCACCCTGTATACCCCTGCCTAACCCCTCGGGGATTACAGGCGTAATGTTATGAACTGAATAGAGCTGTCTAGATCTTCACCTTGTATAGAAACATAACAAGCCCCTTGTTTATGCCAGACAAAATTAGGTCACCTTGTTACTGTCAAGTTAGGTAAGTAACTAAGTCAGATTTAACCTGAATTTCAGCCTAATCGAGTCATTTTGCGGGGGTAGAAGGCGTCTGAATAGAATAGCAAAGCGTATTTAGATGTAATTATAGATTTTACTAGAAATCATGGTTTGATCTAAAGGAGATGGCTAAACTGAAGTATGGACGAAAATCCAGCAATGTCTAGACATGGTACCTAGCAATATGTAATGCTGAATAGCTGAATATTAGTATTTCATACAGAAAAAGTTTCAGGCGCTTTTTATATCTTTTTAATCCTGAAAATGAAATCGTCTAACTCCTACGTCAATAGGTATAAAAAACTGCAAATAAATTACATTGCTATGAACTTTTACCTAGGTGTTACCCAAACAACACTAGATTTTTCTCCAAAACCAAATCCCTATAGTGAATGTACTCGAGAGATGGGTTCAGGACTTAGTTTAATTAGTATGTGGTGATTGTTAAATCCTGCCTAAACTAGATAACGAATACAGTGAGTAACCAAGGACTTTAAAAGATCATCATCATTCTCCTGCCCTAATCCCAATTTATTTGTGGTCGGCGCAACATGTCTTTTTCTTCCATACTCCTCTATTAGCCGCCAGTCTTACCAAGGGGTATCGTATTACCCATTAACTGGGTTGTGGAGGTCAGATAGGCAGTCGCTTCATGTAAAATATTGGTATTCAGCTGCATCCGGTTAGACTGGAAGCCGACCCCAACATAGTTGGGAAAAGGCTCGGCAGATGATGACTCCTCTATTAGCCGCCATCTCGGTAGTCACCCCCTTTCTAACCATATCATCATTCACACAGTCCATCCATCGTTTCGTTGGTCGTCCCCTACTCTTATAGCCATCGAAATTCATACTCAAAACTACTTTAAAAGATATTGAAATAAAACAACAAAAATGCGATTAATTTATTTATTCTGTGAATCTTATAAGAACATTATATAAAAAAGTTAGTTTAGGTTATCTGTCTGTCTGATCAAATCATTCTGATTGGATGTTGCCCAATAACACAACCAGAGAGAGAGAGAGGTCAGGGACAGTAGTCCTGACGATTTGTAGGCCGAGAAACTGAATATCTGAAGAGGAAGATGATAAATGCTACCGGACGGGTATGTAAAGATAAAAAAACACACTGTGTTTAAAAACATTTTATTTAGATAATAGAAAGCTGAATGTGACGTTGGTAAATTCTGCAAAATTGAATCGTTTCTTTCCACTGCATGGCGTTGTATACTTCTCACAGAACGGCCTCAAGTTATGCGCACTATTGTATGACCAAATAATCGTACATCACTAGTTACTTCTGAATTCAGCAGCTCATAACAAGGATGACAAATGTTGGCATCCCTTGGAACCTAGAACAAACTTAATTACCTTATTACCCACATGAATTATTTATAATACCTACACATTTGATTATTATGAAATCTAAAGCAACCAGTCTGATGTAGTCGTGACGTGTTGAGACGAGATGAGTCTTTCTGATTCATTGCCATTGAGTTCATTATGTATTTTGAAAACACGGTAAACTACTTGAAGTCACATTTGTTCGATGTTTCTTATATTTATCGGTTCTAGAATGATTCTAGCTGTAGATGACTTACCTCAATTGTTAATCATCGTGCTAAGATAGTGAGTAGAAAAGCAGGCAATGAAGAGGCGATATGCTGCCGCAGCCTTTGCGTGGTTACACCGCAGTTTATGCATCGCAGGATGAATTGATTGCAAGTCAAGTCCGTGTCGAGTAGCAAGAGGTCAGTAGGTAGGCAAGCACACACAATAAGCAAGCGAGGGTCAATGAAAATCCAAAATGAAAAACCACAACGAACAAGCAAACGGCAGTGTTCCAACGATGTCTAACATCTGACGTTTGTTTTTTTTCATAGAGATGGGATTGAACGTCAAGTGTAATCGAATCAATAAAATAATCGATTGGGTTGAAAGATAAAAATATACTTAAATAGTTTTTGTCGACCTGTATTCAGTTAATATTTTTCGACACAAAATAGGTAGTACATTAAACGTAGAAGCACATTCTGAAGCTTTCAATTATTTTTATTTGATTTTGATACGAAAATAGTGGAATTGAATAGAGTCGATTGTCACTTAGAAACAACCCCGTTTCCCTGTGAAAACACAATAAGAAGCAACTAAACAGGACACCGAATTGAATTCCATCGATTCCCGCCAATAACTCTGATTGCCACTTCTTAGTTTCCGAAAATAAATCGTTTTGATACCTGTTATCAAAAATCGATATAAGTATAGTTTGATTTGACATTTAAGAAAAGCGACATGACCCGTCCCTAGTTGCAGTACTGTATTATTATTCCCCTTGAACTTGTCATGTCAATCAAAAAAAGCAACTAAGATACTTTTATATGTTTAACAGTTCACGAAAGCGCTAGGAAATTATTAAACGCTGATTAATTCATGAATGAATATTTAAATATTACGAGTTAATGTGAAGTTACTAGACATGATTGGGGCAGTCATTTAGCCATGTCCTTTATTACGCAACATGATAAATTTATTTATTTGTTTATTCATCCTCTTATAGCAATTACACCAATAAAGGAAAAAATCACTACATGTGCTGCTTTCCATACATCCTGTGCGCGGTGGACATCGAACGAGTGGCGATGGATCACGCACGCTCACGCAGCGTGCAAGTGCAGCATTTCTCCATAGCCCTCACCACTCCTTCCAATTGCGCTCGTTCATTGCGAATTTTTGAATATCTGTATACCCAGAAGGGTTGGGCAGACGTGAATAGGGTGGAAAGTTGGAGCTGTCCCGGAGTGGAAGTAACGGACATAAAATATAATCATCTGCCTTTTCCCAACTATGTTGGGGTCGGCTTCCAGTCTAACCAGATGCAGCTGAGTACCAGTATTTTACATGGAACGACTGCCTACTGACCTCCACAACCCAGTTACTGGGTAATACGGGCTTTCAGGCTTTTTCTTTGCTTAAAAGGTGGCTCCAATCATCACCTTGTTGTTCTATTTTGGGGATGAATTTTTTTTTTTTTATACGGATCATTTTGGTAAGACTGGTTCTCGGGCCGTAACGACTGTCAAAGATCCACGAATGACAGCCGGGACCAACGGCATAACGTGCTTTCCGAGGCACGGAGCATCACACCACCAACTCCCAAACTCGGGGCTGTTACAGCCAAAATTCTTGATAGGAAAATCCAATTTTGCCCGACCTGGGAATCGAACCCAGCGGGGTAATTGCGTAACACACTATCAGGAGCAATTTTCTGGGTTGTGGAGGTCAGATAGGCAGTCGTTCCTTGTAAAATTCTGGTAGTCAGCTGCATCCGGTTAGACTGGAAGCCGACCCCAACATAGTTGGGAAAAGGCTAGGCAAATGATGACTATCAGTAGCAATCGGTTTCATTTTGACAGTTCAACAACATTCATTCTCTTGCTATTTTAAACTTTAACAGAATGTTAGGCTAATAATAATTAGAGCGGTCCCCCGACGGGACAACATTTAATCAAAAAATTTCATACGTACTTACGTAGGGTCATAATTTCAAGGTTATTTTTTTCTTTTTATAGGGTTTCACGTGTATACCTTTTTTGTTCTATTTGTGGCTATTTTTCAATTGTTTTTTTTATATTGTTTTAGGGTTTTTACATTCATACTATTTTTATTATTATTTTGAGTCGGGGGTTTTTTGTAAATGTGAGATCGTTGTAGGCTTTGTACACAGTAGATTTTTAGACAATTTTCTATTTTATTAAGTACCTGGTACTTGTTGAGATGCCTCACTCTCCTCCCATGACTATTATGTAATTTGAAAACATTGTAAAAGACAATTATTTTTGTAACGCTAGAATTTCTTGCTCCGGCTCTTCTCCATAAGAAACGACCAATTGGAACCGTGCACCTAGTTTCTGACGTTTCATAAGTGCCCATGTAGGTTTATGTGAAATAAAACTTTTGGATTTTTATTTCGAGGGGCGTTATCTAGGTCGGCATTATCACATTATAAAAAAAAAAGAAAGAGCCCTTTTTGACGTCAAAAAGCGCTCTTTCTTTCGTGACATTGAATGGTTCAAAAAGTAATTGGATTTGGCTAAAACACGTTACGCTTGAAGATAACGACTAATTACGCTTAGTTCATAATTAGTGAATTGATTCGTAGTTAATTACTTTTTTAATGTACATAGCTTCAGGAAACTAACTGCTCGTGGCGCTACTTTAGTGTAGTACAAACGGCTACACATAGAGCTATACATTTCCAGGTTTAGCTATTCTCTTAGACCATCAAACTGGACAACATCATGGGACCAACATCGTAATCGCGAAAAAACTATCAGCTCACATTTCTGATTCACGCTGTATAAACCCTATCACACATTTTTTCAGCGCGTTTTTGACATACGTAATCCGCCTATAATGTTCCCACTGCTGGGACACAGGCCTCCTCTCTGAGGGAGTGGGCCATAATCCACCACGCGGGCCCAGTGCGGTTGGTAGATGTCACATGTCTTTGAATTTTTGGTTCTAAGACCTGCCGATTTCCTCACGATGTTTTCCTTCACCGTTTTGAGAGCATTGGTGATGATGTAATTTACACAAAGTAAAGCTCCTGTCTGGGTTCGAACCTACGACCTACAACCTATAAATCGCGGTCGTTACCACTGGGCCACTGTTCCCTACTGCACCAAGGGGTATCGTATTACCCAATAACTTGTGGAGGTCAGATATGCAGTCGCGCCATGTAAAATACTGGTATTCAGCTGCATCCGGTTAGACTGGAAGCTGACCCCAACATAACTGGCAAACTAGGCAGATGATGATAAGATGCTTTTTAACAATAAATCACACATTTTTTCGCGCGTTTTTGACATAACTTTATTTTAATTCTTGTTTTTTTTTTGTTTTCCAGGTTAGAACCAGAAAAGTTTGACATGATAAATGTGAGTATTTAAATAAAAGAATTTCTGAAATTTTTACCTGTATTTGTAGGCACAGAAATACAAGAAAATATCACAAATCTATGTTCTTCTCCGTGTCGCTGGCACGATTGAATTTTATGTCTTGTTGGCCAAAAACGTCGCCACTTCCACGGCCTCATCAGTGGCAGCGCAGAGGTCACTTTGACTGCATGTTTTGGGACACAGAGGGCAGGATAGGAGGTGGAGCATGGTTTACGACATAGCTCCACACCCTTTTTTTTATTTGTTGCTCGGTGGATATCCTCATGGACTTCCTCCATCATGGGGGTGACAGAGAGGACTCTTACCGGCTAAAACCACCGCGGTGTTTCACCTCTGTCTATAGCCGGGGGTGCGGGATTCAATACCCTACTGGCGTTTCGTCAAGGTAGCCCCACTTTACAAGGTTGGACTGACATCTTCCCATTTGTCCGGAGACTTCCTACTTCCTACCTACCACCACAGGAACATTTCCCTACAGGCCACAGGGTATAACCTTCCGTGGTCCACTTGAAAGTCCCTGAACTGTCTCCGGACACGATCTATTTTAGTTTATGAAGGACTTCTTCAACATACTTGATGCCTCGTTGTTCTAGAGGTCGCAAGCGCTATTGCTGAGCCTGAGGTCCTGGGTTCGATTCCCGCGTCCGGCAAAGTGTTGTTAGGTTAGGTTGTTAGGAATGGACTCTCCACCTGTTACATGGGACTTAAATACAACTGGTGTCACATTTCACTATAGATCACACACCCGCAAAAAAAAAAAACGTTTCAAAATCAAAATATTTTATTTCACGTACACCTATACATGGGTACTTATGAAACGTCAGAAGCTAGATGCACGGTTCCAATTGGTCGTTTCCTATGGGGAAGAGCCGGCAAGAAACTCCACGGTTATTCTTTAAAAAATAATTTGATTTTACAATGTTTTCAAAACACAGTAGGTATGGGACAGGCCTACGCAGTCCTGTCAACAAGTACCAGGTACTTGATACAATAAAAAATGGTCTACAGATCTAAAGTCTACAAGGCCTAAAAGAATCTATTAGAAGGATAAATAAAAGCCTATTAAAACCAAGTGATATTTATTTGCGGCAAACAAGACGCAGAGAAAAAATACACGAAAAAAACTTGGAAGAACATATGCGCAAAACGGCCTTCGCTCAGCATAATGCTACAACCCTATGCGAGACAGAGCCCCAGCGCTACACCCAAGGGTACACCTCTTTCTTCTTTTCGTTTTGATGGTACTCTTCATCGATGTTTTATATTGTTTGAGCCCAGTAGGTGGCCATGTTGATTTCGGCATCAGTGGCATTCATTAAGTCATCCAAGGTGCAGGGGAACGGGCACTTAAGACACGCCAGCAAGTGCGGCATGGTCTGATTAGAGGCACCGCACTCTGGGTATTGGATGGGTCAGTAATCCCCCATTTCGACAAGCTGTGTCTGCAGCGCCCTACTTGGGTACGCAATGGATTGAGAGCTTTCTATATAGGCCAGGCCGAGAGGCAAATGTTCCTGGGGTTTAACGAAGTCGGGAGGTGGTGGATGCTTTTCTTCCTACAATTTTTTCTCTCACTGTGCAGTTTGTTCTGGATGGCCTGCGTGGAGCCACCTCTGCCTTCCCCTTCTAGGAATGTATTCGTGATGTTATGTTTTACGAACCTTCCTTCAGGGTATAAAAAATTTTAGTACAAAAAAAAAAAGATGTGGATTGTAATAATTTTTAAACAAAATATATGGTTTTCTTACAGAATACAATATTGCCTGAAGCTGTGAAGTTTTGGGAGCAAGCTTTAAAAGTCAGAAAAACTGGTGGGCCCATTAGGTTGAATAGGTAAGTCAATAATAATTTAAGAAACTTATGTATTAGTAATGTTCACTCATCCGGAAATTTACGCGTATCTGAGGGTGTACGGACGCCAGCAGGTCAAGCTACCTGAAACTGTCAAATTTTCCCAATCAACCTTGAACCTTAATGCTTTAGCGATAAAGTTAAAAATCTATTAAAGAAATTTGACAGATTGTAGTAGGTTGATGTGCTGGCGTCTGTACAAGTGGCAATCGTTTTCAAAGCGTTTCATATTTAGATAGACATAAGCTATTTAAATATACTAGCTTCTGTCCGTGACTTCGTCCGTGTAAAAATTTCTGTTTTTTTGTGGCGTGCGAACTACGCATCACACTGACGTCACACAAAATCCTGCATCGCGCAAGCAAAGTTTACCGCGCAACTAGCATACGTACAACGTCCCAACACCAATCATCGGGCAGTTGCCCACCAGACACGACACCCGTCTGGTTGGAGGATCCTCTCTTTTCCATGGAGGATGATTGAACTTTACACCCTGTTCCTCATACCTCTATACTCTTAAATTTTTCTTTCCTATTTCACTAAAGCGCCAGCTCGTCGGCATGTATATCCTGCCTGTCCTAACCTATGGCCCCCTGTGACTTGGTCTTTGACAGAGGCTCAGAAGTCCAAACTCAAGGTTTGCCATAATTTAAAAAATAAACTCACCGACCAAATTCGCAACACCACAAGACAGGTATCGCCGATGTTGGTGATAATGCTGCGAGGTTGAAGTGGGACTGGGCGGGTCACACATATAGGATGCATCCAGACAGATGGGCCAAAGTCGTCACGCAGTGCCTGAAGTGCCTGAAGACGGGCGTCGTCACCGAGGCAGGCCTAAGAAACGCGGGCGTGACGATTTGGACTCGTTCCTAATTGATTGGTCGGAGAAGGCACAGGACTAGGAAAGGTGGAACAATAGGGGAGGGGGGGGGGGTTGCCCTGCAGTGAGTGGTACAATATAGCCTAACGAAAAAAAAAAACATCTTTGGAGATTTCTGTTGAATGAAACAAATCAATAACCTCTAAAATACATATATTTTAAAATACATTTTATTATGTAGGTACATAAACATCACAAACATGACAAAATATAATTCAAATACAGGGTCAAATTAAATTAGCTAGCGAAACTCCAGACGATCGATATCTAAACACGATAAATAATATTTAATAAAAAGAATCGATATATTTTTTTAGGGTCAACGCCAGCTTGTTGTTTCGTTACATGAAGTATGAATGGAGAAAATATGTTTTCGATGCTAATCACGTCGGTAAAGTTTCCAAAAAACAAACTGATTTTTAAACTGATATTTCAATTTCAAATGAACTTACTAACTGCGGTCGATGACCCCACAAAAAAGATTATCTGGCATAAGCAAAATGAGCCTAATAATGTTCCCAATGCTGGGACACAGGCCTCGTCTCTGTGAGAGGGAATGGGCCGTAATCCATCACGCGGGGCCAGTGCGGGTTGGTAGATGTCACATGTCTTCGAGTTTTTGGTTTTGAGACCTTTCTAAGACATTAGTTTTTCAAAAAGGTTATCAAATTAATATCAGATATTTAAACAAACCTTTTTACACTCCGTTCAACCGATTTTAACTTCTATTCGGCAGGCATAAGGATGGCATTAAAAGCAAAAAAGTGGTTACAATACCAATTATTTACTGCAGCTGACATTTGTCATGCTGAACTCAAAATCGGTTGAACGGACTGTAAAAAAGTTTTGTTTAAATGTCTAATCTTATTCCGAATGGATGTTTATATATAATATATATAAACATCATATCCATCACGTCCGCGGAGTTTCGCTAGCTAATTTAATTTGTATACAATGTGTATACAAATTATTCTTAAATTAGATAAATCCTGACAGATTGTGTGTTTATAATTGTTTGTTATTTGTCAAGCCTCGAGACTTCAATTTACAAATAAATTATTCTGTCTAAACATTAATTTAACTAAATAATACATTATGAGAGGGCCTTGTGAATATAGTATCTTGTGTGAGAGGGCCTAAGTAACAACAGTCACACGTCGATCGAAGGTTACGCTACACTTGCCGAGGTCGGTTCGTGGATGGGTGACCATCCATTACATATAGACGCCTCCGTGTCTTGGAAAGTACGCTAAGCTGTTGCTTCGTATGTCCGAAAAATGTTTCTGACGAACTACGTAAATAACGCAATGAATGTTGTTGAAATGTCCTGTGTCCCAGCAGTGGGAACATTATGGACTGATTATTTATTTATCCGCCTTACAACTATCATTACAGGCCTTACCTTAATTTCCACAGTGTAGTTATCAACTTAAAATGAACTTATCTAACCTTACATACCTAACAACATATAATAAAAACTGGGGGTCTACTCCGAAGTAGTATCGGCCGAATGCTCGGCCGTTTCCTGCTACGAAGTTACTATTTGGTTCGGTCGGTCCCGATCCTACACTCCTACACTCTTTCGAATATTGACTATGGTCCGACCCAGCTGAGCCGATCCGAACCTTTTTGCATTTTTCAATAATATTCGGTTCGGCCATGTGTCGGTCCGATCCGAACATTCGCACTTTTGCACTTCGGAGTAGACCCCCCGGGCACGTTTAGCAGTTCGCAACTGCTAAACGTGCCCGTGTTGCCCGTGTGTGGCTTCGCCGCCTCCACACGTAGGTACCGGTCCGGCAGTCTAAGTTCCAGTTAACGCAGCACTCCCGGGTTATGTCCTACGCCACCATTGTTAGTTTGTTACGTAATTAACCCGATATTCTGACAAGTGCATAATACAGTGTTAAGTTACATAATTAACTTTTTGACCGATGATTGGTGTCTCATAACCGATGAGCTTAAAGCAGTAAGGACAATAATGATTCTTGTATTTAAAGTAGTCGGATAAATATATTATTAACACGAGCGGCACGCTGAAACAGAAAAGAACAAGGTTTATAAGTGGCAACAATAAAAAACAAAAGGAATTATAGTTTAGTGGATGATTTCCACCAAACGGCTCGTATCGCGTGGGATCGGAACGGATTTTACAATCTTTAAGAGCGTTTACAACGTACGGCATTTCATACAAACTTTCAAGTCCTTGTTTTTCGAAATGCATGAATCGATGAAACATGAAACTTCCTACGCATACGAGTAAGCAGGATATATAGATATAAAAAGTTAATTGAGAACATTATCACAACGACGGGCAGTACAAGTGACTGTCGGCTTCGTTAAGTGTCTTTTTACACCTAAGAAAGAAAGAAAGAAAGAAAGAAAAAGTATTTATTGCGACTCGTACAGGATCATAAACTAAACTAAACTAAACACAGTTAAAAATAAAAATAAAACAAATTATATAATTTAAAAAAAATAACAAAAGGAAAAATGAAACAAAGTCCTATACGAGGCCAAAAGGCTCCTATCTGTTATAATTATTATATCATAGTCCTTTTACTTACAAAATGAAGAAGACAAGGAAAGCTATTACATGTGTCATTCCGCCGGCCTCCTTGTGCACGATCGTGTGAACCCTCGCGCCACAATGGTGACAAACCAGGTTCTTCTGGTCAATGTTTCGATGACCTATGATAGGCACGGGCATATGCATAGGATTCATGGGGCTGCCTGGCTCTGAAAATAAAATTAGGTACGATAGTAGCATAGAATATACATAGAGGCTTGTGGCTAAGTGATAACAGCCGTGCGGGTCGATTGATCGGGTTAAGCTACGCTTGCCGCGGTTGGTCCGTGGATGGGTGACCATCTTCACATACCAAGACTCCTCCGTGTCTGGGAATTCACGTTAAGCCGTTGTTCCCAGCTGTCGAGGACAGTCGTTACGGATCGTCAGAAGCCCGAAAGTCTGACGACCGTTGTGCAGGTCAGATAGGCAGTCGCTCTGAGTAAAATACTGGTATTCAGCTGCATGCGGTTAGACTGGAAGTCGACCCCAGCATAGATGGGAAAAGACTCGGCAGATGATGATGAGTGGAGCATAGGATATAGTATAGTTCGGATTGGAAGAAAATGCGCTTCAAAGAAAAAGTATCGGCGAGATGGTTAAATGGCATTAAGAAGGCTGGTAGCACTTGGGAAGACCCACTGACCTATAATAAACAAGTGCGCTGGACTTCATACTATCGATGACAAAATGAAGACATTTGACTTTCGCCATTTTGGCGCTGACAACAACGTGAGCGTCCGTGGAACTAATATTTTTTATAGCGAGTTTTACAAGATGAGCATATTCTCAGGATAAAAATGTTCTAAATATCTCGTAGTAAACACAAAATACACAAAATAGTCTTATTCCACGATTTAGACCTAAATCACCAGAGACGTACCAAAACAAAACGACAGCCATTTGCGGCAATGTGTCAATTTTAGTTCCTGAGACGCGCGAGCGGGGCGCTTTGAATCGGCACAAAAAACAACTGTCATTTTCGTATAGTATATTTAGTCCAGCGTACTTGTATAATTTAGGTCAGTGGGAAGACCACCTAGCTCGATGCCATGTCGTTTGTGGTGGCGATCCTCAGCAGTAAGGGACCGTCGAAGAAGAAGGATTACCTGTATAAGCTTTTCGGGAGGTCAAGATAAGATTAATCTATAGATGAGAAGGGTAAACGGGAGGAGGCTTGCATGCCTCATGCACTTTAACACCGTGCAGAAGGGCGAAGGCAGTGGGTGATGAACTGATGATGCCATAGCGTCTTACATCATCATAATCAGCCTGTATTGTTCCCACTGCTGGGACACAGGCCTCCTCTCTTCGAGAGGGAGTGGGCTATAATCTACCACGCGGGCCCAGTTCGGGTTGGTATCTACCAACCCGAACTCCCTCTCGAAGACGTGACATCTGTCACGTCTTCGAAGTTTTGGTTCTAGGACATGCCGGTTTCCTCACGATGTTTTCCTTCACCGTTTTGAGAGCAGTGCTGATGAAATAATTTACACAAAGTAAAGCGCCTGTCTGGGTTCGAACCTACGACCTACAACTCGGAAGTCACGGCCGTTACACGGTAGCTTGGAAGTTAAGGACCTCGCTTCTCAAATAGGTACTTGGTCTCAAAAACATTGCAATTAACAATGTGCGGTTTTCAAAATTAAATGAATTTCGAAGTTTATCTTTATCTAAAAGAACCACCGATTGGGTCCCATTAAACGCACGTCGCCATTGCGGCAGGCCAAGACGAAGGTGGCGGGACGAGCTTGACTCCTACCGTAACGACTGGCCTCGTAAAAGACTGAATTGTGTGGAAAAGGGAGAGGGAGGCTTTTGCCCAACTGTGGGGCAATATAGTCTAGTTAGATTAGATTATCTTTGCCACCACGTCGCGGTTATGGAAAACATCGTGAGGAAACCTAAAACTGAAAAAATATAATTCGTCAAAGCCACGCAATTAGTTGTGGTAATCAATGCTCATGCGTTCTCTGGATAAAAAGAACCCTTAGCCCTGTAGTGGGGCATTAACTGGCTAATGTTTAGTTATACTCAGTAGTACTAAACATCTTTGTAACAGGATCTTCCTGGGGTACTGGAGATACCTATACCCTGTCCATTAGGTAAACCGTTTTTTGACAGCTGTCTTAGAACGTACACATTCCAGATTACGTAAAAGTTAACTTTAAAATGCGTAATAAAATAAATATATAAACTGCCTTATCTTATTGAATTATCTTATTTATGGCTTCTTACAGACATTATAATACCGTACGTGTATCAATCAATGTATTGTGTGTTGCTGCAATCAATAGTTCCATCTGTCAAAAACGGTTTACCTAATGGACAGGGTATAAGCACAATATTCGTAGTTTCTGCTGTATGTACCAACGTTGAGCCCTATCTCGCAAAGGGTGGTAGTATTATGCTGAGCGATGGCCGTTTTGCGTGGATGTGAGTGATGTGACGCATATTTCCCCCAACTTGTTCTTTTTTGTGTTTATGTTCTGTCTCTGTCGTCATGTTTACCACAAAAAAACGCATTGACTTTCTTTTTCTTTTCTTTCTAAGCTACGGGCGACACCTACGGACATAATATTAGTTTGGGCCCGACCTGAGCATGAATGACACGACAATTTGGCACTTGTCCCTACTCCAGATATGTTTTTCCCGTCCGAAAAAGTTAATTAACCGGGTGTAGAGGTCGCTCTGAAATATTGAACTACTTTCGGACGGTTAGGATCTTCGTTGACAGACTTTGAGAGTAGGGCCCCAGCTGCCCCCACCAAGTGACCGCAGGGAAGACGGTGGCACTGTGGTCATGTGCTGCCATGCATAGCGAGGCTCTGGGGCGGCCCCTTTACAGTTTCCCCAGGGATGTGCCTTACAGGCATTGAACAGGAGGGGTTCCGGAATTTAAGAGGAACCGGGACCACCTCTAAGTGCTGATGGTGATCAGCGGGGTGGTTTTAGTGAGGTAAAAATCCCACACTCCTCGACCGGATCCCCGTAGGTCGGGTGCTTTTGGGTGGGAAAGAAAAGTAATATTAAACAGTATTTGTATTACTAAAACGGTAATATATTTATTATTGAAAATATAATTTATTTATGAGGGTTCATATATTTAATATTGAAAATATAATTTATTTATGAGCATTCATATAATTAATATTGAAAATATCATTTATTTATGAACAGTCAAATATTTAATATTGAAAATATCATTTATTTATGAGCGGTCAAATATTTAAAATATAATTTATTAATGAGCGTTCATATATTTAATATTAAAATATCATAATTACAGCACTGTGTGACCTAAACCCGCACTTAAGTCAAGCTTGAGTAGTCCATTTTTAAAGTGTGACTTAAGGGGGGTTAAGTCACACGAGCTATAAAATAGTATACGATAGTGTGACTTAAGTAGTTTATTAATGCTTATTAGGAGGGGCTAGTGGCTAAATAATAACAGCCGCACAGGTCGATCGATCAGGTTAAGCTACGCATACCGCGGTTGGTCTGTGGATGGGTGCCCATCTTTACATACCGAGACCTCTCCGTGCCTCGGAAAGCACGTTAGATACGATAGGTAGATTAGTTATTTTTTACTACATATTATTTTATATGAGTTTCAAATTAAGTTTACAATGATGAAAGACAGTCGTAGGAAATGTATTTTAATGAAAATAAGTTGTTTGCTATTCAAGTAATAATAACTGTCTGGTTTACCCTGTAAGGCAGACAAGTCTTCAGAGGAATATAATATTATACAAGGTGTCTTTTTGCATCCTCGTCAAATTCAAGGAGGTAACTATGCTACTGATTCTCGACACGAATCAATAATAAAATAAGTAGGTATTTTTTATTTTCAGAAATCTGCATGTGTGGGACACGCATTTTAAAACGCGGCCTGTGTGAGACCGCACTGTAACTGCCCTTTTAGACACACTCGCGATTCTGTTCCTTGAAAGTGGTGTATTCTGGAATACTGTCAAACTTAAATAACCAAAAAAACAACTATGTATTCATTATTTACCAGGGATCGTAATTTTATTTGATCATTTATGTCTTTCATAACAGCCTCCTGAAATTTGAAGAGGATGTAAAACAACAGCTTGTATAAATAAGTAATACAAAAAGGGAAAGGGGGTGAATACTGAGATGACGACTAATAGAAAAGAAAGGAAGAAAAAGACATGTTGCGTCGACCAGGAATAAATTGGGACAGCAGAATGGTGATAAATAAGTAAAATACACTTGCTAATAACTTATTTTTCTATCCCCGAAAAGCGGGACTGAGCCTGTCCGCGCGGGCCATTTAATTTCAGTTTAAAAATCGGGACGTCCCGCCAAAATCGGGACCTCTAGCATCGCTGACCCTAATACAGTTAGGAAACGGCTAGGCAGATGCAGCCGATCGATTCTGTAGAAATCTCACCATGAAAAGTTAGGTAAAGTGAGCTTAGAGTCTTAGAGTGCTGTCGTCAATCCCAGCATTAGTTGGAATGACAGCTCACTCCACGCTCACTTCACCTAAGTTTTCACGGTGAGATGGTTACAGAATCTCAATGCAGATGATGATAACGCTAATTTCACGCAGTGCAATAATATACTACTTAAGTCACACGTATCATAATGTATCATTATTTATGAGCGTTTAAATATTTATTATTCAAATGTCATTTATGAAATTTGTGAGTATATTAGGCGTTCATTGTTTGTCATTTAAGAGCACATTCTTCTTTCTTCATTTTTGCTGTTCTACATAATCGTGCAGCATTGTTGACATCTTCCGTTATCATCTTGCGCGTCAGGTATCATAGGTGTGTCTATTAAATTAAAAGAAAAAAGCGTTCGTGTAGTTGACAGTCGGTGGGTGTAACCCCAGAGTTATAACTATGTTATAGAAGGTAAATATATTAGTTTAGTCCTGTCAAATTAAGATACTCCATAGACAAGTTTCGACGTGATTTACGTCGGGCGCTGGCTAATTTGACAGGACTAAACTGATATTTATTTTCTGTCCTTTTCTTAATGAAATTGAAAGAAAAAGATGCACTGAACTATTCCCAAACCAAAGCTTGTCCCATGAAACAAAGAGGTCAAGAGAGACATCTTTCTAACTCACGTTTTTTAACAAGAAAGAGAAAGATGGGTATATTGCAGTGACCTCCATGTCTTTCTTGTTACTTATTCCTCTAAGCGTGTCTGTTGCGGATTACTGGGAAAAAGAACACATACTTACCATTCACAATAACTTGAGTCCTTGGCGGCTGTGGAGTGTCCACCACCCTTGGTTCATCCACTCTTGGCGGTTCCCTTGCTGGTGTTTCATCTACCTATTAAGAGAATACATCCGGATTTTTATATACACATAGAAATTTATGAATTTTATACAGGGTTATTGGTCAAACACTAACAACATTGCAGGACTGGATTACTAACATCATAAACTCCTGTTCTATGACTTTTTACAAAACATTGTAAATTTCCCAAAAATACAAACTTTTTTACAAAAAAAAAAAAAAACAACCGACTTCCATAAAAACACTACAAAGTGAAAAATAACTTTAATTTCGGAAGTCGGTGTCTTTGGTTTTTGTATTTCGTTTTTCGCCACCGACTTCCGAAATTAAAGTTATTTTTCACTTTTTAGTGTTTTTTATGGAAGTCGGTTGTTTTTTTTTTTTTGTAAAAAAGATTTAATTTTTTACTTATTTGTTGTGATATTTTTTTTTTTAATTTTGTTGATTTTTCAAAAACCGCTTGTCCGATTTCGACAATTTTCATGGGACCATTTGGGAAGTATTATACCCTTACCAACAAAAAAATATTTTTTCAAATCGGTTGGCAAGCGACAGAGTTATGCGCGAACAAACATACAAAAAAAAAAAAAAAATACAAACATCCGAATTGAGAACCTCCTCCTTTTATACATTTTAGTGATGTTTGATAGTCTTTGACCGTACCTAAGTAAAACTGGTGCCCATAAATTATATACAGGTTGGCAGGGACATCGCCGCGCAAACTGTAACCATGAATTCAGCACATGAGTTTAGACCCCATAGCGTCGAAATTTGTCGTCGGTTATTAAAAAAAATATTGCTATTCCATACATTTTGACCGCGTCGCCGTAGGTATTGCACTTTTCTATAGAAGATTTTTTTTGTTGATAACCGACGAAAAATTTCTACGCTATGGGGTCTAAACTCACGTGCTGAATTCATGGTTACAGTTTGCGCGTCGATGTCCCTGCCACCCTGTATACAATGACATGAATATTTACTTTGTAAAGTATTATATTTTTTTTCATTATTGTGAATGTGGGGACTATGTCGGTCGTTGCTTTTTTTCTGTTTTTCCTTCTTAGTTAGTTAGTACACTTGATCTGGCAGTTTGAGTAACGTACGCGGCCTACCAAAATGTCCTTTCTTTAGTATTGTTCGTTGAATCATTGAGCTCCTTAAGTTCTGAGTTGAGCTGCACGATTACTGATAAATGCTTGCACTGACTGAACAGTCAGTCAGTGCACGCATTTGTGAGGAAAGAACCACACAGATTGTGTGGACCTGCGTCCAGTCAATCTGTGTGGTTCTTTCCTCAAAAGACCATTTCAGACACCAATCTACATGGTCTTCACATGAGTTAACCAAGATTATGTCTGGAGTCTTAACTTTGAAAGAGACTGTGACCTCTGAGTTTGATCCGGCCTTTCTTCTCAGAGTAGTCAGATAGGAAACGCCGACCTCATCTAGTTTTAAAAAATATGATTGACTTGTAAAAGTGTTTTGTACAGATACCAGCACATCAAGCTACTACAATCTGTCAAATTTATTTAATAGATTTTCAACTTAATCGCTGGAGCATTAAAGTTCAAGGTTGATTGGGAAAATTTTACAGTTTCGGGTAGTTTGACCCGCTGGCGTCTGTACATAAACCAAACACAAAAACAGAAACAAATTATGTATCATTTACCTCGGTATATGGTGGAGGTGGTACAGGGAACTCTGATATGGGTATGGGTGATAAAGGGAACCCATCAGCTCCATCGGTGCTGCCGTAAATTTGGCTTTCCTTCGACATGAAGCTTGGTACCCCTGGTGTTTGTCTGGAGGGTGATGCCGGGGATAGTGAACCTGAGAAAAGATAAAATGTTTAAGCTTCACAGGGAGTGCCCCTATATAACATACTACATAATCAGCCTATAATGTTCCCACTGCTGGGACACAGGCCTCCTCTCTGTGAGAGGGAGTGGGCCGTAATCCACCACGCGGGCCCAGTGCGGGTTGGTAGATGTCACGTCTACGAATTTTTGGTTCTAGGACATGCCAGTTTCCTCACGATGTTTTCCTTCACCGTTTTGAGAGTAGTGGTGATGTAATAATTTACACAAAGTAAAACGCCTATCTGGGTTCGAACCTACGACCTACAACTCGGAAGACGCGGCCGTTGCCACTGGGCCACCATTACTCGCTACCGAGAAACTATAGGCTAGTATTATATTAATATTTAGAAACTTACTAGATCCGGAAGCGCCACCAAAGTTCACATTGTTAGGCGGGCGAGCATTGTCGATTCGATCCTGCAGAACACACTCTGCAGTGAACTCTGACAATATGGATTCTGTTGATTTCTCCCCATCCTTCGGCATTCCGATCCTACGGTCCTCAAACGGATTGTACAAGATTGTGTCCTGAAAAAATATATAGTATATTATGTTTTTGACAACGAATGATGAAAGGAAAATTGTGTCACTGTCACAAAAATACATGCACATATAACTGATACTTAGTAAAACAAGGGGCCCGTGGCTAAATAATAAAAGTCGCACAGGTCGATCGATCAGGTTAAGCTACGCATACCGAGGTTGCTCTGTGGATGGGTGCCCATCCTTACATACCAAGACCCACCGTGCCTCGAAAAGCACGTTAAGCCGTTGGTCCCGGCTGCCTTTTCCTCAACTATGTTGGGGTCAGATTCCAGTCTAACCGGATGCAGCTGAATACCAGTATTTCACATGGAGTGACGTTACTGCCTATCTAACCTCCACAACCCAGTTACTGGATAATACGATACCCCTTGGTAAGACTGTTTGTCAGACTTTCGGGCTTCTGACGACCCGTAACGACTGTCAAAGATCCACGAATGACCGCCGGGACCAACGTAACGTGCTTAACGTGCTTTCCGAGGCACGGGTTTTGGTATGTAAGGATGGCCACCCATCCACGGACCGACCGCGGCAAGCGTAGCTTAACCTGATCGATCGCCCCTTGCGGCTGTTATTACTTAGCCACAAGCCCCTTGTAGTTAGTGATAAATAAAAATAAAATAATGACGATATTTTTGGGGTCCCACTCCCATCACGTCTGCGGGGATTCGCTAGCTAATTTAATTTGACCTTAGCATAAGCATAATAAGCCTTTAATGTTCCCACTGCTGGGACACAGGCCTCCTCTCTTCGAGAGGGAGTGGGCTGTAATCCACCACGCGGGCCCAGTGCGGGTTGGTGGATGTCACATGTCTTCGAATTTTTGGTTCTAGGACATGCCGGTTTTCTCACGATGGTTTCCTTCACCGTTTTGAGAGCGGCGGTGATGAAATAATTTACACAAAGTAAAGCGCCTGCCTGGTTACGAACCCACGACCTACAGCTCGTAAGTCGCGGCCGTCACCACTGGGCCACACTGGTCAATTTGACCTTGCAGAAGTAGGATTTACCTGAACAAAGTCTGGTTCTTCATCGCCCGGTGTGGTTATACTCCTGGATACTTCACTCCCAGTTTCCGGCATGTCTACGTAGACTACAGGGTTCTTATCTATGTCTCTCTTGGGTGGCAATGTGTCATTATTACTAGGTGTTTGTGGTTGCTGTGGGGTCTGAAAACATTAAAAATAACTAGGATGGGTCAATATGTACCTTAAACACACAATGGGCAGGGCACATTGCTCGCAAAACAGATCGCTGATGGGTTCTGGAGTGGCGACCGTGTACCCGGAAGACGTAGCGTTGGAAGGCCTTCCACAAGGTGGACCGACGACCTTGTGAAGGCCGCAGGAACCCGTTGGATGCGAGAAGCACTGAACCGGTCGGAGTGGAGGTGCTTCGGGGAGGTCTTTGTTCAGCAGTGGACGTCTTTCGGTTGAAATGATGATGATACAAAGTTGTTCGGACTGGTCCACAAATTCAACGTCGCTCAGCGCGCTATGGAGCGAGCTATGGTCGGAGTCTCTTTGAAGGATAAAATCAGGAATGAAATCGCAAGAGCACAAGCAATAAAGCAAGAGCAGAGCCCGTGTGTGTGACTGTGTCCTGTATTTAAATTCAAAACACCGATTATGACAAGACTTATCCAAATCTCAAAAAAAAAATTAAAACTTTCCGTGCACAATTGTCGGATCAGGTGAGGATTTGTATAGGAAGTCAAATTAGGTAGGTAGTCATGTTTGGCTTTTAGTTAGAGTATGGTACGAAACTATTAGTCAGCGAATACGACCTGCACTTGGCTGTTAAAAAATCTACGGAACCCTACACTGCGCGTGGCCCGACACGCACTTGACCGGTTTTTACTTTTTAGTTCGTTTTTTGGCAGGGCAGTCGTGTTTTTAATTATTTATTTTCTTATCCCGATATTCTCACTGGATCGAAACTTATGCGGCTGAAACCGCGTGGCGCAGATAGTAATTAATAATTTGTGTAATTTAGTGTATCAATAGATTATGGTGGCCATTGTGTTTTACATACCTACATAATATTATTAAAAGTTTTGTGAGAACAATCAAAATCAAAATCAAAAGTCATTTATTCAAATCAGGCTGAGAGTCAGCGCTTTTTGAACGTCAAAATTACAAAAGACAGTCCCCCAAAAACGCCCGCCCTTCACCACTTCCTAGTGCTATCGCTGGGAAGAAGAAGTGGCGCAACAAACTCCCCAGCAGCACAGCTGTCTGTTCAATTAATAAAGAAATACTTTATTGTATACTATAATCACTAAACAATAATTTGGGGATGTCCTTTTCACAATACTAGGTACATATCTAGTCTGTCTGTGGCCTTCTGTGTTGTAGTTTAAGTACTTACTAACACTAGTAATAAGTTATTTTATTGTTTACTAACACGCTGGATCATTGTTGTCCGAAAATAAAGAATATAATATAATATTATCAAAACAAAACTTACCTCTTTTCTAACTGGACAATATAATGGTCCATGATTGTGTTTTTTTATTTGCTTTGATACTATTTCATGTCTATGGGTGTCGTTCAATCTGGTAGTAAGCCGAGACTTACATTTATAATTATAATTTCGTCGCAATTGACACACCCAGTAATATTTTTCATGTTTTACTCGTTTTTTCTTATATATGTAACCATTCATATGTAATTTTATTTTGCCTCTCATAGACACAAAGGTTTGCACTCTATTTTCCATTTGTGATTACAATTCACTTTATTTTTAAAGGATTAAATTACAACTTTGCAATAACACACTTGGACACATTATAGTTTTATGATGCCGTCCACCGTCCACTTAGAAAAATAAAAAAAATAATTTGTTCTACCTACAACGTAAAGTGCCTACAAATATCATAAGAGAATTATTGTATAAACTGGGTATTAGTGTACTCTAACATTTTAGGAGTTAATTATTACGCGTATTTGTTATGCTTATAAAAATTATGTTTTAATATCATTATGCTTCTTACCGTATGCCTATAAAAATATCATTATGCGTAAATTTATTTATTTATTTATCAAAATACTTGAATATAAAAAATGTAAAAATACTTACTTAAATGTATGCTTTAGAATGTAATGCTTAAACATTAATAATAGAGAAATTATGCGGAAGCTGTTATGCGTAAATATAATAATATGCTATCCTAAACTAACTAAAACTATTTAAAAAAAGCGCTCTTTGAGTCAGTCTTTAAACCATCGGTGGCTCGGCCGCTCATGCATAATCAGCCTATAATGTTCCCACTGCTGGGACACAGGCCTCCTTTTTGTGGGAGGGAGTGGGCCGTAATTCACCACGCGGCCCAGTGCGGATTGATAGATGTCACATGTCTTCTGAATTTTTGATTCTAGGACATGCCAGTTTCCTCACGATGTTTTCCTTCACCGTTTTGAGAGCAGTGGTGATGAAATTACACAAAGTAAAGTGCCTGTTTGGGTTCGAACCCACGACCTAAAACACGTAAATCGCAGCCGTAGCCACTGGGCCACCATTGCCAAATAACAAAAACTTAAAATAATGATGAATTACCTGTGAACTATTGCCGCTAGATCCACCACCGCTGGTCCCTGAGCTCACCGAGCCTGACACATCAGTGTACACCGGTTTTACATATGGATATCCTTGATATCCTGGGTATCGTTGCGTTGTCTGAAACAAAAGACTGAAGATTAAGATACTCCATAGACAAGTGAAGTGAGCTTAGAGTGAGCTGTCAACAGTGTCAATCCCTAGCATTAGTTGGAATGACAGCTCACTCCACGCTCACTTCACCTAAGACATTTTGCTACCAGCGCGGTGCGATTCTGTAATCATCTCACCGTGAAAACTAAGGTGAAGTGAGCGTGGAGTGAGCTGTCATTCCAAATAATGCTAGGGATTGACACTACTGACAACTCACATCAAGCTTGAGTTTTCACGGTGAGATTTTTACAGAATCGACCGGCAGTAATAGTCATTTTGAGAAGTGGTCATTTTGCGACAGAGGCAAGTTTAGACGTGTTTAAACAATTGGCTACTAAAAATACGTCAGGCGCTCACTAATTTGACAGGACTAAACTAATATTTATGTTCTGTCCTTTTCTTAATGAAATAGAAAGAAAAAGATGCACTGAACTTAAGCTAATATCGCGACATATTCGCCAAAAATGTAAAAAAATATGAGTTTATGGAAAAATAACTTTAAATTTTACACTATAAAGTTCAGTTTACGCTAGAACTCCAAAAAATTTTATAACTTTTCCAATAGTGCTAGTCACTCTGAAATCAACCAACTACCATTAAAATAAAGTTGATATTTTTTTAACTTGAAATAACGTCAATCTGAAACATAAATAAAATTTGAATATAGTTTAGTTTGTGAACAGGGGAATCGGCGCCACTGGGTAATACGATACACCTTAGTAAGACTGGTTGTCAGAGTTTCGGGTGACTGAAGACCAGTAACGACAGCCGAAGATCTACGAACGACAGCCGAAGATCCACGAACGACAGCCGGGACCAACGGCGCATAGTGCTTTACGGGGCACGGAGAGGTCTTGATAAGTAAAGACGGATCACCCTCGGCTAGAGTAGCTAAGACTGGTAATTATGAACACATACCTGTGAGTTCCTTCCACTGTCGTTGCTAGATCCTGCGCTCACCACACTTGGTCCATCTTGCACGGGCCTTCTGGGCAGGTTGGCCCACCGTGAGGCCGTTTCCGCGCTGATGCTGGGCACATCATGGACCACAGGGTTCACGTAGGGATAGCCTTGGTATCCTGGGTACCCATTGCGGCCTTGGCTTGAAGACTGCATTGTCTGAAAAAAGAAATACAATCGATTTTATTTTTTCTTAATAAATGTCCAAAAGGGGCTTGTGTGGTTGTGTCTAAGTAATAGGTAATAGCCGCACGGGCCGATCGATTAGTTTAAGCTACGCTTGCCGCGGTCGGTCCGTGGAGGGGTGACCATCTTTGCATACCGAAACCCCTCCGTGTTTCGGAAAACACGTTAAGCCGTTCGCCCGGCTGTCATTCGTGGATCTTCGATAGTCGTTACGTGTAGTCAGAAGCCCGAAAGTCTGACAACCAGTCTTACCAAGGGGTACCGCTACCGCGTTAGCTAGTAAGTGTGGGTTGTGGAGCTCAGATAGGCACACGCTCCATGTAAAGTACTGGTATTCAGCTGCATCCGGTTAGACTAGAAGCCGACCCCAATATGGTTAAGAAAAAGCTTGGCAGATTGATTGGAATGTCCAAAATGGCGTTGGGTTGACGATATCGTCAAAGTCGCTGGAAACACCTGGATGAGGGAGGCACGGAACCGAGAAGTATGGCAGAAGAAAGGGGAGGCGTATACCCAGCAGTTGGTGATTCCAGGCTGAAATGATGATGATGATGAACTGTCATTGGGTGGTATACAAGCTGATGGCCCACTTGATGGTAAGTGTTCACAGCCAACTATACGAGTACATTTCTGCAATGTCAGATGCATGCAAAATCAGCTATAATGTTCCCACTGCTGGGACACAGGCCTCCTGTCAGTGAGAGAGAGTGGGCCGTAATCCACCACGCGGGCCCAGTGCGGTTTGGTAGATGTCACGTGTCTTGGAATTTTTGTTTCTAAGACATGCCGGATTCCTCACGATGTTTTCCTTGTGATGAAATAACACAAAGTAATGCGCTTTCTGGGTTTGAACCTACGACCTGCAACTCGTAATAATTGTCGTCCGTAACCTCTGGGCTACCACTGGTCTGAGGCATCGCAGCTGTATATTGCCATCGTAAAGATAAATCTCAAGTGTCATGCCGGTTGATACATACAACAACACCCATAATCAGTCTATAATGTTCCCACCGCTGGGACACACGCTTCCTCACTGTGAGAGGGAGTGGGCCGTAATCCATCACGCGGGCCCAGTGCGGGCGGGAGGATGTCACATGTCTTCGAATTTTTGGTTCTAAGACAAGCCGGTTTCGTCACGATGTTTTCCTTCACCGTTTTGAGAGCAGTGGTGATGAAATTATTTAAACAAAGTAAAGCGCCTGTCTGGGTTCGAACCCACGACCTACAACTCGTAAGCCGGGGCCTTTGCCTAAGCCACAACTGCTCTAGAATAGTCTTTCTATTAAAATAATCTATTACCAATGTATATAAAAGCTGCTTATCTTAACCTAGAAACAGATGCATGATTGCAAGCATGATCTTTGCCTGTGCCAAAATTTAAAGTGCTCGCATCAATTGTGAGCCAAAATAATACTGTATACTTAGTTCCTGATATTTTAGCTTTTGTTAAAAGCGTTATAATACCTTTTTAACTAGTTTCTAAAATAGTTTATCATAATGATTAGTGGTTCTCCGTCTAAATAAACTAAAGCTGCGTACAGTTACTGCAGCTCTAACTGGCCATGGGTCATTTAACAAACACCTCTATGTCATAGGAGTAACAGACAGTCCGCTGTGCAGGGCCTGCATGGAGGATGACGAGACAGCGGTGAATGTGCTGCTAAACTGCCCGGTGGTCGCCACGTACAGGGCAAAGTACTTCGGTAACCCAGGTACCCTACGTGAGACGGTCAGTAACATCAAGGCGTTGGTGGCCTTCCTTGAGGAGCTGGGGTGGATCCCGTACGCAAAACATTTGCATTGTCGTGGAGTTGCGGACACCAGCCCGTATTACCTATTGGTTATTGTCAGCCTGTATTATCCTACAGCTGGCCACATTACATTATAGGTTTTAATCTTGCCGTGTTGATGGCAATCTACAGAGTCAATTTAAATTAGCTAGTGAAAATCTACAGAGATGATGGGTGTGAAGGTTGGTTGGTTTGCCCTGTTCCTTTTCTCATACAGAGAAAAACAAGAGGGCAAACCCTGCTGTGGGAGAGTAACAGGCTCGTATTATTGAAGTGATAACTTCTTATGGGAGGGTAAACCGCTTCGTAACGTAACGCGTTACGGCGCTAGTCTGTCTGGCTTCCCTTTCTCTCACGCATACGGCAGCGGTAGGCAGGCTCTTCCTCTCTCACTCTAACCCACAGCGCTAGTCGTATTTCGGACAGACGCTTTCCCTCTCTCTACTCAGTGTTTAGTGTGCGATAGACATATACCATAGATTTAAGTTATCACTTCTGTCGGGCGTCCCGAGACGCACACGTTTTTTTTTTATTATTAGATAAAAACATGGTGAATAGTTTATTGATTAAAAAGTGCCTCATAAAGCACGTTAAGCTGTTGGTCCTGCGCCTGATCTCTCTCCGGTCGTGTCGGATTGCCGTCCCATCGGACTATGAGAGTGGGGGAAGAGAGAGTGCACCTGTGTCTCGCACACACTTGTTCACTATAATATCTCCCGCCTCGGGGGCTGGTCTCGGCTGAGATTGGTCTCCATGCCCGAAATTCGGTCTACTAAAACTAAAATATAGAGCTTCTCATATTTGAAAATTCGTCTGTTTGACTGCATAAACGACGCAATGAATATTGTGTAACTATCTGAATAAAATGGATGGTTATTCTCTTCTGAACTAGCTGTTCCCGCGACTTCATTCGTCGTAATTTCATGGGTTTTATTTTCTTCTCACTTCACCTGTTTATATGTATATCGGCTGTAGCCAACTTGTTTTTCATGTCCCAAAAACTGACATAAGATTTAATAGCAGACTTAGCTTGGGGGGGACTTCCTTGAGTCATCATGTCACAAATCGGTAATCGTAAAATTTATCATTTATTATTATTAAGTATGAATGGATCCGGCACTGACTCATTGACTCACTGACAGACAAAGTACTGACTGAGCCAACGGAGATAAAAACACGACAAATAAATTCCTCAGTGGCTGTTCTGGTAGGTCATGGTAGACAACATCATCTGCCCAGCCTTTTCCCAACTATGTTGGGTTCGGCTTCCAGTCTAACCGGATGCAGCTGAGTACCAGTATTTTACATAGAGCTGCCTATCTAACCTCCACAACCCAGTTACTGGGTAATACGATACCCCTTGGTATGACTGGTTGTCAGTTTCGGGCATCTGACAACCCGTAACTATTCTCAAGAGAGTGTTGACCCTAGCATTAATTTATGCATTTAAAATTGAGTCTTATTGCCTTGAAATACCATTTAATTTTCATAGGCTCAATCGGCGGCGAGTATGTAAAAATATACAATTAAAAAAAAAAGCTATTTTCAAAGTTACTGAAATCGATTCAGTAGTCAATTATGAACTAATTACTTTCAGGAGTTCAGTTTATCCTGTTACATCCTGTATACGTATTTCCCTATCTTACACAAAATTAGTCAATTAAAACTTTCGTTCACTCAAATTGGCATTGATCTTTATTTACAATTGATGGCTTATGGCTAAGAAATATCAGCCGCACGGGTCGATCGATCAGGTTAAGCTACGTTTGCCGCGGTTGGTCCGTGGATGGGTGGTCGTCAGAAGCCCGAAAGTCTGACAACCAATGAACCAGTCTTACCAAGGGGTGTCGTATTACCCAGTAACTGGGCTGTGGAGGTCAGATAAGCAGTCGCTCCATGTATAATACTGGTATTCAGCTGCATTCGGTTAGACTGGGAGCTGACCCCAACATAGTTGGGAAAAGGCTAGACAGATGATGATAATAAATTTACGTATGAGCATTTCGCTGGATGACGACAAAATAATCATTTTATTTTGACATATTATACAATATCATTCACAAAACTAACACAACACGTAATCTAACGTATTATTGCACACAATAATACGTAAAAAAACAACAAATTTCAAGAAAAAAAATCATACATTTACCTTTTATTTTAATTACAATCCACAGTAAAACACTTTTCACAGCACAAAAACTAGTATTTCGTTAAAAAAACACAATATTTCGGTTCAAATTTTCTGTTTTGTCACAGCCGCCATATTTGCGAGACACTGATATCGAAATGACTGGTTATCTGAATCCGCGATAAGATAAATACGAACACGATAGTACCTTTGAAGAATAACATACTCATAGATAAAGGATTTCAATGTTTACAATGCTTTGTGTCAAGCCATATGC
Organism: Apamea crenata; assembly: GCA_949629185.1. Classification (NCBI taxonomy): domain Eukaryota; kingdom Metazoa; phylum Arthropoda; class Insecta; order Lepidoptera; family Noctuidae; genus Apamea; species Apamea crenata. The sequence continues at coordinate 5,194,289 of OX451382.1, read as the reverse complement.
CCCGCGATTTAATCCGCGTACAAACCTCCTTGTGCTATCCTGTACAGTTCACTTGGCGCCTCACTCAAGTGAGCGTACACAATTCGAAAGCAAACTCATTTGTTTTTAAAGTAGATCACACAAATCTACAGGGCACATGACTCGCAGAACAGATGGCCGATGGGGCCGAAAGGTTCTGGAGTGGCGACCGCGTACCGGAAGATGTAGCGTTGGAAGGCCTCCAACAAGGTGGACCGATGAGCTTGTGAGGGCCTCAGGAAGCCGCTGGATGCGGGAAGCACAGAACCGGTTGAAGTGGAGGTGCTTGGGGGAGGCCTTTCACCAATTGTGGACGTCTTTCGGCTGAAATGATGATGATGATGACACAAATCGAACTCATTTGTTTTTAAAGTCAATCACACATTTCGACAGCGAATTCATTTGTTTTTAAAAGTAAATCACACAATTCGAAATGGAACTCATTTGTTTTTAGAGTAAATCACACATTTCGACAGCGAATTTATTTGTTTTTAAAAGTAAATCACACAATTCGAAATCGAACTCATTTATTTTTAAATTCAATCCCACATTTCGACAGCGAATTCATTTGTTTTTAAAATTAAATCACATAATTCGGAAGCGAACTCATTTGTTTTTAAAGTCAATCGTCGCGGATTCACAACGAGACACTGCTCGAATTTCCAAGTGATTGATGTTTAGAAAATGACATTGCCTACTGCACCTTCTGTAGTCTGTAGGATTGTAAATCGTGCAGCACGATTTTCATTGTAATTATGAGAATAGGTCATAACGTTCAAAGTATTAAGTAAGTCAATCAACAAGGTTGGTATCGGGGCTCGGAACTAGGGATACAATGGTCGTATACAGGATCAAATTAAATTAGCTAGAGAAACTCCGCAGACGTGATGGGTATCAATATCTGAACATGATAAAACAAAAAAAAAAACAAAAAAATTGATGAGTTTTTTTTGCGCGCGTCGAAGGGTCCTTTGCCGTTGACGAGGCAAGTACAGCATTACGAGGAAAAACCAAAGATAATTCTCTATGATACCTATGCTTTTTATTCACCATAGATAATTCCGTACATTTTGATTTCTGATAAATTACGATAACACTTATCTTCTATCATTCATTAAACGTCAGAATGAGCGTGGAGTTACAATAATCCTTTCATGAATAGAGGAAATAATACTCCCCCCAAGAGTTTCTACTTACTCCCACAGGAAGAATGCGCGAGTTTCTGTATTTTTATACAAAATGGGGACGACAATCCTACGGTATATAATATTAAAAACGTGAAAGTTTGTATGGATGGATGGATGTTTGTTACTTTTTCACGCAAAAACTACTGAACGGATTAGGATGAAATTTGGCAAATGGGTAGTTTATAACCAGGATTAACACATAGGATACTTTTTATCCCGATATTCCCACGAGATCGAAACTTAAGCGGGTGAAACCGCGGTGCACAGCTAGTACAACAATAAATTAAACTGCGTATTTCTATCTAATGATGTCCGGAGTCCGCATACGAAAATTCAATCAAAAATATAAGATAGCTATACTAAACTTCATATCAATTACTTATCCAGAGCAATTAGGACATCTTAATCATCCCCTGAGGCACTGCGCTTCTTGCTTTGGTATCAGTAATCAGTGTTTATTTTGATAGAAGGAAATCTGCATGGCTGCGTTACGAGGGCGGGGGCTTCGTATGGGGTGGCAGGCAGGGTGGCGAAGCGCGACCGTTTCCAAGAGTTAGTCTGGCCGCACATGTACGAGTTTCCGATTCGATTTCCGATAAAATGAACCCTGTATATATACATAACTGGCTTCTCCCTGCGACTTCGTCCGCGTGAAATTTCCGTTTCCACCGACCCACCCCGTCGCATCGCATAGCCGCGATGCGATGCGATGTCATGTCATGTCATCCTCTCCACCTACTTCGTTTTCTTACTTTTTTTTCTATATACTCGGCCCCTAGAGGTCTAGCGTGATGTTAAATACATATATAGCCTTCCTAAAAAATTGGGCTATCCAATGTAAAAATAATTTTTCAAATCCGACTGGTATTTCCAGAGAATAGCGCGTTCAGACTAACAATTTTTTTTTTTTTACATTTTATCGAACTAACACTAATATATACTATATATAATTATATACAAGTATAATTAATTATATAAAAATATAGAAAAAGGCAGGAGCTCATTGGGCGTCAAAAAATTCGTCCGCATCACTGTCAATGGGATAGGTCCCCAAAAATTAACAAATTAAGTAGATATAGATTTTGTTGCTGAGTTATTTTAAAATTACGATATCTCCTAAGATGTTGATTCAAATCAAGTGAAGTCAAGGGCAACTTCGTTCAATAAATACTTGTGAATAGATAAAATATTTTGATTTTATGATAAGTCATAGGTAGGTAGTTTAATTAGTCAATAAAAACAGAATTCCATCTGTATCACTAGAATTTTAAATCATATTATGGTGTGTCTGAACTAGAACAACTGAAGTGGAAAAATATCAACTAAATTAATTAATTAATACAACCATTAGGACTAACATCATCTTCCTGCTCTTCTCGTCTCCGTTGCCTTTTCCCAACTATGGTGGCGTCGGCTTCCAGTCTAACCTGATACAGCAGGCTACCAGTATTTTACACGGAGCGACTGCCTATCTGACCTCCACAACCCAGTTACTGGGTAACACGATACTCCTTAGCTTACCTACTGCTATTTTTATTAATGTCTGATTATTTCTTTACAGAAAATGCCCCACTCGTCAAGTCTTCGTCAGAGATGGCAGGACACACTGTATAGGTCAGTGCAACGTGGAAACTATGTGCGGAGAAGTCAGGGTTCCTGAAGAACATTTAAATGTAAGTATATTAAAAAACTAAAATATTGCGTCGAAATATTCCTGCGCATCAATGTACAGACGCCTGCACATCAAGCTACTACAATCTGTCAAATTTCTCAACTTTATCGCTAAAGAATTAAGGTTCAAAGTTGATTGGGAAAATTTGACAGTTTCGGGTAGATTGACCTGCTGGCGTCTGTACCCAAGAGACTGGCGGCATTGCCACGTTGTATGGCAATGCTTAGCCTCTGGCCAAGGTAAAAGTCAGCTCTTGGGCCACGGGAAGTGTCAACCAGCATATTAATGATGACGATAGCTCTCCAAACCATTCAGTGAAAGAAAAATCTGCTCTACTCCTTGGTCAAATGTATCGAACAATTTTTTTTTTTTTTAATAGCCGACGATTTGGACATTGCCCATCTCCCATACATCGTCGGGCCCATAATTTTATGAACCGTTACAAGTTCCAAATGAGTGTTATTTGTTAGATTAAAACATCTACTTTATGCTACATTAGTTTCAGTTTCATTGACAATTGCATTATCAAGTTATATGGGGTCGAATCTGAGGTGAGGTTATGTTAGGGATTTTGCAATTATCAATCTGGTAATGTTCAGATGACTAATAGTAAACTCTTGAGATAGGTTTTCATTGCATAAAATAAACATGTGAATGATATACAGTGGATGATGCATTAGTAGGTACCTACTTATAGAAAAAAATAGAACAAATATTTTTACAAATGTGTTATTGTAAGAATTATACTTGATGATTATTAAGTACTTCTATTTATTTATTCATCTTAATTATCTGACATGTCCATTTCAGATACCTAGTCACCTAGATACGATACCTTTTTAGTGGGTAGATAGGTTTATGATTCCCAGGTAAACTATAATGTGGAATTAGATTAGTTTTAAATAAAGAAAACAAACATTTTGTAGGTAGTCATTCTCCTTTATTAAATCATTCGTCTTCATACACAATTAGAATAGAATCTAGGAAGTGTGCAGAGGGTGAAATATTTTCTTGGTACCTAGCCCAACTTAAGTACCAAATAATTGACATAACATGCGCACAACAACCTACTATACAATTACAATAATATTGCAATATTGCTTGCCTTCCACTTAGAGAGCTGTCAACTAAAATATATACAAAATATGTTTTTCTGTTAATATGGCGAGAGTGAGTTTTTCCTCTTACTAACCAAGTACTATTTTTATTTAAAGACTTGACTCATTGCCTTTTTAGCCATTCCACGACGAAATGCATGATCTCAACAAAAAACACAAACATTACAAAAAAGGTTTTTCTATATTTTGCAACTGTAAATTAAAATTATTTTTTTTGATTTTGGTTTATCATAAGATAAAGTATATTTTCCACATTTTGTTTTTTCTGTAACGAGCTGGGCCCAAAAGTGGGCGATCGTCTTTCAACGCAGATATTTTCAGGGGTAGCACGGTCACACGCCAGGGGCCGAGGGAGTTTAATAAAATGTGACTGTATTTTATACTGTGTACGAGTAACTTACCAAGACCCCTCCATGCCTCGGAAAGTACGTTAAACCGTTGGTCCCGGCTGTTATTCGTGGATCTTTGATAGTCGTTACGGGTAGTCAGACATCCAGTTTTACCAAGGGGTGTCGTATTACCCAGTAACAGGGTTATGGAGGTCAAATAGGCAGTCGCTTCGTGTAAAATACTGATATTCAGCTGCATCTGGTTAGACTGGAAGCTGACCCCAACTAAGTTGGGAAAGGCTAGGCTGATTATTTTGTGTAACTTACGACTTCCACGCGAACGAAGTCGCTGGCAGCTGGTTCAATAAAACCACAAAACAATACTAAAAAACAATATATTCAAAACCAAGACTTCCCTTTACCGTTCACCTCATGAGCATGAGCAGGTATCGCTCTCTCCCACCATTTCTCCTCCTCAACATCCCTTTTCATCACATCCCGGGACCCAGGCGTCGAGACCTTTTCATTTGCTTCAATAATCTTGTTTTCGTCGTGATCAAATTCATCCTTTCCTGTGACATGCAAAGCCACATTGGTAGCAACCTTTTCAGTGTTTCTCTCATCCTTAACTTCGTGCTGGTCGAGTACTTTGACAGCTTTATAAGTTTCTTTCTCACTCTCATTAAAATGCTGTTCAATTTCTGTAGCAGCTTCCTCAGTGGGCAATGACAACACTTTTTCATCTTCTCTCGCCCTTAAATGGAACAGTCTGTCGTCATCGCTTGCTCCTTTGCTATACGGAGTACCATCTTTCGCTGCATCATTCTCAACTGTGTCAAAAGCAGACAGGAGTTTGTAAGGTCTCCCTTTAGTCTTTTTCTTTTGTTTCTTAGTTTTCGTACTGCCATCTGGAGTACTAAACAAATTATCTTCTATTAATTTAATTGATTCTTTCATCTTATTGTATTTATCTTCTTTGGATAGCCCTTTCTCAGTTGCTACAGCAGCCTTGTTTTCTCTTTGGACAATGTAACGGCTTCTTCCGTGTAATGGTTTCGGTTCCTTTTTAGGCTTATGTGTGCTTTTCTCTTCAAATTGATGTCTTTTCTTTTCCGCTGAAGTCTTTTTCGGTATTTTCACCGTCACTTTTCCTAAAACGATTTCTTCTTTCGACTTCGTTTCTGCACCCTGACTAACAAGAACATGTCTTTCTAGGTTATACATTCTATTTTCCGCTGATACTTGGGAACTTTCTTGACCGTCAGCGCTGTTCTCATTTTCTTCTGAGACCTTCTTGTCGTGGGCCATGGTTTCAGTGGCTCTGGCTATGAAATCGGCTATCTTCTCGGCCAGTGAGTCTGAGACGAACTTTCGGGCTATTTTCTTAACATCGTCAACGTTAGCTGTTAGTAGGACGAATGAGTGCACGATGTGAGTTAGAAGAAGAAGGTGACCTGCAACAATGTAATAATATTATCTACTCAGACTACCGCAGGGCATGATGGACATAAGCCTCTCCCAGGCTGCGCCACAACACCCTGTCCTCCGCCTTCCGCATCCAGTCTGTCCCAGCCACCTTCTTAAGGTCGTCCGTCCATCTAGCTGGGGGGCGTCCCACACTACGCTTGCCGATACGCGGTCTCCACTCCAGGACTCGTCTGCTCCACCGGCCATCGGTCCTTCGACAAACATGGCCAGCCCACTGCCACTTCAGCTTGCTTACTCTGCAAGCTATGTCGGTAACTCTGGTTCTTTTCCGGATAATTTCATTTCTGATCTTATAATATTATAAGAATACATAATAGATTTAGCAGTTTACTAAGAGAAGCGCATATTGTCAAGTACATGTCCGGGAAATACTATGTTTCAGCTTGAGGAATACCTGTACGCCGTAGAAATTAAAGACCAAATGGTACTGTATCTCAGGGGCCGTATCTAAATAATAACAGCTGCACAGGTTGATCGAACAGGTTAAGCTACTCTTGCCGCGGTTGGTCTGTCGATGGTCGACCATCTTTACATACACACCGAGACCCTTCTGCCTCGGAAATCACGTTAAGCCGTTGGTCCCGGCTGTCATTCGTAGATCTTTGACAGTCGTTACGGGTTAAAAGCCCGAAAGTCTGACAAAACAGTCTTACCAAGGGGTATCGTATTAACTGGGCTGTGGAGGTCAGATAGGCAGTTGCTCCATGTAAAATACTGATATTCAGCTGCATCCGGTTAGACTGAAAGTCGACCCCAACATATATACGAGTATGTAGTCGGGAAAAGGCTAGGCAGATGATCACATTCATCATGTAGGTACATACTTAGTAAGTAAATCCAAGCGTCAGCTCAGAGAGAAGAGGCTTTTGTGATGTCTGATCTTATAACAGATATTTTAACTTACCAACGATAGAAAATCTACATGAAATCAACATTTTAAGGAAAACACAAAAGTTTTGTAAAATATAAAAATAAATTGAATTAGTTTTGAAACTGTTTGTGATTGCTATAAAGTTTATTGCAAACGGGTTTATTTGGTGTTTATTATTAGAACGTTAACAAGCGAAGTTTCCTAGGTTGGCTCGACGAAAATAATTTTCATTACGTAAAAAATTAACATCAAATTGAGATCTTTTTTCTTTATTTCTTTGGAGTTGTAGCGGTATAAAACGATACTGACGTCACGCAAAATCCTGCATCTCGCAAGCAGGGTTTACCGCGCAACTAGCATATACATATACAACGGCCCGACATGACTCATCGGGCAGTTGCTCGCCAGGCACAACACCCGTCTGGTCGGAGGATCTACATATACAACTGCCCGACATGAATCATCGGGCAGTTGCCCGCCAGGTACAACACCCGTCTGGTCGGAGGATCCTCCCTTTTATATGGAGGATGAGTGAATTTTACACCCTGTTCCTCATGCCTCTATAGAGTCTTTATTTGTGTACGAATCATCATCATTTTAGCCGAAAAAGATGTCCATAGCTGGACATGGGCCTCCCTCAAACACCGCCACTTCGACCGGTTCTGTGCTTGTCACATCCATCGGATTTCTGCGGCCTTCACCAGAAGGCCAATTCTCCTAATTAAAAATGTTCAAAATCTAGTCGCAATCTCATCTCAGCGACAATCAATGTCAAAATGTAGGAGAATTAAAGATATTTTTGAGAGATTGAGACTGAAATCAGACAGTGAACGTTCTTAAAATTAGGAAAATTACCCCTCTGGTTCTCTCGTTGTGAATCCGCGATGATTTCTTGCTGTTGACTTGAAAGAGCATGGCAGTTCAGAATATGTCATGCTTACTTAAATGTCTCACTGATGGTGGCGCGTGTGTTGGATCATTCGGTTCCCTACAAAATGGTTGAGCTGGATGGTGCTGATCCACGCGTCATGTTCGTGAACGGGCGCCGTCGGTTGAGACTGGTCATCGCTTAACTGCCAGAGCTTATTTTCACGCTCACTTGAGTGAGGTTCCATTCCAAGTGAACTTCCGAATGGCTACGTTATTTTAACACTGTGTTTCGTTGTTTTCCAGCTTTGCTACGTGTGCAATAGTACGGGTCATAATTGCAGAGCCTTGCCGCGACAAATCAGGTTGGATGACGAGGTACCCTCAGGTATTGATGCGAATACTATCACCGATGGGACTTATGTACCAGGTAAGGAGATAAAGGGGATTGAAGATTTTTATATGGAGCCTGACCTAATGTCGCGCCATTTTGGTTTTTTTTCAAAATGGTGGCCACTCATGAAACCTATATTTAAATCGATAGCTGACATCAATCAAATTCAAACTAGGCTGAGAATCAGCACTTTTCGAACGTCAACATTACATAAGACAGTCCCTCAAAACGCTCGCCCTTCACCACTTCCTAGTGCTTTCGCTGGGAAGAAGTGGCGCAACAAACTCCCCAGCAGCTCTGCCTAACTCTTCGGGGAAAACATGCGTGACATAACATCATGCTTGTTATGCCAGCACATCAAACTACTACAATCTGTCAAATTTCTTTAATAGATTTTCAACTTTATCGCTAAAGTACTAAGGTTAAAGGTTTATTGGGAAAATTTGACAGTTTCGGGTAGCTTGACCTGCTGGCGTCTGTTATAACAATGGTTGAAAGTAGATAAAGAAAGAAAGAAAAAGTATTTATTGCGACTCGTACAGAAGATCATAAAACTAAATTAAACTAAACAAAATAAAAAAAATTATATAAAAAAAGATCGATCAAGAAAATCAAGATCTTAGATCTTCTACAGATTCACTACGGATTGTCTACGTGAATATGACCACCAATAAACACAATCACATTTCACACTAATATTATAAAGGCGAAAGTTTGTGAGTGTGTTTGTGTTTGTTACATCTTCACGCTTAAACGGCTGGACAAATACGACGTGTACAGTGCAGACAGACAGCTGTGCTGCTGGGGAGTTTGTTGCGCCACTTCTTCTTCCCAGCGATAGCACTAGGAAGTGGTGAAGGGCGGGCGTTTTTGAGGGACTGTCTTTTGTAATTTTGACGTTCAAAAAGTGCTGATTCTCAGCCTAATTTGAATAAATGACTTTTGATTCTGATTTTTTTGATTTGGTCCATAATTTGATGAAATTTGGTATGGACGTAGCTAACACCCTGGATTAACACATAGGATACTTTCATCCCGGTATTCCCACGGGATCGAAACTTACGTGAAACCGCGGGGCGTTGCTAGTTTAATCATGTTTTGTTCTGTTTTCCCAGCGACAGCAAATGAAGAAGACTTCCAAGGAGTGGAAGACACAGACTTCGTGCTATACGTGAGTGCGGTCGAGACGGAGCGATGTCGGCGAGGGCAGACGGTGGCGTACGCGTCGCATTGTCAGCAGGAGTCGGCATTAGACAGGTCACCCATCTTGTTCTATACCTTGGAGAGTGTTGCTTAACTTTTGTAAATTTCATAGTTATTTGATTCCTGGCTGTTTTTTTATATAATTACTGGTGATTAATACAAATAGGTCGTGAATACAGAACGTATTGTTTTGTTTGTGTCAAGTACTTTCGAGAATTTTAAGTATTTTTAGAATTTTGAAAAAAAAAGTTCATAACTCCATTTATATTACTAGCATCTGCTCGCGACTTCGTTCGCTTAACATTTCTTGCTTCCCGACCCACCCGTCGCATCGCATTGCCTGCCAGCGCTATTACTTAGTTTTTCTTAGCGGACTTTTTGAGGTTTTTTCTTTTTGCTCGGCTCTCAAGGGTCTTAGCGTGATGTTTGATAGCCTACAGTCTTCCTTAAGAATTGGTGTATCAAATACAAAAAGATTTTTTAAATCCAACTGGCAGTTATGTGCCTGGCTATACTTTAAGCATAATTACTAAGAAAACTGTTTGTTCCATTCGCAGTTCAAATAAACTTTTTGTTCCATTCGCGGTTCGAATAAACTTTTAGTTCCATTCGCGGTTCGAATAAACTTATTGTTCCATTCGCGGTTCGAATAAACTGTTTGTTCCATTCGCGGTTCGAATAAACCCATTCAAATTCTTCTATGGTCGATTCACACCGCGGTCGGAAACAGCCTATTCCTAAGAGCTCTTCGGCGTAATAACGCCGGAGCTCTTCGGTTCGGTCCGAACCACTCGTGGTGCGAAACGATGGGTGTTTCGCCATTTATTTATCTTTTCGCACGCAAAAAAGGTACAAAGGCGGACTTAATGCTTTAGGCATTCTCTACCAGTCAACCAAGGGTGGTGAAGAGATTCACCGCCGTCTCTTCAGCTTTAAAAAAACGTAGGATAATTCGTTGGTTGGTGCCGTATTTCATTAAAAACGTCTAACGGGCCTCTGCGAATTGGCTTCGGCCCCTCGTACGCCTTCCAAAGGTCCGGGACCCCGGGGCCCCGAGAAATGTAAAAGACGTAAAAATAATATTAATAATAAAACTGAAGAGCTTGTTTGTTTTTTTTTGTATAGATGTGCATTATTAATAAATTTTTATTTGACGACACGGTTGGCGCAGTGGCTGAGGGATCGACTGCTGCGCTGCGTGTCGCGGGTTCGATTCCCGCACGGAACAAATATTTGTATTGCCTATAGGTAGTTGTTCCGGGTCTGGTTGTTTGTGTTGACTTTAAATGTTTGTAAACGCACCCACGATACAGGAGTAACTCCTAGTGAAGGGCAAGGTTTAAAAAAAAAAAAAAAAAATTTTTTTTTTCTTCAAAAGGCCTGTAGCTGGTCACGCGAACTTCTGCCCAGGCGAGCTGTCAACGAAGTACAGAGATCTCCCGTCAGTGCTGTCAACTGTCAAACATGAGATGCTACACGCGCTGGGCTTTAGTGTGTCCCTATTCGCGTTTTATAGGTATGTATGACGATTAGGTGAACTCGACTGAATAGGGTAGTTGCCTGGGTAAAAAAATAATAATTATATTTAGTCCGTCAGTTAGATTATCGAAAAATAATGGACACGTATTTTTTCTTTTGTCAATCAAACAAAAAATGACAAAGATAAAGCGCGTAAAAATTTGGGAGTGGGGGGTCGTGACGTCACTTGCTTGCAAAAGTCTCGCAAGCAAGTGACGTCACGCGGAACTTTAACGGGCGATATCTTCATAATTTTTTATATAATTGACAAAAGAAAAAATACGGGTTCTACCTCAACTGCAACTCAATATTTACTGTTTTATTCAAAAAAACGACCAATACCACTATTTCCGTTGTTGTTTGTCAATAGAATCCAGCCGTCGAGAGAATGCGTTTCTGACACCTGTCAGAGCGACAATACTAGTAGCTAATAAAGATCAAAGATCTTTGAAGATCCGTGGCATACTACCTCTCCGCCATTTTGTTTTTGTTTTTTTTTTTAATGGCGGCCACGCGACCAAAGATGGTCGCGTGGCCGCCATTAAAAAAAAACAAACAGCAAACAGAAAACGCAATAGGACCAAATCGACACGCGTCACGTTTCCGAGATATTAACGTTCAAAGTTAATCACGTGACATCCATCCATATTTTTTGACGTGACGTCTAATAAATCGATGAACGCCGGCTGCATGCACGAAAAAGGATAACTCATTGTCCCGTTACGCCCACTGTCCCGTTACGCTCACTGTCCCGTTACGCTCATTGTACGCTTGCACGTTTGCAATCATTTCATCAATGTTTTGTTATGACGTTGTCACGTTAAACTATCGTCCGTAAACCAACTTTACAGACAACCAATTTTTTTAACGTTTTTACATCTTGGTGTTTAGATGTTTGATAACTTCAAACTTCCAGAGATTTTGAACTTCTAAGCAATAAGACCCCCTTAGCAAAATACGTATTCGTTTTATGAAAGTGACAGTTGTCAAGAACGCATTCTCTCGTCGACCAAACTGTAAGTAAAAGTGGTTCATATCATGAGTACTTTTTAAAGTGAGTAGACACTGGACCAGGTAGATGGAGTAAGCGGTTGTATGTTTAGATATTAATAAAACTTGCGGGGTCGGGGGACGCCCCGACCCCGCAAGTTTTATTTTATTTTATTTTATTATTTTGTTTTATTTTAGACAGGAACGGAGCTCATAATGAAAATCTAAGATGGCGGCTGCGAAAATTTTAAAATGTCAAAACATTCGATTTCTCAGCCGCCATCTTGGATTCTTATTTCATCAGCACCCTCGAAAAACATGAGAACTATCTCCCTCTCTCTCTCTCAAAGTCATAGGGCATAAAGCTTTTTCGTTATGTCACGATTTCTACAGTTTACCGCAAGCTCTGTTCCAAAAAATAACTATGCATTTAATTTTCCAGAGATGAAAATGGCGAGCCATTAACTGAAAGAAGACCAGACACGGGCAACCCACCCATGGATGAAGAGTTAGTAGTACCATTTAAATATTTTATTAAAATAACACTTCATCTAAAAAAAAAAATTGTATATAAGTAGTTTATCAGCCATCTTGTTACCATAACACAAGCATTAGGTTGCTTAGCTTGGGACAAATGGTGCTGTGTGAAATGTCCAGGGATATTATTATTATTATCTACAGTCTGTTCAAACTAATGTTTCAAATTCAAGTTAAACAAATATCAACTTTATTTTTATTTGGAATTAAGTTGATTTTAGAGTGACTAGCACTCTTTAAAAAGTTATAAACATGTTTGAAGTTGTAGCGTAAACTGAACTTTATAATTTGTGTATGTGAGTTTATATGTCTGTAAACGCACCCACGACACAGGAGAAATTCCTAGTGTGGGGCAACGTTTAAAAAAAAAAAACAAAAATGTAAGAGTTAAAGTTATTTTTCCATAAACTTATATTTGTTTACATTTTTGGCAAATAAGTCGCGATTGCAGATTACATAAATATAACTGGTGACATGGGGGTGTGTTATATGTACACCTCTGCATAATCCTTCGGGGAAAACAGGCGTTATGTATGCTAAAACGTCAATGCTATGATTACAGGTTACAAATCCACAAATGGTCAGACCGCGTGGTGAAGAACATTACAAGGAAGAACTGGATGATCCGAGGCGGCTACATGGACAGGACCTTCCATATGATCGTCACGCCAAGAGTCGTCAAAGAGGTACGTATTTTACCATAATGAAAATGGCATAGTTTTTATTTTCAAATCAAGATAAGTCTTTTATTCAAATTATATTATAATAATATATTTAAAATTTATATCTCATGGTTTCATTAATCCATTTTAATTCTTTTGTGGTACACTAATTTTATTTTTAGGGTCATCGTTTTCACATATAATTATATAATTAATGTATGCAAAATACTGGAAAACATTTTAAAAGAGTAACGGTGGAGCTTCTTGCCCATTCTTCTCCATACGAAAACTACCTTTTGGAAGGGGCGACTGGAATCAATTCTATTTTAATGTAATGTTTGACGTTCAAAAGTGCCTTTTATGTGCCTCTTTGAAATAAATGGTTTGACTTGATAAACTAGACTTAGAACCAGCACTATTCGAACGTCAAAATTACAAAAGACAGTCCCCCAAAATGCCCGCCCTTCACCACTTCCTAGTGCTTTAGCTGGAAAGAAGAAGTGGCGCAAACAACTCCCCAGCAGCACAGCTGTCTGTTCACTTAGAAAAAACTTGATGCACGTGTTTAATTGAATACCAAATAATTCCCAATTTACTTTCCTAAAAATAATAATGAACACTGTGTACATTATTATTTTAAGCCAGCCTTTTTATCAGCTTATAATGATCCCACTGCTGTGACACAGGCCTCCTCACTGTGAGAGGGAGTGGGCCGTAATCCACCACGCGGGCACAGTGCGGGTTGGTAGATGCTTTCCATTTTTTGGTTCTAGGACATGCCGGTTTCCTCACGATGTTTTCCTTCGCCGTTTTGAGAGCAGTGGTGATGACATTATTTACACAAAGTAAAGCGCCTGCTTGGGTTCGAACCCGCGACTTATAGACGATTATTGATTACGTGATTTATTTATTATTATTATTCGTTTGCAGGTGCGAGAACACTTCAACTGTTCGGAGCTGGAAGGTGCCGAGTTAGAAGACCAGGGCGGCGACGGTACAGCGCTCACACACTGGGAGAAGAGAATTTTTGAAGTAAGTGGCCTATCCACTATTTCATGGTCAACTGACTGCCCCGTTAGTCTCGAGGTCGCAAGCGTGACTGCTGAGCTTGGGGTCCTGGGCTCGATTCCCAGGTCGGGCGAAGGGGTGGGGGGGGGGGGGGGTCGGGGTTTTTCCATTATGTATTTCTCAATAGCAGCCCGGAGCTTGGAAGTTGGTGGTGTGAAGCCTGTGTCTCGGCACGTAACGCTCTTGGTCTTGCGCCTGATCTCTCCCTGGCACTAAAAAAAAAGTCAGCTGTTCCCTACATTTTGACGAGTTATACAAACATACGTAGGGAACGGGTATTTTTTTTTTCGCGATTTCAGGTTTGGTCCCCTAATAAAAGTTGTTCATAATGATGAGTACAATGAGTTTGTTGGTGTTTTTCGAATAACCCTGTATAATCATGGCCATTTCAGACGAGATCGCGGTCAAGAGGAGTCCCATTTCACAATAAAAAAAACATAACTTCCCTCTCTCTTCCCCCTACTAAAACCCCCCATCTCTTTCCACAGAACGAAGCAATGACGGGCACCCACACTCAGAACTCGGTTTTCAGCCGAATCACTTTCGCTTTAATGGAAGACACTGGCTGGTACAGGGCCAACTACGACCATGCGACGCCACTGGACTGGGGCAAAGGCCTGGGCTGCAAGTTCTCCATGGTCTCCTGCAAACAGTGGCTTAATACACAAAGGTTCAGGTAAATTTTGTATTATGGGTTGCGGAAAAAGCCAGGGGAATTAGTAGTCAATATTTTTACACTATAAAGCGATATTTCATACATTCATTTAGTAATTTAGTATAACAACAAAACGGACGCCAATTCCCGTAATTAAAAACGTTCAAAATCTAGTCGCAATCTCATCTCAGCGACAATCAATGTCAAAAACATGTCAAAAATGTAGGGAAATTAGACGTATTTTTGACAGATTGAGACAGAGCAGACTATGAACGTTCCTAAAATTACGAGAATTTCTCTCTGTTATTTGAGTATTTGAGAGGGGCTTGTGGCTAAGAAATAACAGCCGCACGGTTCGATCGATCAGGTTAAGCTACGCTTGCCGCGGTTGGTCCGTGGATGGGTGACCGTCTTTACATACCAAGACCCCTCCGTGCCTCGAAAAGCACGTTAAGCCATTGGTCCCGGCTGTCATTGATGGATCTTTGACAGTCGTCACAAGTCTGACATTACCCAATAACGGGGTTGTGGAGGTCAGATAGGCAGTCGCTGCATGTAAAATACTGGTATACAGCGCCTGTATCCGGTTAGACTGGAAGCCGACCCCAACATAGTTGGGAAAAGGCTAGGCAGATGGCGACATACTATAATAATTATAATAAAATTATAATAAAAATAACATTTATATTAAAATTATAATATACTCAAATATGTTTTTTTTTAGTTTTTTGTTCAAATAATGAAAAAAGTCAAATGCACAAAAAAAATGGTAAATTTTGCTTTGCAATTTATAGTTTAAAAAATAAAATCCTACCTCGACCACATCAATTCATTCACTGTTACAAAAGTTCCGAGGTCAATACCTCCAGGACTAAATTGTTACAAATGATTACCTGACCCTGGCTGCTTCCAAAACGGGTGTGTGCGTTATTTTAATTAATAATTATAGTACAGTATTTTTATCTCACGAAGCGACGCGCTCTTTACTTGTGGTTACCAAGTTTACAGACGCTAACACATCAAGCTACTACAATCTGTAAAATTTCTTTAATAGATTTTCAACTTTATCGCTAAAGCATGCGAAAATTTGTCAGTTTTGGGTAGCTTGATGTGTTTGCGTTTGTACAAACACGCTGTGAATGTGTGTGTAAGCGCAGGAGCTCTCGGTACCGGCCGAGACGGCGAAGTCGAAAGTGTGTGTGTTACGTGCTGACGATACACGTCTTCACGCACACATTCACAGCGTATTTGTTCACCTGTTTACCACAAGTAAAGCGCGAGTCGCTGAGTGAGATTTTAAATATATTAGTGGGTCTATTCGGTAAAAATCTCTTCGTGAAAAGTTACATGAAGTGAGCTGTCATTCCACCTGATATTGAGAATTGAGGGGCTTGTGGCTAAATAATAATAGCCGCACGGGTCGATCGATCAGGTTAAGCTACGCTTCCCGCGGTTGGTCCGTAGATGGGTGACAATCTTCACATACCAAGACCCCTCAATGCCTCGAAAGCACCTTATGCCGTTGTGTTGGTCCCGGCTGTCATTTGTGGATTTTTGACAGTCGTTGCGGGTCGTCAGAAGCCTGAAAGTCTGACAACCAGTCTTACCAAGGGGTTTCATATTAGCTAGTAACTGGGTTGTGGAGGTCAGATAGGCAGTCGCTCCATGTAAAATACTGGTATTCAGCTGCATCTGGTTACTCTGGGAGCCGACCCCAACATAGTTGGGAAAAGGCTAGGTTGACGATGTTGACAGCTTACGTCAGATAAGTTTCCACGGTGAGATTTTGCAGAATACATAGATTGGCAGGTACTGTATCTAATCCTATGGTCTGACAACCATATTTCGCTTGTAATTATGCTAATTTAGTTATTTTTGTAAATATTATTATTGAATTTTGAATTTTCTTGCCAGCTATATCTCGGATAATTCGACGTAAGTGTTACTTTAGAAACTAATTATTTCTTAACACATTGGTATTGTATCTAGAATCAAGTTCTTTTAACTGAACAGCCAGCTGTGCTGCTGGGGAGTTTGTTGCGCCACTTCTTCCCAGCACTTGGAAGTGGTGACGGGCAGGCGTTTTGGGGGACTGTCCTATGTAATTTTGACGTTCAAAAAGTGCTGATTTTCAGCCTAATTTAAATAAATGACTTTTACTTTTGTTTTGACGTAGCTGCAAAAGACGAATTTAAACCTTTGTGTTAAGAAATCTTTTTTTTTACAAAAAATATTGTGTTTTCTTCATAATTTATAACATCAAAATTGTCTTTTGGGGTTTGCCTTGTGTTGTGTTTATGTACATAGAATGCTACAAGGACACTGACCTAGGTTATACAAGTACGCTGGACTAAATATACTATACGAAATGACAGTTGTGTTTTGTGCCGATTCAAAGCGCCCCACTCGAGCGTCTCAGGAACTAAAATTGATACATTGCCGCAAATGGCCGCCGTATTGTTTTGGTACGTCTCTAATGATTTAAGTCTAAATCGTGGAATAAGACTTTTGTGAATTTTGTGTTTACTACGAGATAATTAGAACATTTTTATCATGAGAATAGCGCATCTTGTAAAACTCGCTATGAAACATATTAGTTCCACGGACGCTCACGTTGCTGTCAGCGCCAAAATGGCGAAAATCAAATGTCTTCGTTTTGTCATCGATAGTATGAAGTCCAGCGTACTTGTTTATTATAATGGGTCAATGTTTGTGTCACAGAAATTGTATTGAACAAGTTAGTTGATTAATTGTATTGATAAAACAAGATGGCGCCGTTAGTTCCGAATATGGCCACGCGTCACAACAGCCAGCTTTGTTTAGTCCCATTTGAAAATTGTGATTATCTGTAATCTATTCCATTTCATACTCGTAAACTAACGTTTTTCTAATCATTTTACAAGCTTTACTAACGGGACTGCTTTGAAAGAGTGAGTATTTGTTATTTGTGACCTATTTTACTACCTTCAGATAAGTTGCGGTTTACTTATTTGGGAGATAAGTTCATAAAATGGCTTGTTTTATTTCTCTGTTATTATCTAGCGGTCGTTCATGATGATGAATGGACTGTGTGAATGATGATATGGTTAGAAAGGGGGTGAATACAGAGATGACGACTAATAGAGAAGTGTGGAAGAGAAATACATGCTGCGTCGACCAGAAATAAATTGGGATAAGGGCAGAAGAATGGCGTCGATCTGGCGGTCGTGCAGATACTATGCAAGTTACCAAGGGGTATTGATACCCCCCAAGGGGTATTGAGGGGTCGGCGGTATCGTCCGAAACGGCGGGATCGTCCGAAAGGGTTACCGCTGCCCTGGAACAGAAAGGGCTAAGTTAGGAACACGGGTGGGTGTTAAGATACAGTACAACAGGGGTTCAAGAAGCGATTTTCTCTCGAAAAAAAAAAAATTCGTCAGTGAAGTTCTAACAGTGCGTAACTCTTTTTATGAGTGTTTTGAGATTTCAATGTCAATGGATAAAGCTTAATGGCGCTCATCGTATCGACCAATCAAAACATGGGTTCAAATCATCACAGAGTTCATTAATTGTATAAATAATTAAACACTCACCCCCTTATTACAAAACATGGTTTTTCTTTCGATCAGGTTTAAACCACTGACCCAGTTATTGAATTAAGAACCCAACTGATAAAGAAATGCAGTTCTTTATATAAAAATGACAGCTTAGTTCGTTGCTAAGTTGTCATTTTAGTACTAAGTACTTTGCCTAAATCGAAATAAAGTTCGAAATACAAGTACTGGCTCATTAGTTTAGGCTAGAACTAAAGTTAGGTTTCGTTTTGTAATAAGACTGAATAAGGCCTTAAGCGTAAGTTACATTCATTTCATACAGTTTTTTCACTCTCCTGTAAAGTAGCCATTTTTGACTTCTACTGTTAGAACTTCACTAACTAATTGCAAGTTTGAGAATAATCATAATCTGCCTGTAATGTTCCCACTGCTCGCACCAAGCCTCTTAGAGCCCAGTGCCGGTTGGTTGATGTCACATGTCTTCGAATGTTTTGATTACTCACGATGTTTTCCTTCACCGTTTTGACAGCAGCGGTGATGAAATTAAATGCAACACAAAGTAAAGTACTTGCCTGGGTTCGAAACAGTACATCTCGGGCCGATACCACCGCTTCTCTGACAAGCAAAGAGCTTTCAACATTATCATATAGGACATAGGCACCCAAGCACCTTCACTTCGACCGGTTCTGTGCTTCTCGCATCCAAAGGGTTCCCGCGTCCTTCACAAGGTCGTCGGTCCACCGTGTGAAGCCCGAAGTACGCGGTCGCCACTTCAGAACCTTTCGGCCCCATCGGCCATCTGTTCTGCGAGCAATGTGCCCTGCCCACTGCCACTTAAGTTTGGCAATTCGTCGGGCTATGTCGGTTACCTTGGTTCTCCTGCGGATCTCGTCATTTCTGATTTGAGCACGCAGGGAAACTCCAAGCATAGCCCTCTCCATTGCCCTCTGGGTGACTTTAAGCCTTCTAATAAGGCCTATTGTGAGCGACCACCAAGCAAAGGGCTTTATACTTAAATAAATTTTTTTTTGGCAGACGAAAGAATCCGGCTCCGTTTTGTGAGAGAATAAAGGGCAATCCATTGAGGACAGAGTGTTCTCCGCGGAGGAATGCGGTGGTGCTGTGCAATCTTATACGCCATGACACCATACTGCCGAGGGCTTATCAGGTGAGTTTGGAAGGTTACTATGAAAGAAAAAGTATTTATTGTGACTCGTACAGAAAGATACTAAATTATATTACAACGCCAAAAGGGTTCTATCTCAGCTGATGCTGCGAAAATTATGCTGGTATTGGGTTCTGCTTATCATTGGGAGATAGGCCATGCCTAATGCCGTCGTAAAACTAAATTTTCGGTTCTCCTGGTTTTTTTTTCAATGTCCAACCTCATCTATTTTTAAAAAAAGTATAAGTAGTATTTAAAAAGGCGTTCATCATTATAAGCATAATAAGTTATTACAGGCTCATTTATTTAAAAAAAAACGTACATCATTACAAGCACAAAAACTTATAATAGGCTCATTTATTTAAAAAAAGCGTACACAATTAGAAGCCCAAACAGTTTATAGAGGCTCATTTATTTAAAAAAGCCTACATAATTTGAAGGTCAATAAATATTAAAGGATCGATAAAATATTTCCTATATTTTTTCTTCCAGCATTTCGACACTCTACCCAACGTAGCCCCTGGTGAAGAGGCTCACTACGGGGGCTCAGTGTCCCTGGCAGACTACTGTCCTTACCTCCAGGAGTTCACGTGGAGACACAAGAGTGTCCTAGTCAGGGGCAGCCGCTGTTCCTATGAAGAAAACACGCCTAGTACGTATTTTTGACACGCTTTTATTAGCTTCACTTGTAACTAACAAACAATGTAATCAAATCTTAGAAGTCAATTTTATCCTACTTCTAATTGTCGTATCGAAATGAAACTTTGTATGTATATGTAGTTCGGATGACAAAACTATAATTTGGTATCTTGGAGCTGATCTGATGATGGAGCCAGGAGGTGGATAGTGGAACTCTTCATTGGCGACTAGTAAACTACTCGAGTTTGGACTCATATGATTTGTTTTGACGAGTCCAATAATTTGGATAAGCGTATAGAGGCGTATTCCTCATAGAACAGGGTGTAAAGTTCACTCATCCTCCGACCAGACGGGTGTTGTGTCTGGCGGGCAACTGCCCGACGATTGATGTCGGGAAGTTGTATGTATGCTAGTTGCGCGGTAAACTCTGCTTGCGAGATGCAGGATTTGCGTGACGTCAGTATGACGCGTTGTTCGCATGTGGCGTTGTAGATACCGCTACAAGCGTATTCAAATTAATGAAATATTTTGTTTTACAGAAACGGATGTGAACTTCGCTTTAGAAAATTATGGTGCTCACTCAAAATGTTTCGACCACAGTGACAGGGTTTGGGAGCAGAAATCTTGTAGACAGGTAAATTATATCCATTCTTTGGAATCAAAATCAAAATATTTTCACATAAACTTACATGTAAGATAAGTGCCCTTATGAAAGGTCTGAAGCTAGGTGCACGGTTCCAATTGGTCGTTTCCTATTCCGAATGCCAAATATCAATCTGCCTACCCTTTTCTCAACTATGTTGGGGTTGGCTTCCAGTCTAAACGGATGCAGCTGAATACCAGTATTTTACATGGAGCGACTGCCTATCTGACTTCCACAACCCAGTTACTGGGTAACATGATACTCTTTGGTAAGACTGGTTATCAGAATGGGCTTCTGACGACCCGTAACGACTGTCAACGTGCTTTCCGAGGTACAGACAGCACATCAAGCTACCCGAAATTGTCAAATTTTCCCAATCGACCTTGAACCTAATGCTTTAGCAATAAAGTTGAAAATGTAGTAAAATAAATTTGACAGATTGTTGTAGCTAGACGCCAGCACATCAGTGCTGGCGTCTGTAAATAACCTTCCAAGTTTTTTCTGAGTGCTGATTTTGTGTCTTTTTTTTCAGATAAGAGAATGGCAACACTGGGGTTCTGGTTGCTACAAATATAAATGCGAAAGCGGTCGACTGCACATAGTGGTATGTGATTACATAATAAAATATAACACAATTTCACACAGCATAATTATTTTCAAATTCATTTAGTTCTTTTGAAAACTGGATTGAAGATTTTGATTTTGCTGATTTTTTTATATGAAGCCTACCTCTCCGCCGCTCTCGCTGCCATTTTGTTTTTTTTTCAAAATGGCGGCCACACATTGAACATATATAAATCGATGGCTGACATCAATGCAAACATAAAACATACTTAGAGCAAACCCCGCAAAGTGTCACGTTTCCGAGATAAACGTTTATTAACGTTCAACGTTGATCACGTGACATACATATTTTTTTTAACTTCTATAGGTATAAAAAATAATCGATCTCCGTTATGTCATACAAATGAAATAATGTCAGAATATTTGTTTTTTTTTATTAGAATTAATTATCATTTGCTTACAGGTCGGCAACTATTCCTACACATGCTTCCACGCGAGTCAAGTGTTGCAGATAAGGATAATCAAACGAGGATGGCTCCACAAAGGAGGGGTGGTCTGCCCTCCTTGCAGGGAACTGTGTGGAGCAGAATTTGCGGCAAGTAATTCTTATTCAACCCATTTTCAAAATAAAAATCAAAAGTCATTTATTCAAATTAGGCTGAGAATCAGCACTTTTTGAACGTCAAAATTACAAAAGACAGTCCCCCAAAAACGCCCACCCTTCACCACTTCCTAGTGCTATCGCTGGGAAGAAGAAGTGGCGCAACAAACTCCCCAGCAGCACAGCTGTCTGTTCAATTAAAAAAATATATACTTGATTGTATACAATACTAGGTACCTCTATGATCGGTAATTAACATTACAAGACCAGAACATAAAATTAAATTATTTGCCATAATATGTCAGCTAGCCACGCTAATATACCAACAAATATAATAAAAACTATACATACTCAAGCTAAAAAATAATTAATTAAAGTGTAAATAAAAAAAATTACTACCCAAACAAAAGCCTCCAGGCATAAAGGGCGTGACAGCTTACATATTTATGCATTGCTGGGTTCTGTTCACATAGCTGTCACTTGATAGTGCAGTAAACCCATCTGGATATTGACTTTATAGTGCAGTAAACTCATCTGGTCCGGTGTGGCTATGACCTGCGGGGCAATTGAGTAACACACTAACAGCAGCAATAGCGTTCATTTTTGACAGTTCAACAACATTCATTGCGTCATTTACGTTGTTGAGCAGACCAATTCTTCGAACATATGAAGCAATGGATTAGAAATGTATCCTTTAAAATGATTCAGATTGAGATTGATAGTGTGTTACGTAATTAAAGTGCTGAGTTAGGATATAGGACTTTTTATCCCGGTAGTACGTTCCGGTGGGATAATTTCCGACATCCATGAGGGCGAAATTGCGGTCAAAAGTTAGGATAAAAGCCTCAAGGCCAGATAAGCTTGTAGATAATTCAGCTGTGTAATATCACCAATAGAACCAATCCAAATTCAGCCTATTTTGAGACACGGAGGGGCTTTGAAGGTCCGAAGAATACCTGTCCGCCATTTTGTTATGTTTTCAAAATGGCGGCCACGCATGAATGCTATATAAATCTATACTTACATACATAATCAGCCTATAACGTTCCCACTGCTGGGACACAGCCCTCCTCACGATGTTTTCCATGTGATATGTGACATCTACCAACCCGCACTGGGCCCGCGTGGTGAATCACGGCCCACTCCCTCTCACTGAGAGGAGGACTGTGCCCCAGCAGTGGGAACAGGCTGACTATAGCCTGTGGCCCGCCCACCTATAATTTTTTTTTTATATTTAATGACCCGATACCAAACGGCCTGTTTTATTATACTTAATAAAATTGTATAAATAGTTGCTAAACGTATTCATAAATAATAATAACGTTTTTTTTTTGTTTTCCACAGTCTAGAAACGAGTACTGTAAAGGTGGCGAAGAGCCTTTACCACCGAACTTATATCCCAACGATGTGCTAACATGTTCAGCTGTCAGTTTGACAGCTCCCGCCATTTTGATAGCCACCATCTTGGTTTTAATATTGAACGTCATGCAGAAATGAAACTGTTTATTTATTTAGTTGCCTAATTAGTTATCTTAAAAAAAAATCCGAATATTTCGCTGAAAGGCAGTTTCCATATTTTTAAGAACGTTCGCAATCGAATCTTAGTTTCAATCTGTCAAAAACACCTCTAATTTAATTGGATTTTTGGCAAGTTATAGAGTTTTATGGCCTCCAAGATGAGATTGCGACTAGATTTTGACATTGATTGTCTCTGAGATGAGATAACGACTAGATTTTGAACGTTTTTAAATACGGAAAATGGCTTCCTAATTTAAGAAGCTGCAATTTAACGGTGTCAAGTGTCATGTCAACTTTACCGATGGTTTCTGTTATCACAACAGCTTACATGATATTCGGCAGCGGTTTAGACGAATATGGGCTGTTCATTTATTACGTAAGACGATTTGAGGGGGGAGGGGGTCTGAACAAGTCTTATTTTTTCTTACATGGAGGGGTCTAGATGATCACAAAAGTAAGCAAAAATTAAAGTTTAAAAACAATTTGCTACTTATTCTTTGCAATTTCGGTAGATACTGATCTGACGTAAGATTCAAAGGGGGAGGAGGGGTTAATTTAAGTAAATTTTTGTCTTACGTAGGGGGGAGGGGTCAGAAATACGTTAAAGTTGTCTTACGTAATAAATGAACAGCCCGTAAGATGGTAGGTTAAAAAATGTGATTTTAATATCAAAAATATAATTTTTATTTTTATGCAATGTACTTGTATTGAATACAATACAAAATCATTATCTCTTAGTTCAGTTTCGTATTGAAAATTAATGACTTTTTAATGATTTTTTGTACGAAACGTGTTTGTACGAAAATCGTATGATGTATGATGAATGATAGAATGTCATTTGTCGAATGTGAATATTATTACTGTAATATTTCTGTATAATAGTGTGATAGTTGTGATTGTGTGTTTAAATCTAAGTGAATGTACGAATATGTATAACTACAGGGTCAAATTGAATTAGCTAGCGAAACTCCGCAGACGTAATGGGTATCAATCATCTGCCAAGGTTTTTCCCAACTATATTGGGGTCGTCTTCCAATCTAACCAGCAGCTGAATACCAGTATTTTACATGGAGCGAAATCTCAAAAAAAAAAAAAAAAATTGTGGGGTCATCGACCACAGTAGTCGCTTGAAATATCAGTTTAAAAAAACTATTTTTGGAACGAAGTTCTTTCATAAGCTCGTCTGTGGAGTTCCGCTAGCTATTATAATTTGACCCTGAATACGTTTTTAAAGTTTTTTATTGCTACAAATTGTATAATATATTGGCGTGTAAAATTATGGTCTGTAATAATGCTTTATCGTATTTCTTTTACGTAATGTGTACTCGCAGAGCTAGTAGACGTCTCGAAAACCGTTGTTAGAGACAACAATGGCGCCGATTCCCTTGTTCACAAACTAAACTAAATTTAAGTTCAGTGCATCTTTTTCTTTCTATTTCACTAAGAAAAGGACAGAAGATAAATATTAGCTTAGTCCTGTCACATTAAGATACTCCATAGACAGTTTAGACGTGATTAAAAAATTGGCTACTAAAAATACGTCAATTTACGTCAGGCGCTGACTGCGGGATTTTGTATGGAATGCGTACGCATCCGTTCAGCTTTACGGATGCGCACGCATTCCATACAAACTCGTTGTTTTCTATGGACAAAAGCTGAACAGAGCTGAATAAGTGTGGTTAATCCCTAAGGCGCGGCGACTCCGTGCTCTGTGTGTGAATCAGTGACCTGTTTAACCCCCTCTTCGCCTCTTCTTTTGCAAGAGGAGTCAGCTTATGCAGAGGGCTGACCGTACTATCGCCAAAATCTATATCTGACCACCGTAAGGACTATTCCTGCTTGCAGCGCATATTATTAGTCGACCTAAAAAGGATCCTCTTTTGTTTTACTTACGGACGCAGCTGTGGTCATCATGTGCACGGGGTTTCGTTTTCAAAATGGTCAGATATAGGTTTTGGCGATAGTACAGACATCAAACTACTACAATCTGTCAAATTTCTTTAATAGATTTTCAACTCTATCTCTAAAGTATTTGGTTCAAGGTTGATTGGGAACATTTGACAGTTTCGGGTAGCTTGACCGGCTGGCGTCTGTTTCTATTTCTTGTATTGTATCGCTTCAAGCATTTGTTTTGATGTAACTAGTGCTAAAAGGAGTTTTCTATGGCTGTCCACACATTTTTTGAACCACAAGTTTTTGAACTGCAAACTTCTTTATGAGCGGGGTACACAGACATATGTCCATATGTGGCCAGGACGAGGGGGCTTCTAAAATCATGAAATTCGCGTGATGTAATTTATGGATGCCCTTAAGCATTACATCGACGCTCGCAACAAACAAACAACAAACAATTCAAAATAAACGATTAAATGCGAATGCATTTAATCGTTTATTTTGAATTGTTTCTTCGT
This sequence comes from Apamea crenata, assembly GCA_949629185.1. Lineage (NCBI taxonomy): Eukaryota > Metazoa > Arthropoda > Insecta > Lepidoptera > Noctuidae > Apamea > Apamea crenata. Next base: position 5,168,638 of record OX451382.1, on the reverse strand, counting down.
TTGTTTTTTTTTACATTGTTCTCACATATAGAAGCAACAAGAATAATGTACCCAGGATTTTGTAATATCTTGATTTAAAAGAGTTCTTCTCCATAGAGATCTACGTTTTGGAATGGGCAACTAGCTTCAACTTTCTGACTAACTGACCGACTATTTAATTTTGACCATTCAAAAGTGCCTATAAATGGTTTAATTGAATGGTTGAATTGCTTTGAGTTTGAGCAGTCGCGTCCCGCATCCCGCGCGGGCTCCCTTGATTTTGGCCAGAGCTTTGAACTTTGTGCATCATTTCGAAAGTTTTTAGCGATAAAATAATACTTCAATCGGTAAACAAAACCTTCCGGACCAAGGATTGTAAATAGTCATCTAAGATATATACTTTAAAAAATCTTTAAAATTACTTATCTTGAACTTAAATGCCATAATTTAAATTATTCTTTTTAAAATTATACTTATTTTTAATGAGTCAAAATAATCTTTTAATTTTGCTGGTCTACTATTAAAAATATTTGATTTTTACATTGATTTTTAATCTCATTGCTCTAAGGATCCTCGACTGCAAAAATTTGTGCTGATTTTTTAAAGCCTATGTTTTATATTTTTGTTAGTGTACCAGCAAAATAATGAGGTTTAAGATTTACTTTATATTTTATAACTTTTAATGCAGGACATTTAAGGCAGATACAACTTAATTTAGATTAAAAACACCTTGCAATGCGCCCCGGGGCCTAGTTTTACTGAAAGCCCGCTCTTTTTTTTTTTGGTTAATGTTTAAACACTTCTGCATAGCTATTCACAACCACCCGATATATTGTGGTGTCTTACGACTTCCAATTCGACTTCTGGCCGTTTTGCGTGGATGTGACGCTGACATGTTTTTCCCGAACTTTTTTTTTTGTGTTGTTTTCTTTTCATGCGTCACGATTACTGCAAAAAAAAAATTTTTCTTTCTTTCTTACCGCGCGAACGAAGTCGCAAAAAAAAGTGAAAGTTTCTGTCGTAATGTCTTGCCGATCTGCTTTTGTAAATATAGTACTTAAGACATTTGGTGCTTTAAAAATGTATAAGTTCTCATTCCTATTTTATTAAGTGAAATTATATTTAATTTGTGTTATCGTACTTTAAATATTTTGTACGATACGACGCGAGAATTATATTTCTCTTACTTGTGTGGAAACAATTGTATAATATGTATGTATAGTTATAAAGAATTGTATAATAATATATATTCTGATCAAATAATTTGTTGTTTTTTGTAAATTGTGTTTTTATTTCATCGTCAATAGAGTTTAAAAAAAAATACCGAGATGTGTCGTGGGACCAGCGGGGCAATTGCGTAACACACTATCAATCACAATCTGAAGGATATTGCTAATCCATTGCTTCATATGGTCAAAAAATGTGTCCGCTCAACAACGTAAATAACGCAATGAATGTTGTTGAACTGTCAAAATGTAACTCATTCCTACTGTTAATGTGTTACGCATTACGGTAGCTGTTGGAGCGAAGTTCATTTAGCTGTTTAATATTATGTATTAAATAACAGGCACAATTAAATAAATTAACAACGTTTGTGGGTACCTAACAAAATGAAAAAAAAAGGGTCGTGAAAATATCGCGGCGGGTTTTATCGCGCACTGGATTTTCAACTCTCGGTATTGAGCCGAGCGTTGAGAATCCAACAGAGCACATCCCAGCGCGTCCAAAAAACACACTGTTGGATTTTCAACTCTCAGCGCTTAGCAGAAAGTTGAAAATCCAGTGCGCGAAATTATGCGCCCCCACGAACCTGGGGGTCTACTCCGAAGTGCAAAGTGCGAATGTTCGGATCGGACCGACACATGGCCGAACCGAATATTATTGAAAAATGCGAAAAAAGTTCGGATCGGCTCAGTTGGGTCGGGACCTTGGTCAATATTCGAAAGAGCGTAGGAGTATAGGATCGGGACCGAACGAACCAAATAGTAACTTCGTAGCAGGAAACGGCCGAACATTCGGCCGATACTACTTCGGAGTAGACCCCCTGGGCTTAGACTTTACTGTCTAGCTCTCATTCGGCAAGTGTGCAGATTACAGACGCCAGCACATCAAGCTACTACAATCTGTCAAATTTCTTTAATAGATTTTCAACTTTATCGCTAAAGTATTAGGTTCAAAGTTGATTGGGAAAATTTGATAGTTTCGGGTAGCTTGATATGCTGGCGTCTGTACATACGATAAGGAACTTCGTTCCAAAAATATTGGGTTTTGTCATCAGACCGCAATTCTCGTAATTTTAAGAACGTTCACAGTCTGATCTCAGTCTCAACCTATCAAAAATACCTCTAATTTAGGGAAATTAGAGGTATTTTCAGGAGTTTTTTTTTTTTTTTTTTTGCGACAATCAATGTCAAAAACTTGTCAAAATGTAGGTACATTTTGAAAAGTTTTTGACATTGATTGTCAATACTCAATATACTCAATATCTTTATTTATTTACCATAAATTGTCGCAGAGATGTGATTGCGACTAGATTTTGAACGTATAAAATAATTATGGGAATTGTCCTTCCGGTCATACACGCACGCCGGTAGATACCTCTAGCTTAAATGAAATGAATGTCGACATAACGTCTGAATTATACAACTGAAGTACTTTATCCAATATCTTTCAATTGCTAAATGTTATTTGATCAGTGTATTTTATAACAAGCCCATATCAGATGCTTGACACTAGTGTATGAAACTGGTAACTTGTGCTTCATTCCACGTTCACACGACATTGACATTATAACAAAGGAATGAACGTTCATTCGCTTTCATTTCAATTTTCGATCGTTCAGTAGACGAGTGCAGAAATCTAGGCTACATACGGCGGTTAGCCGCAATGCGGCCAGCCTTCCGGTGGATCGCAGGATGCGGTTGCGCTTGTCGGGTGGCGGCTAGCCTGTTGAGAAACCGTCGTGGTTTGCGGTTGGATCGACTCATTTCCAAGATGAACGTCGAAGCCGAATATTCGGCGGATTTTGTATTCCAGATTGCTGGCCTATTTTGTATCTCAATTATAAACTTTTCTGTATCGAAATCTATAGTTAATTATCGATAAAATGCGAGAGCGTCGTCGGTGAACACGTAAACCGTCATTGGCGGGGAACCGCAAGCACCATCCGCGTAGTATGTATAGCAACCGTGCGGCTGGCCGTCAGTCGGGCCGCAGCGCTCAGAACGACCGGAGCGGTCGGCCGGCAGCCGCATCGCAGTGCGTATAAAAACTACTTTCTCGCACAAATTTTTGTTTCCGGTCCACCGGACAGCTGGCCGCATTGCGGCTAACCGCTTAGTGCGTATGTAGCCTTAAATCGTTGAATAGGTTCACTAATGAATTAATTTGTTACTTTTTGATTCATTTATTCTTTTTTAGTTCTTTTATTCGATAAGATGCCAATGTATGGTCTTCCAGTGGTAACAGCTCCGACTTACAAGTTGTAAGGTCATGGGATCGAACCCAAGCAGGCACTTTACTTTGTGTAAATAATTACACAACCACTGCTCTCAAAACGGTGAAGGAAAACATCGTGAGGAAACCGGCATGTCCTAGAACCAAAAATTCGAAGACATGTGACATCTACCAACCCGCACTGCGGGCCCAGTGCGGGTTGGTTAGATGTCACATGTCTTCGAATCGTGGCGAATTACGGCCCACTCCCTCTCACCGCGGAGAGGACGCCTGTGTTCCAGCAGTGGGAACATTACAGGCTAATTATAAGATGCCGAATGAAAGGTAATAAAATATGAAAGAAAATAGAAGCGTCTGATATCGGATCAAAAAGGTTGTTTATTTAAGTAACCTTTTTCAAGCTTAGAATAATTGAAATGTGTACTATATCTGCAAACGTTTTCTGTTTGAATGTACTCATTTGCAAGGCACTGGATTTTCGACTCTTTGTGTTGAGCCGAGCATTGAGACTCCAACTGAGCGCATCCCAGCGCGTGAAAAACACATTGTTGGATTTTCAACTACCGGCGCGGCGTTGAGCTGGGCGTTGAAAATCCAGTGCTCAACAAAAATTAGCCCGTCGGTACGGGGGCATACATCAATTTGGAATGTGTATACATTATTATGATCTGACCAGCAATTCTTGTAATTTTAAGAACGTTCACAGTCTGATCTCAGTCTCAATCTTTGAAAAATACTTCCAATTTCTTTACATTTTTGACATTGATTGTCGCTGAGATGAGATTGCGACTAGATTTTGAACGTTTTTTATTACGAGAATTGGCCTTCTGCTGTTAACAAGTCAACCATTTTCTTGCAAACAAATTAAGGTATAAAATAATATATAAAAATCTACTAGATTTTAAAAGAAAGTGTGGATAAAACATTTGTATAAATAAAGAGTATTTTTAAACAAAGAATATTTTTGTTTCATTTTTTTCTTACTTTTATATTTGAATGTGTTGTTCGTGTGTTTGTGTTCATATTCGTCTTTCATGCACGAGGTCCTGGGTTCAAATACCGGTCGAGTACAGTATTTTTGTCACACGAAGTGACGCGTGCTTGGGTAGCGGGATCGTCCGAAAGGGTTACCGCTGCCCTGGAACAGAAAGGGCTAAGGAAGGAACACGGGTGGGTTTTAGTCAGTAAGAGTCTGACACTCCCATCCGCTCCACCCAGAGCGGGAGGGGTCATTTGATGATTTCCCATCAAAAAAAAAAGTGACGCGTGCTTTACTTGTGCTAACCAATTGTACAAACAAGCTGTGAATGTGTGCGTGAAGACGAGTAGCGTCAGTACATAACACATACGCACTTCCGACTTCGCCAGTGTCTCGGACGGGGTTCCTTTCGAATAAATAAAAAAAGTCCTCCAGACCGTATTTCGGCCACGGCGCGGCGGCCCATCCCAACGGAGGTTGGCCTACGGCGCGGGAGATACTGACGCCGATTCCCTTGTTCACAAACTAAACTAAATTTAAGTTCAGTGCATCTTTTTCTTTCTATTTCATTAAGAAAAGGACAGAAGATAAATACTAGTTTAGTGCTCCAGCCGTCTCAACTTCGTTGGCCATGGTAACGTGTGTCCTGGTGGAAGGGTGAGGGTTACCTAATTAAATATCGTTTTAGGGGTAGCGTTCGTTGGAGATAACGTTATTTCGGGCTCACGTTATTCGGGATAGCGTTCATTCGGAATTACGTGATTCGGAATAACGTGATTCGGGATAGCGTTCATTCGGAATTACGTGATTCGGGATAGCGTTCATTCGGAATTACGTGATGCGGGATAGCGTTCATTCGGAATTACGTGATTCGGGATAGCGTTGTTTCGGGATAAAGTGATTCGACTTTCGGCCTAACGTATGAGTCAAAATAAATACTTATTTAAAAAAAAAAACATTTATTATCTATTAATATCCATGTCGTTTCGCGTATACATGATAATCGAACTCTTCCCGTGCCTTTTTGGCTAATACTATGGATACTTCTCGTTCGAGTGGATTGTAGGCAGCTGTCGTAGTACTCTTATCGATATCTATATCTGGTAAGATAATGCAGACGTAGCTTATCATGAGCCCACTCTGAGCCTGAAAAAAAAAAAATATATAATAGTACTATAGAGGTATGAGGAACAGGGTGTAAAATTCGCTCATCCTCCATAGTAAAGCGAGGATCCTCCGACCAGACGGGTGTTGTGTCTGGCGGGCAACTGCCCAATGATTCATGTCGGGCCGTTGTATATAATTATGCTAGTTGCGCGGTAAATTCTGCTTGCGAGATGCAGGATTTTCTGTGACGTTAGTATGGCACGTAGTTCGCATGTGGCGTTGTAGATACCGCTCCAGTACCTACATTACGATACGCGTGACTTATGTGGTCCATTATTTGTCGTGCTAACACTGTCCCTTAATTGACTCACTTAAGTCACACGTATCGTATACTATTTTATAACACGTGTGACCTAAACGCGCACTCAAGTCACGCTTTTCCGTGTAAAACTGTGACCTCTGAGTTTGTTTCGGCCTTTCCTCTCAGACTAGTCAGATAGGAAACAGCGACCTCATCTAGTTTTTAAAATATGATTGACGTGTTAAAGTGTTTGTACAAACCTACTTACAAAATAAAATCATTTATCATTATTGGAAAAATGTTACTAATAATAGTCTGTTTTTTTATTTTATTTTTTTGTTGTAATTCTAATAATTTGACATTTATATTTATTCGGTATCAATAGAATCTGTTTTATTTTAGAATTCAATATTATTTGCATGCCCATGAGACGGTAGAATATGGAGAACTATATTTTAGGAAATCATCTATGAATTACCCATGTTTGCAAAAATAAATGATTTTGATTTTGATTTTTTGATCATTTAAACTTTTAACTATCATTTGACTTTAAGAGCGTTTACAACGTACCTGCGGAATTTCATACAAACTTTCAAGTCCTTGTTTTTCGAAATGCATGAACCGATTTTAATGAAACTTCCTACGCATAAGCAGGATAAATATATAGATCTAAAAAGTTAATATCTAGCTATCCGAAACTGTCAAATTTTCCCAATCAACCTTGAACCTAATGCTCTAGCGATAAAGTTGAAAATCTATTAAAGAAATTTGACAGATTGTAGTAGCATGATGTGCTGACGTCTGTACATAGTAAAGAGTATTCTATTCTATTCTCTTCTGGCGAAAAGGTCTATGCTTTCAATTAAAGCTATATGTTCAATTGTATTATAGGACGTGTGCAATTAGTGCAACCTGTACCTAGCGCCCTTGGGTTGGACCAACAGTGGTTGAAGAGTCACCGAGAGTGGCGCGACCTCCAGTCTTAAACAGTATGACAGGGTGGCAGGGACATTGACGCGCAACCGGTTACTATGGATTCAGCACATGATTCTATACCCCTAGCGTAGAAAGAACTAAAGGTCCGCGGCATACCTGCCAGTCCGCACTTTAGTTTGTTTTTCAAAATTCTTGCGTCGCATGAAACCTACATAAATCGATAGCTGACATCAATGCAAACAGAAAACATAATAGGACCGAACCCCATAAAGCGTCACGTTTCCGAGATATTAACTTTCAAAGTTGATCACGTGACATCCAGGCATATTTTTTTAACTTGCGTAGGTACAGACGCCAGCAGGTCAAGCTACCCGAAACTGTCAAATTTTCCCAATCAACCTTGAACCTTAATGCTTTAGTCATAAAGTTGAAAATCAATTAAAGAAATTTGACTGATTGTAGTAACTTGATGTGCTGGCGTCTGTACATCTTGTTTTTTAAATAATCACGAAAGTTTAAAGAATTCAAACATCCATGAAAAAAAAAAAACAAAATGGCGGTACTAGTATTTAGCTGCATCCGGTTAGACAGTTGGGAAAAGGCTCAGATGAAGTAGATATAAAAAATACAATTACCGGTAGGATAACCTTGTGTTCTTTGGCTCCAGCTGGGAATCTGACATCTTGGTTATAAAATACTTTTGAATAATTCCACGTTGGGTCACCTGTCAAATATAAATGTTTCAATAAGTACTTATAACATAATCAGCGCGATAATTGCGTAACTCACTTACCTACAGTAACAATGACTTTTATTTTGACAGTTCAACAACATTCATTGCGCTATTTACGTTGTTGAGCAGACAAACTTTTCGAGAATTTGAAGCAATAATAATAATATTTTTTATATTTTTAAATGTTTTTATACTTTTTATATTCTAATATTTAAAAATATAATTTATATGGTGTATATTAAAATAAAGGAGATAATAATAATATATCCCTGGACATTTCACACAGCACCATTTGTCCCAAGCTAAGTAACCTAATGCTTGTGTTATGGTAACAAGATGGCTGATAAACTACTTACATACAATTTTTTTTTTGTAAATACATACATATTATAGATAGAAAAACACCCAGACTCGGAACAAATACATGTAGGTCATACAAATATTTGTTCCGTGCGGGAATCGAACCCGCGACACGCAGCGCAGCAGTCAATCGCTTAACCACTGCAATGGACTAATGACTAACCTTCAAAATGATTCAAATTGAGATTGGTAGTGTGTTACTTAAATAGTTCGCAGTGCAATGGATTAGCAATGATATCAGAGAGCAGAGCAGTGGCGGCCAGGTGGTAACACGCGATTTACGAGTTGTAGGTCGTGGGTTAGAACCCAGGCAGGCGCTTCACTTTGTGTAAATTATTTCACCACCACTGCTCTCAAAACGGTGAAGGAAAACATCGTAAGGAAACCGACATGTCCTAGAACCAGAAAGTCAAAGATATGTGACTTCGAGCAACCCGCACTGGGCCCGCGTGGTGGATTACAGCCCACTCCCTCTCACCGAGAGGAGGCCTGTGTCCCAGTAGTGGGAACGTTATATGCTGATTATGCTATGATTATGATGATTGATTGCAGCTCTCTCTATTGCTCATAATTATGTCTTGTAATATAATGCCGCCAGGAGGCTTACCACCAGCTCTTAGGGGCTAGGCTATAGTAGGGCTTAAACTTAGGTGAAGTGAGCGTGGAGTGAGCTGTCATTCCAACTAATGCTAGGGATCGACACTATTTACAGCTCACTCTAAGCTCACTTCACCTAACTTTTCACGGTGGGATTTTTACAGAATCGATCGGCTGCACTGCTTTTTGGTTCTATGACTAAGTACAGACGCTAGTACATCAAGCATCGTGAAAATATCGCGGCGGCGGTTTTTATCGCGCACTGGATTTTCAACTCTCGGTGTTGAGCCGAGCGTTGATAATCCAACAGAGCGCATCCCAGCGCGTCCAAAAACACACTGTTGGATTTTCAACTCTCAGCGCTAAGCAGAAAGTTGAAAATCCAGTGCGCGACAAAATGCGCCCCCACGTACCTGGGCTTAGACTTTTTACATTCGGCAATTAGTGTGCAGAGTACAGACGCCAGCACATCAAGCTACTAAAATCTGTCAAATTTCTTTAATAGATTTTCAACTTTATCGTTAACGCATTAAGGTTCAAGGTTTATTGGGAAAATTTGACAGTTTTGGGTAACTTGACAGTGCGTCTGTATAAAAAGCAGTGCAGTTCTACTTCTGTCCTGCTATAAGAGCTGGTGGGAAGCCTCCTGTACACTTATCCTTCAAAACAGAACACAATGGCAGAGCTTTGACAGTCCGTGGCCTACTGTCCGCCATTTTGATATTTTTTCAAAATGGCGGCCACGCTTGAAACCTATACAAATCGATAGCTGACATCGATGCAAACAGAAAACACAATGCGACCAAAGCTCTAAAGCGTCACGTTTCGGAGATATTAACGTTCAAAATTAACCACGTGACATCTATATTTTTTGAAGTTGCACACATTTTGTAGCTTGGATGTTTGAAATAATCACTCTGAAAGTTTAAAGGAATCAAACATCTGTGAAAAAAATCAAAATGGCGCGACAGTATGTAAGCCTCTTGTTCGCAACTCGAGAGACTCTCTAACAGAGTCTGAATGTGTGCCTGTGCCCGTGATTTCACCGGCTAAGTAAGTATGCCTGGTGAAACGTGGGTGTAGTATACACCTCTGCCCTCCCCATTTGGGAAAATATGCATGATGTTAGGTATACTTTTTATTTAAAGCGCTAGAAAGATAACGCGTGGCCAAAATGGGAACTAAAGCCGCCATCTTGTTTTTAAATTTATTTCACAAATGCTACAATGCACCTAGAATAAAATTACTATACCACAATAGCTAAATGAATTAAAAATGCAGCCATGACAGATTATGGTGCTCACATATTTATAAACATTGAAAAAACTCGATTTCTTAAAAAAAAATAACATGTACCTAATAAGTCAGTGTGTGAGTTAAAGTAATTACAGGATGTAAATCAATGTAAATTAGCAACTAAGTATGTAGTTTGATTTTATCTATTATGGACTAGTGAGCAGTATTTAGAGGACTCCTATGATAACATTGAATGATGTTCCGATATTCGATACGGTACGGAAGCGTATCGAGTGTTTTTGAATAGCTATGCTGGTGGGTAAAAGATCTTTGTAGAAAATATAGTAGCAAATTGCTTACCGAATGAATAATCACAAGTACTGTTCTCAGTTGCAAAGGCAGAAAGAATAGATGTCAAAAACACGAGAGAAAAAACAAAAAACATTAAATTTCCATTTTCTATTTAAACCTACAAGTACAAAGGACGCTAGGTGAATGATTCGATTCTAAATTCATACCTATATTTATTCTGTACGTTGTGGAGTGGAGAATCAATTCTATTGTTGTAATATAAAATAATGTCGATTATTATTGCCAGGGTCATCTAAAAACAAAAGAATATGTTTATACTACGGTTTAATATTTACATTAATTTATAGATTATATTCAAACTATGTAAGTAAGTGTGGGATTCGCCACACATTCATATAGTACCTCGGCTAAAGTGCGGGTGGTGTGGCATAAAAATCCAAGAATATTTTTTTTATTAGACTAAGCTGTCCGACACCTGCGCAAAGATCACTCTCCTTCCATCTTTCGCGGGCCCGCGCCATCCATCCTATTTCCAGTTTTGACGGAACCTATCCAGCTCGTCCATCGCCATCTCCTACGTGCTCTGCCGGGACCCTGCTTCACTGGCTCAGAGCACCGGTTCTGTGCTAGAGAGGCCCGCATGGTTTTTTTTTTTTGTTGTTGCGCTGTCGAAATCCTCATGGACTTCCTCCGTCGTGGGGGTGATAGAGGGGTATTACTATCTAAAACCATCGCGCTGTTCCACCTCTGCCTATGGCCGGGGACCGGGATTCGCACAAGCCTTCACCGCTCCCCCGACAGGCGGCAGACAAGGCCTGCCGAGTACCATCTAAGTTGGGACGCCTTTTGAGCCATATCAGCTATCTTTCACATTTTCGTTGTTTGCCACCAACTTCCGAAATTAAAGTTATTTTTCACTTTATAGTGTCTTTTTTGAAAGTCGGTTGTTTTTTTTTTTGCAAAAAGTTTTTATTTTTCACGTTTAAGTTGTAATTTTTATGAAATTTCTATAGGACCAATCTGAAAGTATGTCCTTACAAATAAAAAAAGAATTTTGCAAATCGGCTTATAAATAACGGAGTTCTGAGGTAACAAACATAAAAAAAAGAAAAAAAATACAGTTTTTGAGTTGATCAACCAGCACCCTAATTGCGCCACACTTACAATAAACAACTGAAAATTTTTGAAGGAAATTGCTAACCCATTGCTTCATATCTTTGAAAAATTTGTCTCCTCAACAATGTAAGTAACGCAATGAATGTTATTGAACTGTCAAAATGTTGCGCCGCCGGTGTTAGTCTGCTATGGCAACCCTGTGTTAGGAACTTTTATCCTTATTTATCTGATGGGGTTTTTCATTTTGTTGTATCTCTGTTAAGTGAATATATTAGCGAGATTTTCCTGTTTAAGTTACCTCATCTTTATAGATGAACAACGAAAGTCGGTTAGTGAGAAAAAAACCGGCCAAATGCAAGTTGGACTCGCACACGAAGTGTTCGGAAACACAAGGCAAAAAACGCCGAAAAAATACGATTCTTGTATGGAAACCCCCTTTTATTTTTGTTGTTTATAGCGGCAATAGAAATACATAGGTAGGTACACACTCTGTGACTATCTGGCGCCGATTCCCTTGTTCACAAACTAAACTCAATTTAAGTTCAGTGCATCTTTTTCTTTCTATTTCATTAAGAAAAGGACAGAAGATAAATATTAGTTTAGTCCTGTCAAACTTAGATCCTCCATAGACAGTTTAGACGTGATTAAAAGGTTGGCTACTAAAAATACGTCAATTTACGTCAGGCGCTGACTAATTTGACAGGACTAAACTAATATAATATTATCTTCTGTCCTTTTATGATTGTTGATCGTTTTAATATTTTATAATGCGTATTAGTTGTCTATTATAACGTCTGTGTGTCAGACAGTAATTTTTTAAACAAAAACACTGATTCCTTAACAAATAAAACTAACAAAACTAATTTTTTTATTTTTATTGATTAAAATAAAGGGCTTTTTTTATTAATTTCTAGAAAAGCTGTCAACTCCGGAGTCAACTCCGGAGTTCCGGATTTGAATGCTTAACATCGTAACTAGCTCCGAAGTTGATAACTATCCGAGTTTGAATGCCCTAAGCTGAAACCTATTTTATAGAGCGCAACGATACCAAAATGTTCTAAACCGGTCAAGAGTCTCTAATCCAACCAACGATCTGTTTGCGGATGAATGGACGAAGATTTTGTCGGCGGCATCTCAGAAGTACTGTGAGAGGGATTTATGAAAGCGTTGTTAACTTTTTTCTTGATGATTTTATCTTTTATGTGTATATTACAAAGCGTCTTTAATTTCTGTAATTGGTTTAAACCCGTTTTAATTAAATAAATAAACGTTGCTATTGATGATAATTTCTATCAAATGCAGCGCCGGCATTTTTACATTGGCAACCTGTAATGATTAGACGCCATTTTGCGTTGTTAATTTATTTCATCACCACTGCTCTCGAAACGGTGAAGGAAAACACCAACTCAAATGTCCTAGAACCAAAAATTCGAAGACATGTGACATCTATCAACCCGCACTGGGCTCGCGTGGTGGATTACGGCCCGCTCCCTTTCACAGATAGGTGTCCCAGAGGTGGGAACATTGTAAGCTGATTATGTTATACATAATTATATAATCAATGCCACTGCGTTTGGTAGAAATGATCATCAAACGGAATATACCCACTATCGTAAAACCCAATTAACAATACCTACTTCAGGGTAGCTACCGGATAACCACTTAAAGTATTAGGTACTTAAATTAATTAATATTTTATTACACAATTAAAACCTGGAGGTGTTAATTTGACAGTAGGTACAGACGCCAGCACATTAAGCTACTACAATCTGTCAAATTTCTTTAATAGATTTTCAACTTTATCGCTAAAGCATTAAGGTTCAAGGTTGATTGGGAAAATTTGACAGTTTCGGGTAGTTTGGCCTGCTGGCGTATGTACTTTAATTATAAAACTATTAACATAAAATTTCTTATAAGCAGATTGTAGGTACGTATACAATTTACTAAATCGTTGAACATTAATTGTTATTTGACAATGATAAAAAACGGCTTGTTCCTCGTTTTTATTGGTAAATATATATTTTTAAATACAAAAAAAAAACTCGCAATAAATTCTACTTTTTCTTTCTTTTTTTTTTGTTAAAAATTATCACCATCATCTGCCTAGCTTTTTCCAAACTATGTTGGGGTCGGCTTCCAGTCTATCCGAATGCAGCTGAATACCAGTATTTTACATGGAGCGACTACCTATCAGATGGTCAATTCTAGTAATTTTAAGAACGTTCACAATCTGATCTCGGTCCCTATCTGTCAAAAATAATAATAACAAAAAATTCTTCTTCAAATTAAATAATAATTTCCCTACATTTTTTACACGTTTTTGACATTGATTATCGCTGAGATGAGATCGCCACTAGATTTTGAACCTATTTTAACTGACCTCCACAACCTAGTTACTGGGTAATACCGTGTTACCCAGTAACTAAGTTGGTGAACCAGTCTTACCAAGGGGTATCATGTTACTAACACGATACCCTTTTTTTTGGGTGGGAAATCGTCAAATGACCTCTCCCGCTCTGGGCTGAGCGGAAGGGCGTGTCAGACTTTTACTGACTAAAACCCACCCGTGTTCCTTCAGTTGCCTGTGCCAGGGGCCACGGTATCTCTTTCGAACAACACGCGGCAGCACGATACCCTTGGTAAAACACTGGTTGTGGGACTTTTAGGCTTCTGATAAACTCATAACGACTGTCAAAGATGAATGACAGCCGGGATCAACGGCTTTAAAACGTGTTTTCTGAGGTACGGTGGGGCCCGATAGGGCCGAAGCCTGCCAGGGCGGCGGGACCGTCCGAAAGGGTTATCGCTGCCCTGGAACAGAAAGGGCTAAGGAAGGAACACGGGTGGGTTTTAGTCAGTAAGAGTCTGACACTCCCTTCCGCTCCACCCAGAGCGGGAGGTGTCATTTGATGATTTCCCATCCAAAAAAAAAAAAAGGTACGGAGGGGTCTTGGATGTAAAGGTCACCCATCCATTCCATCCATTAGCCGCGTGCCCCTCGATGACGATGCAGTCCTACCTACCATCACAAAAAAGCGATACAATACCATGCAATTTCAGGTCTCATAATCTACGAAGCAGTATATGCTTATCCAACCTCTAGAAGAAATGACACCAGATTAGGTTCTAAATATAAACATTCCAAAAACGCAAGAAGATCAATTTACTATGAAGATTTTAAGAAAAAATCTGAGTATAAAAGCGACAGTCCTAAGGAGAACTCTTTGGAGAGTGTCGTCCTGGCCATCGATACTGGAGTGAAGAACTTTATGGCTAGTAAAAATAAGCCAGATATCGTTGACAATCTTGCCAAAACTTTAGTTGATTTTGCTAAGAAGAACGCTGTCAATCCTGTTTACAGGACTATGGGGCAGGAATATGATATTAGTAAGTATTTTGTTCAGTTTTACCTACACGAAAACCGTAGGTTAGCTCGCGAAATATAAAGGGGATTGGAGATTTTTTATATGGAGCCTGTCCGCCATTTTTTTTAAAGTGAAAACTTCTTTAGCGGCGTTGTGCACTTTTGTTGTGATGGGTAAAAAATGTTAAACTCGCGTCAGGACACGTGACCTGATCGAAAATTCGTAAGATGGAGGGAGAGTAGACCGCATTCCAAAATTTAAAAAATGCACAACGTTAATATTCAAGTTTTCACTTCTGCCGGCACTCCCGGAGTGCAACCCGTTGTTTTCACAGGGCGGCGATCTCCAGTCTTAAACAGTATACAGGGTGGCAGGGACATCGACGCGCAAACTGTAACCATGGATTCAGCACATGAGCTTAGGCCCTATACTTAGCGTAGAAATTTTTCGTCGGTTATCAAAAAAAAAAATTATCTTCTGTTTCATAGAAAACTGCAATACCTACGCGGTCAAAACGTATGGAACAGCAATATTTTTTTTAATAACCGACGAAAAATTTCGGCGCTATCTAAACTCATGTGCTGAATCCATGGTTACAGTTTGCGCGTCGATGTCCCTGCCACCCTGTATAAATCAACATACAACCTTTTACTGACCAGCAAATTGCAAAAAACGTAAGAAAATTTGAATTTTGCGGCCTACCCGACGCGGGTCTTGCCTTAAATCAGTGGCTTGTTTTGTTGTCAGTGCGTGGCTTCCCCGTTAGTCTCGTGGTCGCAAGCGCGACTGCTGAAGGTGGGCTCCTGGAGTCGATTCCCGGGTCGGGCAAATTGTTATTGATCTTTTCCAATATAAATCTCTTAGTAACAGCCGAAATTCTTAGTATCATAACCCCGTGATACCCCCGTACCTTCAAACCGTTGGTCCTGCAACCTATGTAACTCTCTCCGGTCGTATCGGATTGCCTTCCCATCCGACTATGAGAGTGACGGAAGAGGGAGTGCACTAGTGTCCGCGCCACACACCACACGCCTGCACTACAATACCTCCCGTGCCCAGCGTTAGTCTCCGTTGTGATTGGCCGCCATTGCTGAAATAGGATCTATAATTTTAATTTTAAACACTTTCAGAGCCAGAATTAATTCGCATTAAGGACGATAAACCCTCGCTTTTGCTTGAGATTAATTCGGAATCAATCATTAACGGTCTCAAAGACTTGTTAAGATCTAAGACGGTTCACAAACTAATGGAACATTTTACAAAAAAAGCTGCTGTGGTCTACCGCTCCATCAAATATGAGTTAGAGAAAGACGAAAATAAAAAAGATGTGAAGCAATAAATAATTTTGCTGTTTCAATAAAGATTCTTGCTTGAGTTTTGTTTTTTTATTTATGTTTGACTAGCAGCGCCCCGCGGTTTCACCCACCTATGTTACGATCCTTATTCTATGTGTTAATCCTGGTTAGAAACTATGTGTGCAGAATTTCATCTAAATCCGTTCTGTAGTTTTTGCGTGAAAGAGGACATCCATCCATCCATACAAACTTTCACGTTTATAATATTATATATTAGTGGGATACTTCCTTTGCCTATTTTAAAAATTAAACAGCATAGCTAGGTATTAGTAACTACTCGATACGCTTCCGTATCGTATCCAACATCAATCAATGTTATCGTAGGAGTCCTAAACGCTGTTCACAAGTCGAAAACCCGAAAATGTAGTCAGACTTTCCGGCTTCTGTCTTCAAAGGTCTTGAAAGGTGTCAGGAACGGGTTCTTTCGACGGCCCGACTATAACAACTATAAACGAGTTAGCAAGCAACGAGCATCGACAAAAAAAAGTCGGATCGTTCGGCCATCTCTCCTTTTTTTGCCGAATGCCGCTTTTACTGCTACGAAATATAGTCGTTGACAATTTGTTACCATAGACTTCCACAGATGACTGTCTGTACTGCTGTATGCACATACATTTTCGTATCAAACCCAGTAATAGCCAAGGCTTGATGTAGGATGCATCAATATCTTTACATACATCATGTTTGATGGACAGTGCATTTAACCAACCAAAATAACCAACGAGGTAATTTGATGCGCTACAAAAAAATCTGCAGACGTTTGTCCATTTTGCGTTAGTGTCTAAAAGACTAGTATTCGAGTCTTAGAATATGAAGGCGGTGAAAAAAAACTTGTGACGTTAACTAAAAGTATTGCCAGCGTTAAGGTATTTCCCATAACAAGTTGGAATATTTATGTCGATGAAGATTGGAACGAAGGTGTATTCTATGCACCGCTAAGCAATGGTGCAGTTAAATTACGAATAAACAATGAGAGATCATTATGATCATGAATGTAACCGAAGGATTAAAAAAATATCTAAATAATAATAATTATAAGCGTGCGTAAGGTATCGTTAGATCAAATTATTAAAATGATTATGATGTTCTCAAGTGACTTTTTTATTTAAGACAATAGTTTTTGAGATACGGGATATTTTCGGTGACAACGGCAGTAATAACTTTGTTTTCCATAGCTTATTCGAGAAATATGATTAAATTCAAACAGATTTTTGCGTTCGATAAATCAATACTGTGCATGCGTATATATTTTAGCCCAACTACGGAACTATCAGGCCGTCTGTACACGGCACGTTTTCTTTACGAAACGGCGTATAAACACGCCGTAAAAAAAGTATTCGTCAACAAGCTTCCATACTGATCCATACAATACTGAGGACCGTGTCGTTTGCCGTAGTTTTTCACGCCAAGAAAAACGTGCGTGTACAGAAGCCAGCACATCAAACTACTACAATCTGTCAAAGGACATGGTCCAAAAAATCCCAGAATCGATTGGGACAAACTGGGTACGTAAGTTTATTGTGATGCACAATTTACCCCACCAAAATAGTAACGCCGAAATCAATGGGGTATATGAGCTATAGGCTGACAAAGTAACTACTGTAAATTAGCAAATACTAGCTACTTAGATAAACTGATTTACACTAACTAAGAGACGTCATAAAATAACAGCTATTATAACGTAACTGGGCACATGTCTAATGTGGCGTCACCCAAAACACGTGCGTAAATGTGTCGATGTGTACACCGTAATATGACGAACGCGGTACCTGAGGCGATGTGCGGGCGGAGAAGCCGTATGAAGAACACCTTATCCGGCCAGCTGGCTTTTTAGACTATACGTTAGCAGTTAATGAAAATAGTTGAAATAAATATTTTTCGTATTTTTTTTGTTTTTTTTAAGTGATTGGAGTTATAACCAGACACCAAATGGTTGATAGTAATCAACACTACAGTAATCCTGTCATTATTATCGTTAATATAATCCTACTAATATTATAAATGCGAAAGTTTGTATGTATGGATGTATGGATGTTTGTTACTCTTTCACGCAAAAACTACTGAACGGATTTGGATGAAATTTGGCACACTGATAGTTTATAACCAGGAATAACACATAGGATACTTTTTATCCCGATATTCCCACGGGATCGAAAGTTATGCGGGTGAAACCGCGGGGCGCAGCTAGTTATTATATAATTAATTAAGATTTTTTCATATAAATACTTTGTCAGCCTATAGCTCATATACCCCATCGATTTCGGCATTGCCCTTTCGGTAGGGTAAATTGTTCACTTTAATGAAACTACTGGTACTCATTTAGTCCCAATGGAATCTGGGTTTTTGGTCCATACATTATGGACCATGTCCTTTCTTTGATATATTTTCATCTTTATTGCTAATGCATTAAGGTTCAAGGTTGATCGGGAAAATTTGACAGTTTCGGGTAGCTTTAAGTGCTGGCGTCTGTACATACAAAGAGCCTCACTGTGTGTGGTCCGACATAAACGCTCGTGGCCGTGCTTCTTTAGAATTGTGCGGTAATTGTAGGTTTTACAGAAGCAACACTAATTACGTGGCTGTCAAAGTCAACTGTCAAGTTGACATTGTCAATTTCATATCATCTGTTTAGTGTTTTGTATTATTTTGTCTAGCAAAAAGTGGTATACATACAGAATTTGATTATCTGAATGAAATATTATAATAAAACGTGTACAATTTGAAAAGATTAAAAGTAAAAATGCGCAGCGCTTTCGCCGGACACATAGATGAAATACCATTCATATTGGTCGACAATTTCGAAAATGATTTGAACAAAAGTGCTTATTTCCTCAGCCACTACCACGGGGATCACGTTGTCGGCATACTTGATGAGCGTTTTCGCAGAAATCTTCATACAAATAACGTCTTTATCTATGCTTCTAAAGTTACTGTTGCGATTATTCGGGAAGAATGTCCTGAATTGGCACCGTATCTTAAAACTTTGGAGTTGGGTAAGTTATTAGTCATATATTTCTTTTCTTTATATTAGCCTTATCTCTATGTGATATATATGTCATCAAGGACTCAACTAGCTTATAAATTTCTACTATTAGAAATAAAAGTCACCACAAAAACCAGTTTACAAGTAGTAATAGTGCTGAAATGTTGTAACATCACAATAATAGCACAACTGCTGTATCTGTACGTTAATCTTCTGGCTCCTGAAATACAGATACTGTAACCTAGCTCTGGAGCCAGGGTATCAATTTTTCTGTAACCTGTTTGTGTGTCAATAAAGAAATTTATTTGTTTATTATTTAATCTCTTCGTGGGGCTTGGCTATAAACTGTAGGTCTGTGTACTTTGCGGAAACAGGTCTTGGTTGAGGAGCCAGACCAAGACATATACATAAACCTGCAGGGCACCATGTCCCAGCTGTCCCATGACGTCTGGTTCCTCATACCGGGCTTACCTTTATTAACAAGCCAGAGTGCACACTGACAAGGAAAAAAGCAACCTCTTTCTAGCCTTTGGCCATTTGATTGGAGATTCGCTGGAAGTGGACACATTCTAACTGAACACAGCTCTGCTGCTGGGGAGTTTGTTGAGCCACTTCTTCGTCCTAGTGAAAGCACTCGGAAGTGGAAGATGGGTGGGCGTTTTGGGGGTCTGTCTTTTGTAAATTTGACATTCGAAAAGTGCTGATTCTCAGCCTAATTTGAATAAATGACTTTTGATTTTGATTTTTTGAGACAATGTGCTCAGATATGCCAAACACACTATTTCATCACAATAGTGTAGCGGTATCTACAACGCCACATGCGAACAACGCGTCATACTGACGTCACGCAAATCCTGCATCTCGCAAGCAGAGTTTACCGTGTAATTAGCATAGATACAATTTCCCAATATCAATCGTTGGGCAATTGCCCGCCAGACACAACACCCGTCTGGTCGGAGGTGGGAGGGAGTGAACTTTACACCCTGTTCCTCATACCCCCCAAAATATTATTATCTTAGATATTTTACACTCATAAAATGCTGTTTGATAGGCATAGCAATAATTGTTAAAAGCCAATTAAACCTCTACATTCAACAACTTATTCACATTCCTCTTTATATTATTTACAGGAAAAAACACAATATCTATAAACGCAGACGGAGAAGAAGTCTTTCTCAATGTAACAGCATTACCCGCTGGCCACTCCCTAGGCTCTGTGATGTACCTGTTCGAATACAACAAACAAAACATCCTATATACCGGAGACTTCAGGATATCAAGAAACGGTGTTGCAAAATACAACCATTTACAATCTGAAGGAGAGCCAATTCGCTTAGATGTGTTATATGTGGATACAACCTTCCAGTATGTTCCTTTCTTTCCAAAGCGGTCTGATGTGGTACGGAATGTGGTGTTTCATATCAAGGATTGGTTGAATCTTAGTGAGGAGCATCAGGTCATATTGATAACGTCAGCTGGTTATGGATATGAGTGCGTCTGCAAGCAGATTTATGATGAGACGAAAATGAAGACCTGCATTGGTGAATTCTATTGGAATATTTATAGGTAAGTAGTATGCACTTAATTTTAGGGTTCCGTACCTCAAAAGGAAAAACTGAACCCTTATAAGGTCACGGTCAGCGGTTCAGCTGAAAGAAAGAAAGAAAGAAAGCTGCTGTAGTTATAATCTTCTTACCGTCCATTTAATGTATCTGTTTCTACCTACTTAGATGTTTGATCTGATTGTGTACCAAATGTTTTAAGACGAACGCTAATCCTGCTGACAAACTGTCACGCAGTTTGGCAGGTTTATGAAATGTGTATTTAGCATGCAAGTATTTAGTTCAAAATAAATTATTTATTATAATTATTACTTTGTTGTTCGTCTGTCAAGACCCTTTTTCTCAGGAACGGGTGGAGTTATCAAGTTGAAATTAATATCAAATATTTAGTAATCTCTTAGAGGGCCGGGGCCGTGGCTAAATAATAACAGCCACACAGGCTGTTCAATCAGGTGAAGCTACGCTTGCCGCGGTTGGTCTGTGAATGGGTGACCATCTTTAGGTACAGTCGGCAAAAGAGATAAGTAACCAGGGCATCGGATATAGTTGAAGTTTAGTAAGAAACCGTTGGATATTATTTAATGAAATTTAATTTGATAAATAAACTATTTGTTTTCTATTAATTTAATTAAATTTCATTCGAAAACATCCATCGGTTTCTTGCCAAACTTCAACAATATCCGACGGCCCTGGTTACTTATCTCCTTTGGTGACCGTAGACCGTACATACCGAGCCGCCTCCGTGTCTAGGAAAGCATGTTAAGCTGTTGGTCCTGGCTGTCATACGTGAATCTTTGGCAGTCGATCCCGTATTGACTGCCAAAGATCCACGTATGTATAGTCAGAAAGCCCGAAAGACGGACGGCCAGTCTTATAGTATCGTATTACCCAGTAACTGGGTTGTGGAGGTCAGACAGACAGCCGCTCCATGTAGAATACTGTTATTCAGCTGCATCCAGTTACACTAAAAGCCGACCCCAACATACTAGCGATCGCTTTACGACCGAATTCGGTCGCAAATTCCCGGATTGACAGGTGTAATGTATGGAGTGACAGGACTTTACGACCGGATTCGGTCGCAAATTCCCGGATTGACACGTGTAATGTATGGAGTGACAAGACTTTACGACCGAATTCGGTCGCAAAGTCTCGGATTGACAGGTGTAATGTATGGAGTGACAAGACTTTACGACCGAATTCGGTCGCAAAGTCTCGGATTGACAGGTGTAATGTATGGAGTGACAGGACTTTACGACCGAATTCGGTCGCAAAGTCTCGGATTGACAGGTGTAATGTATGGAGTGACAAGACTTTACGACCGAATTCGGTCGCAAAGTCTCGGATTGACAGGTGTAATGTATGGAGTGACAGGACTTTACGACCGAATTCGGTCGCAAAGTCTCGGATTGACACGTGTAATGTATGGAGTGACAGGACTTTACGACCGAATTCGGTCGCAAAGTCCCGGTTTGACAGGTGTAATGTATGGAGTGACAAGACTTTACGACCGAATTCGGTCGCAAAGTCTCGGATTGACAGGTGTAATGTATGGAGTGACAAGACTTTACGACCGAATTCGGTCGCAAAGTCTCGGATTGACAGGTGTAATGTATGGAGTGACAAGACTTTACGACCGAATTCGTTCGTAAATTCCCGGATTGACAGGTGTAATGTATAGAGTGACAGGACTTTGCGACCGAATTCGATCGCGAAAAAGCTATCGCTATGAATGTCAAGACTGCAGCCCCTGGACGACGACTCATGAAAATTGCTGTTTTCACAAGCCTGCAATATTTTTGAAAGGCCTATCCAACAATACCCCACACAATGGGGTAGACGAAAAAAGAAACAGATCCCACAATTTTTTTTTTTTTATAATTTTATTTTTCCACTTTGTAGGCGTGATTAATATGTATATCCATGCCAAATTATAGCTTTCTAGTATTAACCCTTCGTATGCCGGACGTCTGTAATTACGGCATTCAACGGGTTAAGAGTCTCTGAGCTAAGCTGCAGATGGACGGACAGACGGACATGGCGAAAATAGGTAATGGGTTCCTTGTTGAAAACTAACAACAAATTTCTGTTTTGCAGCCAATTTCCCAAAGAAATCTCCGGTATGACCAACGACACTACGTCCCGCATTCATCTCAGCACAAAATACCGTTACAAGGGAATACCATCCGCTTCACACCTACAAATATACTTCTCAGCATGGAAATGGGGTGACAAAGTAAATATACAAGAAGATTTCTTATCTTTCGAAGGAAACCGTATCGAAGCATGTTTTTCAACTCACTGCGGTCGTGATGAACTCATAAATTTCATCAATTTTTTTAAACCCAAGAAAATTGTTGGATTTCCCAAAGACTTTGACACTGGTTATAAAATGAATATTTTACAAGATGACGTCTTAATTCAAGAGCCAACGGAAGAGTTTGAAATTTCTCCGAGAAAGAGAAAGGTGGCGAGGGAAAGAGAGGTTGGAGTTGGGAAGAAGGTTTCTGCTAGTGTGATAAAGGAGGCTTTTGAATGGTGATAGTTTTAAGACTGGCCAAGTGCGAGTTGGCGTCGCCTATTAAGGTAGCGCGCGTTCATCCTGCGCGGGCTGGCAACGTCGTAATTCTTGTGGTTTTTAGTGATTTTTTTTATTAAATTCACTAAAAACCACGAATCAAAGTGTTTATTTTGTTTACCCATATAAATTGAAATATTGTCAATTATTTTCTGTTTGCAGTAGGTACTTATTACGATTAAATATTTTTATTTAAGAGTAAATGTTAAAAATAACCACCGATACGCCCTTGGCCGGTTCTTTTTTAATCTTATTTTATCTTTTGGAAAATGAAATTATTAGTCAGGCGACGAATATTTATCGTGGTTTTTGTGATATTAGGCTAAAAAATTGACTGATTGGATTATTAGCCGACGTTTTCGCACAGACTTAAAAATATCGCGGCGGGATTTGTACGCGCAATGCGTTTTCAACTCACTGCTTAGCGCCGAGAGTTGAAAATCCACCAGATTGTATTTTTCTTAGCTCTCTTCAAAATCGTTGAGCTGAATGGTGCTAATCCAGTGTCATGCTCGTGAACGGGCGCCGTCAGTAGGGACTGGTCATCTCTTAGCTGCCTTGGCTTATTTAATTTCTGAATTGTTTTTTTTTATCTTTTCATTACGGACGCTCTTAACGATTTACATCGCTCTCACATGCACAATTTCAACATAAATGATGTGACCAATATTTTGTAACCATTTTAAAAAGGGTGTCAGAGGAGTTTCTTGCCAGTTCTTCTCCATAGGTACCTACTACGCTTTGGAATGGGCAACTAGCTTCATCTTTCTGACAGACCGACCCTTTTTTTTTTTTTGGATCGGAAATCATCAAATGAGCCCTCCCGCTCTGGGTGGAGCGGAAGGGACTGTCAGACTCTTACTGACTAAAACCCACCCGTGTTCCTTCCTTAGCCCTTTCTGTTCCAGGGCAGTGGTAACCATTTCGGACGATCCCGCTACCCTGGCATGACCGACCCCTTGACAATTCAAAAGTGCCTGTAAATGGTTTTATTTGAAATAAATGCTTAGAGTTTGAGTTTTTTGACCGCTTGAGTGGGCTCTGTTGGATTCTATGTTCGGCTCAACACCGAGAGTTGAAAATCCAGTGCGCGATAAATGCTGCAATGTTTTTACGTCCGAACGTCGGTTTACGATAGAAAAAAAAGTATGTTACATATAAAAATGTTTATAAGCCTTTATAAGGCTTAAAAAATAATGCATTCATATTGTTTAGTATGTAAGTACAGACGCCAGACGCCAGCATATCAAGCTACCCGAAACTGTCAAATTTTCCCAATCAACCATGAACCATAATGCTTTTGCGATAAAGTTGAAAATCTATTAAAGAAATTTGACAGATTGTTGTAGCTTGATGTGCTGGCATCTTATACCTTTGTTATTTTTATACAGAGTAAAAAAAAGACATCTTAATTGCCAAAAAAAAGAAAAAAAAAAAAATTTTTTTTCATGTATGTAAAGTACTATCGCCAAAATCTATATCTGACCACCGTAAGGACTATTCCTGCTTGCAGCGCATATTATTAGTCGACCTAAAAAGGATCCTCTTTTGTTTGACTTACGGACGCGGCTGTGGTCATCATGTGCACGGGGTTCGGTTTATATAACTTTATTCTCATTAAAACATTCGTCACTCGGGTTTTGTTTACCAAATGGTCAGATATATTAGGTAGGCATTGTCCATCCCTAGCTACGCCTGTGTCCGCAGACAAATTTATCTAAACACGATAAAACAGAAAATTAACTATTTTGATCTTTTTTTTGGGGTCATCGACCGCAGTTTATAAATCACAGTTAATTTTTGTAAATTTTACAGATGTGAAAAAAAGTTTTTCTTAACACATACTGCAAGTAACAACACTACCAGCGGTCGTTGACCCCAAGTAGTTTTTTGTCAAATCTTTATTTTTATTTTGTCGTGTTCAGATTAGAATAGTTCTTTATTGCACAGAAAGTAGGAACAAGTTACAGATGTTAAGTTTAAAATGATCCATAAACTAATTACCTTAATTATGGGGCATGCAAACAGATATTTAGATATACAAGGTGTCGTTTTGCATCCTCGTCAAATTCAAGGAGGTAACTATGCGACTGATTCTTGACACGAATCAATAATAAAAATAGGTTTTTTTTTCTTTCTAATTTTCGGAAATCGGCATGTGTGGGACACGCATTTTAAAACGCGGCTGTGTGAGACCTTTTACACACACATAAAAAACGCGGCCGCTTATACGATACCATAACGCGATTCTGTTCTTGAAAGTGGTGTATTCTGAAAGACTGTCAAACTTAAAATAACTAAAAAAACAAGTATGTATTCATTATTTACCAGGGATCGTAATTTTATTTGATTATTTATGTCTTTCATAACAGCCTCCTGACATTTGACGAGGATGCAAAACAACAGCTTGTATGTTTATATTTTAGATATTGCCCACGTCTGCAGAGTTTCGCTACCCAATTTAATTTGACCTTGTAAAAAATGTTAATATGCCAAATGTCTTCAAAAAAATGCAATGTTGATACTTAGTACGTAAGTATTCTATTTCTTTTACTGTGCTATTTTTTTAATAAAATGTTTTTGAAACTATGTAGGTATGTTTTTTTTTTAATATTTATTAAAACATTTTTTTTACTGGAGTAGTGCGCAAGTCTGGTGATAACTGCTCATCCCTTTCCTGTAGAAGTAAAAGGCATAATCAGCCGTTAATGTTCCCACCGCTGGGACACAGGCCTCCTCTCTGTGAGAGGGAGTGGGCCGTAATCGAAAGTCATTTATTCAAAATTAGGCTGAGAATCAGCGCTTTTCGAACGTCAAAGTTACAAAAGACAGTCCCCCGAAACGCCTGCCCTTCACCACTTCCAAGCGCTTTCGCTGGGAAGAAGAAGTGGCGCTACAAACTCCCCAGCAGCACAGCTGTCTGTTCAGTTAGACAATACTTGATTGTATACAATTGTAAGTAAAGTAATTAATATTACACCACGGGGCATATTACATCCACCACGCGGGCCCAGTGCGGGTTGGTCGATATCAGATGTTGTCTGATTTTTTGGCTCTGTCAGACCGGTTCCCTCACGATGTTTTCCTTCACCGTTTTTTGAGAGCAGTAGTGATGAGGTCAATGTAAAATGCCATAACTCAAGTAGCGGATGTTGGAGAAAAAAACAGCCAAGTGTGAGTGGACCTGACACGTCACACGAATACACTCGGTGAGATGGGCAAAAATCTTGTCACTCTTTCTAGCGGTGACATGGAATACTACTTAGTGCCCGCTAGAGAGAATACTTCCTGGCGGTGACACGTTTATTGTTTTCTGCGAAGTCTTTATAGTACATTTTCTTAATTTAGCGTACAATTAACATACTTTAGACATCAGACTGAAGTTCATATAAAGTCATGTCACCGCTAGAAAGTATGACACCAAAGATCGTCACTCACTGGACGCCTGAGGAAGGAAATCGCCGTCGAGGTAGACCGCGGCGAAGGTGGTGCGAGGGTCTGATAACGTTCGCAGGATCAACATAGTCAAAGATCGCACAAGACAGGATGGTTTGGAAGGAATAAATTAATAGTTTAAAAAATACGCTTTTTTATATGCACGATGCCAGTGCCTATCTTCCGGCTTCATCATCAGACCTTGAAACCTAATCGTGGTCAAAGTTCATTACAAGACTTTTCTAAGAAATCCAAAACAGCTATGATACGATTTTCCATCATGAAGTTCCAGTTCATATCTTTCGGCTCCATCATCAGATCAGTTCGACAGTACCATATTATTGTATTGTCATCAGAACTACATACAGGTGCCAATTTTCATTACGCTACGACCCTTGGAAGATGGTTAAATTAGTTACCTTAGATTCCATTACATAGTTAGGTTTTTTATTTATTTGTCATTTATACAAAATACAGGATTATTTATATTAAATAGCAACCAAAAAACCACTAAGGTTACATACAGGTCGACCTAATAAAAGCGTGTTAATAAAAAGGGAAGGCCTTTGCCCACCATAGGGACGCAATATAGGCTAACAAAAAAGCTTTAAAAAAAAAAGCCTGTCTGTTCGAACCTACGACCTAGAACTCGTGGCCGTTACAACTGTGCCACTACTGGGGGGTCTACTCCGAAGTGCAAAGTGCGAATGTTCGGATCGGACCGACACATGGCCGAACCGAATATTATTGAAAAATCCGAAAAAAGTTCGGATCGACTCAGTTGGGTCGGGACCATAGTCAATATTCGAAAGAGTTTAGGATCGGGACCGACCGAACCAAATAGTAACTTCGTAGCAGGAAACGGCCGATACTACTTCGGAGTAGACCCCCTGTTCTCCTTACCTAGTCAATCGGCCAAGAGTTAATTAATTAAAGAACAATTAAACTGCAATCATTAAAGATAATGAATTGAAAGTTATTCGACTGTGCAATTATAGTAGGTAGGTGTTCGACATTTACGAACCCATATACCTCGTTCAATTAGAAATTACTTCGCCAAGATGAAATTAATCATTCTTTTCCAATTATTTGCAATTGTATGTAAGTAAACCTGCTTAAATTATTCATAAAACATCGCAATTTAAGATGTACTATCGCCAAAATCTATATCTGACCACCGTAAGGACTATTCCTGCTTGCAGCGCATATTATTAGTCGACCTAAAAAGGATCCTCTTTTGTTTTACTTACGGACGCAGCTGTGGTCATCATGTGCACGGGATTTTGTTTTCAAAATGGTCAGAAGGCCAATTCTCTGATTTTAAAACGGTCGGGAAAAGTGTTATTGGTTTTTCCCTTCAGGCATTTTTCAGTAGCAGCTCGGAGTCTAGAAAGATGTCCACTGCTGGACATAGGCAGGCCTTCCCAAGCACCTCCACTCCGAGCGGTTATGTGCTTCTCGCATCCAATGGGTTCCTGCAGCCTTCACAAGGTCGTCGGTCCACCTTCGTGTTAGTCCAGTTAGCGTAGTCACTTGAAATATCAGTTCGAAAACAGTTTTATGTTGTTTTTAACTTCACAGACGTGATGGGTGTCGATATCTAC
Organism: Apamea crenata; assembly: GCA_949629185.1. Lineage (NCBI taxonomy): Eukaryota > Metazoa > Arthropoda > Insecta > Lepidoptera > Noctuidae > Apamea > Apamea crenata. The sequence goes on along the minus strand of OX451382.1, from coordinate 5,140,647 downwards.
ACACAAGAAACCAAAATAAAACAACAACAATAAAACAACAACACTATATACAATACATATTTATTTTTTTAATTTATTTTCTCTATCTATACCCATCACGTCTGCAGAGTTTCGCTAGCTATTTTAATTTGACCCTGTATTAGAGTGTTCAATTGAGGGACCCGTGGCCAAATAATAACGCTTGCCGCGGTTGGTCTGTGGATGGGTGACCATCTTTACATACCGAGACCCCTCCGTGGCTCGGAAAGCACGTTAAGCCGTTGGTCCCGGCTGTCATTCGTAGGTCTTTGACAGTCGTTACGGGTAGTGAGAAGCCCGAAAGTCTGACTACCAGTCTTACCAAGGGGTATCGTATTACCCAGTAACTGGGTTGTGGAGGTCAGATAGGCAGTCGCTCCGAGTAAAATACTGGTACTCAGCTGCATCCGGTTAGACTGGAAGCCGACCCTAACATAGTTGGGAAAAGGCAGGGAGATGATAACAGTGTTCAATAATATTTGTAGGAAAGCAAAATGGTAATTATTAGAGGTGCGACTAAATACATGCGACATTTTTTTTTTTTTGGTGATTAAAGATAAAATCTATTTTAGATGCAGAAACCAAAGCAAACGCTTCTGAACCAACGCAGAAGGTACCACTGCCGTAAGTAATATTTGAAAACAAACAACAGACACACACAACAACAACAACAAAGAACAGACACATACACAACAACAACAGACACACACGACAACAACAAACAACAGACAAACGCAACAACAACAGACACACACAATAACAACAGGCACACACCAACAAACAACGGCCACACATAATAACAACAAACAAAAGACGCGCAACAACAACACACACTTTTTCACTTGTATCACGTCGTTTAATAATAATTGTGAATGTGAGGACTATATGGGTATTTTTTTTTCTTTTTCTGTTAGTATTAATGTTGCTCTGGCAGTTTGAGTACCTACTTTATGCGGCATAGGCATACCCAAATATCCTTGGGGTCTACTCCGAAGTAGTATCAGCCGAATGTTCGGTCGTTTCCTGCTACGAAGTTACTATTTGGTTCGGTCGGTCCCGATCCTACACTCCTACACTCTTTCGAATATTGACTATGGTCCCGACCCAACTGAGCCGATCCGAACTTTTTTCGCATTTTTCAATAATATTCGGTCATGTGTCGGTCCGATCCGAACATTCGCACTTTGCACTTCGGAGTAGACTCCCAGGTGACAGGTCTTTGGTACCTATTGTTCGTCGAGTCGTTGGGCTCCTCAAGTTTTGAGCTGAGCTAGAGCTACACGATTACTGACAAAAATGCTTGCACTGACTGGACTGGCCCACTCAAATCTGTGTGGTCTTTCCTCTAAAGACCGCTTCAGACATTAATCTACATGGTCTTCACAGACCAAGATTATGTCGGAACTTTAAAAGAGACTGTTACCTCTGCGTTTGTTCGGCCTTTCTTCTCAAAATAGTCAGATAGGAAACGACAATCTCATCTAGCTTATTTTTTTATAATATGATGTGCAAAAGTGACTCCGATATCTTATTTACAGAATCCTACTTCCTAAGTTCCTACTATCCTACTAATATTATAAACACGAAAGTTTGTGAGGATGAATAGATGTTTGTTACTCTTTCACGCAAAAACTACTGCCGGTCGATTCTGTAACTATCTCACCGTGAAAACTTAGGTGAAGTGAGCGTGGAATGAGCAAATAATGCTAGGGATTGACACTACTGACAACTCACATCAAGCTCACTTCACTTTAGTTTTCACGGTGAGATTTTTACAGAATCGACCGGCTGCACGGATTGGATGAAATGTGGCATATACATAATTTATAACCAGGATTAACACATAGGGTACCTAATTTTTATCCCGATATTCTCACGGGACGGGATCGAAACTTATGTGGGTGAAACCGCGGGGCGCTGCTAAAAAATAAATAATTTCATCTCATAAGCCCATACCTTATATTTTTTTTGCAGAATGTCGGCCTCCAGAGACAATCCCAACTTTATTAGAGACCGCCTAAGAAGTAAGTTCCTCTTGTATATAATAAGTCCTTTTTTCTTTTGAGAGCAACGGTTAGGTATCAGTGGCAATGGCCGCGACTTACGAGTTGTAGGTCGTAAGCTCGAACCCAGACAGGCGCTTTACTTTGTGTAATTAATTTCATCACCACTACTCTCAAAACGGTGAAGGAAAACATCGCGAGGAAACCGGCATGTCCTAGAACCAAAAATCTGAAGACATGTGACATCTACCAACCCTCACTGAGCCCGCGTGGTGGACGGCCACTCTCTCTCACTGAGAAGAGGCATGCGTCCCAGCAGTGGGAACGTTATAGGCTGATTATTAGATTTTGCCGACATAGCTCGCAGAGTCAGCAAGCTGGAAGTGGCAGTGGGCTGGCATTTTTGTCGAAGGACCTATGGCCGGTGGAGTAGACGAGTCTTGGAGTGAAGACCGCGTATCGGTAAGCGTAGTGTTGGACGCCCCACAGTTTGTTGGACCGACGACCTTAAAAAGGTGGCTGGGACAGACTGGATGCGGAAGGAGGAGGACAGGGTGTTGTGGCGCAGTCTGAGAGGCCTATGCGGGGTTTGCATGAAAGTTGAGGAAACCGTTGCGTATGTGCTCTTTGAGAGCACAAGCGTCACCCAGATTAGGACAGAAACCCTTGGGGCATCTAGACCTTACACAGATGTTCTTAACAGACCAGACGTGCTGCCATAGACATGGATCCTATACTGGGTAAAATTATATTACCTAGCGACACTCCATATGTCTGTGGCGACATCTATATCGCCACATGCGAACTGACGCATAATTCTGACTTCACGCAAAATCCTGCATCGCGCAAGCAGAGTTTACCGCGCGACTAGCATTTATACACCGACATCAATCGTCGGGCAGTTGCCCACCAGACACGACACGCATCTGGTCCGAGGATCCCTTTCGTATGGAGGATGAGTGAACTTTACACTCTGTTCCTCATTCCTCTATCTATAAGTATATTATTAGTACAGAAGATAAGTTCAGATTTCGTCACGATGTTTGCTTTTATAATTTTCAGAAATAATTATCAAGCCAGAGATGCCTCCGACTTGGACTAACCGTCACAAACAGGTGTACGATTCAAATTGGATGGATTACTGTGATCCCTACCATTGCAATGATTACCACAGAAGAGCGTGCGGGCTAAACAGAAGGACGATGAGATTCAAGTGGTTCCAAAGCATCTGCCATTTGATACTTAACAACCAATGTTCGGATTATAGAGGACATTTAAGTATGTATTAAAGGAGGAACACCAAAGGAAAATCCGTTCTAAGTATTTCAATAATACGTTTATTATCCTTTATTTATATACTAGCTGCGCCCCGCGGTTTCACCCGCATACGTTTCGATCCCGTGGGAATCTCGGGACAAAAAGTATCCTATATGTTAATCCTGGTTATAAACTATCTGTGTGCCAAACATCCAAATCAGTTCAGTAGTTTCTGCGTAAAAGAGTAACAAACATCCATCCATCTATCCATACAGACTTTCACGTTTATAATATTAGTAGGATTGGAAGGTGTGTTTACTAGTACTACTCTTTTAGCCTTGTGTTATCTTATCACACGTCTCACGAAATATTAGTAAGCACTCCTTCCAATATAATAAATAATAAATGTATAATAAACATATTATTGAAATCCTTAGAACGGCCTTTCCTTAGGTGTACATCATTCTCATGTCCTAAAGTTGTGTGGAAATCGATTGTCATTTTCGGACACGCATGTGATACAGAGGAATGAGGAAAATGTCGTGAGGAGAGTTTTGAGTCTGAATATCGATGGCTATAAGAGTAGGGGAAGACCAAAGAAACGATGGATGGACTGTGTGAATGATGATATGGTTAGAAAGGGGGTGACTACCAAGATGGTGACTAATAGAGAATTTTGGAAGAAAAATACATGTTGCGTCGATCACAAATAAATTGGGAAAAGTGCAGGAGAATGATGTCATCATCATTCATCACTAACCAATATTAATACAAGTACGCTGGACTAAATATACTACTCGTATACGAAATGACAGTTGTTTTACGTGCTGATTCAGAGCGACCCGCTCGAGCGTCTCAGGAACTAAAATTGTCTGTTGCAAATGGCCGTCGTGTTGTTTTGGTATGTACGTCTCTGATGAATTAGGTCTAAATCGTGGAATAAGACTTTTTTGTGGATTTTGTGTTTACTGTGAGATATTTAGAACATTTCTATCATGAGTACGCGTATTTTGAAAAACTCGCCATCAAAAATATTAGTTCCACAGACGCTCACGTTGCTATCAGCGCCAAAAAGGTCTATCTTTATAGGAAAATCAAATGTCTTCCTTTTATCATCGATAGTACGAAGTCCAGTTTACTTGTATAATAGGTATAGGTCAGTGGGTCGACGCCACATGTCTTTTACTTCCATACCCGTGGAGTTTCTTGCCGGCTCTTCTCCATATGAAACGACCAATTGGAACCGTGTACCTAGCTTCTGACGTTTTATAAGTGACCATGTAGGTTTATGTGAAATAACATATTTTGATTTTGTGCACCTCTGGATAACCCTTCGGGGAGTATTTAGTGCACCTCTAGATAACCCTTCGGTACGGGGAGTATTCCCCGAGGCGTGATGTTTTGTTGTGTTTTTCAGAATATGACCAGATTGAAACAAAGTTCTGCCAGGCATATGTCATGTTCTTGCGCGGAGGATGCCCTCATTACAATGACTGTGACGATCACAAGTTATATCCTCTGTGTGCTGTGAGCTCAATAGATGGCCACTTCGTTCTCTTCCAAAACAAATGTTTCATGGATGCTGTCAACTGCAGGAATTCCACTTTGCAAGGTAAAAAATAAACGGGGAATATTTATCTGATCCTCAAATAAATTACCTTACCTTCCTTTAACCTTCTGAAAGAAAGAAGAAAGAAAGAAAGACCGGACTCGGACCGCGCCTGTCTTCTTCTTCATTTGCCTTTTTCCTTCCTTTTACCTTTTAATTATGTGTGTTTTTTTTTTAAACTAATATAATATAATTAACACCGTTAAATTTTTATCGTGAAAAAAAAATCAGTTGATCCATAGATTTATGTTCGCATAATCTATGGATCAATTGATTTTTTTTCACGATTTCAGGGTTGGTCCCATAGTAAAAGTTGTTCATAAGTACAATGACCCCTTTTATGGATTAAAACGATCAAAATTTAACGGTTTATATGTCGCAGTTGTTTTCCCGTAACCGCTGTTTTACAAAACAGCTAGCTAGTAGTTTTGTAAAACAACTAGCGATTTTTTAAAGTTCATATTTAAAGTGATCATTATCATCTGCCGAGCCTTTTCCCAACTACGAGTATGTTGGGGTCGGCTTCCAGTCTAATCGGATGCAGCTGAATAGGGTAGATGCCTGGGTAAAAAAATAATAATTATATTTAGTCCGTCAGTTAGATTATCGAAAAATAATGGACACGTATTTTTTCTTTTGTCAATCAAACAAAAAGTGACAAAGATAAAGGGCGTCTAAATTTGGGAGTGGGAGGTCGTCACGTCACGCCATGCTAAAAGTGTAGCAAGGCGTGACGTCACGCGGAACTTTAACGGGCGATATCTTCATCATTTTTTATATAATTGACAAAAGAAAATATACGGATCCAATATTTTTTTTTGATAATCTAACTGACGGACTAATTATACTTTTTTAGGCATCTAGCCTATTATACATGGAGCGACTGCCTATCTGACCTCCACAGCCCAGTTACTGGGTACCCTTTGGTAAGACTAGTGGTTGGAGTTTCGGTCTTTCTGGCTGTCGTGACTCCACAACAACTGTCAGAGCCCTGAATACCTGATACTACATAATCAGCCTATAATGTTCCCACTGCTGGGACACAGGCCTCCTCTTATCGAGAGCTAGTGGGCTTATAATCTGCCACGCGCGCCCAGTGCAGGTTGGTAGATGACACATGTCTTCGAAGTTTTGGTTCTAGGACATGCCAGTTTCCTCACGATGTTTTCCTTCATCGTTTTGAGAGCAGTGGTGATGAAATAATTTACACAAAGTAAAGCGCCTGTCTGGGATCCAATGATAGTCAACGTTATGTTTTTTTTTCAGAGTATGAGGAAGTTTACATGTCGCTTTGCGAGCATGCTTTGTTCGCTAACCCTGACTCCAAGGAAGTATAATCAATCAATCAATAACTTTCAATGATCTAAGAGCAATGAGCGAAGATTATTAAAATATATTTTGCACAAACCTGGTTTCATTTGTTGTAAAAAAGTCTCATGATTCCTTACGTTTTTTAGCTGGCAAGTCTCATGCTTTTCTAAATCTCACTTTTGCAACACTGTTTTTAGCAGTCAATATAGTCTGTCATTATTACTATAGGTATGTGCCGTACTAGGTCCACTTAGTAGGTACGAGTATCAAGTCAGAGGTATAATTGTATTAAAGCCTCTCATGCATTAAATTAGTTTGTTTCAACGTGTTGCGTTGTTTATTACGATGATACTGATGTATCGTCATCGTCGGCCGAACCTTTTCCCAACTATGTTAAAATGGTAGTAAAGTATTTTCCTAGTTAAAATCTATCGAGGAAATTTAACCGAATTGCGTTTTCCTTCAGTCAGAGTATTAATCAAATGGGTAGTCAATAAACATATATAACCAAAAATTAAATCCATACATGCTGTAATAGTGAAATAAATGGCTACGAAAAGCCCCCTGGGGGGTGTCCCACACTACACTTGCCGATACGCGGTCTCCACTCCAGGACTCGTCTGCTCCACCGTCCATCTATTATGCCCAGTAGTAACCGAGTTGAATTGTGGAGGGTCAAATGGGCAGTCGGTCCGTGTAAATACTGGTTTTTCACTGCATCCGGTTAGACTGTAAGGTGATCTTAATATTCAGGGTCAAATCATGGTCAAGAAACTCCGTAGACGTGATGGGCATCGTTAACTAAACACGATAAAAAAAACAAAGAATATCTATTGATTTGATGAATAAAATTTTTGGGTCAACGACCTTAGCGTAGAACTTAAAATATCAGTTTTCAGTAGTCAGTCAGACCGGCTTTCAGTCAAACCAGATGCAGCTGAATACCAATATTTTACATGAAGCGACTGCCTATCTGACCGTCACAACCCAATAGCTGGGTAATACGATACCCCTTGGTAAGACTGGTTGTCAAATTTTCGGGCTTCTGACGACCCGTAACGACTGTCAAAGATCCACAAATGACAGCCGGGACCAACGCAACGGCTTAACGTGTTTTACGAGGCACGGAGGGGTCTCGGTATGTAAAGATGGTCACCCATCCATAGACCAACCGCGGCCAGCATAGCTTAACCTGATCAATCGACCCGTGCGGCTGTTATTACATAGCCACAAGCCCCTAAATGATGTATAGTAATAAAAAATTACAATAAAACTACTTAAACTACAGTTTGTTTACTTTATTTTTATTATGTCCAGCTTTTGACGAAAGAATCGCGGTTTCTTTATTCCGAAGGACTCAAAAGGCCGCTTTGCCCGAAATTAAAAACACTGGCTGAAATCTGATACATAATTAAGTTGCTAGACCGAAATGACAGCTGCGATCGACCTTTTTTTGTCATATTGTCAGTGTTTATAACTACTACGAGTATATTAACTGCCGAGCGTGAGGTCCTGGGTTGAATTTCCAGGCCGGGCAAAGTGTTATTTAGTAACAACCCGGAGTTTGAAAGATGGCGATGTGATAGAATAGAGTGAGGGAAGAGAGAGTGCACCTGTGCACTGTGCACCTGCGCACACACGCCTGCACTATAATATTTTCTGCGCCGAAGGCTATTCTCGGTTGAGATTGGTCGCCATGGTCAAAATACAGCCTTATTACTACAAAGCCATTGATATTATACACTGTGTTCCGGAAGATATTATATAAAGTCATAAACTTCGAACAGATGTTCAGACCATGGAAATAAGCATTTTTCATTATGGACACATTAATGAATTCTTATTTTTAACACGTTTTTTTTTATTTTTTTATTAGGTCGACCTGTATGTAACTAACTATGTAATGGAATCTAAGGTAACTAATTTAACCATCATCCAAGGGTCGTAGCGTAATGAATATTGGCAGCTGTATGTAGTTCTGATGACAATACAATAATATGATACTGTCGAACTAATGTGATGATGAAGCCGGAAGATATGAACTGGAATTTCATGATGGAAAATCGTATCATAGCTGTTTTGGATTTCTTAGAAAAGTCTTGTAATGAACTTTGACCACGATTAGGTTTCAAGGTCTGATGATGAAGCCGGAAGATAGGCACTGGCATCGTGCATTTATAAAAGCGTGTTTTTCAAGTGTTTTATTTTTTATTTTTTGTTAATCCTCATAGAAACTAAATACCTTGACGTAAATCACCCGATATGCATGCCTCTCTAACCGAAGCATTTTGATAGATTTATCATTTTAATTACACTAACCGGCAACATAGGCCAAATTAAGACCCTTTCTTACTGCATAGCTCAATTAAATTTCACTAAATGAAATTACAATTAATATCTTTGTACCGAAGCCTTATTAAGTACTACTTCCTTTGGTATATTTGATTTGTAAAAGCTACAGAAGCGTTTGCCAAAGTTTATAGATAACGTTAAGAACACGGTGTATATCAATGTACAGACGCCAGCACATCGAGCTACTACAATTTGTCAAATTTCTTTAATAGATTTTCAAGTTTATCGTTAAAGCATTAAGGTTCAAGGTTGATGGGGAAAATTTGACAGCTTCGGGTAGCTTAACCTGCGTGCGTCTGTACGCAGCTGTCATTTTAGTCTAGCAAATTATAAATCAGAATGTACTGTATCTATTCTCGGTATTTATGCTTACGACGCTTCCTTTTCTTCGTCATATAATCTGAAAACGGGTGGTGTCTAGGCCGCCTTGGTTCTTTCGTATGTATTTTCCCAGTCGGTATATGCCTTGGACGTCCCTGCTCATCATAATCCCACTCCTCAGAGATGAATAAACGACCTCGAGCAATGTCCTTCGACTCCAAGCGTTGTTTTTGCTGCAATAATCCTTGTTTCAGATACATGGCTTCCCGAAGACTTACGGCTCCATCTTTAGCAGGATTGTAGTCCGTGGGTGACGTGCTGGTGATTTTAAGGAATGCTGGAGAAAAGTATGGACACAGGATTAAACGACATCATACATACATAATCAGCCTATATTGTTCCCACTGCTGGGACACAGGCCTCCTCTCTGTGAGAAGGAGTGGGCTGCAATCTGCCACGTGGGCCCAGTACGGGTTGGTAGATTGTCAAATGTCTTTGAATTTTTGGTTCTAGGACAGGCCGGTTTCCTCACGATGTTTTCCTTCACCGTTTTGAGAGCAGTGGTGATGAAATAAATTACACAAAGTAAAGCGCCTGACTGGGTTCGAACCTACGACTTACGAGTCGTAGGTTCGAACCCAGTCACCACCACCACCACAGCTCTCAAAACCCATACATCACCATCTGCCCAGCCTTTTCCCAACTATGTTGGGGTCGGCTTCCAGTCTAACCGGATGCAGCTGAATACCAGTATTTTTTCATGAAGCGACTACCTATCTGACCTCTACAACCCAGTTACTGGGTAATACGATACCCCTTGGTAAGACTGGTTGTCAGACTTTCGGGCTACTGACGACCCGTAACGACTGTCAAAGATCCACGAATGACAGCCGGAACCGGGACCAACGGCTTAACGTGCTTTCCGAGGCACGGTGGGGTTTTGGTATGTGAAAATGGTCACCCATCCACGGACCAACCGCGGCAAGCGTAGCTTAACCTGGTCGATCAAAATCCATACATAGTATAAAACCAAGAAATGAAATGATATTGTTTATTTTATAAATAGTATATCGGAATCACTTTTGACGTGACGTCGCGACCCCCCACTCCCAAATTTTGACGCGCTTTATCTTTGTCATTTTTTGTTTGATTGACAAAAGAAAAAATACGTGTCCATTATTTTTCGATAATCTAACTGACGGACTAAATATAATTATTATTTTTTTACCCAGGAAACACGATACCCCTTGGTAAGACTAGTTGTCAGACTTTTAGGATTCTGACTACCCCTAACGACTCTCAAAGATCTCAGAAAAACGTCAGAAGCCCTAAAGTCTGACAACCATTTTTACCAAGAGGCAAGAGGTATCGTGTTACCCAGTAACTGGGTTGTGGAGGTCAGATAGGCAGTCGCTCCATGTAAAATACTGGTATTCAGCTGCATTCGGTTAGACTGGAAGCCGACCCAAACATAGTTGGGAAAAGACTAGGCAGATGATGATGATGTCACCTAGCCACGCCAGCTGTCATTTCACCGGGTTGACACTATTGACAGATCACTTCAAGCTCGCACCCTTTTTTTTTTTTTTTTTTTTTTTGTCGCTGAGAAATGCTTTATGCATGCCCGCCTCGCGGGGGACGAGACGGGGTATGTGGGACTCCCTGTCGGAATGACAGTATACCCACTAAAACTCAGCGGTGTTCCCTCATTCGCCGTGATGGGAGGGCCACGGGAATAGGCATAGCCTTTACCTCCATAGCCCTCCCGGCGCATGCCCGCCTAGATGTTATGGCGGGCCCCGCATGCCCCCCACATAGGGGGGCTACGAGAATGGCCGGGAGCACCTAGCCATTCCCGTCCAACACTGGTGGAGGCCTGTGCAATACAGGCAACGGTGCCCCCGCACCCGCTGCCTGCTGGCCCCCACGCCCGCCTAATTGGCAGGCCCCGCATGCCCCCCAGGATGGGGGGGCTACGGCCGCAGAGGATAGGGAGAGCGGCAACGACACACCGACACTCCTCTTCCCCTGCGGCCCCACCGCGTCCGCCATCGAACGGTGGCGGCCCCGTCAAGGCCGCGGAAGGTAGGGAGAGCGGCAACGTATCACCGACACTCCTCTCCCGCCGCGGCCTTCAATCCTCAGCCGCGATGTCTCCCTCACGGGGGACATCGCGGCCCGCCTCAGGTAGGCTGCGATGTCGCCCAAGCGGCACCGCAACCTACCCGCCGGCCGCTACGTCGTCGGCTTTTCCGCACAGCCTAGACGAGCGGCCGCTCTTCGGGTTCCTCTTAGCTTCACCGTGGTCCAATCCACCACGGCTACTGAGCCCCCCCGCCTCGACGATGCGGGAACCCACCGGGGGGGGGGGGGGGGTCAAGCTTGCACCCTGAAGCAAGCTTAAAACAGCACTGAAGTTTTCACGGTGAGATTTTAACAAAATAGATCGGTTACTGTTAGGTATGTGTATACTTACATAAAAACACGACGAAAAAATAACCATATATTATTTTCATTTTATAATAGGAAAACTCTTCACCAATTTTTAGAATAAGTAGAATTAAACTAAAGACATCGTTAATACACGCTGTTTTATCAAAATACTATTAGGTATTAAATAAAACAAGATGGCGTCTTCTTATGTCAAACTTAATTACATTTTGTAGAAACAAAAGTGTGGTTGATGATATTTATAACTAAAATGTAAAAGTTACCATGAAATTTGTCATTAACTAAACCAGGTAAGTAATTAAATTACACATAATTAGAAAATGTTATTAACAAAAGTATAATTTATTAATGATTTGATATGCGAGCTGCGTATGACTGGCACTCTTATTGCAAAACACACTTTCAATCACAATACAACGGCTTCTAAGTAAAATTCTTAATACAGTACTTCATAGGTTCCAAAGATTCGTCTGGTTGACAACGTAAATAACGCAATGAATGTTGTCGAATTGTCAAAATTAAAGGCGTTGCAATTGTAAGTGTGTTACGCAATTAATTAACCCGTAGATAATTATAATTGAGCGTTTAAGTTTGTGTAAAGTCAACGTGTTATTTTTCCACCTTGACGAGTTCAGTTTATTGCACTTGGTTTCATACAGTTCCGGATTAGCTCCTATACCCTGTCCATTAGGTACACCATTTTTTGACAGATGGAACTAGTTATTTCAGCAACACACAATACATTGATTGATACACGTACGGTATTGTAATGTATGTAAAAAGCCATAAATAAGATAATTCAATAAGATAAGGCAGTTTATATATTTATTTTATTACGCATTTTAAAGTTAGCTTTAACGTAATCTGGAATATGTACGTTCTATAAGAAGGCTGTCAAAAAACGTGTGTACATCATATATTTTTTTTAGTTTTATCATTCTCTTATTTTAGAAGTTACAGGGGGGGACGCATTTTACCATTATGGATGTGTCTCTCGCGCAAACTATTCAGTTTAGACAAAAATGATATTAGAAACCTCAATATCATTTTTGAAGACCTATCCATAGATACCCATGAAACCCACACGTATGGGTTTGATGAAATTTTTTTTTTTAGTTTCAGTTCTACATATGTATGGGGAACCCCCAAAATTTATTGTGTTTTTGTATTTTTTCGTGAAAATCTTAATGCGGTTCACAGAATACATCTACTTACCAAGTTTCAACAGTATGGTTCTTATAGTTTCGGAAAAAAGTGGCTGTGACATACGGACGGACAGACAGACAGACAGACATGACGAATCCATAGGGTTTCCGTTTTAGCCACTTGGCTACGGAACCCTAAAAAGGTCGATCGCAGTGTCATTTTGGTCTAGCAAATTAAAAAAAACATAGTTTAGCCAGTTTTTTTATATTTTATTCAGGCAAAGCGGGATTTCGAGTCATTTGCAATCAGCAATAAAAAAAAAACCGGGATTATTTCGTCAAAAGCGGGATATAATAAAAATAACGTATGTACACATAAACTGTAGTTTTTTTGTAATTTTTTACTGCTTGTCTTAACAATAACAGCCCCAGGGGTTCATCGAAGGCTAAGCTGCGCTTGCCGCGGTCGATTTGTGGATGGGTGACCATCCATTACATATCGAAACTCTTCCGTGCCTCGGAGAGCGAGTTAGGCCGTTGGCCCGGCTGGCATTCGTAGATCTTTGACAGTCATTACGAGTATAGAGTCAGAAGCCTAAAAGTCTGACAATCTGCCTTATATCCGACGAATAAAGGTTTTTGTCTACCAAGGGTTATCGTGTTACCCAGTAACTGGGTTGTGCAGGTTAGATAGGCAGTCGCTCCATGTATTTTACCGACATCAATCGTAAAAAAGACAATTGCGACACTTACGCAGACCAGTTGCGCGGTAAACTATGCTTGCGAGATGCAGGACTTTTGCGTGACGTCAGTGTGATGCGTAGTTTGCCTGTGGCGATGTAGATGCCGCCACATTACTTTAGGTAGGAAGGAGATGTGACGTAACCAACTTCCCAGCAGCACAGCTGTCTTTTATTTAATTTCCAGACTTTTCGTTTGACAAGTTAAAATAAATGAATAAAAATAAGTCTTGTTAATAAAAAAATAATTTATTTACAATACATTTAGCTTACAAATGCCCACTTGCATGATAACAATTAAGCCAGACAAGTTTTAAAAATTTAATCCTTTATTCATAAACGTTGCTTTTAAAAATAAGTAGGGATTAACGACTGTTTAATCATAAATTTTTTGACGTTTTAACATCACTTAACTATAATCATCGTTCATAAATAAACCCCTGGTTGTCGAAAATGAATCCTTCTAACTTACTAATATTATAAACGCGAAAGTTTGTGAAGATGGATGGATCAATGTTTGTTAGTCTTTCACGCAAAAACTACTGAACGGATTTTGATGAAACTTGTTGCGGTCAGAGGTCAAAATAATAACTGTGAACGGACGGTATGATAGGTATTTGTCAATTTTCTTATTACCTATCATAATGATTTCATTTACATACTTATAATTTACATTTTTAAATATTTTTATAAACAAAAAGATAAAAAAAATAATTTAAAAATATAAAAAATAGTAGCCCAGCGGTATCGGGAACGGGGTCCAAGCTACCGGCGGTCAGGGCTCCAGAGAGAGGAACCTCCTGACAATGCGAGCCGTGTCCAGAAGTACCGCTTTCTGAATCAAGCCCTTGCATGATCCAGCTGCCCAACGAGAGCCTCCTCAGGTGTTGGTCGAGGCTCTTGGCTATTAAACCATTGGTTGTTAATAATTATTATTATTAACAGCAGTAGTTTCGCGACTGTGGCAGGATTCATCACCCCCTCTATGCTTTTTGGTCGATTTATCAGGCTTCGTAAATAAAAGGATACCGCCAGCCTTTTTCGTGTAACCTGAAAATAAAAATAAAATAATTATACTTACATACAAAAAAAAAAAAAAAAAAATTTTAGGAGGGGCTATGGCTAAATAATAGCAGCCGCACGAGCTGATCGATCAGGTTAAGCTAGGTTAGCCGCGATTGGTCCGTGGATGGGTGACCATCTTTACGTATCAAGACGCCCGCGCCCCCGTGCCTCGGAAAGCACGTTAAGCCGTTGGTCCCGCCTGTCATTCGTAGATCTTTGACAGTCGTTACGGGCCGTCAGAATAGAATAGAATACTCTTTATTGTACACCATAAAAGTTACAGAACATAAATAAAATATATAAAATTTCAATCAATTAAAAAAAAATAATTCAAATTTCAATTTTTTAAATTTCAAAATTCAATTTGGTTGTCAGAAGCCCGAAAGTCTGACAACCAGTCTTACCAAGTGATAACGTATTACCCAGTAACTGGGTTGTGTGTGGAAGTCAGATAGGCTGTCGCTTCATGTAAAATATTGGTATTCAGCTGCATCTGGTTTGACTGGGAGCCGCACCCTAATTGCGTAACAGACAATCAATCTCAATCTGAATCATTTTGAAAGATATTGCTAATCCATTGCTTCGTATGTTCAAAAAATGTGTCATGTCTCTGCTCAAAAACGTAAATAGCGCAATGAATGTTGTTGAACTGTCAAAATGAAACCGATTCCGATTGGTCGTGTGTTACGCAATTAGGGTGCTGGTCTGACCGACTACTGAAAACTGATATTTCAAGTCCCCAATTTTTTTTTTCATCAAATCAACAGATATTTTTTGTTTGTTTTATCGTGTTTAGTTATCGATGCCCATCACGTATACGTAGTTTCTTGACCTTGATTTAATTTGACCCTGAATATTAAGATCACCTTCCAGTCTAACCGGATGCAGCGAAATAGCAGTATTTACACAGACCGACTGCCCATTTGACCCTCCACAATTTATTCAACTCGGTTACTGGGCACTTTTTTTTTTTTCTTTTTTTTTATAAAAACGTTGCCCCACACTAGGAATTTCTCCAGTGTCGTGGGTGCGTTTACAGACATATAAACTCACATACACAAACAGCCAGACCCGGAACAACTAATTGTAGGTCATACAACTCATACATATATTTGTTCCGTGCGGGAATCGAACACGCAGCGCAGCAGTCAATCGCTTAACCACTGCGCCAACCGTGCCGTCAAGAGAGATATAGATGGCCGGTGGAGCAGACGAGTCCTGGAGTGGAGACCGCGTATCGGCAAGCGTAGTGTGGGACGCCCCCCAGGGGGCTTTTCGTAACCATTTATTTCACTATTACAGCATGTATGGATTTAATTTTTGGTTTTAAGTTTATTGACTACCAATTTGATTAATATTCTGACTGAAAGAAAACGCAATTGGGTTAAATTTCCTCGATAGATTTTAACTAGGAAAAAACTTGTACTATTTTATATTTTTTTCAGCAACTATAAAATCCTTGCAAAATTGCAGTCAAAATGTGCGTACCTAATAGGTATTTGAAAACCCTGGCTGAAAATATTTTTGATACACAGCTTATTTTATTTTTAAAGAAATTTTATTTGGTTGTGCGCTTACGTTGTTTTATTTTGGTTTCAGCGCACTGTTGCGCTCTCTTTTTTCGCATGTGGAAGTAATTGACTCTGTCACTTTCATAAGCCGTCGTCCCCTCGAACTATGATTTATTTTTAACGTATCACCTTAAGAAGATGACTGGGACATACTTTTCTTCTATCAAAATGGCCAATCAGATGATGATTAAAGGTACATACCAGGGCTACCAGAGATGTCAATGCACGGAGGACGAAATATCCTAATTTGCTCCAAGAATGTGTTCAGCATTGAAATATCCAGATGCCATCTGCTAAACATATATTTCACACCTGATTTCAACGTCTTAAAACTATGAATGGTACCTGAAAAATGAGTAACATTTTTTTAATTTCAATATACTCGTGGCTAAATAATACAGACGCATAGGTCGATGGATCAGGTTAAGCTACACTGGCCGCGGTTGGTTCGTGGATGGGTGATCATCTTCACATACCAAGACCCCTCCGTGCCTCGTAAAGCACATCAAGCCGTTGGTCCCGGCTGTCAGTTGTGGATCTTTGGGAGTCGTTTCGGGTCGTCAGAAGCCCGAAAATCTGACAACCAGTCTTACCAAGGGGTATCGTACTATCCAGTAACTGGGTTGTGAAGGACAGATAGGCAGTCGCTCCATGTAAAATACTGGTACTCAGCTGCATCCAGTTAGACTGGAAGCGGACGCCAACATAATTGGGAAAAGGCTAGGCAGATGATGATACTCTGGTCTAGAGCTTCCACCTTAACGTCCCGTCGACGGTGGCGGGTGGGCAAACGGTGAAACACGCCGCAGATAGAGATGATTATTTACCTCTTATAATTATGTTTATAATCGTAGTTATTGCTGTATAATCCCATTGAAACAGTCGAATATCAATGTTACTTATCTGGGATAATAGCGCAATTATTTCAGCTTCAGTGTATTGTGATACATCTGTGTTTAGTAACTCCGCTAACCTGAAAATAATACAAAAACGTCAAAAGGGGTAAAAAAAAAGAAGAAAAAAAAAACGGGTTGCACTCCGGGAGTGTCGGCAGAAGTGAAAACTTGAATATTAACGTTGTGCATTTTTGATATATTTTGGAATGCGGTCTACTCTCCCTCCGTCTACGTCTTACGAATTTTCGATCAGGTCGTGTCCTGACGCGAGCTCCGTTTTACGAATTTTCGATCAGGTCACGTGCCCTGACGCAAATTTAACATTTTTTATCTATCACAACAAAAGTGCACAACGCCGCTAAAGAAGTTTTCACTTCAAAAATAGAATTTATTATGAAAGACGATTTCAGGAGAAGGGGGTCCAAAAGAGTTTTATTTTTTCTTACGTGGGGGTTGGAGGGGTCTAGATAGTTCCTACGTAAGATTATTAGATTTTATTTTATTTACTAGGTATTTTTTCTTTGCAATTTTGGTAGATACTGATGTTACGTAAGATTGAAAGGGGAGGAAGTTCATCCAAGTCTTCTTTTTTCTTACGTAGGGTTAGAAAGTGGTAAAAATTGTCTTTCGTAATAAATGAACAGCCCCATAGGACACGTTTCTTGTATGCTATAATTATATACCTACTAATAAAGTAGTAGTGAAAGGAGACCCCTTTAATTTTTACTAATAAAATAATAATTTTTATTATTTGTTATTTTAGCAGCAATAGAAATACACTCTGAAAATTACAACTATCTACCTATTACGGTTCATGAGATACAGCCCGCTGATAGACAGACAGATGGACGGATGGACGGACAGCGGAGGCTTAGTAATAACTAATAGGGTGCCGTTGGCACCCTTCGGGTACGGAACCCACAAAAGTATGTGATTTTATGTGTGAGTCACGCCATTTTGAAGTAATAACTTCTTATGGGAGGGTAAACCTCTTCGTAACGTAACGCGTTACGGCGCCAGTCTGTCTGGCTTCCCTTTCTCTCATGTACACGGCATCGGTAGGCAGGCTCTTGCTCTCTCATTCTAACTCACAGCACTAGTCGTATTTCGGACAGACGCTTTCCCCTCTCTCTGCTCAGTGTTTAGTGTGCGATAGACATATACTATAGAATCTATGGTATATGTCTTAAAAAATCGATGGCATAGATTAGTTTAAGTTATCACTTCTGTCGGGCATCCCGAGACGCACACGTTTTTTTTTATTACGCAACAAAAGTCTAGCTCATTCACCAAGTGGACAAAAGCGAAATAAACTTCAATCCAACCAGCACCCAAATTGCGTAACACACAATCAATCATAATCTGAATCATTTTGAAGATTATTGCTAATCCATTCCTTTATATTATGTTCGAATTTGTCTGCTCAACAACGTAAATAACGCAATGAATGTTGTTGAACTGTCAAAATGAAAACCATTGCTACTGTATTATGTATTAAGTACCTACTCCCCTGGTATGTCATTGTGACTCTGCAGCCCGACGCCAAGTGTGCAAAATGTATGCTTATGAACAAAATATATGAAAAACTTAGAGTAAGAAACCTATAGAGTAACGGGCAGCGTGGCTACACATGAGACAAAATACCAACATAACTATAATGTCTATAGAACTCATAACCTTACTCTTTACCCAGAAACAGGGAGATTACAGTTAAGTACACTGCACCGCATTGTATTATAGGTTTATCTCGGCTTTAAAACAATCTATGCAAGCAATTAAATTAATAAATGATGTAGAAAAGTGCCAAAATAAACTTCACAGTTTCACAAAGACGAAAGTTTGTTTAGCTTATATGTCGCTAGCCTTGAAAAAACTGGCACGCACTGAGAGACGGAAATAGTATAGCTTTGTCCTTTTCTGTTACTTTTAATGACTCAATACTATATCCCTTTCTTGTGGGAATGAAATGGAGCTACCCGCTGTCTATACTTTTCTTTGTCTAAGATGAAAAAATATGTCGTTGCGTCTAGTTGCCGAGCTGTCACAGTCGCTTGTCTCATAGTGCCCACCATGTCTTATACTAACCTTTTGATATCATTGTGTCGGTTATTTTTTTGTTTCGGGCGCCAATTATCTTTATACCCCTTCAAACGCGGCCCCACCAAGTCTAAACAATGTACCCATTTCTGTGGCTTATTTCTTTCCTGATCATCTAAATAGTTTACCCTCCTATAAAATGGAACCTTAGGCGTCACATTTTGTCTCTTTTTGACTGGTTTTTGTGACGTTGTTGCTATTTTTTCTCCTTCCCTCCAATTCTCAATAAGGTAATTTGTTGTTGTAGAATCTTTATCTCTCTGTATTTGCGTTGTTGCTTCGTTTTCTCTTCCTTTCCGATTCTCATTTAGGAATGTTCTCGTTTTAGCATTTTCATCTTTCTGTATAAGCGTTGTTGGTTCATTTTCTCTTCTACTCCGATTCACATTATGATCATTTTTGGTTGTAGTATTCTTATATCCCTGCATTTGCGTTGTCGCTACATCTTCTGCTCGTCTCCAATTCTCATTAAGATAATTTTTTGTTGTAGCATATTGATCTTTCTCTGTTTGCGATGTTGCTTCGTTTTCTCTTCCTCTCTGATGTTTACTAAGGTCATTTTTCGTTGTAGCATTCTTATCTCCCTGTACTTGTGTCATATTAGTTTCTTCAATTACATTGAAATTCTTTCGTAGAGTATTCTCGACTTTAAGTGGCTTATGAGTGTTGTCATTTTTAATAGTTACCTTCGCGCCCCTTCCTAGAATGTGATAGAAAGGATTTAGCTTGAAATTATAATTAAGATGCACAGTTGGCTACCTCGTTGAACGACCCTATTAATAACACTACTCACTATAGCACATTGCCTAACCTGAGAATCGACCAACGAGGCAGTTAATACGAGAAAGGAAAGTTTATAATGATTGTAAGTACATAAACAGAGTGGCGATTAGGTTATCACATTAAATAATACAGCGGTCATTACAAGTTGTTAAAAGTCTGTTAAAATAATAAAATTTAAATTTTACTAAAAATAGAAAAAAAAAACAAATAAAATAATTAGCGTAAAATTGTCATGAAATAAACCATCCTTGACAATAAGTCACTAGACACGCGTGAGGCGATGGTATCAAGCAAGAATTCAAAACAAACTTTATGTTATTGTTACTAAGTAAACACAAATTAAGTTTAATGTTGTTAGGTAAATACTGAAACGAAAAAAAAGGTCCTACGACTAAATTATTAATTGTTATTAATTCAACTAATTGTGTATGTTTAATATACGTTATGTAGAATTCGTGGTTTCAATTCATGTGATAACCTAATCGCCACACTGTATATACAGTATACACGGTCAATTTGAATTAGCTAGCGAAACTCGTCAGACATTATGGGTTTCGTATCTAAACATAATAAAACAAAAAAAAAACTTATTTTTTTTTGAGCTTTGCGACCGCTTCGTTTATAGTAACTTGAAGTAGTATAGTGACTTCTTTTAACGTGTATGTAAAGTATCGATACCCATCACGTCTGTGAAGGTTACACGAACAAAACTAATTTTTAAAACTTATATCTTAAGTAACTATGTACCTACACTACCTAAGGTCGTGGACCCTAAAAAAATGATCGTCAAATCATTTTTTTTTATCATGTTATAAGATGTCGATGCTTATCACGTCTGCGGAGTTTCGCTAGCTAATTTAATTTGACCGTGTATATGTCGCAGCTAAGTGGTTTAATTCGCCGTTTAGTTAACCGCCTAGCCTTTTAACTAAACGGCGGCCGTTCGACTAATGGCCTGAATGATATTCAATATGCTGGATTGAGGTCAAGAGTGAGCCCATTGTCAATTTAAAAAAAAAAAAGAAAAATTACAGTTTAGGTTGGAACTGTAACCAATAACGCTCGAGCCAAATTGGTCGCAGTAACTAAGCCAGGGCACCCCAATCAAATGGGTTAGGTTAGAACTGTGATCAATCGCGTACGAGCCGAGAGAGCGAAGCGAGGCGAGCACTACTTCCAAATGCCAGGCGGTTGACTAAACGGCTAATTTAACCACTGCGACATAAAGATTAGATTCTCACCTGAACGAAGCCTATGATGACCATGAAGATGCCGTAAAACAGGTTTTATTAAACTTTCTGAACGCTCTGTAACTATTAAATCATAGTTATCTATTGGGTCTTGTCTTATGTCTGATCTTCGCTGAATATTTTGTAGTTCTTTCATCATATCTTTTCTCATCTTTTGTGTGTGTTTCCTGTGGTCCACGTCGGCTGACAGTGAGGATACTTGGTGTTGCACGGCTGAAAGTAATATCAACCGGACGGTTCTGTAAAAATCTCACCTTGAAAACCTTCAAGTGAGCTGTCATTCCACCCGATGACATTGACACTGTTGACAGGTCACTTCAAGCTCACGTCACCTCAGTTTTCTTGGTGAGATTTTTACAGAATAGATCTGGTAGTCCATTTTGGATACACACATGCAATTACAATCACGAGTTGTGCTTGTGACGGCATGTCGGACTACGCTCAGTGAAGGGCACAGCATGTTTGTGCTCTTGATTACCACAAGTAAAGCGCGCGTCGCTTCATGAGATAAAAATACTGTAGTGGACTTAGAAAAAGAAAATTAGGCGTGGCACTCCCCAATCCCATACATGTAACCTGTAGCATGTGGGGTAATGTGTCTTTCTATAGCTATAATGAATATGATGTTTCTAATAATGTACACAAGTAAAGCGCGCATCGCTTCGTGAGATAGAAATACTATAGGCCATTGTTTAGCGGTGCCCAGAACACAACTTCTTAAAAAACAAAACATTGATATTGTGCAAATAGTCTCCGAGTTAAATGGCTGTGACATCCGGGCCGTCGGATGGAATCACATGACGAAATTATAAGGGTTCCGTTTTCCCATTTGGCTACGCAACCCTAAAAAAAATGTTCTTACCTAAAAATATCAGTAATCCCAAGTAACTCTTAATCATTTTTTCCAATATTGTTTATATTAAGTAAAAATAAATAAAAAGCTAAACTAAATTAACTTAAGATAAAATGCTAAAAATATTATTTAAATGTAGTTTTCTTTCGAACATTTTCACAATATATTTTAGCATGAAAAACACAAGTATTTTTTCGACTATTAAAATTAAAACGGATTTCAATACAATCAGGAATTGAAAAAATATTAAATTCATTGAAGCATTTTTATATAAACATTCGCTTACGTAGTAAAGTAAAAAAGTCCACGCGTTTCAGAGATTTTGTTGTTAAAATGCTTTCTTGCTTTATCCCGTTACATTATATAATAATCTCCCTGGCTGATTTCGGTCACGGTGGCCAATCTCAACGAAGATTAGCCAGGTTCGCAGGAGATATTATATTTTATAGTTGTTGTTGTTGTTGTTGTTGTTGTTGGTGTTGTTGTTGTTGTTTTGTTTTTTTTTATAGTGCACAAGTGTGTGCGCAAACGCAGGTGCACTCTCTGTTCCTTTACTCTCATAGTCCGATGGGTAACCTGACACGACCGGGGTGAGATCAGGCGCAGGACCAACGGCTTTACGTGCTTTCCGAGACACGAGGGTATCACACCACCAACTTCCAAACTCCGGGCTGTCACTTAGAACATTTTGCCCGATCTGGGAATGGAACACAGGACCTCATGCACAATACTTCGCGCTTGCGACCACGAGACCGACGGGGCAGTTATATGCACAGACGCCAGCACATCAAGCTACTACAATCTGTCAAATTTCTTTAATAGATTTTCAAGTTTATCGCTAAAGCATTAAGGTTCAAGGTTGATTGGGAAAATTTGACAGTTTCGGGTAGCTTGACCTGCTGGCGTCTGTACATAATTATGTCAAACTGTAACCATGAATAATTCAGCACATGATTCTAAAACCGCCTGTGTTGAAAATTAACTGCGGTTGCAAAAAGAAATCTGATGTTTTTACGCAGTCAAAATGTATGAACAGCATTTTTTTTTAATTTCCGTCGTGGTTACAGGTTGCGCGTCGATGTCTCAGCCACCCTATATAACGGTACTAGCTGCGCCCCGCGGTTTCACCTGCATAAGTTTCGATCCTGTGGGAATATCGGGATAAAAACTAACATGTTAATCCTGGGCCCGTGTTCCCGTAATTTAAAACGTTCAAAATCTAGTCGCAGTCTCATCTCGGCGACAAACAAATGTCAAAATTTTGTCAAAATGTAGGGAAATTATAGACGTATTTTTGACAGATTGAGACTGAGATCAGACTGTTAACGTTCTTAAAATTATGAGAACCATCTGTGTGCCAAATTTCATCTAAATCACTTCAGTAGTTTTTGCGTGAAAGAGTAACAAACATCCATCCGTCCATACAAACTTTCACGTTTATAATATTAGTAGGAGTAGGATAGGATAGGATTTCCTAGAACCGAAGAAACGTATGACATCCACCAGCCCGCACTGAGCCCACGTGATCGATTACGGCCCACTCCCTCTCACAGAGAGGAGGCTTGTGTCCCAGCAGTGGGAACATGATAGGCTGATTATGCTATACATAATAACGTTCAGGGACATCCACTTGGAAGTCCCTGAACCGTTTCCGAACCCAAGTGGGATGGTGTAAGTCGGACCTCGTAAAGTGGGGCTAACTCGACGGAGAGGCAGCAGGGTGTGGATGTGGAGCTAAGTTACACACTATGCTCCACCTTCCTATCCTGGCCTTTGTGCTCCAAAACATGCAGTCAACACTTTACCCGACCTGGGAACTGAACCTAGATACAATATATTAAAAAGTTCAGTCCTAGGCGTTTGATTCTGTTGAACATTATAAAAAGCCACATTATCAGAACTACTGTTCCAGTATGCTTAGTAGAGTTATTTAGTAGTTTCCTATAAAAAAGTAGAAAGGTAACTGAACAATATTTATTTGAAAAGAACTACAGGAAAAGAAACAGAGTATCTATAATTCCTTCTGGTATCCCCTAGGGAATAATACTGGGTCCATTTCTGTTTTAGATAATTTTTTTTGTGGTTTGGTCTAAAATCAACCAAAAAAATAACAGTACAATACAATGCCATAAGTAAGTGTGAAGAAAGCATGTGTAACATACTTCAACGGTGTTTTATTTACAAACGCTTGAATTATTTTAATCATTGTGTTTTGAAATGTTAACATTTACAATTGTAACCTTTTTTTAAATAATAAAATAGTATCGAATTTTTGCTTAAAAATACGTTTTTTACATAAACTTTGACCTTAAAAACCTGTTTTTATTTCAATTATTAGTAAAGAACATTAAATGTAGATCATTATAATTTCTTGATCTAGTTTTTTTAAATTATTATAAACGTTTTTGGAAAGTGATGTTACGTACAATGAAAAGTGTTGTCCTCTTTATTTTAACAATATGTGAGTACCTATATCATAGTACATCGGCGGAAGGGACATCGTAACTAAAACAATTACTTAGGTCTTCACTTCACACAACTAACTAACAATGTAATTAAATCTTTGAAGTCATTTAAAACCTACTTCTAATTGTCTTATCGAAATAAAACTTTGTACATATATGTAGTTTGGATGACAAAACTATATTTTTTTATCTTGGAGCTAATCTGATGATGGAGCCAGAACCGGATAGTGGAATTCTTTAGAGACTACTTGTAAACCCCCTTGAGTTTACTAGTAGCCTTCAATCGTCATAGCTCGTTGACTTTATACTTATTAACTTAAAGAATATACTAGAAGCAAAAGTGCGCTTTTTGATTGACTCTGACTGTTTGTCACACTAATCTCTCTTATTCTTTTTTTTTTATTATTTCAGCTGTTCTCAATCATAAAACAGCAGAATCTGCAGAGGAAATTGAGCCCATAGAATTAAGAATAAAACATCTAAAACGACAAATATTTGAAGAAATAAAAGACTTAGGGAACAAACCACCGTATGAATCTGACCACTACAAAGACATGTACGATTATGTAGACAACTCGAATAAACCAATCGTTCCTATAAGCGATGACGATGAACGGAAACTCCATGAAAGGTATAAACAGCCGGAGTTAAAAACTACAACGACGACAACGGAGAAGTATCTGGCATCCCCGGAGAAAACTGAGGAGAAAGGTCATTTGCGTTCGAAAAAGCAGAAAAAAAAGAACAATATGGAAATTTTTTATAGAAGAATGGCTTTTAACCCCAATGAGAGGGATAGACCACAGAAATGGACGCATTGCTTGGACTTGTTGTCGCCGTTTTTAAACGGATTCTTGAGTAATGTTACGGAAACTAAAAAGGTTTTTGCAACTGATCATACAGTAAGGAGGTTAGTCCAAGTTTATTAATTTCTAAGTTTTAGAGTTTCTACCCAAAGGGAGCCAACAGGACTCGTTGTCTGCCGGTCAGTCACAGGGTTTTAAATTTTTAACCGTAATAGTAAGACACTTGAAATTTTCACAGAGTGCGTACTACTATAGCCGCTTTAAATCAGAGGAAAAAATTTAAGGGGATCCCCATACAAGAGACGAGTTCTTTAGTAAAGTATCTATACTAATACGAGTATTATTAAGAGGTAAAAGTTGGTTTGTTTGTATGTAGGGATCTCCGGAACTGCATATCGGAATTGAAAAATTATTTCAGCATTTGATAGCCTAGTTCTTGAGGAAGGCTATATATAGGCGATTATAGCATATAAAATCACGCTTAGACCCTAAGGAGCCGATCAAAACGATGCGATGCGACGGGGTGGGTGGGAGAACAAAAAAAAATGAAATGGGATTGGTACAAGAAATTCATACAATTACGAGTACTACTAAACGCTTCCACACTGTGTCGTTGTAGTCATCGGTATCGTCGCCGATATTGATTATCGTACTGATATCGGCGGACACAGTGCGGGGTGAAGCAGTAAGCTGGGAGTGGCATGGGCAGGCGTCGCCGGACGGCCGCATACATTTCGTTGCAACAAGACGTTATTGTTTTTAAAAAGATGAATTGTTCACTACTGCCACCTCGAATACAATATTACAGTTTTGGAATCTCGTTGCGATGTAAGCTTTTGCTGGCACAACGGCGGCGATTCGAGGTTGCTGTGGCATATCGCATGACAATAAGCTGTTGTTTACATCGCGTCACATACCGATATCGTCTCGATATCGTCTGCCGATATCGTTGTCGTCCGAGCTGACGATACAACACGTCGGTGTCGTTACCGTCGCGTGTGAAAACGGCCTATGCGCACTTAGTTATTTTATTTGAAATCTGATTGAACAGTTTATTTTCATTATTATTTATTTATTTATTACATTACCAGTCGACAGCGATGTGGATGAATTTTTCGACGCTATATATTACTTTGTGTATAGTTTTAGTTAAGTTAATTTTGTTAATGCTGCCAGCCAACACTTTGCCCGACCTGGGAATGAATGGGATAAGTGCCCAAAAGGCACTTATCCGGATCCCATTGACAGCGATGCGGGCGAATTTTTTGATGCCCAATGAGCTCCTGCCTTTTTCTTTATTTTATTATTATATACTGTATATATTGATGTAATAAATAAGTTTTATTTTGTTATTTTTATTTATTAATTAGGGATTCGTTGTTATTTGCTAACTCATTATTATAATTTACAGAAATAAAAAATGTGTTAATTTTTAGGTTAAGACATCTTCTGACGTTGGATATGACGGATGCATCAACCGACGAAATCAGATCAACATTGTATGAAATTAGTAATCTGCAGTTACGAATATTTCAATGGGATACTGGCGCCGTGAAGGCTATATTAAACATTCTTATTGAAAGTAAGTTTAAGTACTATAAGAGTGACTGGCACATCGACGCGCAACATGTTACCATGGATTCAGGGGGTCTACTCCGAAGTGCAAAGTGCGAATGTTCGGATCGGACCGACACATTGCCGAACCGAATATTATTGAAAAAACCGAAAAGAGTTCGGATCGGCTCAGTTGGGTCGGGACCATAATCAATATTCGAAAGAGTGTAGGATCGAGACCAACCGAACCAAATTGTAACTTCGTAGCAGGAAACGGCCGAACATTCGGCCGATACTACTTCGGAGTAGACCCCGAGTAAATAATTCCGAAAATATTCGTCGGTTATAAAAAAAAACTGCTGTCTCATAGAGGTCTAAATGTGTGCGGCCTACACAAATGTTCTTTCTTCGGTATTGTTCGTTGAATCGTTGAGCTCCTCAAGTTCTGGGTTGAGCTGCACGATTTTTGATAAATGCGTGCACTAACTGGACAGATCCACTCAATCTGTGTGGTTCTTTCCTCAAAAGACTATTTCAGACACCATGGTCTGATCTATGGTCATCATGATCTATGGTCTTGGTGTGCGTGAATACGTGAAGACGAGTAGCGTCAGCAGATAACATTCTCACGCTCACACATACACACACACACTTCCGACTTCGCCATTGTCTCGGAGGCTTGGACGGCATCAAGAGTTCCTGCGCTTAAACACACATTCACAGCGTATTTGTACTCTTGGTAACCACAAGTAAAGCGGGCAAAAATACTGTACGGCTGGTCCATAAATCCAAGGTCACTCAGCGAGCTACGGAAATCCGAGAATCCTCTCTGAGGCAATCCGAAATAAATTGATCCGGCAGAAAAACAAAGTTGTCGTCATAGCTCACAGAATAAGCAAGCTGAAGTGGCAATGGGCCGGCCTTATTAGCCGTAGAACCGATGTCCGTTCGGGGTCCAAAAAACGCTAGGTAGGACGCCCTCAGGCTAGGTGAAGCGACGATCTTCGCAGAGTGGCTGGTCGCAGCTACCGAGAATCGAGTTGAATGATGGATGATGGAGAGGCCTACCTATATCCAGCAGTGGACTGCTGTAGGGTGATCATATTGATGATGATTCAATTCTATTACCCCTTTGAGCAATACAGGCGTCATATGTCTGCTCTATTTTTGTACTGTAAGACAATTTTATACCATGTTTTACGCAAATAAATTTTATACATTATACAGAGTGGCGATTAGGTAGCGAATAGTATAGCGGTCATTACAAGTTGTTAAAAATCTGTTAAAATAATAAAATTAAAATTTTACTAAAAATAGAAAAAAAAACAAATAAAATAATTAGCGTAAAAATTGTCATGAAATAAACCATCCTTGATAATAAGTCACTAGACACGCGTGATGCAATGGAATCAAGAATTCAACAAAAACTTTATGTTATTGTTACTAAGTAAACACAAATTAAGTTTAATGTTGTTAGGTCAATACTGAAACGAAAAAAAAGGTCCCACGACTAAAATATTAATTGTTATTAATTCAACTAATTGTGTATGTTTAATATAGGTACGTTATGTAGAATACGCGGTTTCAATTCATGTGATAACCTAATCGCCACACTGTATACTGTGTACTGGCTGCGCCCCGCGGTTTCACCCGCATAAGTTTTGATCCCGTGGGAATATCGGGATAAAAAGTATCCTATATGTTAAGCCTGGTTATAAACCATATGTGTGTCAAATTTCATGTAGTTTTTGCGTGAAACAGTAACAAACATCCATCCATCCATCCAAATCCAAAGTTGTTCAATAAACGTGAAAGTTTGTGTGGATGGATATCCATCCATCCACACAAACTTTCACGTTTATTGATATTAGTAGGATAGGATATAATATTACATGTTGTATGTATGTTGGTCCCGGCTGTCATTCATGGATCTTTGACAGTCGTTACGAGTCGTCAGAAGCCCGAAAGTCTGACAACCAGTCTTACCAAGGGGTATCGTATTACCCAGTAAATGGGTTGTGGAGGTCAGATAGGCTGTCGCTCCGTATAAAATACTGGTATTCAGCTGCATCCGGTTAGACTGGAAGCCGACCAACATAGTTGGGAAAAGTAAAAAAGTAAAATGATGTTGTACCTATGTCCGTAGGTACTTATTGAAAAAGAGAATAAAAGATAGAAAAATTGTTTATTCTGCACAAACTAAACGCACAACTACTACCTACAATTACTACTACACACAACAACAATATAATACACAACAACAACAATACAATACAACAACACACAGCAACAGCACACCCAACAACAATACACAATGCGTGTTGTGTTGAGTATGCATGTTGCTAATTATTACTACTGTAATTATTTATGTTTTACAGATCGACCACACGATTTCAAGAGCCTCAAATATGGCTTAAAAAGCCTTTTTGCAACTTGGAAACTGAATACGTCAAATCTTACCCGAGTTCTGACCCAATCCAGGATATTTCGACCTCCTTGCATCCAAATTACTAATTACGCAGGTAAGTTAATGAAACTATGTTGTAGAAGAGCTCACTGTGAAGGTGCTCGTCCGGGTAAGTACAGACGACAGCACATCAAGCTACTACAATCTGTCAAATTTCTTTAATAGATTTTCGACTTTATCGCTAAAGCATTAGGTTCAAGGTTAACTGGGAAAATTTGACAGTTTCGGGTAGTTTAATGTGCTGGCGTCTGTAATAAGCGGCGCTAAAGTAGTTCTTTGGTTCTAATTTTTTATCTGTGGTTTAGCAGGCTAATTTTCGTAATTTAAAACGTTTAAAATCTAGTCGCAGTCTCATCTCGGCGACAAACAAATCTCAAAAACTTGTCAAAAATACCTCTATAATTTTCCTACATTTTTGACCAGTTTTTGGCATAGATTGTTGCCGAGCTGAGACTGCGACTAGATTTTGAACATTTTTAATAACGGGAATTGGCTATCAGGCTGTGAACGTTCTTAAAATTACGAGAATTACCCCTCTGCTTTTTGATTAGGTTTATTTCATGTCTTATTTGTTTTCTACTAAGTTGAAAAAAATTATGACCACTCGGGCACGATTTATAGCAACTCTTTCCAGAAGTTCCGGTGATAGGTTCTCGCATTCTTGACGGATATGCTCTTTGAGGCCTTCAAGAGGCTTCAAGAGAGAGAGAATAGTAATGCTCGCGAAGGAGGACGCGGAGCGCGTGAGGGAGAGGCAATCTCTGCGCCCTCACGCTCCTAGTCGCCCTAGGAGACGCCCTGGACGTCGGGAATCGATAGCCGATTCCCAGCCACCGTAGGCACGGGCTTGTGGGCGGCGAGCAATGGGTAGCTCGCCGCCCGGTAAGGACCAGCAGTGCGATTCTGTAACCATCTCACCGTGAAAACTTAGGTGAAATGAGCGTGGAGTGAGCTGTCATTCCAACTAATGCTAGGGATTGACAGCTCACTTTAAGCTCACTTCACCTAACTTTTCACGGTGATATTTTTACAGAATCGATCGGCAGGCCTGGGTCGACGGCGCGTTCTGTTCCACGCGCGCTTCAAAGAGATGTCAGCAACACACTAAGTGACGGGGTCCGCCAGGACCGTTGGTTGCCAGGGTCGCGGGTTGTTCGAAAGAGTTACCGTGGCCTCTGGTACAGGCAACTGAGGTGCGTGTGGAACACAACGCGCTGTCGACCCGGGCCTGGTCCTTACCGGGCGGCGAGCTACCCATTGCTCGCCGCTCGCAAGCCCGCGCCTACGGTGGCCGGGTATGGGCTATCGATTCCCGACGTCCAGGGCGTGTCCTCCGGCGACTAGGGGCGTGAGGGCGCAGAGATTGCCTCTCCCTCACGTGTTCCGCCTCCTCCTTCGCGAGCATTACTGAAAGTCTCAAACGGGGCGTTAGGTTTCGCCCACGTTGAGAGCGTATAATCTAGTGTACATTCTTGATCGAAGAATTTAATTAAACCATGAATTATGTTATTTCAGGATCTACAGTGACACCAAAGGTGATAAGATATACTAAGCCGAAAATTGAAAAACAAAATATATGTGTGTACAGAAATGGCGAAGATGAGTGTTAGTATATTCTCTATTCTCTATGCCCATCGCATCGCATCGCATACCGTGAGGAACGAATCGACACTGAAATCATCTTGATACAATACAAGAAAATTAAATAAAATACAGTCTAAAGGACAGGTGTCGTACGTGGGACACCCGCACCTTGCGTAACACACTTTCAATAACAAACTGAATCATTTTGAAGGATATTGCTAATCCATTGCTTCATATGTTCGAAAAATTTGTCTGCGCAACAGCGTAAATAACGCAATGAATGTTGCTACTGTTAGTGTGTTATAAATATAATTACCCCACTGGTTGAAACGGTTTCTTTCGCTTTTGCACACTTGGCGGATGAGCCAGACACTTTTGTTCGTAATAAAAGTGTTGTGAAGGTCAAAATCATACACATTTTTCGTTATAGCTCTCATTCACCAAGTATGCCGCAGAGAATAACGTGCATTATAGATACCCTGTCCATTGTAATATGTTGTATTAGGTAAACTGTTTTCTGACAGATGGAACTAGTGATTGCAGCAACACACAATACATTGATTGATACACGTACGGTATTTTAATGTCTGTAAGAAGCCATAAATAAGATAATCCAATAAGATAAGGCAGTTTATATATTTATTTTAACCCGCATTTTAAAATTAACTTTTACGTATTCTGTTATTGTTCGTTCTAAGACTGCTGTCAAAAAACAGTTTACCTAATGAACAGGGTATAGGGAACTTCGTTCCAAAAATACTAAAATTCTTAATAAAGTATTATTCACGTCTTCGTGACGACGTTGACATATTTTGTTGAAATGTATAGGAAAAACAAAATGGCGGCCAAATTAGTTCCGATTTTGGCCACAATAGCTTCTTGTACAGACGCCAGCACATCAAGCTACTACAATCTGTCAAATTTCTTTAATAGATTTTCAAATTTATCACTAGCGCATTAAGGTTCAAGGTTGATTGTGAAAATTTGACAGTTTCGGGTAGCTTGACCTGCTGGCGTCTGTAGGTACACACACAAGCTACAGGCTACACATCAAGCTATAAATTTCCAATTTTAGCTCGAAGAAGTCTGTAGCAAACGCTCTAATTCGTTAGTGTTAAATAGTTTTTAAACTATATTTATTATACTAGCTAATATTAATAACATCTATACTTATAATAAATCTGTAGAGAGGTCAATTCTGTACATGAAATATATTTCCAAAATAACTATCAGGGGGTGATTAGGGATCGATACTGATGCCAAAAATGCAATCAGTAAAATTTTTGTCTGTCTGTCTGTCTGTCTGTCTGTCTGTCTGTCTGTCTGTCTGTATAACCGTTATAGAAACAAAAACTACTCGACGGATTTTAATGAAACTTGGTACAATTATTTTTCATACTCCTGAGCTGGTTATAGTATACTTTTCATCACGCTACAATCAATAGGAGCAGAGCAGTGAAGGGAAATGTTGGGAAAACGGGAGAAGTTACTCCATTTTTTACGCTTCCGTCGCGTGTGCAACCTTAATGGTTAAAGCTACACAGAAATCATGTATGACGGAAATGTTCTCCTTAAAATTATATAAAAAATATCCCACGACAGCATATGTCTATCTTTTATGGTTGACTCACAATAACACGTGTAACTCCCGATAGCTTAGCAGTTCGAAGCTTTCTGATTATATTTGTCTACTCTTACATTTATAACACTCTCAGTCATTCTTAATTAAAAAAGTTAACATTATTAACTATTCCATAAAAAAGAATCATAGAAATCGGTACAGCATTAGGCGGTAAATCACTCTGTGAATATGGTTTGCCAACACCAACCTCAGTCGGAGAGGTTACCAATAGAGAATATTCCGCAGAGATTGGTTACAACTCAATGGAACTGCTGGCAACATTAGAAAACGGTGTCCCAATGATGACTGCAGAACAACGTTCAGTCTATGATCGCGTGTGCGAGAGTGTTCAGAATAATTTGGGAACAATATGGTTTTTAGATGCACCTGGAGGAACTGGGAAAACCTTTTTGACTAAATTAATATTAGCTTATGTTCGAAATCAGCGTAAAATTGCTCTTGCCGTAGCTTCATCAGGTATAGCTGCAACATTGCTACCAGGAGGTAAAACTGCTCACACTATGTTTAAAATACCAATTGATTTAGATAGCACGGAAAGTCCAACCTGTAGTATTTCAAGAAATAGCGACAAAGCTAAGGTATTACGTGAGTGTAATTTAATCAAATGGGATGAATGTACGATGGCCCATCGAAAAATTCTTGGTTATGCGAAAGATCCATTTTAACTCCTCGCAAAGACCAGGCATTTGAGATTAATAACAAAATACTGTCCAATATACAGGGGGAAAGCAAAGTTTATAGTTCAATAAATAGAATGGTCGATGAACAAGAAGCCACTAATTACCCGATAGAATTTTTAAATTCTTTAAATATGCCCGGACTTCCTTCTCATGAAAATTGTTTAAAAATTGGCATTCCGATTATTCTGCTCCGAAATTTAAGACCACCACAACTTTGCAATGGAACTCGGCTAAAAGTATCCCAGTTGCAACAAAATATAATCGAGGCTCAAATTTTAACAGGTTGCGGTGCAGGAGAAACCGTCTTTATTCCCAAAATTCCCATAATACCAAATAATTTTCCATTCCAATTTAAAAGAACGCAATTCCCAGTATCGGTGTGTTATACAATGACAGTTAATAAGGCTCAAGGGCAAACTTTTCGTGTTGCTGGAGTAGATCTCGGTGTCAGTTGTTTCTCGCATGGTCAATTGTACGTCGCTCTTTCCCGGGTTAGCAGTTCTAGAAATCTTTATGTTCACGTGCCGGACGGGTCAACTTTCAACATAGTTTACCCGGAAGCTTTGCGCTGAAGTATTTTCGTTCTATAGGTACTTTTTTTTTTTTTTTCTGGATGGGAAATCATCAAATGACCCCTCCAGCTCTGGGTGGAGCGGAAGGGAGTGTCAGACTCTTACTGACTAAAACCCACCCGTGTTCCTTCCTTAGCCCTTTATGTTCCAGGGCAGCGGTAACCCTTTCGGACGATCCCGCTACCCCTTCTATAGGTACTTAAGCCTCATGTGAACGTGATCTAAACAATATTACCAATACATTAACTTAATAACACACAAGGAGTTACACGCTGACGGAGTCGCGGGCACAGCTATTAACAATAATATTGTGCGGTTCCGTATTGTGATATTTTTCAACAGTTTTGTAGATTGACATATTTTATTTCCCTACTAAAATACGAAAGTTAATCTGTCTGTTACATCAAAACCACTGAACCGTGAGGAAGGACATAGGCTACTTTTTTTTACGAAAAACGGCGGAAACGTGGACGAAGTCGCTGGCAACAGCTATAGGTACTATATAAAATTATATATTCTGTCTGTAGGTATGTTACATTTTCATGCCTAAATCACTGAACGGATTTCGATAAAATTGCCTGCCAGCAGATGCCAAAGAGATAGATGGCATCCTGGGGAAGGACATACTTCTTATCCTTTCCGACATTCACGCGGGCGAAGCCGCGGGCAGAAGCTAGTTTTTAAATAAATGGGAAAACATAACTTCTATGCCTTTTATTTCTAGATTCGAGTGTTGCACTGTCTAACTCTTTGGAGAAAGTACCGTGATTCTGTTGTTCTGATAGCGTACCATTCCCATGGAATCGAGACTTATGCGGGTGAAACCGCGGCGAGCAGCTAGTTATGAAAAAAAAGAAACAAATGCACTTCGTACAATTTTATTTGAGAGTCAACTTTAGTTTAAAACAACATCACCTTCCTTGCACTATCAACTGGCAACTTCAAATTCACTGGTTTCTGGCTCGCCTTCACATTTGGTCCATCGAAATTATATGTCTTTGCTACAATAGGCTCTCCTGCATCTACATTACCGAACTCTTGAGTATGTACCTTGATATTCGCACCCAATTTAGTGTCTTTAGTACCTATAACTGTTTCAGGATCTTGTCTGGTATCTTTCTTTTCATTTGAAACACTTTCTTTTGTTTCTACAGATGATTTATCTTCATCATTTTCGACTGTTCTAGTGGAATCTTGCGCCAATTCATTTTCTTCTGTGAACTGTTCGTTGTCGACTGTTCCTGGTACAGTTAACGCTTTTGTACTGGGTTCATTTGTTTCATCTGATATTACACTCTCCTCTGCTTCTTCTTTCGATGGTTTGACTTGGTCTTCGTTACCGTCATTTGTTTTGACGTGTGCTGCAGGGTTTGGTACAATCTCAAAATTAGCTTCAACCGCTTCAATGCTTAATTGCGGGATTTCCGAGATGGTCGGTGACTTTGGCCATTTCTTTTTAAACACCCTCTGTTGCATTGTCCTGTTAAGTTGCTCTATTTGTTGTTGCATTAAGACCAACTGCTTCATAATGGCTGACTGGTAGACATTGGCTTGGTGGTCGAGCTGTGTGTATACTGGCTTCTGCACCGCGCTTGGTTGTTGCATCAAAGTCAATTGTGGCTCCAAGTACGAATGTTGAACGATGCTTGGCTGTTGGCCCATGCTTATTTGTTGCATTGGCTGTAGGACCATACTTGACTGCGGTGCATTGGCGGATTGTCCCTGATTTGAATTCGCAGGCACTAGAAATTGTTTTACAAATCTTACCTTTCTCACACCCCCTCCATACTGTGTGTTCACAAAATTCTTCTTAGGTGACACTGGTTTGCTTTGTAAATTTTGTCCTGAATACTGGATTTGAAGCTGCAAGTCTTTGTCTAGTAAATCTTCGTAAGAAGCTTCAAATTGTACTTCTTCTTTTATGACTTTCATTGGAACTGATTTATAAACTGGATTCGCTACTTGGGATTTTGCTTCAGATACTTTAATAGATTTCTTTGGAAAGTTTTTGTAGGCTAGGGAATCTCCTGCTTGTGGTTGTGCATTAACACTTTTATCAAGAATTTGTTGGAACAGTCTCTGTTTGACTTTTTCTACTATATCATCTATTGTTAAGACAGTAGGTGCTATCTGCGATGAAACTTCAGCAAGTGCAATTTTTGGTGCTTTTTTCGACTGATATCTATTTTTTGGTTTCTGTTTTGTTGTAAATTCTCTAGTCACTTCATAAGAATCATCCTGCTGACTGTCGTCCAAGTATTCAATGGTTCCGTCGACCTGCTCCTCATCTTGCAATGGTTCTTTGTAATATTTGTGGCCATTTTCCAGAATCATGGCTTTGATTTGACCAACCAAGTTTTTCGGGACGTATTTCTTTGCTAAACTTCGAAAATCATTGAGGTTTGCTGCTAGGACGACGTAAGTGCTGGCCGGTGTTAGTAAAATTGAAGTGTAACCTGAAATTAATCGTATATCAATTTGCATAGAGCACGGAATCACATCGGCAGCATCTAGTGACAGCTGTACAGTCCGTTCACAGTTATTCCAGTTCTGGGGGTCTACTCCGAAGTAGTATCGGCTGAATGTTCAGCCGTTTCCTGCTACGAAGTTACTATTTGGTTCGGTTGGTCCCGATCCTACACTCCTACATTCTTTCGAATATTGACTATGGTCCCGACCCAACTGAGCCGATCCGAACTTTTTTCGCATTTTTCAATAATATTCGGTTCGGCCATGTGTCGGTCCTTTCCGAACATTCGCACTTTGCACTTCGGAGTAGACCCCCTGATTTTGCATCACTGTCAACATCACAAAAAGTGATCTTTATTGTAGCAGCAATAAGGTTTCTTTTAGGTTGCTGCCAAGTCTGTCAAAATCACAATTATTATATGTATTATTATATATATCACATATTTATTTTCGTTTCAATAAGGTTGGTATAGTGTTGTTGCTGTCAAGGAAATAACTGTGAACGAACTGTAATAAAATTCGTACGCCCAATGTCACAGCTCCTGTCACGGACCGAAAAACGTAACTTAACCAGAAGGCCAATTCTCGTAATTTAAAACGTTCTAAATCTAGTCGCAGTCTCACCTCGACAAACAAATGTCAAAAACCTGTCTTAATGTAGGGAAATTAGAGGAGTTTTTGATAGATTGAGACTGAGTGGAACGTTTTTAAAATTACGAGAATTGCCCCTCTGTTCGATCGACCCGTACGGCTGTTATTACTTAGCCACGAGCACCCTTGACTAATGCAGATGACTAAATCGCCTACTTAGCCACAAGCCCCAAGGGAGTGGGCTGGCCAAGTCGCACGAATGCACCCGGAGAGATGGGCAAAGATCGCCACTCACTGGACGCCTGAGGGACTATTACTCACACTTATTCAGCTCTGTTCGCCTTTTGACCATAGAAAACAACGATTTTGTATGGAATGCGTACGCGGTCGTAAAGCTGAACGGATGCGTAGGTACGCATTCCATACAAAATCGTTGTTGTCTATGGACAAAAGCTGAACAGAGCTGAATAAGTGTGAGTAGCCCTAAGGGAGGACATCGTTGTCCAGGTAGAGGCGAACATAGTGCAGACGCCAGCAGGTCAAGCTACCCGAAACTGTCAGATTTTCCCAATCAACCTTGAACCTTAATGCTTCAGCGATAAAGTTGAAAATCTATTAAAGAAATTTGACAGATTGTAGTAGCTTGCTGTGCTGGCGTCTGGCCCACGATCTGCACCCAACCGTTTGAAAAAACCGGCTCGAAATAAGCTTGGTCCTGCAAACATGTTCAGCGGGGTAAATGCGTAACACACTATCAATCATAATCTGAAGGGTATTGTGTGGGGTTGACGACTCCTGGCCACCGTAGGCGCGGGCCTGCGGGCGGAGAGTAATGAGTAGCTCACCGTCCGATCAGGACCAGGCCCGTGCCGGACGGCGCGTATGTGTTCCACGCGCGCCTCAAAGAGATGTCATTAAATGAAGGGGCCGCCCCTGCCAGGGTAGCGGGATCGTCCGAAAGGGTTACCGTTGCCGTGACACAGAAAGGGCTAAGGAAGGAACACGGGTGGGTTTTAGTTAGTAAGAGAGACACTCCCTTCCGCTCCACCCAGAGCGGGAGGGGTCATTTGAGGATTTCCTATCCGAAAAAAAAAGGGTATTGTTAGTGTATTTAATATGAAGGATATTGTTAATCCATGGCTTTGGTCGAAAAATTTGTCTGTTCAACAGCGTAAATAACGTAATGAATGTTGTTGAACTGTTCAAATGTAACCCATTACTACTGATAGTGTTTTACGCAATTAGGTACCCCGCTGAACATGTTTGCAGAACCAAGCCCATTTTGAGCCGGTTGTTTCCAACGGTTGGTTTACGTAACAGATGTACGTCAAAAATAATAACAATTACGTACTCCATAACATTT
This sequence comes from Apamea crenata, assembly GCA_949629185.1. Taxonomy (NCBI): domain Eukaryota; kingdom Metazoa; phylum Arthropoda; class Insecta; order Lepidoptera; family Noctuidae; genus Apamea; species Apamea crenata. Next base: position 5,102,732 of record OX451382.1, on the reverse strand, counting down.
GACGTACGTCAAGGCCATAATTTTTTAATTGTAATTTGGAACAACACTTTTTTGATTTGACTATAGTTAGCGCCATTTTTGAAGTATACGCGTCCGTCAAGTGGACGCGAAACAACCCGCCCTAAATCACTTTAAAAAAATGGTTACTTACATAATACAAGTAGATATAAGAAATACATTATGTAACTAGTTTATAATATATTGATTCGAATACAGATTAAAATAAAAATATTATATACATTATGTAAACTATATACCTATGTACTACTAAAGCTACTTAGAATAAAATATTTGTAGGTACCTACATAAGCCGAGAAACGTGATTTTTTTTTATTACATAGGTAACTGTTTTAAGGATATAAACTCTGAATTCATTTATTGAAATGTTCTTAACATTTCAAATGCGGAATAGGGTCAAAAATACCTGAAGATTTTTTAACAGAATTTTGAGCTGTTAGTTTTTATGGAAATAAAGTCTTGTAGCGGTATCTACAACGCCACACGCGAACTGCGCGTCATACTGACGTCACGAAAAATCCTGCATCGCGCAATCAGAATTTACCGCGCGGTTTTCGGGTTTTTCTACGGAGGATGACTGAACTTTACACCCTATTCCTCATACCTCTATAGTCTGAATACGTTTATTGAACTGTTCTTAACACTTCAACTGCGGAGTTGGGTTGAAAATACCTGAAGATTTTTTTACCAGAATTTTGAGTTGGTAGCATTTTTTTCCACCGGAGCGTGCTAAGAAGCAGTACCAGTAGTTGCCCAATGAAGAAGTGGTGGGCCAGTGATAACGGTTCCGGTTTACGAGTTGCAGATCGCGGGTTCGAACCCAGACAGGCGCTTTACTTTGTATTTAAATAATTTCATCACCTCTGCTCTCAAAATGGTGAAGGAAAACATTGTGAGGAAACCGGCATGTCCTAGGACCAAAAATTCAAAGACATGTGACATCTACTAACCCACACTGAGCCCGCGTGGTGGATTATGGCCCACTCCATCTCACAGAGAAGAGGCCTGTGTCCCAGCAGTGGGAACATTATAGGTGGATTATGCTTATTCTCCTGGGTTCAATTCCCAGATCGGGTAAAGTGAAAGAATTTCTCAGTACCGGGTAAAAATTTAGATTTGTACCCAGCTGACTGTAATAGGTTCGCTCCCTATTTATTGCATGTGACTTAAAACAAAACTGGCAATAAAAAATTGCTAGCGAAACTCCGCAGACGAGATAGGTTGTAAATGTATACGATGGGTTGTATGAGTTTCGCTAGCTAATTTAATTTGACCCTGTATTTCATTTCGCGACTCAATGGGTACTGAATAATGTAAAAAAATATTGGTTTTAGTAAGCAGCATTTACAGGTTACATTCACATAAAATACGTTGACTTTTATGAGTCAAATTTAATTGCAAGAAATTAATTTTCTTTATTTCATGAAATGCGGACTGAAAGGACAGGAAACGTGAGTTCGAATCCCAGAAGGCCAATTCTCGTAATTTAAAACGTTCAAAATCTAGTCGCAGTCTAATCTCTCCTCACTCGCTCCTTAAATTCGTCCTCGTCTAAAGCTGAAAACCTTTTGCACAGTAGTGTACCTAAATGTAGTCCCTTATTTAGTTTCGAACATGTAACCCCGCGTGATGTAGTTAATGTTTTTAATACACTTAAGTCTAAAAACACCCTTTACAAAGCACAAGTCCGATCGTGTATGGAGTACTGCAGTCACCTGTGGGATGGGTCAGCTAAATACCAACTTGCCACTTTAGACTCAGTCGAGCGCAGAGTTATGAGACTCATTGGCGATAAAAAGCTGGTGGAGGCAAAACTTCACAGTTTGGCTCACCGGCGAAGTGTTGCCTGTCTGTCCGTCTTCTACAGACTGTACCTCGGGGAGTGTGCCCAAGAGCTACATGAGCTCATCTCGCCTTCACCTTTTTACCATCGAGAGTCCAGACGCACTCCGGGATACCACCCCTATTTGGTTAATATACCCCATATACGCACTAAGCGCTTCTCATCATCTTTTCTGATGCGCACAGCAAAGGAGTGGAATTGTCTGCCTGCGTCTGCATTCCCGAGTTCATACAACCCTAATCTCTTCAGGGCGAGAGTGAATAGGCTTCTTCTGGGCAAGCTCGTTCCACCGTAGATCTCATCCCTGCCTCTGGGCTGGATTGAGGTCAAGAGTGAGCCCATTGTCAATAAAAAAAAAAAAAAAAAAAAAACACCGGTGATTATTGGGGCATCTCCACTAAACTTATAAGTAATATAATAGACATCGTAGCCCCCTATCTAGCTGTTACTTTTAATAAATGTGTTGATTTAGGAACTTTTCCTGACCTCATGAAGAGTAGTAAAGTCATACCATTATTTAAATCAGGTAATAAGAATGACGTTGGCAATTTCAGGCCTATTTCTATCTTACCTGCATTTAGCAAAATATTTGAAAAGTTAATACTCAAGCAGTTGCTAAGACATTTTAATTTAAATAGCCTCCTCCATAATGAGCAATATGGCTTTACAAAAGGTCGTTCAACTACAGATGCGGGTGTTGCTCTGTTGAGACACATATTTGACGCATGGGAGAAATCACAGAATGCTATTGGAGTTTTCTGTGATCTCTCCAAAGCCTTTGATTGCGTGCACCATGACACGCTTTTGCGTAAATTACGTCATTACGGTGTCCAAAACGAAGCTCTCAACGTAATTATTTCGTATTTACATAATAGGGTCCAATGTGTAGATGTTAATGGTGTGAAATCATCCGGGCTACCAGTTCAGTCAGGTGTTCCGCAAGGCTCAATACTGGGTCCATTCTTGTTCTTAGTTTACATTAATGATTTACCATTCCATTTGACGGGCATCTGTGATGTTGTACTGTTTGCAGATGATACCTCTCTTATTTTTAAAGTAGACAGGAATAGACAAGATTTTGACGACGTAAACAGTGCACTCTCAATAGTTACAGATTGGTTTACGTCAAATAACTTAGTTCTCAATGCCAAGAAAACCAAATGTGTAAAGTTCGCCTTACCGAATGTAAGAAACCTAGGACCCAACATCGTCTTAGATAAAGAGGTGCTTGAAACTGTAGGCTCGGCAATTTTTCTAGGACTAACAGTAGATGCCAAACTTCAGTGGGGACCTCATATATCAAGTCTAGCAGGAAGGCTCAGTTCGGCTGCCTACGCCGTCAGGAAAGTAAGACAATATACTGACGTTGATACAGCTCGTTTAGTCTATTTTAGTTATTTTCACAGCGTTATGTCCTACGGTATTCTGCTGTGGGGCAAAGCCGCTGATATACAAAATATATTTGTCCTTCAAAAGCGAGCTGTTCGAGCAATTTACCAGCTAGGTGCCAGAGTTTCTCTAAGAGATTTCTTTAAAGATATTGGTATTCTCACGGTTGCATCACAATTCATCCTTGCCAACATTTTATATATTAGGCAAAATTTACACTTGTGCACTAAAAATAGTGATATTCACAGTGTTAACACTAGAAATAAGGACAAACTACGTGCCCCCTTTCACCGGCTTCATAAGGTTCATAACTCATTTGTTGGGCTTGGTATAACCTTTTATAACAAGATACCCTCTTCTTTTCTAGACTTGCCTTTTAATGCGTTTAAAGCTCAACTAAAATCCAACCTTTGTTCAAAGGCATACTATTCTATCAACGACTACTTAGACGATAAGAATAGTTGGTCACCCTAGTTTAACGCAAGACAATGTTTATGTTCCTTCTCCAGAATTAGCTTACTGCAGAACCCAGCAATGCATAAATGTGTAAGCTGTCACGCCCTTTATGCCTGGAGGCTTTTATTTGGGTAGTAAGTTTTTTTATTTACATTTTAATTAATTATGTTTTAGCTTGAGTACGTATAGTTTTTATTATATTTGTTGGTATATTGGCGTGGCTAGCTGACATATTATGGCAAATAATTAAATTTTATGTTCTGGTTTTGTAATGTTAATTACCGAACATAAGTACCTAGTATTGTATACATTCAAGTATTTTTTAAATTGAACAGACAGCTGTGCTGCTGGGGAGTTTGTTGCGCCACTTCTTCTTCCCAGCAATAGCACTAGGAAGTGGTGAAGGGCGGGCGTTTTTGGGGGACTGTCTTTTGTAATTTTGACGTTCAAAAAGTGCTGATTCTCAGCCTAATTTGAATAAATGACTTTTGATTTTGATTTTGAATCTCTGTGACAAACAAATGCCAAAAATATGTTACTTGTCAAAAATATAGGGAAATTAGAGGTATTTTGTATTTTTGACAGATTGAAACTGAGATCAGACTGTGAACGTTCTTAAAATTACGAGAATTGCCCCTCAGGTGTTTCATTATTGACTATCTTGATCATATTCCTTTTCTAGCTCTAGGGATTAAACAGGGATATCATTAGGTTGTGCAAAAAAGGATATAATGATTGTTATTTTTATGACTTTGACATATCTCGGGACCCTGGGGACCTTTAAAAAGCCTACCAGGGGCCGAAGCCAACTCCCATACACATGTAGCGGTATCTACAACGCCACATGCGAACAACGCGTCATACTGACGTCACGCAAATCCTGCATCTCACAAGCAGAGTTTACCGTGCAATTAGCATAGATACAATTTCCCAATATCAATCATTGGGCAATTGCCCGCCAGACATAACACCCGTCTGGTCGGAGGATCCTCCCTTTTCAATGGAGGATGAGTGAACTTTACACCCTGTTCCTCATACCTCCAAACTGGTGACCCCAAGCATGAACGTCATCTTCACCCCCATCGAAATGAAACTTTGTATGTATATGTAGTTCGGATGACATAACTATAATTTGGTATCTTGGAGCTGAACTGATGATGGATCCAGAAGTTGGATAGTGGAACCCTTCAGTGGCTACTAGTAAACCCCTCGAGTTTGGGCTCGTATGATTTGATAATTATTTTAAGTTCTTAAAAATAATACAGGCCACAAATATTAGCTGAAATCCTTTATTTCCACATTAAATACTAACATTAATATTACTTAAATATAAAACAGTACATTATTTCGTCCAAAATAACATTTTTATAAAAATTTAATTAAGTTCTTGAGTCTCTAAGAGTTCTTGTCCCGCTTTATGTCGATTGCGTTTTGTTAGTGCTCCTTACGACCCTGATTTTGCTGGGTAGCATTTCTGAAAAAGAAAAAACACAAACATTTTATGTACCTACTTGTGTACCAGACGCCAGAGTAATACCATAATAACAGTCACACGGGTTGATCGATCAGGTTAAGCTACGCTTGCCGCGGTTGACAGTGCCTCGGAAAGTGGATCTTTGACAGTCGTTACGATCAGGTCAGATAGGCAGTCGCTCCATGTAAAATACTGGGACTCAGCTGCATCCGGTTAGACTGGAAGTCGGCTCCAACATAGTTGGGAAAAGGGTGGGCAGAAGATGTTATGTACCAGAGGGCAGACGTAGGATCCCCCCACAAGCCCCTTAATAGTAGGGTAGCGGGATCCTCCGAAAGGGTTACCGCTGCCCTGGAACAGAAAGGGCTAAGGAAGGAACACGGGTGGGTTTTAGTCAGTAAGAGTCTGACACTCCCTTCCGCTCCACTCAGAGCGGGAGGGGTCATTTGATGATTTCCCATCCCAAAAAAAAAAGCCCCTTAATAGTTGTCTTGTGTACCAGGAAAGAGTCCACAAGCCCCTAACTATGGATTACCTACTAGTTTCTGCCCGTGGCTTCGCCAGCGTAAATTATCCCACAGGAACGTGCTACCGGGATAAAAAGAAGCTTATGTACATCCCTAGGATGCCATCTATCTCCATGCCAAATTTTATCGAAAAATAACTCATAGGCTCAAAGAAGAACCATAACATCCCTAATTATAGATAAATGTTACTATTCCATACAAGATTTTTTGAATGATAAGATTTTATAATGTTGTATTAATTTATTATTTTTGATTCAAATATTGTATACCTACCTTGTTTATTATTATTATTTTGTATTGTTCATGTAAGTAAAATAATCAACCACATGCAGAATATAGAATTAGGATTGTTGTTTTTGATGTTTAGCTTTAGTTTATGTAGGAAGGCTGTAGGTAGATCCACATAACAGAACTTGTTTTTCTTTTTGTTTAAGTATATGATTGTATCATTGAGTAAATACATTTTTTTTTACTTTTGCATGCCAAAAGGTAGTGTTTTGGAACCGCTTTTACAATGTTTACATATCTTATTTTTTGTACCTTCATTCATTCATTGCAAAATAAATGATTTCTGATTTCTGAAATCTGTTCGTGAAAAGGTAACATACGAACAGAGTTTCTTTTTTTTTTAATGCAGACTTGATGTTATGCTTACCATAGGCAAGTTCCCTGCCAAGTCGTGGTGAGAAATTCATGGTCCTGCCGAGACGGGGGGAGAAGTATTTTGTCCTGGTGTCAATCTGCTCAGGGTCGGGACGGTACCTTTATGAAAAGAATGAAAAAAGGTAGGTTAGAAAAGGTTCTGAAGATTTGTAGTATTCAAGTGTAAACCTACATGGGCACTTCTGAAACGTCAGAAGCTAGGTGCACGGTTCCAAATGGTCGTTTCCTCCACGGTTACTCTTTTAAAATTAATTGATGTTTTCGAATTACATGGATGGCCTGTCAACAGGGTACCATAGTCAATGATTACCTAGTTAATGATTTCTGATTCTTGTGGAAGAGATTTCTGATGGAAGCGTGTTAGTTGAATTTATCAGCTTTTCAGAAAACGGGTGTTAGTTAGCTCTAGCCAGAAACAGAAGAGTCAAACTACTGCTTCACGATACTGGTTTCATATTGTTCCATCGCCAAAATCTATATCTGACCACCGTAAGGACTATTCCTGCTTACAGCGCTTATTATTAGTCGACCTAAAAAGGATCCTCTTTTGTTTTACTTACGGACGCAGCTGTGGTCATCATGTGCACGGGATTTTGTTTTCAAAATGGTCAGTTAGACGTTTTGGCGATAGTACATCCTTCTTTAGATACAATTAAGACTTACATCTCCTGGTCAGCGGGTGTAGCAGGCATGTCGTCAGCTAACCTCCTGCCGAGCCGGGGGGTGAACTCGACGTTCTCAAACATTTTGTCGTCATAGGACAGACTGCGACCCAACTTGGGGGTGAAGATGACCTTCTTTGTCACTGCGGACAAGATATTGTGATCAGTATCGATTGCTAGTATACCAAATATCATTGGGCCAAGACTACTACTTTCTGAGAGCAGAGGTGGCTCAGTGATCGTAACGAACCTGAATTACGAGCTACGAGGTCGTGGGTTCGGACCTAGGCAGGCTCTTTATTTTGTGTAATTTATTTCATCTGACTGAAGATTTTGTCTGGACTTTAGAGAGACTGTGACTTTTGAGTTTGTTTCAGAGTAGTCAGATAGGAAACGTTGACCTCATCTAATTTTTCTAAAAACAGCCGATCGATTCTGTAAAAATTTCACCGTGAAAAGTTAAGTGAAGTGAGCTTAGAGTGAGCTGTCAATAGTGTCAATTCCTAGCATTAGTTGGAATGACAGCTCACTCCACGCTCACTTCACCTAAGTTTTCACGGTGAGATGGCTACAGAATCGCACTGCTGAGCTCTAACGAAGGTGATTATATTTTATTTTATTTATTTGGGACAAAAAACAGTTATACATTACAGCATTTACAAAAAGTAGTTATATTACAGTCGAGAAAACGTATAACCCACACTATTGTCCACGAAGTGACGTCGGAGTATGATAACGAAAGCGTGTTAAATGAGAGAAAAAAAATAAAAAGAACATATTAAAAGAAAAACACTATACATACCTAAACCGACGAATTGAAGGAAGAGCATCTGACTTAAGGGTGACTTGCAAGAGATTGTGAAACCATTCTTTTAAATTAGATTGCGACAGCGCGAAATTGTCAAGATCTGTGAATTGTGAGTTATAGGTTTCTAAAAGCCGGAGAGGGGCTCGCACCCCGGCCTTCGTTCTACATCGCGCAGTGTAGAATAGTCGAGGTGCGCGCACCTCGAAATAATGTGATGAAATAAATACGGAAAGTAAAGTGGATCGTCGTGGAATCGAACCCACGACCTCCGACACCGAAGTCGGGACTCGTTACCACTGCTCTAGTACGTTTGTAACCCTACTTCCTACTAATATTATAAACGTGAAAGTTTGTATGGATGGATGGATGTTTGTTACTCTTTCACGCAAAAACTACTGCACGGATTCAGATGAAATTTGGTACACAGATAGTTTATAACCAGGATTAACACATAGGATACTTTTTATCTCGATATTCCTTCGGGATCGAAACTTTTGCGAGTGAAACCGCGGGGCGCTGCTAGTGTTACAATAAATGGAGAATAGTTTGAGTTCAGTTTCCTACTATCCAGCTGGAACAGAACAGAATGATGATGATGATGATAGGGAGTACTTACCTCTAGTTTCAGGCTCGTCAGCTTGCATCTCGTAAGGTAACTGATCGTAATAGTATTTCAGCGCGTCTGCAGCTTCCAGCAACTTGAAGAATGCTTGTCTGAAAACGAAATTACATGTATGAAATGCACCGAGCCCAGCGTGGTTAAACCAGACTCGATTAATCGAATGAACCCCATGATTCGGACTAGCCCCTGTAGCCTCATGTTTCATTGTGCTACAGCGACCATTAACCCGTTGGATGCCGTAATTACAGACACAATTAAAAAGACATTGTGTCTCGCGTGTATCTACGTTCGTTACTATACGAAGGGTTAATAGGAATAATTAATTGGTTATAGTAACGAAGACTTAAGGAGAAGGATTTAAGAGCCATGCAGGATATGCATCCTAGAGTAAGCATTGGAGTAGTGAAGAGATGAGTGATTTGTCTGAAAAGTAAATTGCAGATGAAATATTTTACTATACAAATGATTTTCTTTTATAAAAACAAGAACTTCTCCAGTCTACAACACATTGACCCAGTTTAGAAATTTGAACGGTGTCTCGTCGTGAATCTGCTATGATTTACTTTAAAAACAAATGAGTTCGCTTTCGAACTGTGGGCGCTCATTTTTGAGTGAGGTTCCAACTGTTCCAAGTGAACTTACAGAATTGAACTACGTCCGTAATTTAGACTTGAAAATTAACAACAAATTTAAAAACAAATTTATTACTATAATACATGCATCTTAATAAAAAAATTAAAGATAAAAAGCTGCACTCTGAACTAATTTTTAAAACTAACACCGAAAAAGGGTTAAGATCTCTCCGTAGCGCAAATGATGTCTCGCGAGAACACGTACAAATTACGTAAAGAAAAGTATTACATACGAAGGGGCACAGATGTTCAACAAACTACCACGAGAAATAAAAAACTCTAAAAGTTTACAAATTTTTAAAACTCAGTTAAAATCTTTTATTATTGAGAAAATTTAAATCCGGCCTTGTTTATGTCTTTAGTTTACCCACAAAATTTTGACTTTTGTTTCGCATGAATCCTTTGAAAGAAAGAAAAGAAAAATGTTTATTTGAACACAGTTCGTGAAACACAAAATACAAAATTAATAAAATAACGAATAATGTTTCAGACTAAAATAGTGTGTGCCTCACGGCTGCTTTGCTGCTACCGTCAATGTCTTGTTATGTACGTTAATTATTGTTGTCTTCTTTAAATATTTGCGCGTGTCCGTACGCTCATGAATGTCATCTTTATTATATACTTAGTTAAAATATTTCTCATTAAGTGAAAGTTTGTAGTAAATTTCTTTTGAGTAAATAAAGATTCTTTAAACACAAAATAAACATGTCCATACCTGTTGTCTTCAGTAGCCAGTCTCAGGGATCGCTTGCCTATCCTGGGACCGAACCACATGCCTCCCCTGTCGCTATGCGCCCCCCTGTCGGCTCCACCATCCTGCAAGGAAAATAAAATGAAATAGGGTTACACATAACCAAGGATATATGACCTAGGGCGTAAGGTAGGATGGCCTCAGGCTAGGTGTAGCGACGATCTTCGCAGGGTGGCTGGTAGCAGCTGGATGAGAGTTGCCGAGAGCTGAATGGCTTGAGATTGGAGAGGCTTATGTCCAGGAGTGGACTGCTAATAATGATGACGTTGCCCAATTTCGGCAAGGGTTTGCCCCTACTACATGGGACTTCAACATAAGCGACGAAATGTATAATTGTGGTTGAAGTATGCCACTGCTTACCCTTTTGGGGAATATGCGTGATTGTATGTGTTTAAAGATATAATAAGCTAGGTAATTCTATTCAGAAATGGTGCTTTATAGGTATTCTTATGACAATTAATTCATGTTATTTTTTTTTTAAGATTACAAACTTTATTATTTATTTAACATACACTGATTAATTACTATTTTTACAAGCTAACACTAAAATATATATACAAGTAATTAATAATTATTATGTAATTAACCAAACCGAACACCATTTCATATTGGTAGTTAATTGTCATTAAGTATAAAACTTAAGTAATTAGATAACATTTTAGTAAAAATAAATACTTTATTACTTAGTTAGAGCAAAGCTCAGATAATCATCGGTTCGAAAAAGGCTCATCATCACCATTTTTATTCCTTTATTTTTTGTTTTTTCGTGATTAGATATTGACACCGATCACATCCACGGAGTTTCGCTAGCTAATTTAATTTGACCTCGTATATGTGCTGATTTTTCAATCATCATATTATAATTTTAATCTGAAGATGACTTTTCTTCTTGATGACTTCTCTTCTACTTCGTGATGACTTTTGATTGTCATTTTTTTTAGTTAAAACAAATCTAATACTTTTAAGATTTTCAAATTATGTACCTAATTTATAAAATAAATGTTTAAGTATTTGAATAAGGGCAGCAATTCAATGACGATTATTGTACTATTCTATAAACAAACTCACCTTCACATCATTATTACTGGCAAGCACACAACTGATGGAGCAGATGAAAATCCCAATAGCTACCGTAATTCCGTACATGTTGGAGAGAGATGCTGAAGTCAACTGATGTTCCTTGATAGTAAGGGACGCTATATATACTCAACAAAATGGAAATCTTATGCTAATGATTGGGAGGCTGGGGAAATACAACACGTGGACTTTCTAGGCTCGATATAGAACTGTATACCACGTGGTGATACAGTGGCAACTTTGTATTTTTATCTGACCAACATTATTTTTGGACTTTAAAAGAGACCTCTGAGTTTGTTTCGGCCTTTCTTTTAAGAGGAGTCTGATAGGAAACGCCGACCTCATCTAGCAAATATTTTTAGACCCCGAAGCACGCTTTAGCTTTATATGTATATTATATTTTTTTAATAATATGACGAGTAAAAGTGATCCGATATCCATTTATACATAGAATTAACCATTTCATTTAATTAATTTAACACACGGGTAGGGCTAGTGACCAGTAATCGTAAAAATAATAACATAAAATAATTCGTAATTTGAAATCGCCTTCGCCGCTCGACGACATGGGCTCTCTCTCTTTCCTTCAATTCGCCTACTCTTTGCACGTTTTTTATTTATTTATTTAGCATATACTGTCCCACCGCTGAACAAAGGCCTCCCGCCAAATCCTTCGAGGCATCCTTTTCTAGGGCCACCTCGATCCCACCCTTGCGGTACACATCTAGGTGGTCTGGCCATCTCTTCCTGCACGTTATTCGTTTGAATTTCATTGATGCGGCGATATTATGATCCGTGACCCGAAATTAGTTTGCAAAATTCTAAAAATCACTTTGATTTCGGAAGTCGGTGGTAAACAACGAAAATTGCGAACCCAGCGACACCGACTTCCGAAATTAAAGTTATTTTTCACTTTGGAAGTCGGTTGTTTTCTTTTTTGGTAAACAGTTTTTTGTGTTGAGTTTGACGTTGTGTGTTTTAAAATAGACCAGGGTATATCCCCGTAGGTGGAAACCCCGTTCGTTTGAAACTGGTTTTTGATATCTACGGTCGAGTTTTATTTTGTTTTTTTGGAGCAAGGTTAAAATGAAGAAGTTTTTGTGTTACATTTGTCAAATCAAAATCAAAAGTCATTTATTCAAATTAGGCTGTTTTTGAACGTCAAAATTACAAAAGACAGTCCCTCAAAATGCCCGCTCTTCACCACTTCCTTCCTAGAGCTTTCGCTGGGAAAGAAGTAGGTAAACGCGATGACGATGATTCTTGTTTGGTCCTAACTTCTAATATCCCTGATGTTTTTAATTTTAAAATAGCACTGTGTGACCTAAACCCTAAGTCACACTTATCTGTGACTTAAGTAGTCCATTTTTACACAGAAAAGCGTGACTTAACGCACAACGCCGTGCATTAATAAACAACTTAAGTCACACGTATCGTATACTATTTTACATACCTATATCTCGTGTGACCTAAACCCGCACTAACTTAAGTCACACCTTTGTGTGACTTAAGTAGGTAGTTCATTTTTACACAGAAAAGTGTGACTTAAGTGCGGGCTTAGGTCACACGAGCTATAAAATAGTATACCTACTATACGTGTGACTTAAGTATAAGGACAGCCCCATACTTAAGTTAAATTAGAAATTGCTTAAAATTGTATTACGTAATAAATTAACAGTAATTTATTACGTAAGAAAAATAGGACGTGAATGAACCCTCCCCTTTTGAATCTAATCTAATCTACCAAAATTGCAAAGTAAGAGTACCAACTTTTTTAAACTTATAATTTTTGCTTAACCTAAGCCCTTCCCAACCCCACGTAAGAAAAAATAAGACTTGTTTGGAAACCCCTCCCCCTCAAATCGTCTCACGTAATAAATGAACAGCCCCTATTCTAAATGCACGGCGTTCAGCACCCTCGGTATACGCTCAGGCGCTAATTTCACGCCGTGCACTTAGACTACTTACGTCACACGTATCGTAATGTACCAGATCGCCCCCAACTAACGAGATGTAGGTCGTGAGTTCCAACCCAGACAGGCACTTTATTTATTTAATTTCATCACCACTGCTCTCAAAACGGTGAAGGAAAACATCGTGAGGAAACCGGCATGTCCTAGAACCAAAAATTTGAAGACACTTGACATCTGCCAACCCGCACTCCCTCTCACGGAGAGGAGGACTGTGTCCCAGCAGTGGGAACGTTATAGGCTGATTATGCTAAAAATAAAGTTGTTTTATAAAGATTTATTTCATTTAGTTAATCAGTCTAAAACAGACTCGTACTGAGGAGGAACATGATTACCTTTGGGAATCCAACAATACCATTCATTTGCTATAAGTGTGGACTACCCACGAGTGTGGCTTACGTCTGTTGTGTCAGGTAGGTATATATGAAGCTGTACAGCACCCTAAATGCGTAACACACTTTCAATCTGAATGATTTTGAAGTATACAGTGTGTTTTTTTTTATATCCCATAACTCTAGGGGGGCATTGTAGTCATCATTATGTACAACTTTTACTATAGGACCAAACCTGAAAGCGCGAAAAAAAATCAGCTGTTCCCTACATTTATGTTCGTATAACTCGTCAAAATGTAGGGAGCACCAGATTTTTGTTTCGCGATTTCGGGTTTGGTCCCATAGTAAAAGTTGTTCAATATGATGAGTACAATGACCCCCTAGAGTTATGGGATATAAAAAAAAAAAAACACGTTGTATAGCTTATCCATTGCTTCATAATATGTTCGAAGAATTTGTCTGCTCATCAACGTAAATAACGCAATGAATGTTGGTGAACTGTCAAAATTAAAGCATTGTATACTGTCAGAGTGTTACGCAATTACCCCGCATAACGAATGCCCCGGTGGTTTCGTGGTCGCAAGCGCGACTGCTGAGCGTGGGGTCCCGGTTTCGATTCCCGGGTCGGGCAAAATGGTTATTGGGTTTTTTTCCATTAGGAATGTCTCAGTAAAAGCCCGGAGTTTGGAAGTTGGTGGTGTGAAGCCCCCGTGCTTCGGATAGCACGTAAAGCCGTTGGTTCTGCGCCTGATCTCTCCCCGGTCGTGTCGGATTGCCGTCCCATCGGACTATGAGAGTTAAGGAACTGAGAGTGCACCTGTGTTTACGCACACACTTGTGCACTATAATATCTCATGCGGACCTGGTTAAAATCTCTGTTGAGATTGGCCACCGTGACCGAAATCGGTTAGGAGGCTATTATTAATTGTATAACGCAATTAAATAAGTTTTGAGAATAATTAAGCATGATAAATTCTTTTATTTCCGTAAGTAGGTATGTATATACGTACTTGGCAAATACTTTTATGAATGACAAAGGAGATTGTTCTACGCCCATACATTGTTCGCCCTGGAGCCAACTGCATAGAAATAATCATTTTCTATTTGTAAATTGCCCTTAGTAACCCATAAGAACAAAGTTTCTTGACGGACACTTTAGAGAACAGATTTATTTAAAAAAAGGAACAGATTTTGAGGTTATTTTTAATAAAAGAAAACTTAAGTAATTCCTTCTAAAATCGCTATTTCTGAAGCAGTCAATCAGAATTAGACAATAATATACCTCCAATGGCATTAATCTTTCTGTGATAATATTCTTGATATTAATATGGTGCTGTGTGTCAGTTCTCAGAGCAATAACTTGATGAGAACGAGTTCGACGTCCTAGTGTGTTATGGCATAGTGCACAATTTCTACCAATGTATTCTGATGTTGTTTGTATGCTTTGTTGTGCCGAAGTCCAGCATATTGTGCATATAATATCACTTGCTTGAATCTGAAAGAACGTATACTTACTTAAAATGTAGGTATATTTATGATTGCACTAAAAGCTTAGACAAAAATAAATAAACAATTTAGAAAAATATTACACGTTATGTCTTCTACAAAATGTCGTTATGTTAAATACACGTTAACAGTTATTTACCGAAAGTGATGGAGCCCTTTCCTGAATATATCGACGAATCTGTTCATCTTCCAACAACATACAACCACCAGCAGAGCCACAGCTGATACAGAATCCACTTTCCATTTCGTATGCGAAGTCCGTTATCCGTTATCAAAATGCCAAGGTGTCGTTTAAGCAGATCACAGAATCAGTTATTCGAAGCCAGGTCACGTTGAAAGCAATCCAAATCGTAGTCCGTTAAACAGAAACAAAATTGCCAAAGGAAATCGTCAAATAGGTAGGTAGTCACAACAACACATCTGAATCTGAACGTCTGACGGACTGACGTAGTGACGTAGAGATGCTTCTCGAAGATCGATCATTGTATATCGATTATCAATGACCACTTATTTAATCTGTGGTTTTAATTTAGTAGACCAAAATGACAGATCAATATGTCAAATGTAAATTAATTTGTTCCGTTTCAAACATAAACACGTTGTTGCTATGATTCTACTTCACATTAAATAAAATATTTTGTTCCCAACGGACAATGTGAAACGTTTTAGTTTGCGACATTTAAAAATAGAGTTTAAGTACTTAAAAAGTAAAAATATGGCTATTGAAGTCGTGGAATCGTTATGAGAACAATTCACTAGAGTTGCGTCGTAAATGACATTTCAATCGTTCAATGAGAGATTTTCTGACTAGTGAAAAAACATAGTTCAATAGATGGCGTGGGTAAAAAATACGTCTTTGTTTTACTGGCTACTGATAACAAAAATAAGATCCGTTAATAAGAAAGCTTATTTAATGTCAAAAACCAGAGACTGTGACGTATTTTTTACCAACGCCTCTTTTATTAAACTAATATTTTCTCACTTGTCAGAAAATCCCTCATTCGACTAGTAAGTACATTTTGTGAGTTTGTTTTTTGCATTATATTTTCATCATAATCGTGCTAGGCCATATTTATCATAAGTCCCATTAAAATGATCACGGAACTAATTCCATGAAAAAAATATGCATGAAAAACTTTTATGTTGCACATTTTCAATGTTTTGGAAGTGATAAATATCGAACATCTATTATTTATCACTAGATATTATAGACATCGTCGCCGATATCGATATTTATGTAATAATATGAGCGAGAGCGACACTATCAAATCTTTTGTGACATTCACATTGACAATTCCATGAAAGATGGCGGGTTTGGTTGGTAATAAAATCAATGAGGTCACTTTTAAAAACCTATTAGGAATTAAACAGTGTCCGCTTGAATATATTATTTTTATAAAGTATATTAAAATATAATTAAAATTAACGTACACGTCAAATGTTTGTTGGTTATAGGGCGGTCTAGAACAATCTCCTTTGATACCCTTATACGATTCTTTGTCACTTTTATTTTTTTTATATGTACCTATACATGTACAGACGCCAGCAGGTCAAGCTACCCGAAACTGTCAAATTTTCCCAATCAACATCGAAACTTAATGCTTTAGCAATAAAGTTGAAAATCTATTAAAGACATTTGACAGATTGTAGTAGCTTGATGTGCTGATGGCGTCTGTACATACATATTATTATTTTAAGCCTGTTTCTTATATTATGCAAATATTATTTTGTTTGAAAATAAAAATCAAAAACATTATTTTATTCAGAGTAGGTTTTGTATAAGGGTTTCATTTTTTTTTATTCGGACGTCAAAAAGCCTAAAAAAATGTAAAAAAAAAATCATCATCTTTGGTTTTATTTTTTATTTATGTACACAGTAAAAATGATACAGACACCACATATTAGTAGACGTATTTTTCTGTTCGATACTTCTTGTCTGTTTATATGCGTGTACAACATAAATAGTTAAATAAATAAAAAAATCCCTACACCCAACATCCCCATTCTCCTCTCCGTATTAAAGTATTAGACCCAAATTGAAACAAATCTAGTTTCACGGAGTCCATTACAATTCAATGTGAGCTGTCAATCTGCACACCCCCGCAGTATACATAGCGATGAACAACAATACGAATGAAGAAAAAAGAGGCTTTGATTGTAACTGACCTATTTTGAATCAACTTTAAAATCCCATATTTATGTAATAATCAGCAGCGCCCCGCGGTTTCACCCGCATAAGTATCGATCCCGTGGGAATTTCGAGATAAAAATTTGCTTATTTATCATTCTGATGTATAAGCTATATTACTGTAAAGTTTCATCAAAATCTGTTCAGTAGTTTTTGCGTGAAGGAGTAACAAATATCCATCCGTCCATTCTAACAATCTTGCTTGACTGTTCGAATGAAACCCGCCAGCCTGCACTACATTAGGTTGACTTTAGCGGAGAAGCTTTACAGTAGTACAGGTACATACACCTCTGCTTAACACTTCGGGAATTCAGGCGTGAAGTTATGTTATGTTAATAGGTACAACGCAATTTTTCTTTATCTCGACTTCCATTCAATCGTAACCATTAATTTCAATCAGCGCTAGATTAAGAGGAACAAATTCGATGCCAAACAACAAATGAATTAATTAGTAGTACCCCAAAATACTTTAATTAAAGTTAATTAAATTATGTTGTTTTCAGTGTACAATTTCATAAATAAAACACTATCAATTTCTATCTGAATCCTTTTGAAGTATATTGCCTTTTTTTGGTATCTCTCTATTCTCGGCGGTGTCGGATTGCCGTCCAATCGGACTATGAGAGTGAGGGAAGAGAGTGCACCTGTGTCTGTGAAAACACTTGTGCACTATAACATCTTCCGCGCCGAAGGCTAGTCTCCGATGAGATTGGCCGCCGTGGCTGAAATACGGTCTGGAGGACCATAAGTACCTCATGCTTTTCTATTTAACCATTTTTTTTTTCTTTAAATTTGGTTATGATAATCTGGCAGTTGGAGTACTTTACGCAAATGTCCTTTCTCTGGTATTGTTCATCGAATCATTAAGTTCCTTAAGTTTTGAGTTGAGCAGCACGGTTTCTGACAATTGTGTGCACTGTGTCTGGACAGGCCCTCTCAATCTGTGTGGTTCTTTCCTCAAAAGACCATCTCGGACATCGATCTACATGGTCTTCATATGATCTGACCAAGATTATGTCTGGACTTTAAAAGAGACTGTGACCTCTGAGTTGGTTTCGGCCTTTCTTCTCAGAGCAGTCAGATAGGAAACGCCGACCTCATCTATAATTGACCTACTTACAAAAATAAAATCATTTATCATTTACGCAATCACCTGTACTAACACAGTCCCCTATTTATGATTATTAATTATCATACACAATGAAAATGGTTTTTATAAAATATGCACTTTTATTTAAAGTATACATTGAAACATCTGTGTAAATAGAAAATACCTATTGTAAATAATACAAGCTGTTGTTTTGCATCCTCGTCAAATTTCAGGAGGCTGTTATGAAAGACATAAGTAATCAAATAAAATAACAATCCCTGGTAAATAATGAATACATACGAGTACATGTTTTTTTTGGTTATTTAAGGGTTGATTTTTCCATCGACACTATACTTTTATTCGAGGAATAAAATTGACGTTTGACAGTTTTTGTATGAAATAACTGTCAAAAATTTAAAATTATTCCTCGACTAAAGTTATCAGATGATTGAAAAATCAGCTCCCTAAGTTTGACAGTATTTCAGAATACTTGACACCACTTTCAAAGAGCTGGGGGCCTAAAAAGGCCACTTTGGCAGAATCATAATAGGATAACAATATGAATCATATTACAAAATCGTAAAATGGTCACAAACTTGTTTACACCAAATATGATTGATATGAAATGAATTTTAGGTGATTAAACTATTATGTGACGAAAATTAGAGGAATTGCTAATGATCTGCTGGGAATTCAGGAAATGAATAGCTTTTAGAGGTATTGCTTAAAGTGGCCTTTTTAGGCCCCCAGAATCGCGATATTGTAAGTATCGTATAAGCGGCCGCGTTTTTATGTGTGTGTAAAAGGGCAGTTACAGTGCGATTTCACACAGGCCGCGTTCTAAAATGCGGGTCCCACACATGCCGATTTCCGAAAACTTAGAACAAAAAAAACCTACTTACGTATTTTATTATTGATTCGTATCGAGAATCAGTAGCATACCTCCTTGAATTTGACGAGGATGCAAAACGACACCTTGTTTATAAAGCTGAAGAGTTTATTTCTTTGTCTGAATGTGCTAATCTCTGGACCTAGTATCAGTCGGATTAGAAAAAATATTTTTGCAACAGCCATATTTTTGAAGGCTATAGACATATATTATAGTTATTTAACATCAGGCGACGAAACGGCGGGTATTGTCATTTTTCGTCGGTTATTAGAAATAAAAGTAGGTGTTGATTTTGATCGCGTAGATATTGCAATTCTCTATGAAACAGTTTTTTTTTTAATTTTATTTACTTATTTAATTCAGACACAGTAATCCATATTCATGTTAGTATAATTCAAAATTATGTTAGTAACCAAAGATGTACATCATGTCAAAATAATACTATTATAACTAAAACTAAAATTAAATAACCTTTTTTTTTCATTAGCCAAAATCGCAATCATCTTTAAATTCATTAAAAACTTTAAAATCATTTACCTACATATTTAAATTGATTATAACGAATATAAATTAAAATCAAGAATTTCATTTAAAATCATAAAGCAAAATAATAGACACATACAATAATTATCATAGTAATATAATTATCAACAAGAACTAACTGATGATAATCAGTCAGTTATTAACTTATTATCTAATATATAAAATTCTCGTGTCACAGTTTTCGTTGCCATACTCCTCCGAAACGGCTTGACCGATTTTGATGAAATTTTTTGTGCATATTCAGTAAGTCAGAATCGGCTACTATCTATTTTTTTTTTTTTTTTCAAACCCTTAAGTGATAAGGGATGTCCACCCTGGGGTAGGAGTAGTGTAGGAGTAGGGTAGGAGTAGGGTAGGAGTAGTGTAGGAGTAGGGTGGGAGTAGGGTAGGAGTAGTGTAGGAGTAGGGTAGGAGTAGGGTAGGAGTAGGGTAGGAGTAGTGTAGGAGTAGGGTAGGAGTAGGGTAGGAGTAGGGTAGGAGTAGGGTAGGAGTAGTGTAGGAGTAGGGTAGGAGTAGGGTAGGAGTAGTGTAGGAGTAGGGTGGGAGTAGGGTAGGAGTAGTGTAGGAGTAGGGTAGGGGGTAGGACACCACGCGAACGAAGTAGCGCCGGGCAGCTAGAAATAATTTATATATGGCAAAACAACGTTTGCCGGGTCAGCTAGTATAATTATAAAAGACGACAAATGTCTGCGCTCATTCATGGTAACAGTTGGCGTGTCGATGTCCCTGCGACCCTGTCTGTATGTTACACATTACAAATTAATGTCGTTTTTTTCATATATTATAGATATTTATAATCGTAATTGTATAATGAATGCACTTTTATTTAAATATCACATCTGTCTAAATAAGTAGTAGGTAAATAATCTAAACTAATAATAAAGCTTTAGTTTGTTTGTCTGTGTGCTATATCTCTGGAACTTCCAGTCGGAAAAGAAAAAATATTTTAGCATTCATTTAGGAACCAAGCAAAAAGAAAAAAAGTTGGACAGAACGCTAAGCGAAAAGGAAGTAACAGCGTGGGTGACGATGCGATGCGACGGGGTGGGTCGGGGTAACAAACACACGACGAAGTCGCGAGCAGAAGCTAGTATAATCCTATTATCCTGCTAATCCTATGAATATATCCGATGAATGTTTGTTACTCTTTCACTCAAAAACTACTGAACGGATTTTGGCGAAACTTAACAGTAATATATGTAGCTTATATACATCCGAACATTACTGTGTAAATTATTAATTATAAATAATAAAATAAATAAACATAGGGCACTTTTTATCCCGATATTCCCACGGGATCGACACTTATACGGGTGAAACCGCGGGGCGCTGCTAGTAATATTATAAACTATAAGTTTGTGAGGTTGGATAGATGGACGCAAAAACTACTGAACGGATTTCAATGAAATTTGGCACGCAGATAGTTTATAACCAGGATGAACACAAAGGATACTTTTTATCTCCATATTCCCACGGGATCGAGACTGCAAGTGAAACTGCGGGGCGCTGTTAGTATAAATGTAAAGATGTGTGATGTATACATATAATATAATAGTTTAATGAATGCACTTTAAAGTTTACATAGAAACGGCTGTGTACATAGAAAATAATATAAACAATAAAATGGAATAACAATTAATAATGCGCAAGCATGCATTCATGATAACAAACAAATTATACCTTTGTTTTATTGTTTCGAAAGATTTATTTTTGTATTTAATTTATTCGTTTTTTATTTGTTTCACTTTGAAAGGGATTGGCACAGTTTGAAGTGATAAATAGGTGTTTCATTGTTTGTTATTTTAATTTAATATTTATTATAATTATGGACCATCTTTTAATCCTATCTAATATAGGTACGTTATTTAAAAAAAAAAGAAAAATCTATAAATATAAAAATAATATTATAAATGCGAAAGTAAGTTTGTTTGTTACGCTTTCACGCTAAAACGGCTGAACGGATTTGGATGAAATTTGGCACATGGGTAGACCATGATCTGGAGAAGGACATAGGCTACTTTTCATCCTGGATCGCAGACGAAGTCGCGGGCAACAGCTAGTACTAAACAAACTAACAAACTCCTCATCTGCCTAGCCTTTTCCCAACTACATAATATGTTGAGGTCGGCTTCCAGTCTAACCGGATGCAGCTGATAACCAGGGGGTCTACTCCGAAGTAGTATCGGCCGTATGTTCGGCCGTTTCCTGCTACAAAGTTACTATTTGTATCGACCGGTTCCGATCCTACACTCCTACACTCTTTCGAATTTTGACTATGGTCTCGACACAACTGAGTAGATCCCAACTTTTTTCGCATTTTTCAATAATATTCGGTTCGGCCATGTGTCGGTCCGATCCGAAAATTCGCACTTTGCACTTGGGAGTAGACCCACAGTATTTTATATGGAGCGGCTGCCTATCTGATCTCCAAAACCCAGTTACTGGGTAAAACGATACCCTTTGGTAAGACTGGTTATCATATTTTCGGGCTTCTGACTACCCGTAATGACTGCCAAAGATCCACGATGACAGCCGGGACCAACGGCTAAACGCACAGAGGGATTTTAGTACGTAAAAATGGTCACCCATCCACGGACCAACCGCGGCAAGCGTAGCTTAACCTGATCGATCGACCCGTGCGGCTGTTATTACTAAGCTACAAGCCACTTCAATTTTAATAAAATCCTACTTATAAATATTATAAACGCGAAAGTTTGTATGGATGGGATGGATGGTTTGTTTGTTACTCTTTCACGCCAAAACTACTGAACGGATTTGGATGAAATTTCGTTTATGACTAGGATTAACACATAGAATACTTTTATCCCGATATTCCCAAGGGATCGAAACGTATGCGGGTGAAACCGCGGTGCGCAGCAAGTATTAAAATAAAAATATAATATCCTAACCTCACTAAAATTATTAACAAACAAAAATATGGCGTAGAAATATTCCTCCGCATCGACCTCCTCGTGTGACCTAAACTTGCACTTAAGTCACGCGTTTCTATGTAAAAATGGAGTACTTAAGTCACTGAGAAGCGTGACTTAAGTACCGGTTTAAGTCACACAGTGCTATAAATAATAATAATATCCCTGGACATTTCACACAGCACCATTTGTCCCAAGCTAAGCAACCTAATGCTTGTGTTATGGTAACAAGATGGCTGATAAACTACTTATATACATTTTTTTTTGTAAATACATACATATTATAGATAGAAAAACACCCAGACTCGGAACAAATACATGTAGGTCATACAAATATTTGTTCCGTGCGGGAATCGAACCCGCGACACGCAGCGCAGCAGTCAATCGCTTAACCACTGCGCCAACCGTGCCGTCAAAATGAATATAGGGAACAGTTATGACGGTTTCAACGAGAAATAAAAAACCTGTCTTATGGGCAGGATTATCACACATTCATAATCAGCCCATAATGTGACGAATTTGACGACACGGTTGGCGCAGTGGCTGAGCGATCGACTGCTACGCTGTGTGTCGCGGGTTCGATTCCCGCACGGAACAAATATTTGTATTGCCTAGGTACAGCAAATCGATTCTGTAAAAATCTCACCGTGAAAAGTTAGGTGAAGTGAGCTAGAGTGAGCTGCCAATAGTGCCAATCCCTAGCATTAGTTGGAATGACAGCTCACTCCACGCTCACTTCACCTAAATTTTCACGGTGACGATAATTACAGAATCGCACTGCTGGTAGTTGTTCCGGGTTTGGCTGTTGGTGTATGTGAGTTTAAATGTTTGTAAACGCTACGATACAGAAGTAATTCCTAGTGAGGGGCAATGTTTAAAAAAATGTTCCCACTGCTGGGACACACACACATTGCGCGATAGTTATTTTCGGCAACCTTAAGAGAAAAAACCTACACAACGACAGCGTAGTATATGATAGCATAATCAGGCTATATAATGTTTCTACTGCTGGGACAGGCCTCCTCTCTATGAGAGGGTCGTAATCCACCACGCGGCCCCAGTGTGGGTTAAGGTGTTACATGTCTTCAAATTCCTGCTTCTAGGACATACCAGTTTCTTCACGATGGTTTCCTTCACTGTTTTGACAGCAGGGGGGTATCAGCCCCAACTTACGAGTTTTAGATTACAATACATATTATTAATATTTTTTTAACTCTGTTATTTTAATAAATTATATAAATTCTTTGTTCCAATAAAATAAAGACTAAGTACTGCTCAAACACAATAAAAATCGGAAATCAATACATTATTCATATTTACTTTTCATTTACCCTTTAAAGGGTCTTTCAATATATTGTATATCTGGTGCATATATCGCATTTGTTTGCTCAGATGCATTCGATTTCTATGCACCCATAGAATTGGTTGTATATAAATACTGTAGTCCCGATAGGCTGATCATCATTCGATCCAGTCTTCGGCTGAGATGGGTGCCACCAAGATTCTCCTCTGCGTCTTCGCCCTCTGTGTAAGTAGTCCGGAGTTTGGAAGTTGACGGTGTACCCCGTGCCTCGGAAAGCACGTTAAGCTGTTGGTCCTGGGGGCTTACCATCAGCTCTTATAGCAGGGCAGAAGTTGAATTGCACTGCTGTTTTGTTCTATGACTTAGTACTATAAAGCAGTGGAGTTCAACTTGTCTCTCTGCGGTCGTGTCGGATTGCCGTCCAATCGGACTAGGAGAGTGAGGGAAGAGAGTGCACCTGTGTCTGCGCACACACTTGTGCACTATAATATCTCCCGCGCCGAAGGCTAGTCTCCGATAAGATTGGCCGCCGTGGCCGAAATACGGTCTGGAGGATCATAAGTACCTCATGTTTTTCTATTGAACCATTTTTTTTCCTTTAAATTTGGTTATGATAATCTGACAGTTGGAGTACTTTACCCAAATGTCCTTTCTTTGGTATTGTTCATCGAGTCGTTGAGCTCCTTAAGTTCTGAGTTGAGCTACACGATTACTGACAAATGCGTGCTGTCTGGACAGGTCCACTCACATCTGTGTGGTTTTTCCTCAAAAGGTCAGCTCAGACATCGATTCTACATGATCTTCATATGATCTGATCAAGATTCTGTCTGGATTTTTTAAGAGGCTGTGACCCCTGAGTTTGTTTCGGTCGTCCCTCTCAGAGTGGTCAGATAGGAAACGTCGACCTCATCTAGCTTATTTTTTTATAATATGACGGGTAAAAGTGATTCCGGTATATCCTATTTACAGAATAAACAATTTCATTTCTTTTCCTAAATGAGCTGAGGAGATCAGATAAACAGTATCCATGTAAAATGTATTCAGCTACATCTGGTTAGACTGGAAGCTGACGCCACCAAAGATAGGCTAGGCAGATAATGATGATTTGGAAGACATGGGATGCTCTAGGGATTCTGGTTTTAATTGAATATGTTTCTTTTTTTCCAGATCCTCGATGCAAATGCGGCTCTTTGTAAGTTATTTGAACATAGTTTTAAGTATGAATTCCCCGTTTTTGTACCGCTATTTGTAGCTGGGAAAGTGTTACCTATAACGACGGGTCCCAATATGTTATACATTATAAATGTTGTAAACATCTTAACAATGATAATGCATGGCATAGGGTTACGGCATGTCCTAGAACACCAAATTCGAAGACATGGGGTCATCCACCAACCCGCAATGTGTTTGCGGCTCGCTCCCTCTCACAGAGAGGAGACCTGCCGATCGATTCTGTAAAAATCTCACCGTGAAAAGTTAGGTGAAGTGAACTTAGAGTGAGCTGTCAATTGTGTCAATCCCTAAGATTAGTTGGAATGACAGCTCACTCCACGCTCACTTCACTTAAGTTTTCACGGTGAGATGGATACAGAATTGCACTGCAGCACTTTAATTGCGTAACACAGTATCACAAAGTATCAGTATCAGACTCATTTTGAAGGATATTGCTAATCTATTGCTACATAGTTTTAAAAATGTGTCTGCTCAACAACTTAAGTAACGAAATGAATGTTGTTGAACTGTCAAATTGAAAGACATTGCTACTGCGTGTTACCCTCCAGCACCCCAATTGCGTAACACACAATCAATCGGAATCTGAATCATTTTGAAGAAAATTGCTAATCCATTGCTTCATAAGTTCGAAAAATTTGTCTGCTCAACACGTAAATAACGCAATGAATGTTGTTGAACTGTCAAAATGAAACCGATTCCGATTGATCGTGTGTTATGCAATTAGGGTGCTGTATGTATGACGATCGGATGAATTAACAAGTGTTTCGTGCATTTAAGTAAATCATTCATTTAAATATTTTGTCAACAACAGTTCAACAACAGTTGAACTGTCAAAATGAAACCGATTCCGATTGATCGTGTGTTATGCAATTAGGGTGCTGTATGTATGACGATCGGATGAATTAACAAGTGTTTCGTGCATTTAAGTAAATCATTCATTTAAATATTTTGTCAACAACAGTTCAACAACAGTTGAACTGTCAAAATGAAACCGATTCCGATTGATCGTGTGTTATGCAATTAGGGTGCTGTATGTATGACGATCGGATGAATTAACAAGTGTTTCGTGCATTTAAGTAAATCATTCATATAAATATTTTGTATCTCTCCGGTCGTATCGGACTATGAGAGTGAAGGAACAAAGAGTGCACCTGTGTTTGCGTACACCCTTGCGCACTATTAATATCTCCCTGCGAACCTGGCTAATCTTTGTTGAGATTGGCTACCGTGACCGAAATCAGACGGACGGGGACGAGACGGGGATTTTTTTTTTTATATAGGTATATATTTTAATAATACATAATCTAAGGGGCCTCTGCGAGTTGGCTTCGGCCCCTCGTACGCCTTCCAAAGGACTGGATGTAAAACATAAAATAAATAACAAAAATATATAATATCAAATAATATGATATATATTTTTGTTATTTATTTTTATTTAGTTAGGGTTAGTTTTTTATTGGTTTTTTTTTCACAGGTCTTACAGTTAAAAATTGTACAAACATGTTTTACCGGGCTTAGACTCAGCATGCATTTATGTTATGTTCCACTATTTATTCAGGTCCGCCACGACCAGACCCAAACATCCACATAGCAACGCAGGACATTGACTACAATAGTGACAGCAGCGCTAATGACATTCTAATCAAAGACTGCTCCGGTACCGAACGACTGTCTGCACGAAGCGGCCGAGAGAACTACGTCCAGCACAACACTGAGCTCAATGCTAATGAGAAAGGCATAGAGAGGAGCTCTCGAGATCTAGGCTTCTCAAGTGCTGCTGACGATATACTAGTCACTAAAGTCAACGCTAAAGGAAACAAAAAAAGCATCTTTGCCGGGAGCGTGAGAGCTAGTGACAGCCATGACCACAAGAAGTATGAATGTGAGGGTCCGGACGGAAGTCTGGTACAGGCTGAAGAAACCAATGAATCTGAGGATGTCTCTTCGAACATTTATGAAAGTACTACAGAGGTAAAGCCTGCCCCGCGACCTTGTGATACTCCTAAGCAGAGTGAGTAGTTTTTGTTTTTAAATCCATAAAAGGCTTTAACTTTTTAAGAGGAATGCGCTAGATAGGCCGCGCAATTCAATTAATTAATTTAATATTGTATTGTAAAATCATCAATCAAAACAATCCCTTATGTTCATATAATCCTATTGATTTATATTTTGAATTAGTCATTCAATAGGCCTCACTGGCCTGTATTATACAAGTACGCTGGACAACAAAATCACACAACAAACATGGCATGGCAAAATGGCATTTTGTTTTGGCCAATACAAAATGCCATTTGTTTTTTGTGCCGATTCCAAGCGCCCCGATCGAGCGTCTCAGGAACTAAAATTGACACATTGTTGCAAATGGCTGTCGTGTTGTTTTGGTACACTCTCTGATGAATTAGGTCTAAATCGTGGAATATTTTTTTTTTGTGTATGTTGTGTTTACTACGAAATATTTAGAACATTTTTACCATGAGAGTATGCACATTTTGTGAAACAATTTAAGGCTAACGGCTGAAAGCACGCTAAGTTGTTGATCCCGGCTTTCATTCTTGGATCTTTGACAGTCGTTAAGGGTAGTCAGAAGCCCGAAAGTCTGACAACCAGTCTTAGCAAGGGGTATCGTATTACCCAGTGACTGGGTTGTGGAGGTCAGATAGGCAGTCGCTCCATGTAAAATACTGGTATTCAGCTTCATCCAGTTCGTCTGGAAGCCGACCCCAACATTGTTGGGAAAAGGCTAGGCTCATGATGAAGTAGAAAATAATAACTATTTTAAAACGATTCTTATTTTTATTTCAGATAAACATTTCTTAATGGACTGCGAGTTGCCTGCAGGTACGTGTAAATTAGTTGTTTAAAAAGTATCTACCTTTACTGCCTGCTTGGTTTAGTGGTCTTAAACGCCACTGCTGAGTGTGGGTGTTATTAACTTCATTTTCATTAAGTAATTTCTTAGCAACAGTTCGGAATTCGGAAGTCGGCGGTGTGATACCACCGTGCCTCGGAAAGCACGTTAAGCCGTTGGTCCTGCGCCTGATCCACCCAGGCCTGATCTCTCTCCCGTCGTGTCGGATTGCCGTCCCATCGGACAATAAGAGTGAGGGAAGAGAGAGTGTACCTGTGTCTGCGCACACACTTGTGCACTATAATATCTCCCGTAATAATAATACATTAAAAAAAAATGTTTAAAAAAAGGAAAGAATCAAAAAATTCGTCCGCATCGCTGTCAACAGGAAAAGTGCCCAAAAGGCTGACAGCATTGCCTCGTTGTATGGCATTTATTTACTTTCCTGTCTCAAAACGGTCATGGAAAACATCGTGAGGAAACCGGCATGTCCTAGAACAAAAATTCGAAGACATGTGACATCTATCAACCCGCACTGGGATCGCGTGGTTGATCACTGCCCGCTTTCTCTTTCTCACCGAGAGGAGGCCTATGTCCCAGCAGTGGAAACATTATAGGTTGATTATGTGTATGATGTGAGAGTAAAATATATGTTTTATTCTAGGTTCCGATGAGTCACAATGGCAGGTGGTTCGGTCTGAAACCATTGAAGGGGGCCGCCCATGCATCACTATGAAAATAGTACCATTAGGTGAGTTCCACCCACGCCGCTAATAGTTAAGAAATTATTCGAACTGCCTCGTTGGTATAGTGGTTTGCAAGAGCTACTACTGAGCATGAGTTCCTGGGTTCTATTTCCGGCACCCTAATTTCGTAACACACTATCACTATGACGACCACGTATGCAACCGGAGAAATAAGCAGATATCGTCGCTCACTGGGTGCCTGAGGCCACATCGCCGTCGAAGTAGACCACGGCGAAGATGGTATCACCACGCCGCCCTGCTGCCCGAAGGATTCGAGGCAGAAGCCTTAGTGTGTTACGCAATTATCCGGCAGGTCAGGCAAAGTATAGACGCCAGCAGGTCAAGCTACCCGAAACTGTCAAAATTATCCAATCAACCTTGAACCTTAATGCTTGAGCGATAAAGTTGAAAATTTATTAAAGAAATTTGACAGATTGTAGTAGCTTGATGTGCTGGCGTCTGTACATTGGGTTTTTCCAATTGAAATTTCTCAGTAGAAACCAGGAATCTGGATTTGTGTTGGGTTTTGTGGAGCATCCCTACTTATACGACAGACTCGACCCGACTCTTATGACAGTGTTTTTCTAGAGCTCAACACCTCATTTACTCTAGTTGAACTTAGTGTGCATTTCGCAGATGGATTGTAGAATCCGCTATTTTACAAAACCGGTAGTTGTTTTACAAAACAGCTCCGTTATGTAAAATAACTGAACAACGTTCAGCTGGATTGTCATTGCGCTATAATTTACAAAACTGCTACCGACGTTTAGTCGTAATCAGAATGGTTTATTTGTAGTCACAATGAGCGTCTTTCATAAAACTCTGATAACTTTTAATGAATATTGTCCTTAAAATCACTGTTTCCACTTGAGTTAAGGTATTTTTTTTCTCGTATTACTGGTTTTATTAGTATGTTATACACACAGAACCATGAGTGATATTTACTACTAAAATCTACAATCTGACGTTTCATTTCACGTCGTCGTTTTACAAAACCGCTAATCGTTGACCCACTGCATTGATAAATGCAAAATGATTATGCAATTCTGCGTGTTCAAGTTCAGAAAACCGATGTTCAAAATAACAAATCTTTTTTTTTTAGATAATCCGTCGACTTCAATTTCGACTTCTTCTTCTTCTTCTGGTTCTCATAGCAGTTCCCATCGTTCTTCAAAATCTATAGTTGGTAAGTTAGTTTTTTGTCAATATGTCTCTTGTTAGAACGACGTTCTTTAACGGAGCTTGCGGTAGTAGTAAAATGGAAGAAATCGTCACATAACGAAAAGCGTTATGCCATACGTCTTTCTATCATATAATAGAGCGAGAGAGTGAGATAGTTCTTAGCATAACTAAACACAGCACACACTTTACGTTAGGTCACAGAGATTACTAAATAGTTACTACGTAACAGATACTTCACTCAGTAGAAAATTTCCAATACCTACTGCTATAATAGCCTACTCACTAAAATGTGCCTAAACGCTCAAACGTACAGCTGTGATTGCTTCGCACCGCACCCTACCGCGATCCCACAGCACTGAATTTGGTCCGCAAACGGCCCGAGACCGCTCGGCCGGGCGGCAGGTAATTATAGCGCGCAAGTACATGGAGTGACGGAGGCCTGCACCCTAATTGCGTAACACACGATCAATCGGAATCGGTTTCATTTTGACAGTTCAACAACATTCATTGCGTTATTTACGTTGTTGAGCAGACACATGACACATTTTTTAACATAATTATGAAGCAATGGATTAGCAATATCCTTCAAAATGATTCAGATTGAGATTGATTGTGTGATACGCAATTAGGGTGCTGGTTAGGTTAGGTGTCTGTACATAATAAAGAGTATAATCTATTCTATTCTCTTCTGGCGAAAAGGCCTATGCTTTCAATTAAAGCTACATCTTCAATTGTATTATAGGACGTGTGCAACCAGTGCAACCTGTACCCAGACCGCGCCCTTGGGTTGGACCTCCAGTCATCATCGGCCCA
Source organism: Apamea crenata (assembly GCA_949629185.1). Classification (NCBI taxonomy): domain Eukaryota; kingdom Metazoa; phylum Arthropoda; class Insecta; order Lepidoptera; family Noctuidae; genus Apamea; species Apamea crenata. The sequence goes on along the minus strand of OX451382.1, from coordinate 5,072,237 downwards.
CTGAAACCTAAACCAGGTAATTTATTTAATAGCTTAGGTCATCTTCATCTATGGAACAAGGAGCGAATCTATTACTTGTCCGCCATTTTGATTTTTGTTCAAAATGGCGGCCACGCAGATAGGTATTAACTTTCAAACTTGATCCAAGTTGATATGGATGTCACGTGATCCACTTTGATCGAGATATTAACGATATCTCGGAAACGCGACGCTTTACGGGGTTTAGTCCCATTATGTTTTCTGTTTGCATTCATCTCAGCTATCGATTGATGTAGGTTAAATGAGTCTCCGCTATTTAAAAAAAAAAAACTAAATGGTGCGACAGTAGATACGCCACAGATCTTCACGGACTTAAGATTACCAAACCAAACTCAACTAGGCAAACTGAACAGACAGCTGTGCTGCTGGGGGGTTAGATGCACCACTTCTTATTCCCAGCGAAAGCACTAGGAAGTGGTGAACGGTGCGCGTTTTGGGGGACTGTTTTTTGTAATTTTGACGTTCGAGAAATGCGGACTATCAGCATAGTTTGAATAAATGAATTTGAACTGATAGTTGCAGCAGTTTAGTTATGGAATCAGGCGTTACTTTGCAGAAATCTGTTACAGTTAAATCATCTGCCTAGCCTTTTCCCAACTATGTTGGAGTGCGGCTTCCAGTCTAACCGGATGCAGCTGAATACCAGTATTTTACATGGAGCGTCTGCCTTTCTGACTTCCACAACCCAGTTATTGGGTAATACGATACCCCTTGCTAAGGCTGGTTGTCAGACTTTCGGGCTTCTGACGACCCTTAACGACTGTCAAAGTTCCACGAATGACAGCCGGGACGAATGGCATAACGTCATAACGTGCTTACCGAGGCACGGTAATCCGTAACAGTTGCATGTTATGCAAAAATATTTCGTTTTAACTTTGGGTACCAATTGTACAGACGCCAGCACATCAAGCTACTACAGTCCGTCACATTTTTCAAATAGATTTTTAGATTTATCGCTAAGGAATTAAGGTTCAAACCGTCAAATTTTCCCATTCAACCAATGGGAAAATTTGACGGTTTCGGGTAGCTTGACCTGCTGGCGTCTGTACCTTGTTGCGTCAAACTAAATATTTAAAACGTCAAGTGATGGTACTTATTAAGACTTTTTGGGTTCACAGTGCCATCACAAACAGTTACCAAAGGAGGGAGCACCAGCAGCTCCACAACAAGCAGCAGTACCGCTGCTGTAAGTAGTAACAACGGAACTACTTCAGGCCTTTCAACAAGTTCTTCCAGTGCAAACGCCACATCAAACAGTAGTGCCAGAGGTGATAGTACAGACCGCGCAGGCGATTCGACAAATGCTTCCAGTTCAAGCTCCACAACAAGCAGCAGTACCGCTGCTGTTAGTACCAACAATGGAACTACTTCAGGCCTTTCGACAAGTTCTTCCAGTGCAAACGCCACATCAAACGGTAGTGCCAGAGGTGATAGTACAGCCCGCGCAGGCGATTCGACAAATGCTTCCAGTTCAAGCTCCACAACAAGCAGCAGTACCGCTGCTGTTAGTAGTAACAACGGACCTACTTCAGGCCTTTCAACAAGTTCTTCCAGTGCAAACGCCACATCAAACAGTAGTGCCAGAGGTGATAGTACCGACCGCGCAGGCGATTCGACAAATGCTTCCAGTTCAAGCTCCACAACAAGCAGCAGTACCGCTGCTGTTAGTACCAACAATGGAACTACTTCAGGCCTTTCGACAAGTTCTTCCAGTGCAAACGCCACATCAAACGGTAGTGCCAGAGGTGATAGTACAGACCGCGCAGGCGATTCGACAAATGCTTCCAGTTCAAGCTCCACAACAAGCAGCAGTACCGCTGCTGTTAGTACCAACAATGGAACTACTTCAGGCCTTTCAACAAGTTCTTCCAGTGCAAACGCCACATCAAACGGTAGTGCCAGAGGTGATAGTACAGACCGCGCAGGCGATTCGACCAATGCTTCCAGTTCAAGCTCCACAACAAGCAGTAGTACCGCTGCTGTTAGTAGCAACAACGAAACTACTTCAGGCCTTTCAACAAGTTCTTCCAGTGCAAACGCCACATCAAACAGTAGTGCCAGAGGTGATAGTACCGACCGCGCAGGCGATTCGACAAATGCTTCCAGTTCAAGCTCCACAACAAGCAGCAGTACCGCTGCTGTTAGTACCAACAATGGAACTACTTCAGGCCTTTCGACAAGTTCTTCCAGTGCAAACGCCACATCAAACGGTAGTGCCAGAGGTGATAGTACAGACCGCGCAGGCGATTCGACAAATGCTTCCAGTTCAAGCTCCACAACAAGCAGCAGTACCGCTGCTGTTAGTACCAACAATGGAACTACTTCAGGCCTTTCAACAAGTTCTTCCAGTGCAAACGCCACATCAAACGGTAGTGCCAGAGGTGATAGTACAGACCGCGCAGGCGATTCGACAAATGCTTCCAGTTCAAGCTCCACAACAAGCAGCAGTACCGCTGCTGTTAGTAGCAACAACGAAACTACTTCAGGCCTTTCAACAAGTTCTTCCAGTGCAAACGCCACATCAAACAGTAGTGCCAGAGGTGATAGTACCGACCGCGCAGGCGATTCGACAAATGCTTCCAGTTCAAGCTCCACAACAAGCAGCAGTACCGCTGCTGTTAGTACCAACAATGGAACTACTTCAGGCCTTTCGACAAGTTCTTCCGGTGCAAACGCCACATCAAACAGTAGTGCCAGAGGTGATAGTACCGACCCCGCAGGCGATTCGACAAATGCTTCCAGTTCAAGCTCCTCAACAAGCAGCAGTACCGCTGCTGTTAGTAACAACAATGGAACTACTTCAGGCCTTTCGACAAGTTCTTCCAGTGCAAACGCCACATCAAACGGTAGTGCCAGAGGTGATAGTACAGACCGCGCAGGCGATTCGACAAATGCTTCCAGTTCAAGCTCCACAACAAGCAGCAGTACCGCTGCTGTTAGTACCAACAATGGAACTACTTCAGGCCTTTCGACAAGTTCTTCCAGTGCAAACGCCACATCAAACGGTAGTGCCAGAGGTGATATTACAGACCGCGCAGGCGATTCGACAAATGCTTCCAGTTCAAGCTCCACAACAAGCAGCAGTACCGCTGCTGTTAGTACCAACAATGGAACTACTTCAGGCCTTTCAACAAGTTCTTCCAGTGCAAACGCCACATCAAACGGTAGTGCCAGAGGTGATAGTACAGACCGCGCAGGCGATTCGACAAATGCTTCCAGTTCAAGCTCCACAACAAGCAGCAGTACCGCTGCTGTTAGTAGCAACAACGAAACTACTTCAGGCCTTTCAACAAGTTCTTCCAGTGCAAACGCCACATCAAACAGTAGTGCCAGAGGTGATAGTACCGACCGCGCAGGCGATTCGACAAATGCTTCCAGTTCAAGCTCCACAACAAGCAGCAGTACCGCTGCTGTTAGTACCAACAATGGAACTACTTCAGGCCTTTCGACAAGTTCTTCCGGTGCAAACGCCACATCAAACAGTAGTGCCAGAGGTGATAGTACCGACCCCGCAGGCGATTCGACAAATGCTTCCAGTTCAAGCTCCTCAACAAGCAGCAGTACCGCTGCTGTTAGTAACAACAATGGAACTACTTCAGGCCTTTCGACAAGTTCTTCCAGTGCAAACGCCACATCAAACGGTAGTGCCAGAGGTGATAGTACAGACCGCGCAGGCGATTCGACAAATGCTTCCAGTTCAAGCTCCACAACAAGCAGCAGTACCGCTGCTGTTAGTACCAACAATGGAACTACTTCAGGCATTTCAACAAGTTCTTCCAGTGCAAACGCCACATCAAACGGTAGTGCCAGAGGTGATAGTACAGACCGCGCAGGCGATTCGACAAATGCTTCCAGTTCAAGCTCCACAACAAGCAGCAGTACCGCTGCTGTTAGTACCAACAATGGAACTACTTCAGGCCTTTCGACAAGTTCTTCCGGTGCAAACGCCACATCAAACAGTAGTGCCAGAGGTGATAGTACCGACCCCGCAGGCGATTCGACAAATGCTTCCAGTTCAAGCTCCTCAACAAGCAGCAGTACCGCTGCTGTTAGTAGTAACAACGGACCTACTTCAGGCCTTTCGACAAGTTCTTCCAGTGCAAACGCCACATCAAACAGTAGTGCCAGAGGTGATAGTACCGACCGCGCAGGCGATTCGACAAATGCTTCCAGTTCAAGGTCCACAACAAGCAGCAGTACCGCTGCTGTTAGTAGCAACAACGAAACTACTTCAGGCCTTTCAACAAGTTCTTCCAGTGCAAACGCCACATCAAACAGTAGTGCCAGAGGTGATAGTACCGACCGCGCAGGCGATTCGACAAATGCTTCCAGTTCAAGCTCCACAACAAGCAGCAGTACCGCTGCTGTTAGTACCAACAATGGAACTACTTCAGGCCTTTCGACAAGTTCTTCCAGTGCAAACGCCACATCAAACAGTAGTGCCAGAGGTGATAGTACCGACCCCGCAGGCGATTCGACAAATGCTTCCAGTTCAAGCTCCACAACAAGCAGCAGTACCGCTGCTGTTAGTAGCAAAAACGGAACTACTTCAGGCCTTTCGACAGGTTCTTCCAGTGCAAACGCCACATCAAACAGTAGTGCCAGAGGTGATAGTACCGACTGCGGAGCCACTCCAGACGATTCGACAAATGCTTCCAGTTCAAGCTCCTCAACAAGCAGCAGTACCGCTGCTGTTAGTACCAACAATGGAACTACTTCAGGCCTTTCGACAAGTTCTTCCAGTGCAAACGCCACATCAAACAGTAGTGCCAGAGGTGATAGTACCGACCGCGCAGGCGATTCGACAAATGCTTCCAGTTCAAGCTCCTCAACAAGCAGCAATACCGCTGCTGTTAGTAGCAACAACGAAACTACTTCAGGCCTTTCAACAAGTTCTTCCAGTGCAAACGCCACATCAAACAGTAGTGCCAAAGGTGATAGTACCGACCGCGCAGGCGATTCGACAAATGCTTCCAGTTCAAGCTCCACAACAAGCAGCAGTACCGCTGCTGTTGTTACCAACAATGGAACTACTTCAGGCCTTTCGACAAGTTCTTCCAGTGCAAACGCCACATCAAACAGCAGTGCCAGAGGTGATAGTACCGACCGCGAAGGCGATTCGACAAATGCTTCCAGTTCAAGCTCCTCAACTAGCAGCAGTAACGCTGCTGTTAGTAGCAACAACGGACCTACTTCAGGCCTTTCGACAAGTTCTTCCAGTGCAAACGCCACATCAAACAGTAGTGCCAGAGGTGATAGTACCGACCCCGCAGGCGATTCGACAAATGCTTCCAGTTCAAGCTCCACAACAAGCAGCAGTACCGCTGCTGTTAGTAGCAACAACGAAACTACATCAGGCCTTTCAACAAGTTCTTCCAGTGCAAACGCCACATCAAACAGTAGTGCCAGAGGTGATAGTACCGACCGCGCAGGCGATTCGACAAATGCTTCCAGTTCAAGCTCCACAACAAGCAGCAGTACCGCTGCTGTTGTTACCAACAATGGAACTACTTCAGGCCTTTCGACAAGTTCTTCCAGTGCAAACGCCACATCAAACAGCAGTGCCAGAGGTGATAGTACCGACCGCGAAGGCGATTCGACAAATGCTTCCAGTTCAAGCTCCTCAACTAGCAGCAGTAACGCTGCTGTTAGTAGCAACAACGGACCTACTTCAGGCCTTTCGACAAGTTCTTCCAGTGCAAACGCCACATCAAACAGTAGTGCCAGAGGTGATAGTACCGACTGCGGAGCCACTCCAGACGATTCGACAAATGCTTCCAGTTCAAGCTCCTCAACAAGCAGCAGTACCGCTGCTGTTAGTAGCAACAACGGACCTACTTCAGGCCTTTCGACAAGTTCTTCCAGTGCAAACGCCACATCAAACAGTAGTGCCAGAGGTGATAGTACCGACCCCGCAGGCGATTCGACAAATGCTTCCAGTTCAAGCTCCTCAACAAGCAGCAGTACCGCTGTTGTTAGTAGCAACAACGGGCCTACTTCAGGCCTTTCGACAAGTTCTTCCGGTGCAAACGCCACATCAAACAGTAGTGCCAGAGGTGATAGTACCGACCGCGCAGGCGATTCGACAAATGCTTCCAGTTCAAGCTCCACAACAAGCAGCAGTACCGCTGCTGTTAGTAACAACAATGGAACTACTTCAGGCCTTTCGACAAGTTCTTCCAGTGCAAACGCCACATCAAACAGTAGTGCCAGAGGTGATAGTACCGACTACGGAGCCACTCCAGACGATTCGACAAATGCTTCCAGTTCAAGCTCCTCAACAAGCAGCAGTACCGCTGCTGTTAGTAGCAACAACGGACCTACTTCAGGCCTTTCGACAAGTTCTTCCAGTGCAAACGCCACATCAAACAGTAGTGCCAGAGGTGATAGTACCGACCGCGCAGGCGATTCGACAAATGCTTCCAGTTCAAGCTCCACAACAAGCAGCAGTACCGCTGCTGTTAGTAACAACAATGGAACTAATTCAGGCCTTTCAACAAGTTCTTCCAGTGCAAACGCCACATCAAACAGTAGTGCTAGAGGTGATAGTACCGACCGCGCAGGCGATTCGACAAATGCTTCCAGTTCAAGCTCCACAACAAGCAGCAGTACCGCTGCTGTTAGTAACAACAATGGAACTACTTCAGGCCTTTCGACAAGTTCTTCCAGTGCAAACGCCACATCAAACAGTAGTGCCAGAGGTGATAGTACCGACCGCGCAGGCGATTCGACAAATGCTTCCAGTTCAAGCTCCACAACAAGCAGCAGTACCGCTGCTGTTAGTAACAACAATGGAACTACTTCAGGCCTTTCGACAAGTTCTTCCAGTGCAAACGCCACATCAAACAGTAGTGCCAGAGGTGATAGTACCGACTACGGAGCCACTCCAGACGATTCGACAAATGCTTCCAGTTCAAGCTCCTCAACAAGCAGCAGTACCGCTGCTGTTAGTAGCAACAACGGACCTACTTCAGGCCTTTCGACAAGTTCTTCCAGTGCAAACGCCACATCAAACAGTAGTGCCAGAGGTGATAGTACCGACCGCGCAGGCGATTCGACAAATGCTTCCAGTTCAAGCTCCACAACAAGCAGCAGTACCGCTGCTGTTAGTAGCAACAACGAAACTACTTCAGGCCTTTCAACAAGTTCTTCCAGTGCAAACGCCACATCAAACAGTAGTGCCAGAGGTGATAGTACCGACCGCGCAGGTGATTCGACAAATGCTTCCAGTTCAAGCTCCTCAACAAGCAGCAGTACCGCTGCTGTTAGTTACGACGACGGGACAACTACAGATGATTCACCAGGCGAACGGGACGGATCAGTTATTGATTGGTCTGATAATGATGATGATGATGATGTTAACATGGATCCGGCCGTCGACGATGACGACGTTGGTGGCAAGCGACCAATGATAATATCCAGAAGATGCTTCGGATCTATATGCATTTGCTACAGGCGCGTCAAAGATATACCGCGAAACGTACGCAGATGCTTGGGTATTCCTATATAGTCTTACGCATGCAGACTACAGCACGTCCATGGTTACAGCTGTGACATTTCAAGACCACAATTTTTACATTTATATATTTATTTATTCGTAAGGCAACTACAACAGGTAACAATCACAGTGTGTCAGTAGGTTCACATTTTAGGTTTCGACCTGATTATCCAGGGCGTAATCTGACAACATGACTAGCAACAAAAATTGATGAGAACAACAGTAAAAAGCTTAGTCTGTGCGTGCCCTCCACACTCCCACTTAAACAGATAATGTGTAGGAGACCAAACACGCCACACATTGATATATAACCTGCGACATTATGCTAGACTTCATACTATCGATAACAAAACAAAGACATTTGACTTTCGCCATTTTGGCGCTGATAGCAACGCGAGCGTCCGAGAAACTAATATTGTTGATAACGAGTTATACAAATTGCGCATACTCTCATGATAAAAATGTTCTAAATATCTTGTCATAAACATATACACAGAAAAAAAAGTCTTATTCCACGATTTAGACCTAAATCATCAGAGACGTACCAAAACAACATGACAGCCATTTGCAACAATGTGTCAATTTTAGTTCCTGAAACTCTCAAGCGAGGCGCCTTGAATCGGCACAAAAAACAACTATCACTTCGTATATTATATTTAGTCCAGCGTGTCCAGCGTATATTAAAGCTCAGTTCACCCTACCTGTTGCTGCACAACGATCTTTTGGTGTGAGGCCAAAATCTGAACTAATGCCGCCATCTTGATTTTCGATACTTTTGCCAATGTTTACTTACCACGCCAAACTGTCAACGTCAAAAGGTCAACGTCAAGGATCCTTGTAGTAGCGCACAATGAATTGCTATAATTTTATGTATCTTTAATATATCGAGCAAATAAAAAGCCCTGACTTAGTTAGGATGAAAAAAATATATAAATATTGTATAAATATTAATAAATTTTATTTATATTAAAAATAGTGTTGATGTTTTATTATGATACCAGCTTCTGCTCGCGACTTCGGCCGCGTGAAGCAACTTTCTTAAAAAAAAGTCCGTAAGCCACCTTCTACAAAGGATTAGAAAACTTTTAAAAAAAGGTGGATGAAATTGGTAAAGTCGTTCTCAAGTCATGGCGTGACCAAGGGAAATAGGGATTCATTTTTATTATTTACTAGCTGCGCCCCGCGGTTTCACCCGCATAAGTTTCGATCCCGTGGGAATGTCGGGATAAAAAGTATCCTATATGTTAATCCTGGTTATAAACTATCTGTGTGCTAAATTTCGTCAAAATCTGTTCAGTAGTTTTTGCGTGAAAGAGTAACAAACATCCATACATCCATACAAACTTTCGCATTTATAATATTAGTAGGACTAGCTTTTACCCAAGAAGAAAGCAAAAATTTTTTTTTGCTTTCTTCTAGTGTCACCACTTTCTTTACTTTAAAGTTAAGAAAGTGGTTACACTAAAAAAAAAGCGACGGCACGGTTGGCGCAGTGGTTAAGCGATTGACTGCTGCGCTGCGTGTCGCGGGTTCGATTCCCGCACGGAACAAATATTTGTATGGCCTACAAGTAGTTGTTCCGGGTCTGGCTGTTTGTGTATATGTGAGTTTAAATGTTTGTGAACGCACCCACGATACAGGAGTAGGGTGGGGCAAAATTTAAAAAAAAAAAGTTTAATTTTTACTAAAAATGGGTAAAACAGGCATTTTTTATTATTTTACTTTTGTTATTTGTTTCTAGCTAACATCTGAATAAAGCAATCGTTTTATAAGAATCTGCCATCTGCCGTTTTTTGACAGATGGAATCTAGTGATTGCAGCAACACACAATACATTGATTGATAGACGTACGGTACTACTATAATGTCTGCAAGAAGCCATAAATAAGATACTTCAATAAGATAAGGCAGTTTATATTATCTTATTACGCATTTTAAAGTTAACTTTTACTTAATCTGGAATAATTATGTACACTCAACAATAGAGATAAGTATGCAGGGTCGTCGGATATAGTTGAAGTTTAGTAAGAAACGGATTTGATGTTTTCGGATAGTTGCGTGACACACTATCAATCTCAATCTGAATATTTTTGAAGGATATTGCTAATCCATTGCTTCTTGTGTTAGTAAATTGTGTCTGCTCAACAACGTAAATACGCAATGGATGTTGTTGTACTGTCAAAATGAAACCGATTGCTACTGATAGTGTGTTACGAAATTACCCCGCTGATATGTCGTTGTGCGTACCTACACCTAAACTAACCCTTCGGGCATTACAGTCGTGATTTTACATTAACCCATTACTGTCATAAAAATAAACTCGAAAAAAACAATAATACACTTCGTTTCGCATCTTATAAATATGTAATAAGTAGTTACCTATCTTGTTTTATATATGTATATATTTATTGTCGACCTCGACACTGCTCAAGTATGGGTACGACACGCCATTCTTATTGACATCAAATCCAATATGGCGGCCAAGCTTGTTTGCGCGGGAATCCCTCAATGAAGGTTTTTTTTATCTTGTGTACATGTATATTATCTATTATATTTTTTTTATCATTATTGTTTCATACCAATGGGCGTATAGACAAAAGTGCAATTTTGCAGGAAATTAAATTTATTTGCACGAATTGTATGGTCGGGATTTTGTTAAACAGTTTCTAAAACAATTCGCTGAAGCTAATAAAATTGGTACTTACATCAATCATAGTTATTATAGGATTTACAAAAATGTGAATAAAATTGAAACTAGTTCGTTTAACAGGCTGGTATTTCGGACAAGTATCTTTCTAGGTAAAATACATATTATGGACTTTTCAAGTTTTCGCACGCGTAGTTTTTGAAATATGGTCACTCACTACACCTCTTTGTTTAGATCATTACTGACAAATTTTTGAATGTCTTTTTCTTCCAAACTTCTCTATTAGTCGTCATCTCGACAGTCACCCCCTTTCTAACCATATCATCACTCACACAGTCCATCCATCGTTTCTTTGGTCCTCACCTATTCTTATACAAGGTGTCGTTTTGCATCCTCGTCAAATTCAAGGAGGAGGATTCTATGCTACTGATTCTCCACACGAATCAATAATAAAATAAGTACGTTTTTTTTTCTAATTTTCAGAAATCGGCATTTTTGGGGCACGCATTTTAAAACGCGGCCTGTGTGAGACCGAACTGTAACTGCCCTTTTACAAACATAAAATCGCGACTGCTTACCTATACGATACCATAACGCGATTCTGTTCTTTGAAAGTCGTGTATTCTGAAATACTGTCAAACTTAAATAACTAAAAAAACAAGTATGTATTCATTATTTACCAGGGAACGTAATTTTATTTGATTATTTATGTCATTCAACAGCCTCCTGAAATTTGACGAGGATGAAAAGCAACAGCTTGTATAGCCATCTACATTCATAATCAAAACTCTCCTCGCGACATTTTCCTCATTCCTCCATAGCACATGCCCATACCATGACAACCGATTTCCACTCAACTTTTCAGTCACCAGGCCACGTTAGTTACATAAAAAATCATTGATGCATATTAGGCTGAGAATCAGCATTTTATAGGGTTCCGTGACTCTAAAGGAAAAACGGAACCCTTGGCTCTTTTTGGTGCTAGCCTGATGTTAGTAATAATAGCCTATAGCCTTTTCAATTCTTGAGAAAGGCGTCTACGCGTCTGTGGAGTTTCGCTAGCTAATTTAATTTAACCCTTGTAGATATCTATACTAATATTATAAAGAGGTAAAATTTGTTTGTTTGTTTGTATGTAGGGGGTAATCTCTTGAACTACCAGTCGGATTTGAATAATTATTTTGGCATGTGATAGCCCTATTAATGTGGAAAGTTATAGGCTATTTAACATCACGCTATCACCCTTAGGAGCTGTGCAAAAAGAAAAATTCAGAAGGAACTCCAAGCAAAAACGAAGTGATAGCGCCGGTTATATAATGTGACAGGTCGGTCGGAACAAGACATTTAACGCGGACGAAATCGCGCGCATAAGCTAGTAGATAGATAGATAATTATATAAATTCAGGATACCTAATGATGTTTTATCTTCACCGATGTCAGTGATGTCTAAGGACAAACGACATTTCCCCTTACAATAATCCTCTACGAAACGATTTATATTTAAATTCAATGACATCAATTAAACCTTCGATTCGATGTCACGTTATATGAGGTAAGTAGAAAAATATCGATGAATATACATCGATATTATTTATCGATAAGTATTATTTCGATATCTTCATCATCATCTGCCTAGTCATTTCCCAAGTAGTATAGTAGGTAGTATGTATATGAACTATGTTGGGGTCGGCTTCCAGTCTAACCGGATGCAGCTGAATACCAGTATTTTACATGGAGCGACTGCCTATCTGACCTCCACAACCCAGTGACTGAGCAATACGATACTTTTTGATAAGACTGATTGTTAGAGTTTCGGGCGTATGGTCAACCGTAACGATTGTCAAAGATCCACGAAGAGCTTTCCGAGGCACGGAGGGGTCTCGGTATGTAAAGATGGTTACCCATTCACGGACTAACCGCGGCAAACGTAGCTTAACCTGATCGATCTACCCGTGCGGCTGTTATTACTTAGCCACAAGCCCCTCCTCGAAATCGATATCAATATTGTTTTTAAATATCGATACGATATATTATCGATACTTTTTGACACTTCTGGCATCCCTTGTCTGAGAACAATGGAAGGATGTGTGAGTAATCAATTAGATTCACTTAAACTATAAACATTGATTTATGACAATTTAAGTGTTGCATACTAAATAGCACTGTATCGTGAATTCATGATGAAAGGATTGCGGGGTAATTCCATGATCGTAACGCAGTTAAAGGTCTACCAACCCGCACAGTTGGGCCCGCGTGGTGGATTATGGCCAAATCCCCTCACAGAGAGGAGGCCTGTGTCCCAGCAGTGGGAACATTATAAACTGATTGTGACCAACGGGTTTCATTTTGTCAGTTCAACAACATTCATTGGGTTAAATAACGCAAAGAATTTTAATCACGTTTTTAAACTGTCTATGGAGTTTCTTAATTTGACAGGATTAAACTAATATTTATCTTTTGTCCTTTTCTTAATGAAATAGAATTAAAAAGATGCACTGAACTTAAATTTAGTTTAGTTTGTGAATATGGGAATCGGCGCCATTATATTCGAATATATGAAGCAATGGATTAGCAATATCCTTCGACATTATTCAGATTATGAGGGTGCTGTTATTTTTAAGACACTCCGTATTACGATAGGCCAGCTTGACATCAAAGGGTTACCACAGGCAGCCCTCTGTTCACAACCATGAAAATGAATAACTTTTATTACTTGAAGGTTTATAAACCTGCCTAATACCTTTTCCCAAATATGTGTCAGCTTCCAGTCTAAGCGGATGCAGCTGAATACCAGTATTTTACATGAATCGACTGCCTATCTGACTTCCATAACCCAGTTACTGGTTAATACGATACTCCTTGGTAAACATTTGTCTGCTCATCAACGTAAATAACGCAATGAATGTTGTTGAACTGTCAAAATGACAGCCATTAATACTGTTAGTGTTTTACGCAATTGCCCCGCTGTTTAGGGGTACCGGTTTTTGTTATCACTTACCTTCTTGCCTACCGTCAGGCCTCCGTCATTCCATGTACTTGCGCGCTATAATTACCTACCGCCTGGCCAAGCGGTCTCGGGCCGTTTGCGGACCAAATTCAGTGCTCGCGCGGTGCGAAGCAATCACAACTGTACGTTTGAGCATTTAGGCACATTTTAGCATGCAGCGGTTGCTGACGCGACGGAGTAAGCTATTATAGCAGTAGGTATTGGAAATTTTCTACTGAGTTAAGTATCTGTTACGTAGTAACTATTTAGTAATCTGTGCTACCGTGCAAAACTCCCTAAGACATGGCAGACACAATGCGATAAGCGACTGCGCCAGCTCGGCGACTATAGTTGCAACGACAGGCTGCGGCTGACATTTTTCAGGTATTTTGTTCAAAGCTCCGTACACTTGGCGTCGAGTTGCAGAGTCGTAACGACAAGTCGCAGCGACAAGACGCACACGCACACTCCACGACAGTCGCATGCGACAGCCTGACTGGTCAGTGTGAGTCAGCGTCGTTCCTTCTTCCCCCAGCGACGCCCTATAGGTTCGTACCCCACAGGGGGTGCCCTTAGCGTGTACTCGCTTAGTTTTTAAGTCCTGGCTGCCTTAATTTATTGAGGCATCCACAGGCAAGCTAAGGTTAAGCAGCCGACCGCCTCCTAGACCTGCGAGATGCCATTTTAATCAAACAAAATCTAAATCGGTTCATCCGTTCGGGAGCTACGATGCCACAGACAGACATACACACACACACTCAGAGACACGTCAAACTTATAACACCCCGTCGTTTTTGCGTCGGGGGTTAAAAATTAAAGAAATTTAAATATATCGCTTCTCCAACACGTTGACTGCCTGACAACAGACAATAGAAAATCTATTGTTGGCGGACACCAGACCACTTTAAGACACAAATGACAACTCTGCGACTTTTTGCAGCGACAACACGCAGGTTACGACAACTCTGCGACTTCGATTAACAAAACGTTTCATAGGTATTATGATCTAATGATAACCCGGTGACTCAGTGAGTAAGCGAATTCTTAGTAATTTTGGCAAATAACAACGAAAATAGGCAGTGTTTGATAAGATAATTATAATATCTAAGGTAATTCCTTTGTTGTTCTAAATTAAAAGGTAGGTAAATACGTCAGAAAACCAATTCTTTACTTATCGTGTGTTGGAAAATGGAAGAAAACAGGTGAGCTTTGATTTTATCAATATATCTGTATAGTGTAGGTATATGGCGCAGCCAACCGCCTGACCTTTGGAAGTAGTGCTCGCCTCGCTTCGCTCTCTCGGCTCGCACGCGGTTGATCACAGTTCTAACCTAATCCACTTGGTCGGGGTGCCCTGGCTTAGTTACTGCGACCAATTCGGCTCGCACGTGATTGGTTACAGTTCCAACCTAAACTATAATTTATTGAATATCATTCAGGCCGTTAGTTGAACGGCCGCCGTTTAGTTAAAAGGCTAGGCGGTTAACTAAACGGCTAATTAAACCAGTTGGCTGCGACATATATAATATCTTCTTTATCGATATCTCCAGGGTGAAATTAAATTAGCTAGCGAAACTCTGCAGATGTGATGGGTGCCGATACCTAAACACGTTAAAATAAAGGATTTGATTTTTTTGGAGTCAACAACTGCTTGTTGAATTTGCTACTTGAAGTCATCATCTGCCTGCCTTTTTCCAACTATGTTGGGGTCAGCTTCCAGTCTAACCGGATGCAGCTGATGAATACCTGTATTTTACATGGAGCGACTCTGGAAGTCGATCTGCCGATTGCCGGGCTTAGAGTGAGCTGTCAATAGTGTCAATCCCAAGCATTAGTTGGAATGACAGCTCACTCCACGCTCACTTCACCTAAGTTTTCACGGTGAGATGGTTACAGAATCGCACTGCTGACCTCCACAGCCCAGTTTCTTGGTAATAGGATACCCCTTGGTAAGACTGGTTGTCAGAGTTTTGAGGGGACTATTGTTACGGACGGGAGTATTGTTATTTAAAGTGTGAGTTGTGAAAATATGAAGGCCAATCTCGTAATTTAAAACGTTCAAAATCTAGTCGCAGTCTCATCTCGGCGACAAACAAAATAATGTAATGTAATGTAAATAAATGTGGTAGATATCACAACATGTTTTCGAATTTTTTGGTTCTGGGACATGCCGGTATCCTCACGATGTTTTCCTTCACCGTTTTGAGAGCAGCGGTGATGAAATAATTTACACAAAGTAATGCGCCTGGCTGGGTTCGAACCTGCGATTTACAACTCGTAAGTCGCATCCGTTATCACTGTGCCATCACTGCTCCTACAAGCTTCTACAGTTTTACAATAAACCCAGAAAATGAATGAATGAAAAAAACAAAATGAATAAATATAATCATTTAATAAATAATATCACAGCCAAGATCTACTTAAAATCTCTTGAATTTCCAACAGACTCTTTCCTTTTGTCTCAGGTACAAATACAACACTGAAGAAGAATGCAAAAGCGCAAGCGCTAGAAAATATCCAGAAGACAACGCTAGGTCCCCACGCCGGCAACATGTAGCCGAATGCGGTTGATACTCCGAAACCGAATACCCAGCCGATGGTTACCGTGAAAGTACCACCGAAACCTCTGCAGGTGTCCGTGAACATCTCGCCGATAAATGTGTTGGGGATGATGCCAAAACCTGGATAAGAAAGAAATAAGACAATTATTACACTAGAAATAGGGACCAATTAGTTCAAACAGGTTTCAGACTGGCTAAAGTAGACTCATCCTTCATGGCGTACTGTTTAAAATGTTACAATAAAATTCCTCCCAACATACTCCAACTGAATGAAACGAAATTTATATTAAACGCACACTATGTACCTACATGTAGCCAAGCATATTATAAGTTAGGGGATAACATCACTGACAAAAATGCTTGGCTCAATGCTGGTCCTGCTCCACAGGGGCGCATTTTAATTAGCATTCGGAAACATTGTTGGAGCTGCTGAACATTGGAGAAAATTTTATTTGCGTAAACTCAATTTCTTAGTATTGTATAATTGCATAGCACACGAGTGAGCACTATGTACTTGCTATAAAGCACGGTACCCTTTACTGGGTACGTCTTTCATTGACTTGAATGTGCCCTGGCGGCTGAGAGTATGTCATGTTCACTCTAATGTCTCGCTGGTGGTGGCGTGTATCTTGTACATTTTCGAAATGTCTTATTTAAAAAAAGATAATTGGAAAACTCTGTTTCTATGGAAAATTTAAAATCGGTCTAATTTAGCTGTAACACTATTTTTCAAAAATGCTGCAAGAAAGGTCCTGATTAAGATAAAGTATGTAGTTAAAGAGCTCTTCCAGAAAAAGAAAAAGAGGTCGTGCAGGGCAGTACTGAGAACCTACTCTCTAAGCCTGTCACTGAAGACACGACCCGTCCGAAACTAGTTCGATACGATATACGACTTTTCGGACGGGTTAAAATACATCGGGAGTAAGTGTCTAACTGTGTTCTCATTCATTCTAAGTTCGGGTCCCAAATAAATCTTATGTCCGTAGGAGAAACGGACTAGGAAACGCCCGTAAATATAGCCAAAACTACGGCTTTGAGCGTAAACCTACTGGTTCCGTTAAGAAGGGTGTGGGGGCCGGTGTAATTAGAGGCACATGAAACATTAGCTTCGTCTGTAGGGTGGACAACGCGCGATGGCTCTGCAGTACGATTCACGATTCGAGTTTTCACGGTGAGATTTTTACAGAATCGACCGGCTGGTATCGCAGATATCCATTGATAGCTGGTTGTGACCACATACGCCACCTCAATCAATCAAATCAGCCTATTGCAGTCCCATGCTGAATATGCAAGCTCACCTGGGGGCCTAAAAAGGCCACTTTGGCAGAATCATAATAGGATAACAATACGAATCATATTAAAAATAGTAAAATGGTCACAAACTGACAATTCATTCAATGATCTGTGTGCAATTCATATTCACGCAATTTACCTGTTTGACAGTTTTGTATGGAAATTCGTAAAATGTTTACCAATGTTTACACCAAATATGATTGTTATGAAATGAATTGTAGGTGACTAAACTATTATGTGTAACCATTTAACGAAAATTAGAGGAATTGCTAATGATCTGCTGGGAATTCAGGAAATGAATAGCTTTTAGAGGTATTGCTTAAAGTGGCCTTTTTAGGCCCCCTGCTCATTCGCAATTCAATATCATTAAATTAAAAAAAAAACCTACCACCAAAATAAGAAATGAAGAACATCATAAGTGATACTAGTGAAAGCCATTGTAAGTCGTCAGCGATTGGGTAACCATTGTCGTACAAGAAGAAGTACGTTCCAAGAGCAGCCTGCAAAATAACAGTAAAAATATGAGGGAAAGCAAAACTACAACAAACAATTAAGGTAGTCATGCCAAGATCTAGTTGGTGTTGGGTGATGAATAAAGTCCTGCGGTTCCACGTCGCAGAGGTTCCTTCAGTGATAGTAGAGGCATCAAAAAAAGATGAAGAAGATCTATTAGGCATAATAAGCTTAGAACATTATCACTGCTGTGACACAGCCTCCTCTCTTTGAGAAATTCACCACGTGGGTCTAGTGCGACTTGTTAAATGAACAAATCATATTTTTTTGGTACTATTGGCTGGTTGGTCTCCCGTTTATAAAGTTAAACAAAACAAAGATCTTACCAAACTCAATGAACAAGCTGCTGTCGAGACCAACAATAGAGATTTCCTTCCAGTTCTATCAACAAGCACAGGCGCAATAGTTGCCGCGGCCATTTGTGTGACACCAATAATAATAGTGGATATATGCGACTCCAAATTCGATCCCGTCATGTCGAAAATTATCGTGACGAAGGAAATCACAGCTATCACTCCACTCATCTGCTGCATAATGTTTAATACTACTATTATAAATGCAGCTCTTCTGTTCGACCTGATCGTATACATTTCCGTCAATTGGGCCATATTCGATTTCGGTTTTTCGTTGGCTTTAGCTACTATTTCGTCTATGTCGTCTTGTCTGCCAAGTGAAGCAAGATTTTCCATCGCTTCTTCTCTTTTGCCTGAAATAATATTTTTTTTTATAATACCTATTATGGCCCCTAGAGAGGGATCTTACATATGTAAAGAATACAATCATGTAAATGTATTACAATATACGCACTCAAAAGAATAAAGTAATTCTTACCCTTCATAACTTGATAAACAGCAGTTTCAGTTACGAAGATAAATACTAACACAATGTATAGACCGCAAATAGCCGCTCCTAGCCAGCACACTGCTGCGTAAGATATAAACGGTCCTACTGAATACACTATCACCGTTCCCAAAGTGTTAGAGAATCCTGTCAGAGTTAACAGTGTGCCTCGAATTCTTGTTGAACTGAAAGAAGAAAGAAGTATTAATGTTGATGCTATTGCGTTAAATCCTGAGTTTGATCCTCGGGGGTGACCACCACCTCTTACAGCAGTATTATTCCGTATAGCTCCATCCTTTTCCCACACGAAGTAAGATTAAAATAATACTGCTGTAAGAGGTGGTGGTCACCCCAGGTCGGGCTGATTTAGGATTTGCTGAGTGGTACCCTGAAGTCCAGGTTCGTGCCCCACTATATAATGGATCGTCCCTTATTAAGGTGGAAATATACCTGCGGAAAATATAACAGCGCGGTTCGCATTCACTTAAGAACATAATATGGACTCGTTTCGAAGTAGTGCCTGCCTAAGGTAATCAGAAACGGAAGAAGGCGTGATTTTTTGTATGTATAGGTATGAATGGAATATAAATGTATGTGTACTCACGCAAACTCTCCAATGTAGACAAGATTTGTAATAAATATGACTCCGTTGCCTACTCCACCCAGAACACGGCCTGCATATATCATTGCCAAATGATTAGCAAAGGCCATCAGAACGTAGGACAACATGACAACGCCTCCTCCAAGATAAAGGCAAGGTTTTCTGCCGATCACGTTACAGAGATATCCGGAGAGGTAGGGACCTGAAGGATGAATATAAATCCGGTTGTTATTGGTCAACCATACCACCACAAGGTCGGGTTTCAAAGAGTTTTTGGGTTTTTCTGTTAAGGATTTCTCAGAAGCAGCTCGTTGTCTACATTTGTGCTCACGATCATCATCATATGCCTACAGCAGTCCACTACTGGCCATAGCTACTCTAATCGCACACTGTTCACCTTGATTCTCGGCAAAGGCTCTTCCACTATTCAATGGCGTAGCGTGGGTATCGGCTGCCCGGGGCGGAAGACAATTTTGCCGCCCTCTTAATTAGGTATTTCAATTTAATGTAAACTATACATTATATACATTTATTTCATTATTTTACATCTTCTCACAAGCAGATGACGTTTAAATCCGGTTGGAAGACCCTTCTTCCAAACGGATTTAAACGTCATCTTTTTAGTTCTACCAACCAGCACCCGAATTGCGTAACATACAATCAATCGGAATCTGAATCATTTTAAAGCAAATTGCTAATCCATTGCTTCATAAGTTCAAAAAATTTGTCTGCTCAACACGTAAATAACGCAATGAATGTTGTTGAACTGTCAAAATGAAACCGATTCCGATTAATCGTGTGTTACGCAATTAGGGTGCGGGTTAAAACGGTTGATAAATTGTAATATTATATATTCGTTGGGTAATCGACATTGTTGTCGATAGCCTACGTTAGTGGGTCTGCATAGCCACATTACCAGCTGGCCGCAAGAAGCAGCGGCCGCCGTGCGATGCACCGCATAAATAAAGTACCGTTTTGTGATTTTTACATTGCTTGTCTAATCACTTAGCTACATATTTAAGTAGACGTTAAGGAGCAATGTATTTACTGCGGGAATAGTACAGTCGCTGCGATATTTGAAAACAAAATTAACGGGGTAAAAGTTTGCTAACATAGGTATAAGTTTATCTTTTGTTTTTTTACTAACCCATATGGATGTTGCTTATCCGAATTAAAGACTATTTTATTTTATTTTATTTAAAAGCAAGAAATATTTTACAATTTGTTGTTTTTCATGATTTTAAGATCAAATATAGTAAAATACTTGTTTTTTAAATACGGTAAGTGATTCCATGATTTACAAGTTTAAATGTTCAAAGTTTTGATTTTCAGGAAAGCAAAATGGGAATATTTGAGGTTAGGTAGTTTAAATTTCAAATACATGCCTATTTTTTTTTACTCACCCACGAAGCTTCCAATAAAAGCAACGGATACAACCCAGGATGCTTCTCCATCGGTAATGACATTGTCCAAGGGCGTCTCGTCAGGATTCTGCAGTTTGGCCAGCACTGGTGCTGTCCAGCCAAGAGTGTAGCCTACAGCTAACTGCTGGCCTATGTATACTGAAATATTTTTTTTTCCCTATGAAAATGTGATTGTAATAGCCAACTGTAATTATACTTCTACTAGCTTTTAAGAAATGACGTATACACGTTAATATTTATATAATACTACTATTTAAACCTACCCATAAATAAAGACTTTAATTTGAATTTATCATAGTTGCAAATTAAATCACTTCATTTTATTTGACAGCACGAAGTTATTTACACTGTAAATTGTGAGTTCTAAACTAGTTGCAAAATAAATGAAACATTTTTAATTAAAACATATCATATTAAAAAAAATGTATAGGTATGAATATATTTTTTTCTTTTTGATAGTACGAAGGTATTTATACTTACATATTGGGTGTTTTATTAAAAATATTAAAAATAAAAAGAAAATTTATTTTTTACTCGTCCTTTTTAATCTATTTTTTTTTTTGGCATTTTACAGTTTTTTCTAAATATTTAAAATTACGTTGGAACTTACAGCATGCTGCTATCAAAAATTGTTTACTTAAACTGGTATTCGTTTTGGCTCCCATTACACAATTTTCACTTTACACTACTAATAGCGCCTTCATTCGCACACCGCATTGAACTGACTTATTTGAATATTTCCTTAGAATATATTAATTATCTTATATTTCTTTGTGCATCAAATTGTAGGAATCTTTTAGATTATTAATAAATTAGGGATCGGCGAGAATTTAAAACAACGTTTTTGCAAGTCACATTAGTATGTGACTTGCAAAAACGTTATTTTAAAATTTACGTCCTCAAAGTTCCTACGTATGTACCAACCATGCACCAACTATATATGTACATACAACCCGTTCGCACTAAACGTCAGCCAAACTAACAAATATTGAGAAAACTGAAGAATAACTAGTAAAAATCACACGCGCGATGACGTTCCTGACGGTACTGACAAGGCAACTCAGCACTACAATAGGCACTTGGGTAGGAGACGAGCATGTAGGTTTTTTTTTAAAAAAAAAAACGTTGCCCCACACTAGGAATTACTCCTGTATCGTGTGTGCGTTCACAAACATTTAAACTCACATACACAAACAGCCAGACCGGCGGGCTTATTACGTATCTTGCAGAAGCGTCGCGATAGCAAAAATTCCTTCGCCCTTCTTGGGCAGGCTAAGGTCTTGGACCATACCGCCTCGTCTGCAAAAATTGCGCAATAATTGCTCTCCAATCTCAAATCCGTATTATGTACCAGCGATAACAACACGATAGCAAACGAGCGATGGTGCTGCCACTATAGAGCAATAGGCAAACTAGAAGTGCATGGATTTCTACTGACTGCCGATTATTTCGCGGGCTTATTAGGTACGTATGAAATAGCAATCAGCAAAAATTGCGCATCTATCGCGCGATCAATCGCTAATTGCTTAAAAAATCGGTATTATCTAAAACCCCATTGCTAATCGTTCGCCGTTTGCTAGTATGCATTTATCGCAACGATACTAGCGCCACAAACCATATAGTAGCAATCACTGGTACTAATAAAGTGTCAAACAGACAACTACCTGTAGGCAATACAAATATTTGTTCCGTGCGGGAATCGAACCCGCGACACGCAGCACAGCAGTCAATCGCTTAACCACTGCGCCAACCGTGCCGTCAATATGTACATAATTTCTCGTAATTTTAAGAACGTTCACAGTCTGATCTCAGTCCGAATCTGTCAAAAATACCTCTAATTTCCCTACATATTGACAAGTTTTTGATATTGGTTTGTCGCTGAGATTGACACTGCGACTAGATTTTGAACGTTTTAAATTACGACAATTGGCCTTCAGATACATACATCAGATAAAACAAACAATAAAATAAAAAAAGATTACATACAAAGTGTGAAATCCGATGTAAGAAAATTAGCAACACACACACACACACAACACATGAGTGTATCTCTTCCATAGTGCTGTTGGTTTGATATCTTGATCATGACTTTTTTGAATACTCAGCTAAGATACGACTGAAATAAATAACTTTGTAGCATCAACGGCTATTTACGTTATTAAGTAAATAGGTAATAAGGTTTCTAAGTTACTCAGAAACCGTCCATTTTCTACGAGTAACTAAGTAAGTAGGTACAGTCACAAGCACCAATATGATTTTTTCGTGAAATAACGAATGCAACGTTGAAATACGACACATTACATAAACGTATGGGTTCGAAAATGCTATGTTCGTAACCACATAGGTAAAATTTCATTAAAAAACAAAGGAGTAAATCGCTTTTGAATAAATCCGAGTGTCTACATACTTTTGCTCGTGACTGTACTTAGGTGTATTACTTCTAGGCAGAAAAAGAAATACAATAAAATAGAAAATATTTGCTGTCCAGGTAATACAGGAAGCAGGTTTACTATTTAACAGCAAGTTGAGACGACATTAGTAGCATAAAATATTACCTAAAGGTTACAATATATTATTTGTCAGTGAGTCCCAAACTAGTCTGTATCTTGAGGCTCGGGATACGAATTCCAGTGTGGAGACTAGAATGGAAAAAGAATTTGTGGATTCGAATTCCTAAAACTGAGATTACGTTATCAAGGCATTATCTAATATCTCAGGGTATTATTTTAGAATAGTACCTATCAAATTATTATCAAAACCATTTGTTATCAGTATTGTAACATCTAATATATAAAATTCTCGTGTCACAGTTTTCGTTGCCATACTCCTCCGAAACGGCTTGACCGATTTTGATGAAATTTTTTGTGCATATTCAGTAAGTCTGAGAATCGGCTACTATCTATTTTTTTTTTTTTTTCAAACCCTTAAGTGATAAGGGATGTCCACCCTAGGGTAGGAGTAGTGTAGGAGTAGGGTAGGAGTAGGGTAGGGGGTAGGACACCACGCGAACGAAGTAGCGCCGGGCAGCTAGAAATAATTTATATATGGCAAAACAACGTTTGCCGGGTCAGCTAGTAATTATATATAGATTGACTCCTATGGACAATTCATGGGGATTAGATACGAAAAATTTGTTAAATCGAGGAAGTCGTTATATTGAAGTTGCCCTGTATTTATGCTTTTATTAGGATTTGATACACAGATAGTTTATTATAACCTTGATTAACACATAGGATAGGTACGTACAGACGCCAGCACATCAAGCTACTACAATCTGTCAAATTTCTTTAATACGTTTTCAACTTTATCACTAACGCATTAAGGTTCAAGGTTGATTGGGAAAATTTGACAGGCTCGGGTAGCTTGACCTGCTGGCGTCTGTACATTTTATCCTGGTAATACGTTCCGTGGGATAATTTCCGACCTCCACGCGGGCGGAGCTCGGGCAAAGGCTAGTAAATAAATAAACGAACTGCAAAAACAAATCAAGGTAAACGGGTGGTTGTTTTTCAATCGCACTAATATTGTACAAGCTTGCAAAAAATGGCAGAACATTTAAACGAGTCCACTCATGTATGTAACCTTCAACGACTATTCCGAGGATGCACGCTTTTTAGGGTTCCGTACCTCAAAAGGAAAAAACAATAAGTGAGCCTTTAAAATTTGAGGGTTGCCCTCGATTTCTCTAAGATCCCATCATCAGATCCTAACTTGGTGACAGTGGGACCACCTCGGAACAGAACTATCTA
Source organism: Apamea crenata (assembly GCA_949629185.1). Lineage (NCBI taxonomy): Eukaryota > Metazoa > Arthropoda > Insecta > Lepidoptera > Noctuidae > Apamea > Apamea crenata. Next base: position 5,048,087 of record OX451382.1, on the reverse strand, counting down.
CTTTCGAACAAAAAAAGAATTTTGAAAATCCGTCGACAATTGGCGGAGTATTCGATGAACAAACATACAAAAAAAAAACATATAATCATCCGAACATAGAACCTCCTCCTTTTTTTGAAGTCGGTAAAAACGGAACCCTCATAAGATCACTTCGTTGTCCGTCGGTCTGTCCGTCAGTCAAGACCCTTTTTCTCAGGAACGCGTGGAGTTATCAAGTTGAAATTAATATCAAATACTCAAGGCTGCAATCCCTTGAAGCAGTGAAAAAATCAAACTTCTAAGTCAATGCAATCAAAAGATACGGGCGTTTATGTTCCGAAATCAAAACCTATAGGGTACTTCCCGCTGATCTAGAATCATGAAATTTTGGTAAAAAGTAATGGCATGTAGCACAAGTAAAGGAAAAAAAATCCGAAAACCGGAAATTTGTAGTAACAAAACCAAAAAAAAATTAAACTATTTACATACTTACCTAGAAATTTGTACAGAGCCCTTGGTGTGCGAGTCCGACACGCACTTGGCCGGTTTTTTTCATTTTTATTTTCTTAACTGGTATTTCTTTGTTGGAAGGATCTATCTACACGTACAGGATGGCAGGGACATCGACGCGCACGGCGCAACCTGTTACCATGGATTCTGTACATGATTCTTATAATACCATCATCATCTGCCTAGCCTTTCCCAACTATGTTGGGGTCGGCTTCCAGTCTAACCGGATACACCTGAATATTAGTATTTTACATGGAGCGACTGCCTATCTGACCTCGACAACCTAGTTACGGGGTAATACGAAACCCCTTGGTAAGGCTGGTTGTCAGACTTTCGGGCTTCTGACGAGCCGTAACGACTGTCAAAGATTCTACGAATGAGGGGGCCAACGGCCTAACGTGCTTTCATACACACGGAGGACGGAGGGGTCTTGGTATGAAGAGATAGTCACCCATCCACGGACCAACCGCGGCAAGCGTAGCTTAACCTGATCGATCGAACCGAGCGGGTGTTATTTCTTTTAATGCACCAATGTAGTAATAAGCTATTGGGTACAGACGCCAGCAGGTCAACCTACCCGAAACTGTCAAATTTTCCCAATCAACCTTGAACCTTAATGATTATCCATAAAGTTGAAAATCTATTAAAGAAATTTGACAGATTTTAGTAGCTTGATGTGCTGGCGTCTTTTTTTTTTTTTTGTGGATGGGAAATCATCAAATGACCCCTCCCGCTCTGGGTGGAGCGGAAGGGAGTGTCAGACTCTTACTGACTAAAACCCACCCGTGTTCCTTCCTTAGCCCTTTCTGTTCCAGGACAGCGGTAAACCTTTCGGATGATCCCGCCGCCCCGGCAGGCATGTGCTGGCGTCTGTACATTGATATTGTTGATGTAGGTAATATTTTAGCATAATACTTGTTCCGTTATGCCTGTACGTTGCTACGTGTATTATATATTCCTGACTCCAGAGTGCTCCCACAATGGATAGCTTAGCAATATCCTTCAAAATGATTCAGATTACGAATGATGATAGTGCTTTACGTAATTATGCTGTTCAAAATTCAAGTTTTATACTTTTATACTTTAGCGGTTTGGGCTGTGCGAGAAGAAAAACGGTAGAATAGGTTTATGGGGGACGGACAGCCGAATGAAACCAAACCATTGATGAGACGGTGCACGTATGACTGCAAATTAGTAGAATCGGCCTGTTTGTTTATATAATTTGTGGACCTACTTTATAAGAGAATGTTCTACACAACAATACAGCAATAATGACATGAAAATTGTCGTGCGTGAAGTGTAAAAAAGAGTTGAATTACTATATATTGTGCAGAAATTCGGGTCGTTCTCTCATCGTAACATAATAATATAATGCGTCTATGTTTTATCTCTTTCGCACAACTGTTATCAGCGTTACTGCCATCTCTTCTCCTCAATGACGCATGACTATTTCAATAACACGTAGGTAATTCTGAAGAGTGTTGCCAGATTATTGTGAATATTTTTAATTTGGGGAGATTTTGAGTGCAAATTGATTTTTTTAAATTCATTTTCTGATTCTGTTAAGATACTACGGTCGTATTGAAATGTGCATCTGTTATTTGCACAAGACAATATCAAAGACGAAGATATTATTATTCGTAGGATATTGTACAAGGTTGGTAGGTAGAATTAAGTTTAAGACACACACATCTGCTGCAAAAATGGCATATAAATATGTATTACAATTTATATTAATGTGTAGTTAAATAGTATATTTACTATTCATTTACTTTAATAAGTGGATGATTTTGCTTTTAAAATCATTTTCGCTGTCCAATATAGTGTAAAACGGAACAATAGTAAATTACGAGACAAGAAACGCAGAGCGACGCTAAAAAATTGTCAGTAATACTCTCATAAAATAAAAAGTAGCTGCGGGCCAGTAAGCAAAGTAAAAAAAAAATCTCTCTTTGGCATGTTTCAAAATCCTCTCAATTAGTCTCAAAAATAACCATTGACGTTTATAAGGTGGATTGTCTGCAAATAATTTATATAATCAGGATCAGGATGACATGATGGGAAGAAAGCTAAAAACAAACATTAATCTAATAAATATGAAGCTAATTGACGTTTCAATAAATATTTTAAAACTGTTTAACAGGATCAGTAAACACCTTGCGATAAAAAATCATAATTTACACAATAATTGTAAGATCGCAGTGAAAGCGTGATTGATGAATAAAAACTAAGGTGAAATATAAGCCCTTTTATCCTCTCCTACTCAATAGTACAACACATACATCTTATGCATTCTATTTTGCAATAAATCTCGTCAAAACACAAAAAGGTTTTATTGGCAGAATTATATTTAGCAAACTGGCAACTCCGAGCAGGTGGGCAACTGGCAACTGGGCCTGGGCAGATAGCAGATTGTTCATCACTTCGACTCGTGCGCATCGGGTATCGTCTCGCGTACTCGCGAAAATGGCTTAAAATAAAAACAACATAGTAATTCTAGGACAATCGCGTCTGTTTTTACCATCGCATCGGTGTTGTGAACTCGAACTTAGTTTGGTGCCTCATTGGATTTGTGTGTAGTGATATAATAATTAACTGTGGATAACATCGTTGGATTTTTTGCTGCAACTCGCGTTTGCTGTCTGAGGTGAGTGCCTCACATAGGCCTTTTCTTTTTATTTGGAATTTAAAGTGCTAAAGAGAACGTACTTTTGGCTGTACGGATTGATGCTTTATCAAGTAGGTAAAGAAACGGATTTAAAAAAAGAATATGTCAAATATGTGTTGGAGGCGAAACTGGTGAAAGGAACCATGCGTGCGTTTACAAAGTTCTGAGAACTGAATAATGATATTTTTAGTAGAATTACGAAGAAAAATGAAGTGTTTTATAATAGTTGGGAAAAGGCTAGGTCATGATGGTGTGGTCAATAAGTTTTGAGAGGACCAGTTATAAACAAATTTCTATGCCATTTAGCTTTCATAGTGAAACAGACGTAATGAATCATAATACAACACACTCCTTGATAAGACCGTATTACTTGAATTCCTCCATACATACCTAAGTACATCATAATATTCTTGATTCTTGTCAGCTTACATCATTCTAGAACAGCCAGAACATAAATAAAAGTAGATAACAAACAAAAAACTTTTTATTTATCATGTCTGGGTTGAAGAATGAGGTAAACCTGTATAAAGTAGCCAAATGATTCACTTTCCCAGTAACATGCTGATAATACAGGTTACAGGCACACTAGACAATCTCGCATTCTCTGGGGTGGCAACGTACCTGTGATAATATGCCTCTGGAATTGCAATGCTCAACTGAGTTGACAACTTTCCAATCAGGTCGACCATTAGCTTTTTTGACACTGAACCGATTGTCAACTGTTCTATGCACTTTTGTGTACAAACATGTACTTTCTCCTTCTTATTACAAAACAAAACCTAACTTTACTTCTAGCCTATACAATTTAGGCAAACTTAGCACCGAACTAAGCTGTCATTTTTGTATAAAGAATGACATTTCTTTATCAGTTGGGTTCTTAATTTAAACTGGGTCAGTGGTTTAAACCTGATCGAAAGAAAAACCTTGTTTTGTAATAAGGGGTTCTGAGTTTACCTTTGACATTACTGACATTGTTGAAGGAAAGCATAATGAGAACACCTCGACTTATCTAAACTATTATAATGATTAGATTTGTTGTCTGCTCGGGAGTTTGTTGCGCCAATTCTCCTTCCCAGCGAAAGCACTAGGAAGAGGTGAAGGGAGAAGAAGATATTTTTAGAATCCGTGTTTATAAATGGGACATGTGGGTAAGTAGCCTTCGGTTCGCCGCTCAGCAAATTGCTGTGACTTCGGATGAACCTATCGTCAATAGCACACTATAATATACACAAGTCATTAGGCATAATGGAAATGTTTACAAGACTTATCAGTATAACCTTTTCACCTAACATTTGTAGATAATAAATTGTACCTAGGTATTGTCCTTGTTTATCTTATCCGCAACTAATTTTATCTACTTAGGTAATCGCATGGTTCTTTAATTAATAAGTAATTATGTTATCAGCCGAGCCCAAAGGTATCTATGTATTGGTGCCAATTCTCTTGCATCATCATCATGTTCAGTGCATCTTCAGCCACTTTTTTTCCGAAACTATAAGAACTATACTGTTGAAACTTGGTAACTAGATGTATTCTGTGAACCGCATTATGAGTTTCACACAAAAATAGAAAAAAAACAATAAATTTTGAATAAACTTAGAACTGAAACTCAAAAAAAATTTTTTCATCAAACCCATATGTGTGGGGTATCTATGGATAGGTCTTCAAAAATGATATTGAGGTTTCTAATATCATTTTTTTCTAAACTGAATAGTTTGCGCGAGAGACACTTCCAAAGTGGTAAAATGTGTGTGTGTGTCCCTGTAACTTCTAAAATAAGGGAATGATAAAACTAAAAAAAATACCTATAAATGATGTACATTACCATGTAAACTTCCACCGAAAATTGGTTTGAACGAGATCTAGTAGGTAGTTTTTTTTTAATACGTCATAAATTGTAATTAATAATAATAATAATATCCCTGGACATTTCACACAGCACCATTTGTCCCAAGCTAAGCAACCTAATGCTTGTGTTATGGTAACAAGATGGCTGATAAACTACTTATATACATTTTTTTTTTTTTTTTGTAAATACATACTAATTGTACGGAACCCTCGGTGCGCGAGTCTGACTCGCACTTGGCCGGTTTTTCTTAGTAAATTATTGTATGATCACAAGGATATCATGGAGATAAAATTTGCTCTATTTAAAGTATGTCAATTGGTCACATTTTTTCGGAGATAATATAAAATTACTAAGAACTCAAAATGCCGCAAAAACATTCACGAATACAACTTTCATTCATCGTGCGCACATGCTTTGTGCACTTGTGCAGGCGTTTTATCTATACCCATAGATGGCGTTGTGCAAATACGTCATTTATTTGAATCGCTGTTTTTCCGCGGCTTGATGGCCCTGTCGATTTCTTATTTCAAAATTTTCGTCGTCGGTAATTGAGTGATATATTGATAGAAGACGTCTAACTATTGAATTTTATCGGTTGTTTGGTATCATAAATACTTCTTTAGTTCTCCTCTTCGTATTCTGTTGACGATTGTTCCTAAACTATCTCAAGTTGAGTAATAGGTACCTACTCTATCTATATTACTACCTAGCTTTTGCCGGAGCTTCGCCCGCGTGGAGGTCGGAAATTATCCCACGGAAACGTATTACCTAAACTCTTACCGTCTTATTACAAAATGACACCTAAATTTAGTTCTAGCTTAAACTATTGAGCCAGTACTTGTATTTCGAACTTTATTTTGATTTAGGCAAAGTTCTTAATACTAAAATGACAACTTAGCATCGAACTAAGCTGTCATTTTTGTATAAAGAACGGCATTTCTCTATCAGTTGGGTTCTTAGTTCAATAACTGGGTCAGTGATTTAAACCTGATCGAAAGAAAAACCTTAGGGCTCAATCATGATTCGAAAGACACGTGGCGCCATCTATTATCATAATAACGTTATTGTGGTTTTCCTCGGGAACAGCACTTTTTTTCGGGATAAAAGATACCCTATGTCCGTTTCTGTACACCTGACAACGTATTTGAAAAATTTCAGGACGATCGGCTCAATGGTTTAGGCGTGAAAAGGTTACAAACAAACAAACTTACTTTCGCATTTATAATACTAGCTGCGCCCCGCGATTTCGACCCCGTGGTAATATCGGGATAAAAAGTATCCTATGTTAATCCTGGTTATAAACTGTGTGCCAAATTTTATTCAAATCAGTTCAGTAGTTTTTGCGTGAAAGAGTAACAAACATCCATCCATCCTCACAAACTTTCGCGGTTATAATATTACTAGCTGCGCCCCGCGGTTTCACCCGCATAAGTCTCGATCCCGTGGGAATATCGGGATAAAAAGTATCCTATGTGTTAATCCTGGTTATAAACTTTCCGTGTGCCAAATTTCATCCATGTCTGTTCAGTAGTTTTTGCGTGAAAGAGTAACAAACATCCTTCCATTCATTCTCACAAACTTTCGCGTTTATAACATTAATTCAATCTAGGCTGAGAATCAGCACTTTTCGAGCGTCAAAATTACACAAGACAGTCCCTCAAAACGCCCGCCCTTCCCCACTTCCTAGTACTTTCGCTGGGAAGAAGTGGCGCAACAAACTCCCGAGCAGTTATTTATTAAAGTATGAAGTAGTATAGTAGGTACTGAGATTTTGAGAAACTCTTATTGTGACTAATGAGGGTTATTAGTTATTACCTTAATGACATAACAAACAAAATAGCAAAACGTTAGATAATTTACATACTGCAATATAATACTAGATACTTGATATTTATACCTTTGTCCCGCTCACACAGAGCAGGACAAAGGTATAAATATCAAACGCATGGGAGAAGGACGGCAGATTGTCTAGCAAAAAAAGCGCTAAAGCTATTGATGACAGCATTTAATCAACTGCCATGGAATTCTTTTCTTTTTTTGGTATTGCCAGTATTTTTTCACATTTGTGTATTTTTTTTCAGATTTCGCTTAGTGATTTAGAAATACTATTATAATAAAATACTTACTTATGCATAATTTTTTGTATAATCAAATAAATAAATAAGTAATAGGTATTTTATGCTAATCGATGCAGACTTCCTTTGAAAACTAAACATTAGCATAGTAGTTCTTATCGGGGGAAGTACTACTACCGGACCTATGTCTGCTGCCAAACAACAATCATGTAGGTACCTAACTATTCCAGTTTAACAGTAATAGATGCTGGTGTATGCGTAATAATGAATAAATACAGGCATGGGACATCTTCACATCAAGTTTGTCTGTGGCGTATTGGCAAAACCATTGGTATTGCACCAGAAGGTCAGTTCTCGTAATTCAAAAATGTTCGTCGCAATTTTGATTTGATTTTGATTTTGATGGAGACAGATCAGACTGTGAACGTAGATAATTAAGATTAGGTACTAGATTTGCCCCTTGTTTGAAGGCGGCGAAAACTTTCCAATTTCAATCATTCATGTCGCGGTCCTTTTTTATTATTCTTAAAAAAAAAGTTAAATAAAAAAAAACTTTTTAAAAACAAGCCTTTATTACTTTTAAGTTAAAAATAATTTAAACCTTTGCAACCTTTAACGATAATTAACACAAAACCTAAAACTTTACACCTTTTATTAAATCTTTGCGTTTTTATCACAGACCCATTTTTTTATAAATAAAAGCGTGTTACATTTTGATGGAACACTAAAGAACATTTAGCATAAATTACACCTTCATTATTTTTCTTTTGCAAACACAATGTAACATGCTTTTATTTATAAAAAAATTGAGTCTGTGATAAAAACGCAAAGATTTAATACAAGCTGTAAAGTTTTAGGGGTTGTGTCTGTCACTCGTTTCTAAATCTCAAAACTAATAATTATAATAAAGCTGAAGAGTCTTGTTAGTTTGAACCCGCTAATCTCTGGAAGTATAACCCCGATTTGGAAAAATCTTTTTGCATTTTATGGCCCTATTCTTGAGGAAGGTTATATGCTATTTAACATCACGCTACGACCCTTAGAAGCCGAGCAAAAAGAAGAAAGGCAGAACTCTAAGCGAAAACGAAAACTAAACGAAAAAATAGCGCGGGCTTTACGATGCGAACGGTTCGAGTGGAAGACACCTGTCCGTTTCATACAAACGGATAAGTATGTACGTGTTTTCCGAATTTGATATTTATTAGCTACTAGAATGGTCGTATTGACAGCTGTCAGGAACGCATTCTCTCGACGGCCTGACTGTAGTGTGTCATTTCCGTTCTAGGGAAGCATAAAACTTAAAGATTAGCTTATGGATATTCAAAACTAAAATCACACGTTTCTACAATGCTTACTACCATATTCGGGGTAGCCACCAAACCCATGAATGAGCGCATAAAGTTATAAATTCATAATATATAGACTTTTAAAATACAAAGCAATTCTATGATTATTATTCCATTTATTTTTATTATGGTCTCCTCGTGGCCGTTAACGCCAACTCCTAATAAACAAAACAATAGAATTCCTTTTTCAAATGTCAAAAATGGCGGCGCCTAGGCTTACTGCAAGCTACAAGCTACAATCCGTTCACAGTTATTACCTCGGATTTTTGTATCACTGTCCAAAGCACAGTGATCTTTATTCTCATTATAATATTTACTATTTCTTCACGGAAGGAACACGTATTAGCTATTGATACAAACATTATTATATTAATCCTAAAATAATAACAATCCACAAAATCAAACGCGTTTCACGGCTTGAGAAAAATAATAATGGCGGAAAGTTAGTTTTCTATACTCTATGAAAGTTCCTTCCTTCAAAAACTTTCCTGCCAGCACTCGAAGTAGCTTCATTCGGTGTTGCCAACACTAATAAGGTTGCTGTTGAGTTGCTGCCACTGCTGCACTGGCAAGTCTGTCAAAATCATTGTGATCTTTATTCTCGTTACAACAAGGTTGTTGTTACGTTGTTGCTGTCAGAGGTAACGTAACTATGAATGGAATGTAGTAATATTTTATTATGACCTCAGCCACTTGAAATTCATAACAGGACAAGCGCACCTTTAAATTGGTAGTAGCTACCTAATCAATCATTGTAATGTAAATATTTAGATACTTTGAGAAAGCGTGTACTTTACTTGGCTAAGTAATAACAGCCGCACGGGTGATCGATCAGGTTAAGCAAGGCTTGCCGCGGCTTTCGTGGATGGGTGACCATCTTCAAATACCAAGACCCCTTTGTGTCTCGGAAAGCACGTTAAGCCGTTGGTCCCGGCTGTCATTCGTGGATCTTTGACAGTCGTTGCGGGTCGTCAGGAGCCCTAGTCTGACAACCAGTCTTACCAAGGGGTATTACCCAGTAACTGGACTGTGGAGGTCGGATAGGCAGTCGCTCCATGTAAAATACTGGTATTCAGCTGCATCCGATTAAACTGGAAGCTGACCCCAACATAGTTGGGAAAAGGCTAGGCAGATGATGAGCAAGCGCTTTACTTTAGGAATTGTAGGGCGTAGGATCAAACCCAGGCAGGCACTCATAAAAATTATTTCACCACTCACTCTCAAAACGGTGAAGGAAAACATCGTGAAGAAACCGGCATGTCGTAGAATCAAGAATTCGAAGACATGTGACATCTACCAACACGCACTGGGCCCGTTTGCCGAATTACGGCCCTCTCCCTCTCACAGCACAGAGAGGAGGCCTGTGTCCCAGCAGTGGGAACGTTATACGCTGATTACGATGAAACATTTTAAAAGTAACATAACAATGCGTCATTCATACATATAACTCTGGTTTACTTTTAGCTAAAAAAATAAAAACAACTTTTTCATTCATTGACACTGGCATAGATAAATATTTAAAAAGATGATCGTACACATTATTCATTCATTTAATTCTGTCCTGTGCCAGAGACGAAAAATATATTTTTCCTAAAGAATGCAAATTGTCCCCTTGTGTTAAGGAAAGTCAAAGGTTCATACACAATCTTTGAATCTTATTTGTACCTCTCGCATCTAAATCTAAATACATCCTTGTAAATGGTGGAATAATAACTAAGTTAGAATACACAATATAACTCGGCGATCGTATTTGCATACTTCAGTTTTCCAGCTCCTCTAAAGTCAGTTACTTCCCGCGTTTTATTGACACTGACAGCTGCTGTCAAATGACAGTTCTATTACGGTGTTGCCATGTTATTCCTATCTGTGAAGAATAGAGTTGGTAGTAAACTTACTTTACCTGTTACTAACTGGTTTTATTTTACTTTTGAAAGTAAACGAGGGTTTTAACATTGAATGACCGGTCAGTCACACTACCACAATAAAGTTGTACCTATTTAGCGCATATAATATTATGTTATATACGTGCTCATACAAAGTGTTATTTTGGGAAACCCAATGCTCACTACAGATAAGTTTTCAACATTGTCCCTACTTAGCTCCTGTCATTTTAGCGCAGCCGGAAAGCCGTTTGTTTGTCCTCAAGTCCTAAACGCAACGGGGAAAATTGTTATGTCATTTGGATCTTAGTCTAAATTATTAAGAACGCTGATGACTCATTTTTAGATAACTTACATTCGGAAAAAGTTTTGCTAAGCCTTAAAAAAAAACTGAGTTTCAACTATGACAATGCGGATTCTAATCGGCCCAATGTGACAAGTAGCTATATCTTCATCTGGCTGCAACAAAAATATTATCTGTGGAATTTGCCGCGCACTGCGATAATCTAAAGATAATGATTCTATAAAATGCATCCTTGTAATCTGTTTATACATAAATTACGATACAATAAGCTAATGCTTTGTCTGTAAAAGTCTGTTCAAATAAATCTTGAATTCTTAATGTCATTCCTGCTGTCAAGCGGTATAAGAAAGCACTAAACAACATCTCAGGAACGAATGCGTCAATGACGGATAATAAAAACTGTTGCAGATTATCCGTTATCATGCACTCTGCGATGACGCAGATCAATTTAAAATTCTTTCAGTCTTAGCCAGATGCAAATAAAATAGGTATAAAAATTTACACGGTTGTTGCCTGGAAGTCTTCAAACAGACTCCGGACCCAGGTTGGCTGAAGCAAGGAAAACCTATTCAGGTGGAGATTCATAGACGACTTGGAGTGTAAATGTGTTACTGTTTCACAAACGATGGGACACTTAAAATCATGTCCTACGTGTCCTGTCAGCTGCACGTTACAGGAACATGGGCGCTAGTGATGGCGCCAAACATGTACCCGAATTTTGGGCCGAGTCAATTTAGATTGCTATCAACACGCTAATAAGAATACGGTTGTTGCAACATTACAATCCAATGTCTTTTTATCTTTGTATCCTAAATCTATATTTATTTTTTCATTTCAATCGCTGTATCGTTCACTGGGTATAAAACAACTTTATGGAACGAATTAGATCTTTTCTCGTGTAAAACTCAAAGCATTTATTTCAAATAAACCATTTACAGGCACTTTTGACGTTTTCAATTTATTGTGTAGTGGATCAGTTAGTCAGAAAGTTGAAGCTAGGTGCAGATCCAAAATCAAAAGTGATTTATTCAAATTAGGCTGAGAATCAGCACTTTTCGAACGTCAAAATTATAAAAGACAGTCCCCCAAAACCCGCCCTTCACCACTCTTTCAAATTCTAAACAATGTAAAAGGCTGCAAAGGTACAAGGCTGACTGCCTAGTGCTCAATGCACCGAGGGTTACCATTTAAAATTCTGACAAGTCTTGACAAAAAGAAAAAAAAAAGCGAATATTTTTACTTTTTTTTTTCAGGCTAACTTTGCGCTGTTTCTGAACAGTGACCGAAATTGAACCATCACGCTCGTGTTGGTGACGCTGAATCGGGTATAGTCTGCTCCAGCAGTAAGTTTTCAATTCTATCGTTGTATATGTGTTGGATTCTCAATACTCGGCTCAACACCGAGAGTTGAAAATCTGGTGCACAATAAAATCCCGCTGCGACATTTTTACATCCATTCTAACGTGGACTAAGACAAACGTGGCACCAGTTTTGTATCTAAAAGTTACACACGCCAGCAGGTAAATCCAAAAAAAAAAATCCATCGTCTATGATAGCGCTCAAACCAAATATCACCGAATTAGGCGAGTCACAGAATTAGATGAGTTCACCCTAACCTAACCAAGTGTACTTAAGTGGCAGTGGGCCATTGCTCGCAGAACAGATGGCTGATGGGGCCGAAAAGTTCTGGAGTGGCGACCGCGTACCGGAAGACGTAGCGTTGGAAGGCCTCCCACAAGGTGGACCGACGACTTTGTTAAAGCCGCAGGAACCCGTTGGATGCGAGAAGCACGGAACTGGTCGAAGTGGAGGTGCTTATGTCCAGCAGTGGACGTCTTTCGGCTGAAATGGAGATTATGATGAACAAACAGGCTGTGCCGTGTTAGTCACTGGGCCACCACTGTAGACGCCAGAGTACTGTAATGCTATTCTCTTCACCAGTTCACCTAAGTTTTTAAGGTGAGATCTTTACTGAAGTACAAAGTACTCAAGTTGCAACGACATTAACCAAATTGTTGATGTCTTCGGTAAATCGTTTCTTTCCTTACGACACATTCTTGGCTGAAAGCCACAGCGCGCGAGAAATCCCAATTGCGCCTATTTAAATTCAGCAGAGACAATGAATCGTTATTATTCCTTGCTTATTTGTATCTGACTAGCTGACCCGGCAAACGTTGTTTTGCCATATAAATATACTACCCGCTACCCTACCCTACCCCCTACCCTACTCCTACACTACTCCTACACTACTCCTACCCTACTCCTACGGTACTCCTTCACTACTCCTACACTACTCCTTTTTCCATATTTTCTGACCGTTTAAACCTTCCCTGGACTACGACAAACATTTCAAAACCAAAACCAGCTAAATCGGCCCAGCCGTTCTCGAGTTTTAGCGAGACAAACGAACAGCAATAGATACATAAGGCAAAATTTACACACGGCGCATATTTTTCACTAGGGGCTGTTCATTTACGTAAGACAATTTCAACCAATTTCTGACACCCCTCCCCCTTACGTAAGAAAAAATAAGACAATCTTGAATGAACCTCTACTGATCTTACGTAAGATCACTATTACCAAAATTGCAAAGAACAGTAGGTAGCAAAAAAAATTTAAACTCATAATTTTTGGTTACTTTTGTGATCTTACGTAAGAATAATATGGACCCCTCCCACCCCCATGTAAGAAAAAATAAGACCAGCCGGTCGATTCTGTGAAAATCTCACCGTGAAAACTCAAGTGAAGTGAGCTTGATCTGAGTTGTCAGTAGTGTCAATCCTTAGCATTATTTGGAATGACAGCTCACTCCACGCTCACTTCACCTAAGTTTTCACGGTGAGATGGTTACAGAATCGCACTGCTGATCGGACCCTCTCCCCCCTCAAATTGTCTCGCCTGCGAAAAATTTCTAAAAAATGCAAAAATATCTTTTCAAATCCGACTGGTAGTGCAAAATCAGAAGTAGGTAATAAAAATAAATTAACGGTGAACGGACCGGTAGCACTGAATAGGTACAAAGGAATACGTGTTTTACGAATTTAGACTTCATTATTTTCTGATTTTTAATTTCTTAGACCAAAATGGCGGTTAATCTCGAATCGACCCCTGCCGATCGATTCTGTAAAAATCTCACTGTGAAAAGTTAGGTGAAGTGAGCTGTCAATAGTGTCAATCCCTAGTATTAGTTGGAATGACAGCTCACTCCACGCTCACTTCACCTAAGTTTTCACGGTGAGATGGTTACAGAATAGTACTGCTGGACCCCAGGACATGCTCAGCATACGGTATGGCTCTTAAATCCTTCCCTACGGGTACGTCTTCCCTACCATTACCGCGCCCCCCTGTCTACTCCTTGATATGCAATGGTCGCTGTAGCACCATGACACAACATGATGACATGAATACAGGGACTAGTGCGAATCTTGAGGTGCATTCGATTAATCGATTCTCGTCAAACCACGCTGGGGTCGGTGCAATTATAGGTTTAGGTATAGATATAGGTTAATGAATTAGTATTTTTATATTTTATTTTAGTTTTATTTGGCTCCAGAGTGTTACTAAAGTAGTTTCATATTTGTGTTACTAACAACAATATGAATCATTTGTGTTCGAAATAAATAAATAAAAATAAATTTAATTCATTCATTCATTCATTCTCAAGCGTGGCCGCCATTTTCAAAATGGCGCGACAGTTCTGTAGGTATGCCAGGCTCCATATTTCAAAATCTTCAAACCCCTTTACAAAAAATAGAATTGATTCTCCACCGCTACTCTTTTAAAATGTTTTACAGTAAGTAAATTATAAATGTGATACATACAATATGCTCACATATTTACAAAATATACTGTATTATAATAGATGTTTTTTTCTAAAATTTTAACAAGTTGGCGAGTTGAAGAGTCACGTCAAAACTTGCAGTTATTTTGCTTTCTCTTCGGCGGCCAACTTTTCGCACAACACCGGTAGCGTGTTTAATGACACTGACACGGACAAATAATGAGGCGTGGATTCGTTTGACCTCCACGAAGTATCTATACTAGTAATAAAGCTGAAAAGTTTGTTTGTTGAAACAAAATTCTTGCGGTGGGGTGGGAGTAAACTGGTAGAAATCGTCACGTATCGAAATAGCATCATGCCTTTAGGCGTTTTTGCGCTTAAGCATGAAGCTTTAGGCGACTTTTTATTATATTTTGAAGAAAGAGAGAGAGATAGTTTTCATGGTTTTCGAGGGCGCTGAAGCCAAGTGAGGTCAAAATGAAAATCCAAAATGCAATGAAATGCTATCGGCTGTTTAACATCACGCTAAAACCCTTAGAAGCTGGGCGAAAAATTAAAAAGTAAAAAAAACTAAGTAACAGCGGAGAACGATGCGATGCAACGCGTTGTGTCGGGGGAGGAAATTTCACGCGGACGAAGTCGCGGGTATGTAGGATTCATCACTTAATCACCGTTATACACGACTGTGTACATAATTAATTATGTTTGTGGTTTCATGTTATGACAAATTAAACCTTTACGAGTAAAAGCCGTTTTGTACACCATTCTAGTTAATACAATGAATAATATATGTATGGATTAACTTTATTTGTGGTAGACGAGAGGTATTAAAATACCTTAGTCTGTTACTAGAGGTATGAGTAATAGTCACTATTATGCAGGGTCACATTAAATTAGCTAGCGAAACTCTGCAGACGTGTTGGGTATCGATAACTTGAAGTATGAGTTGAGAAAATCTGTTTTCTTTGGTTTTATCGCGTTTAGATAGCGATACCCGTTTTTTTTTTTTTGGTGGGAAATCATCAAATGACCTCTCCCGCTCTGGGCTGAGCGAAAGGGCGTGTCAGACTTTTACTGACTAAAACCCACCCGTGTTCCTTCAGTTGCCTGTGCCAGGGGCCACGGTATCTCTTTCGAACAACCCGCGGCCCTGGCAGGCATCTGCCCTAGCGGACCCCGTCAGTTCGTGCTGACATCTCTTTGAGGCGCGCGTGGAACACAACGCGCCGTCGACCCGGGCCTGGTCCTTACCGGGCGGCGAGCTGCCCATTGCTCGCCGTCCGCAAGCCCGCGCCTACGGTGGCCGGGAGTCGGCTGTTGACTCCCGTCCAGGGCGTCGCCTGCGGCGGCTAGGGGCGTGAGGGTGCAGAGATTGCCTCTCCCTCACGCGCTCCGCCTCCTCCTTCGATCGATACCCGTCACGTCTGTGAAGTTTACACAGTAAAAAGCTGATTTTTAAACTGATATTTTCAGTGACTACAATAACATGATCGAATTGATTTATTTTTTGTTTTGTCTTGTTTAGATATACCTATCACGTCTACAGAGTTTTGCTGGCTAATTTAATTTGATCCTGTATACAATTTTGCTTAATATTCTATACACACAATGAGACGGGGTTTGCACAACCACTTTTACACGTCAATCATATTTTTTTAAACTAAATGAGGTCGGCGTTTCCTATCAGCACCATAATTATTGCGTAACACACGATCAATCGGAATCGGTTTCATTTTGACAGTTCAACAACAATCATTGCGTTATTTACGTTGTTGAGCAGACACATGACACATTTTTCGAACATATGAAGCAATGGATTAGCAATATCTTTCAAAATGATTCAGATTGAGATTGATTGTGTGTTACGCAATTGGGGTGCTGATTACCTACTCTAAGAAGAAAGGCCGAAACAAACTCAGAGGTCACAGTCTCATTTAAAGTCCAGATATAATCTTGGTCAGATCATAATGAAGACCATATATAGATTGGGGTCTGAAATGGTCCTTTGAGGAAAGAACCACACAGATTGAGTGGACCACTCCAGTCAGTGCACGCACTGAAAACTTGGCAACTGAATCAACGATTGAATTCAACAAAAACATTACAAATAGAACTATACCTCTGTGTATGTGTGATTTGCCAATGTATTAGTATTAGGAGGAAACTGATTGCAAAACTCCGCACCTAGCGTGCTTATAAATTACTATTAATACAAGTTTAACAAGGCTCTTGGAATAAACAATGCTATATACCTTATTTGTTATATGCCAAGAATTAATAAGAACATTGCATCACTCCTTTCCATAATCAGTCTATAAAGTTCCCACTGCTGGGACACAGGCCTCCTCTCTGTGAGAGGGAGTGGGCCGTCCACCACGCGGGCCCAGTGCGGGTTGGTAGCTGTCACATGACTTCGGATTTTTAGTTCTAGGACATGCCGGTTTCCTCACGATGTTTTCCTTCATCGTTTCGAGAGCAGTGGTGATGATATCATTTACACAAAGTAAAGTGTCTGTCAGGGTTGGAATATACGACTTATAATAACTCGTAAGTTGTGGCCTTTACGACTGGGTCACAAATGCTCCCATGGGAGAAAGAAAGAAGAAAAGTATTTATTGTAACTCACTCAAAAAGTTTTTATTTGTAAAACATAGGTTATTGAAATAGAATAGGTACAGAGATCAACTGAACACAAACATTAGCAAAAAGTTATATAAAAAGAAAGTAAAAAAACAGAAAGTCCAGACGCCAAAATGTCTGCTCAACAACGTAAATAACGCAATTAATGTTGTTGAACTGTCAAAATGATAGCCATTCTTAAACTGTTAGTGTGTTACGCAAAGGGGCTTGTGGCTAAGTAATAACAGCCGCACGGGTCGAACGATCAGGTTAAGCTACGCTTGCCGCGGTTGGTCCGTGGATGGGTGACCATATTCACACACCAAGACCCTCCGTGCCTCGGAAAGCACGTTAAGCCGTTGGTCCCGGCTGTCATTCATGGATCTTTGACAGTCTTTATGGGTCGTCTGTAGCTGACAAGTCTTACCAAGGGGTATCGTATTTACCCAGGAACTGGGTTTCGGAGGTCAAATAGGCAGTCGCTCAGCTGCATCCGTTAACACTTGGACGCCGACATACCTGGGAAAAGGATAGACAGAAGATGATATCTCTATCATGTATCGGGATGTGGAAGTGACCTTCCTCGCCCTAAATAATCTTTCACATTCCAACAAAAACGCATGATACTATTATCTATTACATTTCGGATTTCCCGAAGTCGCTAATATTATCATCGCGGTTGAACCTGTGGGTTGAACTATTTATTATCTTTATCTCGCTACTCCCAGGGGTCAAATGACATGTGACGTGTGTACATTGACAGAAACATCTGGTTTGATTGGAAGGCGGCTAGTATTGTTGTTGGGCAAAGAAATTATTCAAATGCTAGTATTAAACCGCAAGTTCTCTACGTGGCATGCGGCCATCGTGGGCATTTGAGGCTTTCAGGGAGGCAGACGAAGACTCAGAGAAGTGGCAATAGCTATTTTAGATTCGCGACAGACCATCGAGCGAGTTTTCGTATTTCGGGCCTTATTTCGACTTTAGTAAAGTTCTTTATCAATTAAAGTCGTTTTGTTTAGACGCATTGACAGATGTCAGGAGAGTGCGCCAACGACTGGACCACAGATAACATTTGTTTTTTTTATGATGAAGGAAAAAATCATCTTTAAATAATGAGTTGTGCACAAGTGCAAATACGGACGCGCCGAGGCACAAGGTCTTTTTTGTTGTGGTTTTTAATGGCACGTTGTTAGTTTTATTTGCTCCTTTTTACTATTTGTATTTCCTGTGTGTGTCCAAAATGAAATAAGTAAATATTTGCCTTTTCTTTTAGTTGTAGTTTCCTTTAGGAAGCGAGTGAAACTGCGGGCAACAGTTGGTTTATTGGTGATTAAAACGTTTAATGTCATTATGTTATATAATATAAACAGTTTACAACGTACATAACGATGCAGATAACCTTGATAATTACTGCTAATTGCAAAGTTATATGTCCAATCAAAGCATATACATGTACGTAGTACATAGGTCTCAATCTTGTCAAATATGACACTTTATATACTCGTCACGTAGTTATTAGCAAGTTTGAACACATTAATAATGTAATAATGACACCAATATTTCGCGCCAAATCAGAATTCCAATTTCCGTTATAGATTGCGGCTAGACTAGGCTAGTAGCAATATCATCTCGGCGACAGTCGTGTCAAACACTTGTCAAAAATGTAGGGAGACCAGTCAAAAACTTGTCAAAAAATGTAGGATTACAGGTATTTTTGACAGATTGAGACAGATCAGCCTGTGAACGTTCTTAAAATTACGAGAAATGTCCCTCTTTTCTTAACTTTATTGCATAAAATTGAAAATGCGCCAATTGCCATCTGGAGTTGCCGACTCGCCCACAAATAAATTAACTTCGTGCGAGTCGACTATATAAACAAAAAATATTATTTAAAAGTTACAATTCGCCTGTTTCGGGCGAGTGAATTCGTGCAAATCGACTAACAAGACCATCTATAATTAAACGCAAAAAACGTCCCCTTTGTTTATTTATTTGCAACATGTCATTTATATTGATTGACACGAACAATTGATTATTATCCTACTAATATTATAAACGTGAAAGTTTGTATGGATGTATGGATGTTTGTTACTCTTTCACGCAAAAACTACTGAACGGATTTGGATGAAATTTGGCACACATATGGTTTAAAACCAGGATTAACATATAGGATACTTTTTATCCCGATATTCCCACGGGATCGAAACTTATGCGGGTGAAACCGCGGGGCGCAGCTAGTTATTTATAAAACAATATACGTACATCTCAGTGTTAGTTCTGTTATTCTCGATATAAACTCATTATAGGTAATTAATAACAATGTGTCGGTGTTTGCCGTTATCTGTGGTGGTACCACAGTCTATGATTTTTATACTGTGGTGGTACTAAGTGGTTTTGTTAGGTATAAGCATATTACCTACTTTAATACTTACCTACATTACATGATTCGTTTATAATTTTTAACCCCCGACGCATAAACGACGGGATGTTATAAGTTTGACGTGTCTGTGTGTGTGTGTGTGTGTATGTCTCTCTGTGGCATCGTAGCTCCCGAACGGATGAACCGATTTTGATTTTGTTTATATTTTCTACTTGCATCTGTCCGTGATTCGCTAATATCTGAAACTACCAAACGGATTTGAAAAATATTTTTTGCATTTGATAGCCTAATTCTTGAGGGAGGCTTTAGGCTACTTAACATCACGCTAAGACATTTAGGAGCAGAACAGTAACGTAAAAACTTAAAAAGTCAGCAAGAACACGGTAGGTAATAGCGCTGCGAGGGGCTCGATGCGATGGGGTGGGTCGGAGGAACAACAGATTTCACGCAGGCAAAAGCTAGTTTGTAATATACCTAATTGATTAAAAAAAACTTTTTTACAAAATAAAAAAAACCTGACAAAAAAAAAACTACACATTAAAAAATAACTTTAATTTCGGAACCCGGTGTCGTTGGTTCCGTATGTTTAAGTTTTTTTTTTTTTTGTTAATAACGTTTTTATTTTTCACTTTTTAGTTGTACCTACCTACCCCACACAAAATCAGATATACTTGCTAGATTAGAGGTACTTACCCCAAAAATGAATTAAGTCCAAACACGAGGGTAGCTACTGTAAACTGTTGTGGAGTTCCCTTAACTGTCCTTCGTCTTCATCATCAGATCGACTCCAGACCTTCATTAATAGTAAAGTAGTGCTTTAAAATACCTAATGAAAAAAATAATAAACGCACTAGTCGCCCCTGCGATTTTCGAATGTTCCCCTCGATTACTCTGGGATGCCATTATCAAATCCTGGTTTCCTTATCATGGGACCACCCTTGGGCTATCTCCTTTCCAACAAAAAAAGAATCATCAAAATCGGTTCATAAACCACGAAGTTATCCGCGAACACATAAAAATATATATATATACCTACATGTGGTCGAATTGAGAAACCTCCTTTTTGAAGGCGGTTAAAAATACAACTGCTTTTATTATTTGTAGCGGTTTTCTCATCGCAAATAAACCGCAACTTACGTGATTGAATGTATACGATAAGAAAAGGTATAACAGTAACATCACGGCAGTGTTAATAGATTTTGAGGTTATCTAATCTTTTTTTGGTTGTCTGTGGTTCATTGGCGTTGACCTAAGTCGAGTTGTAGTTTACGTGAGGTATTCAGATGAAATTAAAAAAAAAAGGAAGCGAAAATTGCGCGTGTAGCACCGTCCATGTTTTAGAAGTCAAGCTTCTTGAAAAATAAATATTATGAGAGATTTAGTGTGAGAGACAGAGAGAGTTATATATTTCTCCTCTGTCATGTAACAAAATGTGCCTAATTATGAAGCGTCATTGAAATTTCACTCTCAGTTGTGTTCCAATTACTTATTGAATCTATCTATACTAATAATAAAGCTGAACAGCGGGGTAATTGTAGCAATGCGTTTCATTTTGACAGTAATTCAACAACATCCATTGCGTTTTTTGCATTGTTTAGCAGACAATTTTTTTAACATAAAAAGCAATGGATTAGCAATATCTTTCAAAATGAGATTGATTGATTGTTTGTTACGCAATTAGGGTGCAGTTTGTTTGAACGCGCTAATCTCTGGAACTATCGGTCGGATTTGAACAATTCTTTTTGAATTTGATAGCCCAATTCTTGAAGGCTATTTAACATCACGCTAGCCCCCTAGGTGCCGAGCATATAGAAAAAAAAAGTCAGAAAACGAAGTAGGAGGAATGACATGACATGACATCGCATCGCATTGCGGCGATGCGATGCGACGGGGTGGGTCGGTGGAAACGGAAATTTCACGCGGACGAAGTCGCAGGCAGAAGCCAGTTTAATACAGGGTTCATTTTATCGGAAATCGAATCGAAAGCTCGTACATGTGCGGCCAGACTAATTCGCGCTAGGACTGACCAAAAGTAAAGAAATAAAGCTAAGCGAAAACGAAGTCATAGCGCGGGCAGGCGATGCGATGCTATGAGATCATTTCGTCTACATTCCCGAGTTCATACAACCCTAATCTCTTCAGGGCGAGAGTGAATAGGCTTCTTCTGGGCAAGCTCGTTCCACCATAGATCGCATCCCTGCCTCTGGGCTGGATTGAGGTCAAGAGTGAGCCCATTGTCAATAAAAAAAAAAAAGATGCGTCTGTGGAACAAAAAATCTCACGCGGGCGAAGTCTCGGCCAAGCCTTTTCCCAACTAAATTGGAGTCGGCTTCCAGTGTACCAGAATTCTACATGGAGCGACTGCCTATCTGGGGGCCTAAAAAGGCCACTTTGGCAGAATCATAATAGGATAACAATATGAATCATATTAAAAATCGTAAAATGGTCACATATGACTGACAATTCATTATAATATGATCTGTGTGCAATTCATATCACGCAATGGCTGTTTGACAGTTTTGTATGGAAATTCGTAAAACGGTCCACCGATGTGTAAACATTGGTGGACCATTTTACGAATTTACACACCTACAATTCAATTCAATTCAATTTTATGTGTATGTGGTGTAACCATTTAACGACAATTAAAGGAATTGCTAATGATCTGCTGGGAATTCAGGAAATTAATAGCTTTTAGAGGTATTGCTTAAAGTGGCCTTTTTAGGCCCCTGACCTCCACAACCCAGTTACTTAGCTTTTGTCAAATCATTATTTAATCTTTAGATCCGCCTTATCATTTTCACTGAACCAATAGATATATTTCGCAAGATATAGTATCATTGTTCTATCTCTTTGCGCTTGGTCTTTTATCCTATTACGGTGCAAAATTAATATAACGTACCTCAATATAACGAATTCGTCGATTCTTTGTAATTCTCTTGAATTGTCCATAAGAGTCAAGGTAAAATATACCTTTACATTGGGAAGATTTTTTGCGAACAACCTCTTTATAACAACCTCTTTATAACCTAAAACCTTTAAATAACGTTCCCAATAGTATGACTGGAAGCCGACCCCAACATAATTGGGAATAGACTAGGCAGATGATGATATACTAGAGTATATCTCTACATTCACTCTATATTCAAATTTTATTTTATGTTTCAAATTGACGTTATTTCAAGTTAAACCAATATCAACTTTATTGCGATGGCAATTAAGTTGATTTCAGAGTGACTAGCGCTATTGAAAAAATTATAAAAATGTTTGAAGTTGTAGCGTAAACTGAACTTTATTGTGTAGGGATTTAAGTAATTTTTCCATAAACTCTATTATTATATCTGTTTACATTTTTGGCGAATATGTCGCGATTCAAATCTAGAGATGGACAGGTATCCATAACAACATAGGGGCTTGAAGATATGTTTTTTAACTACCCGCATAACATACCATAGATTTTTGACTTGTTTTTATCTTTATCCTGTACAATTTTCTAATTTGCACACTCGTTTGAAGTAGGCTTGCAAAAAGACATGATCCGCAAGCTGTTGGTAAATCAGTTTTACATTATTTTGATAGCCCAACCAGTGAAGAAGGCTATAAAACGTGTTTTTTTCTATATCCCATAACTCTAGGGGACCTAACCCGAAATCGCGAAACAAAAATCTGGTGTTCCCTACATTTTGACGAGTAGATGAGAAGCAGAGGAAAACATCTAACATCATAAAAGATACCAAAATAAAAAAAAAAATAGAAAAACTATTGAGTGGAGAATTAGGTGCGTTAAAGTGTTTAAAACAGTTGTGTTGGGTATAAATTCTATGTAAATAAATATGAATTGAATAAATGAGTTAATAAAAAAATATCATGCGGTACTTTCATTTTTACAGTTGATTATACTTAAATTACTTGACCAATAGCGTATTTGGCAAATTTTCTAATTGGACAAAATAACGATTTGACGAACTACAGCTTTGACCAATATCAAATTTGACGAATTGCCGATTTGACGAATATCAGACTTGCCCAATGTCGTTCAACCCAGTTATACGAACCTAAATGTAGGGAACAGCTGATTTTTTTTTTCGCGCTTTCAGGTTTGGTCCCATAGTAAAAGTTGTTCGTAATGATGAGTACAATGACCCCCTAGAGTTGTGGGATATCAAAAAAAAAACACGCTGTATAATATCATCACGCTAAGAAAAAAAGTACGAAAGAACGCTTAGCGAAACCGAACTGACAGCTCAGGCTGGTGATGCGATGCGACATGGTGGGTCTGGAGACAAGAACTTTCAGGCAGAAGCTAGTCGATAAATAAAATCCTTCAGACCGAATTTCGGATTTGCTAGACTTGCCTTTAATGCGTTTAAGCTCAAGTAAAATCCAACCTTTGTTCAAAGGCATACTATTCCATCAACGACTACTTACACGATAAGAATAGTTGGTCGCCTTAATTTAACGCAAGACAATGTTTATATGTTCTTTCTCCAGAATTAGCTTACTGACAAGTTATTAAATGATAAATGATTTTATTTTTGTAAGTAGGTTTGTACAAACACTTTTACACGTCAATCATATTTTAAAACTAGATGAGGTCGGCGTTTCCTATCTGACTACTCTGAGAAGAAAGGCCGAAACAAACTCAGAGGTCACAGTCTCTTTTAAAGTCCAGACATAATCTTGGTCAGATCATATGAAGACCATGCAGGTCGATGTCTGAGATGGTCTTTTGAGGAAAGAACCACACAGATTGAGAGGACCTGTCCAGCCAGTGCACGCATTTGTCAGAAATCGTGCAGCTCAACTCAAAACTTAAGGAGCTCGACGATTCGACGAACAATACCAAAGAAAGGACATTTGGGTAGGCTACATTAATTACTCAAACTGCCAGACCATGACAAAAACTAACAGAACAGAGAGAAAAATTAAAAATAATATAAATAAAATGACCCACATAGTCTTCACATTCACAATAATTAAAATAATAGAATACTTTACAAAGTAAGCAAATGTCATAGTATATATAAAATCCATTAATGTCAAAGTGTATATAATAAAACAAAAAAAAAAAACAACAACAAGACAGAAAAAAATATATAAATAAAAACATTAAATATGTAAAAAATTGGAACCACCTTAATCCCAAGCCTTTTTGTCCTCGATATAATCCTTAACGGTATAAAAGGCTTTCTGGCACAACTTACGTTTAATGAATGATTTGAATTTATTAAGGCTTAGATCTTGAACGGGGCTTGGAACTTTATTGTAAAAGCGTATACATTGGCATCTGAACGAGCCACCTATTTTCTTGAGCCTTGTTATAGGTACAACAAATTTGTGTTTGTTCCTAGTATTTATATCATGGATATCACTGTATTTTTTAAACAATTTTATATTTTTATGGGCATATAAAAGATTTTCAAAAATATACTGAGAAGGCACAGTCATAACATTAATCTCTTTAAATTTGTCTCTGAGCGAGTGTCTCGGACTTAATTTATAAATTGATCGAACAGCTCGCTTCTGCAAAACAAAGATAGTCTGAATATCAGCGGCATTTCCCCACAATAGAATACCGTACGACATTACACTATGAAAATAGCTAAAGTACACTAAACGGGCTGTCTCTATATCAGTTAAATTACGAATTTTTCTAACAGCGAATGCTGCGGAACTTAGCTTTTTTAACAATTTGTCTATATGCGGACCCCACTGAAGCTTAGCATCCAAAGTTATGCCCAAGAATACGGTGCTGTCTTCAGGATTCAATTCTTCGCCCTTTATCAACACATTAGTTTTCACCTGCCTAACGTGAGGTAGCGTAAACTTAATGCATTTGGTTTTTTTCTCGTTTAGAAGTAAATTATTAACATTGAACCAGTGGACTACTTTAGAGATCGCACTATTTACTTCGTCAGTAACCTGCTGCTGACGTTTAAGTTTAAACAAAAGTGAAGTGTCATCTGCAAACAACACTATATCATGATTATCCTTTATGAGGTACGGCAAGTCATTAATATAAATAAGAAACAAGAAAGGACCAAGAATTGAGCCCCGTGGGACTCCCATTGTTACTATAGATCCGGGAGATCTTTTTCCATTAACGTCAACGCTCTGAATCCTCTTACTCAAGTATGAAGTAAGAAGATCCAGAGCAGCGTTCCGGATCCCGTAGTGACGGAGTTTCCTGATTAAAGTTTCGTGAAGAACGCAATCGAATGCCTTGGACAAATCACAGAAAATGCCCAAGGCATCGCATTTGTCTTCCCATGCATTATAAATATGTCCTAAAAGTTCAACACCGGCATCAGTAGTTGAACGACCCCTTGTAAAACCGAACTGTTTGCTATGTAATAATTTGTGTTTATTAAACAATCTTTGCATTTGTTCTAAAATTAATTTCTCAAAAATTTTACTAAAAGTAGGTAGTACAGAAATAGGTCCATAATTTGTGGGGTCTGATGTACTACCCGATTTAAACAAAGGTATTATTTTACTATTTTTCATGAGGTCAGGAAACTCCCCACCGTCAATACAACTATTAAAGATAAGAGCTAGAGTAGGCGCTACAATGTCAATAACAGACTTAGCAACTTCTACAGAATTACCCCACAGATCTGCAGTCTTTTTTACATTTAAAGTGTGAAAAGTTTTAATTATATCTATACAAGTAACATGTTCAAAGTGAAATTCCGAATCGCAACCATTAACATTTTCCATAAGCAAAGACTCAGCAACAGAAGGTGATGAGTCTAGGGATTTAGTAGTTGAAACGGGAATATCCGAAAAGAAATTTTCAAATGCCTCGGCGACTTGTGAGTCTGATTTTATTATGTTGTCATT
This sequence comes from Apamea crenata, assembly GCA_949629185.1. Lineage (NCBI taxonomy): Eukaryota > Metazoa > Arthropoda > Insecta > Lepidoptera > Noctuidae > Apamea > Apamea crenata. The sequence goes on along the minus strand of OX451382.1, from coordinate 5,021,850 downwards.
AATCGACAAGCTGTAGTCAGTGTTTCGATTACTAGACCTTCCCGTTTCACTATTAATAATATTCCAAGTCGTTTTAATTACATTACTGCTGTTTTTAATCTTTAAACCTAGATAAAGTGACTTGGCCATATAACAAACTTTTTTAAATAATTTTGAATAATTTCTAACATACAAATTAAATGCATCAGTGTTAACGTAAGTCCTTTCATTGTACAGTTCATAAAGACGCGTTCTACTTTTATGAATACCAATGGTAGCCCAATCACTGAAAGATGCGTTACTATTAACCGAGATAGTCTTGGGAATAAAGGTTGAATTAAATTGTTTACAGTATATATTAAAAAAATTACCATAAAGATGATTAGGATCCGCATGAATTGACAAAACTGGTAATTTATCAGTGAGTTTACTTTTGAAAGCCTCCAAGCGACCTGCAGTTTTTGGGTTAACAGTGATATCTTTTTTAACCACTATTTTGTTTTGATTTCGAATAGTAATCCTTTGCCCGCAATGATCAGAATCTAGTAAATTTATAATTTCTTTGTGGCTTGGTATAATATCTGTATAAATATTATCTAGGCATGTGGCACTAGTAGGGGTTATTCTTGTGGGCTCCAAAAATAGGTTTACAAGATTGTAGGACTGAAACAGACTTATAATTTTACTACAAGAACCTGAGTTTTCTAATAAATTGACATTAAAATCACCACAAATGATAACGGACTTGTTTGAGTTACAAATCCTGTCTAACACTTCATCCATTACCTTTTCAAAGCAGTCATACAATCCTGATGGGGGTCTGTACACACTTAATACAACAAAATGCTCCAATTCTATACAGGCAATTTCAACTGTACGCTCAACAGATAGGCTCACAATATCCTTACGATCTTTAAATTTGAGTTGGTTACTTACTAAAATTAATGAGCCACCATGTATAGCATTTATTCTGCTGAACGAACTACCAACCTGGTGATTATTAAAATTGAACAAGAACTGGTGGCTTTTCAGCCAATGTTCTGTTATACAAAGAATATCAATACTATTAAAATTCATAAATAATTCTACTTCTAAATCTTTGCTCATAAATCCTTGAATATTTTGATGCACCAGGTTGATACTATTTACTGATTTTAAACCCTTTTTTGAGGTACTTTTGCCATTATGTACAATATAGCTAGAGGTTGCCTCTATTGTCTTACTTTCTAATTTAAATTATTAACAATGTCATTAATTGTGACCAAATTAGTGGTAGAATTATTTATACTGTCATTGCATTGCTCAAAAGAAGCAAGTTGTTTAGCCAAATTTTTGGCTGTAATTGTAAAAAAATATGATAGCGACACAGCTATCTGTCTTTTATAATAATTAGAAAGATAGTACATAACAATGTTATATCTATCTTTTGTCAAATAGAAATTATTACTAACATAATTGTTAAAATCAATCAAATGGAACAAGTTATTATTATATGTCAAATTATGCATTGTCATATTTAATTCAAATCTTAAGCTATTTTCTTCCTGTGGCAAACTGTTACTATAGGGGAATGTAAACAACACAACTTTTCTTAAACTAAGATTGCATAATGTTTTATGATACTGGAGCAGTTCTCCTTTGTTTACATTTCCCCTATTACCCACAAAAATTAGTAAAGTTGTATCCTGGGTAAAGTTACATTTAATAATTTTTTTCATAATGTGAAACAAAGAACAACCAGGCATACAGTAATTTAATATTGAGTGTCCCGGATATTCATTTGTCAACAAGTGACTTAAGTCCTTACCAATCTCATCACAAAATAACACAATATCATTATTTAAAGTTTGTGTACAAGGTTTATTGGAGCTATTAGTAGAAGGAATGATCAAATCAACACAGGGTTGCTGTAAGGAGGTATTGCATGTATTGTTATTCATTTAGTTATTTATTTTACTTCGACGGTCTTAGTTTATCATTTGTGACTTCAAGTGACAGCTATGCGAACAGAAACCAGCAATGCATAAATATGTAAGCTGTCACGCCCTTTATGCCTGGAGGCTTTTGTTTGGGTAGTAAGTTTTTTATTTACATTTTAATTTTATTGTATTATTTTTTAGCTTGAGTACGTATTGTTTTTATTATATTTGTTGGTATATTGGCGTGGCTAGCTGACATGCATGATGACTTGATGAGCTTTCCGAGCTACGGGGGTAACACACCGTCGACTTCGAAACTCCGTGCTGTTACTAAGAAATTCCTACCATATCTATTAAAACTGTATTTTGAAATATTGTAAAAGAGCAACCGTGTAGTTTCTAGCCGCTCTCATCGATTCATAAACGCCCATGTAGGCTAATGTGAAATAAAATATTTTGATTGAATTTGAAAGGTCATTCGTTGTCTATGGTGATCTCGCAGATTTGCAAGCAGCGGTCAACGCGTTTGACAATGACGACGCAATATCATTACAAATCAAAGCGTATTTTTTATGACGCTGGCAGAATTAATAGTCGACACGGCTGAGTTGCTAAAGAAGACATTTAGCTTTTAATTGTTCCATGTTTAGCTCAAGAGTCACAGTAAATCGGTTTAAAAATGTTGCGGCCATTTTTGCTATAGCTTTTTTTGATGTGATTAGTGTTACTCGGTTTTGATTACATTGCTTTTTGCATTGTATTCCTTTGTTCACCTTTTTTAAAAGATGGTAATAAAAAAGCTCTCAATTGACCTTTTTTGCCCTTGCTTTAAATTGACTGAAAAAAGAAAAGAAAGAAAGAAATATTCCCGATCGATTCGTTACTCTTCAGTGCGGTTTGTGGCTAATATAACAGCATCAAAGGGTACCTAAGCTTGTCGCTGTCGCTTCGTGGATGGGTGGTCACCAGCTGGTGGTGGTTTGTGGGCGAACAGTGTTACAAACTCTTTGCCTGATCTCAGTTGAATGTCTAGTCTGGATTTGGTCTCGCTGTGAAAGCTGTGATTATAATTCAATGTAACACTTCTTCTTGTGGCGTTGATCGAAAATAATAGTCATTCATTTGGTTTTTATCAATCCGAACTAACTAGGAAACGCCCGTATTTTCATCCGAAACTACAAGACATCGAGCTTAGGAAGTAAACGGTCACAAGAAGGGGCTTAAAGAAGAAAGAAAGAAAAATACATTTATTTAGCACATACCAAAAGACAAACAATACATCAGATACATACATCAGATAGCAACTAATAAAGAAAACAAGTAGAAAAAATAAAACATATTATTATGTAAGAAATTTGCAGGAAAGTGTGCCTCACTGCTGCACCAAAAAGGCTCAGTTCAGCAAAAATGCCAGACAACTAGTGCCTGACGCTGGTTTTCAACTGAACCTGTTGTGTGAGGTGACGGATGTAAATCAGTTTTACACTGCAACGTGACGTGTGTATGCATACTTAAATAAGATAAATATGTGAGAGATAAAAAATAGTAACGAATATGTACATAAATAGTGTGAGTTCGGTAATATTGCAAAAAAAATAAACCAAAAAGCACTGACAAATATAATGAGACGGCCGCGTGATAGACCTTTGTAAATATGTAGATAAATAAATTAATAGTTTACTGTAAACCCCTTCTTGTGACCGTCAAAGTTAGTATCAAGTCGGATCATTTTACTGTACAGATTAAATCACTGCTCTAGCATGTGCTAAGCCAGGACTGCCAGGATAATGACAGTCTTCTGTCAGTCCACAGCCCGACTTCAGCCACTGCTAAAAATAGGCCTCTGTTTTCAAGTACCAATCCTCCTCTGCGCCAACCTCATCCAATGTCGTCTGCCCATCTCGACGACGGATCTCTTTACTGCCATGGCTTAGTTTCATTACGGACGCTTTTAACGTTCTGCATCGTTCTCACATGCATAATCTTTATCATGAATGATGTAGCCATATTATTTAAAATTGTTACACTAACTCTAGATTAAGGTAGTTTAAATATTTACAGTGTAAACAATTGTTGGTTGGCCATTAAAGAAAAATAAATAAATAAAAGAGTGTCCGTGGAGTTTCTTGCCCATTCTTCTCGAGATACCTACTACGCTTTGGAATGGGCAACTAGCTTCATCTTTCTGACTGGCCGACCTGTAATTGTTTTATTTTAAATAGGTAAATGCTTGAGTTTGAGTTGGACGACCGACATCTCGTCTTCCAATCCTTGGAACTGACCCAGGATTAAATCCTAGCTTCAAAAACTACCCTCGTCTAACCGGGCATGAGCTTAAGAATATTCGGCTCTAGATCATATCCAATATTTTATCACATTCGACGTTTACAAAACCGTTGGTTGACAAACGGAGAAATAGTGCAAGTCGTGACGTTTTTTGCAACTGTCAATTTTATCGCCGCCATTTTGAATGTCGTTTCTTTGATGCAGTTCTTTGACCGGCTGATACGATCGCTGCCTCTTAAAATTCTATCAACAGGGTCAAATTAAATTAGCTAGCGAAACTGCAATTGTGATCGATATAAATAAATATACGATAAAATAAAAATATAAAATGCTTGATGTTTTTTTGTGGATCAACGACCGCTGGGAGTGTTGTTACTGGAAGTATGAGTTGAGAAAATCTGTTTTCTTTTGTGTAGATAATGACACTTCTGTGAGGTTTACAAAAAAAGTGATGTTTCAAGTGACTACACTAAGTGTGGTCGATGACCTCACAAAAACAGTCATCGATTTAACATCTTTTTTGTGTTATCGTGTTTAGATTATCAATACCCATCTCGTCTGAAGAGTTTCGCTAGCTAATTTAAATTGACCCTGTATATCTATCCATGTATATATAAATAATATTATAAATTAAAGTCGATTTTCGTGTCTGTCTGTGTGACCGCTTTGTTTTTACCTAAACTACGAAACGGATTTTGATAGGGATTTCACCATAATTTAGATAATTTATTCTGGAAGGTTTATGTGTACAGTACAGACGCCAGCAGGTCAAGCTACCCGAAACTGTACAATTTTCCCCATCAACCTTGAACCTAATGCTTTAGCGATAAAGTTGAAAATCTATTAAAGTTGGACAGATTGTAGTAGCTTGCTTCTGTATAAGCTGACTTCTGATTGTACGAAAAGCCTATACAATGCAAGGCCAGCTAAAACTGGAAATGTATAGCTTGATGTGTACATGAATATTAAACTTGTATAAAGGTGAAGGAAAACATCTCAAGGAATCCGGCATGTCCTAGAAGCAAAGACTCGCCGACGTGTGACATCTACCAACCCGCACTGGGACGCGTAGTGGATTACAGCTCACTCCCTCTCACAGAGAGGAGGCCTGTGTCCCAGCAGTGGGAACATTATAGGCTGATCTTCTCTGTGTCGCTGGCACGACTGTGTTTAGATCTTGTTGGCCCAAAACTTAGCCACTTCAACTTCGGCGACGAACACAACAAACTTCGGCGTCGTCGGTGGCAGCGCAGAGGTCACTTTGACTGCAGGTTTTGAGACAGAGGGTCCTGCCCTCTGTCTCAAACGTGAAGTGATAGGCTGATTATTATTTTATCTATAATTATGTATAATACAGATATCTCGATGTTTTGTCGATTCGTAAAAACCCTGCGAAACGGGCGGGTCGTTAGTGTTACATAAATTTAAATTAAATGCGATTTGTATAAAATGTCCACTAGTTTTTTCCGTATTGTAGGTTCGTTGTGCCGTATTTAGGAATTTATTATCTTGAATTGTAACGGTGTTGGTAGTTATTAATATGTACAAGGAATGTTGATCGTTTTTTTATCTAAATATCACTTTACTTAAGCGATAGGACAAATCTATACTAATACTAGCGGCCCCGGCAGACGTCGTCCTGCCCGGAAAAGCAACGTCACCTACCGGGTTTAATTGTGTTTTTAAACCATCCAGGAACCCATTGAAATACACACACAAAATTTCATCCAAATCGGTCCAGCCGTTTAGGAGGAGTTAGGTGACAAACACACTTACAGAAGAATTATATATATTAAAGATATAATGCAGCTGAAGTGTGTTTATTTGAATGCGCTAATATCTGGAATCTCTATCTACCAACCCGCACTGGGCCCGCGTGGTGGATCACAGCTCAATTCCTATCACAGAGAGGAGCCCTGTGTCCCAGCACTGAATAAACAAAAGAAAATCGTACGTTTATCAGTTGCGTCCGCTGTATCTATACACATCGCTGACAGCATGTCCATTTGCTATGCCCTTGGTCGAATCCGCAAATACAGATAGGAACTTTTTGTTTTCTATGCGTTGTGCTATTCTGTTGCGTTCAAAGCGAACTGATTTGTTTTTAAAGTAAATCATCTCTTTTCAGCTGGAAGACGTCCACTGCTAGCCCCAAGTGCCTCCACTTCGACCTGTTCTGTGGTTCCCGCATCCAGCGGCTTCCTGCGGCCTTCACAAGCCCATCGGTCCAGCTTGTGGGAGGCCTTTCTACAATACGTCTTCTGGTATGTAGTCGACACTCCAGCACCCTAATTGTGTAACACACAATCAATCTCAATCTAAATCATTTTGAAGGATATTGCTAATCCATTGCTTCATATGTTCAAAAATGTGTCATGTGTCTGCTCAACAACGTAAATAACGCAATGAATGTTGTTGAACTGTCAAAATGAAACCGATTCCGATTGATCGTGTGCTACGCAATTAGGGTGCTGAACCTTTCGGACCCATCGCCCAACTGTTCTGTGAGCAATGTGCTCTGCCCACTGCTACTTGAGTTTGGCAATTCTGGCTGTGTAGGTTACCTTTATTCTCCTGCGGATCTCATCATTTCTAATTCGATCACGTAGGGAAACTCCAAGCATAACCCTCTCTCCATTGAGTGCCTTTTAGTCTTCTAATAAGGCCCATTGTGAGCGTCATCACTGGCAACACGATCGAAGACTTTCGTCTTGAGATACTGCGGAATGTGGGACGAGACGATATTGCGAGGTACTCAAAGTAAACAAAGTGATATAATTATATACAAATCTAGAATTATTTAACGATTAATATGTAAATACGATAAACGGTTCTTAATTGCTTCGACCTAAAAATAATATCGAAAGAGCTACAGTTTTGTAATACACAATCGCTGAGTCCATTAAACTGTTTTTTTTTTTACTAATTTCGGCCCTAATTCACTATGATTCCTTACTTCGAAACGTCAATCCCTTAGCTAATTACGCCAACCTCGCGTTAATTTCGCGCGGTTTCGTTCAATGTGTCATAGAGAATAATTTGGAGTGGTTGCGTAACACACTATCAGGTAGCAATGGCTGTCATTTTGACAGTTCAACAACATTCATGGCGTTATTTATATTGTTGAGCACAAACATTTTTAACTTTATTTTATGTAAGTGATTTTTTCCGCGTTTTTTACCAAACCAATAAAAAAATGTAGGGTTAAATATTGGCACGACACGGACCCTTCGTGTGCAAGTCCGACTCGCATTCTTGGCTGGTTTTTTTTTACCGTTTTTTGTTTCTTCTGAGGAGAAGACGTCTATTTTTTAAGGGTGATGCGCGATGACCTCGCGATGCGAAATCGCGCCATCTTTTATTAGTTTTCAATTGTTCTTATTAGGCGTAATGAGCGTTAACACGTCACTTCCGTCGTTCCTTTATTTAACTAAGATCCATTGACACAACAATGCTTCTGAATCAACTCTGACCTGTTTCATTGAATTCCTGGCTTTCCCCAATGACTCGGCCAACTGGCTCTGCAATCTCCCGGTTGAGGACATGACTCACTAGCAGCGCCCCGTGGTTTCACCCGCATAAGTTTCGATGCCGTAGAAATATCGGGATAAAAAGTATCCTATGTGTTAATCCTGGTTATAAACTATCTGGGTGCCAAGTTTCATCCAAACCCATGCAGTAGATTTTGCGTAAAAGAATAACAAAGATCCATCCATCCATCCTCACAAACTTTCGCGTTTATAATATTAACAGAGTTTCTAATTATGGGAATACCGCCTCAACTACATAGGAAACAATATGTCAAACTACGTCAAAAGGGAGAAAACGTCGAGATTTATAATCTTGATTATACGACACACATGCAACTGATGCAACCCAGTTTCCTTTGCAAAAACCGGTATTAGGCTGGCCACACATTGGCAGCCATATTGGCAATATTGACTAAGTATTGGTTTCGCTATTGGGCTTGTGAATACCAGTATTTTTCATGGAGCGACTGCCTGTCTGACCTCCACTACCCAGTTACTAGGTAACACCATACTCCTTGGTTGTCAGACTTTCGGAAGCCGACCCCAACATAGTTGGGAAAAGGCTAGGCAGATGATGATGATCTGTCCCTAGCCCATAGACACTCGCTCCCGCAATGTGCAACCAGCCTTATATCTTTATAGCACGCAAACTACTCGTGTTCATGCAGTGTTGCAAATTGTCGATAATAAATAACATAGACATCAATTGTTTTTTTTTTCTTGCATGCTTCGTAAATGAAATCATGTGTTCAAATGAGGAAGGAAGAAGGAAGACGTAATAGAGAACAAATTACCGTGTTAATAGTGCTGGCTGGTTGGTTTTATTATCATTTTAATGAGGTTTTAATTGTTTTAATTAGGGCTGATTTTTCCAACATCAGATAACTTTTATTCGAGGAATAAAATTGACGTTTGACAGTTTTTGCATGAAATAACTGTCAAAATTTCAAAATTATTCCTCGAATAAAAATTATTTGTCGATTGTAGAAGTGATAAATGATCTTCTCATACAGAGAAGCAATGATTATACAGGGTCAAATTAAATTAGCTAGCGAAACTCCGCAGGGTAAAACAAAAAAATAATGATATCTTTTTTTTGTGGGTTCATCGTCCGCACTTGTTGTCATCGTGTTTAGATATTAATACCTATCACGTCTGCAGTTTCGCTAGCTAATTTAATTTGACCCTGTAAATTAAGTACTTCGCTTGCTCAGTGGGAGAGGACGACTTCGATCCATTTTTAAGCGACTTCATAATAAGGAGGAGGTTATGGTTTTGGCGGGTTTTTTTTTTGAAAAGTTATTTTTCACTTTGTATGCACAAAATGTTTTTTTTTTCCTTTTGAAATGAACGCTTTGGTTTAAGACGCGCAAAAGGTTGTTTTTACGTAGATAATACAATCAAGATTGTATGGTGAGCCATACAATCTTGATTGTATGGCTCACCATACAATCTTACAATACACACACACATACAATTGACAAGTTGAATAAATCGACTACTTAACGGGCATTCCCTACTACAGTTGCATACAAACTAGTACTCCATCTCTTTCTACTCTATGACGTGTGAAAAGGGTAGCTGTATGTCGAGCGTCAACTTTCATTGCAGCCTTGGGTATGGATTTAAAAAGTAAATACTTGTGCGTACATTTTTATGGGACCACAATGTAAATATTATTGAGGCTTCTTCATAAGATTTCCTTGTTTATATAAGCTCAGTATTTTGGCAGACCGGAGGGTTTGAGTCGATCGTTGACAATGAAAAAGGATGAACGTTTGGCATTCTGTCTTCAAACATCACTTTGAACGGAGTCTCGTTTTGAATCCGCCATGATTTACTTTAAAGAAACAAATGAGTTCCACTTTCGAACTGTGTGCAGTCACTTTTGTGATGTTCCAAGCATGGAATTAGTATGTACTTAAGGTCCTCGCCCAAGTGAAGTAGTACAAACTATAGATATTCTAAGCATGGAATTAGTAAGTATGTACCTAAGCTCCTCGTTTCCAAGACGTGAAATAGTACACTACAAACTATAGATGTTCACAGCATAAAATTAGTAAGTACTTAAGCGGTTCTGGGGGCTTACTATGACCTTTTAAGAAAACGTTCAATTTTCATTCAGTTCAGAAGCAGGCCTAATTTAGTTCTGCTAATAATCGTACTATGAGAGTAATAAAAGTGAACGACTATTGAACGAAGTTCACCGAAGTTGAGTGGTAATGCTTGTCTGTGGCCTGCTGTAATGCCATTGTCTTTTTAAAAGGCATCGTTCAAAAACTTAAATCTAATTCTATTTTCACTTTACCGGTTTTTTGAAAATAATTGAAACATGAGTTTCTAGGGTATATACATTTTTTAAATATTATTATGTATAACAAGTTACCTTGATACATTATCTAAAAGCACTACAAAGCTCAATTTCCCGTTCAAAACAACTTTGTAACTTTGAAGGATTCAACGTGATTTTGAACGTGTGTGCTAAGTCAGGCAACAATTTAAAAAAATATAATTTTGCGCGCCAAATAAAATGTTATAAGTTTGTATACCTCTTCACAATGTCGTAACTTTGTTTACTTACATGAAAATATCATAATGGTGTACTTCACGCATTTATAATAGGAATGTCGCTTCAGAGATTACTGATGAATGTGGTGAATTTATTTTTAGTGAAACACGAACAAGTCGTCGTATTAGTATGACCCAACTGCTTCGCCGGGAGTTCTTAAATAATCATAGAGAAATTGCAGTTAGGTCTACCAAATCCACCCAAGCACGGGAACATAGCAAGATAATGTGGAAAAGGGCTGAGGGCAGAGAGAAAATAGTATTTTTGCTCCCCCTTGTATTGTAAAGTCTAATCGTATTACTTATACCTTAAAAAAAGTAACCAATTTATCTTTTTTAAATGGTCATTTTTTTAATTATACCATAACCGGGGATCACGAAATCGAAATAAAAAGAAAATGTATTGATAATGTATGTACTCATTCCCGACATGGTGGTTATTGTAATATAAATACGTATATTGAAGCGTATTTAACGATTGAAATTAAAAAAAAAAACTAATTAAGTATATACCTAATTACAGTTTGAGGTGGTAACCAAATCTATTTTTATTAAGTAAAACAATTTACTATTGACGCTGCAGCAGGTCCTCCTGTGTTTAATCTATTTTGTAAGTTTGCTTACTGTTGCGTAAAAATCATCGTGAAACGGATTGTAGTTTTAGGTCTTTTGTCAGTTTGGCTCTAGTGTTGTTACTCAGTTATTAACGGTCAGGCACTCGATTGTCTCGATTACATAGTTCGAAAATTCAATTCAAGTTGAATCTAATTTATTCCATTGAACCTAGCAGCTTCTTACGTTTGAAACACACACAAAAAAAAAAACTTAAAGGAAAGAATCATCATAGCAAGATCCTGATTATAACAACCTACACGTTATCAACTGACAGCACTAACCCACAGAACTGTATTTTCATCATAGTATTATGTCGGTTAATATCACCATCACGAATAAGGCGATTGTGTAAGCTGTTGGTGTAGTGTAGGTAATATTTACCTATTATTAGCAGTAGTTTATTACCTACCTACGTATTTAATAATAGAATTAAGAATCACAGGCAGTGTTGGTCATGTTGGTGATATTTATCTAATCGCGACTACATCAACTGGCACATTGAGAGAAAATTAACTCAAGCTTTTATTTTATTATGATTATCGAGTTACATAAAATCAAACTGCAGCACTATCTGACACAGTCGGAAAGACAAGTGACAAGTGAGTGACAATTACTGTGACAACAACACTTTCATTCAATACATTTAGTCCGTTTCTTTCGAATTGCATAAAATTGATATTTCTGTTTTCCTGTGTGTAATTGAAGGATGTTAATGAATATGGAATATTCAAGACGGTACCTACAGCATTTACTTCAGAAAGATGATGTGTAAATTGTTTAGTAAGATTTCAACGTAATGTGCGAAGACATTGTTGGCTGTTGTGCACACACATATTATTGTTTTTATCTTGGACACGTATTATCAAGATGAGAAGTGGAACGACCTGCATAATTTGAGATGAAATACTATGTATTTACTTCTAAGTCGTCTGACGTTGAAATTGATCCTATACTACTTCTAGTAATAAAAATATTCAGCTAATTATGTGATTTTTGATTTCATGAACGTTTACGTCTACTATTTATTAAACAGTCCACTATTTTACTTAATTATAAAACCGAGGCCAAACAACTCACTTAACTATCGTATTTCTCAGTATTCCCGTTAGTTTAATTTATACCATTGTAATCTAGACATCTTAGGGAACAAATAAACATGCGTTTCATTAATAGTTGCCAACATTTTTGGAGGACCTAATACGTAATACCTAATCGCTGAACAAAAAAAAAACTCCTTTTACATTCTGCTGGCAAAGGAGCAGATTAAGTCTGCATGCAAATGGTCAAAGGTATTTTTACCATATCACTACAATGTTCTCATAGTGTAGTTTTTCTGCTTACATTATAAGTACCTAGATCAGAGCAATGCATGATAGAAAAGGCTAATAAGAAGCAAGGGTTATGAGTTTGATTTCATAAAATATATTGGCCATTGAATCCTTGTTTGAGCATAAGATTGCACTAGGCCGCGCGGAACTAGTTGGCGGCGCCTAAAGCGCTTATTACACTATCGAATTTAAGCAATGCTAACTAGGAACACTGTAACAGAACAGTTCAGTTAGAACTGTTCTTACTGCGATTACATCTGCCGATTTCCTAGTTAGCATTGCTTAAAATTGGATAGTGTAATAGCCCTTTAGGTATGTGAGCGGTGGGACGGGAGGGACAGCGGGGGTGAGGCGGCGGGTTGCATGCAACGTACGTAGTGCGCGGGGCCCCGCCGTCCCACCGCAAGGCGCGGCCAACTAGTTCCGCGCTGACTTATAGGCATTAGGTACTTATTTACTATGTGGGATAACTATTATTTTATTTTTAGAAGGTACTAGGACAAAATAAAAAAAGGTTGATTTACAAATTTCCTTTATTCATTTAAAAAGGGTTAAGTATTTATTTTCCTATATAATAGATTATAAGATGTTTCATTTCCCTGGTTCTTATGTAACATTATGTCGGCGCAGCGTGTCCTCATATAAGTCTTGTGCACGGAGGTGCCAGGGATCCCAATCCAGCATATCCCAGAGTAGTGAGGTTCAATTCATTAGTCCCTTCTGTTGTTTTTATGTAGTGGCGCATGAGTAGGTATCCAAGGTTTCTGTGATGGCCTTTTCTAGTTGTAGTATATATTCCTCGCATTCTGCGTCTGTTGTGATTTCCTTTGGTAAGTGCGTGGTCTTATCCCACAGTATTCCCACCCCTTCGTCTCGTCTGGTTGAGTGCGGTCATTTTAAGGTTGAGGTCCCCAATGGTGATGTTTGGAGCTTCTAGCTCATCGTTAAGCGCTGTGGCGTCGAAGTGCTCTGATCAGTGCGGTATGTAGATGATCATAAGTGAGGTTAATAGCGACGCCTTCGATGAAGCGGTCTCTTTTTTTCGGTACTTGGGGTTACGTCGTCGGTCCAACTCCAGCGTATTCCTCATGCGACGTGATCGAATGTGTGATCTTGTCGTATTTCAGGAGAATCATATGATTGTGGAAAAGTTTTCCCGGCACTCGTTGATTACGATTATTTAGGGTTTAAAACGATCGGTTATGGGGTTTAGCTAGAGAAATTTACCTTTCAATCCTAGAGCATTGATGTGCAGTATGCGCAACATAGGATATTGATTTTGAGTAGGTACTAGATCAAAATAAGAAAAATATTAATAATTCCCTGTATTCATTTCAAAAGGCTTATTTATTTCCATAGTGCGACGACGTTGGTTTCTTTTCTCTATTCGATATTCACTCCAAACAAATATTACGTACTCGTCACACAGAGAATCAATAAAAATAAAGTGTTGTATGGGCACTACATTACAAAACAATGTTGAAAAAGCTCGTTTAATAGTAACTTATTCAAGATGGTTTATTTTGACGTTACAGACGTTCAATATTCGTTTTGTTGCTGTCAATTTGCTGGTCATGGTATGAAATTCTATACAAAAAAGAAGGTGAACAGTTTTTGTAAACGTCAACGTAGCAGGCCTGCAACAGGCCTGCTAATAAGACGTCGTAGTACAAAAAAACAGTTTAGTTTAACTTCTGCCCTGCTATAAGAGCTCATGGTAAGCCCCCTGTACAACTTTAGCTTCGGTATCTGCACGAGTTTAAGTAGGTACACACGACTGCAGATCAAGCTATACATTTCCAGTTTTAGTTGACTTCGCATTGAATAGGTTTTTGGTCACATTGTAGGTGCTTATGTTTAGCTTGATGTGTAGCCGTGCGTACCTACCTATCCATGGCGATAATTAATGAAACAAGTCTCAATTCCACTGAGTAAGACTGGCTTAGTATGGCTATAAATAGGTGTCCTGCGTCAGTGCACGACGCACATAGCAAGTCCAGTTTGATATCACCTCCTACGCGACCGTACTGAGTAAGATTCTTGTTTGTATGTCAATAACATAATATGGTTTTATTGAAATAAACAACATTTTAAGTGCTTTTAACTCCGAATAGAGAAAAAAGTTCACCATTCCATGTCTCTTTGAATTTGAATTAAGTTCTAACTAAGTACATTTTTTTTAAGTCAAAACTCACCAAGCTCTGTGTTTCTCAAAACGTTGAAGGAAAACATCGTGAGGAACCGGCATAATCCTAGAACCAAAAATTCTAAAACATGTGACATCTACCAACCCGCACTGGGCCCTCGTGGTTAATTACCTACTGCCTTTCGAAGAGAGATCAGGCGAGACACAATGGCTTTTTAATTGTGTCTGTAATTACCGCATTCAACGGGTTAAAGGCTGATTATGCTGCACTGTGTTTTTAGGATTCATTGAACTACTATAAGTACGTAATTCTGTATAACTTATACATAGAGAACCGTACACCTACTTAAAATCCATTTAGATGTAAGTACTGCCAAGATCTGAGAATTTAGCCAGTGGGGAACTCCAATGATATCGAGTAGGTATATTGACATAGCGATAACGTAAAACTGACACGTGGGCGTACCTACGTATATTAGGTATATTAAACGCGTTTAGCATACCTTATCGAGTGACAAGATCTATCAAGATATTGTGTTTATTTATTTACGACCTTCTTCCACGTGTTTCTTGTTCCTCTGACCGACCGCATCGCATCGCATCGCAACGCCTGCCTGCGCTCTTACTTCGTTTTCCCTTATCGTTCTAATTCTTACTTTTTTGACGTGACAACGTCTAATAAATCGATCCTCGATGGCGAGATTTCCGATATCCGTTTTACAAAGTAAATAAATACTCTATTCTATAAAGTGCAATATTGTACTAACAAATATTTCAATTCTCACCTCGCCCTTCCTCGCGCATCTAGACCAAAGATGGGCAAGGCATGGATATAAATTTTGCCCTACAAGTTTCAATCCTCGCCCATTCCATCCACGCCTCGTCTCGCCGGTGTAAAACCACCTTCAAACTTTTGGCCGGCTACGTACAAATTTCATTGCGCGCGGAAACATTGAAAAAAAAAATTAAATGGCGACCGGCGCGTGGATGTGCCAGCTTCCATAGAAAAATGTTCGAACCCCTTCGTCACACTTCTACGCGCCATTTTACTCCACATTATAAGCTGTATTTTTTATTTTATCTAAACACGTGCACGAGGTCCATTGTCAAACCATGTTAGCATAACGCAGATCAACAGATTAGGAAATGTCTTGAGAATTCAGTCCTTATATGTCAAGAACATGACTATTTTGCGTGAAATCATGCACAGCTTCTGTGAAAAGAGGTTTTATCTTTTATACTGACACACTTTATTAGGACTTATGAACGCAATGTCTTTGCCTTGTAAATTATTTTATTTGTCTTTGTGCACTTTTTGACAGGTAACAAACATTTTTGAGGTTTTGTGGTGAAACAGAGTATTTTGACAAATCTATGAAGCACGTTCAAAACAAGCTCACCTTTCAAGCAGTCGGGAGCAGCTGTGCGATTCTGTAACCATCTTACCGTGAAAACTTAGGTGGAGTGAGCTGTCATTCCAAATAATGCTAGGGATTGACACTACTGACAACTCACATCAAGCTCACTTCACTTGAGTTTTCACGGTGAGATTTTTACAGAATCGACCGGCAGTTACTTCTTTTCAAGACTTCACTCCTTACTTACTCGCCAACCCGTCTTTTGTTCGTTTGTTAATCCATTGCTTCATAATTATGTTCTAAAAGTCTGCTCAACAACGTAAATGACGCAATGAATGATTATGAATGTTGTTGAACTGTCAAAATGAGTCATTGCTACTGATAAGATAGTGAGCTACGCAAAAACCACGCTAGTAAAAAAAAAAAAAACACGAACCACAGAAAAAAAGATGGATTCAACTCAATGAAAGTGATTCCGTGATGAATCAATAAAGAACTTCATATTTATTCGCTGTTTGCGGTTTTATACGATTATAAAAGACCAATGAACGACCGCACATTTTACAATCTATTTTTAGATGGCACGAGCTTTTCTGTTTGCTGACCAAACATCCAAATTATCAATTAAACTACCGATTCCGTTCCGTTTCCAACAGTCACAACTATTTTGGGGTCGGCTTCCTCTCTAAACGGATGCAGCTGAATACCAGTATTTTACATGGAGCGACTGCCTATCTGAGCTCCACAACCCAATTACTGGGCAACACGATACCCGTTGGTAAGACTGGTTGCAAGACTCGGGCTTCTGACTGACTACCCGTAGCGACTGTCAAACATCTACGAATGGCAGCCGCGGCTTAACGTGGTTTCCGAGGCACGGACGGGTGTCAAATTCTCAATATGTAATGGATGGTCACCGATCCTCGAACCGACCGCTGCAAGCGTAGCTTAAAACCTTCTATCAGTGTTGGGCATCAATCAACTAATTTGTCAATTATCTTGTTAATTGACTAAAAAAGTAATTGCAATTAAATTAATCGCAATTATACTTTTAATTGCACCTTGCAATTAAATTAATTTGATTAACGTGTCAATTGCAACTCACAATTAAAATAATTGCAATTAACTTTTTTAGTTGTTTTATGAAACAAAAGTAACAATTAACTTTATTATCAAAACGAAATTAGTAAAAGTAAAAGATATAGGAAAATTAAGCTGTAAGTCTCAGACGAATAAAAAAGTGGTCAAAGGCTGTAAGCCACACGGGTATATTATATATTTATATATACCGGCTGTATATTATACAGCAGCATTTTTTTAATTGTTAGTTTTAATTAAAATTCACAAAACAATTGAAAATAAATTAATTGTTAATTGTAGTAAATCACAATTAACAATTAATTAATTGTTAATTGTTACTACTACAGTTAACAATTAAATAATTGTTAATAATTAACAATTATTGTAATTGTAATTGTATCAATTGTAATTGTGGAAAACTACAATTATTGTAGTTTTCCACAATTACAATTGATTAATTGTTAGTTGTTGTGGTTACATTTACCAATTAATCAATTGTTAATCTTTAATAAAATTGTTCTTGCAATTAAAATTTGCCCAACACTGCCTTCTATCGACCCGGCTGTAACTATGTAGCCACGAGCCACTCCTCCATTTCTATTTTCAGACTTGACACCTAATATACAAATATACAGACAGACGCCAGCACATCAAGCTACTATGTACACAATCTGTCAAATTTCTTTAATAGATTTTCAACTTTATCGTTAAAGCAACTAGGTCAATGTTGATTGATTGGGAAAATTTGATATTTTCGGGTAGGTTGATGTGCTGCAATCTGTACTAAAATTATCCTCAATTATGCGTTTTCCTCAAGACACTTTAAGGCGTGTTAAAACAACAAAGCCGCTTATAAAATTTAAAACGTGTCCTAAATGCGTTTATAGCATAAATAACTCTTTTCTTCAGTCACATCTGTTACGTCAAAACAGGACGCCATCTTGATTTCGACGCGTCTTACCAAGTATCGGTCGTTAACATTTAAAAATTTAAATATTAAATCGAATGGTAATTTATTTTTTATGGATATGCCTTAGGATCTATTTTTTTGAAAGTCATATTATGTAGATACTTAATTATAATGTTAAAAAATCTAAAACCCGTTTGTGAAGTTGTCGTAATTTTTCAAAATGCCCCTTTGTGTCATAAATTAAATAAAATACCTAAATTAAAAATCACATATTCATACAAAACATAATTATAATATCAAATTCAAAGTATCCATAAAACATTATAATTCTATTTCTTGAAATATCAATCAATAGGATTAGATGAACTTGGGTTGTACTCGTATTAACGAGTATAATTCTGTATAGCCATGTGTCAATGTCGCGAATTATAATTTAATCAACACACAATCTGACACCAACCTGCAAATTGCAAAAAACGTAAAAAATGAATATTAATTTCGCGATCAAAATCCATTTATTCAAACTAGGCTGAGAATCAGCACTTTTCGAGCGTCAAAATTACAAAAAACAGTCCCCCCAAAACGCCCACTTCCTAGTGCTTTCGCTGGGGAGAAGTGGCGCAACAAACTCCCCAGCAGCACTGCTGTCTGTTCAGTTAGAAAATACTTGATTGTATACAATACTAGGCATGCAAAGTAATTAACATTACAAGACACAGAACATTAAATTAAATTATTTACCATTTGAGGGCTATCTTATCGCATCCTCTTTGCCACCTGCAGCAGGTATATTGTGAAACTAGCTGCGCCCCGCGGTTTCACCCGCATAAGTTTCGATCCCGTGGGAATGTCGGGATAAAAATCCTATATGTTAATCCTGGTTATAAACTATCTGTGTGCTAAATTTCGTCAAAATCTGTTCAGTAGTTTTTGCGTGAAAGAGTAACAAACATCCATACATCCATACATACAAACTTTCGCATTTATAATATTAGTAGGATACTACTCTATGTTACTTACTCTTCATCCATTGAGGGTTGCCGGAGTCTGGTTCTCTTACCTTGATACCTAGCTCACCCTCCATGATAAAAACTTGACCTCAAGCCTAACTTCTTTCTCCACTGTCATCCCAAGCTTCTGTAACTATATACTTAGGGTCTTTCATCTCGCACATAGCATAATCAGTCTATCATGTTCCCACTGCTGGGACACAGGCCTCCTCTCTTCGAAAGGAAGTGGGCCGTAACCCACCACGCGGGCCCAGTGCGGGTTGGTAGATGTCACATGTCTTCGAATTTTTGGTTCTAGGACATGCCGGTTTCCTCACGATGTTTTCCTTCACCGTTTTAAGAGCAGTGGTGATGAAATAATTTACACAAAGTATAGCGCCTGTCTGGGTTCAGAGGTTACTGGGTCACCACTGGTTTCAACGCATCCCCCTTAATATAAACTATCAAAAACTTGACCTCAATAACAAACTTCTTCCCCCACTGTCACCCCACGCTTCTGTAACTTTATAATTAGCGCCTTGTATCTTTCATAGTTATTACAGAGTACTCTTATGTAATACCAGCTTCATTACTTGGCAAGTTTACCACTATGAGACGCATTATGTAACTTTACATCCGTCTCCGGGTAACTGAACTAGTAAATTTTCAAATTGAGGTAGGCAGTGTTGCCAACATGACCTCGGATATAGAGCGTTGCAAGTTGCGACGCTACAGCTAGCTGTATGAAGATTTTGTGGCACGTACAAATTGCAAATTGCAAAGAACAAATTCAACTGGTAATCTCATCTCAGCGACAATCAGTGTCAAAAATGTAGGGAAATTAGGGTCTTGAGGCTGAGATTAAAACGCGAACGTTCTTAAAAATACGAGAATTAACCCTCTGACCTAACTCCGCCATCTTGTTTTGTCAATATGTCTTTCACAAAACAATTGCACGAATGTTTACCAACAGCGCCCTCTAGTAAACGTCATTCGAGCGCCAAAAGTTACTGTCCTGTAATTTTGACGTTCAAAAAGTGCTGATTCTCAGCCCAGTTTGTAATACTATATGACTTTTGATTGTGATAATGATATTAGCTAAATGACAGCAATAAGAACTTGTAAGTAAAAATTACAAAATGTTTTGCCAAACTCGCGGGCAAGTCATACATTTATCAGATATCGACATATTCATACCTATCAGTACTACACACTTGTAATCCTTTCTACCGAATTAATAGCTTGATAAGTTGATAACACAATGATAACAATCCTTGACGCTTAACAACAATATTAACTTTCTTTACTTAATATGTTTACTTACTTTTTATAGTACGTTTTACTTCTAATTTGTAGTTGACAGGATGTACCAGCATCGCCACATGAAATGTATTGTGTTAGTTTCGATTACTTGTTTACATTTGCTGAATAAGCTATCGCGCCCACCACAAACCACAAGTAACCTACTGTATGTTTATATAATTTAAAATTTGCCTAATAAATCGAACAATAGTAACCGGAAAAAATAATAATAAAAATTTGTTGCTCATATGACAAGCTAAGTAAACCCTAAAGGAAAGGTGGTTTAGTATCAGTTAAAAAGGAAACAACAAACCACCTTAAAAACTGTATATTTAATAAAATTATAATTAAAGGCAATAAAAGGTGAACCTTATAAAATACTTAATTTACCTTATGTAAAACAATAATTTAGTTAGGTTTAGCTATGTCCTAATAATTGCCAGCCAGCTAAAATCTCAGTATAAAGAGCTAGGTCGTGGGGAGTTGGAAATAAACCCCAATTGTTCCGCTGTAAAGTATTAGGTTAAGTAATCGAAATATCCAATATAAATCCTACATCCTTAATCCTAAATCCTCAATCCTAAATCCTCAATCCTTCCAGTTAATTTGTAGGTTATTATTTAATAAATGGGCGCAAGGGACTCGGAGTGTCCCGGATCCTGGAGCCGACGAAGATGTTCCATATTCTTCCAGATGAACATTGAGAGCCGAACCCCAAGGTCCTCAAGTTAAAGAACGGCTTCCTTTATTGAAAACCGGAGTAAGGTTATCAACCGGTTCAAGTTATTAAAACCGTATTGACATGTATAAGTCTTGATGTGATAGTATTATTGTAAATAAAAATAAATAAGAAAAAAAACCGTCCCGCCTGCGCTCTCGCTTGGCGGACTCCAACAGCCGCACAGTCGTCTCCCTCAGAGGCTTTGAGTTGACCCGAGGAACGGGTCTAGCGTCCAGGCCCCAGACGCTCTTCTAGGTCCTGGCGGCGAGACGTGTCCCTCGAGTTGCCTCCTGGGAATGACCATACGGAGTTCTAATTATATAAGGAGAAACCAAAGGCTAAAACACTAGCCGGTTAACATGGAACTACCTACATTGACAGTTACTACATTGGAACTACATTGACACACAGAACAGTGATTTTATATCCTGTATACATCTGATTCGTATGGTCCATCAACAGTCTACATGCTACATCTCCCTGTAAGGACAAATAGCCCGTACGCACGGCTACACATCAAGCTATACATAACCAGTAGAAGCTGACTCCTGATTGTACGAAAAACTTATACGATGCGAGGTCAGCTAAAACTGGAAAAGCATAGCTTGATGTGTAGCCGTGTGTATGTACCACACTTTCATAATATTGTATCTATTATATTATTTGATACTGGCGCCGATTTCCTTGTTCACAAACTAAACTAAATTTAAGTTCAGTGCATGATAAACCTGGGATACAGGTTTATTCCTAGTTCAGGTAGAATCCAATTATATCTTACCTACCTCTAGTTTTAGGGCTAATATTTATGTAAATCAATTATTTCAATAAACAATTTCAATCTTTTTCTTTCTATTTCATTAAGAAAAGGACAGAAGATAAAATATTAGTTTAGTCCTGTCAAATTAGTCAGCGCTCAGCGCCCATAGCCACAGATTACTGAATAGTTACTACCTATAGCGTCGTTTTCGCTTAGCGTTGTTTAGACTTTTTTTTTTGTAAGTGAAAACTTCTTTAGCGGCGTTGTGCACTTATGTTGTGATGGGTAAAAAATGTTAAACTCACGTCAGGACACGTGACCTGATCGAAAATTCGTAAGATGGAGCTCGCGTCAGGACACGTGACCTGATCGAAAATTTGGAAGACGGAGGGAGAGTAGACCGCATTCCAAAATATCAAAAATGCACAACGTTAATATTCAAGTTTTCACTTCTGCCGGCACTCTCGGAGTGCAACCCGTTTTTTTTTTTTTTTCACAGTCCTAGCGTGATGTTAAATATTCTATAGCCTTCCTCAAGAATTAGGCTATTACAAGCAAAATAATTTTTCGAATCCGATTGGCAGTTTCTGAGATTAGCGCGTTCAAACAAACAAACAAACTCTTCGGCTTTATTATTAGTTTAATGTACAGAGTGACGAATTTTGGGACATAAAAATTTAGTTTTCTCGAATCCCATATTTCGCCTAGGTTTTATGGGGTGCCTAATTGTTTCAAATTGATCACACTATGCCCTGGAAGGAATGCGTCAAATCACAAGTCACCCTCTGTAATATTGATAAAGCATTGAGCCTTTGAACTGTCAACACAACATCTCCCGCCCACAAAACGCGTGGGTTTTCAAACAGCCTTGCCTTTCATGTGCTAATATATTTTATGGTGCCCCCGAGACGTGATGCCGTAAGGCTTAGGGCATCACGTCCCTTATTGCTTGTCATGCCAATTGCTTAAGGGCTATAGGGTCCCATATGAATTGAGATAAGGACCAAAATATATCATATTTTATGATTATTGAATCAAGTAGTACTCATAATATGAAGAGGTAATGACGCGTTCTTATCAGTGATAATGACAAATACGCAGGAAATGAGTAATAGTACAGACAAGCTACTACGATCTGTCAAATTTATTTAATAGATTTTTAACCTTATCGCAAAAGCATTAAGGTTCGAGTTTGGTTAGGAAAATTTGACAGTTTCGGGTAGTTTGATGTGCTGGCTGTACATTAATACCTTAAATACGACCTTAAGTACACGTCACAAAGTTCAATTTCCATTAAAACCTGATTCTGTGACGTTTTTGAATAAACATGTCATTCTAAAATCTACCTAGTCACACTATGAATTCCTTTGTGTTAAATGTAAGTACTTTATGATTCCCATTGCTATTAAAATTATTAATATTTATTACTTGTGCTATTAAAATGTCAGGAATAACAAATTTAGTTTATTTATATAATCTTTATCCTGTTATTTTAGTTCAGGGGGTACAGAATCAAGCAGGAAATAATAAAACTATTAATTATTAATAATATTGATTAACTATGTGTATTCTACTATTAATAATTAACCACTTAAAAGGTAGCCCGCGAAATTCAAATTTACCTACGTTTTTTGCAATTTGTAAAATCCTAGTTAATATTATAAATGCGAAAATAAGTTTTTTTGTTTGTTACCTTTTCACGCCTAATCCATTGAACCGATCGTCATGAAATTTTGCATATACTTTGTCAGGGGTATAGAAAAGGACATGGGTACCTTTCGTCCAGAAAAAACTGTTCCCGATCACGAGGAAAAGAACAATAACTTTCGACGGTCACAAAATTGCTATAGGACGCTAGATGGCGCTACGTGTCTTTTTCGAATCATGATTGAAATGTGACCCGACTTTCTGAGCAGTATTCTAACAAAAAGTATCAGGCTTGCATGAACTGACGATAGTATTTCAATCACTAGTAGGATTTGGATGAAATTTGGCACACTGATAGTTTATTATAACCCGCATTAACACATAGGATACTTTTTATTCCGGTAATACGTTTCCGACCTCCGCGTGGGCGGAGCCGTGGAAGCTAGTCAAATTAATATATTGCAGGATTAATAATATTTTATATTTGGAAAACCCGCATAATTAGATAGAGCCAATTAACTTTGTTGTTTAAATGAATGATATTTTTTTGTTTATAGATAAATCGTGTTATGTAAAATCCCAATAGCAGTTTTATCATTATCATCGACTTATCGTCGACAAGATTCTGCCCGCGACTTTGTCCGCGTGACACTTCCGAGTTCACGGCCAAAATCAAGTTTAATAAGTTGTCGTCTGCCCAGCCTTTTCTCAACTATGTTGGGGTCGGCTTCCAGTCTAACCGGACGCAGCTGAATACCAGTATTTTACATGGAGCGACTGCCTATCTGACCTCAACTACTGGGTAATACGATACCGCTTGGTAAGACTGGTTGTCAAACTTTCGGGCTTCTGACGACCCGTAACGACTGTCAAAGATCCACGAATGACAGCCGGGACCAACAGCTTAACGTGCTTTCCGAGGCACGGAGGGGTCTTGGTGTAGTGTTTTGTCTAAACATAAAAAAGTGCTGATTGCCTAATAGTTCTAAGAATTATTGGACTACAAGGTTATGTAATTAGCATGTTAACGAGGTTCTCTTGTCGAGACGAGTTGTGAGAATATCACGTGTCGTGGCGCCATGTTGGGCGGGCAAATCAAAATTAATGGAGCAGTGGAGCCCGAACCCGGTCGTGGTTTCGAACTTAGGCAGGCGCTTTACTTCGCCTAAATCATGTCATCACCACTGCTCTCAAAACGGTGAAGGAAAACGTCGTGAGGAAACCGGCATGTCCTAGAACCAAAAATTCGAAGACACGTGACATCTACCAACCCGCACTGGGCCCGCGTGGTAAGATTATTCGCCCAATCCTTCTCGAAGAGAGGAGGCCTGTGTCCCAGCAGTGGGAACGTTATACGCTGATAATGGTGGAGAATACATACCGAAACTGTCAAATTTTTCCAATCAACCTTGAACGTTAATGCTGTAGCGATAAAGTTGACAATCTACTTACTCGTAAAAAATTTGACAGATTGTAGTAGCTTGATGTGCTCACATCTGTACATAATGTTATGTAAACGCGTCTTGGCATTTGTATGTGGATAATTATATCTCTTCTGTCTAGCCTTCATCCTACTATGTTGGGGCCGGCTTCTAGTCTAACTGGATGCAGCTGAATACCAGTATTTTACATGTAGCAACTACCTATCTGACCTCCACAACCCAGTTACTGGGTACGGTAAGACTGGTTGTCAAACTTTTGGGTTTCTGACGACCTGTAACGACTGTCAAAGATCTACGAATGACAGCCAGGACCAACGGCTTAACGTGCTTTCCGATGGTCTTGATATTCCAAGATTGTCACCCATCCACGGACGACCCGCGGCAAGATCGATCGTCCCGTGAGGCTGTTATTACTTAGCCACAAGCCCTATGTGGATAATAATATAATATATAACTTGATATATTACTGGTGAGGAAATAACTATCTTGAAAATCATCCTGTAGTTCCCATTAGTCAAGGGAAATCGACAATATTTCCGCCATGGTAGTCATCAGTTTAAAGGGGCCCCTTTTTTCCTTAGACCGACCGTGGCAAATACGATATGACAAGCCGCAGTTATCACGTACGTCAATTTAAACTCTGGTCAAACTGAACCGAATCCCGCGGGCTACGCGACGAAAATTGCGTGTTTTAACTGGCGCGAATACTTTGTTGCGTGACTTTGGAATCATTGAAACAATCGACGCGTGGTCTTTGAGCGTGACCCGTCACCCGCGTCTATCCGTGTTGTTATTAGGCTCTTGTGAAGTGATTTTTGTTTGTCTAAGGATTTCTGTCAACAAGTGGTTAGGCAATAACAACAGCGCTAACTTCGCGCGGCAAAAATCGGTACTAGCGCCGCCATCTTGTTTTTTGCCAAGTGACATTTGCACGGAAATACAAATGCATGGAATTAGTATGTACTAGATTTTGCCTGAGTTCTACTGAGATTTTTGCCGGGGTCTTTTATAAAACTCCATTGGTTTACACAGCGCATGCCCGTAAAGCTTCTAGTCGCCATGATTTTTCCGTTAACTTCAACAATCATCAGAAATATTAATTTCAGCCAGTTTACATAAAACCTTTAATGAAATATACACCTAAACCTTCCTCATGAATCATTCCGTCCATTGGCGAAAACAGTATGAAAATCCGTTCCGTAGTTTCTGAGTTTATTGCGTTCAGACAGCCGCGGCGGGGGGGACTCGTGGCTGGGGGAGGGACTTTGTTTTATAATATGTAGTGATTATGAATGTTTACCAACAGCGCCCCTTTGTCAACGTCATTCGAGCTCCAAAAGATCCTTGCAGCAGTGTAAAGGCTCCCAGCACAGACAGACGCGACGCGACTCTAGTCAAACAATTTCCATTAAGTTTTCATAGTCCCCAATGGCAGGAAACTACTGCGTGGCAGGCCCAGAAAGAGATGGCGGGACGAGCTGGATTCCTTCTTAAAGGATTGGCCCACAATCGCAGTAGACCGGGAAAAGTGGAAAGAGGGAAGGGAGGCCTCGGCCCTGCAGTGGCACAACACAGGCTGATAATAATAATAATAATAAAAAAAAACAACGGGTTGCACTCCGGGAGTGTCGGCAGAAGTGAAAACTTGAATATTAACGTTGTGCATTTTTGATATTTTGGAATGCGGTCTACTCTCCCTCCGTCTTACGTATTTTCGATCAGAGGGGCAATTCTCGTAATTTTAAGAAAGTTCACAGTCTGACTAGATTTTGAACTAGATTGCGACTAGATTTTGAACGTTTTTAATTACGAGAATTAGCCTTCAGATCACGTGTCCTGTCCTGACGCGAGCTCCGTCTTACGAATTTTCGATCAGGTCACGTGTCCTGACGCGAGTTTAACATTTTTTAACCATCACAACAAAAGTGCACAACGCCGCTAAAGAAGTTTTTACTTAAAAAAAAATCATAGAAATTATTCTTCTAGTCGCGTCGCACCCGTCTGCGGGCATAAAAAAAACAACAGTTACCTATATGACCAAAACAGTTTTATGGATTCACATAAATTATTTAAGAAGGTACTTGTTTTTTTTTTAGAAAATATCGGACGGTGGTGATGTCATCTAAGGTTTATATATATAGCTTGTTTGTTAAAAATGCTTAAAATGGACTGATTTATCTATGTATACGTATAATAAATAGTACCTAGGTATATGTTTCTTTGTAGATATTTCCTCAACCGATCTGGTAGTAGCATTTATAAAGCAGTTTACTTGTTATTTATAAGTATACAAGGTGTAACAGGGGCCCGTATCTAAATAATAACAGCTGCACAGGTCGATCGATCAGGTTAAGCTACGCTTGCCGCGGTTGGTCCGTGGATGGGTGACCATCTTTACATACCGAGAGCCCTCCGTGTCTCGGAACGTTAAGCCGCTGGTCCCGGCTGTCATTCGTGGATCTTTGACAGTCGTTACGGGTAGTAACAAGCCTGAAAGCCTGACAACCAGTCTTACCAAGCATTATGAATGATAAAATAATAATGTTATTTCCCCATAGAGGTGTAAATACCAGTTTTTAAATCAAATATTAACTATGTGTCTGGCTGCCATAGACACATTAATCTTTTTTTTTTACATCAATCGTACTAACATGTTATAAGAACGTGGTAGGTACATTAATGAAATACAACTATAAAATATAAATACACTAGGTCTTGCCCCGCGACTTCGTCCGCGTAAAATGTCTTATTCCTCGACCCATCTCCTCACATCGCATCACCCATCCGCCCTATTAATTCATTTCGCTTAGCGGTCTTCCCGACTTTCGTGCTCGGTTCCTTTAGGTCCTAGCGAGATGTTATAGCCTTCCCCAAGAATTGGTCTATCATATATGCAAAAAGTTTTTTCAAATCCGACTGGGAGTTCCAGAGATTAGCGCATTCAAACAAACAAACACAAAAATACAAAGACACTCTTCAATTTTATTATTAATATTGTAGATTTAGAGAAGAAAAATCGTCTCCTTTCACAACTCTAAAATGACCTTCCCAAATGACAATGGGCCATATCACTTCCTCCACATACACATAATACGCACCCTTCCCACTCACACAGACGCACGGACCTACACACCCTCCCCCACATACACACTCACTCACTCACACAACCCTCACACACACACCCTCTTATACTGCTACAACTATTATTAACAAATGTCTAGTTCTAGTTTTATTATTATTAATGTCTATGTCTAGTTTCTACCTATAAGTATAACCTTTGTTGCTATTGGAACCCAGTGGTCTTTCGCTCCGGGAGTGGGCGCTAATAACTGCGACACGGTTACTAAACTAACGCAGTATTAACGTACACAATAGTTGTAGTATATTTTTGTTCCAATAAAATATTATTATTATTATTACCTGCCAAAATATATCAAACCGCATCTCGAAACCCATAAAACATGTATATGGGACAGGAATCCGTACCAAGGACAAACAATTTAAGTTAACATAATTCGTGGAAGTTTGCGCAACACATATTATCATCTATATTTAAAGTTATCGCCTGCTAATGTTGCTTGGATGTTAGCCAAAAACACAATTGGTCTAAAACAAACAAAGTGACGTGTTGGCTGACCTACGGCAGGTTTAACAGAATTGGATCAATTATTTACTGTCAAATTGCACTGTGCGTTCTGAGAGAACTTTATCATTAATCTTTGATTTCTGGTGCAGAATAGCACTGTATTTAATCATCACCGTAACTGCGTAACTACACAATCGTACGTACTACGTACACTAACAATCACAATCTGAATCATTTTGAAGTATATTGCTAATCCATTGCTTCATATGTTCGAAAAATTCGTCTGCTCAACAACGTAAATAACGCAATGAATGTTGATGAACTGTCAAAATGAAAGCAACAAAAAGTGTCACTGTTAGTGTGTTACCAATTACCGCGTAGGCTTGTATTATTGCTTTTGAAAAAAAAAAAGCCTTTTTATAAATTGTAATTTTGGTTAGAAAAATAACTACGGAGTTTCTTGTCCGTTCTTCTTCATAGGAATCGACCAAAAAGCTTACATCAAGATTTTTTTGCTTTTGGAGTGTATTATGAAAATACATCGAATGAATTTCGCCAGTAATATTGCCCCTTTTCTCTTGTAAGATAATAATTATATAAACTAATAATATTTTTTTTCTTGTTACAGATGTTAAACCGTCGATCATAATAAGACAAAAATAAACACTATGGGTAGTGCCAGAGTAGCCAATATAAAGCCTATGGACGGCACAGACAAAAAATCAATAAAAACCTTATTAAGATCAATATTCGGGAAAAAGAAAGAAAAACCAAAGATCGAGAAACATACTGTTGAAGAAAAGCCTGAAACGAAAAAAGACGTAAAACCAACACAAGATACGAACACCGTCGCCGCCATCTTAGAGAACTTCAATACGAAATTGAATTTGGAAGACACAAAACCTGTACAACATGAAAAAAAGAATGAACTAGCAGATGAATTGGAAAACTTCACTTTCAAAGTAATAGAAGAATCACGAAATGAAAGAATACACTCTCAGTCATCCACTTCCTCGGGGGACAGTGGATTCTCCGACAATAAGGACGCGGAGAACCCTGAAAAAACGGAGAACAATGACAAACTGGAGAATCATGAAGAAAAATCGGAGAATACTAAACCAACTGATGATTTAGTCGAAGATCTTGAGAAGTTAAGTATTGATGATGATGGTAAAAAGAAGAAGGAAAAGAAAGTCGTGACAGTAGTAGTATCTAGGACCCCTATAAGGAATAAAGTCAGCTGCTACGCATCATCAGTCTTGCCATACCCTACACAGGAACAGGATAAATACAGCAAGGTGAGTTATATTGATTTTTAGATTCAATTTATTCTTCTTAGGGTGTCGATGGCAATCTAAATGGACTCGACCCAGAATTCAGCTACGTGTTTAACGCCATCACTAGCGTCCATCAGTTCCTGTAACTTGCAGCTGACCGGACACGTAGGACACGATATTAAGTGTCCCATCGTTTTAGGAACAGCACCACATTTACACTCCAAAGCGGTGTCGTCTATGAATATCCAGCTGAACAGGTTTTCCTTGCTTCAGCCAACCTGGGTCCGGAGTCTGTTTGGATATTGCAAATCCGTTGTTTCATGTATTCGGGAAAATCGTCTGGTCAGCAACGTAAATAACGCAATGAATGTTGTTGAACTGTCAAAATGCCCTCTAATTTTTGGGACTTAAATATTAACTGGTGAAAGAGTGATCCGTGTGGCTTTTATTATTTATTCCCGAGCCCAGAACTGTGCTTGTTTATTCCCAATGATAAAATGAGACTGTGACTCAGCCCCACAACGACGCGTGACGCGGCCATTTCAATTTGTCCACACTAGTCCCAGTAATTGTCGAACAAATGACATATGTGTAGTCTTTCGTAGTTTAATAGAGACCAATGGTTGTTATTGTCTCGACGGCACGGTTGGCGCAGTGGTTAAGCGATTGACTGCTGCGCTGCGTGTCGCGGGTTCGATTCCCGCACGGAACAAATATTTGTATGACCTACATGTATTTGTTCCGAGTCTGGGTGTTTTTCTATCTATAATATGTATGTATTTACAAAAAAAAAATTGTATATAAGTAGTTTATCAGCCATCTTGTTACCATAACACAAGCATTAGGTTGCTTAGCTTGGGACAAATGGTGCTGTGTGAAATGTCCAGGGATTTATTTATTTATTGTAGATGAGATTCGGAAGAGTGATGCATATAAATGTTTCTTCTTTCCTTAGCGAGGGCAAGAAGTTTAAATATTTTTGGCCCAAAATTTAGCTGCGCGAACTCCGCTCACTGACGCAGTCATACGATATAAGTCCTAACATAAGAAAAGGACAGAAGATAAATATTAGTTTAGTCCTGTTAAATGAAGAAACTCCATAGGCAGTTTAGACGTGATTAAAAACATGCCTACTAAGAATACGTCAATTTACGTCAGGCGACTCATTTGACAGGACTAAACCACCAGGATCTTCCGTCGTTTTCTTAATGCAATAGAAATAAAAAGATGCACTGAACTTAAATTTAGTTTAGTTTGTGAACAAGGGAATCGGCGCCATTGAGTTGACATTTCCTATCTGACTACCCCTGAGAAGAAATTTCGAAACAAACTGAAAGGTCAAAGTTTCTTTTAAAGTCCAGAAGGCCAATTATTCTCGTAATTTAAAACGTTCGAAATCTAGTCGCAGTCTCATCTCGGCGACAAACAAATGTCAAAAACATGAAAAAATGTAGGGAAATTAGAGGTATTTTGACAGATTGAGACTGAGATCAGACTGTAAATGTTTTTAAAATTACGAGAATTGCCCCTCTGATATAATCTTAGTACTCAGATCGTATGAGGACTTTCTCATCATTGCTTTTGCTGATAGTTAGTCTCTTTGTCTGAGCCCTAAGGTTTGTCATTTTTGTTTCATCGATCCCGCCGGCGTCACCGGTCCCGATGAGCTTGTTAAGTTACTCCAGAACACAAAATGAAATTCAATTAAACTCCTAGCAAAGACGGAGATATGAGTCAGCCTATAGCGTAGCGGCTTTTCTCTCAAAAGAGGTTTGTCTTTCCTTGGTAAAATCAAAAGCTATTTATTCAAATTAGGCTGAGAATCAGCACGTCGAAATGACATAAACCAGTCCCCCGGCACGCCCGCCCTTCACCTCTTCCCAGTGCTTTCGCTGGGAAGAAGTGGCGTAACGTAACAAACTCCCCAGCAGCACAGATGTCTGTTCAGTTATAAAAACAAGTCATTATTATGAATGGAGAGCTGTCATAAAAATGACCCAATTATATGCGTGGAAAACAATGATTAGGTACAGTACAGCCCGACCACAAAACCGTCATTTTAAACTTGTATTTATTTTTTAATTTACGTTCAACCAGTGACGTAAGTGCCAGTGTTCCAAGAAAAAACGGTATCGCTTTTCGCACGAACTCGCAAAACAACAGAAAATTCATAGATGGAACATGGCGAAGGCCGAAAACGATTCTCAGCTCGTTAATTCGTTTCTAAACGGACACACAATCGATTCAACAATGAGCACGCAGAGTTAATATTCATGTAATGAAGCTGGATTTTTGCACAACACATTCTTTGCGGAAAAACAAGTTCGCATTATACAAACTACATTGTACTATAAATTATACGACAGCCTACCTCTACTATCTTACAAGGCCGGTTAGTCAGTTTACTTTATACGAAATTAGATGGCGCTTATTTACATTCACAGTTTGCGGTTTCATTGCACTAGATGGCGTGAAATTGAATTATGTTTTGGTGCGTCATTTCCCAAACATTATTGGTTTGCAAGTTCAAGGCAATAAAATTATAGAATTGAAATTCTCATAATTAGCGGTCGTAAATAATCGGTTATTGACGTATACATTTGAAGTTAAGATTAATTTTAAAACGGATATTTTTAGAAACTTGACGTAGTATTTTTGGGTGATCAAAAATATAAGCAGAATTTTCTTGAATAGTCAAACAAATCACATGATGTAAAGACTCATGTCGTTATCTGGAATAATATAAATAGGTCAGTACGCTTTTGTTGCTAAAGGCGTAGCTGTTTTTATGATCGAATCCCATACTTTTCATGGCAAAACAATTATTTATCCGGTATTGGCGCCGATTCCTTTGTTCACAAACTATGCATCTTTTTCTTTCTATTTCTTTAAGAAAAGGACAGTAGATAAAAATATTAGTTTAGTCCTGTCAAATCAATCAGCGCCTGACGTAAGTTGACTAATTTGACAGTACTAAATTAATACTTATCTCCTGTCCTTTTCTTAATGAAATAGAAAGAAAAAGATGCACTGAACTTAAATTTAGTTTAGTTTGTGAACAAGGGAATCAGCGCTATTGAAGAGTAAAACAAACTAGAATTCATTCTTAGACACCTTCTATTCTCTGCTGTCGCGCTCGCTTTTCCTACTCTCTCTTCGCTGTCTCGCTCTTTCAACTCTCTTCTCGATCTCTTTTGCTCTCTCTTCTTTGTCGCCGTGGCGTACGTGAATGGCTCTATATCCACGACACTTAACAAGAGGACGCGATCATGAGTCATGACACCTGTCAGTTTCATATAAACAAATACGTGTTTAGCGAATTCGATCGTCATAGCTACTAGAATTGTCGCACTGACAGGTGTCAGGAACACATTCTCCCGACGGCCGGACTGTAACAGAAGGATTTTGTATCGTTGCTCACGACTCACGACACAGTTGGAACATTCCTATTCTTAGTTTTCTTTTTGTCTCCTCGGAGTTGAGCATTAATTTAAATACCGGGCTCGCTGTTTTCGCGGAAGTTTTGCCGTAAATCAACAAGCATAGGCAGCCATTTTGAAAGTGTACAAAAGTTTGAGTTTGTAGAACGTCTTCTGTCACTCGTATGTGTGACAGTCCGTTGCTATAGCTCGTTATAAGAACCAAATTGAAAATGGATCTTTCATTTTCAATTTGTTTTTATCGTGTTTACATATCGATATTCGATACCCATCACGTCTGCGGAGTTTCGCTACCTAACTCAATTTGACCCTGTACATTTTGTATAAAAATAAATTGGCAACCCTGCTTGCTAACCAACGTCTTGAATGACGTATTAAACGAGTAAGGGATTACGTCGAAACCTAATCTCTTACTCGTTTAAGACGTCATTCACTTTTACCTGTTCACATTATCTACGTGGGTTACTTGCTATAAAAAATAATGTCTTAAGGAAACAAAGATTTTAAACTGTTTATATTTTACGCAAACGGCAAATGGGAAATACTAAATACGATACTTCCTTTACTTCCTGATACGTGCAAAGATTATGTTTTGATAGATATCAAAATCGGTCATTCATGGATCTTTGACAGTCGTTACGGGTAATCAGAAGCCCGAAAGTCTGACAATCAGTCTTACCAAGGGGTATCATATTACCCAGTAAATCGGTTGTGGAGGTCAGAGAGGCAGTCGCTCCACGTCAAATACTGGTATTCAGCCGCATCCGGTTAGACTGGAAGCCGACCCCAATATAGTTGGGAAAAGGCAGGCAGATGGTGGTTTTTGTGGTCATAAAGTAAGACGCAGCATGCAGCAGAGATGAGAATGCTAAGAGGGATGTGTGCGTTATGCCAATGGACAGAGAAATGTATAGAAGCAAGTATTTAACTGAAGCTGAGCTGTGCTGCTGGGGAGTTTGTTACGCCACTTCTTCTTCCCAGCGAGAACAGTAGGAAGTGGTGAAGGGCGGGCGTGCTGGGGGACTGTCTTATGTAATTTTGACGTTCGAAAAGTGCTGATTCTCAGCCAAATTTTAATAAATAATCGATCGACCCGTGCGACTGTTATTACTTGGCCACAAGCCCGTTTTTTCTTAGATTTTTTTTTTCTATACATTTTTTTTTAGAAAGTGGAACTAATTAGAATGATGTTGATTAACTTTAGTTTCACTTGTTCCATTATGAAGAAACATGGACACCTACTGAGAAAAAAACAGTCTCACTAGTTCCATGGAACAATTGCTGGTGGAACTGGTGAGAATGATCCGTCTTTAGGACCAAGCCACTTTGCCATTTTCGTGACACGTTCCTCATAAAGCCAAGTCGTTACAACCACAAAGGATCTAGATTAAAACAATCGTCATCGTAACTAAAACAGATTATAAATGCGAAACTGAGTTTGTTTGTTTGTTAATCTTTCACGCTAAAACGGCTGAACGGATTTGGATGAAATTTGGCACATGGATAGACCTGGGTACGGATATAGGCTTCTTTTTATCCTGCACCCTAATTGCGTAACACATTTTCAATCACAATCTGATTTTGAAGTAAATTGCTAATCCATTGCTTCATATATTCGAAAAATTCTGCTGCTGCTGCAAAAAAACGACATTCATTGCGTTTTTAACGTTGTTGAGCAACGTTAAAAACGCAATGAATGTCGTTGAACTGTCAAAAAAAAAAAAACAATTTCAGATCTCAAGATCCATAGGCAACAATTACATTAGAACAATATTACCAAAAATGGGGTTTAAAATGGAAAAAAAAAAGAAAAAAACAATCCATTGCTACCGTTAGCGTGTTACGCAATTACCCCGCTGGATCGCAGGCGAAGTCGCGGGCAACAACTAGTAAGACAGGTCGTAATCATAACACACAGCGGGACCTTGGGACAAATCGTTCGTACTATCTGGACCAAATGTGGCAGAAATAAAAAGTGTTCAACACTCTTGCATAAGTCTTAATATACATAGTGGTTTGTGGAGCAAACGCAACATAGAAAACCAGTTTTGGGTACATATACTGGTTTGTTCGCGGAGGTCTAATGGTCGACGCTTGATGTAAACTACTGATATTTAGCCAACATTCGCAAGGACATAAAAACTGTCGTTGGTTCTGCATTTTTAACCGACTTCAAAAAAAGGAGAAGGTTCTCAATTCAGTTGTTTTTCTTAGGGCGTTACATACAAAGTTTCATTTCGATACGACAATAATAGAAGTAGGAAAAAAGATTTTATTGCATTGTTTGTTAGTTAGTTACAAGTGAAGCTAAGAAAAACGTGTTAAAAATGGAAAGTTTCTAAAACCAATATTCTTTTGTTTTTCAGATCAGCTCCATTAATAAACACACACTATCCGGAGGGCAGGTGCTCGTCAACCAGATCCAAACAACAGACAACTTCTCCGAGGTCAAACTAGCTCTCGAAAGCGTACAGAAGAACTCGCAATATTTACAAAATGACAGCGAAACATACCTGCAAGATGTCATGGAACTAATCAGCGAGGACACTAAATCTATACAGAACCAAGAACAAACAAACCTCGATTTGACACCAAGGAAACTGGTTTGCGGTAATAATTACCTGAGTAATTATGAAGAAGAAAAAACTGTCCAACACAACGAACTGATGCAGTTGTTGCAAGACAGTTGTCACCAGTTGTCGCCCGAAAGTCTATCCAATCCGATCGACCAGTTCGGGCAAGACGAATTCACGCAAATATTCAATAATTATGTACAAAAAGACTACAGTAACACGTCGAATGATGGGTCCATCGGCGCTGAGTACACCTTCCCTACCCCACCTCGCTCTGAAACCGTTTCCTCTCCCGCTTCTTTTTATACCCTCTCTCCCGGTAGATCTCCAATAAGTGACTATGAAAAGTTCCAGGAGATCTCCCATTTTGATGAGGAGAAGGAAGCTATCAACAAAAAAGCGCGGGAACGCACGAACTCCATATCCTCAATGACGATGAAGCAGTTTAAAGATATGCAGAAAGATATCGCTTACTGCTTCGCGAAGAGGGAATGTTGCCAGGTGACGAGGAAAACGTGCAAGGAGTTGATTCAGGATCATTTGCAGAAGATTGAGACTTCTGTAAAGAAAAATATGTGCTTGGAGGTGTCTAAGATAGATCTGAAGGAGGCGTGTGGGTAAGTTGTCTATTTTACATCTCTTTTATAATATATATATATATTATAAACAAGTATATAATAAAAGAAAAAGGCAGGAGCGCAGTGGGCATCAAAAAAATCGTCCGCATCGCTGTCAATGGGATAAGTGCCCAAAAGGCTGGCAGCATTACCAGAATTATCTCTTTTATGTAGTACCCGCATAGGTTTCGATCCCGTGGGAATATCGGGATAAAAAGTATTATATGTGTTAATCCTGGTTATAAAGCATCTGTGTGCCAAACATCGAAATCCTTTCAGTAGTATTAATTGCGTGAAATAGTAACAAACATCCATCCATCTATCCTCACAAACTTTCGCGTTTATAATATTTACAGAGTTTCTAATTATGGGAATAACGCGGCAACTAAATAGGAAACAATATATCAAACTACGTCAAAAGGGAGAAAACGTCGGCTTCCATCCATCCAGCCATACAAACTTTAACGTTTATAATATTAGTAGGATACTAGCTTCTGCCAGCGACTTCGTCCGCGTGCGCGACCCGTCGCAACGCGTCGTCTGTCCCTGCTGTTACTTAGTTTTCGCTTAGCTAGCGTTCATTATGCCTTTATTGCTTTCTGCTTGGCTCCGAAAAGTCTTAGCGTGATGTTAAATAGCCTACCTATAGCCTTCCTCAAGAATTGGGCTATCAAATCCAAAAAGAATTTTTCAACTGACACTGACAGGTAGTTCCACCAGTGCGGTTCTGTAACTATCTCACCATGAAAACTTAGGTGAAGTGAGTGTGGAGTGAGCTGTCATTCCAACTATTGCTAGGGATTGACACCTTCGATAGCTCACTCTAAGCTCACTTCAACTTACTTTTCACGGTGAATTTTTTACAGAATCGACCGGCAGAGATTAGCGCGTTTAAAGAAACAAACAAAAACACTAGATTACCTCAACTTGAGATAGTTTAGGAACAATCGTACAACAGAATTACGAAGAGGAGAACGAACGAAGTATTTGTTAACTTTGTGAGAGTCGGCTATCAAAAAAATAAGTAATATTATTTTAAAAGTGACGGTTTCGGGTAATCGAGTAAATTCGTGCTAATCGATATAATAACCCACTATACTATAAGTATAAATCATAAGCCACCTTATTTTGAACACATCATCATCTGCCTAGCCTTTTCCTAACTATGTTGGGGTTGGCTTCCAGTCTAACCGGATGCCGCTGAATACCAGTATTTTACATGGAGCGACTGCCTATCTGACCTCAACTACTGGGTAATACGAAACCCCTTGGTAAGACTGGTTGTCAGACTTTAGGGCTACTGACGACCCGTAACGACTGTCAAAGATCCACGAATGACAGCCGGGACCAGCGGCTTAACGTGCTTGCCGAGGCACGGAGGGGTCTTAGTATGTGAAGATCACCTATCCGCGGACTAACCGCGGCAAGCGTAGCTTAACCTGATTGATCGACCCGTGCGGCTGTTATTACTTAGCCACAAACCCCTCCTTATTTGGAACACATAGATACATAATATTTAATTATTTATACGGCAGCACATACAGTCATTTCGTACAATTTATCCTTTAAATAATTTTACTATAACATTGTTTGTTAATATTAATGAAATAGTTTGAATCATATTTTCCTCGTAGGTTGAACAATTGCGTCAATCATAATAAGAACATGTAATTTAATTTGATGGGAGGAAAATATAGAATGATTCACCTCTATGGTTGATCTTTATAGGATAAAGAAAAGCAATTCTATAGTTAAAGGACGAATAACGGAACGCCATTGCGTCATTTTGAATCTTGTCTTGATGCGATAAAAACAACCGACCTTCAAAAAAGACTGTCTATCCGCCTGTCTGTATCTCAAGAACCGCGATAGCTAGACAGTTGAAATTTTCACAAATTATGATTTCGTTGGCAATCGTGGATTGTCAAAATGAAAGCAATTTTCATTTTATTTTGTAGTA
Source organism: Apamea crenata (assembly GCA_949629185.1). NCBI lineage: Eukaryota > Metazoa > Arthropoda > Insecta > Lepidoptera > Noctuidae > Apamea > Apamea crenata. Next base: position 4,983,820 of record OX451382.1, on the reverse strand, counting down.
ACGACTTCAAAAATACCGTACACAAAATTCAAAAGACTTTGTACTTATAATTTATTTCTCTAGAATTTTTATGGTGTTAGGAACGAAGTTTTTTTTTAAACCATAATAATTATCATTAAATAGGTATTTTGAGAAAATCACTTTCGAGCTTTCCGTAAGCCATCTATACTATTCCAATTTTATTTGTTTAAAATAGACGTTATTTCAAGTTAAAAAAATTTCAACTTAATTTTTATGTTAATTAAGTTGATTTCAGCGTGACTAAGTTATAAAAAATGTTTGAAGTTGTAGCGTAAACTGAACTTTAGTGTTTTATTTTATTTTATTTATTAAAGTTATTTTTCCATAAACTCATATTATTTATTTACTTTTTTGGCGAATATGTCGCTAATGCAGATCTATCTACATAATTATATACCAGTAATAAAGCTAAAGAGTGTCTGTACGCGCTAATTTCTCGAACTACCTACCAGTCGGATATGAAATATTTTTTTTTTTCATTTGATAGCCCATTTCTCGAGGAAGGCTGTAGGCTATTCAACATCACGCTACGACTCTTAGGAGCCGAGCAAAAAGAAGAAAAGTTATAAAACGTGGTAACAGCGCGATAGGATGCGACGCGATGGTTGAGGCCAAATTATTACACGGACAAAGTCGCGTGCAGAAGCTAGAATATATTTTATACTTGTGACTGTACCTGATGTATAATCCTGTGTGTATAATCTGAACCAGCCTGTCCCTTTCTGCCCTCTCCCAGCGACGCCCTAAGCCGAGGTCCGTACCCCACACGGGGTGCCCTTAGCGTGTAGTCGCTTATTTTTCAATTTTTTTAAACCCTTGCTGGAGGCCTTAATTTATTGAGGCATCCACAGGCAACCCCGGTTAATTAGACGACAACCTTTTAGGTAGAACAGCGAGATGCCGTTCCCAAAAAAAATGTACCTTGTGACAAAAAGCTAATTGAATCAACTAACACCTCTTTTTATTGCTCATTCCAGAGTACTCCATCACATCCTGATCAACCTGGCGACTAGCTCGGACAAGGAGGACGTGCAGATCGGACTCTTCGGACTCGTCTGCGAGAGGATGCTGGCTCAGGATCCTGCTCTCTTCGTCGGAGACGGTATGTTGATGTTTTTTTTTTTTATGTTATTTAGGGATTAATTTAAGCTAGCTAAGAAAATATTTTAAAGTGACCTCGATAAATTTGTTTTTTTCATTTACTTGCAAATTATCTTTTTAGGGCTGATTTTTCCATCGTCAGATAACTTTTATTTGAAAAACAAAATTGACGTTTGCCAGTTTTTTTTTTTGGAAATAACTGTCAAAATTATTCATATACTAAAGTTATTAGATGATTGAAAAATCAGCCCCTATACTAACAAACTATTAAAATAAAATGTCAATCAACACCAGCCTATATTGCTGGGGCACAGGCCTCCTCTCAGTGAGAGGGAGTGGGCCGGAATCCACCACTCGGGCCCAGTACGGGTTCCTAGGTGTCACATGTCTTCGAATTTTTGGTTCTAAGACATGCTGGTATCCTCACGATGTTTTCCTTCACCGTTTTGAGAGCAGTGGTGATGACTGGGGTAATATACATGTAACATAATCAGGCTATAATGTTCGCACTGCTGACACAGGCCTCCTCTCTGTGAGAGGGACTGAGCTAATAATCCACCACGCGGGCCCAGTGCGGGTTGGTAGATGTCACATGTGACTGGGGTCTGCTGTTAAGGACCAGTTCTTGTTGACGGAGTCCAGCTCATCCCGCCATCTCCGTCTGGGCCTGCCGCGATGTCGCTTGCCATTGAGAGGGACCCATTGGGTCGTAAGTTTGGCCCATTGGTCGTCTGACATGCGGCAGATGTGTCCACCCCAATTCCATTTTAGCGTGGCAGCTTTCAAAGTGACATCAGTTATTTTGATCGTATTCCTACCCCGGTCTGTTAGTTTGATACCCAGAATACTCCGTTCCATAGCCCTCTGGCAAACCTCGAGCGTGGACCTCTGCTAATTTTTGTCAAAGACCATGTTTGTCCACCATAATGTGAGGATGGGAAGTATGCACACGTCAATGGCCTCCTCTTAAGGGACAAAGGAAGTTGGCAAAATAAAAAAAAATCGTCTCTTTTGGAAAGTTGTTCGTTGTGATGTATACAATCATGTGTTTAAGTATCTTTGGAGGTATGAGGAACAGGTTGTAAAGTTCACTCATCCTCCATTGAAAAGGGAGGATCCTCCAACCAGACGGGTGTTGTGTCTGGCGGGCAATTGCCCAACGACTGATGTCGCGAAGTTTGTATGTATACCTACTAATTGCGCGGTAAACTCTGCTTGCGAGATGCAGGATTTGCGTGACGTCAGTATGACGCGTTGTTCGCATGTGGCGTTGTAGATACCGCTACATATCGGTAGTGACCGATACTTGAACTACTTAATTACCTGACACCATTCATTATGCATTCTCGTCCACAGAAGGCCTAAGTCTGCTGAAGTCAGCCGCTCTGCGCTGCCCGCATCGCCCGCTCCTCACTCGCTACCTCGTACAGTGTGTCCGTACGGCCATCAAGTCAGACGCAACCCTCGTGGTTAACAAGGAGCAAATTTATAATGAGGTAAGCAAAATTCCTAGTTGACTTCAAATAGTATCCAAAATTTTTTTTTTTTTCTGGATGGGAAATCATCAAATGACCCCTCCCGCTCTGGGTGGAGTGGAAGGGAGTGTCAGACTCTTACTGACTAAAACCCACCCGTGTTCCTTCCTTAGCCCTTTCTGTTCCAGGGCAGCGGTAACCCTTTCGGACGATCCCGGCGCCCTGGCAAATAGTATCCTACTTAATCTCTCATTGTACTTAATCTCAATCTAGTTTTAAAATATGATTGACGTGTAAAAGTGTTTGTACAAACCTACTTACAAAATAAAATAATGTGTCATTTAATCCTAGTAATATTATAAACGTGAAAGTTGGTGAGGATGGATTGATGTTTGTTACTCTTTTAGGAAAACACGACTGAACGGATTTGAATGATATTTGGCACACAGCACAGATAGTTTATTACCAGGATTATCACATATGAATCTTTTTTAACCCGATATTCGCATGGGATCGAAACTTATGCGGGTGAAACAGCGAGGCGCAGCTAAAAATATTATGAACGCGAAAGTTTGTGAGGATGGATGGATGGATGTTTGTTACACACTCTTTCGAAAAACTACTGAACGGATTTTAATGAAATTTTACAGTAATATAGCTTATACATCAGAATAACACATAGGATACTTTTTGTCCCGATATTCCCACGGGATCGACACTTACGCGGGTGAAACCGCGGGGCGCTGCTAGTCTATCATAATAATAAAACTGAAGAATATTTTGTTTGTTTGAACTTTGAACGCGCTAATTTCCGGAACTGATATCCCGACCAGTCGCACTCAGCGCTTGTCCTACACATTTATATAATCAAATTCCTTCCCCACATACTCCAACTGAATCAAACGAGATTTAAATCTTGTATTAAACGCAGACTATGCAGTAGTCTGTGTTTAATACAAGATTTAAATTTCATTTCGTCGGAGAAGTGCTGAGTGCGACTGGTCGGGATATCAGTTCTGGAAATTAGCGCGTTCAAACAAACAAAATATTCTTCAGTTTTTAACGAAATTTAAATCTTGTATTAAAGATTTAAATTTCGTTTGATTCAGTTGGAGTATGTGGGGAGGAATTTTATAAGTTGGGGGATTACATCGCTGACAAAAATGCCTGACTCAACGCTGGTCCTGCTCCACAAAGGCGCATAAACAAATTGATTAGCATTCGGAAATATTCCTGGAGCTGCTGAGTATTCTCATCTACGTCGTACATATGTTGTACTATCGCCAAAATCTATATCTGACCACCGTAAGGACTATTCCTGCTTGCAGCGCATATTATTAGTCGACCTAAAAAGGATCCTCTTTTGTTTTACTTACGGACGCAGCTGTGGTCATCATTTGCACGGGATTTAGTTTTCAAAATGGTCAGAGTGGCATCGTGCGAATCTGCGGGCCAACATATTGCAGCGAACTGCCAACCACCTTCCCCCTGTAGGTCTTCATCGTCCTGTAGCCGATCAGTCGGCATGTAACCCATATATTTTGCTAGACACCTGCCGATCGATTCTGTAAAAAACTCACCGAGAAAAGTTAGGTGAAGTGAGCTTAGAGTGAGCTGTCAATAGTGTCAATCCCTAGCATTAGTTGCAATGACAGCTCACTCCACACTCACTTCACCCAAGTTTTCACAGTGATTTGGTTACAGAATCGCACTGCTGTTTTTTTATTAAAGCTAGTAAGAATGATTCCTTCTTAAAACCGTTTTGTATTTACTTATAATATATTTTTATTTCCTATCGCTCACAGGTAGACGCTCTCGGCGACAACTTGGTGATCGCCTGCGCCCGCGCCGGCGACCGTTGCTCCGACGTGCTGAGAGAGCTAGTGCGCACACACGAGGACCAGCCGCCGCTGTTCAAAGTGAACCACACCAATGCTGATGGTGAGGACCGCAATTTATCTTATTTTATTTCATAAGGGAACATATACCTGGTTGTCATGTTAAAACTTGACTTTCTAAAAATAATATGGATGTCCTAAGGCGTAATCAAGATTTCTTTCCTTTTGATGTTATTTCAAGTTAAACAAATATCAACTTTATTTTAATGGAAATTAATTTGATTTTAGAGTGACTAGCATTTTAGAAAACTTTATAAAAATGTTCGAAGTAAAGTTGTAGCGTAAATAGAACTTTATCGCGTAGGAATTAAAGTTGTTTTTCCATAAGCTCATATTTGTTTACATTTTCGGCAAACAAATCGCGAACGCAGCCCCAAACCTTCGTGGAATATAGACGTAAAGTTATGTTATTTTTATTAATAATAATGTTCTCTTTTCAGGATATACAGCACTGCATGTGGCTTGCAGTCAACACAGCGCGTCAAACCCCCGACTTCACACCGTGCACGTATTGCTAGCACATGCTGGTTTTGACATCACTGACGGGGTGACTACCTATTAAATAATAAGGAAATAAGCATTTTTCATTATGGACGCATTAATGAATTCTTATTTTTTGTTAATTTTCATACAAACTAAATACCTTGACGTAAATCACCCAATATGCATGCCTCTTTATCCGAAGCATTCGATAGATTTATCATTTTAATTGCACTAAGCGACAACATAGGCCAAATTAAGACCCTTTCTTACTGCATAGCTCAATTAAATTTCATTAAATGTAATTACAAATATCTTCGTAACGAAGCCTTTTTAAGTAGGTACTACTTCCTATGTTTAGATTTGATTTGTAAAAGCTATAGAAGCGTTTGCCAAAGTTTATGGATACCTTGAAGAACACTATGTATAAACTTCGTAATTTGGGAACACCTAATAGACATTTACATAGTTATGCCGTTAATGAGGTGTCAAGGAGGCCACATGTACAGAAGGAATTATTGCCAAACTTCCTTGTCTTCAATTGAATGAAAAATAACTTCATCGAAGGTTGCTGTTAGATTCTTTCAATAACAAAACATCATATTATATCAACAGGAACTAAAAGGCGGCGACACAGCGTTGCACCTGGCCGTCAACTCGGCTAATTGCGACCTGCAACTGGTGCTGATGATGTTCAACCAGCTGCCTCGCAAGGAGTGGAAGAGTCTGGCACACCACGCTAACTTGAGGTAAGAGATCATTTTGTTATAATATATACATTGTGAAGACTAATATATCTATTAAATAAATATGTCAACAATGGCGCCGATTCCCTTGTTCACAAACTAAATTAAATTTAAGTTCAGTGCATCTTTTTCTTTCTATTTCATTAAGAAACGGACAGAAGATAAATCTTAGTTTAGTCCTGTCAAATTAAGATACTCCATAGACAAGTTAGACATGATTAAAAACAGGGCTACTAAAAATACGTCAATTTACGTCAGGCGCTGACTAATTTAACAGGACTAAACTAATATTTATCTTCTGTCCTTTTCTTAATGAAATAGAAAGAAAAAGATCCACTGAACTTAAATTTAGTTTAGTTTGTGAACAAGGGAATCGGCGCCACTGTCTCATTCACACAAGTGGGGTAGCTGCTGTCACTAATGTCCGCTGTCAGTCACGAGGAATGGCGGGAAACAGACAAAGTGAAGTAGGTTATATGCAGTTATAGTGATATATCCTACTAATATTATAAACGTGAAAGTTTGTACGGAGGGATGGATGTTTGTTACTCTTTCACGCAAAAACTACTGAACGGATATATGATACTTTTTATCCCGATATTCCCACGGGATCGAAACTTATGCGGGTGAAACCGCGGGGCGCAGCATCAACAGGATTCTACAGAGGCTTAAATGGAATTTATTTATTTATTTCTTGGTTCGCCATCAGAGAATACACGCTTCCAATTATAGGTGACCACATCATTCACTTATTATTTAGGGTACAACAAATAAAATGCAGGAGAAACGATGGTGAGAAGAAGGCCTGGAGAGCAATTCTCGTTCAAACTCTAGTCGCAATCTCATCTCGGCGACAAACAAATGTCAAAAACTTGTCAACAAATGTAGGGATAATAGAGGTATTTTTTAAAGATTGAGACAGATCAGACTGTGGACGTTCTTAAAATTACCAGAAATGCCCCTCTGCTGCCTTGACCAGATTGTTGGCCCACAAAAGGGATGAATGAAAGGCCATTGAAGGTCTGATATGCGCTCGCGGTATTCAGGTGCATTCGTTTAGACTGGAAGCCGACCCCAACATGGTTGTGAAAACGCTAGGTAGATTGACATACTTAGATAGATTCCACATTTCACATCAACGCCGGCTGTCGCTGAAAACCAGCGCTCTATCTCTTATAGTGCCTTAGCATTATGCTGAGCGATGGCCGATTTTCGTGGATGTGATGCATGTTTTCCTCAACTTGTTATTTTTTTTTTTTTTTGGTGTTTGTAACTTTGTATCCTTTTTCTGCTTCATGTTCACTGCAAATAATATTAGTATTTCCTTTCTTTCTTTATTTAAAACAATTTATTTTTTTTCTTCCACAGCACAAAAACTCCTTTGGACCTAGCCCGGCTGGCCGCGAAGACATCCACGAGGCAGAACTACCCGCAGGAAGTGTTGGAATTCCTCAAAAAATGCCGTTAAACACTCCGATAATGCCCTCAAACACCGCGTTCTTCTTTAGTTACCGCTCAGATAAACGGGTGTTGAGATTTTTATACGGAGTCTTCGAGTTATCGATTTAAACAGGTGACATGCGTGGCCGCCATTTTAAAAATGGTGCGGCAGTATGTAAGCCGCATTGCTTGACCCAGATTTGAACCCACAACCACAAATTGCTCACAGGAATAGACATAACGTTTTTTTTTTATTCGGCCTAATAGTATAAAAAACTGTATTTCAATAGGTTTTCTATAAGAAAATCGGCAATTTCGAAAGCAAGTTTTATACTAAAAACTTTTTTTTTATGAAGACCCTATAGGGTCTTTGTTTTGGCCGAATATGTTTGCGTCTATGGCATGACAAAAGTTTACTTGGTCGTCGGCTAGTTCAACAGCTGGGCGTGAGGTTCTGGATTTGCTTCTGAGCGGTGTAAGCATTAGGCTCGCTCGCCTCTTATTAAATAGGACTTCCTCTGCATAATCCTTCAGGAAATACAGACTTAAAATAAGAAGTAACGAATTCCTTTATGGTTTTGTTTCTGTACCAACAAAACTAAAATCAGCATATGACTCATCTTTTTCGAACAGGCGGAACGCAACAGACTCGGCTAAAGTTTAGAAAGGTCAAACCACAGAAATACAATAGGGTTTTAGGCGCCATTTTCCAAAAAAGTCTCAAATTCTTTGAAAGCTTCTGTCGAATTTGACAGTTATAATATCGTTCCGTCTCTTTCTTGTATTGTCTGAGAGTAGACGATATTGCTATCCTTTGTTCCCAGATAAAATGTATTATTCCCAGTTTAAAAGTTTTGCCTTCCTGTTTTTTCGTAAAAGGCAAAGAGAAAAATATGTTTTTTTTTAATGGTTCTCTTTTGTTTTGCGTACGCAGAGAAAAAAATTGCAATTGATAGTGATTAGTTTATTTTTCAATTAAATAAGTACATTACAATATAGTCTATCACAGTCCACTGCTGGACATAGGCCACTCCCAGGCCTTCTGCATCCAGTTTGTCCCAGCCACCTTCTGAAGGTCGTCGGTCCATTTATCTGAGAGGCGTCCCACACCACACTTGTCGATACGCGGTCCAGGACACACAATTCAGTAAATGTATTATATTTTTTAAGCGGTGTTATTAATCTATAGCCATCCAGCTTCATTCAAATGAAAATGACAATAATAGATAGTATTTAGACGAGTAGTTTTAAACATAAAATAATCGTTATTTTATATGAAATGATATGACAAATTTGCTCCCAAAAAGTCAATACGAGCTGAAATATACTTTATTACCGATAATCAAGTTGTATATATTAAAATAATTGATAAAATAATATTTTTGATAAATATATATTAGTATATTCCAATGGTTGTGCGTTAAACACGTTATTTTTTAATTATTCGTAGGCTTATGTTAACGATATTATTTCGCGCCCTATTTGAACATGAGTGCAACGGACATTATATTTAATGATATAAAATGCAATAAAAATATTTAATAAGTTAACGAAACGTTAACTATCAATGAAATAGAAATGAAACTGACAAAAAAAAGGTTGATGTAGTTTTGACATTTTACTTGTCTGTGGAATTCTAATGGCGCGAAAATACACTAAGATTTAATAATTACTATTTTAAAAATTGTTAAAAATGTATTAAATACATATGTTGTTAAAAGGTAATTCTTAAGATATTTAAAAGAATTTCTGATGTCTTATTTTGTCTTTTGAGATAAATCACCAAACAAGACTATAGGCCTAGGAAAAAACTATCGATTTTCTGAAATCTGAAATACCTTAAAAATGGCTTAATTTTCGATCAAATGTATACCTTTTTGGTACCAATATACTTTAAACGTGTTATAGATTTAGTTCGTTAATGTAAAAAATTATGAAGTCCGATCTGACGTCTTGCTAAAGTTTAAAATGATTGAAGTTTCATTTGATGGGACACAGGAACATATCAAAGAGTCAGAAATAGGTACTTTTAGGACATAAGTCTTATTTTAAGAGGCATTGTAGCAGACTGTATCAAGAATACAGTATGCCTAGTAACTTTTGGCAGTTTGCAAAAATGTAACTTCATGCATTACGGAAATTGTTTCATACATTCATGTCACCTATTTAGCCGTTTGCCAAGTTAGACTAGTCGCTCTGTAGATGCTAAACTGTACTCTGTCATAGGTAAATAAATAATTCTTCGTATCAAAGTGAAACTCCTGCTCTTCTTATGGGAAGTGAAATAAGTGTAAATAGGATATCTGTCTCGGAACGACTTTTACACGGCATATTAAGAAAAAAAAAACGGGTTGCACTCCGGGAGTGCCGGCAGAAGTGAAAACTTGAATATTAACGTTGTGCATTTTTGATATTTTGGAATGCGGTCTACTCTCCGCCTTACGAATTTTCGATCAGGTCACGTGTCCTGACGCGAGCTCCGTCTTATGAATCTTCGATCAGGTCACGTGTCCTGACGCGAGTTTAACATTTTTTACCCATCACAACAAAAGTGCACAACGCCGCTAAAGAAGTTTTCACTTCAAAAATCTAGATCCAGTCGACATTTCCTATCTGACTAGCCTTTTCTTTTTGTTTTCGGGGGGAAACCTTCAAAAGGCGCCTGGTCTTTGGGGATAAAACCATGGAGTGTGGGATTTTTACCTCACTAAAGCCACCCCGGTGGTCACCATCTGCACATGGAAGGGGCACCGTTACCTCTCAAAAGATCAATCCGGAGCGGATCTGTGCAAACGCCTGTTAGAGCACATCTCTGGGGAGACTGTAAAGGGGTCTCCCCGAAACATGATTGTGCAAGTTTACAAGGCAGCACATGACCACTGTGCATCTGACTAGCCGTGAGAAGAAATTGCGGAACAAACTCAGGTGTCAAGACCATAATCTTGGTAACATATCATGTGTATGTATTATATGTGGGAGGGAGCGTAAAATACGCCTATTATCACTTTCATACGAAATATTATTTCTTTGACTATGACTGCCCATATAGTAAGGAGCATAAAATTTGACATAGACAACCGTTTTAGTGTTTTAAACTGAAACAAAAATAAAGTTACGAATAACATAGGGTTTATAGATTTTTATTTGAAATAAAATAACACTTTGATTTTTAAGAGTAGTTTTAAGTCGATTTCGTTTTGTTTACAAAAGTTATTATTTTAAGTCATTTTTTTCGTATTTTACATGTTAATTTAGCGAAGGTGCTCAAATATATTTTGGGAATTATACAAAGAGACAGTGCTAGACGATTTCTAAGCACTGAGAAGAGATAAATGATCTATTTTCAAGACCGCCTGTCATGAGTACAATCGCTAAATATTATTAAGTATAAATGTATATATTTTCAAATGTGATGAATTAGGCTTTATTCTAAAACAACGCTGTTTATTATTGTTTTGTCTGTTTGTTTAATAATTAATGCTCTGATTACAATGTTTCTTGAAAAATTCTACAAATTATTCAATTTTTGATCTCTTTTTAACAAGATGAAATACATACATACTGAATATTTTCTGTGTTTCATTCTACAACATGTTCGGGAAAACGCACGTGCGTATAGATGGTCAATCCACCGGGGTGCTTTAGTAAACACCCGTAAACACCCAGAAAATTGGGTGTTTAAACCTGGTGGATCGCCCATCTATAGCTGTGCGTTAGTTCCGGATTAAAATATTACATCCCAATTAGAATATTATGTTATAATGTTTAATACGTATGTTGCAGCCAACTGGTTTAATTAAGCATTCAGTTAACTGCCTAGCCTTTTAACTAAACGGCGCCGTTCAACTAGCGGCCTGAATGATATTCAGCCATTTAATCAAACCGCTAGGATCGCTAACGTTGCCTAGCCCAGACATTTAAATTGGCGATTGATTGATTCAAAGGGGCATTGTTTATTGTAGATTTGAAAATGAGTAATAACAGCTGCACGAGCGATCGATCAGGTTAAGCTACGCTTGCCTCGGTTGGTCCGTGGATGGGTGACCGACCATCTTTACATACCAAGACCCCTCCGTGTCTCGTAAAGCACGTTAAGCTGTTGGTCCCGGCTGTCAATCGTGGATCTTTGACAGTCGTTACGGGTCATCAGAAGCCCGAAAGTCTGACAACCACTCTGCAGTCGCTCCATGTAAAATACTCAGCTGCATCCGGTTAGACTGAAAGCCGACCCCAGCTTAGTTGGGAAAAGGATAGACAGACGATGATGATGTTTTAATGTAACAAAAATAACATGAAAAATAAAATTCCTCCTTAATGTTTAAATGACAGTTGTTAAAATTATAATAAATTTAGTTCAATTTTTTCACATTTTCACAATATTATACATATAAATGGCCTATGCACCAGCCAGCCAGTTCATTAAATGTTGTATTAGACGCATTGGCTGAATATCATTTAGGCCGCTAGTTGAATGGATCCATTTAGTTAAAAGGCTGGGCAGTTAACTGAATGGCTAATTAAGCTAGATGGCAGCGACACATACACTGTTTTTTACCAGTCTAGCGTAGTAGGGTAGTTCGTCCATTTTGGTTTATTTTGACTACAGCAGAAGTGCGAATGTAATTTACGTAGGTAGTTTTAGTTATTTTTGGCATAAAAAATCCCTACATTAAAGCTGACAGAAATCGATTCATTAAACAATTCTGAACAAACTACGTTCATAATGTGCAATTTAGTTATAATTATTATACAACGTGTTTTTTTTTTGATATCCCATAACTCTAGGGGATCATTGTACTCATCATTATGAACAACTATTACTATGGGACCAAACCCGAAATCGGCAAACAAAAATCTGATGTTCCCTACATTTTGACGAGTTATACGAACGTAAATGTAGGGAACAGCTGATTATTTTTACTAGCTGCGCCGCCGAACACCAAAATCATGCCGCTGGGTAACGTTACTCCAGCGGAATCTTTTTTTCGTGAACATCTTTGGATCGGCTGGACGCACTAATTATACGCACAATTACACGAGATGAGGTACTAAATTATCTGTCAAGCCGAAATCCTAAAAAGCGACTGCTGGGGTAACGCACACCTAGACTCCATAACTTGTAGGACATACTAGACTCCATAACTTGTAGGACATACTAGACTCCATAACTTGTAGGACATACTAGACTCCATAACTTGTAGGACATACTAGACTCCATAACTTGTAGGACATACTAGACTCCATAACTTGTAGGACATCCTAGACTCCATAACTTGTAGGACATACTACACTCCATAACTTGTAGGACATACTAGACTCCATAACTTGTAGGACATACTAGACTCCATAACTTGTAGGACATACTAGACTCCATAACTTGTAGGACATACTAGACTCCATAACTTGTAGGACATACTAGACTCCATAACTTGTAGGACATACTAGACTCCATAACTTGTAGGACATACTAGACTCCATAACTTGTAGGACATACTAGACTCCATAACTTGTAGGACATCCTAGACTCCATAACGTGTAGGACATACTACACTCCATAACTTGTAGGACATACTAGACTCCATAACTTTTAGGACATACTAGACTCCATAACTTGTAGGACATACTAGACTCCATAACTTGTAGGACATACTAGACTCCATAATTTGTAGGACATACTTGCTGGTTGTCATTTTGACCATGTGCACCTAGCACCTATAAACAAATACCTACTTTGGTGACTGGACTTGGTCTCTGATGCTCTCAGGCACAGACTACAATATAATGAACCTACACCTCTGCCTAACCCTTTGGGGGATTACAGGCGTGATGTTATATCTTAATATAAAACTTGAGGCATGCATGCATATCGGGTGATTTACGTGAAGGTTTAGGTTTAGTTGAGGGTTCTCTCAGGGCGCTCAATTTCTGACTTATTTATATAATTATGTAGTTATCTGTGGCTCAATCTTAGTATACATAAAACTAGGGACAGCAATGAGTACAATGAAACCAAATCACGAAGTATAATATTAGGTAGGTATGTAGTCCTTGTTCAAAATAAGTTTGAATTTGTTTTTTAATTTTGTTGGGTTATAAAATTATTGTACGAAATGAACTTTACACAAACTTAAGAGATGGCACCTCAGAACAGAAGCAATGTATGTAGGTATTCTTGAATTCGAATAGATACTAATACCAGGTTGCGATTTGGTTTAGCGCTATTATAATATATATATATATATGCCTGATTTACATTGCGTAGCCCCGGTAGCTCTTTACTACTAGATTTGTATATTTTTATACGACTTTGGTTATAATGTATCCAAAAAATATTTTTAATTTTGGGATGATTGTCAGGGGTTTTAATAACATTTATCGTGCAATATGACATTTTATTATTTTTTGATAATTTTTTACACATATTGTATAATTTACACATACATTTTGCAAACATTCATCGGGTTGATGGTAGAATTCCGTTAGTGGTTTTATGAAGAACTAGCTTCTGCCCGCGGCTTCGCCCGCGTGGATGTCGGAAGTTATCCCACGGGAACGTGCTACCAAACTTTACATACTTATTATTAATTATTTTCTGTCGAAAGTATCAATACTGAGTTTCGAGTTAATCTGACCGCGCATTCAATTTCTTCCACATAAACTTCAACACCCCTATATCCCCCTTTGAAGGGTAGATTGAAAAACTTATAATGATAAACTTTAACACTTACTTAGGCAAGTATTGTTGCCAAGTTTCAAGTTTATTAACTAAATTAATAAGATTTTTCATATAAACTGTATCCGCGCTTTTCACCCCCACGGGGGTGGAATTTTAAAAAATTCATAACTTGACTCAAAGATTATTTATACCAATTTTATAATTAATCAAGCCACTTATTATAATCCTCCCCTGTAAAATTAACTACCCCTTTTCACCCCGTCAGGGGTAGATTTTCGAAAAACCCTCATACGTGTTATTATTTATTTTTAGTCCTAAGTACACACACTGAGTTTCGAGTTAATCGGACCGCGCGTTCAAATTCTTCCACACAAACTTTAACACAACTATATCCCTTTTGACGGGTATTTTTGAAAAACTAATAATGATAAACTTTATTGCATACTTAGGCGAGTATTCATGCCAATTTTCAAGATTATTAACCTAACGAATAAGATTTTTCATATAAACTGTATCCTTATTTCATATAAAATGTATAATCATTTGGGATGTGTTCATAACTTGACTCAAAGATTATTTATACCAATTTTCGAGTTAATCAAGCCACGCTGTAAAATTCTCCCCTGTAAAATTGACTACCCCTTTTCCGGCCATCAGGGGTAGATTTTCGAAAAACCCTGATACACATTATTCTTTCCTTTCAATTTTAGGTATTAATACTGAGTTTCGATTAAATCGGACCGCGCGCTAAAATTCTTCCATACAAACTTTGAAACCCCCCAATCCCCTTTTAGGGGGTAGTTTATAAAAACAAAAAATGCCCAACTTCATAATTTACTTAGATAAGTATCCGTGCCAAGTTTCAAGTTTATTAACTCAAGGAATAAGATTTTTCATACAAACAAAATCCCCGCATTTCACCCTCTTAGGGGTGGAATTTCGAAAAACCCTTTCTTAGTGGATACCTACTCTTCACGAAGAATACACCCTCCAAATTTCATGTCTCTAGGACCAGCGGTTCAGGCTGTGCGTTGATGTCTCAGTCAGTCAGTCAGTCAGTCAGGACTTTGAATTTTATATATATAGATAGATAAACCTGGTAACCCCAATACAAATGTCACAGCTCACAGAGTACACATACACAAATCACAAATGCACACAAATGACACAAACACACAAATATACACATTACACCAACACAAATGTCTGCTCTGCTCTCACGACTCACTGCTAATTTATTATTAAAGACAAAGTGCTCCATACCACAAGGTATTTCAGGGTATTAGTGTTCTGTGATTACCGTATTAGTGTTCTGTAGCTCTGTGTCTGTGCCTGACTGGATTCATTCTAGCAAGTAGCATAATTATTATATTGATTTCTAAGTGAGTGGTAAAGTGTACAACCGGTACTTTAGAGAGTGTATGAACGGTGTTTATCAATTATTATACTTTATTCGCATTCGAAGATTACTCAAATTCGTTATTCGTTCGATATTCGTTTAGCTACGCTAGTTTTTCAATAATATTATACATACCACTAATAATAATAATGTAGCTAAAACCAGCTTAAGAGCTGAGAAAAAAAAATACACCCAAAATAATAATAATATGTATTTGCTTATAACACGGTATATAAGGTTGTTACAATACAAAATAAGATCATTCATGTTTTGCTTATAATTAAAGCATGCAAAATTGTGCTGTCAACGTTAGTGTTCTAAAAACTAGTACATAGTACGAGTTCAAAAATGGAAAAACTGTCAATGTGTAGAATATGTTTAGTGGAGAATGTACGAATGTTTGTGGTGGTCAACAGAAATTTGCACGAACTCTATGAGAAGCTGACTGATATACCAGTAAGTGGGTTAATAATTATCATAGGTTTTTATTATGCGAATCATACACGAGCATCTGAATTGTGAACATAAAATAAAAATATCTGCCTTGGACAAGAGTGATGATCAATGCTCATGTCTTCTCAGTATGAGGTGTACCGAAAGCATTATTGAGTGCCAACTGTTGGCTTCACAATTTAAGATTTATCAGATTTAACATTTAGTGTTTTTTTTTTGTCATATAAACAGAATAGTGTAAGACAAGTTTTGTTGCAGTTTGTAACTGAAGACAGTAGACCAATACTTACTTGTTTCGTCTGCTGCACTAAACTAAAGCAATGCTACCAATTGCTGACAAAATGTCTGAAAGCCGAAGAGATGTTTGCTCAGATGATGAATGAGGATTATGAGGTGAGGTATTCTTTAACAGACAATTATTTTTATGGTGTTTAATTTCAGTATAATGTTGGAGCAATTTCTATCAAACTCATACCTGTTGTGTCCGGATTTCACACCAACAATACCAGCGAGTGTCGATTGTTTCATACATATGCTTTTGTAAAATGTGGGTGTTTGCTATTTTGTATTTATTGGCCATTGCTACCCCAATGCTGGGCAAAGGCCTCCCTACTCTATTTCCACCTCTCACTGTCCAGACCTGCCAACAACCATTCTTTATTAAAGGAGTCCAGCTCATCCAGCCATCTCTGCCTACGCCTGCGGCGATGTTGTTTGCCATTATTACAGTCATGTTAAATACTCCACATCCACATAATATGGTGACAAATTCTGTATGTAACAGTTTGATAACAGTCCTCCATCTTCAGCAAAAGCTATGCAACAGCAGCTTGTGCAGTGGTCAGTGAGATTAGTAGCATAACTTAAAAAATAAATGGTTTCTACAATGTTACTAAATAAATATTGTATATCACCATCTGCCTAGCCTTTTCCCAACTACATTGGGGTCGGCTTCCAGTCTAACTGGATGCAGCTGAAAACCAGTATTTTACATGGAGAGACTGCCATTACTGAGTAATACGGTACCCGTTGGTAAAACGAGTGGTCAGACTTTCGGGCTTCTGTCTAATCGTAACAACTGTCAAAGATCCACGAATAAAAGGCGGGACCAATGGCTTAATAATGTACTTTCCGAGGCACGGAGGGGTCTCGCTATGTAAAGATGGTCACCCATCCACAGACCAACCGCGGCAAGCGTAGCTTAACCTGATCGATCGACCTGTGCGGCTGTTATTATTTTGAATATGTAAAACAACAACTATAATCCTTAAATTCAATTTGGTATTAATAAAACAGTATAACTTTCTAACTACTTAACTAATAATAAATTATGTCACATTAACACCCAGTGTTCTTCCTCCTCTCTCCTACTTGATCTATGCTGTGCTCGACAGGGTCCATAATTGTGACATACATTATGGTACACAATAAAGAATTGTGAATTTAATTGACTGACTCTCCAGGGTAAATTATACCTACTTAACTATCCTGTGAAGGCTCTATAGAGTAACAAAAGTAATTTAAAAAGATTGTGCTTGTGGGAATGCGATCACTGGCATATTTTCCTCATCATCTCCCTGCCCTTATCCCATGGTACTTGGGGTCGGCGCAACACGTTTTTTTCTTCCATTCTCCCATGTCAACCGTCACGCTATCATTCACTCCCTTCTCTTTTATATCATTCCTCACAATCAATCATCCATCTTTTCTTCGGCCTTCCTCGCCCTCTCCATCCATCAACATGGATATTTTCCTAATACCATAAATATCTTTTTACAGGCCAATCCTTTTATAAACCAAGACCACATTGAGCTTTATAGTGGGTTTATTAAAACTTCTATAGAGCAAATAAGTATTGTTGACGAATGTCAAGCAGAAAGCATTGCTGTCAAAGAAGAGTTATCAGCTGTTTGTGAGGGACTAGATGATGTTATTGAGCTTAAGGTGGAACATCAAAGTGATGGTAAGTTTTGTTTGTAAAAATAATATGATTATTAAATAATATCTTATAATAAAATTAAGATTTATGTACTTAATTACTAATCTATTTATTTATAATAAGTGAGTAATACTCTTGACTGTTTTTGTTTACTTACAGAGCATGAACTAGAAAATTTAGACAGTAGATGCCTGGATGTAGCAGATACACCAGCACACTGTTCTGAATCAGATTCAGAAGATGATGCACCTCTAATGCATTTTAAAACTGAAGTGGAAGAAGAAGTAATATGGAAGAAACAAAGAGCCAGGGAGACCATCAGTAAGTATCAGTTAATTAATCTATAGGTAAGCAAACAGGACCATTGTTGTTAAATCGATTAACATCAAAAATCAAACCAAGGCCAGCTAGATGACCAGTCATCATAAGTAGCACTCATTCACGAGCATAACGCTAAGATCAGCCATTACCCCTCGCTGTTTTTGTGCCCCGACGCTACCGCAAGCAGTGACGAGTAGGAGCATGACGAGCTTGCTGCCAGTTGCCCAGACAAGAATAATTAATACAATGACATACACTGGCAGGGGTTCAAGTCTGTCTTCGGTGATTAAGGCGTGATGTTACGTTAAGGTTCATGTACATCTCCAGCTCCACATTACTTATACTATTCAGGGGCGCAGCGTTTACATGGGGGGGGGGGGGGGGGGGCTGGTATTTCATAATGTTGCCAAATTGGTCATATGTATTATAACGGTGGATTATTAAGGTTGAGAAGAGCGAGCGAAGCCAGCTCGAAAATTAGATAATCCGCCTCGGCTCGCCTAAAATATAAAACAAAACTACTTTAATAAAAACTAACCAAATTTTTTTATTTTCTTTTTTTATTTTACCATTTATGTACATGTTACAGTCATAGTGATTAAATAGCTATTATACATAATGACTGGTCATTATATATAATAGCTAAATTGACTAGATAATGTGATAAATTAATCACTTTATCCGGATATTATTCATAATAGCGGGTCAAAGTTAGCCAAAGTAATAAATACGGTCTAACTGACTTGTTACCCCTCCCGCTCTCTTTATAAATTAAAGTTAAATAACTTTATAACAATGTTAATTAATGTAGAATTATTATCTATGACAATGTTATTTTAATTCTTAAAATAAACATTATATGTAATTACTAGTTTCTGCCCGCGGCCTCGCCCGCGTTGATGTCGGAAGTTATCCCACGAGAACGTGCTACCAGGATAAAAAGTATGTGCTTCCCCAGGATGCCATCTATCTCTTTGCCAAATCAGAAGTTCCAGTGTCTAAGCGTGAAAATGTAACATACAGTTTCAAGTTCAAATCCTCCCCTAAAAACCGCATTACCCATTTTTGCCCCGTCAGGGGCCAATTTTCGACCACTTTACATACTTATTATTAATTATTTTCTGTCGAAAGTATCAATACTGAGTTTCGAGTTAATCAGACCGCGCATTCAATTTCTCCACACAAACTTCAACAACCCTATATCCCCCTTTGAGGGGTAGTTTGAAAAACTTATAATGATAAACTATATTACTTACTTAGGCAAGTATTGTTGCCAAGTTTCAAGTTTATTAACTAAATTAATAAGAGTTTTCATATAAACTGTATCCCCGCTTTTAATCCCCACAGGGATGGAATTTTAAAAAAATCATAAAAATTCATAACTTATGATATATATATAATATTCCAGAAGACGTGCGGCAAGCAATGTGGTTACAAAATGATGGTTGCCCCGCTCACTATGCGACGGCAGTAAGGGCGCAACTCAATCAAACTTACCCTGACAGATGGATCGGCCGATTAGGACCAATTTTGTGGCCTCCGCGATCTCCGGATTTAAATCCCTTAGATTTTTTTTATTGGGGATGTTTAAAAGACAAAGTTTACAAACAACGAATAACGTCGGAAGAAGAATTACGTCAGCGCATCCAATCTGCTGTATCAGAAATAAACAACAGCCATTTTGTCCGTCGGATAAGAGCTTCCTTTATTAGGAGGTGCAGACTTTGCATTCTCGTAGGGGGACGTCAGTTTGAACATTTACTGTAAAAACAGAATAAACGATTTATTTGTATTTTTTTTTAAATTTAACCTCCTAATTTTTTTCATACGCTGAGATACCTAAACATTTTTAAGAAAATAGTTGAATTGTGCACACTTTTTCAAATTTTATTTTATTTCGTAATTTGGCACCTCTGTCAGATTCATAGCAATATCTTTGTAACCGCAAGGACTAGACGTAAGTTTTATACCAATTTGCAAACCTTAGTAATTTTACAAGTTTTTAAAATAATGGTAGGTACACTTTGGTGTCATACATTTTTTTTTACAGGAGATTTTTTCCAATTCTGGTCTTTTCATCGTAAAAACAAAACTTTTCAATTCAAGATTTTTTTTCTAAGGCAAATAAAATGTTATTTAAAAAAATGGTATCTTATAACATTAGTAAACTATTCAGAAATGTTTGACAAAAATCACACCTAAATATGATACCATTTGCAGCAACAGCATTAAAAACACTGAATGCTGGTACAGAAAATAGTAAAAATCGAAAAAAAAAAATATCTTGGTTACCTTATCGGTTTTTTTTTTACTGTTCAAATTAGTTGTTGGAAATGAGGTAAGCTACCTACCCGTTACGTTTGATCCATTATTTACGGGAAACCCTATTGGTATAGATACATTACTTTTCAAATAACAGTATAATATTGCTACACATATAGTTAGGTATGCTTAAGGTAAATTGAAATATAGGTAATTTTATAATCTTTACCTATACCTACTTGTTTTATTACATTATCCAAGTCTTCGAAGATATTATATAAAATTGCTAGTTAATGTGATTAATTCTGTGTCAATTATCACTTTATCTAAATTAAGTAGATATTATAAATAATGGCTAGATAATATACCTATATAATATCCAGATTTATTACTTTGGCTGTAACATACATACACACACATATAAACAGACATTGAAAAACAGAACAGAAAAAATAGGTACAGAGGTGATTCTTATTTCATAAGAAATCTCTTCCAGCATACCTGACATAGGACAATAGATACAGAGATGTTACATCTCTATGATATGAAATATATCGTTTTTATCCCTTCGGGGGAAAAACGTCTGCTATTTCATGGTCTGTGCCGTCGGCTTGACCTGTGAGAAATGTTTGGTTTCTGACGACGCGGGGATGCGTACTGTGACATATACATATTGTGGAATGGTAATGGTAAGACTACTAAGTGCTTAGGTAAGTATAATAAGAAAATAAAATTCAAAAGTTATAAAATTACAAGTACCTAAATCAACAAAACTTTGAGATCCATCTGTCAAATAGTATTAAAACTAGAATTAACAAGGTTGTCGACTGAGTCGTTTTTGGTACGTACCTCTCTAAAATAATGTTTAATCACATTACGGTCACTTCTCCAGTTACCGTTCCTTAAAATAGAATCTAATGGGACGATATTATCCCTTCTTGATGAAGTCACCGCTGACCTAATACTTCCTGGAGGGAAGTTAATATTTAATTGAGAGAAGGCGGTTTTCAACCAACCAGCAATAATTGCTAACGGAATGGATAAGAAATCTAACCTATAGTGAGACTGAATCACTTCTACAACAGATACACTAACACTATACTCCACACAAACACACACACCCTCACACACACACACACACCCCCTCACTTACACACACCCACCCTCATTCACTCAAATCACCTTGTTTTTGAATATGTACTCGTATTGTATAGTTTACACTTCTTGTTTTTGAAAGAGCGGAGTCTCCTAATACAGGCATCTTTTGCTTAAAAGGAGGCTCCAATTTTATTAAAAAAAAAAAAAAAAAAAAATTGACCGGGAAGCTGGTCCCACTCGACCACGAGTCGATATAAACAAACAGTTCACACAATTTCCACCTGCGCATCTCCTTGACCTCGTGAGCGAGAGAAATAAATTTGTCCAAAAAACAGGATCAAGTTTAATATTAGGTATTTTAGAAAGCTGCCTCGCAGACCGCCTCTGAAGCCTGCTATCCGTTTTAGAGCCAAAATCTGGCCAGAAAGTGACCGATGTCTCATCAAGTAACATACTATCTTTATCAATCATAAGCAAAGTAAGGTCATGTATTCGCCGACCGGAAGCTAACAGTAAAATGAAAGCTAGATGACGGGATACCTCAAAGATACTATCCTTATTTACAGATAAGTTCTCCATCCAGCTAATAAGTTTATTTATTTATTTATTTAAGGACAACCAACAAAGCTTACACCATAATACATGCTAAAGATTACGTATTTTTTTACATTTTATAGTGTAGCCTTAATTAAAGGCTGCCACGGCATGCACTAAACATAAAGGAGAAAATGCAGTAACAAAACAGGTTTTACATATTATAAGATAAATAGATTGATTGTTACATAAATGCAGATACATGATACTTCCAATAAAATCCAACATACAAATACAAATGAAAGCTTACTAAATTTTTACTTAAAATATTAAACACTTTGTTCGACACCAACTGTAGTAATAGACAAGTTTTTAAATCCTTATGGAAATGAAAAAGAGTAAAGAAACTAAAATAAAGTAGTAAAGTTGAGCAATATCCCAAATTGTTCTCTTTCTAGGCAGTGGGTTACTTGTATCGATAGCCTTAATCATTTGTTTTATCAGCGGGCTTTCCGAAATTATCTCCCTTTGAAGAGGGCATGCAAAAGTCGCTATTACCGATCTATGCAACTTAATAGTATTAGGAGAGAATTTTTTTACTCTATGGAGAAAGCTCCAAATGAAGGCTCGAAGGTCTCAAATGTTCTCAATTAACTTTTTAGACCTATATATCCTGCTTATGCGTAGGAAGTTTCATTAAAATCGGTTCATGCATTTCGAAAAAAAGGACTTGAAAGTTAGAAAGAAATGCCGTACGTTGTCAACGCTCTTAAACTCGTTTTACAGCAGTGGAGACCTTAAAACTTTCGAACCTTCGTTAGAGGTGGGTGTCCAATATCCTGAGTTTGCTTCGCTCGCTCTTGCCTCTTGCATCCTAAATTCTATGTCTTATAACGGGCTTTTTGAAGTTAAAACGCCTATGATTCAATTTAATGATGTCATAAAATTCTACTTTAAAATCACCTTACAGATGTTTTGTTTTGTTTGCAACGGAAAAGTGCTGATCTATGCAATGCGCGCGTGCCATGTACGATACATGACTCGTACATATTCCCGGGCGAGAGAGATGTGAGTGGATGATGAGAATGAGTTTACAGAGTGCTTAAATGCTAAACTTATAAATTTCACCCAAGTTACATTACATAAATTAAATCTATTCTTAGCCGTAACTTGAATTAGTCACTGTCACCAGACACCGGTGTGACGAATGTAGGAGGTGTCCTCTTGTGGCGCTTGATGCGGCTGAGTAAGCTA
The DNA here is from genome assembly GCA_949629185.1 of Apamea crenata. Lineage (NCBI taxonomy): Eukaryota > Metazoa > Arthropoda > Insecta > Lepidoptera > Noctuidae > Apamea > Apamea crenata. The sequence goes on along the minus strand of OX451382.1, from coordinate 4,960,723 downwards.
GAAAAGTTTTTTAATTCAACCGCCTCGTCTCGTGGTTGTTTCGAGTCTCTAGTGCGTGGCGTCGGATCGACGACGGGGGCCGCGTTGTCTTCGCGCCTGCGGCGCCGTAGGCTGCGGCTCGGAGTCCGACTGTAAGTTGGCGCTCCTCTGGCGACGACGACAAATCCACCGACACATATAAACTGCGGCCACTAGTACAGCGCCCAGCAACAACACGTAGATTGCTGAATATTGATAGATATCGTGGTTTGAAATTCCCGAGTTCAAGGCGTTTTCTGATTTCATCTGCTCGATCTGTTCTTTGATGTGTCGCGATGAGGTTTCGTGATCAGTGATGTTGAATTCAACTTGTGGCAAGGTGACGTTGATGATGTGGTTGATAGGTGCGATTTGCTGTGGTTCCAAGTCAACCGCAGTTTTAATTTCTGAGTATCCCAGTTTGTGTGAAAAAACTGTAAAGTCTTGTCCTTTAATTACGCAATCGGAATCCAGTGCTATGACCCTTGCCTTAGCGATTTGTATTGCGGTAATGTGATACTCGCAACAATAATAAAGGTAAGTATTTATTTTGTGTAATTCCATCCAATTGTTGCGGCATGCTGCTATGTTTGTAAGACATCTGTTTGTGCCCATATCTTTGATGCACATGTTGTCTTCTGACTTAAACTGGAAAATGGGTTTTCGGGAGTGACAGAGGCGGGTAGACTCGTCGTACTGCACACATTGTTGTATGTCCCTCGCCGTCATTGTCAGGGGGCTAACTCTTGAAACTAATATCAATTCAAATCTAAAGCCAATACAATTCCAATGTTAATTTTGCAGTCACGTGATTCGGTACTCTTGAAAACAACATTGTCAACATTGGATTGAAATTGGGATTGCGCCGCGATTATTTTGTTACACGTGAAGTTAGTTACGTTAAGAGCCGCAATAGTGTTGTTCAACTCATTACGATAAACTGGTAATAGGGTTTAAAACTGCTTTATTCTTAAAAAAACAAGGCTAATAAATAAATATGATATAAATAGATGTTCAATTATTAATTTTAACGTGTTAAATTCATTTGGGCGTAAGAAAATGATTAAAATCATTAAATTTACCATGACTGTGGCTTCATGCGTTATGATCGTTGCCTACACTACTTAAAAAAAAAAACCCGGCGCAGAGATTCTCCAATTTCAAAAATAAAGTCAAGTGGATAGAAATGAATTCGAACCGCAAGTTTGTTTAGAATATTAATGTTGTATTGTTCGCGTTTGGTAACTTTTAAGTAAGAAATAATTATTGTCCGTTAAGTTACTCAGTTAATATCAAAGTTTCTACAAGTGGTAAGTAAATATAAGCATTAAATGCAAGCAAGCAGTAAATGCAAGCATTTTCAATAAAGCATTATTATACTAAGTATCATATATACTTTATTACCGTATTAAAGAGTAAGTTTTACTTTATTAGATGTTAAATTTATTATGTGAAATATTTGTGTTTTGTCAATGTGGTTATTTTCTTGGCCTACGTTTTAGAAAGTCATATTATGTTTTACATAATAATTCCTTGCTCACCCTATAATTCGCTTTAAATTCGTCTTCATTCATAGTAAACGCTTTGTCCGTATACCGCATCATCAGACGCTCATCTCGTCTTTGTTTTAATTGTTTTTTATGCGAATTACGTAAAATACTGTATATAATTGCTAATCTTGCCATATTAAACACTTATTACTTATTAAAAATGACATAAAACGCAAAACAATTTCTAAAAAGTTACACTTTTGTTATTGGAAAAATCACAATCCTCAAACAATCCCAACACAATACTGACGCAATTGGCAGATGTCAAAATACACTCAAGAGTGCCGTTTAGCGCACGCCAAGCCCGATCCCGATTCCACTTAGTTCCCCAAAATAGACACGCAATTTAAAACCAATGTGGCGCTAGCATCGAACTCAAGAGTACGAAACATTCAAATTCCAATGTCGATCGATTGGAATTAAAATCAAGAGTAAGCCCGCAGATAGGTGTCTTTGCGTAAGTTAATCGCGATGTAATCTGATATCAGCACGACGGCGACTGTAGTGTTACCATGTTGTTGTGGTATTGATATGAGTTGATATAGGTCGTAAATCTCTCTGTTGACCAGTGGTATTTTAATTTCAAATATGAGGTATTGCGGCGTTACCCTTGTTTTGACCTTCAGAAGGTGGTAAATTTTTGGTAGTTCAGTCTGTATATTTTGTATCGGTAATGATAACTCTCGCGATAATTGTCCTGAGATTATGCTGAGTTGATCTCGTAATTGCTTCGGCGATAGCAAATGGACGCTGAACATTCCATGATGGACGTCTGTTATTGTGTCGATTATTATATCTTGTATGTACCTATAGTTTTCAGCTTCGTGAGCATATTTGTAGCTATGATGGTGGACAGTGCTAGCTCGTTCATCACTTCTTGTTCTTGCAAGTTTTTGTTCAACGTATTAGTGGCCTTTGTAAGGTTGTTTAAATGTTGATTGATGACCTTGTGTTGCCGATTAATTGACTCTTCAGTTCTCTTGAGTATATTATATTCTGCTTCTACTACTGAGGTCTGATTTTTCCACAAGAGTGCCAAGTGATTTTCATTTTCTTGTATAAGAGAAATGTCCTGCTTGTATTGATCGGCGAAGCGTTGATCTAGAACTCCAAATAAACTGTTGGCAGCATAACCCACACCGTCGATGAGGCCTCGCCGCCGTCGTGTGCGTTCTTCGAAATGCTGATTCAGTAACATTCCATTGTAGTACATCAGTTCGTCATGAGAGTGACGTAGCTGCAGTAGGATGATATCACAGAGAACTTTGTTTGTTTCTCTTTCACATACGCTGTTTATTTGTTTGAGGTATTTGTCGAAGGTTGCCGAACCGTCCCAATAAGGGCTCATGTCGTAATACACGATGAGTTTCCATTCGTCGCGAGTGAACTGCATGGTTGATATTCGGTCGAAATAGAGTGCTTTGTGTATTGTTGTCAAGGTATATGGAGGTGATGACTTTGAAACAAAGTCATAAGAGCTGTAAAGAAGCGCTTACATGCATGCATTACTTGTAAGAAGCATAAAGCTGTCATACATTAATAATTTATTTTCTTACCACAATATATGTACGTACATTAGAGGTATCAATATCAATACAAAAAACGTAACAGCAATATAAGCATGTAATTGCGGTATTTGCAATGACAATGACACATAGTTCAGTTAGGTATATATTGTGAGAGACTGGTGCCTAAGCTAGGCTCGTGGCCAGTGTTTCAAGATACCAGGATCCCACCCCTTTACATTTTAATTTTTGTAAATTATGTACTAAGCGCGCTGACAGAAAGTAGTAAGGTATTATACAGTATGTAACAAAAACCCTGTTGTTCCTTGTAGGAGCGTATATATATACCTATAGGCTTACCATTATTGAAGTTATCATCATTTCATCATTTTCCTGCCCTTATCCCATGTTACTTGGGGTCGGCGCAACACGTTTTCTTCTTCCATTCTCCCCTGTCAACCGTCACGCTATCATTCACTCCCTTCTCTTTCATATCATTCCTCACACAATCCATCCATCTTTTCTTCGGCCTTCCTCTCCCTCTCCATCCATCAACATGTATATTCATCACTCTTTTAGTCACATGCGTTTCGTCCCTTCTCATCACATGCCCATACCAAGCTAAACGATTTCCTTTCAACTTTTCTGTCACTGGCGCCACTTTCAAACTTCCTCTTATATACTCATTTCTTACTTTATCCATTCTCGTCACTCCACACATGCATCTCAACATTCTCATCTCCGCTGCATGCAATCTTCTTTCATCCGTCTTTTTCACAGCCCAGCATTCAGACCCATACAGTACGACAGGCCTTATCACAGACTTATAAATTTTCCCCTTTAACTTGAGGGGCATCCGTGGGTCGCAAGTTGTTCCTGTGACCTGTCGCCATTTCATCCATCCTGAGTTGATCCGATGCGTTACGTCTCGGTCTACTTCGCCATCTCCTTGGACAACCATTATTGAAGTTATAATTAAAAAAAAAACAATGGTGGCCGAACATTGTCCATAATCAGATAGTTTTTAAATTCGATACATTGTTAGAAAATGTTTTTAACATCTGAACTTACAAGTGCTAATGGATCTAGCCTACGGTCGATAAAGATTGCCGCCGCCGGCGGCGGCCCCTTTGATTCGCGATAGCTAGACAGGTTGGCGCCAAAACACAAAGCAGGCGGCACGCACAAACTCCCTTTGTACGACCGCCGCCACTAGCCGATTGTCTCCCTCACTGCCCCAGTGCCCCTCAGTCGCCCGCGCAACTTACTTCCGGACGGATGTATCGTACGTTGACAGCATTAGAAAAAGATCTAAATTATTGTGATTTTGTGAGTGAATTCTGTGTGTGCGTTTTTTCCAAAATGTCTTATTCAAATGAGGAATATTGTAGTGTACCAAGAACGTTTCGCAAATCCAAGGAACATAACTTTGCGTCGACGATGCCTTCCTAACGTCTCCACATACGGACGTTCAACATTGGGTCTGTGCACGGTCGAGACCAACATCGTATTGACGAAGGATAACCGAGGACTCGAGACCATGACCTTGAGGAAGAAATCCTCGTGATGTTTGAAGAAGACCCTACGGAAGTACGTGCTCTGTGGGTAAATAAATTAATTTTAAAGTGTTAGTTATGTCGCAAATGACTAAATAGTTACTACGTAACAGATACTTCACTTAGTAGAAAATGACCTACTGCTATAATAGCCTACTCCGTCTCGTCAGCAACCGCTGCATGCTAAAATGTGCCTAAATACTCAAACGTACAGTTGTGATTGCTTCACACCGCGCGATTCCCGTATTATTATTATACTCTTTGGCGCGATCCCACAGCACTGAATTTGGGCCGCAAACGGCCCGGACGGACCGCTCGGCCGGGCGGTAGGTAATTATAACGTGCAAGTACATGGAGTGACGGAGGCCTGGTTTTGTGTTTATTGTAATTATCAATCGTCAAACTTTATAAGCCAACTTTTTGAAAAATTCAAACTAACGTTCCCAAAGTGTTATCTATCAGTCAAACAGCTGAGTGATGTGAACGACACGTGACGAGTTCATGACCTTAGTGTAGTATGGTAGTGTGCGGCGCGGCGGGCGGCGACAAAGCGACCGGTTGCTACCTATTTCTCTTTGCAGGGGTGAGCAATCAGTGTTACTTTTCAAATATTTATTATAAAATATTTATTTTGATTTTTTTTTCTTCAATATTTTTTTAATTGACTTACGTAATTACCATCGGATATCGATTCTGAAAACGTCCCTACTTGGAACAACAGGGTTTTTGTTACATACTGTATGGTTGTTTGAATAACAAAAAACAAAGTTGAAACCTTCTTAATTCAGATGAATGTGCCAATAATTCCATTTTTTCCAAACAGGGTTTGCTTAAACTTTGAACAGATAGTTTTGGAACTGACAATATGTCGACTTTAGTACAGTTTTGTACACATAAACCTATGTCATGGTGATTTAAAATTAAGTGTATTATTCAATGTCACCAAAAAATCCTCTTTTTCGGTCCTGATTTGAATCATTAAAAGCTATTATTAACTATTATGTTGATTCGTGTGCATGTCAATCTTCTTACAATATTGTACTTACCAGATTTTTAATCATAGGGGCGACCGTTGCGAAGAAACCGAAACTATACAGACGAAGAACAAAACTAGAAGATGAAAAACCTTATAAGTGTGTTATATGTGAACGTAGTTTTAATGATAAGAGTAGTTTAAGAAACCACATCCGTATACACACTGGTGAAAAACCTTATAAGTGTGATGTATGTGGACGTAGTTTTACTACTAAGAGTAGTTTAACAAACCATATCCGTATACACACTGGTGAAAAACCTTATAAGTGTTATGTATGTGAGCGTAGTTTTAGTCTAAAGGGTAATTTAACAACACATAAACGCATACACACTGGTGAGAAATCTTACAAGTGTGATATATGTGAGCGTATTTTTAGTCATAAGAGTAATTTAACAAACCATATCCGTATACACACTGGTGAAAAAACCTACAAGTGTGATATATGTCAAAGTAGTTTTATTCTCAAGAGTAATTTAGTAAAGCATATCCGTATACACACTGGTGAAAAAACTTACAAGTGTGATATATGTGAATGTAGTTTTAGTCAAAATTCAAGTTTAACAACACATAAACGCATACACACTGGTGAGAAACCTTACAAGTGTGATATATGTGAGCGTACTTTTAATCAAAAGAGTAATTTAACAAACCATATCCGTATACACACTGGTGAAAAACCTTATAAGTGTTATGTATGTGAGCGTAGTTTTAGTCTAAAGGGTCATTTAACAACACATAAACGCATACATACTGGTGAGAAATCTTACAAGTGTGATATATGTGAGCGTATTTTTAGTCATAAGAGTAATTTAACAAACCATATCCGTATACACACTGGTGAAAAAACTTACAAGTGTGATATATGTCAAAGTAGTTTTATTGTCAAGAGTACTTTAGTAAAGCATATCCGTGTACACACTGGTGAAAAAACTTACAAGTGTGATATATGTGAGCGTAGTTTTAGTCAAAAGAGTAATTTAACAAACCATATCCGTATACACACTGGTGAAAAAACTTACAAGTGTGATATATGTGAATGTAGTTTTAGTCAAAAGTCAAGTTTAACAAGACACAAACGCATACACACTGGTGAGAAACCTTACAAGTGTGATATATGTAAGCGTCCTTTTCGTCAAAAGAGTAATTTAACAAACCATATCCGTATACACACTGGTGAAAAAACTCATAAGTGTGATATAGGTGAGCGTAGTTTTAGTCAAAAGAGTAATTTAACAAACCATATCCGTATACACACTGGTGAAAAAACTTACAAGTGTGATATATGTCAAAGTAGTTTTATTGCCAAGAGTACTTTAGCAAACCATATCCGTATACACACTGGTGAAAAAACTTACAAGTGTGATATATGTGAATGTAGTTTTAGTCAAAATTCAAGTTTAACAACACATAAACGCATACACACTGGTGAGAAACCTTACAAGTGTGATATATGTGAGCGTACTTTTAATCAAAAGAGTAATTTAACAATCCATATCCGTATACACACTGGTGAAAAACCTTATAAGTGTTATGTATGTGAGCGTAGTTTTAGTCTAAAGGGTAATTTAACAACACATAAACGCATACACACTGGTGAGAAATCTTACAAGTGTGATATATGTGAGCGTATTTTTAGTCATAAGAGTAATTTAACAAACCATATCCGTATACACACTGGTGAAAAAACTTACAAGTGTGATATATGTCAAAGTAGTTTTATTGTCAAGAGTACTTTAGTAAAGCATATCCGTATACACACTGGTGAAAAAACTTACAAGTGTGATATATGTGAATGCAGTTTTAGTCAAAAGTCAAGTTTAACAAGACATAAACGCATACACACTGGTGAGAAACCTTACAAGTGTGATATATGTAAGCGTCCTTTTCGTCAAAAGAGTAATTTAACAAACCATATCCGTATACACACTGGTGAAAAAACTCATAAGTGTGATATAGGTGAGCGTAGTTTTAGTCAAAAGAGTAATTTAACAAACCATATCCGTATACACACTGGTGAAAAAACTTACAAGTGTGATATATGTCAAAGTAGTTTTATTGCCAAGAGTACTTTAGCAAACCATATCCGTATACACACTGGTGAAAAAACTCATAAGTGTGATATATGTGAGCGTAGTTTTAGTCAAAAGAGTAATTTAACAAACCATATCCGTATACACACTGGTGAAAAAACTTACAAGTGTGATATATGTAAAAGTAGTTTTATTGCCAAGAGTACTTTAGTAAACCATATCCGTGTACACACTGGTGAAAAAACTTACAAGTGTGATATATGTGAGCGTAGTTTTAGTCAAAAGAGTAATTTAACAAACCATATCCGTATACACACTGATGAAAAAACTTACAAGTGTGATATATGTCAAAGTAGTTTTATTGCCAAGAGTACTTTAGTAAACCATATCCGTATACACACTGGTGAAAAAACTTAAAAGTGTGATATATGAGAGTGTAGGTTTAATCAAAAGAGTAATTTAACAAACCATATCCGTATACACACTGGTGAAAAAACTTACAAGTGTGATATATGTCAAAGTAGTTTTATTGCCAAGAGTACTTTAGTAAACCATATCCGTATACACACTGGTGAAAAAACTTACAAGTGTGATATATGTGAGCGTAGTTTTAGTCAAAAGAGTAATTTAACAAACCATATCCGTATACACACTGATGAAAAAACTTACAAGTGTGATATATGTCAAAGTAGTTTTATTGCCAAGAGTACTTTAGTAAACCATATCCGTATACACACTGGTGAAAAAACTTACAAGTGTGATATATGAGAGTGTAGGTTTAATCAAAAGAGTAATTTAACACGCCATATCCGTATACACACTGGAAAGACCCTTACAAGTGAACGTATTTATTAGAATGGTGTATATTGCTATATGTCAGTCCGTCATCACCTATTGCATCACAGTGTGGGGAGGCGCCGCTCGGACAAAGTTTCTTAAGTTGGAACGAGCACAAAGAGCTGTCCTGAAGATGATGTCAAAAAAAGCACTTTATGTATCCTACCACACAATTATACAAAGATGCTAATGTACTTACTGTTAGGCAGCTGTTTGTGCTACGATCCGTACTGAGAAAACACGCCAAGGTCCTCCCACCAGACCCAACACGCCGTAACAAAAAACCTCTTATTCTCTCGGTAACCCATAAGTCCGCTTTCGCTAGACGCCAGCAATCAGTATTATGTTCTGAGCTCACACCTATATACAATCATTAATAAAAAAATAAACATAATTGAACCTCAATTTTAACTTTAACCTAGGTAGGTTAAAGTTAAAATTGAGGACTGGATAAAGGATCACTACTACGAGGCAACTGAAAGTCTACTTGCCTGGATCTGCTAAATCACTTAGGCCTATCACATCAAAACGAAGGGAGGTGCCCCCACTAATTCCCCCACATTACATAAATGCACACTCACTCAACACACTACATCACATCACACCACACCACATCGCATCACATCACTTCACACACCCTTCTCCCATGCACACACAACAAACATAACAAATACGCACAAATAAACAGCTACTCATGTGTGTTTATTCTACAGGCGCACATGCTATGATTTTAGCGGTACATGATTCTGCAAAACGTTATTCCAGCAGGAAATGCAATATCTCGAAAACCTAAAGGCGCAAAAATGTTATTTTCGGTGCACTTTTTTACACAAATATAAGCTCTCTGGCCATGCACAATATCTCTCTCTACGATCATTCGTTTAGAATTTTCCTGCTGGAACAACGTTACTCCAGCAGGAATCGTTTTTTCCGTTTTTTCCAAAACGGCAAAGCGCACTAATTTTTCATGTGGTGAACATTCACAGGAGATAATACACTAATTATTCGTTCCACTCGTATCACTCTAGGAGCTACTTTCCACCATGAGTTCATCCCTAAATTTTGTTACTAACCCTAGTGTAGTGTATAAGTTGTAGTATTTAAGGTGTGTACTAACAAAAGTTGTTCCTATGTTGTTCCGAAATAAAACAATTATTATTATTATTTAATAATTAATGCTCTGATTACAATTTTTCTTGAAAAAATCCACAAATTATTCAATTTTTGATCTCTTTTTAAGATGAAATACATACATACTGAATATTTTCTCTGTGTTTCATTATACAACATGTTCCGGAAAACGCACGTGCTGTGCGTATAGGTGGAAAATCCACCGGGGTGCTTTAGTAAACACCCGATAAACACCCGTAAACACCCAGAAAATTGGGTGTTTAAACCCGGTGGATTGGCCATCTATAGCTGTGCGTTAATTCCGGATTAAAATATTACATCCCAATTAGAATATTATGTTATAATACATATGTCGCAGCCAACTGGTTTAATTAACCATTCAGTGACTGCCTAGCTTTTTAACTAAACGGCGCCGTTCAACTAGCGGCCTGAATGATATTCAGCCATTCAATCAAACAGCTAGGATCGCTAACGTTTAACTACTTGCCTAGCCCAGACAATTAAATTGGCGATTGATTGATTTAAAGGGGCAGTTGTTTGCGCGCCTGGACTCCACAAGTAATAGGACATACTAGACTCCATCACTGGTAGGACATACTAGACTCCATGACTTATATGACATACTAGCCTCTAAAAGTAGTAGGACATACTAGACTCCATAGCTTGTAGGACATACTTGTTGGTTGCCAAAAAAGATAAAATCCTAATAATAGACGTACGTCTATTATCGCCAGGATTATTTTCCGAGATTACCAGCCGTGCTTTTCAGATTTGGTCTCCGATGCTCTCTATTTCTCACTTATATAATTACTAGCTGACCCGGGAAACGTTGTTTTGCCATATAAATTATTTCTAGCTGCCCGGCGCTACTTCGTTCGCGTGGTGTCCTACCCCCTACCCTACCCAACTCCTACACTACTCCTACCCTACTCATACCCTACTCCTACCCTACTCCTAACCTACTCCTACCCACTCCTACCCTACTCCTACCCTACTCCTACGCTACTCCTACCCTTCTCCTACCCTACTCCTACCCTACTACTACCCTACTCCTACCCTACTCCTACCCCACTCCTACCCTACTCCTACCCCACTCCTACCCTACTCCTACCCTTCTCCTACCCTACTCCTACCCTACTCCTACCGATGTTAACCATTTGTCATTATTTCTGAACGCACGCATAAATATTTGAGGAACTTCTATTCAAATCTGCTTATTACACTTTTCAACCTTTTTAATTGATTAAAAAAAATACAGACAAAAGTTTATTCACCCTTTTTAAATAGTTTACACAAAATACATTTCTGAACGCAGGCATAAATGTCAATCACAGTATTTGACAGGATGACAGGAGGAAAACAAATGTTTGACAGGTACGAAACAAAGGAACATAATTAAATGGAAAATGATTAATTTTCATAATTATGTATTCGTCACGTTTTCATTGTTTTTAAAATGTATTCTGCTATTCAGGGCGGAGACAAATCCAACGAAACAAAAACCATGAAAATTGATCCAGCCGATCTCGAGTTATAAGTGTTGTAACAAACCCGTCTTTGTTTTATATATATAGATAGATAAATAAATAAATAACGTTTATTGGTTCAAATAAATGTTAACAAAATGAATACTGTCACTTAAACTAGGTAGGTACTAGGTACCCGTGCTATAATATATAAGCAACAGTAACAATTCGTGGTTGATCTATTTACTTAAAAATAGTTTTGTGCAAAAATCCGTTATTATTATAAATAAGTAGGTAGTAATTATCTGTGGCTCAATCGTACAGACGCCAGCACATCAAGCTACTCCAATCTGTCAAAATTCTTTAATAGATTTTCAACTTTATCGATAAAGCATTAAGGTTCAAGGTTGATTGGGAAAATTTGACAGTTTCGGGTAGCTTGACCTGCTGGCGTCTGTACATAAAACTGGGGACTAGCAATGGGTTACTAGTGGTGGTTAATAATGGGTACAATGAAACCAAATCACGAAGTATAATTAGGTATGTAGTCCTTGTTCAAAATAAGTTTGAATGTGTTTTTTAATTTTGTTGGATTATAAAATTATTGTTGTACGAAGTGAACTTTACACAAACTTAAGAGATAGCACCTCAGAAGCAATGTATGTGCGGGCGGTGAGTAATGGGTAGCTCACCGTCCGATCAGGACCAGGCCCGTGTCGGACGGCGCGTTGTGTTCCACGCGCGCCTCAAAGAGATGTCAGCAAATGGAGGGGCCCGATAGGGCTGAAGCCTGCCAGGGTAGTGGGATAGTCCGAAACGGTTACCGCTGCCCTGGAACAGAAAGGGCTAAGGAAGGAACACGGATGGGTTTTAGTCAGTAAGAGTCTGACACTCCCTTCCGGTCCATCGAGAGCGGGAGGGGTCATTTGATGATTTCCCACCCAAAAAAAAAAAAGAAGCAATGTAGTACCTATGTATTCTTGAATTCGAATAGATAGCGCTAAACAAAATCGCAACCTGTTTTTTTTTTCTGGCTTCGCACGGTTTGTGCACATAGCCAATGTCATGTTTGATGTTAGTAGGATTTTTATTATAGGAGACAAAGGTAGGGAAACTGGAATTTACTAATATTATTTAAAACGGAATTTAGGTTATAGTATCAGTAGGATTATAACTAACTATAGTAATGATGAATGGTGGGATATACAATATGTTGACGAAAAAATATATTACAATTTAATAATATTAGTGGTAATGAATGAGGCTATTCATTTATATACAGGTAAACTATTTGTACACATTATAGAAAGAAGTGAAGTAGGAAAAGGAATACGGAGAGACAATAGGTTACTGAGGAAGGAAGAACGGTCATATAGAGGACAGGAGAAAAGAATGTGGTTCAAGTCGCCCACATGTGTGCCACACGAACAACTGGGATCGTTTATAATTTTAAGTTTGGCAAGATGAGCTGGAGAGTAAACGTGACCGAGTCTCATCCGTATGAGAACAGAGGTCTCCATCTTGCCAAACTTAGCCCTGCCAAACCACGGTTTTTCCGAAACGCCGGGGTGGATCAAAGAAAAATAACGACCCTTTTGTCTGCTGCTGATTTCCCAGGCCACCTTCCAGGTGTCCAAAAGAAAAGTTTTGGGTAAATTTACAAGATCTGAGCTGAAAGTTTTATATGGAACTATGTCCCCACACTGCACCGCTTCACTGGCGAGAGAATTCGCCGCTTCATTGCCCTCGATTCCAGCATGGGCTGGAACCCACACGAATTGCAGGGCATTGCCCTCCGATAAGGTTCTGTACGCAAATTCTCTTATTAAATAAGTTATGGGAGACTGGGATTTATGTGCCAGAGGAGATTTGTTGATGGCTAGAAGAGCACTTTGAGAGTCTGAAAAAATGATAACTTTTTTGAGCTTAAATATCCGACTATATTCAATGGCTTTTAAGATGCCAAAACATTCTCCTGTAAACACGGAAGTCTCCGGAGGAAGTTTAATTTTTTGAACGATGTTGTATTGAGAGTGGTAAGTGCCAATCCCAACACAAACCGTCGGAGAACGCTTGGAAGCATCTGTAAAAATGTGATGGTATTCAGCGTGTTCAGCCAGAAAATTGTTGAAACTTAAATGACAAGCGGGGTCAGATTTACTTGCACAGTTAAATTTTATGATGGGATTAAAAGTAAACTATCATAACTACTGCTAAATATGGGAAGTTTGTTGGAACGGTGAACTGGAGAAGATAGGCAAAGGTATTTTTTATAGCTTATAACTAAACAAGGAGCACGTTTATGGGGCCAGTAATCTGAAGATTCAATCAACGTCACTAAAGTATCCAGTTTGTAAATGAGAGGATGGGTAGAGAACTGAATAATTCGGAACAAAAATTTATCAGAAAGGAACTGTCTTCTAAGATATAAAGGGGCTTCCCCGCATTCGACTTGTAAGGCATTTATGGGACTCGACTTCATAGCACCCGAAATAATTCGTAATGCTTTAGACAGTATGCGGTCCAATTTTTTAAAAGCTATTACACTACCCGGTTCAAGGACAAATAATCCGTAATCTAATGTGCTTCTGATTATAGCGTTGTAAATTAATTTTAAAGTAAAAGGATGTGCACCCCACCACACGCCTGACAGGCATCTAAGCATGTTTAAATGGTTTTCAATAAAATCGCAATGGGGAACACTGCTTAATTTAGAATCTAAAATTACACCCAAATATCTGAAATTGTCTTTGACTGGAATAAGGGTATCTTTATAGTAAAGATTTACTCCGGGAATATTTCTCTTCCGGGTGAATAAAACAGCCGCGCTTTTAGATGTCGATAACTCCAAACCGTTTAAATGTAACCATGAATCCAAAGCAGATAAAGCAGAATTAATAGAGCAACTAGCTTGCTCAATAGACTGGCTTGTAGCATATAACAATAAATCATCAGCATATTGAAGAACTTTAACAGGATTAGGCAAGGTCGAATCTAAATCAAAAGTGTAAATATTGTATATAAGGGGGCTGAGCACAGAACCCTGTGGGAGACCTCTCCATACAATATGAGATACCTCATGATCCCCTATTAACATGTTAATAACAGACCGTTCAGTCAGGATATTAATGATGAAATTCAACAAGTTCATTGGAACTTGTAAAGGCTTTTAATTTATTTTGTAAAACTGATAATACGACATTATCATAAACTGAATTAATATCGAGGAAAATCGTGACCGTGGATTGATTATTAGAAAATGAAATACGAATATCCAATGTTAGAATGCTTTAACAGTCAGTGGTAGGTACTTTTGCCTTTTCTAAAGCCATATTGTGATTCTGCCAGGAGACCTTTACTTTCAACAAACCATTCTAGGCGATTTTTAATTAAGTGTTCCGCTAATTTTATCAGAATTGAAGACAAAACAATGGGACGGTATGAAGAAACATCAGCAGGAGTTTTATTTGGTTTTAGGAATGGCAACACCATTTGACGTTTCCATACAACAGAAACGTTTCCTGAAATCCTAATAGAATGAATAAGCTCTAAATAATAACTAAGAACGTCGTCATTTAAATGAACAAAAAAGGAATACGGTATGCCATCAGTGCCTGGGGCTGAATCCTGTGTTTTATTAATAACACCCTTCAATTCAGTGAGAATGAATGGACGATATAGCGACGAATTAATATTTTGGTTATTGGGACTAATGGGTATGAGAGATAGGTTAGCCTCGGGAACCCATGGAGGAGCTAATTTATCTAAAAAGTCGCTGGCTAACTAATCAGGGATAGGAGAATGGTTTTTATAAATTGATCTAAATCTACGAATGTAGCGCCAGACAATCGTAGGGTGAGTATTCGGTGAAATAGATAAACAAAAGTTACGCCAAGATTCAATTTTTTTCTTTTTAAATAGTTTGCGGGTTTCGGAAATTATTTTAGTGAGAATTACATAGTTAATATTTGACATTTCGAGGTTATATTTATATTCAGCCTCTTTCCTTTTTTTAATCGCTTCTGTACACTCCGAGTCCCACCAAGGAGGCGACGGAATTGAACTAATATTGTTCTTTTTTACAGGAAAGTCTTCATCCGCTGCTGCAATCAATAGGCATGCTAAAGCTTCAGCGCAACTATTTTCATTACCATTAGAAATAACAGGCAAATAACAAAGCTTTCTGTCAACAATGTCATCTCTTATCCTCTTTCAAAACCAAATGCATACTAGGGGGTAATTTATGTTTAAGGTTTGATCTCCTAATATGTGCATTTGGTTTTGAAAGAGGATAAGAGATGACTATTGGAAAATGGTCACTACCATAAGTAGAGGACAGGGTGTACCAAGTAGGTAAGAGAAGAGGCTAGGTTTGGAGAACATATAGAAAGGTCAACTGCGCTTTGGTTTTGGTTAGGATCTGAACGTCGAGTGGGTGCTCCTGAATTCAAGATGCATAAGTTATGAAAATCTATTATATCAAGTAATTCATCCCCACAACAATTCGAAATTGAACAACCCCATGATTGGTGTTGGCAATTAAAGTCCCCCAGTATTAAGAATGGCTTTGGAAGAAAGGAAAAGAGATTATTCATCATTATACACTTTTATAGCTACAATTGAAATTTCCTCACTATGAGGTGGTAACGTAATGATAGAAAAAGGGATAGAATTCTTGATAAGTATAGCTACTCCACGATACCCATCAGATCTATCCTCTCTAATGGTTAAATAACCATTGATTTTTAAAATGTGGTAAGATTTTAGCCAAGTCTCTGCTAAAGCAAAGACAATAGGCTCATATATATTTAACAAATATATCACATCACTCTTTTTATTTATTAGACTGCGGCAGTTCCATTGGATTATTTTGGATGTGTTGTCCATTACGAATGGATTGAGAAGAAGATCATTTATTGAGAAATTAGTGTTGTTATCTTCAATATTAGAGATAGCACAACCATGATGGTTGGGAGATGTTAAAATCTTTAATAATAGTATTGTGCGCTTCTTTATTATAGCCTGGTACAGATTTGGGAGGAGAACGTGGTTTGAAGAAGACAGACTTTTTATAACTTGTTGATGCAGACATTCTATTAGGTAAAGAGATTGAAGAATTTTCAGTTAAATTTTTGTATAAATATAATAAACTAGCTGACCTAGCGATGGGCCGAGTCGACTTTTTGGTAACTCGAGTAACTCGAGCTGACTCGCTTACCAACTCGGGTTGCAACTCGAGTTGACTCGAGTCAGTCTGCCCTAAGGTCCGTCGCGCCGCCGCGTCGTCCGTCCGAGTCAGTAAATGCTCAACTCGATCCATCATTCCGCGGGTTGCTAGTGTACTACGTTCACGGTTCACCGGGTCGGGTCCGGCGGGCTGAGAGGCGTCGAGTCAATGGTAGTCAAATAAAATTGAGACCGTTCAAAAATTAGACGTTTATTATTATTATTATTATAAAAAGTGTTTACAAACATCACATCACAAAACGAACTACATAAGTAGCGCAAAAGAATGGTAACATTTTTACCTAGTAAAATAAGATACTAAAATTACGTTTGGTATTTGGTCATCTATCTATCAACTAACACATACATCAATAAAACTGCAACAAAACAATACACAACGCACGAAGTAACAATAACAAAAAAGTAAACAAAACCAACAAGTTGGCTTTCTATATAATTATTTTAAGTCAAAACTCTCTCATCAGTTCTGTCTGACTAACCGTCTGATAAGAAACCAACAACGAGAACTATCTCTTTCACTCGCGGCTCGGACGTTCGGTCGTCGGGTTGATTCGGGCTCGCTCGGAGTCGTTCGGGCCTCGGACCGAGTTGAGTTGACCGGGTTGACCCGGAGGGAGGGCGACTCGCGGGCTGCCAACCCACCGCACCGCCACCGCCCGCCGCGCGCTCTCCGGGTCAACTCGGTTTGCAGATATTTTGACTCGGGTTGACTCGCTTACGGTCTGACCCGAGTTACTCGAGTTAGATAACTCGAGTCGCCCATCGCTAAGCTGACCCGGCAAACGTTGTTTTGCCATATAAATTATTTCTAGCTGCCCGGCGCTACTTCGTTCGCGTGGTGTCCTACCCCCTACCCTACCCAACTCCTACCCTACTCCTACCCCACTCCTAGCCTACTACTACCACCCTACTCCTACCGATGTTAACCATTTGTCATTATTTCTGAACGCACGCATAAATATTTGAGGAACTTCTATTCAAATCTGCTTATTACACTTTTCAACCTTTTTAATTGATTAAAAAAAATACAGACAAAAGTTTATTCACCCTTTTTAAATAGTTTACACAAAATACATTTCTGAACGCAGGCATAAATGTCAATCACAGTATTTGACAGGATGACAGGAGGAAAACAAATGTTTGACAGGTACGAAACAAAGGAACATAATTAAATGGAAAATGATTCATTTTCATAATTATGTATTCGTCAAGTTTTCATTGTTTTTAAAATGTATTCTGCTATTCAGGGCGGAGACAAACGAAACAAAAACCATGAAAATTGATCCAGCCGATCTCGAGTTATAAGTGTTGTAACAAACCCGACTTTGTTTTATATATATAAATATAAGATAAGATATAAGATAAATCCCTGGACATTTCACACAGCACCATTTGTCCCAAGCTAAGCAACCTAATGCTTGTGTTATGGTAACAAGATGGCTGATAAACTACTTATATAGGTACATTTTTTTTTTGTAAATACATACATATAGATAGAAAAACACCCAAACTCGAAACAAATACATGTATGTAAGTTAAGTCTACTTCAAAAAGCAAGAATAAATAAATAAATTACACACTTTAATCACTTTTAATATTCACAACCGATTAATTAATTACAATAAGTATTTGTAATAAAGAACGATATAAATGTTGTTTCTACGATGAAGCGCGAGTGGAAAAAAAGAGCTCAGCCCACCGAGCTCGGGTTTTTAAAGACTTGGTGGTTTCCCGCCAAAGTGATATCAGCCGATACAGGTAGTCAGTGGCGCGCCAGCAACGTTCCAACGTCCGGTCCGACGCAGGTGGCAGCACTGGACCAACGGTGCTTCGCTTGACTCGTGATACTGGCGCTATGCTTGGTCGCCGGAAACGGTGGCGCCAACACTATAACTAACGAAGAGTACCTACTTGCATAGACACAACCTTGTAGCCGGGATTATCCATCAGCAACTTGCTCAGAAATGCAACCTTGTGGAATCTGAAGTGCCGTATAACAGGTATGTGCCCGACCTAGTTCTCGAAAATGCAAATATCACATTGTACTGGTTGATACCAGTACAATGTGTTGTTGCCAATAAGCTTATATCTCTTGGGTTAATGATGTACAGACGCCAGCACATCAAGCTACTCGAAACTGTCAAATTTTCCCAATCAACCTTGAACTTTAATACTTTAGTGATAAAGTTGAAAATCTATTAAAGTTGACTGATTGTAGTAGCTTGATGTGCTGGCGCCTGTACATAATTATGTATAGACGTCAGCAGGTCAAGCTACTCGAAACTGTCAAATTTTCCCAATCAACCTTAAACATTAACGTTTTAGCGATAAACTTTTATTAAAATTATTTAAAGAAATTATTACAATTTTTATATGAATTATGAGGACCATAATGCATATAATAATCTTTTGCAATTATACAAAACTGGTAACTTGTTTTGGAAATAAAAAATAATCTCATGATTTCTCACGTTTTTAATCTGGCAATTCTCAAGTACTTTTAAATATTACTTTTGTAACACTGTTTTGAATATTCAAGTCACTGTCAAGAGTCTTTCTGTAGTTTCTGTCATTACTGTCTTTAATCAAGTAGCATGTGTAAGAAAAAGGCGGGAAAACGTGATAGGGTTAAGGCGCGCTTTTTTGATTTCCAAATATTTAATTGTACATTTTGCATAATATCTCTGTAAATATTTATTAGTGTTAAGACGTGTTAGTTAATTAATTAGAATGGTGAAGAAGAGAAAAAGGAAGGAGGGGGAACCGCCTCCGTATCCCCAGCAGGTAGCATCCACCGATTCCGACTCAGCGGAATCGGCGGTAACTTGCTTTTCTTTTAAGGAAACTATTGCTGACAAGGACCCGAAGGAAAAATATAAAATTTTTAAAGTCAAGGGATACACTCGTTACTACCCAGAAGATACCAATCAAAAAGAGTTGGTTGTATTCTTAAACCACTTAGAAGAAAATAAACCATTTAGTGATAGGGATCGTATGGCTTTATCAAAAGGAATACGTGAGCATGGAGTCTCAGGTGTCATGCATTTGCGCTCCATCAATAAATACAAGGTCGGGATCACATTTGATTTGCCGAATAATGCAAATATGTTTATTAAAAATAAAAAATTATTGGAACAGTTCCCTGCCGCAGACACAGAGGTAACTGGGGTCCTCAATTCAGTCCCTGTTGACATGGCCAATAAGGAAATTTTTTCATTGATCGGTAGCTCGAAAAATGTTATACAGGTCAGGCGCTTCATGCGCAGGGTAAAGGGTTTCGGCGGAGTTGAATTTATTCCAACGCAGGCAGTTGCTGTTACCTTCGCTTCCACCATTCTTCCTCCTTATATTTATCTAGACTCATGGCGCCACGAGGTAAGCAAATATGTGCCACCAGTAAAGCAATGTTTAAAGTGCCTACGGTATGGACATATTGCCAAATTTTGTCGCAATAGCGAGGTTTGTTCAATTTGTACATTAAATCATAGTTTTAAGAATTGTCTAGTCAATCCAAAAGATGCTAAGTGTGCAAACTGCAAGGGCGATCACATAGCTATCTCCTCATCTTGTCCTTTAAAAAAACAGAAAATTGAAGAAAATAAAATTAAGTCAAAAAGTGCCACATACTCCGATCTTTTTAATATTAATGCTTTTCCAGCTTTAACAGCAAAAAATATAGATGTACAAATTAATAACTTAATGAAATCCGATATATTTATAAATATATTAGTAGAGACAATTACCAAAATAGTTAGTAATAAAGATGTCCCTATAAACACATCATCATTAAAGAGGTTTTAAAAAAAACTCTAAGTAATAAAAATCCTTCACCTCCATAATGGGTATATCAAATTTAAACATAATGCAATGGAATGCACAAAGTCTTAATAGCAACAAACATTTATTTACCAATTTCCTCTACACACACAATATTCACATTGCAATAATTAGTGAAACATGGTTTAAAACTGATCAAAATTTTAAAATAAAAAATTACAATATTGAAAGGAATGATTGTGGTAACAAACACAACGGAGTTGCCATAGTAATTCATAAAAGTATTATTTATAATAAAATTAACACTTATTACGACAATTCTTTACAAAATATTTGTGTAAAAATTACAGTTAATAATAAGGAGATGAGTATAGTCAGTTTCTATAGTCCCTTAAATTCTAATCCAGCTTTCAGTAAGGATAAATTTGATTCATTGGTGAAGTCTATCCCTGGTCCTTTTATATTTGCTGGGGACTTTAATGCGCATCACACATCTTGGGGTTGTGGTTCTGACTCTCCACGTGGTCGAAATGTCTTAGAAGTCATTGACGAAAATAATCTAATTTTGCTTAATAATGGTCAGGCAACAACTGTTGGCTCTCTAACATGGCGTCCTAATGCACTGGATTTGTCTTTGGTTTCTTCATCATTGGCACTTAATTGTGAATGGCAAGTACATGATAGTCCTCTTGGTAGTAGTTATCACATCCCTGCAATTATAAAAGTAGTGATTAGTAATAGTCAAAATAATGATTCCTGTGGAAATTGTTCAAGTACTGAACATTTGCCGACCTATCCAAATTACAAAATGGTAGATTGGCAAATGTATAGTAATAATGTGGATGAATTATTACTTGATTTCAAAACAGTTAATATATGTCCTCTCGATTCATATCATAATTTTGGTACAATTTTACATACAGCCGCTGCTAATTCCATTCCAAATTGTAAGGTCAATAAAAATACCAACAATCACTCATGTCCTACAAAAAGGACTAGTAGAACTGCCCTTCCTTGGTGGAATCAAAAGTGTACAGAGGCCGTGTCAAATTTCAAAACAGCTTACATAAATTTTAAAAATAATCCATTAGAAGAAACTTATATTCAATTTAAAAGACTACGAGCACTTAAAAAACTAATTATAAAAACAGAACGTCAAAAAAGTTGGATGTCTCTATGCGAAACTTTCAACAGATGTACGCCAATATCTATCATATGGAAATTCATGCGCAAATATAACAAAACATATAATTTTAATAATCATGAAAATGACACATGGATTTTCGATTTTTTGAAGAAATACACTCCAGATTTTGTGTCACATACCCCAAGTTCTTCGTTTGATGACAGTACTAACTCCAGCCATAGTTTTTTACTTAATCCATTTACAATCAGTGAATTAATATCTGCCATCTCCTCCCGAAGAGACACTACTTATGGTCTTGATGGAATGCCATACATATTATTTAAAAAACTTAGCATTTCTGGTGTAAAAATATTCTTAGAAGTCCTGAATATGTTATGGGAACATAATATTATACCTCAAGAGTGGAAAGTGGATTGTCTTGTACCAATTTTAAAACCAGAAAAGCCCAAATTATGTCCCGATTCTTACCGCCCAATAGCACTTACTTCGTGTGTTGGTAAATTATTTGAGCAATTGTTGAAGCAGCGTTTAGAGTTTTATGTTGAAAAAAATCATATTCTACCTTCTAATCAATTTGGTTTTCGTAGAAATCGGTCTGCTAGGGAAAGTGTCTGTCAATTGCAGCTGGATATACATAACTCTTTAGTGGCCAATAATAATTTGGTTGGAGTATTCTTTGATGTGGCTGGAGCTTTTAATAGTGTAAAAATAGACATTTTATGCCATGAACTATTACAAATAGGGATTCCTGGAAAAATTATAATATGGGTCCGAAATTTTCTGAGCAACAGAAAAGTATTCGCTAAATTTAATAGACATCTATATGGTGCTAGACTTGCTTCAAAGGGAGTTTGTCAAGGAGGCATATTATCTCCTTTATTATTTATATTGTATATACGTAGATTAAATTTAATTTTAGGGTCTCAAGTTAAAAATTTACAATTTGCAGATGATTTAGTTGTTTATGCTTCTGGAACCAATTTATCACAGGTTGTTCATATAGTCAATGATGCCTTGTCAAATCTGTGTACATATTTCTCTTACCTTGATCTGAATGTCAATCCGTCAAAGTCCAAAGTGGTTGTGTTTGGTAAACAGTGTCATAATATGCCTCCCGTACAATATAACAATTGCGCATTGCCCAGTTCACATGAAGTCAAATTTTTAGGGGTCCTTTTTTCATATAATTTAACCTGGAATAATTATACCAAACATGTAATTAATAAAGCAAATAAAGGTTTTAATATATTGAAATCATTATCTGGTACACACTGGGGTGCAGACCCAAAAATTTTGCTATTGCTGTACAAATCTTTAGTTCGTAGTCACAAATAGGTAATAGGTAAAACGGGCTGGTGTCCGCAACTCCACGACAATGCGCGTATTTTGCGTACGGGTGGGAACATCGACTATTCGATCCACCCCAGCTCCTCAAGGAAGGCCAGCAACGCCTTGATGTTACTGACCGTCTCACGTAGGGTACCTGGGTTACCGAAGTACTTTGCCCTGTACGTAGCGACCACCGGGCAGTTTAGCAGCACATGCGCCGCTGTCTCGTCATCCTCCATGCAGGCCCTGCACAGCGGACTGTCTGTTACTCCTATGACATAGAGGTGTTTGTTAAATGACCCATGGCCAGTTAAAGCTGCAGTAACTGTACGCAGCTTTAGTTTATTTAGACGGAGAACCTGTTTCGTGAGGCGGCCATCAATTGTGGGAAGTGCTTCCTTGGCCTGCCTGCATTCGCCTAGCTCCGTCCAAAGTTTGTCATGTTGGTCTCTGGTGCGTTTCCTTACCAGAGTACGTATGTATCCGAAGGGGAGTGGCACTATGGGCTCAGGTCCCACTGGCGCCATGCTCGAGCCCCTTCTGGCAAGTTCATCGGCTGCATCGTTACCTAGCGAACCGCTGTGTCCTTTGATCCATTGAATGGTTATGTTATTGAGGCTACCCACCTGGTTGAGGCGCTGGTGGCACTCGTATATTAGCCCAGAATCTGCTGTATAGCTGTTCAGCGCTTGGAGAACAGCCATGCTGTCTGAGAGTATGCGGATGGAGTGTTCCTTTACTTCCCTGGCCATAATGGCTGAAGCAGCCAGGGAAATGCCCATGCATTCGGCCTGGAACACTGTGTTGTGGACCCCCAATGGTGTGGCTATGTGTATGTTGAAGTCCTCGGAGAAGATTCCAGCACCCGTACCACTACCTGTTTTGGATCCATCCGTGAAGATACGCAGTTCTGCAGGGCACAGCCCCTCGCATCGGCGATCCTCATGAAGTTGGATCTTGTATTTTTTATCAAAGATAAATTGTTTGGGCACCCTATCGTTTATTGCCTTCGTAATGGGGAACTCCTTGTGGAGCCCCTCTAGCAACGTGGTGTGTGGTGTTTCACTCTTACCCCAGAGATTAAGTGTGTTTAGACGTACTGCCGCCATTGTCGCTTCCTGTTGTATGAATAGGTGGAGCGGTGGTAAACCTAGTATGGCTTCAACCGCTGCAGTCGGAGTAGTCCTCATGCAGCCCGTGGTCGCCATGCAGGCTAGTCTTTGCATGCGTTGCAGTTTGTTGGAGGCTGTAACCAGCTTGGTGCGGGGCCACCAGACCACGGCCCCGTAGGTGATCATGGGGCGGATCACTGCGGTGTATAGCCAAAGTATAATTTTAGGGGATAGGCCCCACTTCTTACCTATCATTCTTCTGCACTGCCAAAAGGTCATGCAGGCCCTGTTTAGTTTGTTGTCCAGATGACTACTCCAGTTTAACTTACTGTCTAGTATGACTCCGAGGTACTTGACTTCGCTGGTCAGCTGGAGTTCAGTATCGAACAGTTTTGGCAGGCGATAAGGGCCTAGTGCTCGTTTCTGGGTGAACATGACTAATTCAGTTTTAGTGGGGTTTACTGATAGGTCAAATTCCCTGCACCATCTTTCTACAATACGTAGCGCTTGCTGAGTCAGGTTGCAAATCGTGCCCGTCACCTTCCCCGAAACAAGGATTGCGAGGTCGTCGGCATAACCTACTGTGTAGTAGCGGCTGGCGTTGAGTTTGGTGATGAGGTCATTAATCACCAGGTTCCACAGGAGGGGAGACAGCACCCCCCCCCTGGGGGCAGCCTCTGGCTATCATGGCCGACTGCTGTTCATCCTCAAGGCGAACCACTCGTTTGCTTAACATGTTCGTAATCCAGTCCGTTAGTACCTGTTCTACTCCATGTCTGGAGAGGGCGCTGTTGATGCTGGAGAAGTTAGTTTTGTCGAAGGCTCCCTCGATGTCTATGAAAGTGTCCAGGCAGGTGCCCTTCTGATGGATCGCTTCCTCTATCTGGCTGACTACCGGTTCGTAGTCACTTTGAATATGGTTTTTACTGTTTTGCTGCAGATACCAAAATTGTATATAGTCTAGATGTCCTGCAAAATAAATGCTTGCGTGTTATCACTGGGGCATTCAGAAGTACTCCTATAAATGCAATGCAGATTGAATGTAACATTCCACAATTAAGAATCCGATTTGATTATTTAAAAGAAAGATTTATACTAAAACTTTTTAGTGTCACTAATAATAGTCTCTTGGACAATTTGTTGCATTCCAATTCTAGATTAGGTGTAAAGTCATTTTATCTATTACAGGATATTCATAGTTTCATAATTTTCATTAAAAATATAAACATTTATCAATCATCTTATATTCTGCCTTGTTATCAAGGAACTTATAGTGCAAAATTTCCAGACATAAATATAATTATAAAAAATAAAAAGGACCTGTCGTCAAAAGAGGAAGTTAATGCACTGTTGTCAGAGTGGTCAGATCATAAATTTGTGTATAGTGATGGTTCTAAAAACAATAGTGCAGTGTCTTTTGCTATTTTTGAGCCAACCTCAAATATAGGTCTTGGTCGAAAAATTTATAAAAATGCTAGTATATTTACAGCTGAAGCTGTTGCTATTTTGAGTGCTTTGAAACATATAAAAAATTGCAATTCGGGTCATAGCAAATGGGTTGTAGTAAGTGACAGCATGAGTGTTCTGAAAAATCTAGCGAATAATAAATTACATGCTAACACTAACTACTTAATCTATCTAATAAAAGAACTATGGATCGAACTGTCTCAATTCAATATTAAAGTTAGTTTTGTTTGGGTGCCTTCACACATTGGCATTGCAGGAAATGAAAAGGCTGATTATCTGGCCAAAAAGATTATTGATCTAGATGAACTAATTCCAAATGCTGATGCTGATATGAATGTTTCCATACCGCATACAGACGCTGTTAGTCTTTTAAGACAGCGTATGTGTCAATCGTGGGGGAGACATTCATACCAGTCCACACAGATTGAAAATAAAGGCACTTGGTATGCGTTTCTAGATAAACAAATAAACTCCACACCTTGGTTTTGCAGAAATAGCAGTTTTATAAATAGAAAGTTTTATTCATTTATTTGTCGTATGCGTTTTGGTCATTGTCGTATAAATTATCATCTTCATCGGCTTAAAATGGTTAACTCTCCATATTGTGAGTATTGTCAATCACAAAAAGTTCAATCTTTGCATCATATCTTCTTTGAGTGTTCGTCTTTCAACATTCAGCGCCTTGTGTTGTCGGATGAGCTTCTAAAAATTTATAAAAAACCTGATAGGGTCCCGCAATGCATTCAGGAGCTACTTAGGAATGCCTCAACTTATATATATTTGTACTTGACTTTATGATGATGTATGTATGTCCAAGTCGTTTGACTTGACAAGTTGACATTGACATAGAAATCTGTAATGACGTTTAATTACCTTGGATTTGACAAAAATGGACGAATTTTTCATGGACTTATTAAAAACATGAAAACTAAATAAATAAATATGAAAAAAATACGAAAGACATTATTGTTAAAACTTATCACGAAAGAAAATACTTGGACGTAAGACTAGGCAATATGGTTGAAAGACTATAGCCTTCCCTTTGGGGTAAATTAAAAAAAAAAAAAAAAAAAAAGTAGCATGTGTAATGTTGGTAATAGCTTTGAAAATTTTGTTGGTTTGTTTGTGAAAAACTGAGCCACCGGTACTTTAAAGTAATCTCAAATCTGTGCATTATACGCCGTAGGTGGTGTGGTGACTAATAAACTAAATCCTATGAACTTCCTGGACTATCTAAGAGATAATAAGTCTCTCTAGCGGCTGCCGTCTTACCGTGGTCCACAAAGGGAGTGCTCACAGTATTTACAATATTATTCTCAATTTCATTCGAAGATTACTACCTACTTGTAGAAGTCGTAATATTAAGTGTTTTTCAATCACATAAATTAATGTAAAGCTGAACTAAATAACTTTAGTAGATACGTTTTGATTTCAAATATGGAAAAACTGCCAATGTGTAGAATATGTTTAGTGGAGAATGTACGAATGTACATAGTGGCCAACAGGAACTTGCATGAGCTATATGAGAAGCTGACTAATAATCCAGTAAGTTAATTAATAAGAATTAAATCACTAATATAGATAGGTTATAAATGCGAATCATACATACACGAGGATCAAAATTACTAGTATGAACTTTCGGGCAGAGGTCGTCTTAGAGGTCTTAGGACCTGCGCCCACTGGCGATACTTGTATAGTATGGATATTTGTGTAACGAATATAACTTAATAGTACATAACACAACACAGGGGCAAATAGAAAGTACTGATATCAATGAAAGAAAACCATGTGAAGAAACATGGACTTCGACAGTGCCATGCATTCTCTGTATGAGGTGTTGGAGACTATACGTATATGAGTATTTACCCCCTAAAGATTGGAGAACTGAGGCGCTGTTTGAGAGTAATGTATGAGACATATAGAAAGCATTACTGACCACCAACAGTTGGCTTTACAATTTGATGATGAAAATTATAAACAAAATAGTGTAAGACAAGTTTTGTTGCAGTTTGTAACTGAAGACAGTAGACCAATACTTACTTGTTTCGTCTGCTGCACTAAACTAAAGCAATGCTGCCGATTTCTGCGAAAATGTCTGAAAGCCGAAGAGCAGTTCGCTCAGATGATGAATGGGGATTATGAGGTGAGGTATTCTTCAACAGACATTTGTTCTTATAATTTCAGTATAATGTGGAAGTGATTTCTTACAAACTCATACCTATTGTGTCTGGATTTCACACCAACCATACCAGCGAGTGTTGAATGTTGACATGAACGCTTTTCTCATATGTAGGTTTACAATTATTACATGTTAAAACACTCATAATACTGCTACAACTTCTGTAGGAAACTAGATGTGGCAGTTTGTTAACAGCCCTCTCTCATGTCACAGCACAAACTATTATTGCATAGGTCACGTGCTATGCAACAATAGCTTGTGCAGTGGTCAGTGAGCAAGCAGTTGTTTCACTCGTCTGTCCCCGTACTTAACAGGTAGCATGGCTGACTCCAGGGTATATTGGACCTACTTAGTGTCCTCACTTGCAGTGGCTCTTTCAAAAGACTTTATTTATTTATTTGTAGCCATTTTTCAGAGTGATAGTTGTAGTGCAAAACATTTCATATCAGTTCTGAGTCCGTGTGCCCTTTGGCAAACGCCTGCCCTAACCCCTTCTGATTCTCCCTGTTCGTTGCCTGTCTAGTCCATGTATTTCCAGCCGTCCTCGCCATTTTTTTAAAGGGTTTTCCTTTAGGGACACTTTTTTGTTTCATTTCTCTTGTCCCCTGACAGTGTGATCGGCCCATCTCCATTTTAATCTTCTCAGTTTCAGTACTACAACTTGTGTTTTTGTTGCCTTCCTGAGTACATGGTGACTGGTTCTTTCTATCTTTCTTTTCCCCATCATAATCCATTCCGTGCTATGCTGACACATTTGTAGTTTTTTGGTCAAGGCCCATGTTTGGCATCCTTAAGTTAGGATAGGAAGGATGCTGGTGGTGAAAAGCTTTCGTTCTAAGTAGTTGTCTTTCATTATTTCAAGTGACTTTAGTTGTGTAAAAAGTTTATTTAAGTTTATTATTATTATTATTCTCTGTTTACAGGCCAAGCCTTCACTAAACCAAGACAGCTTAGAGCTTTACAGTGGGTTTATTACATCTCCAATAGAGCAGATAAGTATTGTCAATGAATGTCAAACAGACAGCATTGCTATCAAAGAAGAGTTACCAGCTGTTTGTGAGGGACTAGATGACATTTTTGAGACAAAGGAGGAACATCAAAGTGATGGTATGTTTTGTATGTAAAAATAATATGATCATTAAATAATATCTTATAATAAAATTAAGATACTTAATCTATTTATAAAAATGTCTTAAACTACTTCAATGCTTTGCTAGTATTTAGTTTAATTCAACTTAACGGTAACCACCTTATATTTTAAAACAAAACAAATTAATATTAAGTGAGTCTTGACGGTCTCTTGACGGTTTTTGTTTACTTACAGAGCATGAACCAGAAAATATTGACATTAGCTGCCTGGATGTAGTAGATACACCACCACTCTGTTCTGAATCAGATTTAGAAGATGATGTACCTCTAATGCGTTTTAAAACTCAAGTAGAAGAAGAAGTAACACGGAAGAAACATAGAGCCAGGGAGACCATCAGTAAGTATTAGCACAGATTTTATTTATTTATTTATTCAGCCATTTCTGTCCCACTGCAGGGCAAAGGCCTCCCTTCCCTCCTTCCACTAGATAAATCACTCCATACAAAATTTTCAATACCTACTACTGTAATAGCCTACACAACACGTGACCACACGGCGACCTTCGAGTCGCTAGACGCTGCAAACGAAAATGTACCTAACCTTACCTCTTAAGAGGTTGTTCTCTCAAAAGAAAAAATTGTTTCCCGTTTTTGCAACATTTTTCTTTTTTCTCCGCTCCTATTGGTCGTAGCGTGATGTTATATAGCCTATAGCCAAATGAATGTTGATAAATGGAGGCCATTGACCTTTCTATTCGATATAGTATAGTAGCTTAATCGAAGTAATTACGTACTTACCAATAAAATACAAAACAAGAAATATGCAAGTTTAAACAATTTACCTAGGTATTTAAAAAACGATACTAAAACAAATAAGATACTCACATTTCTGTATCAGCAGGTAAACTGAAATAAGATAAGTTGTTATCTCTTCTCTTGCTGGATCTACATCCATCAACTGCACATAATACACCAGAACAAGTCATATCATAAGAATTTGAAACTAAGTACGTCAAGTCGACCGAAATATATAATACGTACGTACGCGCCTCGCGGCTGAAGGACTGTTACTGGAAGTCACAAATGGTAAACTAGGGCCATTGTTGTTAAATCGATTAACTGTTAAATTCTGATAACAAAACCATGGCCGGCAAGATGACCAGTCATCATAAGTAGCACTCATTCACGAGCATAACGCTAAGATCAGCCATTACCCCTCGCTTTTTTTGTGCCCGACGCTACCGCAAGCAGTGACGTGTAGGAGCATGACGACCTTGCTGCCAGTTGCCCGGACAAGAGTAATTAGTGTGCGTTACCCTGGCAAAATGTTGTGCATTTGTGAAGTGAGACCATAACAAATAATTAGTGTATCATGAGGAGCAATTTGTTTACTAATAGCAAAATTTGTGTGAATTGTAGTTTTAAAGTTATTGCTGGAGTAACATTTGAAACGTTATCCTGGCAAAATCGATTTTCAAAAATTCGTTCAGTCCGTAACCAAATACACGAATAGATAGCTTTTGTTTCCTAGTAAATGCTTCTAAGTAGCAAAATGTGTGTGTGATATGGTTCTTGAGTTATTTAATATTTTGCTGCGGTAAAGTTTTGGGATTTCACGGTAGACGCCTATAACGTCAAAAAAAAAAATCGTATCTTTACACGATAAGAAGAAAAAAAAACAAATTTGATTAATTTTAGACTGGTCGTACTTTAGCGATGAAATACGCAGTTTCCAAAACATTAAGAAACGTGGCATACTTTAAACAAATTAAAATAATTAATGAACATTAATTCCTGTTAATTTCAGCTTTCAATTACGGCTGTAATGAAAGTTATATCAAAATCAAGAATATGTCAGAAATTCTCTAATAAGCCGACCAAATTAAAAAGGTCACGTAAAAGCGGCCACACCGTACGTACGAGTAGTCTCCGCAAATTAGCGACTTGCCCGATGTTTTGTACAGCTAAGCAGAAAAACGTTATACTTGCCCGATGTTTTGTACAGCTAAGCAGAAAAACGTTATACTTGCCCGATGTTTTGTACAGCTAAGCAGAAAAACGTTATACGTGAAACCGATTTTTTAATGTTTGAAGTACAGGTACCATATTACACAATTTCTACTAGTTTTCTATTTTATAAATGAAAATCATGTTAATTAACAGTAGTTTTAAATAATTGAATGGATCATAAGTAATTATTTAAAGTCAAAGTAACTTTATAAAGGTAAGTAATAATCTCAGTAAATAATTTATAGCGTGATTTAAAATCAATACAAATATATATACGGGGTAGAAGGTACGCCGACGCGAAAATATAGTTTATTGTTTCTGTTTGGTCAACCAGATATGAGACTGATTTTTAAATAAAAATAATGAATCATGACCATTTTATTATTTTTACTAACCTGACCAGCAAACTTTTGTATGCAACTGTACTAGAGATCCACGCCGCAGCCAAAACACCCGGCGGCGCGGCGTCGCCGGCGTGAGGACATTTTTTAGGAGGAATTAACTATGCTAGGAACAACATATATTTCTTATCTCCAACCACTGACTACAAATTGTTAGTACAGCTACAGTGGTTGTAATTATCGTGAATAAAAAATATTTTGTTCACCTTTGCCGGATTTAAGCGCAATCGCTTAGCAATCAAAACCATCCCAGCTACAGAAAACCAGCACCCTTTCACTGGGTGTACTTGTAGCTGGCATGCTTAAACGTGACCGCGCCAACCCCGCAAGCTAAGAAAACAATTTTTTTTTGTTCCCAATACTTCAGGACATTATTATCTAAGCTTTCCATGTCGGATGGAGTAGCAGTGGCTAGGTATTTCCACTGGAGGATACTCAACCGTTAAGCCGGCACTTTTCTCTCACGTAGCTTCTCCCACATAATTTTCATTTGTTATTTGAGATTATTTTATAACCTCAATTTTCGTCGCTAATGATTCAATTTAATTATGTCATACAAAATTAGGTGATAACAATGATTGTTTGAATAACAAAATAACAAAGTTGAAACCTCCTAAATTCAAATGAAAGTGCTAATAATTCCATTGAACAGGGTTTGCTTAAACTTTGAACAGACAGTTTTGGAACTGACCATTAGCTGAGCTGAGCTGAATGCGTCATGTTCGTGAACGGGCGCCGTCAGTAGGGACTGGTCAACTCTTTGCTGCCATAGCTTATTTTGATTTAATTTAATATTTGATTTTTTTTTATCTTTTCATTACGGACGCTTTTAACGTTCTGCATCGTTCTCACATGCATACATTTTAACATGAATGATGTAACCAATACTTTGTGACCATATTATTGTGATTTAAAAAAGTGTCCATGGAGTTTCTTGTCCGTTCTTCTCCATAGGTACCTATTACGCTTTGGAATGGGCAACTAGCTTCATCTTTTTGACTGACCGACCCTTGACAATTCAAAAGTGCCTGTAATTGGTTTAGTTGAAATTAATAGTTTGAATTTGAGCGTATGTCGACTTTAGTACATGTACTTCATGGTGATTAAGTGTATTATTCAATGTTACCAGAAAATCCTCCTTTTCAGTCCTGGTGTGAATCATTCAAAGCGCTATTATTGTTGATTCGTGTGCATGTCAATCTTCTTACAACATTGTACTTACCAGATTTTTGATTATAGGGGCGACCGTTGCGAAGAAACCAAAACTAGACAGACGAATAACAAAACTAGAAGATGAAAAACCTTATAAGTGTGATGTATGTGAGCATAGCTTTAATGAACAGAGTAGTTTAAGAAACCATATCTGTATACACACTGGTGAAAAACGTTATAAGTGTGATGTATGTGGACGTAGTTTTACTGCCAAGAGAACTTTAACAAACCATATCCGTATACACACTGGTGAGAAACCTTACAAGTGTGATATATGTGAGCGTAGTTTTATTCAAAGACATCATTTAACCGATCATATCCGTATACACACGGGTGAAAAACCTTACAAGTGTGATATATGTGAACGTAGTTTTAATCAAAAGTGTAATTTAACAAACCATATCCGTATACACACTGGTGAAAAACCTTTCAAGTGTGATATATGTGAACGTAGTTTTAAGCAAAGACATCATTTAACAGAACATATTCGTGTACACACTGGTGAAAAACCTTACAAGTGTGATATATGTGAACGTAGTTTTAATCGAAAGAATAGTTTAACATACCATATTCGTATAGGTACACACTGGTGAAAAACCTTACAAGTGTGATATACAGGGTTAATGGTAATCCGTCAGAGGCTGATAAGGGGGCCAAAATGCAACAAATTGAACCCCCCATATGTATGGCCGAAATTCCATAGTTTTCGAAATATTTGAATTTTAAGGGTTTTTCGATATTTACCCAAAATTCGACATTTAATTCCAAATAAAAGAAAAACTACAATTTTGAATGGGAACCATTAAAAATGATGTTGTAGCTCACTTCAATTAAGCTATGGATATAATTAAAACTACTTAATTTAACAAAATAATTAAAATAATGAGCGATATAAGAATAATATCTTACCAATATTTTCAGTTTACGCTTCAAAAATGTTGTCCCGTCACAATAATTTCTATGACATTAATCGTACAAATAACTAAAACAACTTGCCTATTCTGTAAGCTTTCCAAAAAGGTATAAAAGTCAATTTTAAAATACACAATTCGTGGCATGGCATGTGTTTGAACCGGCGCGGGGAGAGAAATCATCTTTGTTTTTAGTTTATGATCCTCGCTAAAACAACCGATTTTACTGGCGAAATTCTTCGTGATGGGGCGGGGTGTGCGGGCGGGGGAGTACACGGCGTCTACTGCGCTCGCGTCGCCTTCCTTAGTAAGTTTCGACTCTACGCCGCGCAAGCACGTGTGTTGTTATCTAGCTATTAACCAATTTCTCATCGCGTTAATTTGTTATCGATCAATAAATTAGATTGGAAGACACACACGGAGGAGTTAAAAGTGGTTTGTATAAACTTACCTCAGTAATGACTGTGGACGCTTTAGTCATAGCACATCATGGCATGGTGGGTCCAGTGTAGGTTTTTCACCAGTGTGTATATCGTGTTATGTTTTGGGGGAATTCAACCAAAAGGGAAATTATCTTTAAAGCCCAAAAAAAGTGTATTAGGACTATGTTTGAATTGCAGGTCATAGATACACGCAAACCATTTTTTATTAAGTTTAAAATTTGGACTCTTCCATCTTTATATATTTTTGAGGTTGCTGTATTTGTAAAGACCAATCCAAAGTGGTTTAAAAAAATGTCGGACATTAATAATCGAAGTCGACGGAATAATAATAGCTTATGTTATGTGTAAGAAGGTCTCACACAGCTCTAATGTACAAAAGTGTTTTTTGCATGGCACAAGTCATATTTAACCGCTTATGGACGTCAATCAAAGAATTGAATGTGAACTTATTTAAGAAACGGCTAAAATCATTACTTGTGAACAAAGCATATTACAGTATTTCGGAGTTCATAACAGATAAAACTTTTTTTTATTTTTTATAGTCCAGGCTTACTTCTATATTATTAATTTTCTTGTCAAGACTTGGCTGCTAGATTGATAACAAACATTAATTGTTCGCCCTCTGGCTTAACATAGCGCACTATTCTATCTTTATATAACATCATTATTGTACCTATGTTCAACAAATTAATAAATGACTTATGATCATTATTGTTACTTGTTTCTCTTGTTATTCTTTTTGTTATCATTGTTATTTCTTTTGTTATTTTGGATAACATGGCTTCGTATTCTAATAACGAATACGCAGACGTAATGTTTTGTTATGGTTTTGCCGATGGACACAATTTCGCTTAAGTCGCACTTGAAGATCGCTTTCGATGTATTCGCCTGTATCGCTTATCGAACACTATGTCGAATCGCGGTTATTCCCGGCCTTATATAGTGCAGCAGATTGTTCTAGTACCTTTTATTGTAGAAACATCTAGAATGTTTGGGTATATACCGGCCCGGACTGACCTCTGTCTCTTTCTATCTCTAGAAGGATCTATTTGTTTTACTACTCGATACTAGATGGCGCTAGTGGTAAATTAGTTCTGCTACTTGATAATAGATGGTGCTAGTGACTATTAGTTTTGCCACTTGATACTAGATGGCGCTAGTGGTTAATAATGTCACCGTGTATCAGGCATTAATTGTGGCGCGCAAAAATACCAACGCCGCTTTCCCGATCGTTGACTTCCCCACGTTACTGTTTTCGGGAGCACAGTTAACTTACAATTTTGGGCACCTAAAGCAGGCAGGAATCCAAAAAAACTAAAAGAAACTGCGTCGCAAATGAGATTTTCCCTGAACGTATGGATGGGTGTCCTTGATAATTATTTGCTGGGCCCTCATTTCTTGCCCCAAAATTTGAACGGCGAAAATTACGAGGAGTTTTTGAGAAACAACCTAGACGATTTGTTGGCGGATGTTCCCGAAGAAATAAAAAATAACCTCATGTTTCAACATGATGGTTGCCCAGCACATTACCGGATTACTGTCCGACAGTGGCTAGACTCGTCTAGCCACTGTCGGAGAGTAATCCCAGTAGATATCTCTCGAGATATCCAAACCGATGGATTGGGAGGGGAGGGCCAATTCCGTGGCCAGCACGAAACCTTGATATCACACCACTTGATTTTTACGTCTGGGGTCATATGAAGGAATTAGTTTCATGTGATCCCAGTAAATTTAGTCGAAGAACTTCGACAGCGAATAATAAACGCGGCGCAACAGATGAGAACAACGTTCACATCAAGAGTGACGAAAACCAAATTTAGGAAGAGAATTCGAACCTGCATTCGTAATCGAGGGGCTCATTTTGAACAAGATGTGTAAAATCCTACTAATATTATAAACGTGAAAGTTTGTATGGATGTATGGATGTTTGTTACTCTTTCACGCAAAAACTACTGAACAGATTTTGACGAAATTTAGCACACAGATAGTTTATAACCAGGATTAACATATAGGATACTTTTTATCCCGACATTCCCACGGGATCGAAACTTATGCGGGTGAAACCGCGGGGCGCAGCTAGTTTATAATAAAATTTGACGTAATCTCCAGCTCCACATTAGTTATGCTATTCAGGGACGCAGCGTTTACATGGGGGGTGGGGGGTAGGGGGCGTTGGTATTTAATAATGTTGCCAAATTGGTCGTATGTAGGCTTCTTCTGGGCAAGCTCGTTCCACCGTAGGTCTCATCCCCACCTCTGGGCTGGGTTGAGGTCAAGATTGAGCCCATTATCAATAAAAAAAAATGTATGAGAACGGTAGATTATAAAGGTTGGGAAGAGCGAGCGAAGCGAGCTCGTAAATTAAATAATAGCCTCGGCTCGCCTAAAATATAAAACAAAACTATATAAATAAAAACTAACCAAATTTGTTTATTTTATTTTTTTATTTTACCATTTATGTACACACACATAAACAGACATTGTAAAACAGAACAGAAAAAATTGTTACAGAGGTGATGCTTTTTTCATAAGAAATCTCTTCCAGCATACCTGACATAGGACAATAGATACAGAGATGTAGACAGCGTGTGATAGAGCAAAGGAGACAAAAAAATAATACA
Source organism: Apamea crenata (assembly GCA_949629185.1). Lineage (NCBI taxonomy): Eukaryota > Metazoa > Arthropoda > Insecta > Lepidoptera > Noctuidae > Apamea > Apamea crenata. The sequence goes on along the minus strand of OX451382.1, from coordinate 4,924,650 downwards.
TGAATCATAAAAACAATTCACTTAAAAACGAAACAAAAATTACGAGAATATACTAACATATGGGTGAATATACAAAAATTGGGTAACTCAATGTCATCAGTCAATATATGCAAAGTCTTTTTATATTTTATTGAGATTAGAATTTATTTTAAAACAATGAAAAGTCCTTTATTTGGTCACCCAATCACAGCTCTTCATTTTAAATACAAGTTAATAAAAAACCACAATAAATGCTTAAAACGTCAATCCTTTGGCATGTCACAATCCCGAAAACCAACTATCAAGTGACTATCTATTAAACATTATCATTGATTTAAGAAAACTTACTAATCTACAACAATCTGTGATGTACATAGTAATATATACTACAACTTTCATAATGCAATGTTCTCCACATTATTTAAAAAAAATTAAGAAACTTTGTGTTTGTTTCATTCGTCAGTCCGTTGTGCGTTGTTTAAATTTGAAATTCGCGCCAAATTATCACCGACTCAAAGTCAAATCGCTGTTTGCATTTTAATGTTGGTAATGAAGTTAGCTGCGGACCGCACAATTTGATGGCCCCCATAACTGTACCAGTGCTTGGGTTGTATTTGTCGTCTATACACGTGCTGAGTCAGTCAAAATTTCAGTCCTGTGGTGAGTCGTTATTTTCTTGTTAATCTCAGGTTTATTTTCATTTATACATAGTTAACTATGATTTGTTAAAATGCAGTTTGTTGATGCACGGAATTACCAAAAAAAACATTAGTTCTGATTATAACCTCAAATTATGTCTTTTTCGTCAGTCCGTTGGCGTCAGTCCTTTGTCAGGCATCGCGCCAGAGGACTGACGTGTTTCCATGGTACTGATGTTTTTTTTTATTTTGGAGCACTTTTATCTTAATTGCTACCGTGTATAAGCATTTCTATTTTATATTTCAGTTTAAAACATGCGGCAGGCTAAAAGCAAATTGACTAGGGAAGAAATACTAAAAAAACAGAGAGAAGCCGAAAAGGCTCGCTTAGCCAGAATTAAAAGCGACCCCATTAAATTAGCGGAATACAAAGAAAAACAAAAACTTCAGTACTTAAGGAAAAAAGAGAAAGGACAAAGAAAAAATGTTGAAGACATGACACCACGAGAGCAACGAATAACTAGAAAAAAATGGAAAAATTATTCATCAAACTACAGGCAAAGAAAACAGCTATTGAAACAAATCACTAATAATTTTATACGCCAGAATAGTCCTCCACTAACTGACGACGAAATACAACCCATAATTAATGAAGAAATCAGACCTGTTATTAACGAAGACCAAAGAGCAAAAGAAGCTAAAGAGAGAAGTGAAAGACAGAGAAAATCTAGAAACAAGGAAATAAAAAAGATGAAGGCTATAGTTTCAAAGCTTAAAACTAAACTAAATACTCAGCGTCAAAAGTATAAACGAGTCAAAAAGCAGCTAAAAAAAGTAATAACATCTGTTGAAAAAACGCCAAAGACCAGAATTGAAGACATGAGTGAAGATATAACTAAAAAGAAAGAATTAGTGAAGAAGGCCCTTTTTGGGGAAGTTATTAAAACACAATTGGAAGAAAACTACACTAAACTAAAGACTCATGAAGAAAGAAACAAATTTAAACAAGTTATATCTGGAAATTTAGTAGACAAATACAAACTATGGAGAATAAAAAACAAAGCAGTCACCTACAAAAAAACTGGACATAATCTGACAAATAAAAAAATAAATAAAAGCAAAATTAGAATACAAGGATTAGTGCAGAAATTTTTCGAAGATGATTCTAACAGCCGTCAAGCTGCAGGAAAGAAAGAATTTGTGTCTCGTAAACAAGTCAAAAAACAGAAGAGATATTTACTTGATACCATGAAAAATCTTCATAAGAAATTTTTGAAAACCACTCCATGTTATTCCCTATTTATTAAATCCTAAGAGATTTGTACCAATTTTTATTAAATTTTATTATAATTCTTACAAAATGGTGTATTTTGTCAGTACTATGTTACCCTCGTCAGTCCCTTGGCAGTCAAATTCTGAAAATTTGAAATATCTCACAATCTACTTAAAAAAGTGACTGGCCCGATTTGGAACAATATATTCATTAGATTAGCCATCTTATACACCCGAATTTGTAGAAATTTGATTTAATAACTATAGTAAACAAAATATCCTCAAGAGTTACCCAACTTTTGTATAATCACCCATATATACAAATAAACGTACATACATAAATACTTCTAAAATAAATATTACAGGCGATGAAGTCAGCGAAAGCGAGTTAATCAAGCCACGCATTATAATCCTCTTCTGTAAAATTAACTACCCCTTTTCACCCCGTTAGGGGTAGATTTTCGAAAAACCCTCATACGTGTTATTATTTATTTTTAATCTTAGTACACACACTGAGTTTCGAGTTAATCGGACCGCGCGTTCAAATTCTTCCACACAAACTTCAGCATCCCTATATCCTGGAATATAGTGGAATTTTGAAAAATCATTTGGGATGTGTTCATAACTTGACTCAAAGATTATGTATACCAATTTTCGAGTTAATCAAGCCACGCTGTAAAATCCTCCCCTGTAAAATTGACTACCCCTTTTCAGGCCGTCAGGGGTAGATTTTCGAAAAACCCTGATACACATTATTATTTCCATTCAATTTTAGGTATAAGTACTGAGTTTCGATTAAATCGGACCGCGCGCTAAAATTCTTCCATACAAACTTTGAAACCCCCCAATCCCCTTTTAGAGGGTAGTTTATAAAAACATAAAATGTACAACTTCATAATTTACTTAGATAAGTATTCGTGCCAAGTTTCAAGTTTATTAACTCAAGGAATAAGATTTTTCATACAAACAAAATCCCCCCATTTAGATAGATAGATAAGATAGATAAATCATTTATTTGGCGCACACAAAAAAGACAGCACAACACACAAAAGTACACTATTAGATGATAACCAAACTACCCACATGATTATAATATAAAAAAACACAAGGTGCCGATAAAATAAAAAAAACAAAATGAAAAACACATAAATATGGAAATAAAATTGACACAATGATGATAAAATTAATAACAAAACATACACAGTGCGGTGTGCGTCTCAAGGTTGCACCAAATGGGAGTCCAGCTCAGCATGTGTCAGACAAATGTGCCTGACGCTGATATTCTGCTGGATCCCTGCTGTGACACACGGACGTTGAGAAGACGAGATAAATTGGTGTTGTGACAGGTGTTATGTGCAGAGTAAAGCTTTGTAAGTCTACCCGACACTATAATTAAGTATTGGTTCTACAGTAGGTAAGTTTTGCATTGGGAAACGTTCTTGTTCGTAGGTGTGCTAGTTTTGTGCTTTGATTACTTGATTCTTATATTATTTACAAAGTTACATGCAGTATATAATGTGTAAATGAATTATAATATAATTATAGTGACGTTGGTGCGAATAAATTAAAACAATTTGGCTAGAGTAAAATTAAAATTAAATGCTTTCGCAATAAATAAATATAGGTAAATATCATGTGTAAGTATTTCAACTATAATCCAACACAAGATCCACAGACTACTCAATATAATATGTATATTTCAATAATAACAATAATAATAATAATATATATTATATATATATTTTTAATATATATTTTTCAATATACTGATACGCTAAATAGTCAGATTGATTCGGGAAAGTCACGACCTCGCGAGCGCGACAGCCATTTATAATTTATATAATGGACGTGTTCGAAGCAGTCATCCCTAGATTTTTCTGCGAGGTGATAAGAAACTGCCGTAGTCGAACTCTGAAGGTACCAAGAAGTTTGAGATTCCTTATCGGCGGAGGAATATTGTTCCAGCATTTAGATGCAGCATACCTAAAACTTCCCCTGAAAGCAGCTGTCTTGTGTGATTGAGTGGCGAGTTGCTGCGAGCACAGCCTATTTGCGCATTCTCTTCTACTAGCGATCCAGCTCAGTTTATTGTACAGGTAGGACGGCTGCTTGTACTTTATTACTCCAAAAAGTAGGCATGCCAAATGCAACTTACGACGTGATTTCATCTTGAGGATTGAGTGGTTATTTAAAAATGGCGTTACGTGACTTCTTGGCGGGATTGAGAAGCAGAATCGCGCGCAGGCGTTTTGTACCCTCTGGATCAGTCGATCAGTTCTTGCTAGTAGTCGAGGGCCAATAACTACGTCCGCATAGTTCAGGTTTGACAGTACGAGAGACTCAGCCAGTTGGATCCGTAGTTCCTCCGACAGATAAGGCCTAATTTTATAGAGGACCTTAAGACGGTAAAAACAAATGCGCACCGACTCTGCCACGTGCGCTTCGTATCTCAACCCAGTGTCAGGTTGAGACCCAGATTACGTGCCTCGCTGACTCGACTGACCGACTCACCCAGCAGGGTAACGTTAAGTGTTGCCGGCACAGCACTAATTTGGTTTTTGGTTCCAAACAACGTGTATTTAGTTTTAGTGGGGTTAAGTACCAAACCGTTATTTTCAGCCCAACATGCTATCCTGTCAAGATCATCGTTTAGATCCTTAATCGCGGTGTCATAGTCACTAGGCTTAAAGGAGATATAGACTTGTACGTCATCAGCATAAATGTGGTACCTACATCGCTTCAGGGAAGTTATGATATCCGCACAATACAATATAAAGACGATGGGGCCCAATATTGAGCCTTGCGGGACTCCTCTGTTAACAGAAGTGAGTGATGAAACAAGAGATGATCCATTACTCAGTCGTATTTCCACACGCTGCCGACGGTTGGTGAGATAGCTTTCGAACCAGTGTATCGTATTTTGATCAAATCCATAGTAGCTAAGCTTTGACAAAAACAAATCTATATTTATGCAGTCAAAAGCTCGCGAAAAATCAAGTAAGACAAGAAGTGTGCATAGGCCCTTATCCTGTGCTGATATAATGTTATCTGTCACGTCCAAAAGAGCCGTTGAAGTACTACGTTGTTTGCGAAAGCCTGACTGTAGTTCAGGCAGAATGTGTTTATCCTCTAGATACTTTGAGAGCTGCTGGCATACTGCCTTTTCAGCAATTTTAGAAAGGCAAGGCAGAATACTAATAGGCCTGAGGTCTTTTAATTCCGTTGGGTTTGTTTTTTTAGGCAATGGCCTAACAATAGCAATCTTCCAGACGTCAGGGAAGGTTGCTGAGACAATTGAATTGTTTACAATGTCAGTGATGGCTGTCAGTGTATGTGGGAGTGTAAGCAAAATCATATCAAGGGTCACCCTATCACAGCCTTCAGCGTTAGATTTTAGTTGGCGGAAGTATCGCAGAATCTGATCAGCAGTTATTGGTTGTAATGCAAAAGCAAAGCTATCATCACCATAACGATGGGACTCAAAGAAAGTGCGTTGCGATATATTGCAGACAGGGTTACCAGGAACACTCAAAAAGTGATTATTAATTTCGTTTGGATCTCTGAAGTGAGCAGGAAGGTCATCGAATTGTTTCTTTGGTAATACAGTGCTTTTTAAATTTTTCCATAATGTTTTCGGATCTTTAATTTGGTTATTAATATTGAATTAGAAATATGCAACTTTTTCTCTGAATATGGAAATTAACACCAGTGATTTCAGCTGCTTATAGTATGCCTTTTTGGACTCGGATTTCGTTTTACGGTACTTGGTCATAGCGTCATCACGCAGGTGCATCATCAATTTAACTGTATCTGTTATCCACGGATATGACGGTTCCCTAATTAAACATTTCTTGACCGGAGCGTGCGCATCGTAAATTGTTAAAATCTGTTTATTCAATTCCTCAACCATGTCATTCACATTATGCAAGCCACAAATGTTGTCCCAGTGTATGTGCGTTAAATCAGTATCTAGCACTTCTCTATTCATATGTTTAATGGGTCTGTACTGTACGTAATTGCGCATGATTGTGTGGAAACAATCCACACGCGCCTCGGCAAACATCCCCGACGCGCTACAGAAGCGAGGCAGCCCCAAGAGTACTCTAAACGCGTTGTTGTATTGGACGCGTAGAGCACTGTACTGTTTCTGCGTGTAATCCATCCACAGACTGCCAGTATAAAAGGACGTACAAAATGCCCTGAATAGTGCTATTTTGACGCCCCTCGAACACCGAGCAAATCTGCGGGCAATCATATTCGCACGAACAGACAGCGCCCTACGTTCCCTTTCAATATCAGCATTGTCTTTCAGGTCAGAGGTTAATAAATGTCCTAGATACTTAAACGTATCAACTCTATTAAGTCGGCACCCGTTGAGCTTAATTGCCGGCAAGTAACCAGGACACCCCCCGAAAGACCATGCACTCACTCTTATTTGTGTTATACAACAAACCATGTTCTTCAGCATACTTTTCACAAATGCCAATCAGCCTTGACACATCACAGACAGAGGCGCTCAGCAGCACCATATCATCAGCGTAACTGATATTGTTCAGGCACACACCTCCAATATGGCAACCGACATGCGTGCTGCTGAGCCTCTCTATCAGCGCATTAACATACAGGTTAAAGAGCTTCGGTGAGGTTAGCCCCCCTTGTCTCACGCCACACTCCAACCTGTATGGGGCCGAGTAAGCCCCCGACCATCGAACAACATTGACCTGATTGCCATACCAGTATTGAAAGATACGAATCAGTCCGTCTGGCACTGTTGCTTGGTGCAGTTTTTGCCACAGCAGATCATAGCAAACCAGGTCAAATACCTTCGATAAGTCTAGGAAGCAAGCAAAAACAGGTGTACTTCTATCAGTGTAGTACTTGACGGTCTGCTTTAAACACAATATAGCTGTTTCTGTAGAGAGACCGGCTTTGAAACCAAATTGGTTATCATGTAAATTCAGATATTTATCCAGCTGAGTGTTCAGCAGACCGTCAAGCACTTTTGCAATAACAGTGGCCAATGAAATGGGCCTATAGTTGTTCTTATCACTGACATCACCGGTTTTATTCTTAATAATTGGCACCACCACAGTTTTCATCATCCGCTCAGGCAGATAGGAATGTCCTATACACAACGAGTAGAGCATCGCTAAGACTCTGGGCAGATGATGACCAGCATGCTTAAGGTGTTCAATACTTAAATCATCATGGCCTGGAGACTTGCCCCTCGACATAGACATAATGACATGTCTTACCTCCTTTGCCGTAAACCCGACATTGCACTCCTGACCACTACAACCAGCACTGCTTGTAAACTGTGACGGTCCCAACGGTGACGAAACAGTGAAATGCTGCCTAAACAACTCGGCAATCCCTGTGACATCGGTCGCGCCGCTGACACTCACCGGCAGGCCCGGCCTACTATTGAGTTTATCGGTGGATTTCCAAAATCTGCGGAAATCGCCCCTAGCATGATGCGACGCCAACATGTCCATTTTAATTTGGTCACTATTATTCTGGCACCATCGAAAGCGCGACTTAAAAAATTTTCGACTAGTTTGCATATCAATCCAAGCACGACCCTCTCGCGGTCTACCATAAGACACCCACTGCTCAAACTTTAGCCTGGCCTGCCTGTGAGCATCACCCACGTGCCTATTCCACCCTATTACTGGCCTCCTCTTTCGCACATGATTTATTTCGTAGCCTTCAGAAGCTGCTTGGCATAAAATATTAACAATGTCATTAAAATACATTTTATCAATAATAATTCTGTGGTCCAAATTATTACAAACATAGTCACAACATGCACTCAATTCAATTGGAAAGTCAATATATTTTAAACTAGCTGACCCGGCAAACGTTGTTTTGCCATATAAATTATTTCTAGCTGCCCGGCGCTACTTTGTTCGCGTGGAGTGCTACCCCCTACCCTACTCCTACCCTACTCCTACCCTACTCCTACACTACTCCTACCCTACTCCTACCCTACTCCTACCCTACTCCTACCCTACTCCTACCCTACTCCTACCCTACTCCTACCCTACTCCTTTTTCCATATTTTCTGACCGTTTAAACCTTCCCTGGACTACGACAAACATTTCAAAACCAAAATTAGCTAAATCGGCCCAGCCGTTCTCGAGTTTTAGCGAGACTAACGAACAGCAATTGATTTTTATATATATAGATTATTATTACAAAATTTAGTTTAAATGTCAATTTGCTTAGGTTTTCTATCACCCCATTTTATTTTATTACATGTCAGATTTCTATTATCATTTGAGTTGTACAATTTTGGTTTTATTTCATCGAAGTTGCATTGTATTATAAGAGGGAAGTGGTCAGACCAAAGTACATCATATTTAACATTTATGTCAACAATAGTACACATAGCTGCTTTCGTGGCAACACAGTGATCTAGCCAACGTCTCGAGCCATTCGCATCGCTTATAAAAGTATAAGTGTTAGAGTTTACTCCTAACAGTTCTACATCAGCACATAATAAGCCAGATTCCCGACAAAAAGAAAACAATTCAATATAAAATTGTTCATTGGGATGCGAATTAAAGTCTCCGAGTATAAAAGCAGTTTCGATATCGTTATCATTAATTATAGCACTCACCAGGCTGAGACAGTCCGTAAAATCCGTTAAGTTCGCACTAGTATCCGTCGGCATGTATACACTGCACACTAGAAATGACCTTGATTTCATACATACTTTAATGGCACACACTCGTGGGTTATCGCACTGCACTACCGAAACCTTCTCAAAAACACTTTTCCGCCACAGCAATGCAACCCCGCCGTAGGGCCGTCCTCGTAACATGCCGGCCGTGGTGTCCACCGCCGACGTCCCGGTGCATCCGAACTCAGCGTCAATTTCGCTCAAGAATGAGATATCATGGGGCAGCAACCATGTCTCCTGCAAGGCAATTATGTCTGACGTGCTGCATAGTTCCCTGACACTCTCCACCGAGCGTTTTATACTCTTACAATTGTAGCTTAATAGGTTATACATTAATATTTATTTTACGCCGTTCACAGTACCGATGTTTGCACCGTTCTTGTAATTTCTCACTTTAAAATTAACGAATCTCCTAAAAATAATTCCCTCGGGCCATAGTTTACTATCAAGAATTTTCTCCATTTTAGTTTCGGAAACAAAGAATTTGTATGCGGTGTATTCTTTAGGATATTTAAACGATATGTGTCTTTATGCACTTTAGTAATAATGATATGCTCGCGAAACGTAAGATCTGGAGTGAGATATACCCCTAGATCCCGCACTTGCGTTACTCGCTGCATGGGTATCGCCTCTGCTTTGTACTCATAGCGGACAGGGGTGCGCGCACGACCAAAGGATATTACCGAGCATTTGGACACGTTGAAATACAGCTTATTGTCATGGCTCCATTTCACCACTCTCTCTATCAATGTCAAGATTTTCATAAATATACTGAATCAGCCTTATTCGGTACAGACGCCAGCAGGTAATGATGAAGTTTGTGCCCATTGCTGTGCTTAGTGCCGTTATGGAAATAGAAACGGGATATAAATCGTAGACTCGACGTAGGGGTAATAGAAGCGAGACAAGGTTCTCGGCTCGACGTAAAGGGACTCGATATAAAGGGAACCATTCATTCTAACGTGTCCGCACTGTGCACGTACCTACCTTTACAGTGAAGATAGGTTACGTTAGCCACATCATCACACGCCCGTGACTTATAGTTGTCGGAAACAATAGACGTCTGCGTAGCCGAAATCGGCATGGGATGAATATTAGATATCGCTCGTGTTGTAATGAGACCGGGTCTTTTTGTCGAGCCCAGAGTAGTTTGAATACTAGCGTTTTAAGCCAACCAACCAACTGTAAAAAGTTGTATTTAAACATTTCTTCGTTTTTCAGTGGACAGCATTTTTAGTTTGCATTCAAGTCGGTTAAAGTGTGGAAAAATCATCATCGTATTAATAAGTTAGTAAATTAAAACATGTAGGTGTCTCATTTATTGTGACAGACCAGGGGAACCAGTCAGGCATATTATCTTCAGGGGTTCTCCTATAACTAACGAAGAGTACCTACTTGCATAGACACAACCTTGTAGCCGGGATTATCCATCAGCAACTTGCTCAGAAATGCAACCTTGTGGAATCTGAAGTGCCGTATAACAGGTAGGTATGTGCCCGACCTAGTTCTCGAAAATGCAAATATCACATTGTACTGGTTGATACCAGTACAATGTGTTGTTGCCAATAAGCTTATATCTCTTGGGTTAATGATGTACAGACGCCAGCACATCAAGCTACTCGAAACTGTCAAATTTTCCCAATCAACCTTAAACATTAACGTTTTAGCGATAAACTTTTATTACAATTATTTAAAGAAATTATTACAATTTTTATATGAATTATGAGGACCATAATGCATATAATAATCTTTTGCAATTATACAAAACTGGTAACTTGTTTTGGAAATAAAAATAATCTCATGATTTCTCACGTTTTTAATCTGGCAATTCTCAAGTACTTTTAAATATTACTTTTGTAACACTGTTTTGAATATTCAAGTCACTGTCAAGTAGTGTCAAGAGTCTTTCTGTAGTTTCTGTCATTACTGTCTTCAATCAAGTAGCATGTGTAATGTTGATAATAGCTTTGAAAATTTTGTTGGTTTGTTTGTGAAAAACTGAGCCACCGGTACTTTAAAGTAATCTCAAATCTGTGCATTATACGCCGTAGGTGGTGTGGTGACTAATAAACTAAATCCTATGAACTTCCTGGACTATCTAAGAGATAATAAGTCTCTCTAGCGGCTGCCGTCTTACCGTGGTCCACAAAGGGAGTGCTCACAGTATTTACAATATTATTCTCAATTTCATTCGAAGATTACTACTTGTAGAAGTCGTAATATTAAGTGTTTTTCAATCACATAAATTAATGTAAAGCTGAACTAAATAACTTTAGTAGATACGTTTTGATTTCAAATATGGAAAAACTGCCAATGTGTAGAATATGTTTAGTGGAGAATGTACGAATGTACATAGTGGCCAACAGGAACTTGCATGAGCTATATGAGAAGCTGACTAATAATCCAGTAAGTTAATTAATAAGAATTAAATCACTAATATAGATAGGTTATAAATGCGAATCATACATACACGAGGATCAAAATTACTAGTATGAACTTTCGGGCAGAGGTCGTCTTAGAGGTCTTAGGACCTGCGCCCACTGGCGATACTTGTATAGTATGGATATTTGTGTAACGAATATAACTTAATAGTACATAACACAACACAGGGGCAAATAGAAAGTACTGATATCAATGAAAGAAAACCATGTGAAGAAACATGGACTTCGACAGTGCCATGCATTCTCTGTATGAGGTGTTGGAGACTATACGTATATGAGTATTTACCCCCTAAAGATTGGAGAACTGAGGCGCTGTTTGAGAGTAATGTATGAGACATATAGAAAGCATTACTGACCACCAACAGTTGGCTTTACAATTTGATGATGAAAATTATAAACAAAATAGTGTAAGACAAGTTTTGTTGCAGTTTGTAACTGAAGACAGTAGACCAATACTTACTTGTTTCGTCTGCTGCACTAAACTAAAGCAATGCTGCCGATTTCTGCGAAAATGTCTGAAAGCCGAAGAGCAGTTCGCTCAGATGATGAATGGGGATTATGAGGTGAGGTATTCTTCAACAGACATTTGTTCTTATAATTTCAGTATAATGTGGAAGTGATTTCTTACAAACTCATACCTATTGTGTCTGGATTTCACACCAACCATACCAGCGAGTGTTGAATGTTGACATGAACGCTTTTCTCATATGTAGGTTTACAATTATTACATGTTAAAACACTCATAATACTGCTACAACTTCTGTAGGAAACTAGATGTGGCAGTTTGTTAACAGCCCTCTCTCATGTCACAGCACAAACTATTATTGCATAGCTCACGTGCTATGCAACAATAGCTTGTGCAGTGGTCAGTGAGCAAGCAGTTGTTTCACTCGTCTGTCCCCGTACTTAACAGGTAGCATGGCTGACTCCAGGGTATATTGGACCTACTTAGTGTCCTCACTTGCAGTGGCTCTTTCAAAAGACTTTATTTATTTATTTGTAGCCATTTTTCAGAGTGATAGTTGTAGTGCAAAACATTTCATATCAGTTCTGAGTCCGTGTGCCCTTTGGCAAACGCCTGCCCTAACCCCTTCCGATTCTCCCTGTTCCTTGCCTGTCTAGTCCATGTATTTCCAGCCGTCCTCGCCATCTTTTCAAGGGTTTTCCTTTAGGGACACTTTTTTGTTTCATTTCTCTTGTCCCCTGACAGTGTGATCGGCCCATCTCCATTTTAATCTTCTCAGTTTCAGTACTACAACTTGTGTTTTTGTTGCCTTCCTGAGTACACGGTGACTGGTTCTTTCTATCTTTCTTTTCCCCATCATATTCCATTCCGTGCTATGCTGACACATTTGTAGTTTTTTGGTCAAGGCCCATGTTTGGCATCCTTAAGTTAGGATAGGAAGGATGCTGGTGTTGAAAAGCTTTCGTTCTAAGTAGTTGTCTTTCATTATTTCAAATGACTTTAGTTGTGTAAAAAGTTGTCTTTCATTATTTCAAGTGACTTTAGTTGTGTAAAAAGTTGTCTTTCATTATTTCAAGTGACTTTAGTTGTGTAAAAAGTTGTCTTTCATTATTTCAAGTGACTTTAGTTGTGTAAAAAGTTTGTGCTTGTGCGACTAACATCACCGGCACTTCCTAATACTATAAATATCTGTTTACAGGCCAAGCCTTCACTAAACCAAGACAGCTTAGAGCTTTACAGTGGGTTTATTACATCTCCAATAGAGCAGATAAGTATTGTCAATGAATGTCAAACAGACAGCATTGCTATCAAAGAAGAGTTACCAGCTGTTTGTGAGGGGCTAGATGACATTTTTGAGACAAAGGAGGAACATCAAAGTGATGGTATGTTTTGTATGTAAAAATAATATGATCATTAAAAAATATCTTATAATAAAATTAAGATACTTAATCTATTTATAAAAAAATTCTTAAACTACTTCAATGCTTTGGTAGTATTTAGTTTAATTCAACTTAACGGTAACCACCTTATATTGTAAAACAAAACAAATTAATATTAAGTGAGTAATACTCTTGACGGTTTTTGTTTACTTACAGAGCATGAACCAGAAAATATTGACATTAGCTGCCTGGATGTAGTAGATACACCACCACTCTGTTCTGAATCAGATTTAGAAGATGATGTACCTCTAATGCGTTTTAAAACTCAAGTAGAAGAAGAAGTAACACGGAAGAAACATAGAGCCAGGGAGACCATCAGTAAGTATTAGCACAGATTACTCTCAGATAAATCACTCCATACAAAATTTTCAATACCTACTACTGTAATAGCCTACACAACACGTGACCACACGGCGACCTTCGAGTCGCTAGACGCTGCAAACGAAAATGTACCTAACCTTACCTCTTAAGAGGTTGTTCTCTCAAAAGAAATAATTGTTTCCCGTTTTTGCAACATTTTTCTTTTTTCTCCGCTCCTATTGGTCGTAGCGTGATGTTATATAGCCTATAGCCAAATGAATGTTGATAAATGGAGGCCATTGACCTTTCTATTCGATATAGTATAGTAGCTTAATCGAAGTAATTACGTACTTACCAATAAAATACAAAACAAGAAATATGCAAGTTTAAACAATTTACCTAGGTATTTAAAAAACGATACTAAAACAAATAAGATACTCACATTTCTGTATCAGCAGGTAAACTGAAATAAGATAAGTTGTTATCTCTTCTCTTGCTGGATCTACATCCATCAACTGCACATAATACACCAGAACAAGTCATATCATAAGAATTTGAAACTAAGTACGTCAAGTCGACCGAAATATATAATACGTACGTACGCGCCTCGCGGCTGAAGGACTGTTACTGGAAGTCACAAATGGTAAACTAGGGCCATTGTTGTTAAATCGATTAACTGTTAAATTCTGATAACAAAACCATGGCCGGCAAGATGACCAGTCATCATAAGTAGCACTCATTCACGAGCATAACGCTAAGATCAGCCATTACCCCTCGCTTTTTTTGTGCCCGACGCTACCGCAAGCAGTGACGAGTAGGAGCATGACGACCTTGCTGCCAGTTGCCCGGACAAGAGTAATTAGTGTGCGTTACCCTGGCAAAATGTTGTGCATTTGAGAAGTGAGACCATAACAAATAATTAGTGTATCATGAGGAGCAATTTGTTTACTAATAGCAAAATTTGTGTGAATTGTAGTTTTAAAGTTATTGCTGGAGTAACATTTGAAACGTTATCCGGCAAAATCGATTTTCAAAAATTCGTTCAGTCCGTAACCAAATACACGAATAGATAGCTTTTGTTTCGTAGTAAATGCTTCTAAGTAGCAAAATGTGTGTGTGATATGGTTCTTGAGTTATTTAATATTTTGCTGCGGTAAAGTTTTGGGATTTCACGGTAGACGCCTATAACGTCAAAAAAAAAAATCGTATCTTTACACGATAAGAAGAAAAAAAAACAAATTTGATTAATTTTAGACTGGTCGTACTTTAGCGATGAAATACGCAGTTCCCAAAACATTAAGAAACGTGGCATACTTTAAACAAATTAAAATAATTAATGAACATTAATTCCTGTTAATTTCAGCTTTCAATTACGGCTGTAATGAAAGTTATATCAAAATCAAGAATATGTCAGAAATTCTCTAATAAGCCGACCAAATTAAAAAGGTCACGTAAAAGCGGCCACACCGTACGTACGAGTAGTCTCCGCAAATTAGCGACTTGCCCGATGTTTTGTACAGCTAAGCAGAAAAACGTTATACTTGCCCGATGTTTTGTACAGCTAAGCAGAAAAACGTTATACTTGCCCGATGTTTTGTACAGCTAAGCAGAAAAACGTTATACTTGCCCGATGTTTTGTACAGCTAAGCAGAAAAACGTTATACTTGCCCGATGTTTTGTACAGCTAAGCAGAAAAACGTTATACGTGAAACCGATTTTTTAATGTTTGAAGTACAGGTACCATATTACACAATTTCTACTAGTTTTCTATTTTATAAATGAAAATCATGTTAATTAACAGTAGTTTTAAATAATTGAATGGATCATAAGTAATTATTTAAAGTCAAAGTAACTTTATAAAGGTAAGTAATAATCTCAGTAAATAATTTATATTTATTTATTTATTTATTTAGGTTAGCCTACAATTGTTTACACGTTACATTTCTTTTAAAAGCACACATATATACATTTGTAAGTGCAACAATTACTTACAGGCTAACACCACATGCACTATTTTATTTATATTACATTATACATTTTCATTATTGCAATTAATTGTGAATTATTAATGATAAAATTTGTGTAAAACAAAGCCTATATCTAGAAATTGAACAAACAAATCAAGATAATCGAATTAAATGTATTATATTGATTGGAAATAAAATAAACAGATAAATACTTAAATTAAATTAAACTTAGATTAAATTAAACTTGGATTGAATCAAAATTAGATTAAGTATTAGGTTTACATTAGATAATAATAAAAAATTAATTAACTTTAAATAGGTATAAAAATTAACAAATTGGCAATTCATATTAGGTCTTTTGCGAATAGTATTCAATAATTAATTTACAAAATTTTCCAAGGGTATCGTGGTGAACGTCAATTAGGTCACTGCAACAGTTTAAAATTTTACACATTCGCGGAATTGGTGAGTTAGCACCTAGGACAGTTCTACGCAGTGGCGGGTAAAGCGGAGTGATGGGATTTCTTGGATAGCGGGTTGGTGCACGAAACTTGAGGAGACCCAGTAACTGTGGGCAGTCTATTTGCTTTCTGAGTAGTTTGTATAGGAACAGGGCATCTATAACTTCTCTTCGAGTTGATAACGAGAGCATCTTGAAAGTATGCAGACGGGACAGATAGGAGGGCAGTTGCTTGCTTTTCCCTTTGGAAAAAGCAAGGTGCCATAGGAATCGTTTCTGGACTCTTTCTAAGAGAAGTTTATGAGTGGCGTAATGTGGTCTCCATACGACACTACAATACTCCAGTATGCTCCGGACAAGGCTATTATACAGCAATATTTTAGTGCTGACCTGTTTGAAACCCTTGGTATTGCGTAGTACAAATCCTAACATTTTGGAGGCTTTTTTAGTAGTATTTTCGATGTGGGGCATAAACGTAACTTTCTTGTCAAACAGCACTCCTAGATCCCTTATAGTTTCTACTTCATTAATTTTTTGAGTATCTATGAAGTAGTTCGATTGGATGGGGTGAACTTTTCTAGAAAAAGACAGGTGGTAGCATTTACCGAAATTCAATTCCATTTTGTTATTCTTGGACCATTCAATTACTCTGTTCAGATCATCCTGCAGAAGCTCCATATCATTTGATGACTCGATCCTCCTGGCAAACTTTAAGTCATCTGCGTACAAAAAACACTCAGAAAAGTGAAAGCAGTGGGGGAGATCATTTATGAAGATGATAAATAATATGGGGGCCAAGTGGGAACCCTGTGGGGCACCGGAAGTCATGTGATAATTGTTGGTAGAGCGAAAACCATTCACCACAACATAAAATTCACGGTTAGCGAGGTATGATTCCAACCACCTCAGCAAGGGTCCCGTGAAACCATATGTCGCCAACTTCTTTATCAGTATGGAGTGGGAGATTTTATCAAACGCCTTACTGAAATCGGTGTATATCACATCAAACTGCTTATTCGAGTCAATAGTTTCTATCACGGACTCTGTGAATGACACTAAGTTTGTGGCAGTAGACCTTGACGCTACAAAGCCATGTTGGTGATCGCAAAGATAAGGTTTAAAATGGTGTTGGATGTAGGGACAGATCATGGACTCGAATACCTTAGCGAAAGTGGAGATAATCGCAATGGGCCGGTAATTTGAGATAGTCTCCTTTTTATCCGACTTGTGTACTGGGACGATTTTGGTTTTTTTCCACTCGGATGGAAAAGTTCCGGTGGCTAATGACATCTTATATATTTTTAGTAGCGGAGAGACCAATACCGGCGCGGCGCACAGGTAGAAACGAACAGTGGTGGGATTCCGTCAGGTCCTGCTCCTTTCCCAGTGTTTAAAGATTGCAGTTTTCTGAATAAAGAATCTACATCCAAGTCTGGGGTTGTTAGGGACTGGCTATTAGTTTCCAGTGAATTAAGATAGCTTGAGTTATTTTTAAATTCAGTGTTATTTTCAGAGGTGTAAACAGATGAAAAATACTTACCAAAAAGGTCACAGATAGTCGAGCCATTAGACGTTGTAGTCTGTCCGTCAGTCATTGTCATTGGGTAGACACTAGATCCTCCGCGCTTAGTCTTCACGTGAGTCCAGAACAGTTTAGGGTTATCTTTGATTTCTGATTCTAGGTTAGTCATATAAAGACTGTATAGACTTTTAGCTAAATTTTGACAACGTTTTGCAATCAATTTAAGTTCAATTTCATCCAGCGGGTTTTTGTATATCTTGAAACGCAATCTTAGCTTATTTTTCTCTTTGAGAGTATTTATAATCGATCTATCAAACCATGGAGGGTAACGACTGAAGATTGGCTTACAATTTGGAACAAATTTATTTATGGCCGTATTTAAGACGTCATAGAATACATTTACTATACAATCCACATCATTTTGACTTGCAAATAGTTGATCCCAGTCTTGTTCGTTAAGATAGGATTTAATTTTATCATAATTAGCTTTGTGGAAGTTTTTTCTCGTGTTATGTTGATTGTAAGGTAGACTATTTTCTTTTAACAATGAAAGGGTAAGATCAAGCGGTGGATGGAGTTTATCAACAGTGGTTAAAGAGATAGTGGATTCACTCACTGTGCAAGAAGGTAATGTGGATAGTACTAGGTCCAAAGTACGCGCAGAACTGTTTTTAACGAAATTGTGCTGTGTTAGCTTACTAACATCCATGAACTCTAACAGTCTTTGACATGTGTTTGGAAGCGAGCTGTTAATTGCCCCCGGGGTCCAAGTTATTACACCCAAGTTAAAGTCCCCTACTATACAGGTTGAGATGTTTGTTGTTTCAAACACGTTATTACAGTGCTCGATGAAATGTTCGATTGTTGAGAGACATACTGGTGGAGGAAGGTAGACTGCACAAAGAGCTAGATGTCGCGTAGTCGAAATATCGATGGTGACCCAGAGATCTTCACAATTACTTTGCCATTTGTCAATTCGGTTTGAGTTGATTTTCGTTGAAACGGCTATCAGAACTCCCCCTCCATCTTTATTGGGATGAAAGCCAGTTGTTTCCCTATCTCTTCTGTATACGACATATCTATTATCAAAGAGCTCACTGCTGAGTATACTACTATTTAGCCATGTTTCAGTTAATATTAAAACATCATAATTTTTACAGCAGAGGTTACAGTAAAAAGTGTTGGTTTTCGTTCTCAAACCTCTACAATTTTGGTAATAGATCCTTAAGTTGTTGAATTTTACAATAAATAGGTACTATGACATGCTTCTAACAAAAAAAAACAATTATATGACTTTACTTAGTAGGCTACTCATGTTCTTGATTAAAATGTATTCAGCGCCATCTACTTTCCTCACAAATATTTTACCGTTTCTGACCCAGACGTATTTGTAGTTCATTTCCTTAGCCTTAATCCTGGTCGCTGCGTGAAGAGTCTTGTTCGCAGGTGACAGGTGCTCAACAACATAGACAGGTGACTTGTTGCCGGTGAATCCCAGGTGGCCACAGTTTAGTTTTTCTTTTGGGTTATTTTGGTTAAACTTGATAACAGATGCCAATAGTTAATCGCGCAACCTTGGAGATGCCAACTGAACAACTAAAGATCTAGGGCGGTTACTGGACGGGTTGGTTTTAGCAATCCGCGTACAATGCAATATGTCCCTCTCCTGAATATCACAACTGACCACCTGGCCGAGTTTAGTGATAATCGAGTACACATTCTCGTTCTTGGTTTCAGGCATACATTGTAACTCCAAGTTATTCGATCTAGATTGCTGCTCTAAGTTATTGATGCGTACTTGAAGATTGCCCATTGATGTTTTCAGCTCCGCATGTTCTAATTCTAGCTTTTTTACAATTTCGTGATTTAAAATCAATACAAATATATAATACGGGGTAGAAGGTACGCCGACGCGAAAATATAGTTTATTGTTTCTGTTTGGTCAACCAGATATGAGACTGATTTTTTAAATAAAAACTCAAACTCAACTCAAACTCAAATCATTTAATTCAACTAAACCAATTACAGGCACTTTTGAATTGTCAAAGGGTCGGTCAGTCAGAAAGATGAAGCTAGTTGCCCATTCCAAAGCGTAGGTACCTATGGAGAAGAACGGGCAAGAAACTCCATGGACACTCTTTTAAATCATAAAATTCTTACAAAATATTTGATTACATCATTCGTGTTGAAATTAACCATGTGAGAACGATGTAGAAAAGACGTGCACGTTAAAAGCGTCCGTTATAGAAAACATAAAAACAATTCAGAAATTAAAAATTACAATAAGCCGTGGCAGCTAAGAGATGACCAGTCCCTACTGACGGCGCCCGTTCACGAACATGACGTATGGATCAGCACCATTCAGCTCAACCATTTTGAAGGGAACTTAATGATCCGACACACACGCCACCACCAGCGAGACATTAGAGTGAGCATGACATACTCTCAGCCGCCAGGGCAAATTTAAGTCAATGAAAGACGTACCCAGTAAATGGTAGCTTTATAGAAAGTACATAGTGCTCACACGTGTGCTATGCAATTATACAATACTAAACAATTGAGTTTATACAATGCAAATATAGTTTTCTTCCAATGTTCCGCAGCTCCAGCAATGTTTCCGAATGCTAATTAGTTTAAGCGCCCCTGTGGAGCTGGACCAGCATTGAGCCAAGCATTTTTGTCAGCGATGTAATCCCCTAACTCAGTGGTTCTCAAACTTTTTTGGTGACGGAACCCTTTTGGGAAGCAAAATACTTGATGGAACCCTACAATAAAACAATAGTTTTTAAAAGTGTATTCTTTATTAATAAGCATAATAAAATTACAATGTAACAGTTACTAATTATTACTTACTTTACCACATGGCAAGTACAATAATAGAAGATATTAAAAAAGAAAAAAATCTAACTAATGGGAGGCATGAAACTGTTTTTTATTTTTCATCAATTGGTTGATATCAGGTTTGATAGAAGACAGTTGAAGTCTCATATCAGGTTCGGCGTCCAGTCTATTGCGATATTTTGTTTTCGTGGCTGCATAGGTTGAGAATCCTGTTTCGCACAAATATGTTGTTGGGAACGGGAGAAGAATATTCAGAGCCATTTTGCCAAGCATTGGATATTCATCACGGATTCTGCACCAAAAATCGTTGAGAGGCGTCGTTTTGAACAGTGACTCCATACTTGTGTCTGATGACATTTCTAAAAGAGATTCATATATCTCGTTTGACATACTTTCGGGCTTTTCCAAGTTAGGTAAAAAAGGATTATGAATCCATGAATTCAGTTTCATTTTTGTATTCTGTTCTTCGGGAAAATACTTTTCAAAAGATGCGCGCATCGATCTGAGATATTGGACCAATTCTCCAAACACATCATTTTGAAACATTTCTGAGTCGTTATCGCTAACAAACTCACTGAGTGACGTAAAGCTTTCTATTTCTTTCTTACCAACGCAAATAATCCAAAAATCTAATTTTCTTTTGAAGGCAGTTATTTTGTTATAGGCCTGAAACACTGTTGTCTGTTTACCTTGCAATGATAAATTCAATTCGTTCAGTTTTTGAAAGATATCCGCCATAAAAGACAATCGGAACAACCAAGTTTTATCATACAAACGGTCCTTCAAATTAAAAGAAGTATCTGCTGAAAGAAACATTTGTAACTCGGCTCTAAGTTCAAATAGCCTTGTTAAAGTTTTACCTCGAGACAGCCATCGCACTTCTGTATGGAGCAGCAGTGTTTTATGTTTGCTGCCATAATCTTCACACAATAATGAGAACAATCGGGATTGTAGTGGTCGTGATTTGATAAAATTAATTATTTTTACCGCTTCATCCATAACTAATTTTAGATTTGACGGCATTTGCTTCATCGCAAGTGCTTGTCTATGCAGAATACAATGGCTGGAACTACAATTAGGCGCTTTATTTTTTATTCGTGACACTGCTCCTGCTGTTTTACCTGTCATCGCCTTGGCCCCATCTGTACAAATGTCAATGCAATTGTTCCAACTGATATTATTTTCTTCAAAAAATATATTTATTTTATTAAAAATTTCTTCCCCGGTAGTGTTTGTGAGCAGCGGTGAACACATAAGCATGTCTTCTTTAAAAGAACTTTCATATGGATATCTCACGATAACCAGCAAGATAGCCAAACCAGCGACATCAGTTGACTCGTCCATTTGCAAGGCGAATCGTGTTTTTTGTAGACGTGTAACTAGTTCTTGTTTGACGTAGCTTGCCAGATCATGGATTCGCCGTGAAACAGTATCGTTTGATAGCGGCACAGTAGAAAGATGCTTTGCAGATTTTTCATCGAGCATACATTTTGTTATGTCTAATACACATGGCTTTATTAAATTCTCAGCGATAGTGTGCGCTTCACCTGCTTGTGCAATGCGATAGCTAACTAAATATGATGCCTCCGTGGCCTTTTCGTTGATAGTTTGTGTTACATGCATCATATTTTTTTGACTTTCCAATAACTGATCTTTTTTACGAACAAAAAATTCTTTATTCTTGTCTTTAGACTCGGGGTGCACAGTTTCTAAATGTCGGCGCAATTTGGCAGGTGCCATGGAACTATTAGGAAGCAGTTTACTACATAGCATGCAGAGAGGTGAGCCGTTGGAATCAACAAATCCGAAACTGATATATGATTCATCATACTTCCTTTTTTTCGTCTTTGAAACCGTCGAGCTTGACGTCGCGGCATCATCGTCTGGATCGGTGATTGCTATATTCTCCGTGCGTACTGCTTTTGAACATTCAGCGTCATTAGAAGATGTTGTTGCAACACGTTTAACACCTTTAAGCCAACGTTCCATTCTTCTTTATTTATAATGTTACACGTCAGGATAGTGGGGTCTAAATAATGCACAATCGTTACTGCGTATAAGAGACTAAGTTTAGTACAATGAAGAAATGTATAAAACTGAGACAACGAATACAGCAGGCAGTAGAACAATGAACACTAGTTTCTCGCTAGCAAGCTTATAAGTAGGTAGGCAGGAACTTATCGCTCCGAACGCTAATTGTCAACTGACTGACGAGGCGCGACACGCGATCGCCGCTTTTATACTTAGTCCTAGACTCGATCTCGAATATTCTCGAAAATACTCGAGTCGGCGCCTTTGATAAACAAAAAGCAAAAATAAAAAGAGAAATATAAAAATTACGTTGTAAACAATCTCGACTTTATTTTTTTAAGTTAGAGTCGAAAGTCGCTTGTTGACAACTATAGCGTCTAATACAGAGGCGGCTTTTATCAAAGGGACTGCGCGCTCACAAGTATACCTACAAGTATACATGTTGATACCAAAGTTATGAGATATTGTACCAGTTATTGTAACACATGTTTATACAAATACAAATAAATAAATAAATATACATACGCGCGGCCGCGGTGTCAAAACGTTCGACCAGAGAGAGGTGTTTTGATTTTTTTTCTAAATTCTTGAGGAACCCCTACAGAGGTATCGCGGAACCCTAGGGTTCCGCGGAACACACTTAGAGTATAGCTGCCCTAACTTATAATATGCTTGGCTACATAGTGTGCGTTTAATACAAGATTTAAATTTCGTTTCATTCAGTTGGAGTATGTGGGGAGGAATTTTATTGTAACATTTTAAACAGTACCCCATGAAGGTTGAGTCTACTTTAGCCAGTCTGAAACCTGTTTGAACTAATTGGTCCCTATTTCTAGTCCTATAGTTGTGTTTTTCACCACTTTTGTTGAACAGATTTAAATTTTTTCTTACGTACATGATGTTTTCATAGATGTATTGACAAGGTACCGTCATGATGTTAATATCTTTAAACAGTTCCCTTAAAGAATCGCGCCTGCGGAGGCCATATATTGCTCTGATGGCTCTTTTCTGCAGAATAAAAATGGACTCGATATCTGCAGCCCGTCCCCATAGTAAAATACCGTAAGACATGATACTATGAAAGTAACTAAAATAGACCAGCCTCGCGGTATCTACATCAGTAACTTGACGGATTTTTCTTACAGCGTAAGCTGCTGAACTTAGCCTTCCTGCAAGAGATGTTAAATGAGGACCCCATTGCAGCCTTGAGTCGAGCGTGATCCCCAGGAAAACAGTTTTATCGACGAATTCTAGTTTCTCTTTGTTCAATACTATGTCACAAATCACAATCACTACTTTTAACATTTGGTAAAGCAAATCTTATGCATTTAGTTTTTTTCCCATTTAATACCAAATTATTAGCAGTGAACCAATTTAGTACCTGCTGTAGGGCGTTATTTACGTCGTCAATATTTGGTGCACGTCTATTTATCTTAAAAATTAAGGAAGTATCGTCAGCAAATAACACCATTTGTGGTTGGTTCTTTATTAAATGGGGTAGATCATTAATATATACTAAAAAGAGGAAAGGACCTAAAATCGAGCCTTGAGGAACACCCATTTTTACTTTTAAAGCAAGAGAATTGACACCATTTATTTGAACTTTTTGCTGTCTATCATTTAAATAAGATTTGACTAAACTGAGCGCAAGTTGACCTAGTCCGTAGTGCTCCAGTTTAAAAAGTAAGGTTTCGTGATTGACGCAGTCAAATGCCTTGGAGAGGTCACAAAAGATTCCTATGGCATCTTGGGCCTCCTCCCACGCTGTAAATATGTGCTTTAATAAGGTGACACCGGCGTCAGTCGTACAACGTCCTGTGGTGAAACCATATTGCTGATCATGTAAGATTTTGTTGGTGTTAAAATGATTAAGCATTTGATTGAGCATTACCTTTTCGTACACCTTGCTGAATACGGGCAACACGGATACGGGTCTATAATTGTTGGTGTCTTTGCTGTCCCCAGATTTAAAAAGCGCTATAACCTTACTGTATTTCATTAAATCCGGGAAGACTCCTTGATCTACACACAAATTAAATATCAAAGCTAAGTATGGTGCTATAGTCTCGATTATGGATGTACAGACTTTGATAGACATTCCCCATAAATCTTCGGTCAATTTGATTTTGATTTGCCGAAAAGCTTTTATAACTGTCATAGGGTTTATGTGTTTAAATTGAAATTCAATCGAGCATCCTGGAACGTTAGCTCTTAATAGATCAATTGAGACAACAGGTGAGGAATTTAAAGCTTCCGTCGTTTTACATGGTATATTTGTAAAGAAATTTACAAATTCCTGAGCTACTTCTAAGTTAGAGCTTATGGCACCACGTGAAGTCTCCAATGTGTAATCATTGTTTCGTATTTTATTCCCACTAGTTTCATTATGTATAACTTTCCAAACTGTTTTTATTTTGTTATCTGCTGTTTTGATCTTGTTACTAATGAACTGGGCTTTAGCTATCTTGCATGTATTTCTAAAAGTTTTGGAATACATAGCAAATCTTCAGTTAGGTCAATAGTTGTTATGGAATGAGGGTTACAATTACTATTTAACAATTCATTATATAAGTGGTTATTTTCTTTAACCTGAGTACATTCTTTTCCTTTTTCTAACTGGTTAATACGACTATTAGCATGAAATAATTCATCCTCTAGGTCCCTAACTTTGCTTAAAGCCTCCTCATACAAATGACTACAGTTGTTGAAACCATCCGTGACCACCTTCAATTTGTCACGTTCATCAACAACATTCAGATATTGTTGATGTAGGTCTACTAGCTCCCGTTTAAGGCTTGAGTTTTTGTCAACTATTTTCTTGAATTCCTCCTCACTTTCATCATTCTCCAGTAGCAATTGGTCATATTGGAGTTTCTTTGCTTCTAAAATAATGAATCATGACCATTTTATTATTTTTACTAACCTGACCAGCAAACTTTTGTATGCAACTGTACTAGAGATCCACGCCGCAGCCAAAACACCCGGCGGCGCGGCGTCGCCAGCGTGAGGACATTTTTTAGGAGGGATTAACTATATTTTCATTATATAACTAAATAACTATGCTAGGAACAACATACAGGGTGAAATTGAATGGATGCGACAAATTTAAATATACGATAATACGTGTTGTCAAGAAAATTTAGATCATATCAAATGAAAAATTAGTAAACATTTATCAGTGTTACGAAAAACGTTAAAATAATTAAAGTATCAAAGAATTTCGCGTACTAGTTTTCGTGTAGTGGGTACGATTTATGTAGGTACATTCTCGCTATGAATGAATCGCGCGCGCATCTTTCCCGCGCACACGATTATTAACAATTTTGTGAAACCAAATTTCCCTTCATACTTTTGTCGGCTTAGGACGATCAAAAATACAATAAAAGTAATTGGTAAAACAATGTTAACTTCAAATGTTAAACCTGAATAACGTTTGTTACAACAAATTAATTATTGTATTTTTGGCGTATTTAAAAAGTTGGAATCACAGTATTCACAATAATTAATAATTAAGTATTTACAATAAAACAAATCGGTAATCAAAACACTTACGTGTATTTTAATAACTGTTCAAAATGTCCACCTCCGTTTTGTAAACACAATTGAGCACGGCGCCGCAAATTGTCCTTAAGTTTTATTAATACTAAAGTCTGTGATTTCACAGTTTCAAAAGCACTCCTAATTTTGTTTTTTAGGTCGTCTAAAGTTTCGGACTCGCGTTCGTAAACGAGTCTTTTTATTTCTCCCCACAAATAAAAGTCTTAACGGTGTTAGGTCAGGTGACCGTGCCGGCCATGCTACGGGTCCGCCGCGTCCTATCCACCTATCACCGTACTCACTTCCTAAATAAGCTCGCACTTCACTGAAATAATGAGCCGGAGCTCCGGCCTGTTGAAAATACATACCGGCAAGATACGACTCGGGCACGTCTTGCAATAGTTCAGGCACTGCATTCCTTAAAAGTTCTAAATAACGTGGACCGGTCAACCTGTCATTAATGAAGATCGGCCCAATCACTTTGTCATTAATTATCCCAGCCCATACATTCACACTAAATCGCACTTGGAAAGCGTCCCTCCGTGTTACGTGTGGGTTGCGACTGCGAGCACTCCACCAATGTTCATTATGAACGTTAAATAGTCCAATTCTCGTAAAGGTGGCTTCGTCACTCCATAAAATGTTGTTATGGAGATTTTCCAATAACCATTCACAAAATTGTCTCCGCGGACGATAGTCGGCGAGCACGATATCTTGCACGCGCTGAAAATGATAGGGATACATCCCAGACGTGTTCAGTAACTTCCATATGAAATACTGGCTCACATTGAATCGCCTGGCTGCCTGTCTGGTGCTGGCCTGAGGATTTTCTTGAAAAAATCGCTGTACCATGCGGTACATGCGCCGTGGGTGTACCGGCGGTCTTCCACCACCCCGGGCGTGTGCCGGCACGTGTACACTTGCGTAGTCCAGCATGTTCTGAGTGATTCTTAGAATCCTCCCCAATGATGGTGGAGTGACATTGGGATATTTTAGCCGAAATCTTCGCTGCGTTTCACGTAAATTTCTTACGGTGTTGTACCATACGATAATATCGAGATACTGGACGTTTGTAAGCGGTTCACGACTATTTCGTCTCGTCCTAGGCATTGTGACACACACACAAGACAACAATACAAATTATTCGCAATACGTAAAGTAGGATTAGCGGAATGCGCGCGCGACCGTCCGTGACCTACAAACGTTTTAGAGCGACTAGCGTGGGCGGGGAGGGGCGGTCGCCGGGAAGGGATGGCAGCGAGCGCCGGCGTTCGCGCGAGGTTTGGCAACGTCGCACGGTTCTTACTTAAAATTAGGTAAATGACCGCAACGAACGGCAACGTTTACTAGCATGAGTACTCCACGACGATTATTGAGCACTACGTCGAGTCGGACGAGATTTTTTGATATTTTAATTTTTCTTATTTATTTTGCATATTAATAGTTTTTCTGGAATATCGATAATTCATACTTAAATAAAGATAACAACATCAATGGACCATTTTATAACGATAATAACGTAATTTTTTTTAACGATTTAAATTGTTGAAAAAACAGTTGATAATTACTATGTTACTATAACTGAAGCTCCCATTTCATTTTGTCGCATTAATTCAATTTCAGCCTGTATATTTCTTATCTCCAACCACTGACTACAAATTGTTAGTACAGCTACAGTGGTTGTAATTATCGTGAATAAAAAATATTTTGTTCACCTTTGCCGGATTTAAGCGCAATCGCTTAGCAATCAAAACCATCCCAGCTACAGAAAACAGCACCCTTTCACTGGGTGTACTTGTAGCTGGCATGCTTAAACGTGACCGCGCCAACCCCGCAAGCCAAGAAAACAATTTTTTTTTGTTCCCAATACTTCAGGACATTATTATCTAAGCTTTCCATGTCGGATGGAGTAGCAGTGGCTAGGTATTTCCACTGGAGGATACTCAACCGTTAAGCCGGCACTTTTCTTTCACGTAGCTTCTCCCACACAATTTTCATTTGTTATTTGAGATTATTTTATAACCTCAATTTTCGTCGCTAATGATTCAATTTAATTATGTCATACAAAATTAGGTGATAACGATGATTGTTTGAATAACAAAATAACAAAGTTGAAACCTCCTAAATTCAAATGAATGTGCTAATAATTCCATTGAACAGGGTTTGCTTAAACTTTGAACAGACAGTTTTGGAACTGACCATTAGCTGAGCTGAGCTGAATGCGTCATGTTCGTGAACGGGCGCCGTCAGTAAGGACTAGTCAACTCTTTGCTGCCATAGCTTATTTTGATTTAATTTAATATTTGATTTTTTTTTATCTTTTCATTACGGACGCTTTTAACGTTCTGCATCGTTCTCACATGCATACATTTTAACATGAATGATGTAACCAATACTTTGTGACCATATTATTGTGATTTAAAAAAGTGTCCATGGAGTTTCTTGTCCGTTCTTCTCCATAGGTACCTATTACGCTTTGGAATGGGCAACTAGCTTCATCTTTTTGACTGACCGACCCTTGACAATTCAAAAGTGCCTGTAATTGGTTTAGTTGAAATTAATACTTTGAATTTGAGCGTATGTCGACTTTAGTACATGTACTTCATGGTGATTAAGTGTATTATTCAATGTCACCAGAAAATACTCCTTTTCAGTCCTGGTGTGAATCATTCAAAGCGCTATTATTGTTGATTCGTGTGCATGTCAATCTTCTTACAACATTGTACTTACCAGATTTTTGATTATAGGGGCGACCGTTGTGAAGAAACCAAAACTAGACAGACGAATAACAAAACTAGAAGATGAAAAACCTTATAAGTGTGATGTATGTGAGCATAGCTTTAATGAACAGAGTAGTTTAAGAAACCATATCTGTATACACACTGGTGAAAAACGTTATAAGTGTGATGTATGTGGACGTAGTTTTACTGCCAAGAGTACTTTAACAAACCATATCCGTATACACACTGGTGAGAAACCTTACAAGTGTGATATATGTGAGCGTAGTTTTAGTCAAAAGTGTAATTTAACAAGCCATATTCGTTTACACACTGGTGAAAAACCTTACAAGTGTGATATATGTGAACGTAGTTTTAATCGAAAGAATAGTTTAACATACCATATTCGTATACACACTGGTGATAAACCTTACAAGTGTGATATATGTGAACGTAGTTTTAATCTAAGACATCATTTAACAGACCATATTCGTGTACACACTGGTGAAAAACCTTACAAGTGTGATATATGTAAACGTTGTTTTAAAGACAAGAGTGGTTTAAGAATCCATACCCGTAGTATACACACTGGTGAAAAACCTTATAAGTGTGATATATGTGAACGTAGTTTTAATCAAAAGTGTAATTTAACAAACCATATCCGTAAACACACTGGTGAAAAACCTTACAAGTGTGATATATGTGAACGTTGTTTTAAAGACAAGAGTGGTTTAAAACACCATATCCGTAGTATACACACTGCTGAAAAACCTTATAAGTGTGATATATGTGAACGTAGTTTTAAGCAAAGACATCATTTAACAGACCATATTCGTGTACACACTGGTGAAAAACCTTACAAGTATGATATATGTGAACGTAGTTTTAATCGAAAGAATAGTTTAACATACCATATTCGTATACACACTGGTGAAAAACCTTACAAGTGTGATATACAGGGTTAATGGTAATTCGACGTATATCCGTCAGAGGCTGATAAGGGGGCCAAAATGCAACAAATTGAACCCCCCATATGTATGGCCGAAATTCAATAGTTTTCGAAATATTTGAATTTTAAGGGTTTTTCGATATTTACCCAAAATTCGACATTTAATTCCAAATAAAAGAAAAACTACAATTTTGAATGTGTACCATTAAAAATGATGTTGTAGCTCACTTCCATTAAGCTATGGATATAATTAAAACTACTTAATTTAACAAAATAATTAAAATAATGAGCGATATAAGAATAATATCTTACCAATATTTTCAGTTTACGCTTCAAAATTGTTGTCCCGTCACAATAATTTCTATGACATTAATCGTACAAATAACTAAAACAACTTGCCTATTCTGTAAGCTTTCCAAAAAGGTATAAAAGTCAATTTTAAAATACACAATTCGTGGCATGGCATGTGTTTGAACCGGCGCGGGGAGAGAAATCATCTTTGTTTTTAGTTTATGATCCTCGCTAAAACAACCGATTTTACTGGCGAAATTCTTCGTGATGGGGCGGGGTGTGCGGGCGGGGGAGTACACGGCGTCTACTGCGCTCGCGTCGCCTTCCTTAGTAAGTTTCGACTCTACGCCGCGCAAGCATGTGTGTTGTTATCTGGCTATTAACCAATCTCTCATCGCGTTAATTTGTTATCGATCAATAAATTAGATTGGAAGACACACACGGAGGAGTTAACCAAACGAACTAGTAAGTCTGCCTATGTCCTATATAAACTTAACTCAGTGATGACTGTGGACACTTTAGTCATAGCACATCATGGCATGGTGGGTCCAGTGTAGGTTTTTCACCAGTGTGTATATTGTGTTATGTTTTGGGGGAATTCAACCAAAAGGGAAATTATCTTTAAAGCCCAAAAAAAGTGTATTAGGACTATGTTTGAATTGCAGGTCATAGATACATGCAAACCATTTTTTATTAAGTTTAAAATTTGGACTCTTCCATCTTTATATATTTTTGAGGTTGCTGTAGTTGTAAAGACCAATCCAAAGTGGTTTAAAAAATGTCGGACATTAATAATCGAAGTCGACGGAATAATAATAGCTTATGTTATGTGTAAGAAGGTCTCACACAGCTCTAATGTACAAAAGTGTTTTTTGCATGGCACGAGTCATATTTAACTGCTTATGGACGTCAATCAAAGAATTGAATGTGAACTTATTTAAGAAACGGCTAAAATCATTACTTGTGAACAAAGCATAAATGATAAATGATAATATTACAGTATTTCGGAGTTCATAACAGATAAAACTCTAATGACAGCATGTTGACATGCTAATAAATTATATCTATTGTTGTCCTTGACATAAGGTTTTTTGGTTTTGTATACTGACATTAGGATTATATATTGATATCATTATTATTGTAATTTTGACATCTGTATTGTATATTGACATAGTCTTATTATTAGTTTTCATTTATTTTGTATTTTATTTTTACTGTTTTTTGTCATTTATTGCTATTGCTATTTATTATTAATTATTTTGTCAAAATGTGTCATTCTTTACAATTATTTTTTTATAGTCCAGGCTTACTTCTATATTATTAATTTTCTTGTCAAGACTTGGCTGCTAGATTGATCACAAACATTTGTTCGCCCTCTGGCTTAACATAGCGCACTATTCTATCTTTATATAACATCATTATTGTACCTATGTTCAACAAATTAATAAATGACTTATGATCATTATTGTTACTTGTTTCTCTTGTTATTATTTTTGTTATCATTGTTATTTCTTTTGTTATTTTGGATAACATGGCTTCGTATTCTTATAACGAATACGCAGACGTAATGTTTTGTTATGGTTTTGCCGATGGAAACGCGGCTGCGGCTCGAGAATACTGTTACGAGCTTCGGGTTCGTGACAATAAAAACTGCCGATATAAATTACCAAAATTACACTTTAATTAATCAACACCAATAACAACTCAAACACACTAATTATAAAACACAATTTCGCTTAAGTCGCACTTGAAGATCGCTTTCGATGTATTCGCCTGTATCGCTTATCGAACACTGTGTCGAATCGCGGTTATTCCCGGCCTTATATAGTGCAGCAGATTGTTCTAGTACCTTCTATTGTAGAAACATCTAGAATGTTTGGGTATATACCGGCCCGGACTGACCTCTGTCGATAGTTCTAGAATCGAAATCTCTAGAAGGATCTATTTGTTCTACTACTCGATACTAGATGGCGCTAGTGGTAAATTAGTTCTGCTACTTGATAATAGATGGTGCTAGTGACTATTAGTTTTGCCACTTGATACTAGATGGCGCTAGTGGTTAATAATGTCACCATGTATCAGGCATTAATTGTGGCGCGCAAAAATACCAACGCCGCTTTCCCGATCGTTGACTTCCCCACGTTACTGTTTTCGGGAGCACCTATCGACGATTGTCTGAAACGGGCAGTGTTCAGAGAGCACAATTCAACGCTGGCAGACCTCGACGGTACACGGCTGACGAAGAGGACACCATTCTTCAGTTTTTTATTGATGACCCAAACATCTCAACGAACATTGTTGCATGACAGCTCGGTATGTCCCAGTGGAAAGTGTGGTCGGTAGTAGATCTATCAGGTAGACACCCGTACCATTATCAACCTGTCCAAACATTGCACGAGGGAGATCCTGCCAGGCGACTCGAATTTTCTCGGTTTTCTAAGAAATATTTTGTGGACTGACGAGTAAAAGTTTAACCGGGATGGTATAAGGAATTACCATAACTTACAATTTTGGGCACCTAAAGCAGGCAGGAATCCAAAAAAACTAAAAGAAACTGCGTCGCAAATGAGATTTTCCCTGAACGTATGGATGGGTGTCCTTGATAATTATTTGCTGGGCCCTCATTTCTTGCCCCAAAATTTGAACGGTGAAAATTACGAGGAGTTTTTGAGAAACAACCTAGACGATTTGTTGGCGGATGTTCCCGAAGAAATAAAAAACAACCTCATGTTTCAACATGATGGTTGCCCAGCACATTACCGGATTACTGTCCGACAGTGGCTAGACTCGTCTAGCCACTGTCGGAGAGTAATCCCAGTAGATATCTCTCGAGATATGGGAAACCGATGAATTGGGAGGGGAGGGCCAATTCCGTGGCCAGCACGAAACCTTGATATCACACCACTTGATTTTTACGTCTGGGGTCATATGAAGGAATTAGTTTATGTGATCCCAGTAAATTTAGTCGAAGACCTTCGACAGCGAATAATAAACGCGGCGCAACAGATGAGAACAACGTTCGCATCAAGAGTGACGAAAACCAAATTTAGGAAGAGAATTCGAACCTGCATTCGTAATCGAGGGGCTCATTTTGAACAAGATGTGTAAAATTTTTAATAAAATTTGACGTAATCTCCAGCTCCACATTAGTTATGCTATTTAGGGACGCAGCGTTTACATGGGGGGTGGGGGGTAGGGGGCGTTGGTATTTAATAATGTTGCCAAATTGGTCGTATGTAGGCTTCTTCTGGGCAAGCTCGTTCCACCGTAGATCTCATCCCCACCTCTGGGCTGGATTGAGGTCAAGATTGAGCCCATTATCAATAAAAAAAAATGTATGAGAACGGTAGATTATAAAGGTTGGGAAGAGCGAGCGAAGCGAGCTCGTAAATTAAATAATAGCCTCGGCTCGCCTAAAATATAAAACAAAACTATATAAATAAAAACTAACCAAATTTGTTTATTTTATTTTTTTATTTTACCATTTATGTACACACACATAAACAGACATTGTAAAACAGAACAGAAAAACTTGTTACAGAGGATGCTTTTTTCATAAGAAATCTCTTCCAGCATACCTGACATAGGACAATAGATACAGAGATGTAGACAGCGTGTGATAGAGCAAAGGAGACAAAAAAATAATACATGAATCATAAAAACAATTCACTTAAAAACTAAACAAAAATTACGAGAATATACTAACATACATACAAATAAACGTACATACATAAATACTTCTAAAATAAATATTACAGGCGATGAAGTCAGCGAAAGCGAGTTAATCAAGCCACGCATTATAATCCTCTTCTGTAAAATTAACTACCCCTTTTCACCCCATTAGGGGTAGATTTTCGTAAAACCCTCATACGTGTTATTATTTATTTTTAATCTTAGTACACACACTGAGTTTCGAGTTAATCGGACCGCGCGTTCAAATTCTTCCACACAAACTTCAGCACCCCTATATCCCCTTTCAGGCGTAGTTTTGAAAAACTAATAATGATAACTTTATTACTTTACTTTTTTTTTTACTTTTAACTTTATTGCTTACTTAGGCGAGTATTCATGCCAATTTTCAAGATTATTAACTAACTAACCTAACCTAACGATTAAGATTTTTCATATAAACCCCGCTTTTCACCCCCACAGGGGTGGAATTTTGAAAAATCATTTGGGATGTGTTCATAACTTGACTCAAAGATTATGTATACCAATTTTCGAGTTAATCAAGCCACGCTGTAAAATCCTCCCCTGTAAAATTGACTACCCCTTTTCAGGCCGTCAGGGGTAGATTTTCGAAAAACCCTGATACACATTATTATTTCCTTTCAATTTTAGGTATAAGTACTGAGTTTCGATTAAATCGGACCGCGCGCTAAAATTCTTCCATACAAACTTTGAAACCCCCCAATCCCCTTTTAGAGGGTAGTTTATAAAAACATAAAATGCCCAACTTCATAATTTACTTAGATAAGTATTCGTGCCAAGTTTCAAGTTTATTAACTCATGGAATAAGATTTTTCATACAAACAAAATCCCCCCATTTCACCCTCTTAGGGGTGGAATTTCGAAAAACCCTTTCTTAGTGGATACCTACTCTTCACGAAGAATACACCCTCCAAATTTCATCTCTCTAGGACCAGCGGTTTAGGCTGTGCGTTGATGTCTCAGTCAGTCAGTCAGTCAGGACTTTGAATTTTATATATATAGATAGATATAATGGACGTGTTCGAAGCAGTCATCCCTAGATTTTTCTGCGAGGTGATAAGAAACTGCCGTAGTCGAACTCTGAAGGTACCAAGAAGTTTGAGATTCCTTATCGGCGGGAGGAATATTGTTCCAGCATTTAGATGCAGCATACCTAAAACTTCCCCTGAAAGCAGCTGTCTTGTGTGATTGAGTGGCGAGTTGCTGCGAGCACAGCCTATTTGCGCATTCTCTTCTACTAGCGATCCAGCTCAGTTTATTGTACAGGTAGGACGGCTGTTTGTACTATATTACTCCAAAAAGTAGGCATGCCAAATGCAACTTACGACGTGATTTCATCTTGAGGATTGAGTGGTTATTTAAAAATGGCGTTACGTGACTTCTTGGCGGGATTGAGAAGCAGAATCGCGCGCAGGCGTTTTGTACCCTCTGGATCAGTTCTTGCTAGTAGTCGAGGGCCAATAACTACGTCCGCATAGTTCAGGTTTGACAGTACGAGAGACTCAGCCAGTTGGATCCGTAGTTCCTCCGACAGATAAGGCCTAATTTTATAGAGGACCTTAAGACGGTAAAAACAAATGCGCACCGACTCTGCCACGTGCGCTTCGTATCTCAACCCAGTGTCCAGGTTGAGACCCAGATTACGTGCCTCGCTGACTCGACTGACCGACTCACCCAGCAGGGTAACGTTAAGTGTTGCCGGCACAGCACTAATTTGGTTCTTGGTTCCAAACAACATGTATTTAATTTTAGTGGAGTTAAGTACCAAACCGTTATTTTCAGCCCAACATGCTATCCTGTCAAGATCATCGTTTAGATCCTTAATCGCGGTGTCATAGTCACTAGGCTTAAAGGAGATATAGACTTGTACGTCATCAGCATAAATGTGGTACCTACATCGCTTCAGGGAAGTTATGATATCCGCATAATACAATATAAAGACGATGGGGCCAAATATTGAGCAAAAAGTGATTATTAATTTCGTTTGGATCTCTGAAGTGAGCAGGAAGGTCATCGAATTGTTTCTTTGGTAATACAGTGCTTTTTAAATTTTTCCATAATGTTTTCGGACCTTTAATTTGGTTATTAATATTGAATTAGAAATATGCAACTTTTTCTCTGAATATGGAAATTAACACCAGTGATTTCAGCTGCTTATAGTATGCCTTTTTGGACTCGGATTTCGTTTTACGGTACTTGGTCATAGCGTCATCCCGCAGGTGCATCATCAATTTAACTGTATCTGTTATCCACGGATATGACGGTTCCCTAATTAAACATTTCTTGACCGGAGCGTGCGCATCGTAAATTGTTAAAATCTGTCTATTCAATTCCTCAACCATGTCATTCACATTATGCAAGCCACAAATGTTGTCCCAGTGTATGTGCGTTAAATCAGTATCTAGCACTTCTCTATTCATATGTTTAATGGGTCTGTACGTAATTGCGCATGATTGTGTGGAAACAATCCACACGCGCCTCGGCAAACATCCCCGACGCGCTACAGAAGCGAGGCAGCCCCAAGAGTACTCTAAACGCGTTGTTGTATTAGACGCGTAGAGCACTGTACTGTTTCTGCGTGTAATCCATCCACAGACTGCCAGTATAAAAGGACGTACAAAATGCCCTGAATAGTGCTATTTTGACGCCCCTCGAACACCGAGCAAATCTGCGGGCAATCATATTCGCACGAACAGACAGCGCCCTACGTTCCCTTTCAATATCAGCATTGTCTTTCAGGTCAGAGGTTAATAAATGTCCTAGATACTTAAACGTATCAACTCTATTAAGTCGGCACCCGTTGAGCTTAATTGCCGGCAAGTAACCAGGACACCCCCCCCTGGCCCGAAAGACCATGCACTCACTCTTATTTGTGTTATACAACAAACCATGTTCTTCAGCATACTTTTCACAAATGCCAATCAGCCTTGACACACCACAGACAGAGGCGCTCAGCAGCACCATATCATCAGCGTAACTGATATTGTTCAGGCACACACCTCCAATATGGCAACCGACATGCGTGCTGCTGAGCCTCTCTATCAGCGCATTAACATACAGGTTAAAGAGCTTCGGTGAGGTTAGCCCCCCTTGTCTCACGCCACACTCCAACCTGTATGGGGCCGAGTAAGCCCCCGACCATCGAACAACATTGACCTGATTGCCATACCAGTATTGAAAGATACGAATCAGTCCGTCTGGCACTGTTGCTTGCTGCAGTTTTTGCCACAGCAGATCATAGCAAACCAGGTCAAATACCTTCGATAAGTCGAGGAAGCAAGCAAAAACAGGTGTACTTCTATCAGTGTAGTACTTGACGGTCTGCTTTAAACACAATATAGCTGTTTCTGTAGAGAGACCGGCTTTGAAACCAAATTGGTTATCATGTAAATTCAGATATTTATCCAGCTGAGTGTTCAGCAGACCGTCAAGCACTTTTGCAATAACAGTGGCCAATGAAATGGGCCTATAGTTGTTCTTATCACTGACATCACCGGTTTTATTCTTAATAATTGGCACCACCACAGTTTTCATCATCCGCTCAGGCAGATAGGAATGTCCTATACACAACGAGTAGAGCATCGCTAAGACTCTGGGCAGATGATGACCAGCATGCTTAAGGTGTTCAATACTTAAATCATCATGGCCTGGAGACTTGCCCCTCGACATAGACATAATGACATGTCTTACCTCCTTTGCCGTAAACCGGACATTGCACTCCTGACCACTACAACCAGCACTGCTTGTAAACTGTGACGGTCCCAACGGTGACGAAACAGTGAAATGCTGCCTAAACAACTCGGCAATCCCTGTGACATCGGTCGCGCCGCTGACACTCACCGGCAGGCCCGGCCTACTATTGAGTTTATCGGTGGACTTCCAAAATCTGCGGAAGTCGCCCCTAGCATGATGCGACGCCAACATGTCCATTTTAATTTGGTCACTATTATTCTGGCACCATCGAAAGCGCGACTTAAAAATTTTTCGACTAGTTTGCATATCAATCCAAGCACGACCCTCTCGCGGTCTACCATAAGACACCCACTGCTCAAACTTTACCCTGGCCTGCCTGTGAGCATCACCCACGTGCCTATTCCACCCTATTACTGGCCTCCTCTTTCGCACATGATTTATTTCGTAGCCTTCAGAAGCTGCTTGGCATAAAATATTAACAATGTCATTAAAATACATTTTATCAATAATAATTCTGTGGTCCAAATTATTACAAACATAGTCACAACATGCACTTAATTCAATTGGAAAGTCAATATATTTTAAATTATCATTACAAAATTTAGTATAAATGTCAATTTGCTTAGGTTTTCTATCACCCCATTTTATTTTATTACATGTCAGATTTCTATTATCATTTGAGTTGTACAATTTTGGTTTTATTTCATCGAAGTTGCATTGTATTATAAGAGGGAAGTGGTCAGACCAAAGTACATCATATTTAACATTTATGTCAACAATAGTACACATAGCTGCTTTCGTGGCAACACAGTGATCTAGCCAACGTCTCGAGCCATTCGCATCGCTTATAAAAGTATAAGTGTTAGATTTACTCCTAACAGTTCTACATCAGCACATAATAAGCCAGATTCCCGACAAAAAGAAAACAATTCAATATAAAATTGTTCATTGGGATGCGAATTAAAGTCTCCGAGTATAAAAGCAGTTTCGATATCGTTATCATTAATTATAGCACTCACCAGGCTGAGGCAGTCCGTAAAATCCGTTAAGTTCGCACTAGTATCCGTCGGCATGTATACACTGAACACTAGAGATGACCTTGATTTCATGCATACTTTAATGGCACACACTCGTGGGTTATCGCACTGCACTACCGAAACCTTCTCAAAAACACTTTTCCGCCACAGCAATGCAACCCCGCCGTAGGGCCGTCCTCGTAACATGCCGGCCGTGGTGTCCACCGCCGACGTCCCGGTGCATCCGAACTCAGCGTCAATTTCGCTCAAGAATGAGATATCATGGGGCAGCAACCATGTCTCCTGCAAGGCAATTATGTCTGACGTGCTGCATAGTTCCCTGACACTCTCCACCGAGCGTTTTATACTCTTACAATTGTAGCTTAATAGGTTATACATTAATATTTATTTTACGCCGTTCACAGTACCGATGTTTGCACCGTTCTTGTAATTTCTCACTTTAAAATTAACGAATCTCCTAAAAATAATTCCCTCGGGCCATAGTTTACTATCAAGAATTTTCTCCATTTTAGTTTCGGAAACAAAGAATTTGTATGCGGTGTATTCTTTAGGATATTTAAACGATATGTGTCTTTATGCACTTTAGTAATAATGATATGCTCGCGAAACGTAAGATCTGGAGTGAGATATACCCCTAGATCCCGCACTTGCGTTACTCGCTGCATGGGTATCGCCTCTGCTTTGTACTCATAGCGGACAGGGGTGCGCGCACGACCAAAGGATATTACCGAGCATTTGGACACGTTGAAATACAGCTTATTGTCATGGCTCCATTTCACCACTCTATCAATGTCAAGATTTTCATAAATATACTGAATCAGCCTTATTCGGTACAGACGCCAGCAGGTAATGATGAAGTTTGTGCCCATTGCTGTGCTTAGTGCCGTTATGGAAATAGAAACGGGATATAAATCGTAGACTCGACGTAGGGGTAATAGAAGCGAGACAAGGTTCTCGGCTCGACGTAAAGGGACTCGATATAAAGGGAACCATTCATTCTAACGTGTCCGCACTGTGCACGTACCTACCTTTACAGTGAAGATAGGTTACGTTAGCCACATCATCACACGCCCGTGACTTATAGTTGTCGGAAACAATAGACGTCTGCGTAGCCGAAATCGGCATGGGATGAATATTAGATATCGCTCGTGTTGTAATGAGACCGGGTCTTTTTGTCGAGCCCAGAGTAGTTTGAATACTAGAGTTTTAAGCCAACCAACCAACTGTAAAAAGTTGTATTTAAACATTTCTTCGTTTTTCAGTGGACAGCATTTTTAGTTTGCATTCAAGTCGGTTAAAGTGTGGAAAAATCATCATCGTATTAATAAGTTAGTAAATTAAAACATGTAGGTGTCTCATTTATTGTGACAGACCAGGGGAACCAGTCAGGCATATTATCTTCAGGGGTTCTCCTATAACTAACGAAGAGTACCTACTTGCATAGACACAACCTTGTAGCCGGGATTATCCATCAGCAACTTGCTCAGAAATGCAACCTTGTGGAATCTGAAGTGCCGTATAACAGGTATGTGCCCGACCTAGTTCTCGAAAATGCAAATATCACATTGTACTGGTTGATACCAGTACAATGTGTTGTTGCCAATAAGCTTATATCTCTTGGGTTAATGATGTACAGACGCCAGCACATCAAGCTACTCGAAACTGTCAAATTTTCCCAATCAACCTTGAACTTTAATACTTTAGTGATAAAGTTGAAAATCTATTAAAGTTGACTGATTGTAGTAGCTTGATGTGCTGGCGCCTGTACATATGTACAGACGCCAGCAGGTCAAGCTACCCGAAACTGTCAAATTTTCCCAATCAACCTTAAGGGCTTAGTCTTCTACTGCACAATATAAGAATCGCGTGCGGCGAGTCCACGCGCCGAGCGTCTGCACCCGGGCTCCCCGCAGTCCCCGCATTCATCCTACCTAGCGTAATTATTAAACAAAATTTGACACGGTCGGAAAGTTGCTCTACTAAATATTATTCAATATTTATTTATATTTGATGGTACTGGTATGGTATTTGGTACCTTGGGTCTGGGTGTTAGTTGTCCGTGTTTTTGTGTGTTCCGTAGTATCCCTGACATAGAAAATTATAGTGGGGGCAGCCAATGAGTGGAAGTGTGTAGTGTTATTTTTAAAGTTAAAAGAATACGCCATATTTTTATGTAAAGCAAGTTTATTATAATTTCTTATGAAGTACCTAGTTATTAAACACAAAATTGTTGTTTCTTGTTTTTCAAATTATACGTAGCTCTGTGCACTGTGTAACGATTACTCTTTTTCTTTGTTACTTTTTTTATATAATTTGTTTTTTTTTTACTCTTGATCTTCCTGTACGAGTCGCAATAACTACTTTTTCTTTCTTTCTTTTCTTTCAGGAATTAACTTTCCTGAACGACAGCGTCTGCGGTAGAAGACGTGGACGCGTTATTATTTTTTTTTACTTTTTTCTCAATAGCTTGAATGATATATGGCGGGTCTTTTATTGGCATCGAGCGTTCAAGGCGGGAATCAATTAGCTCAGGAAGCAGACAATGCAAATAAAATTTAGACAATGGGCCTACCATTTTGTCGTGCCAGAACGTAGGGTCTCTTTTTATATAATCGACTTTCATTGAGTACTCCTCTCCAGTCCATACGGCAAATAAGCACATATCCATCTCCGTAATGTTTAATTGGCCCTGAATTTGAAAATAATAATCGTGGTTTTTGTCAATCACAATCGTATTTTTCCTAGTGTTACATTTCCAAAATTTTATTTTTTTTGATTTTATAGCTTCTTCAGCTTGCATATTTTTTGCAGAAAACGGGCATTTTACTTCTACCAGTCCTGTTTTTCCATCTTTGTCTTTATAAATACCATCAGGACTTGCTCCTAAATATTGGAGTGTTTTATGAATATAAAGACCGCAGCGAGCAATTGTGACGTTTTCCTGCAGAGATAATTGGGTTAATGCTGTTTGTTCATTATCTCTACCATATGTGATCGATGGGACATTTGACAACTTTTGCGGTTTCACAATAGCTTTCACTAAAGGAGCGCAGCTAATGTTTTCCTTCCGTTTACATATTTTTCCAAACATAGACGCGGTTAATCTAATTTTTCTGTTTTCTAACCATTCTTGACTGGAACTTTGATCTATCGTCTGTTTCTGTAGTTCGTCTCTTTGTTGGTCAGAAAGCTCCATTTGTTTAAGAAATTCATCTTTTGTCAACTGAAAATCTTCATCGGTCATATCTGGTCTTTGAGCTTTCTGTCCATAATCTGGATCGTTCATATTTCTACGGACTTTTTTTCGAAATAATCTTTTGTAAATTTTTCTTTTCGCTTTTTGTGCCTCATATATATTTGTGTATTTGCCAGTAGGTTTACCAAATATGCATTTATGGATAGCGTTTATTGGTCGCTTGGTGTTAAAGGAAATAACTGAAGCGGAACACCTTTCCTGGTATGAATTCTTAAGTGTGTAATTAATTCGTTCCCCCCCCACATATTTGGCAATCACTGAATTAAATGTCTCAGCAGGATTGCTATCAACGTCAAAAATTAGACTTTTAGCGTTTGCAGCCAAAAACAAGACAATTTGACTCATTTTCCTCCACAAAACTGTGTTAGCTACATCAAGTGCCGTATTTCGGTCAGTTTTGTCAGTTGCTGGGCATATAGCGTCATCGCAATCAGAGTGACTACCAAAAGAATGGTGTAATGCATTCAAAATATCTGCACGAAGCTTAACCATTTTTTGACTGTCAGAAATGTCTTCGTGCTTCCTTAACTTTATAGCCCTCACTGTGTATCTGCGTAACTTCATGATTTTGAAGTCAGTCAAAAGTTTCCTTAATTGAATAGGAATGTGAGTATCTTTAGTAAGTGCTCTCAGTTTGTTACATAGATTTCTTAGCAGATGGTTTCTGCACTCGATTTTCTGAACCTTGCAGTTTTTATATGGATTGCTTTCTAATATTTTTTTATGAGTACTTGAATCGCCATCTGATATTAGTCTAGCATATATTAAACCATGAGTTTCAAGAGAGTTACTAAATCCTTCAACAAGCGCCGTTGACTCCATACTGGAAGAGCTACCAGAAAAGTTCTTATAGCATATATGATTTGCAGGTTAAATTTTTTTATTTTCAGCTTTTGCACATACTATACAGTATTTATTTTTTACACCAAGATATAAAATTTTACCACTGTATGCACCGATTATTGCTGCTGCACCTGATGATGCTGAATAGTTATTACGGAAAGATCTTTTGGACCAACACCCGTCCGCTATTACATCAATCATTGGTGTACCTTCACAATCGACACTGCCAATTTCTGTCGCATGTTCTGCCTCTTCGATGCCTGCCTTGGCCATTTCTTCTACTGCCGTCTTATGGAACCATTCGTAAACTTTTTTGCTTGTTTGAGCGTATAAATTTTTTGACATGCCAGGTATATCAGTATTACCTGCCAATTCATTTAAATTTCCCAACCCACAGCCAATACTAATAATACCTGCAACTATACCGTGGTTCACATCATACGTGTTAGACGGATCTTCAGTGCTTATGTCAAATTCGGAATTACAGAGTTCACACTTGAAATGCAGTTTTGATATAAAACCTTTACGTCGTTCACCGATACATTTCAGATTTCTATACCTGCATCCAAAAGATTTTTCGTTGTGATCAGCAATCTTCCCCAAAATTTCTAAAAAATATTTGATCGATACGATTCTACGCCCTTCTAGGCAAAACAGTTCGTCATCATTGGTAATTTCTGTTTCATTTTCAATTTGTAGCTGTTGGTCGTCGCGAATAATTACAGGTTGTTGACGTTTTCTTACGGAAATTCGGCGAAAAGGAAAAGCCTCATCAAATGTTCGCTTACGGTTCATTTTCTTGTTTGAGTTTGTTACATTTTCAGTTCTGTCAAAATTTTCAATCATCACTGGTATTCCTATAGTAGAAGAGGTAGGATTAATATTTCGAGCTACTGACAGGTTGGTAACATCTGAGAATGGTTGACGAGAGCCAGCAGCGGACCTGTGAAAATAAATAAGCCATTTATTATTAATTAATTTTATGCCACGGTTAAAAGATATCCGACTTTGGTCAAATTAGCCCTAAAGTATATTAGACTAGCGACCCATACATACATAAACACTAAATACACACACACACACTCACAAACACATTCACGCCCCCACATACACTCACGCCCTCCCCAACCACACTCTTTTACACCTTCTGACAGCATGCATGAACATCATATAGTTAATTAATTTTTGTTTTATCATATTTAGATAAGTATCGATACCCATCACTTTTGCGGAGTTTCGCTACCAAATTTAATTTGACCCTGTATACGATATTATCTAAACACGACGAAATAAAAACAATAAAGCTTTGATGATTTGTTTGGGGTCAATGACCGCTGGTAGTATTGTTACTTGAAGTGTGAGTTGATAAAATCGTATACTCATCACGTCTGTGGAGTCTCGCTAGCTAATTTAATTTGACCTTGTAGTTAGGCCCTAAACATGAATACTGTAAACAGTTCTACTTACCTTTGGATTCTATTTCTCTTCATCACTTCTACGTTGGAGCCCAATTTTTTTTTTTTCGTACATGCATATTTTTTTTTACGTTTACGATCCATATTGAAATCAAAAATTTACAAAACTATTACTAAAACACAAATATTTACAAAACACTCGAAAATTTATATACAAAAAATAATA
This sequence comes from Apamea crenata, assembly GCA_949629185.1. Lineage (NCBI taxonomy): Eukaryota > Metazoa > Arthropoda > Insecta > Lepidoptera > Noctuidae > Apamea > Apamea crenata. Next base: position 4,880,934 of record OX451382.1, on the reverse strand, counting down.
AAGTAGAGCAACTTTACATACACAACAGTGCGCAACCTACGTTAGAGCAGGAGCAATGTTAGAGCGAGAGGGAACAGTTAAAATTTGGCGTGGACCACACGTCCGAACGCTCCGGCCGTGCAGCGGCCACTAAGGAATTTCTCTCTCAATTCTTGTTTAGAAACTCGTTTTTTGGAGGTCTTTTGAGATTATTAATATTGTTAGGGTAATGTGATTTAGGTGCTAATTTTTTTAGTATTTGCTTAATGAACTCTTGGCATTAAAATAATCTAATTATTACATACATACGATGCATAGTTATTATGGAATAAACCGTTTATTAAGAGATAAAAACAGAGAATTTTGATGAAATTGTGACCTCTGAATTAAGAAAATGAAACATAATTAGAAAAAACTATTTAGCGCATTTTGAAGACGAGAATGTTGAGCTAATTATGCGCTGAACAGATTTGTAAATTAATTCTTCATTGCCATAAACTAAGAGCACAAACAGAACTCGAAATGATGTTGGGCGCGAGAGAGCTGTATTTAACACTTGATTTACCTAAAATAATCCACCTAGATGAACTTAAAAAAAATAACTAGCTATTACTTATATTATGGTTATTTATTTGCAATAAAAATATTTCATGTTATTTCATGGTTTTGTCAAGAAAAACGATACAAAGTTGCGCAAATAATTCGCCGCGACTGAATTTTGCAAGACTGCAGCCTTAAGGCGAAATGTGTCCCAAAAGAAGATTTTGACGCATTTCGGCTGCACGCAAAATCAATTTTTGTCCTCAAAAACTACTAAATTTGCCGATTTTTTTTCATGATTATTAAAATTGAAGATTTTCTTTAGTGAATTATGCGGGCCAAAACACGATTGACATAATTTGGCTCGATACAAAAAAATCGCAAAGTTTCCTCAAAATTTGCATATTTTATGAGAAAAAACGGTTTTATTCGATTGTAATTCAAGCAATTTCAATAAAATTTCGTCTATATGTTCACCATTAAAGATATTAGGGAATTATGGGTTTAGAATTTTAAAAAGAAGTATATAAAAAAAGCGTGCAATATAATACTATAATATTGCGCGCAAGTCCGACATCCCACCGTTCGCGCAGTCCCGTCAGTCGGCCGCAGCGCCTCTTAGAGAGCACTCGTGTACAACTTTATTGCGTCCGTTGTCGCCGACTACTCAAGCGAACATTGAAGTCTAAAGTGATGAACAAACATAATAAAAAAAAAAATATTCAGGACTGAAGCTCAAGAAGCTGAAAGTGATGAACCTGAATAGGTAAGTTTTTTATTTATTATCCCAAAAAATATCAATTTTGAGATTTGACATTGACGTACTAACTCGTATGTATTGTATAAGCACACAACTTTCATTTTGACAGGCCCTTTACACATCATGCCGTAGTTTTAGTAAGTTTCCCTTGGATTTGTATGAACCCTTGCACACGGCGGCGCGGCTGCGGCGAGTTTTGATAGGTCTTATCAAAACTTGCAGTAAAAGTTGTTCATAATGATGAGTACATTGACCCCTAGAGTGGGATATAAAAAAAAAACACGTTGTAAATATGTTCAAAAGCTTTCTCTAGTACCTACACAACTAAACAGGGTCAAATTAAATTAGCTAGCGAAACTACGCAGCCGTGACGGATATAATAATAATAGGTAGGTATGTAAGCGAGCTAAAAGAAATATAAGTAATAATAAAATACACATGACGTGTTAAGAACCGGTTTTTACCTGGTACCGGTTTTCTTGAAATCCCATTCCCAATATATAAAAATACCGAAAAAAACGGTTTTTGGTAAAAACCGGTTTTCAGTCCTTTTCATTGAATAGTGTAGTGTAGCGTTTTTTTCGGTATTATTATATTGGGAATGGGATTTCAAGAAAACCGGTTCTTAACACGTCATGTATATTTTTTTATTACTTATATTTCTTTTGGCACATTGAGGGTAGACTTTATTCTCATAGGTAGGTTACAAGTTACGCAGCATGTAGCGGAAATGCACCACCACTATGAAGTTAGTTGTTGAAGTGAATAGGTTAATTTTAAGGTACATTATATTTATGTTGTATTTTTAAAAATATTTCCAATATTTCAGCACCCATGAAACACTGGACACTAACGGAGCAGGAACGGTCTCACCACAACAGCTACCTATATCTGATGCGGCACACGATGTTAACATTCAGTCCAATCACTTTGTTAATTGTGTACATAATTATTTTACTGTGTATCTGGTTGTATCGTGTACCTACAGTGTATGATTAAATTGTTCGTGAAATTACAATCTGATTTGAACTGCAAACCGTTTTTCTATTGCGCAATAACCAACACTATCCACAGTAATTGAAATATGGTTGATTATAACGAGACACACCCATACCTTCTCCGTCATATATCAAAGCTGTTATGCTTACCTGTTTATTTTTCATTTCTACAGGGCAATTTTTTTATCAATATCCAATTTTCACTGGGTGTTCTACCCATGAATATGAACAACTTTTACTATGGGACCAACTCTGAAACCACGAAAAAAAATCTGCTGTTGTTGTTGTTCATATTCATCGGTAGGACACCCTATGAAAATTTGGGTAGTGATAAAAAAAATATCCCGTGTAAGAACCGGGTTTTGGTAAAACCGGTTTTTGATAACACTGGTTTGGATTCTATCTCTAATACTAGTATCCATTCATTTTCAAACAGCGAGCTAATTGGGATTGTCATAGGAACCCATAATATATATTATTTTATTATAAGTAGGCAAGTATTCGTAAGTAGATAGATATAATAATGAAAATACTAGTGTATGTGTTACTGTAAAAACCCGAACTGCGGTAAATCTTAGGATTTACCGGTAAATCCTAAGATTTACTGCATTTCGGGCTTTCACAGTAACATATGCAGTTATGCACCTAATTAAAATATGATTTTATATTTATTTATTGCACCATACATTATGTCCTCAGTATATACTTTGAGAAAATAAATACATTTTTTAAAATACCTACTGCGCAACTACACTCGAGAGCAATGAATCCGGGTCACTTAAAGAATGTTAAAAATCTCGGAAACTAAAAATGATAGGTTAATGCAAAAAATTGTATTTAATAGACAATGTAATACTCCTTAAATGAAAGTAAAAAAAATATGAGTCACCATACATTTTATTAACACAAAATTACATAAAGAAAAAAACTGCTGATCTCTCCTTAAAACAAAAATAGGAAACATGAAATTTTTGAACTTTATTACGATTTTCTTGAATTTTAATACTTCGTATTGCCTCCTCGTGCTTCCATTACTGCGTTTACGCGGTTTGGCATGCTGTACACCAAGTTCCTTACACGATTTTGGGGAATATTCTCCCATTCCTCTGTGAGAGCAATTTTGAGCTCACGAAGCGTGATTGGGGGAGGGTTTCGTTGTTTTACGCATCTGCCTAGCTCGTCCCAAGCATGCTCGATCGGGTTGATATCCGGGCTGCGCGCTGGCCACTCCATACGAGTAATGTTCATCTCTTGAAGGTAGTCATTCACAATCCTGCCTGTATGAGGTCGGGCATTGTCATGCATACATATAGCATCCTCACCTAAATTGACCATAAATGGACCAACGTGATCATTGAGGATTTCTTCCACATATCTTACGCTAGTTAAAGAGCCGTTTTCTATGATCACCAGCTCTGTGCGACTTTTAGAAGAAATTCCGGCCCACACAAGTACAGACCCACCACCGTAGGCTACTTTTTCTTCGATGCATGCTTGCTTGAATCTTTCCCCTGGTCTTCGATACACTCTGTGTCTTCCATCGTGCTTGTAGAGCATAAATTTTGATTCGTCGGAGAACATAACTTTTGACCAATCTTCAATACTCCAATTTACGTGGCTCTGGGCATATCTTAGTCTTGAAATACGATGCCCACGCTCCAGTTTAGGGCCGTTTGCAGGTCTAAGGGGTTTTAAGTTAGATTCAGCAAGCCGACGTCTTACTGTCCATGCACTTGGGTTACTTCCTCCGAGGCGTCGAAACTGATTTGTGAGTTCAGTTCCTGTGAGAAAGCGATTTCGAAGCATGGTGTTCACCAAGTATCGGTCTTCTCGTGCTGTGGTACACCTGGTTCTGCCCGTTCCTGGTCTGCGTAGGTTAGAACCAGTTTCTTCGTAACGTCGGAGAACTCTTTGTACTGTTGACAGCGACACACCGACAGTCCTGGCTGTATCGCGCTGACTCCGGCCGGTTTCCAGCATTGTAAGTATTCTGGTGCATTCTTCAGGCGTAAGCGACATAATTTCAGCTTGAATAATGAATATAGAGCACTATCAACATGGTTTATGTACCCACATAAATGACAGATTACAAACAAAAGCAAAACCAAATGCTGTAATTTCGTAGTTCCATCTTCGAAAGTGGCCCTTTTTCAAATTTGATTTTTTTATGATATAACTTTACAATAACTAAGAAGTTTTAATAACTTCATTTAAGGAGTATTACATTGTCTATTAAATACAATTTATTGCATTAACCTAGCATTTTTAGTTTCCGAGATTTTTAGGAATCTTCAAGTGACCCGGATTCATTGCTCTCGAGTGTAGTACTAACTAAAACTGTTACTTGCCGCTACAGTCCGACCGCCGTATGCGCGACCCTCTGCAGAAGTATTTTGGTTCACGAGAGAGGGTCGCGCTTACAGCGGTCGGACTATAGCTTGCCGGCCGAGTGCGGCAGAGCGCGGGGCCCCGCGCGCCTCTTACCTGTCCGCGTCTGCTTCACCCCCTCGAAACCTACGTGACCACGATACCATTTCGCCTTAAACATTAACGTTTTAGCGATAAACTTTTATTAAAATTATTTAAAGAAATTATTACAATTTTTATAAGAATTATGAGGACCATAATGCATATAATAATCTTTTGCAATTATACAAAACTGGTAACTTGTTTTGGAAATAAAAATAATCTCATGATTTCTCACGTTTTTAATCTGGCAATTCTCAAGTACTTTTAAATATTACTTTTGTAACACTGTTTTGAATATTCAAGTCACTGTCAACTGTCAAGAGTCTTTCTGTCATTACTGTCTTCAATCAAGTAGCATCAGCATCAGCATGTGTAATGTTGATAATAGCTTTGAAAATTTTGTTGGTTTGTTTGTGAAAAACTGAGCCACCGGTACTTTAAAGTAATCTGTGCATTATACGCCGTAGGTGGTGTGGTGACTAATAAACTAAATCCTATGAACTTCCTGGACTATCTAAGAGATAATAAGTCTCTCTAGCGGCTGCCGTCTTACCGTGGTCCACAAAGGGAGTGCTCACAGTATTTACAATATTATTCTCAATTTCATTCGAAGATTACTACCTACTTGTAGAAGTCGTAATATTAACTGTTTTTCAATCACATAAATTAATGTAAAGCTGAACTAAATAACTTTAGTAGATACGTTTTGATTTCAAATATGGAAAAACTGCCAATGTGTAGAATATGTTTAGTGGAGAATGTACGAATGTACATAGTGGCCAACAGGAACTTGCATGAGCTATATGAGAAGCTGACTAATAATCCAGTAAGTTAATTAATAAGAATTAAATCACTAATATAGATAGGTTATAAATGCGAATCATACATACACGAGGATCAAAATTACTAGTATGAACTTTCGGGCAGAGGTCGTCTTAGAGGTCTTAGGACCTGCGCCCACTGGCGATACTTGTATAGTATGGATATTTGTGTAACGAATATAACTTAATAGTACATAACACAACACAGGGGCAAATAGAAAGTACTGATATCAATGAAAGAAAACCATGTGAAGAAACATGGACTTCGACAGTGCCATGCATTCTCTGTATGAGGTGTTGGAGACTATACGTATATGAGTATTTACCCCCTAAAGATTGGAGAACTGAGGCGCTGTTTGAGAGTAATGTATGAGACATATAGAAAGCATTACTGACCACCAACAGTTGGCTTTACAATTTGATGATGAAAATTATAAACAAAATAGTGTAAGACAAGTTTTGTTGCAGTTTGTAACTGAAGACAGTAGACCAATACTTACTTGTTTCGTCTGCTGCACTAAACTAAAGCAATGCTGCCGATTTCTGCGAAAATGTCTGAAAGCCGAAGAGCAGTTCGCTCAGATGATGAATGGGGATTATGAGGTGAGGTATTCTTCAACAGACATTTGTTCTTATAATTTCAGTATAATGTGGAAGTGATTTCTTACAAACTCATACCTATTGTGTCTGGATTTCACACCAACCATACCAGCGAGTGTTGAATGTTGACATGAACGCTTTTCTCATATTATGTAGGTTTACAATTATTACATGTTAAAACACTCATAATACTGCTACAACTTCTGTAGGAAACTAGATGTGGCAGTTTGTTAACAGCCCTCTCTCATGTCACAGCACAAACTATTATTGCATAGCTCGCGTGCTACGCAACAATAGCTTGTGCAGTGGTCAGTGAGCAAGCAGTTGTTTCACTCGTCTGTCCCCGTACTTAACAGGTAGCATGGCTGACTCCAGGGTATATTGGACCTACTTAGTGTCCTCACTTGCAGTGGCTCTTTCAAAAGACTTTATTTATTTATTTGTAGCCATTTTTCAGAGTGATAGTTGTAGTTCAAAACATTTCATATCAGTTCTGAGTCCGTGTGCCCTTTGGCAAACGCCTGCCCTAACCCCTTCCGATTCTCCCTGTTCCTTGCCTGTCTAGTCCATGTATTTCCAGCCGTCCTGGTCATCTTTTCAAGGGTTTTCCATTAGGGACACTTTTTTGTTTCATTTCTCTTGTCCCCTGACAGTGTGATCGGCCCATCTCCATTTTAATCTTCTCAGTTTCAGTACTACAACTTGTGTTTTTGTTGCCTTCCTGAGTACACGGTGACTGGTTCTTTCTATCTTTCTTTTCCCCATCATAATCCATTCCGTGCTATGCTGACACATTTGTAGTTTTTTGGTCAAGGCCCATGTTTGGCATCCTTAAGTTAGGATAGGAATGATGCTGGTGTTGAAAAGCTTTCGTTCTAAGTAGTTGTCTTTCATTATTTCAAGTGACTTTAGTTGTGTAAAAAGTTTGTGCTTGTGCGACTAACATCACTGGCACTCCTAATACTATAAATATCTGTTTACAGGCCAAGCCTTCACTAAACCAAGACAGCTTAGAGCTTTACAGTGGGTTTATTACATCTCCAATAGTGCAGATAAGTATTGTCAATGAATGTCAAACAGACAGCATTGCTATCAAAGAAGAGTTACCAGCTGTTTGTGAGGGACTAGATGACATTTTTGAGACAAAGGAGGAACATCAAAGTGATGGTATGTTTTGTATGTAAAAATAATATGATCATTAAATAATATCTTATAATAAAATTAAGATACTTAATCTATTTATAAAAATGTCTTAAACTACTTCAATGCTTTGGTAGTATTTAGTTTAATTCAACTTAACGGTAACCACCTTATATTGTAAAACAAAACAAATTAATATTAAGTGAGTAATACTCTTGACGGTTTTTGTTTACTTACAGAGCATGAACCAGAAAATATTGACATTAGCTGCCTGGATGTAGTAGATACACCACCACTCTGTTCTGAATCAGATTTAGAAGATGATGTACCTCTAATGGAAGAAGAAGTAACACGGAAGAAACATAGAGCCAGGGAGACCATCAGTAAGTATTAGCACAGATTACTCTCAGATAAATCACTCCATACAAAATTTTCAATACCTACTACTGTAATAGCCTACACAACACGTGACCACACGGCGACCTTCGAGTCGCTAGACGCTGCAAACGAAAATGTACCTAACCTTACCTCTTAAGAGGTTGTTCTCTCAAAAGAAATAATTGTTTCCCGTTTTTGCAACATTTTTCTTTTTTCTCCGCTCCTATTGGTCGTAGCGTGATGTTATATAGCCTATAGCCAAATGAATGTTGATAAATGGAGGCCATTGACCTTTCTATTCGATATAGTATAGTAGCATAGTCGAAGTATTTACGTACTTACCAATAAAATACAAAACAAGAAATATGCAAGTTTAAACAATTTACCTAGGTATTTAAAAAACGATACTAAAACAAATAAGATACTCACATTTCTGTATCAGCAGGTAAACTGAAATAAGATAAGTTGTTATCTCTTCTCTTGCTGGATCTACATCCATCAACTGCACATAATACACCAGAACAAGTCATAAATCATAAGAATTTGAAACTAAGTACGTCAAGTCGACCGAAATATATAATACGTACGTACGCGCCTCGCGGCTGAAGGACTGTTACTGGAAGTCACAAATGGTAAACTAGGGCCATTGTTGTTAAATCGATTAACTGTTAAATTCTGATAACAAAACCATGGCCGGCAAGATGACCAGTCATCATAAGTAGCACTCATTCACGAGCATAACGCTAAGATCAGCCATTACCCCTCGCTTTTTTTGTGCCCGACGCTACCGCAAGCAGTGACGAGTAGGAGCATGACGACCTTGCTGCCAGTTGCCCGGACAAGAGTAATTAGTGTGCGTTACCCTGGCAAAATGTTGTGCATTTGAGAAGTGAGACCATAACAAATAATTAGTGTATCATGAGGAGCAATTTGTTTACTAATAGCAAAATTTGTGTGAATTGTAGTTTTAAAGTTATTGCTGGAGTAACATTTGAAACGTTATCCTGGCAAAATCGATTTTCAAAAATTCGTTCAGTCCGTAACCAAATACACGAATAGATAGCTTTTGTTTCGTAGTAAATGCTTCTAAGTAGCAAAATGTGTGTGTGATATGGTTCTTGAGTTATTTAATATTTTGCTGCGGTAAAGTTTTGGGATTTCCCAGATCTAGAAAACGGCTCAACGCAGAAGATTGGAAAAAATACCAATAAGAGGCCTTAATTTGTTTAAATTTGTTTAAACATTAGTTTTTGATTTGGCTGTCGTAAACCAATGGAATTAAATGGTTTCAAAAATCAGATAAAAACGGATTTGCAAGTAAACCAAAACACTTATAAAAACCAATTAAACAGCTGTATAAAATACCCACGGAAGACGCCTATAACGTCAAAAAAAAAATTGTATCTTTACACGATAAGAAGAAAAAAAACAAATTTGATTAATTTTAGACTGGTCGTACTTTAGCGATGAAATACGCAGTTCCCAAAACATTAAGAAACGTGGCATACTTTAAACAAATTAAAATAATTAATGAACATTAATTCCTGTTAATTTCAGCTTTCAATTACGGCTGTAATGAAAGGTATATCAAAATCAAGAATATGTCAGAAATTCTCTAATAAGCCGACCAAATTAAAAAGGTCACGTAAAAGCGGCCACACCGTACGTACGAGTAGTCTCCGCAAATTAGCGACTTGCCCGGTGTTTTGTACAGCTAAGCAGAAAAACGTTATACGTGACCGATTTTTTAATGTTTGAAGTACAGGTACCATATTACACAATTTCTACTAGTTTTCTATTTTATAAATGAAAATCATGTTAATTAACAGTAGTTTTAAATAATTGAATGGATCATAAGCATAAGTAATTATTTAAAGTCAAAGTAACTTTATAAAGGTAAGTAATAATCTCAGTAAATAATTTATAGTGTGATTTAAAATCAATACAAATATATATACGGGGGAGAAGGTACGCCGACGCGAAAATATAGTTTATTGTTTCTGTTTGGTCAACCAGATATGAGACTGATTTTTAAATAAAAATAATGAATCATGACCATTTTATTATTTTTATTTTACTAACCAGACCAGCAAACTTTTGTATGCGACTGTACTAGAGATCCACGCCGCAGCCAAAACACCCGGCGGCGCGGCGTCGCCGGCGTGAGGACATTTTTTAGGAGGAATTAACTATGCTAGGAACAACATGTATTTCTTATCTCCAACCACTGACTAAAAATTGTTAGTACAGCTACAGTGGATGTAATTATCGTGAATAAAAAATATTTTGTTCACCTTTGCCGGATTTAAGCGCAATCGCTTAGCAATCAAAACCATCCCAGCTACAGAAAACCAGCACCCTTTCACTGGGTGTACTTGTAGCTGGCATGCTTAAACGTGACCGCGCCAACCCCGCAAGCCAAGAAAACAATTTTTTTGTTCCCAATACTTCAGGACATTATTATCTAAACTTTCCATGTCGGATGGAGTAGCAGTGGCTAGGTATTTCCACTGGAGGATACTCAACCGTTAAGCCGGCACTTTTCTCTCACGTAGCTTCTCCCACATAATTTTCATTTGTTATTTGAGATTATTTTATAACCTCAATTTTCGTCGCTAATGATTCAATTTAATTATGTCATACAAAATTAGGAGATAACGATGATTGTTTGAATAACAAAATAACAAAGTTGAAACCTCCTAAATTCAAATGAATGTGCTAATAATTCCATTGAACAGGGTTTGCTTAAACTTTGAACAGACAGTTTTGGAACTGACCATTAGCTGAGCTGAGCTGTATGCGTCATGTTCGTGAACGGGCGCCGTCAGTAGGGACTGGTCAACTCTTTGCTGCCATAGCTTATTTTGATTTAATTTAATATTTGATTTTTTTTTTATCTTTTCATTACGGACGCTTTTAACGTTCTGCATCGTTCTCACATGCATACATTTTAACATGAATGATGTAACCAATACTTTGTGACCATATTATTGTGATTTAAAAAAGTGTCCATGGAGTTTCTTGTCCGTTCTTCTCCATAGGTACCTATTACGCTTTGGAATGGGCAACTAGCTTCATCTTTTTGACTGACCGACCCTTGACAATTCAAAAGTGCCTGTAATTGGTTTAGTTGAAATTAATAGTTTGAATTTGAGCGTATGTCGACTTTAGTACATGTACTTCATGGTGATTAAGTGTATTATTCAATGTCACCAGAAAATCCTCCTTTTCAATCCTGGTGTGAATCATTCAAAGCGCTATTATTGTTGATTCGTGTGCATGTCAATCTTCTTACAACATTGTACTTACCAGATTTTTGATTATAGGGGCGACCGTTGCGAAGAAACCAAAACTAGACAGACGAATAACAAAACTAGAAGATGAAAAACCTTATAAGTGTGATGTATGTGAGTATAGCTTTAATGAACAGAGTAGTTTAAGAAACCATATCTGTATACACACTGGTGAAAAACCTTATAAGTGTGATGTATGTGGACGTAGTTTTACTGCCAAGTGTACTTTAACAAACCATATCCGTATACACACTGGTGAGAAACCTTACAAGTGTGATATATGTGAGCGTAGTTTTAGTCAAAAGTGTAATTTAACAAGCCATATCCGTATACACACTAGTGCAAAACCTTACAAGTGTGATATATGTGAGCGTAGTTTTATTCAAAGACATCATTTAACCGATCATATCCGTATACACACGGGTGAAAAACCTTACAAGTGTGATATATGTGAACGTAGTTTTAATCAAAAGTGTAATTTAACAAACCATATCCGTATACACACTGGTGAAAAACCTTACAAGTGTGATATATGTGAACGTAGTTTTAATCTAAGACATCATTTAACAGACCATATTCGTGTACACACTGGTGAAAAACCTTACAAGTGTGATATATGTAAACGTTGTTTTAAAGACAAGAGTGGTTTAAGAATCCATATCCGTAGTATACACACTGCTGAAATACCTTATAAGTGTGATATATGTGAACGTAGTTTTAATCAAAAGTGTAATTTAACAAACCATATCCGTAAACACACTGGTGAAAAACCTTACAAGTGTGATATATGTGAACGTTGTTTTAAAGACAAGAGTGTTTTATACAACCATATCCGTAGTATACACACTGCTTAAAAACCTTATAAGTGTGATATATGTGAACGTAGTTTTAATCATAGACAACATTTAACAGACCATATTCGTGTACACACTGGTGAAAAACCTTACAAGTGTGATATATGTGAACGTAGTTTTAATCGAAAGTGTAATTTAACAAACCATATCCGTATACACACTGGTGAAAAACCTTACAAGTGTGATATATGTGAACGTTGTTTTAAAGACAAGAGTGGTTTATACAACCATATCCGTAGTATACACACTGCTTAAAAACCTTATAAGTGTGATATATGTGAACGTAGTTTTAAGCAAAGACATCATTTAACAGACCATATTCGTGTACACACTGGTGAAAAACCTTACAAGTGTGATATATGTGAACGTAGTTTTAATCGAAAGAATAGTTTAACATACCATATTCGTATAGGTACACACTGGTGAAAAACCTTACAAGTGTGATATACAGGGTTAATGGTAATTCGACGTATATCCGTCAGGGGCTGATAAGGGGGCCAAAATGCAACAAATTGAACCCCCCATATGTATGGCCGAAATTCCATAGTTTTCGAAATATTTGAATTTTAAGGGTTTTTCGATATTTACCCAAAATTCGGCATTTAATTCCAAATAAAGGAAAAACTACAATTTTGAATGGGAACCATTAAAAATGATGTTGTAGCTCACTTCAATTAAGCTATGGATATAATTAAAACTACTTAATTTAACAAAATAATTAAAATAATGAGCGATATAAGAATAATATCTTACCAATATTTTCAGTTTACGCTTCAAAAATGTTGTCCCGTGACATTAATCGTACAAATAACTAAAACAACTTGCCTATTCTGTAAGCTTTCCAAAAAGGTATAAAAGTCAATTTTAAAATACACAATTCGTGGCATGGCATGTGTTTGAACCGGCGCGGGGAGAGAAATCATCTTTGTGTTTAGTTTATGATCCTCGCTAAAACAACCGATTTTACTGGCGAAATTCTTCGTGATGGGGCGGGGTGTGCGGGCGGGGGAGTACACGGCGTCTACTGCGCTCGCGTCGCCTTCCTTAGTAAGTTTCAACTCTACGCCGCGCAAGCACGTGTGTTGTTATCTAGCTATTAACCAATTTCTCATCGCGTTAATTTGTTATCGATCAATAAATTAGATTGGAAGACACACACGGAGGAGTTAAAAGTGGTTTGTATAAACTTACCTCAGTAATGACTGTGGACGCTTTAGTCATAGCACATCATGGCATGGTGGGTCCAGTGTAGGTTTTTCACCAGTGTGTATATGGTGTTATGTTTTGGGGGAATTCAACCAAAAGGGAAATTATCTTTAAAGCCCAAAAAAAGTGTATTAGGACTATGTTTGAATTGCAGGTCATAGATACATGCAAACCATTTTTTATTAAGTTTAAAATTTGGACTCTTCCATCTTTATATATTTTTGAGGTTGCTGTATTTGTAAAGACCAATCCAAAGTGGTTTAAAAAAATGTCGGACATTAATAATCGAATTCGACGGAATAATAATAGCTTATGTTATGTGTAAGAAGGTCTCACACAGCTCTAATGTACAAAAGTGTTTTTTGCATGGCACCAGTCATATTTAACCGCTTATGGACGTCAATCAAAGAATTGAATGTGAACTTATTTAAGAAACGGCTAAAATCATTACTTGTGAACAAAGCATATTACAGTATTTCGGAGTTCATAACAGATAAAACTCTAATGACAGCATGTTGACATGCTAATAAATTATATCTATTGTTGTCCTTGACATAAGGTTTTTTGGTTTTGTATATTGACATTAGGATTATATATTGATATCATTATTATTGTAATTTTGACATCTGTATTGTATATTGACATAGTCTTATTATTAGTTTTCATTTATTTTGTATTTTATTTTTACTGTTTTTTGTCATTTATTGCTATTGCTATTTATTATTCATTATTTTGTCAAAATGTGTCATTCTGTACAATTATTTTTTTATAGTCCAGGCTTACTTCTATATTATTAATTTTCTTGTCAAGACTTGGCTGCTAGATTGATAACAAACATTAATTGTTCGCCCTCTGGCTTAACATAGCGCACTATTCTATCTTTATATAACATCATTATTGTACCTATGTTCAACAAATTAATAAATGACTTATGATCATTATTGTTACTTGTTTCTCTTGTTATTCTTTTTGTTATCATTGTTATTTCTTTTGTTATTTTGGATAACATGGCTTCGTATTCTAATAACGAATACGCAGACGTAATGTTTTGTTATGGTTTTGCCGATGGACACAATTTCGCTTAAGTCGCACTTGAAGATCGCTTTCGATGTATTCGCCTGTATCGCTTATCGAACACTATGTCGAATCGCGGTTATTCCCGGCCTTATATAGTGCAGCAGATTGTTCTAGTACCTTTTATTGTAGAAACATCTAGAATGTTTGGGTATATACCGGCCCGGACTGACCTCTGTCTCTTTCTATCTCTAGAAGGATCTATTTGTTTTACTACTCGATACTAGATGGCGCTAGTGGTAAATTAGTTCTGCTACTTGATAATAGATGGTGCTAGTGACTATTAGTTTTGCCACTTGATACTAGATGGCGCTAGTGGTTAATAATGTCACCGTGTATCAGGCATTAATTGTGGCGCGCAAAAATACCAACGCCGCTTTCCCGATCGTTGACTTCCCCACGTTACTGTTTTCGGGAGCACCTATCGACGATTGTCTGACACTCGGCAGTGTTCAGAGAGCACAATTCAACGCTGGCAGACCTCGACGGTACACGGCTGACGAAGAGGACACCGTTCTTCAGTTTTTTATTGATGACCCAAACATCTCAACGAACATTGTTGCATGACAGCTCGGTATGTCCCAGTGGAAAGTGTGGTCGGTAGTAGATCTATCAGGTAGACACCCGTACCATTATCAACCTGTCCAAACATTGCACGAGGGAGATCCTGCCAGGCGACTCGAATTTTCTCGGTTTTCTAAGAAATATTTTGTGGACTGACGAGTAAAAGTTTAACCGGGATGGTATAAGGAATTACCATTTTGGTAATTCTATTGTAGTAAGAAATTTTCCCTTCCTTATCGATTAGCACAACTGCACAACACTAGTACTTAGGCTCTGTAATTATTTTGTACTCTATGGTAGCATCTCTCAATAAAACCACCTTCATTAATTACAAGTGCTCTTTATTTCTATATTTCACATTAAATTCAACAAATTCCTTATACCATCCCTCAGTTCAACAGTCTCAGTCTCAGTCAACATCAGTTAACTTACAATTTTGGGCACCTAAAGCAGGCAGGAATCCAAAAAAACTAAAAGAAACTGCGTCGCAAATGAGATTTTCCCTGAACGTATGGATGGGTGTCCTTGATAATTATTTGCTGGGCCCTCATTTCTTGCCCCAAAATTTGAACGGCGAAAATTACGAGGAGTTTTTGAGAAACAACCTAGACGATTTGTTGGCGGATGTTCCCGAAGAAATAAAAAACAACCTCATGTTTCAACATGATGGTTGCCCAGCACATTACCGGATTACTGTCCGACAGTGGCTAGACTCGTCTAGCCACTGTCGGAGAGTAATCCCAGTAGATATCTCTCGAGATATCCAAACCGATGGATTGGGAGGGGAGGGCCAATTCCGTGGCCAGCACGAAACCTTGATATCACACCACTTGATTTTTACGTCTGGGGTCATATGAAGGAATTAGTTTCATGTGATCCCAGTAAATTTAGTCGAAGAACTTCGACAGCGAATAATAAACGCGGCGCAACAGATGAGAACAACGTTCACATCAAGAGTGACGAAAACCAAATTTAGGAAGAGAATTCGAACCTGCATTCGTAATCGAGAAAATTTGACGTAATCTCCAGCTCCACATTAGTTATGCTATTCAGGGACGCAGCGTTTACATGGGGGGTGGGGGGTAGGGGGCGTTGGTATTTAATAATGTTGCCAAATTGGTCGTATGTAGGCTTCTTCTGGGCAAGCTCGTTCCACCGTAGGTCTCATCCCCACCTCTGGGCTGGGTTGAGGTCAAGATTGAGCCCATTATCAATAAAAAAAAATGTATGAGAACGGTAGATTGTAAAGGTTGGGAAGAGCGAGCGAAGCGAGCTCGTAAATTAAATAATAGCCTCGGCTCGCCTAAAATATAAAACAAAACTATATAAATAAAAACTAACCAAATTTGTTTATTTTATTTTTTTATTTTACCATTTATGTACACACACATAAACAGACATTGTAAAACAGAACAGAAAAAATTGTTACAGAGGTGATGCTTTTTTCATAAGAAATCTCTTCCAGCATACCTGACATAGGACAATAGATACAGAGATGTAGACAGCGTGTGATAGAGCAAAGGAGACAAAAAAATAATACATGAATCATAAAAACAATTCACTTAAAAACGAAACAAAAATTATGAGAATATACTAACATATATACAAATAAACGTACATACATAAATACTTCTAAAATAAATATTACAGGCGATGAAGTCAGCGAAAGCGAGTTAATCAAGCCACGCATTATAATCCTCTTCTGTAAAATTAACTACCCCTTTTCACCCCGTTAGGGGTAGATTTTCGAAAAACCCTCATACGTGTTATTATTTATTTTTAATCTTAGTACACACACTGAGTTTCGAGTTAATCGGACCGCGCGTTCAAATCCTTCCACACAAACTTCAGCACCCCTATATCCTGGAATATAGTGGAATTTTGAAAAATCATTTGGGATGTGTTCATAACTTGACTCAAAGATTATGTATACCAATTTTCGAGTTAATCAAGCCACGCTGTAAAATTGACTACCCCTTTTCAGGCCGTCAGGGGTAGATTTTCGAAAAACCCTGATACACATTATTATTTCCATTCAATTTTAGGTATAAGTACTGAGTTTCGATTAAATCGGACCGCGCGCTAAAATTCTTCCATACAAACTTTGAAACCCCCCAATCCCCTTTTAGAGGGTAGTTTATTAAAACATAAAATGTACAACTTCATAATTTACTTAGATTAGTATTCGTGCCAAGTTTCAAGTTTATTAACTCAAGGAATAAGATTTTTCATACAAACAAAATCCCCCCATTTAGATAGATAGATAAGATAGATAAATCATTTATTTGGCGCACACAAAAAAGACAGCACAACACACAAAAGTACACTATTAGATGATAACCAAACTACCCACATGATTATAATATAAAAAAACACAAGGTGCCGATAAAATAAAAAAAACAAAATGAAAAACACATAAATATGGAAATAAAATTGACACAATGATGATAAAATTAATAACAAAACATACACAGTGCGGTGTGCGTCTCAAGGTTGCACCAAATGGGAGTCCAGCTCAGCATGTGTCAGGCAAATGTGCCTGACGCTGATATTCTGCTGGATCCCTGCTGTGACACACGGACGTTGAGAAGACGAGATAAATTGGTGTTGTGACAGGTGTTATGTGCAGAGTAAAGCTTTGTAAGTCTACCCGACACTATAATTAAGTATTGGTTCTACAGTAGGTAAGTTTTGCATTGGGAAACGTTCTTGTTCGTAGGTGTGCTAGTTTTGTGCTTTGATTACTTGATTCTTATATTATTTACAAAGTTACATGCAGTATATAATGTGTAAATGAATTATAATATAATTATAGTGACGTTGGTGCGAATAAATTAAAACAATTTGGCTAGAGTAAAATTAAAATTAAATGCTTTCGCAATAAATAAATATAGGTAAATATCATGTGTAAGTATTTCAACTATAATCCAACACAAGATCCACAGACTACTCAATATAATATGTATATTTCAATAATAACAATAATAATAATATTAATATCTTTCAATATATATTTTTCAATATACTGATACGCTAAATAGTCAGATTGATTCGGGAAAGTCACGACCTCGCGAGCGCGACAGCCATTTATAATTTATATAATGGACGTGTTCGAAGCAGTCATCCCTAGATTTTTCTGCGAGGTGATAAGAAACTGCCGTAGTCGAACTCTGAAGGTACCAAGAAGTTTGAGATTCCTTATCGGCGGAGGAATATTGTTCCAGCATTTAGATGCAGCATACCTAAAACTTCCCCTGAAAGCAGCTGTCTTGTGTGATTGAGTGGCGAGTTGCTGCGAGCACAGCCTATTTGCGCATTCTCTTCTACTAGCGATCCAGCTCAGTTTATTGTACAGGTAGGACGGCTGCTTGTACTTTATTACTCCAAAAAGTAGGCATGCCAAATGCAACTTACGACGTGATTTCATCTTGAGGATTGAGTGGTTATTTAAAAATGGCGTTACGTGACTTCTTGGCGGGATTGAGAAGCAGAATCGCGCGCAGGCGTTTTGTACCCTCTGGATCAGTCGATCAGTTCTTGCTAGTAGTCGAGGGCCAATAACTACGTCCGCATAGTTCAGGTTTGACAGTACGAGAGACTCAGCCAGTTGGATCCGTAGTTCCTCCGACAGATAAGGCCTAATTTTATAGAGGACCTTAAGACGGTAAAAACAAATGCGCACCGACTCTGCCACGTGCGCTTCGTATCTCAACCCAGTGTCAGGTTGAGACCCAGATTACGTGCCTCGCTGACTCGACTGACCGACTCACCCAGCAGGGTAACGTTAAGTGTTGCCGGCACAGCACTAATTTGGTTTTTGGTTCCAAACAACGTGTATTTAGTTTTAGTGGGGTTAAGTACCAAACCGTTATTTTCAGCCCAACATGCTATCCTGTCAAGATCATCGTTTAGATCCTTAATCGCGGTGTCATAGTCACTAGGCTTAAAGGAGATATAGACTTGTACGTCATCAGCATAAATGTGGTACCTACATCGCTTCAGGGAAGTTATGATATCCGCACAATACAATATAAAGACGATGGGGCCCAATATTGAGCCTTGCGGGACTCCTCTGTTAACAGAAGTGAGTGATGAAACAAGAGATGATCCATTACTCAGTCGTATTTCCACACGCTGCCGACGGTTGGTGAGATAGCTTTCGAACCAGTGTATCGTATTTTGATCAAATCCATAGTAGCTAAGCTTTGACAAAAACAAATCTATATTTATGCAGTCAAAAGCTCGCGAAAAATCAAGTAAGACAAGAAGTGTGCATAGGCCCTTATCCTGTGCTGATATAATGTTATCTGTCACGTCCAAAAGAGCCGTTGAAGTACTACGTTGTTTGCGAAAGCCTGACTGTAGTTCAGGCAGAATGTGTTTATCCTCTAGATACTTTGAGAGCTGCTGGCGTATCTGCCTTTTCAGCAATTTTAGAAAGGCAAGGCAGAATACTAATAGGCCTGAGGTCTTTTAATTCCGTTGGGTTTGTTTTTTTAGGCAATGGCCTAACGATAGCAATCTTCCAGACGTCAGGGAAGGTTGCTGAGACAATTGAATTGTTTACAATGTCAGTGATGGCTGTCAGTGTATGTGGGAGTGTAAGCAAAATCATATCAAGGGTCACCCTATCACAGCCTTCAGCGTTAGATTTTAGTTGGCGGAAGTATCGCAGAATCTGATCAGCAGTTATTGGTTGTAATGCAAAAGCAAAGCTATCATCACCATAACGATGGGACTCAAAGAAATTGCGTTGCGATATATTGCAGACAGGGTTACCAGGAACACTCAAAAAGTGATTATTAATTTCGTTTGGATCTCTGAAGTGAGCAGGAAGGTCATCGAATTGTTTCTTTGGTAATACAGTGCTTTTTAAATTTTTCCATAATGTTTTCGGACCTTTAATTTGGTTATTAATATTGAATTAGAAATATGCAACTTTTTCTCTGAATATGGAAATTAACACCAGTGATTTCAGCTGCTTATAGTATGCCTTTTTGGACTCGGATTTCGTTTTACGGTACTTGGTCATAGCGTCATCCCGCAGGTGCATCATCAATTTAACTGTATCTGTTATCCACGGATATGACGGTTCCCTAATTAAACATTTCTTGACCGGAGCGTGCGCATCGTAAATTGTTAAAATCTGTCTATTCAATTCCTCAACCATGTCATTCACATTATGCAAGCCACAAATGTTGTCCCAGTGTATGTGCGTTAAATCAGTATCTAGCACTTCTCTATTCATATGTTTAATGGGTCTGTACGTAACTGTATGGGGTTTAAATTTACTACGCCTTATATTAAATTCGCACACAACAAGTGAGTGACCATTTATTGAGCCATAGGGCTCAACTGATATCCCTTTATGGTTCAGATTCGTACAGACAAGGTCAATCAATGTTTCGCTATGGTCTGTGAAATGGGTGGGCGAACTTACCAGCTGTTTTAGGCTCAGGCTATTCAAAATTCACATACTTTCTTCGTTTGCCCGTTGGGATTCAGTAAATTAACATTGAAATCGCCGAGTAGTATGCAGTGATCACACCTTACTAAAGAGCCAATGGAGTCAGTTATGGCGTCGAGAAAAAGGTCCAAGTCGGAGCGTGGGGGACGATACGCTGTGCCTATAGCAATTTTATTTCCATTTAATGTAAGGGTAATCCACATTTGTTCGATAGTGTCATACCAGGGTCAATTGGGAAGGACCAGGTACGAGCGGTGAGGCCGTGTTTCAGATAAAAACCCACACCACCCCCCGTCCCCCATGTACAATCATCGTGGTTAGTGCCAAGGGAGCCTACGTTTAACAAACGAACTTTAAGATATTTTTCAAGCATATTTAATGTAATTAAATACACAACAAAATAGAGTAGCGCTGTCGCAGATATAAAGTGTTGTTGGCATTTTCACATTTGTTAAGGGAGATAAAATAAAATTGTAATGTAAATTTCTATGAAAATATTGTAAATAAGTGTTGTAAATATCAAATAATTGAAATTCGTAATAATAACTATAAATATGGGCAAAAAATGCAAAAATAAAAAAACAATTGTAAAGATTAATAGATAAAAATATTAGTTTTATACAGTATGTAACAAAAACCCTGTTGTTCCTTGTAGGAGCGTATATATATACCTATAGGCTTACCATTATTGAAGTTATAATTTAAAAAAAAACTATGGTGGCCGAACATTGTCCATAATCAGATAGTTTTTAAATTCGATACATTGTTACAAAATGTTTTTAACATCTGAACTTACAAGTACTAATGGAGCTAGCCTACGGTCGATAAAGATTGCCGCCGCCGGCGTCGGCCCCTTTGATTCTCTAGCTAGTGATTGTCCGCCTCACTGCCCCTCAGTCGCCCGCGCAACTTACTTCCGGACGGATGTATCGTACGTTGACAGCATTAGAAAAAGAACCAAATTATTGTGATTTTGTGAGTGAATTCTGTGTGTACGTTTTTTTCCAAAATGTCTTATTCAAATGAGGAATATTGTAGTGTACCAAGAACGTTTCGCAACTCTAAGGAACATAACTTTGCGTCGACGATGGCTTCCCAACGTCTCCACATACGGACGTTCAACATTGGGTCTGTGCACGGTCGAGACCAACATCGTATTGACGAAGGATAACCGAGGACTCGAGACCATGACATTGAGGAAGAAATCCTCGTGATGTTTGAAGAAGACCCTACGGAAGTACGTGCTCTGTGGGTAAATAAATTAATTTTAAAGTGTTAGTTATGTCACAAATGACTAAATAGTTACTACGTAACAGATACTTCACTTAGTAGAAAATTACCTACTGCTATAATAGCCTACTCCGTCTCGTCAGCCACCGCTGCATGCTAAAATGTGCCTAAATACTCAAACGTACAGTTGTGAATGCTTCACACCGCGCGATTCCCACAGCACTGAATTTGGGCCGCAAACGGCCCGGACCGCTCGGCCGGGCGGTAGGTAATTATAACGTGCAAGTACATGGAGTGACGGAGGCCTGGTTATGTGTTTATTGTAATTATCAATCGTCAAACTTGATAAGCCAACTTTTTGAAAAATTCAAACTAACGTTCCCAAAGTGTTATCTATCAGTCAAACAGCTGAGTGATGTGAACGACACGTGACGAGTTCATGACCTTAGTGTAGTATGGTAGTGTGCGGCGCGGCGGCCTGCGGCGACAAAGCGACCGGTTGCTACCTATTTCTCTTTGCAGGGGTGAGCAATCAGTGTTACTTTTCAAATATTTATTATAAAATATTTATTTTGATTTTTTTTTCTTGAATATTTTTTTAATTGACTTACGTAATTACCATCGGATATCGATTCTGAAAACGTCCCTACTTGGAACAACAGGGTTTTTGTTACATACTGTACATTCAGCCAAAAAAGTATCGGTAGTGGATTGTTTGGTTTTGGTTCCATATTACTTTTTTATTTTATTTTTTGGTTGTTAGATTGGCACAACTGTTTTCCATTTTGGCGCGGAGTTTGAGTTGCATCTGTTATTTAGATTAAGTACCTACAGTGCTGTTTTTTGTTACATCATATCTAGCGTGTATTGCGAATTTCATAATGGACAAAAAAATCGAACAAAGAGTTTGTCTTAAATTTTGCATCGCTAATGGAATTTCGTGTTCGGACTCACTGAAAATGTTACAGAAGGCATACGGTGAATCAACTTTATCAAAAACACGTGCTTATGAGTGGTACAAAGCGTTCAAAAGCGGTCGGGATTTGATAGAAGATTTGCCTCGCTCTGGTAGGCCATTAAGGTCTTCAACTGAAGTTAACATCGCAAAAGTGAAGGAAATACTGACTGAAAATCCTCGTTCCAGTTTGAGAGAGATAGCCACTGAACTTTCTGTGTCTCACGAGTCGATCCGTACCATTTTAAGTAATCATTTGGGTATGAAACATGTTGCCGCTCGGCTAGTCCCAAAAGACCTGAATTTTCTCCAAAAACTCTATCGCATAAGAGTCGCTGAGCATATGCTAGGAGTCAATTCCGACCCAACATTCATAAAACGCATTGTAACTGGTGACGAGACGTGGGTTTATGAGTTTGACATGCAAACTAGTCAACAAGCTTCGGAGTGGCGCCTTCCAACTGAACCGAAACCGAAAAAACCGCGCCAAAGTCGATCAAAAGTCAAAGTCATGTTGATTTTTTTCTTTGACTATCGCGGTGTTGTGCACTCGGAATTCTTGCCAAAAGGTCAAACTGTAAACAAAGAATATTATCTGAGCGTTATGCGGCGTTTAAGAGAGCAAATTCGACGAAAAAGGCCCGAATTGTGGAAAGCAAATTCTTGGATCTTGCATCACGATAATGCGCCTTCGCACAAGGCCACAATTGTGAACGAATTTTTGACTAAAAACTCAACAAATACCATCGAGCAACCACCTTATTCACCAGATATGGCTCCAGCCGACTTCTTTCTTTTTCCTAAACTCAAATTACTACTTCGTGGCACACGTTTTTGTTCGGTAGAAGACATAAAGGAGAATTCGCGGCGAGAATTGAAGTCAATTCTGGAAAACTCATTTAAAAAATGTTTTGATGATTGGACTATTCGTTGGCGTAAGTGTATCGTTTCTGAAGGAGCATACTTTGAAAGCGATACAATAAATTTGGATGAATAACTAATATTTTGTGTATTATTGATCTTCTCCCGGTACTTTCTTGACAGAGTAGTATAAGTGATTGTATACAAAAGTTTAAAATAATTAATTGTAAATAAAAATTGTATATTAGCCAGTGTAAGGAATAGTTGTATTAACCAGTATGTAACAAAAACCCTGTTGTTCCAAGTAGGGACGTTTTCAGAATCGATATCCGATGGTAATTACGTAAGTCAATTAAAAAAATATTGAAGAAAAAAAAATCAAAATAAATATTTTATAATAAATATTTGAAAAGTAACACTGATTGCTCACCCCTGCAAAGAGAAATAGGTAGCAACCGGTCGCTTTGTCGCCGCCCGCCGCGCCGCACACTACCATACTACTAAGGTCATGAACCCGTCACGTGTCGTTCACATCACTCAGCTGTTTGACTGATAGATAACACTTTGGGAACGTTAGTTTGAATTTTTCAAAAAGTTGGCTTATCAAGTTTGACGATTGATAATTACAATAAACACATAACCAGGCCTCCGTCACTCCATGTACTTGCACGTTATAATTACCTACCACCCGGCCGAGCGGTCCGGGCCGTTTGCGGCCCAAATTCAGTGCTGTGGGATCGCGCCGAAGAGTATAATAATAATACGGGAATTGCGCGGTGTGAAGCAATCACAACTGTACGTTTGAGTATTTAGGCACATTTTAGCATGCAGCGGCGGTTGCTGACGAGATGGAGTAGGCTATTATAGCAGTAGGTAATTTTCTACTAAGTGAAGTATCTGTTACGTAGCTATTTAGTCATTTGTGACATAACTAACACTTTAAAATTTATTTATTTATCCACAGAGCACGTACTTCCGTAGGGTCTTCTTCAAACATCACGAGGATTTCTTCCTCAATGTCATGGTCTCGAGTCCTCGGTTATCCTTCGTCAATACGATGTTGGTCTCGACCGTGCACAGACCCAATGTTGAACGTCCGTATGTGGAGACGTTGGGAAGCCATCGTCGACGCAAAGTTATGTTCCTTAGAGTTGCGAAACGTTCTTGGTACACTACAATATTCCTCATTTGAATAAGACATTTTGGAAAAAACGCACACACAGAATTCACTCACAAAATCACAATAATTTGGTTCTTTTTCTAATGCTGTCAACGTACGATACATCCGTCCGGAAGTAAGTTGCGCGGGCGACTGAGGGGCAGTGAGGGGGACAATCGGCTAGTGGCGGTCGTACAAAGGGAGTTTGTGCGTGCCGCCTACTTTGTGTTTTGGCGCCAACCTGTCTAGCTATCGCGAATCAAAGGGGCCGCCGCCGGCGGCGGCAATCTTTATCGACCGTAGGCCAGATCCATTAGTACTTGTAAGTTTAGATGTTAAAAACATTTTGTAACAATGTATCGAATTTAAAAACTATCTGATTATGGACAATGTTCGGCCACCATTGTTTTTTTTTTAATTATAACTTCAATAATGGTAAGCCTATCTTTTCTATATATAAAATTCAAAGTCCTGACTGACTGACTGACTGACTGAGACATCAACGCACAGCCTATACCGCTGGTCCTAGACACATGAAATTTGGAGGGTGTATTCTTCGTGAAGAGTAGGTATCCACTAAGAAAGGGTTTTTCGAAATTCCACCCCTAAGAGGGTGAAATGGGGGGATTTTGTTTGTATGAAAAATCTTATAATCTTATTCCTTGAGTTAATAAACTTGAAACTTGGCACGAATACTTATCTAAGTAAATTATGAAGTAGGGCTTTTTTTGTTTTTATAAACTACCCCCTAAAAGGGGATTGCGGGGTTTCAAAGTTTGTATGGAAGAATTTTAGCGCGCGGTCCAATTTAATCGACACTCAGTATTTATACCTAAAATTGAAAGGAAAGAATAATGTGTATCAAGGTTTTTCGAAAATCTACCCCTGACGGCCTGAAAAGGGGTAGTCAATTTATTCGTTAGGTTAATTATCTTGAAAATTGGCATGAATACTCGCCTAAGTAAGCAATAAAGTTTATCATTATTAGTTTTTCAAAACTACCCCTCAAAGAGGGGTGTTAAAGTTCGTGTGGAAGAATTTGAACGCGCGGTCCGATTAACTTGAAACTCAGTGTACTGTGTGTGTACTTAAGACTAAAAACAAATAATTACACGTATGAGGATTTTTAAAAAATCTACCCCTAACGGGGTGAAAAGGGGTAGTTAATTTTACAGGGGAGGATTATAATAAGTGGCTTGATTAATTATAAAATTGGTATACTTAAATAATCTTTGATTCAGTTATGAATTTTTATGAATTTTTTAAAATTCCACCCCTCTGGGGGTAAAAAGCGGGGATACAGTTTATATGAAACATCTTATTAATTTAGTTAATAAATTTGAAACTTGGGAACAATACTTGCCTAAGTAAGTAATAAAGTTTATCATTAGAAGTTTTTCAAAACTACCCCTCAAAGGGCGATATAGGGGTGTTGAAGTTTGTGTGGAAGAAATTGAATGCGCGGTCCGATTAACTCGAAACTCAGTATAGTCGAAAATTGTCCCCTGACGGGGCAAAAAGGGGTAATTCGGTTTTCAGGGGAGGATTTGAACTTGAAACTGTATGTAACATTTTCACGCCTAAACCACTGAACTTCTGATTTGGCAAAGAGATAGATGGCATCCTGGGGAAGCATACTTTTTATTCTGGTAGCACGTTCCCGTGGGATAACTTCCGACATCCACGCGGGCGAAGCCGCGGGCAGAAGCTAGTAGGTATATATATACGCTCCTACAAGGAACAACAGGGTTTTTGTTACATACTGTATAAGTATTTGCAAATAATAATATGAAAGTCATATTCGACGGTATCGTCGAATTGTGTCTATGAATACGTGTATTAAAAGTGTAAATACCAGCCATGGAGTCCAGGCGCGCAAACAACTGCCCCTTTAAATCAATCAATCGCCAATTTATATCTCTGGGCTAGGCAAGTAGTTAAACGTTAGCGATCCTAGCTGTTTGATTGAATGGCTGAATATCATTCAGGCCGCTAGTTGAACGGCGCCGTTTAGTTAAAAAGCTAGGCAGTCACTGAATGGTTAATTAAACCAGTTGGCTGCGACATATGTATTATAACATAATATTCTAATTGGGATGTAATATTTTAATCCGGAATTAACGCACAGCTATAGATGGCCAATCCACCGGGTTTAAACACCCAATTTTCTGGGTGTTTACGGGTGTTTATCGGGTGTTTAGTAAAGCACCCCGGTGGATTTTCCACCTATACGCACAGTACGTGCGTTTTCCGGAACATGTTGTATAATGAAACACAGAGAAAATATTCAGTATGTATGTATTTCATCTAAAAAAGAGATCAAAAATTGAATAATTTGTGGAATTTTTCAAGAAAAAATTGTAATCAGAGCATTCATTATTAAATAATAATAATAATTGTTTTATTTCGGAACAATATAGGAACCACTTTTGTTAGTACACACCTTAAATACTACAACTTATACACTACACTAGGGTTAGTAACAAAATTTAGGGATGAACTCATGGTGGAAAGTAGCTCCTAGAGTGATACGAGTGGAACGAATAATTAGTGTATTATCTCCTGTGAATGTTCACCACATGAAAAATTAGTGCGCTTTGCCGTTTTGGAAAAAACGGAAAAAACGATTCCTGCTGGAGTAACGTTGTTCCAGCAGGAAAATTCTAAACGAATGATCGTAGAGAGAGATATTGTGCATGGCCAGAGAGCTTATATTTGTGTAAAAAAGTGCACCGAAAATAACATTTTTGCGCCTTTAGGTTTTCGAGATATTGCATTTCCTGCTGGAATAACGTTTTGCAGAATCATGTATCGCTAAAATCATAGCATGTGCGCCTGTAGAATAAACACACACGAGTAGCTGTTTATTTGTGCGTATTTGTTATGTTTGTTGTGTGTGCAAGGGAGAAGGGTGTGTGAAGTGATGTGATGCGATGTGGTGTGGTGTAATGTAGTGTGTTGAGTGAGTGTGCATTTATGTAATGTGGAGGGAATTAGTGGGGGCACTTCCCTTCGTTTTGATGTGATAGGCCTAAGTGATTTAGCAGATCCAGGCAAGTAGACTTTCAGTTGCCTCGTAGTAGTGATCCTTTATCCAGTCCTCAATTTTAACTTTAACCTAGGTATCCAGTTCAATTATATTTATTTTTTTATTAATTATTGTATATAGGTGTGAGCTCAGAACATAATGCTGGCGTCTAGCGAAAGCGGACTTATGGGTTACCGAGAGAATAAGAGGTTTTTTGTTACGGCGTGTTGGGTCTGGTGGGAGGACCTTGGCGTGTTTTCTCAGTACGGATCGTAGGACAAACAGTTGCCTAACAGTAAGTAAATTAGCATCTTTGTATAATTGTGTGGTAGGATACATAAAGTGCATTTTTTGACATCACCCTTTTTTTTTTTTTTTTTTGTGGATGGGAAATCATCAAATGACCCCTCCCGCTCTGGGTGGAGCGGAAGGGAGTGTCAGACTTTTACTGACTAAAACCCACCCGTGTTCCGTCCTTAGCCCTTTCTGTTCCAGGGCAGCGGTTAACCTTTCGGAAAATCCCACCGCCCCGGCAGGCTTCGGCCCTGTGGGGCCCCGTCCTCTGCTGACATCTCTTTGAGGCGCGCGTGGAACACAACGCGCCGTCCGGCACGGGCCTGGTCCTGATCGGACGGTGAGCTACCCATTACTCACCGCCCGCAGGCCCGCGCCTACGGTGGCCGTCACGCGGCTCCCGACGCCCGGAGCGTCTCCCGCGGCGGCTGAGGCGTGAGGTGTTCTCCCTCAGCCTCCCCGCCACCTCCTTCGCTAGCATGACTGCTTCGCAGAAGGAGGTGACTGCCTCCCATTCTCTCTCGCCCCGGACCATGGCTTGCACCAGGGCCGGGCGCGAGAGGTCGCCGCCGTTGCCGATCGCCTCCACGAGGACACGGCGGGTCTCCGCCCAAGCAGGGCAGACCTCCACCGTGTGCTCCACCGTGTCCTCTGGGCGATCCGGGCAGTGGTGACACCCGGGCGTCTCCTCCCGCCTGATGATGTGCAGGAACCTCCCGAAACATCCGTGTCCGGAGAGGACCTGCGTCAGGCGGTACGTGAGAGCGCCGTGACGCCTCTCTAGCCACTCCTCAAAGAGGGGTCTTATCGCCGCTATCGCGGCGTGCCCTTTGACATCACCCTTAGGACAGCTCTTTGTGCTCGTTCCAACTTAAGAAACTTTGTCCGAGCGGCGCCTCCCCACACTGTGATGCAATAGGTGATGACGGACTGACATATAGCAATATACACCATTCTAATAAATACGTTCACTTGTAAGGGTCTTCACCAGTGTGTATACGGATATGGTGTGTTAAATGACTCTTTTGACTAAAACTACGCTCACATATATCACACTTGTAAGTTTTTTCACCGGTGTGTATACGGATATGGTTTACTAAAGTACTCTTGGCAATAAAACTACTTATCACACTTGTAAGTTTATTCACCAGTGTGTATACGGATATGGTTTTTTAAATTACTCTTTTGACTAAAAGTACGCTCACATATATCACACTTGTAAGGTTTCTCACCAGTGTGTATGCGTTTATGTGTTGTTAAACTTGACTTTTGACTAAAACTACATTCACATATATCACACTTGTAAGGTTTTTCACCAGTGTGTATACGGATATGGTTTGTTAAATTACTCTTTTGATTAAAAGTACGCTCACATATATCACACTTGTAAGGTTTCTCACCAGTGTGTATGCGTTTATGTGCTGTTAAACTTGACTTTTGACTAAAACTACATTCACATATATCACACTTGTTAGTTTTGCCACCAGTGTGTATACGGATATGGTTTACTAAAGTACGCTTGGCAATAAAACTACTTTGACATATATCACACTTGTAAGTTTTTTCACCAGTGTGTATACGGAAATGGTTTGTTAAATTACCCTTTTGACTAAAACTACGCTCACATACATCACACTTATAAGGTTTTTCACCAGTGTGTTTAAGGATATGGTTTCTTAAACTAATCTTAATAGTAAAACTACGTCCACATACATCACACTTATAAGGTTTTTCACCAGTGTGTTTACGAATATGGTTTCTTAAACTAATCTTAATAGTAAAACTACGTCCACATACATCACACTTATAAGGTTTTTCACCAGTGTGTATGTGTATACGGATATGGTTTCTTAAACTACTCTTATCATTAAAACTACGTTCACATATATCACACTTGAAAGTTTTTTCACCAGTGTGTATACGGATATGCTTTACTAAAGTACTCTTGACAATAAAACTACTTTGACATATATCACACTTGTAAGTTTTTTCACCAGTGTGTATACGGATATGGTTTGTTAAATTACCCTTATGACTAAAAGTACGCTCACATATATCACACTTGTAAGGTTTCTCACCAGTGTGTATGCGTTTATGTGTTGTTAAATTACCCTTTAGACTAAAACTACGCTCACATACATAACACTTATAAGGTTTTTCACCAGTGTGTTGACGGATATGGTTTGTTAAACTACTCATAGTAGTAAAACTACGTCCACATACATCACACTTATAAGGTTTTTCACCAGTGTGTATACGGATATGGTTTCTTAAACTACTCTTATCATTAAAACTACGTTCACATATAACACACTTGTAAGGTTTTTCATCTTCTAGTTTTGTTATTCGTCTGTATAGTTTCGGTTTCTTCGCAACGGTCGCCCCTATAATCAAAAATCTGGTAAGTACAATGTTGTAAGAAGATTGACATGCACACGAATCAACATAATAACGCTTTGAATGATTCAAACCAGGACCGAAAAGGAGGATTTTTTGGTGACATTGAATAATACACTTAATTTTAAATCACCATGGCATAGGTTTATATGTACAAAACTGTACTAAAGTCGACATATTGTCAGTTCCAAAACTATCTGTTCAAAGTTTAAGCAAACCCTGTTTGGAAAAAATGGAATTATTGGCACATTCATCTGAATTAAGAAGGTTTCAACTTTGTTTTTTGTTATTCAAACAACCATATAATACCTTACTACTTTCTGTCAGCGCTCTTAGTACATAATTTACAAAAATTAAAATGTAAAGGGGTGGGATCCTGGTGTCCTGAAACACTGGCCACGAGCCTAGCTTAGGCACCAGTCTCCCACAATATATTGAACTATGTGTCATTGTCATTGCAAATAACGCAATTACATGCTTATATTGCTGTTACGTTTTTTGTATTAATACCTCTAATGTACATATATTGTGGTAAGAAAATAAATTATTATTATTATTACCTATCACCTAATTTTGTATGACATAATTAAATGGAATCATTAGCGGCGAATATAGAGGTTATAAAATAATCTCAAATAACAAATGAAAAACATCTGTAAGGTGATTTTAAAGTAGAATTTTATGACATCATTAAATTGAATCATAAGCTTTTTAACTTCAAAAAGCCCGTTATAAGACAGAATTTAGGATGCAAGAGGCAAGAGCGAGCGAAGCGAACTCGGGATATTGGACACCCACCTCTAACGAAGGTTCGAAAGTTTTAAGGTCTACACTGCTGTAAAACGAGTTTAAGAGCGTTGACAACGTACGGCATTTCATACAAACTTTCAAGTCCTTGTTTTTCGAAATGCATGAACCGATTTTAATGAAACTTTCTACGCATAAGCAGGATATATGTGTCTAAAAAGTTAATTGAGAACATTTTGAAATTGGAGATTTGTATGATAATTTTGAAATATAAAAATTATGGTAATTTTTTATTTCAGCTGATCAAAGTACTGGACTTTGATTAGCTGAAATAAAAAATTACCATAATTTTTATATTTTAAAATTATCATAGAAATCTCCAATTTCATAGGTAAATACCTAATATTTATTTTTTTGAGTATGATATAATTATTATCATTCTAGTAATATTTATTTTAGAAGTATTTAAGTACGTTTATTTGTATGTATGTTAGTATATTCTCGTAATTTTTGTTTAGTTTTTAAGTGAATTGTTTTTATGATTCATGTATTATTTTTTTGTCTCCTTTGCTCTATCACTCGCTGTCTACATCTCTGTATCTATTTTTTTTGAGTATGATATAATTATTATCATTCTAGTAATATTTATTTTAGAAGTATTTATGTACGTTTATTTGTAAGTATGTATGTTAGTATATTCTCGTAATTTTTGTTTAGTTTTTAAATGAATTGTTTTTATGATTCATGTATTCTTTTTTTGTCTCCTTTGCTCTATCACTCGCTGTCTACATCTCTGTATCTATTGTCCTATGTCAGGTATGCTGGAAGAGATTTCTTATGAAATAAGCATCACCTCTGTACCATTTTTTTCTGTTCTGTTTTACAATGTCTGTTTACGTGTGGGTACATAAATGGTAAAATAAAAAAATAAAATAAACAAATTTGGTTAGTTTTTATTTATATAGTTTTGTTTTATATTTTAGGCGAGCCGAGACGGATTATTTAATTTACGAGCACGCTTCGCTCGCTCTTCCCAACCTTTATAATCTACCGTTCTCATACATTTTTTTTTTATTGATAATGGGCTCAATCTTGACCTCAATCCAGCCCAGAGGTGGGGATGAGATATACGGTGGAACGAGCTTGCCCAGAAGCCTACATACGACCAATTTGGCAACATTATTAAATACCAACGCCCCCTACCCCCCACCCCCCATGTAAACGCTGCGTCCCTGAATAGCATAAGTAATGTGGAGCTGGAGATTACGTCAAATTTTATTAAAAATTTTACACATCTTGTTCAAAATGAGCCCCTCGATTACGAATGCAGGTTCGAATTCTCTTCCTAAATTTGGTTTTCGTCACTCTTGATGTGAACGTTGTTCTCATCTGTTGCGCCGCGTTTATTATTCGCTGTCGAAGTTCTTCGACTAAATTTACTGGGATCACATAAACTAATTCCTTCATATGACCCCAGACGTAAAAATCAAGTGGTGTGATATCAAGGTTTCGTGCTGGCCACGGAATTGGCCCTCCCCTCCCAATCCATCGTTTTGGATATCTCGAGAGATATCTACTGGGATTACTACTACTGGGTAATGTGCTGGGCCACCATCATGTTGAAACATGAATTGTTTTTTATTTCTTCGGGAACATCCGCCAACAAATCGTCTAGGTTGTTTCTCAAAAACTCCTCGTAATTTTCACCGTTCAAATTTTGGGGCAAGAAATGAGGACCCAGCAAATAATTATCAAGGGCACCCATCCATACGTTCAGGGAAAATCTCATTTGCGACGCAGTTTCTTTTAGTTTTTTTGGATTCCTGCCTGCTTTAGGTGCCCAAAATTGTAAGTTATGGTAATTCCTTATACCATCCCGGTTAAACTTTTACTCGTCAGTCCACAAAATATTTCTTAGAAAACCGAGAAAATTCGAGTCGCCTGGCAGGATCTCCCTCGTGCAATGTTTGGACAGGTTGATAATGGTACGGGTGTCTACCTGATAGATCTACTACCGACCACACTTTCCACTGGGACATACCGAGCTGTCATGCAACAATGTTCGTTGAGATGTTTGGGTCATCAATAAAAAACTGAAGAATGGTGTCCTCTTCGTCAGCCGTGTACCGTCGAGGTCTGCCAGCGTTGAATTGTGCTCTCTGAACACTGCCAGTTTCAGACAATCGTCGATAGGTGCTTCCGAAAACAGTAACGTGGGGAAGTCAACGATCGGGAAAGCGGCGTTGGTATTTTTGCGCGCCACAATTAATGCCTGATACATGGTGACATTATTAACCACTAGCGCCATCTAGTATCAAGTGGCAAAACTAATAGTCACTAGCACCATCTATTATCAAGTAGCAGAACTAATTTACCACTAGCGCCATCTAGTATCGAGTAGTAGAACAAATAGATCCTTCTAGAGATTTCGATTCTAGAACTATCGACAGAGGTCAGTCCGGGCCGGTATATATCCAATCATTCTAGATGTTTCTACAATAGAAGGTACTAGAACAATCTGCTGCACTATATAAGGCCGGGAATAACCGCGATTCGACACAGTGTTCGATAAGCGATACAGGCGAATACATCGAAAGCGATCTTCAAGTGCGACTTAAGCGAAATTGTGTTTTATAATTAGTGTGTTTGAGTTGTTATTAGTGTTGATTAATTAAAGTGTAATTTTGGTAATTTATATAGGCAGTTTTTATTGTCACGAACCCGAAGCTCGTAACAGTGTTCTCGAGCCGCAGCCGCGTTTCCATCGGCAAAACCATAACAAAACATTACGTCTGCGTATTCGTTATAAGAATACGAAGCCATGTTATCCAAAATAACAAAAGAAATAACAATGATAACAAAAAGAATAACAAGAGAAACAAGTAACAATAATGATCATAAGTCATTTATTAATTTGTTGAACATAGGTACAATAATGATGTTATATAAAGATAGAATAGTGCGCTATGTTAAGCCAGAGGGCGAACAAATGTTTGTTATCAATCTAGCAGCCAAGTCTTGACAAGAAAATTAATAATATAGAAGTAAGCCTGGACTATAAAAAAATAATTGTAAAGAATGACACATTTTGACAAAATAATTAATAATAAATAGCAATAGCAATAAATGACAAAAAACAGTAAAAATAAAATACAAAATAAATGAAAACTAATAATAAGACTATGTCAATATACAATACAGATCTATGTCAAAATTACAATAATAATGATATCAATATATAATCCTAATGTCAGTATACAAAACCAAAAAACCTTATGTCAAGGACAACAATAGATATAATTTATTAGCATGTCAACATGCTGTCATTAGAGTTTTATCTGTTATGAACTCCGAAATACTGTAATATGCTTTGTTCACAAGTAATGATTTTAGCCGTTTCTTAAATAAGTTCACATTCAATTCTTTGATTGACGTCCATAAGCGGTTAAATATGACTGGTGCCATGCAAAAAACACTTTTGTACAGACGGCAGCACGTCAACGTAAACCCTATACATAAATATAACTACGACGCGCTGCGGAGTGTTAGAAAGAAAGTATCCTTGGCACGATTGGTGGAGTTTTCAACGTTTTTAAAATTGCCCAATGGGTGCACATACTAAAAATTGGGAGCCAATTATCATGTTTTACTAGGAATAAGCCACACCCACTCGCCCCTGCGCGTCCGCCGCTGCTCCCGAGTTTCCCCGATCCTTCACGAAATTAAACGAAAGTCACTCGTCACAATTCACTAGTTTACGTCAGTCAGTTGCGTACGCATTTGGAACCCGTTAGGGTATATAAGTTCTGTGATTTGGAATCGTACTGTGTGCTGTGCTGTGCTGTGAACTTTCTTAAAACATAATGGCATAAATTTATAAATATAATGGCGCCTCAGTTGACGCAAATTCAACGAGAGCGCATCATAGCGCTTCGATTGAGTGGATGCCGGGTGATAGATATTTGTCGGCAGACGGGCTTATCGGTGAGTAATATTTTTTGTAATCTTAAATAGAAAGTCTAATATTAAAAAAATGTGTCAATGGTGTTTTTATACAGAATTTTTGAAATTAGTTAACGCTGCGCGCTGTTCCAAGCGTCACTAAAATGTAGAGTAACTGTGAAAGCTTAAATTCAGAGAAATAATTATACATATTATGTTAACAGAATTCGATGAACTATTGTTTTTGATTCCATGTCATGACACATTCTAAACAAAAGTTAATCCAGTAGGTAGGTAGTGATTGGATCCGTATTATTATTATACTCTTTGGATTGGATTCTATAGTAAATATCTAAGCAATTACGCACTTTCTTTTTGTCCAGGGCCCAGGGGCTGCAGTCTCGACATTCATAACGATCGCATTACGACCGAATTCGGTCGCAACTCGCAAAGTCCCGGATTAACAGGTGTACGTGTACCTAATGTATGGAGTGACAGGGCTTTGCGACCGAATTCGGTCTTAAAGCGATCGCTATGAATGTCGAGACTGCAGCCCCTGCTTAGTTAGGATTAGTCCATGTTCGACCCCCACAATCTAGTTAGAATCTAGTTACCTACCACGCTATCGCATTGGGTAACCCTGTAATGATAGCGATGTTTGTGTGTAATTAAATAACTTAATAACTTTATTATTGTAGTGTAGGGAATTATAAGTATTAATACATCTTTGCCTATAGTCATTGAGTAATAATGGGCAAATAAACTATAGCTATTTGTTTCGTTCCAGAAAAAATATGTTTACTTCTGGCTTCGGGAAGAAAGTGGAACCATAGAAGCCCATCGTCGCCAACTCTACGCGAGATCCACTACGGTACGACGGCAGACGCCGCACACTCTGCCGATCCTTTTCTGACCACACGAATAACATCAACTTCGTACAGGGTGAGTCCATGTGTAGCTTGTAATCATACCTTATCAGCTCAACTTATTCATCACTTTCATAAAATATGGTTTTCTTAAAAAGTGAATAACAAAATTGTGATTAAAATCATACCTACTACCTAATAGACATTTGTAGTAGGTAGTTGGAAGGGCGCTCGGCGCTCACGCAAACCGGATTTTACCGGATTGACGCGCGCCGCGCGGCCAGTCTGAATTGTTATTACTTACTACTTATTATTATTACCTACTATGTATTAGATACATCTTCAGTTCTTTACAACCCACCTCAACAAGGGTGGAAGTTCTCAATTCGATAAATAGTTTTTTTGTTTATGTTTATAATTTGAAGAATATTTTTTAACCGTCCCATACTCATCTAAAGTCTATTCAACTAATGCTTCAAATTGATGTTATTTCAAGTTGAACAAATATCAACTTTATTTCAATGGTCATTAGGTTGATTTTAGAGTGACTGGCTCTACTAGACTAGCAGTAATAAAATGTTTGAAGTTGTTGCGTAAACTGAACTTTATGGTGTAGTAATTAAAGTTATTTTTCCATAAACTCATATTTGTTTACATTTTTTGCAAATAAATCGCGAATGCAGATTAGTTAAATTGGCCCGGACTATTTGTCATATTACGGAATCCTAGGTAAGTATTAAATTGACAAAATTTTCTTTGTTTTAGATTTCAATGGACACAGTCAGGAGACGCCTTATGGACGCCGGAAGACAACTGCCGCGTGCACACCTGCAGGGTGGTGCAGGCGTGGTTCGCGGCACAGGATGACGTCATCCGCCTACCATGGCCTGCAAAGAGCCCAGACTTAAACCCAATCGAGAATCTATGGGCTCTCATGTTTCTCGATTAGGATGCTTCAGAAATCCGCAACAATGAAAACTTGCGGCGAGAAGCCCATACTACATGGGAGCAATTCAGAGGCAAGGACAAGGCCACCTGCTGGAACATGGTGGCCGGCTTGAAGGACAGGCTGGTTGCCGTTTTAGACGCGCAAGGTGGTCCGACCAAATATTAAATACTTATATTATATTGTAAAGTATATATAATATATTTTCATTTCATTTCAACAATCATTTTATAATAATATTAATAAATAAATACCTATATTTGCTTATATATTTGTATTGTTATGTTATTACAATTTTGCAGTATCTTCTAGGTATAGTTATTAGAGTTTAATTTACTTTTTATTCATAATTTAATAATAATATTATATTGTTTTGGCAACGCTTTATGCCCATGTAGTAGTATTTCATAACAACTGAAAGGCCGATCTTGGTGCGTATTTCTGAGGTCAAGTTTGGGCTCTTTTAGGTCATGGCATATTCTATGTCGCTAATAAGACACGAGCGAACTTAGTTTAATCTACAACACTATAGGCAGTACACTCAATGTCACCGACACTGACACCGTGTCAGAACACTTACACTCGGTGTCGCAAGGTGTAGGTATTCGTTGAGTTTGTGTGTTCACAAATACAGACACTGTGCACGGCGTATAGTGCCGTAGCCTAAACTTACCATTAGATGATGACCTCCGATTCTACGGCACTATTAAATAATGCACTTCAATCACCCGGGTTTCCGTTCACATTAAATAGTAGCACAGTTTTACAATCCATAAGTTATGTATATTTTAATATTGTAATTATTTTATTTATCAAAATATAGGTATTTCCAACCACTGTTTCTCAAACGCTTATTCTTCCATTGCTCCATTTGGGAAAGACGCCAGACATGTCGTTCGTTGATGTTGTGTCACAATAAACTAGCTTCCTCCATTGCCTGCCCCAGGCTTCAAACTATCTCCATAGTTTTCATCACAATTGCCCAGCGGTTTGGCCGTGAAGGCGTAACAAACAGACAAAGTTACTTTCGCATTTATAATATTAGTATGGATAATTCTTCCAATAACGTGATAAAGATGTGTAAATTGAAATTTCTTTTCTTTTCGCACCATTGTTAAATTGTTGAGCATTTTTCCTTTACTAATTTGTTAGTGATAATTTAAGTTAGGGCCGTCACCCACTGGCGGCATGGCACGACAAGGGATTTTAGTAAGCGCGAATGATTTGTGATCTCATTTTATCATGGTTGGCATTCACATTTCGGGATGCCACGGCATGCCAGAACGTCCCGAAGGATGCCAAAGCAGGCTGTGACATATCAATGAAATTGTCGTGCCGTGCCACCTGTGCGTACCGGGCCTTTTGTTGGGCAACCATTGGTGATAGAGATGTTACTGTAGGTATAATTAATCTGTCACAAATATCAATAAAACTAATGCAAATATTTTTTTTTTTTGTGTTTGTGTTCCTTTTCGCGTCATGTTTACCGCAAATAAACGTATTTTCTTTCTTTCTAAAAATAAAAACTTGTAAAAAATAATATAAATAATAAATATTATCTACTTATTTTTAATCTATTGTATACTCGTAGTTTGGTTTTATAAATTTTGTTGTAAGTAGGTATATTTAAATTTAGAGTAGGTATAAGTTTTCTTTTTGTTTTCAATTAAGTAATATTAAATAAAAAGATTAAGATTATTATTCCCCATTTTATTTTGAGATTTTTTCGCGGTGTCACACGCGTTCCCGTAGTAACCTATCCTATTCCTATGTCCTTTTCTGATAGGTAGGTATGCAAAATTGCATGATGATCGGTTAAGGCGCCAAAAGCAGAGGTCGGAGCTACCGCCGTATCTATTATACGGGGCCCCGACGGCATATTTATTACTTACTCAAAAAAACTTTTTTGAAAAAAAGACAATTGACTTCCAAAATTATATAAATAAATTCGAAAGTCGGTGTCGTTGGGTTCGCATTTTCGTTGTGAAGTTCGCCACCGGGAATTAAAGTTATTTTTCACTTTGTAGTGTCTTTTTTGGAAGTCGGCTTTTTTTTGTAAAAAAGTTTTTACTTTCGACTTCAAAAAAGGAGGAGGTTCTCAATTCGACGGTATGTTTTTTTTTTTGTGTGTTTGTTACGCGATTACTCCGCCAATTGTGGACCGATATTCAAAATTCTTTTTTTGTTCGAACGGAGATACTTCTGAAATGGTCCCATAAAAATGTTATCAAAATCGGACAAGTGGTTTTTGAAAAATCAAAAAATTATCACAACAAAAAAGTGAAAAATAAAAACTTTTTTACAAAAAAAAACAACCGACTTCCATAAAAACACTACAAAGTGAAAAATAACTTTAATTTCGGAAGTCGGTGCACCGACTTCCGAGATTAAAGTTATATTTCACTTTGTAGTGTTTTTTTTCACTTTTAAGTTGTAAGTTTTACCAGTAATTTTAGTTTAAAAACCAGACTACTGAACCGTTTTTGAGGAAATTTATATGGGACCAATCTGAAGTATATCCTTACAAATAAAAAAAGAATTTTGTAAATCGGCTTATAAATAACGGAGTTCTGAGGTAACAAACATTAAAAAAAATACAGTCGGTTTGAGAACCTCCTCCTTTTTTGAAGTCTGTTGAAAACGTCACTGTCCTTTTGTAAAAGACCCCACCAAGGTAATTTGATATGGGCCCCATTACGGAACCCATGTTCTTTTCTTTCCGAACATCGAGTTGAATGGCGTGCAATAGGAGGGGCGGCAGTCCACGGCTGAACATAGGTCCAGCAGTGGACTGCTATAGGCTGATGATGTAGAAACGATAATAATAGATTAGAATTTTATTTGAAAATTCATAATCTTCGAAATCGTATCTTATTACTAGCGCAATAAGGTTGAACTTGCATGTAAAAGCAAACTTCGGTAGGTAGTATAATAGATAATTCCGTTACTAAGTTCAAACTTATTATTTTAGTAAAATAAGATCGTGTCGCGGACGTAACGTTAATCTCAAACACGGCGGACTGACAAGAGACTTTATAGGTATAATTAATTGGCTAAACTTTATTAGGTATAATTAAGTGATGGGGTAAGCACTTATCCATATTTATTTCAAAATTTCAAGGAGATTGTGTAATGGGTATTAGCAATAAAAGAGCAAGGAACGCACGAAAACAGTTGACCGCCAGCCCGCCAGTAAGTAGGTAACAAAACCAGGAAAAGGTTATTAAAAGCTGCTTGAAATTAAAAAAAAAAATGTTTTTCTCACATCGGATTATACCTACCTGGCTACTTAACAACATTTATCCAAAGAGCAAATTTCGCAAATTAATTGTGTAACGGTGTATACCATACCTACCTACCTGTTTAAATGTAGGTAATATGAGTAGGTAATACCTACTTACTAATTATAGGTAATACATAGAAACATATATGTAAAAATGAAGGATTAAGAAGATATCATTTCAATAAAACAAATTGATTATAAGCTTTCGTATGTATTGTAGGCATTGCGCGGGCCGCCTGTTTTTATTACCATGCCAGTATTTCGATTCGAATTCAAGTCAAAACGTCAAAAGTATTCAACCTGCTACGTACGATATTTCTTATCGCATAGTGTCTTATTCAACACAACGACGCGCACACGCACACACCCTCACGTACGCGCTGCAGCACGAAATATTACAAGTAAGAACTGACAAAAAGCTATACATCTCTTTCGCACGATTCTCGCTGTTGTTGCTCATAACGCGTTCAAGGTCAAAGTGGGGTAACTTGATGTGCTGGCATCTGTACATTAGAGCTGTGTGAGACCTTCTTACACATAACATAAGCTATTATTATTCCGTCGACTTCGATTATTAATGTCCGACATTTTTTTAAACCACTTTGGATTGGTCTTTACAAATACAGCAACCTCAAAAATATATAAAGATGGAAGAGTCCAAATTTTAAACTTAATAAAAAATGGTTTGCATGTATCTATGACCTGCAATTCAAACATAGTCCTAATACACTTTTTTTGGGCTTTAAAGATAATTTCCCTTTTGGATGAATTCCCCCAAAACATAACACGATATACACACTGGTGAAAAACCTACACTGGACCCACCATGCCATGATGTGCTATGAATAAAGCGTCCACAGTCATTACTGAGGTAAGTTTATACAAACCACTTTTAACTCCTCCGTGTGTGTCTTCCAATCTAATTTATTGATCGATAACAAATTAACGCGCTGAGAGATTGGTTAATAGCCAGATAACAACACACGTGCTAGCGCGGCGTAGAGTCGAAACTTACTAAGGAAGGCGACGCGAGCGCAGTAGACGCCGTGTACTCCCCCGCCCGCACACCCCGCCCCATCACGAAGAATTTCGCCAGTAAAATCGGTTGTTTTAGCTAGGATCATAAACTAAAAACAAAGATGATTTCTCTCCCCGCGCCGGTTCAAACACATGCCATGCCACGAATTGTTTATTTAAAATTGACTTTTATACCTTTTTGGAAAGCTTACAGAATAGGCAAGTTGTTTTAGTTATTTGTACGATTAATGTCATAGAAATTATTGTGACGGGACAACATTTTTGAAGCGTAAACTGAAAATATTGGTAAGATATTATTCATATATCGCTCATTATTTTGTTAAATTAAGTAGTTTTAATTATATCCATAGCTTAATTGAAGTGAGCTACAACATCATTTTAATGGTACCCATTCAAAATTGTAGTTTTTCTTTTATTTGGAATTAAATGTCGAATTTTGGGTAAATATCGAAAAACCCTTAAAATTCAAATAT
This sequence comes from Apamea crenata, assembly GCA_949629185.1. NCBI lineage: Eukaryota > Metazoa > Arthropoda > Insecta > Lepidoptera > Noctuidae > Apamea > Apamea crenata. Next base: position 4,839,572 of record OX451382.1, on the reverse strand, counting down.
TTCGAAAACTATTGAATTTCGGCCATACATATGGGGGGTTCAATTTGTTGCATTTTGGCCCCCTTATCAGCCTCTGACGGATATACGTCGAATTACCATTAACCCTGTGTATCACACTTGTAAGGTTTTTCACCAGTGTGTATACGAATATGGTATGTTAAACTACTCTTTCGATTAAAACTACGTTCACATATATCACACTTGTAAGGTTTTTCACCAGTGTGTACACGAATATGGTCTGTTAAATGATGTCTTTGCTTAAAACTACGTTCACATATATCACACTTATAAGGTTTTTTAGCAGTGTGTATACTACGGATATGGTTGTATAAACCACTCTTGTCTTTAAAACTACGTTCACATATATCACACTTGTAAGGTTTTTCACCAGTGTGTATACGGATATGGTTTGTTAAATTACACTTTTGATTAAAACTACGTTCACATATATCACACTTGTAAGGTTTTTCACCAGTGTGTATACGGATATGACCGGTTAAATGATGTCTTTGATTGAAACTACGTTCACATATATCACACTTATAAGGTATTTCAGCAGTGTGTATACTACGGATATGGATTGTTAAATTAAACTTTCGATTAAAACTACGTTCACATATATCACACTTGTAAGGTTTTTCACCAGTGTGTACACGAATATGGTCTGTTAAATGATGTCTATGATTAAAACTACGTTCACATATATCACACTTATAAGGTTTTTCAGCAGTGTGTATACTACGGATATGGTGTTTTAAACCACTCTTGTCTTTAAAACAACGTTCACATATATCACACTTGTAAGGTTTTTCACCAGTGTGTTTACGGATATGGTTTGTTAAATTACACTTTTGATTGAAACTACGTTCACATATATCACACTTATAAGGTATTTCAGCAGTGTGTATACTACGGATATGGATTCTTAAACCACTCTTGTCTTTAAAACAACGTTTACATATATCACACTTGTAAGGTTTTTTACCAGTGTGTACACGAATATGGTCTGTTAAATGATGTCTTAGATTAAAACTACGTTCACATATATCACACTTATAACGTTTTTCACCAGTGTGTATACGGATATGGCTTGTTAAATTACACTTTTGACTAAAACTACGCTCACATATATCACACTTGTAAGGTTTCTCACCAGTGTGTATACGGATATGGTTTGTTAAAGTACTCTTGGCAGTAAAACTACGTCCACATACATCACACTTATAACGTTTTTCACCAGTGTGTATACAGATATGGTTTCTTAAACTACTCTGTTCATTAAAGCTATGCTCACATATAACACACTTGTAAGGTTTTTCATCTTCTAGTTTTGTTATTCGTCTGTCTAGTTTTGGTTTCTTCGCAACGGCCGCCCCTATAATCAAAAATCTGGTAAGTACAATGTTGTAAGAAGATTGACATGCACACGAATCAACAATAATAGCGCTTTGAATGATTCACACCAGGACTGAAAAGGAGTATTTTCTGATGACATTGAATAATACACTTAATCACCATGAAGTACATGTACTAAAGTCGACATACGCTTAAATTCAAACTATTAATTTCAACTAAACCAATTACAGGCACTTTTGAATTGTCAAGGGTCGGTCAGTCAAAAAGATGAAGCTAGTTGCCCATTCCAAAGCGTAATAGGTACCTATGGAGAAGAACGGACAAGAAACTCCATGGACACTTTTTTAAATCACAATAATATGGTCACAAAGTATTGGTTACATCATTCATGTTAAAATGTATGCATGTGAGAACGATGCAGAACGTTAAAAGCGTCCGTAATGAAAAGATAAAAAAAAAACAAATATTAAATTAAATCAAAATAAGCTATGGCAGCAAAGAGTTGACCAGTCCCTACTGACGGCGCCCGTTCACGAACATGACGCATACAGCTCAGCTCAGCTAATGGTCAGTTCCAAAACTGTCTGTTCAAAGTTTAAGCAAACCCTGTTCAATGGAATTATTAGCACATTCATTTGAATTTAGGAGGTTTCAACTTTGTTATTTTGTTATTCAAACAATCATTGTTATCACCTAATTTTGTATGACATAATTAAATTGAATCATTAGCGACGAAAATTGAGGTTATAAAATAATCTCAAATAACAAATGAAAATTATGTGGGAGAAGCTACGTGAGAGAAAAGTGCCGGCTTAACGGTTGAGTATCCTCCAGTGGAAATACCTAGCCACTGCTACTCCATCCGACATGGAAAGTTTAGATAATAATGTCCTGAAGTATTGGGAACAAAAAAAATTGTTTTCTTGGCTTGCGGGGTTGGCGCGGTCACGTTTAAGCATGCCAAGCAAGCAGGCACAAGCAAGCAGCTACAAGTACACCCAGTGAAAGGGTGCTGGTTTTCTGTAGCTGGGATGGTTTTCATTGCTAAGCGATTGCGCTTAAATCCGGCATAGGTGAACAAAATATTTTTTATTCACGATAATTACAACTACTGTAGCTGTACAGTCACGAGCACCAATATGTCAACACTTGGCAACTTTCAATTGCGATTTTTTCGTGAAATAACGAATGCAACGTTAAAATACGACACATTACATAAAGCTATGGGTTCAAAAATGCTATGTTCGTAACAACATAAAATTTCATTTAAAAATAAAGGAGTAAATCGCTTTTGAATAAAGCCCAGTGTATACATACTTTTACTCGTGACTGTACTAACAATTTTTAGTCAGTGGTTGGAGATAAGAAATACATGTTGTTCCTAGCATAGTTAATTCCTCCTAAAAAATGTCCTCACGCCGGCGACGCCGCGCCGCCGGGTGTTTTGGCTGCGGCGTGGATCTCTAGTACAGTCGCATACAAAAGTTTGCTGGTCTGGTTAGTAAAATAAAAATAATAAAATGGTCATGATTCATTATTTTTATTTAAAAATCAGTCTCATATCTGGTTGACCAAACAGAAACAATAAACTATATTTTCGCGTCGGCGTACCTTCTCCCCCGTATATATATTTGTATTGATTTTAAATCACACTATAAATTATTTACTGAGATTATTACTTACCTTTATAAAGTTACTTTGACTTTAAATAATTACTTATGCTTATGATCCATTCAATTATTTAAAACTACTGTTAATTAACATGATTTTCATTTATAAAATAGAAAACTAGTAGAAATTGTGTAATATGGTACCTGTACTTCAAACATTAAAAAATCGGTCACGTATAACGTTTTTCTGCTTAGCTGTACAAAACACCGGGCAAGTCGCTAATTTGCGGAGACTATTCGTACGTACGGTGTGGCCGCTTTTACGCGACCTTTTTAATTTGGTCGGCTTTTTAGAGAATTTCTGACATATTCTTGATTTTGATATACCTTTCATTACAGCCGTAATTGAAAGCTGAAATTAACAGGAATTAATGTTCATTAATTATTTTAATTTGTTTAAAGTATGCCACGTTTCTTAATGTTTTGGGAACTGCGTATTTCATCGCTAAAGTACGACCAGTCTAAAATTAATCAAATTTGTTTTTTTTCTTCTTATCGTGTAAAGGTACAATTTTTTTTTGACGTTATAGGCGTCTTCCGTGGGTATTTTATACAGCTGTTTAATTGGTTTTTCTAAGTGTTTTGGTTTACTTGCAAATCCGTTTTTATCTGATTTTTGAAACCATTTAATTCCATTGGTTTACGACAGCCAAATCAAAAACTAATGTTTAAACAAATTTAAACAAATTAAGGCCTCTTATTGGTATTTTTTCCAATCTTCTGCGTTGAGCCGTTTTCTAGATCTGGGAAATCCCAAAACTTTACCGCAGAAAATATTAATTAACTCAAGAACCATATCACACACACATTTTGCTACTTAGAAGCATTTACTACGAAACAAAAGCTATCTATTCGTGTATTTGGTTACGGACTGAACGAATTTTTGAAAATCGATTTTGCCAGGATAACGTTTCAAACGTTACTCCAGCAAAATGTGTTTTTCTCAAATAACTTTAAAACTACAACAATTCACACAAATTTTGCTATTAGTAAACAAATTGCTCCTCATGATACACTAATTATTTGTTATGGTCTCACTTCTCAAATGCACAACATTTTGCCAGGGTAACGCACACTAATTACTCTTGTCCGGGCAACTGGCAGCAAGGTCGTCATGCTCCTACTCGTCACTGCTTGCGGTAGCGTCGGGCACAAAAAAAGCGAGGGGTAATGGCTGATCTTAGCGTTATGCTCGTGAATGAGTGCTACTTATGATGACTGGTCATCTTGCCGGCCATGGTTTTGTTATCAGAATTTAACAGTTAATCGATTTAACAACAATGGCCCTAGTTTACCATTTGTGACTTCCAGTAACAGTCCTTCAGCCGCGAGGCGCGTACGTACGTATTATATATTTCGGTCGACTTGACGTACTTAGTTTCAAATTCTTATGATATGACTTGTTTTGGTGTATTATGTGCAGTTGATGGATGTAGATCCAGCAAGAGAAGAGATAACAACTTATCTTATTTCAGTTTACCTGCTGATACAGAAATGTGAGCATCTTATTTGTTTTAGTATCGTTTTTTAAATACCTAGGTAAATTGTTTAAACTTGCATATTTCTTGTTTTGTATTTTATTGATAAGTACGTAATTACTTCGATTAAGCTACTATACTATATCGAATAGAAAGGTCAATGGCCTCCATTTATCAACATTCATTTGGCTATAGGCTATATAACATCACGCTACGACCAATAGGAGCGGAGAAAAAAGAAAAATGTTGCAAAAACGGGAAACAATTATTTCTTTTGAGAGAACAACCTCTTAAGAGGTAAGGTTAGGTACATTTTCGTTTGCAGCGTCTAGCGACTCGAAGGTCGCCGTGTGGTCACGTGTTGTGTAGGCTATTACAGTAGTAGGTATTGAAAATTTTGTATGGAGTGATTTATCTGAGAGTAATCTGTGCTAATACTTACTGATGGTCTCCCTGGCTCTATGTTTCTTCCGTGTTACTTCTTCTTCTACTTGAGTTTTAAAACGCATTAGAGGTACATCATCTTCAAAATCTGATTCAGAACAGAGTGGTGGTGTATCTACTACATCCAGGCAGCTAATGTCAATATTTTCTGGTTCATGCTCTGTAAGTAAACAAAAACCGTCAAGAGTATTACTCACTTAATATTAATTTGTTTTGTTTTACAATATAAGGTGGTTACCGTTAAGTTGAATTAAACTAAATACTAGCAAAGCATTGAAGTAGTTTAAGACATTTTTATAAATAGATTAAGTATCTTAATTTTATTATAAGATATTATTTAATGATCATATTATTTTTACATACAAAACATACCATCACTTTGATGTTCCTCCTTTGTCTCAAAAATGTCATCTAGTCCCTCACAAACAGCTGGTAACTCTTCTTTGATAGCAATGCTGTCTGTTTGACATTCATTGACAATACTTATCTGCTCTATTGGAGATGTAATAAACCCACTGTAAAGCTCTAAGCTGTCTTGGTTTAGTGAAGGCTTGGCCTGTAAACAGATATTTATAGTATTAGGAGTGCCAGTGATGTTAGTCGCACAAGCACAAACTTTTTACACAACTAAAGTCACTTGAAATAATGAAAGACAACTACTTAGAACGAAAGCTTTTCAACACCAGCATCCTTCCTATCCTAACTTAAGGATGCCAAACATGGGCCTTGACCAAAAAACTACAAATGTGTCAGCATAGCACGGAATGGATTATGATGGGGAAAAGAAAGATAGAAAGAACCAGTCTGGAGTCATCCATGCTACCTGTTAAGTACGGGGACAGACGAGTGAAACAACTGCTTGCTCACTGACCACTGCACAAGCTATTGTTGCATAGCACGTGAGCTATGCAATAATAGTTTGTGCTGTGACATGAGAGAGGGCTGTTAACAAACTGCCACATCTAGTTTCCTACAGAAGTTGTAGCAGTATTATGAGTGTTTTAACATGTAATAATTGTAAACCTACATATGAGAAAAGCGTTCATGTCAACATTCAACACTCGCTGGTATGGTTGGTGTGAAATCCAGACACAATAGGTATGAGTTTGTAAGAAATCACTTCCACATTATACTGAAATTATAAGAACAAATGTCTGTTGAAGAATACCTCACCTCATAATCCCCATTCATCATCTGAGCGAACTGCTCTTCGGCTTTCAGACATTTTCGCAGAAATCGGCAGCATTGCTTTAGTTTAGTGCAGCAGACGAAACAAGTAAGTATTGGTCTACTGTCTTCAGTTACAAACTGCAACAAAACTTGTCTTACACTATTTTGTTTATAATTTTCATCATCAAATTGTAAAGCCAACTGTTGGTGGTCAGTAATGCTTTCTATATGTCTCATACATTACTCTCAAACAGCGCCTCAGTTCTCCAATCTTTAGGGGGTAAATACTCATATACGTATAGTCTCCAACACCTCATACAGAGAATGCATGGCACTGTCGAAGTCCATGTTTCTTCACATGGTTTTCTTTCATTGATATCAGTACTTTCTATTTGCCCCTGTGTTGTGTTATGTACTATTAAGTTATATTCGTTACACAAATATCCATACTATACAAGTATCGCCAGTGGGCGCAGGTCCTAAGACCTCTAAGACGACCTCTGCCCGAAAGTTCATACTAGTAATTTTGATCCTCGTGTATGTATGATTCGCATTTATAACCTATCTATATTAGTGATTTAATTCTTATTAATTAACTTACTGGATTATTAGTCAGCTTCTCATATAGCTCATGCAAGTTCCTGTTGGCCACTATGTACATTCGTACATTCTCCACTAAACATATTCTACACATTGGCAGTTTTTCCATATTTGAAATCAAAACGTATCTACTAAAGTTATTTAGTTCAGCTTTACATTAGTTTATGTGATTGAAAAACACTTAATATTACGACTTCTACAAGTAGTAATCTTCGAATGAAATTGAGAATAATATTGTAAATACTGTGAGCACTCCCTTTGTGGACCACGGTAAGACGGCAGCCGCTAGAGAGACTTATTATCTCTTAGATAGTCCAGGAAGTTCATAGGATTTAGTTTATTAGTCACCACACCACCTACGGCGTATAATGCACAGATTACTTTAAAGTACCGGTGGCTCAGTTTTTCACAAACAAACCAACAAAATGTTCAAAGCTATTATCAACATTACACATGCTGATGCTACTTGATTGAAGACAGTAATGACAGAAAGACTCTTGACAGTTGACAGTGACTTGAATATTCAAAACAGTGTTACAAAAGTAATATTTAAAAGTACTTGAGAATTGCCAGATTAAAAACGTGAGAAATCATGAGATTATTTTTATTTCCAAAACAAGTTACCAGTTTTGTATAATTGCAAAAGATTATTATATGCATTATGGTCCTCATAATTCATATAAAAATTGTAATAATTTCTTTAAATAATTTTAATAAAAGTTTATCGCTAAAACGTTAATGTTTAAGGTTGATTGGGAAAATTTGACAGTTTCGGGTAGCTTGACCTGCTGGCGTCTGTACATATGTACAGGCGCCAGCACATCAAGCTACTACAATCAGTCAACTTTAATAGATTTTCAACTTTATCACTAAAGTATTAAAGTTCAAGGTTGATTGGGAAAATTTGACAGTTTCGAGTAGCTTGATGTGCTGGCGTCTGTACATCATTAACCCAAGAGATATAAGCTTATTGGCAACAACACATTGTACTGGTATCAACCAGTACAATGTGATATTTGCATTTTCGAGAACTAGGTCGGGCACATACCTGTTATACGGCACTTCAGATTCCACAAGGTTGCATTTCTGAGCAAGTTGCTGATGGATAATCCCGGCTACAAGGTTGTGTCTATGCAAGTAGGTACTCTTCGTTAGTTATAGGAGTTAATCGTTTCAAGCTTGTTTGACAATCCACTCGTTTGTGCTTGCAAATTTCTTTCTCGTTCTCTCGACTTGTCAATATTCTTTTCCGGTGTATCTTGACATTCTTTATTAACATATCTTTCGACTCGAGGTTCCCTCGGGAGACCCTCCCGGGACAACAGGTTTACGGACTTTGCCTCGCTTGTAGGCCAAGTTTCGGAACCTTGCATCAGAAACGTAGGTCCTACTAGCCATTTATCTCTGTCCTCTTTTGTGCTCACCGATCTTGTAGCAACATCCGCAGGATTAAGTTCGGATGGAACATATCTGATTGTCATTCCTTTGTTTCTCTTGATTTCTTCAATTCTCCATGCAACAAATGGTGGCAATAATTTATCTGAATTAACCCAGTCGATAACTATTTGACTGTCAGTCCACAATGTTTGTCGTCTTATTTCTATTTTTAGGGAGTCGACTACATATCTCATTAAACGGCTTCCAATTAGTACTCCCAGTAATTCCAATCTAGGTATCTTTAGGTGTTCCTGGTCTTTTATTGGAACTAGACGAGACTTGCCAATTACAAAGGATATTTCACCGTTGGATACTATATAAATTACTGCAGCATATGCTTGCGTAGATGAGTCTGTAAAGCAATGCAAGTCACAGTTATCTCTAGGTAATCTGGCATAACGTCTTGCTAATGTGATTTCAGAGATCTCACTAAGGTTGTTGTTAATTTCTTTCCATTTTGATGCGAAACTTTCAGGTATGGGTGTATCCCATTTTATCTTTTCTTTCCATAATTCTTGTAACAATAGCTTTCCTGGTAACAATGTAAGCGTGGCGAAACCACAAGGGTCATAGACTGAAGCAATTACTCTTAGAATGTCTCTCTTAGTATTTGCATTAGGTTTGTTATTATTAAAACGTAGTCGTAAAGTATCTTCTTTTAAATGCCATTCTAAACCTAATAATTTTATAGTTTGATTTTGGTATGCGTCAGAAATCTCATGCATGAATTCTTCTGAGTTCGAGCTCCATTCTCTTAGATTCATAGATATATCGTGAAATGTATCTTTACAGCGTTTACCAAGAATCAACGCTTCTTGCACTGTCTGTGCACCAGTCACTAGGTTGTCTCTGATTTGAATCTTCTCAGCTTTCATAAAACTGTAGTGGTAATCGTTACCTATAATAATATAATAATAATAATATCCCTGGACATTTCACACAGCACCATTTGTCCCAAGCTAAGCCACCTAATGCTTGTGTTATGGTAACAAGATGGCTGATAAACTACTTATATACATTTTTTTTTTCTAAATACATACATATTATAGATAGAAAAATACCCAGACTCGGAACAAATACATGTAGGTCATACAAATATTTGTTCCGTGCGGGAATCGAACCCGCGACACGCAGCGCAGCAGTCAATCGCTTAACCACTGCGCCAACCGTGCCGTCAAGATATACTATAAGATATACTATAAGAATATCAACTTGGTCAGATGAACTATCATCAGCTAGCAATTCTTTCTGTTTCCAGTTACTAAGCTCACATGGTGTAACTGGTATTCCTTTACATATCATTGGTATAACATCTGCATAAATTGATCGTTTAGACATGTCTCGGGTTTCTAAATTCAGTCTAACTACCGTACTCTTGAGTTCTCGGGGAGCTTCTGCTCCAAAGGTAAAAACAGATAAGTTTTCTTCTTCCTCAATCGGGAGATCTATTTGCGTGCGATTTTTTGGGTGACGTAGGATCTTTGTGACCCAGAATCCAACAAGATTCGACATTTAACCTGGTGGGAAGTATCTCCTTCCTTTGAGGCTATAGCAACTGCCGTTTGCAGCAAGTGTCCCTTTTATTGTTTATTGCTGACAGCGTAGATGACTTTACTTGAGAAGGAAATTGATTGGGACACAATGCTCTATTGTGTTTCCCACGTTCTTTACAATGAAAGCATGGCCTGTGTTATTTGCAACTTTGCTTTCGTCCTGGCCATAGCGCCAGGACGAAAGCATTGATAACAACGGTCTTTGATCATATTCTTTCTATCTGTAGAAGTTTTATATTTATCGCATTGGTCGTTGAAGTGGCTACCATTACAGAATATACAGCTTAACTTCATCCTCTTCCTTTGAGGTTCTGCTGATGACTCGCCCTTCGACGACCTTGTTCCTTTATTATTGCTCCTACTATTTTCCTTTGCTTCAATGGGATGTCTCCTGTTCTCTTGTGTAACATGCAGCGTTTCCACAGTGTAATTTTCAATTACCTTCGGGTTTCGTTCTTGTGTTATTCGACTAGCATCTTCACGAGCAGTAATGATGATTTCCAAAAGTTTCCTCAGCTCTTGAATAGAGTTCTCAGTCGATTTCATCTTAAGTTCATAAATTAGGTCTTCGGGAAATTTTTCGAAAATTAGATGTCTCAGATGATTATGGTTTATATCTTCACCAAGTGACTCTAGGACTCTTAAATGTCGTTCTATGTTGTTTAGTACTTTCCTGCACTCATTTGTTGTTTTATCAACAGTTTTTACTTTATTTAACGCAGAGTAATGAGCGTCGACTAAATGGCAAGTCTTCCCATATCTTTCTTTCAACGTCCTCAAAGCAATCTGGTAGTTGGCGTTAGTAGTGTCAAAACCGTCAATAACCTGCTTGGCCTCCCCTTTTACAGATGCTTTTAGGTACAGTAACTTATCGACATCAGTGATGTTTCTGGCATCGATGTTAGAACTGAACTGGTCCCAAAATTGATGCCAGTTCAATACGTCCCCGTCGAACTCAGGTAGGTTTAGTTTTGGCAGGCGGCTAGAAATGCTGCTGGCTTGGGTGGCCCCCTGTTCGACTATATTGTTTCGAGAAGAAAACATTTTAATTTTCACATTCAATTCGGCGAAGTTCTGTTCAGCTTCAAGTTGAACTTCGCTCATTTTCCCTATGTCGTCAGTGGAAGGTATATCAATCATACGAAAGTAGTTAGTGAGGTCTTCGTTAAATCTCTTTAACGACGATTCGAGTTTAACCTTTATAATTTCTGCGTCATATCTTGTCTCATCATTATGTATAGAGAGGCTGGAGGATAAGCTAGACTGATGTGCGATTTGATTTGCTAATAGTTGCAAGCGGTGCAACAATAATTCTTCCATATTTGCACAGGTCCTGTAACCGAAAATTGCATCACACCCCTGCTGTTTACTAAAATGCACCGCATAATCGTTTTTTTTGAATTATTGTTTTATTACACAACAAACAATAATAAGAGAATTCCCCTTTTCTCATAAACTTACTCTAGAAGTGTATGAGTTTATGAAATAAATTAAAGCCAAACATTGTGATTTGATGTCATTACCTCATTTGTAATAGTCTCTATTCAGATGTTTGTGAAATTCTATCAGTGTACCTACTTATCACTATTATTTACTTTTAGTTTGTTAAAAGTTCTTCAAATCTGAGTTAGGCAAGTATTTATTTGTAGGTAAGTACTCAATAATTACTAGTAGGTACTCGCTACCTCTTTTGTTTTCAAGTAAGAAACATTTACTTTTAAAAGATATAGATATTCTACATTTTAACTAAATATTCTCTTGTGATATATCTAACTTTTAGTATTGATCTTACCCCCCTGTTATGTGAGGTGTAATATTATTTATGCATTAGTCATATTAACAATCTCATTTGGGTGCTTGGTGCTCGCTGAACTTTCAAATAATTAAATCATCAGATTTCTGCCAGTGTCAGTTACTAAAGGCAAGTAAGTAAATGGGTAATCTTTATTTGAAGAAACTTATTTCTTTGTAATTTGTATGCACGCTCATGGCATAAAAATTTATAGGGTATGGTTTCATCTACCAATCATAATAAAAGTCTATTTACCTCGTAGTAGTGTAGGTAGGTAGGTATCCGTAGTTTCGTCTACGCAGCGGATCGTACTCAGAGCTATCCTTTCCGATAGGTAATAGGTCGTAAAATAATAGCCCAAGTTGGTCGAGGTGTTTTCTGTAAATCCCCGATTATCACATCAATCCTTATGTTTTTTACAAAAACAATATGGCAATTCTCATGGGCCATTTGGTTTTTATTAGGATACGATCATAGATGACGAAACAAATCGCTATGACTATGATTATTTATTCAGATCGAATTTACAATTCACTCAACAGTAAGTTCAATCGTTCAAATTACATATATTCATATCAATAACTTACCAATAGATTCTAACTTTTTTGGGTCGGTGAGTCCTCTTTGGTTTTACGACAGATGACAATATTTCAGCAGCAAGGCAAGGTACTATTCAAACTTTCCTCGCGGGTAAATAATCCGTTCCATGCGTCACAACACAAGTAAAACTTTTCCGACCATAGAGTATAATATTAATAATAGTGTTGCCGATATTAGTGGGGTGATAGTTAACCGTATAAATCGTAACGACAATCGATTTTCCTTTCCAAAATAGATTTATCATTTATCGATTAGATTAAAATTCCAGACTTAAAATTAAACATTATCTCGCTCCTAATTTTATGTCAGATACATTAGACATCAAGTTCACGTTAATCGAGCGTTAAAGACAAACCTAAATTAATCGGAACCACAATCGATTTAAGCAAGCGTATTAGGAATAATGCAAAACTCGATTCATTGTCGTATATCCGTCGGGACTAATACGTCAGCTGAAATACTCTTAATTATTTCTTACATTATTCCTAACTAAATGGTAACTTTGTCTAAACAAAAAAGAACTTAATTAAATTTTATTTAATTCAAATTCAGATGATTTCAGGGTAGAATTTTCATTCTAAAATTGGCGCGTCAATTTTGTTATTTGACAGTAAAATGCTTACGGAATGGACGAACTTCCGGCCGGATCACGACAATCCTTCTTATAAAAGAAGGCATTGAGTAAATGACATGTTACGATTCAATATAACTGAATAAAATGATATAATTGTTTAATTACGCAACTTGCGTAATTGCAACGTTTTCTTTTGAACAATAATTACACATTCAGGCAACTAGTGCCATCTAGCGATTCATTCGGAAAACTTCAGTTACAAACAAATGTTATTAAACTTTACAATTTTATGGTAAAATAATTAAAACATGATAGATCTATAATTCGTCGTGGTGTCGGTGGCCTCTGCTCCATCCCGTGTGCTCTGTTTACATTAGTGCATACTGCAACTAAATCTTTATTCACAACTTCTAGTGTGGTTTATAAAGCTTTAAATAATTATCTAAATGATAATTGCTACTCTCCACTGTTGGTGATAAATTGTCAATTCATTTCTCTCTTACTCCTGGTCATGGTACTGCTGCCATGCCTGCATTAGGCTCTCTTGGCACTCATAATATTCATGAAACCAGTTTCAAATCCCAGCATCTCCACCATGTCGCGAGTTCTGCCCGTATATGTTAAGACTCTACCATTTAACAGAATCATGTAATACTAGATTATTATGTGGATCTCTTCTGAGGGGTGTAACTTAGGCAGACGTAGCGAATGATAAGAAATAGTAGGTGATTTTTACCTTTGTAGTTTATCTGCTTCGCTTGTTAATTCTTTATGGAGATAGAGCATGGAATGCAGATCAATAAGACTTGAGAGCAGGGGCCACTTTCACCATCTGTAGATAGATATTATCGATGACACTGACACTTCGATATTTTGAGCATCAAGCTATTGGTATTTACTGAAACCATATGTCAAATATTAGGTTTTATTATTACATTACTCAACAGCTGGAACCCGGTATGGGTTCCCCCCCTGGAAGCTCACTTCCAAGGGGCACTAGTATAGGCTTTAAGGTCAAGCGTACCCTTTCGAGACGGTGGGCACTCTCTGGCCCTTCATACCGTCTCACTAGTATAGGCTTTAAGGTCAAGCATACCTTTTATTATTACACTACTCAACAGATGGAACCCGGTATGGGTTCCCCCCCTGGAAGCTCACTTCCAGGGGGCGAGACGGTGGGCACTCTCTGGCCCTTCATACCGTCTCACTAGTATAGGCTTTAAGGTCAAGCATACCTTTTATTATTACACTACTCAACAGATGGAACCCGGTATGGGTTCCCCCCCTGGAAGCTCACTTCCAAGGGGCGAGACGGTGGGCACTCTCTGGCCCTTCATACCGTCTCACTAGTATAGGCTTTAAGGTCAAGCATACCCTTTCGGAACGGTGGACACTCTCAGGCCCTTCATACCGCCTCATTCATCATTCTAATACTAATTGAGATCTCAAGAAGCTTTAGTCTTTCATGTACAACTACAACATACACACTTTGCCAACCTCATTGGTTTGCATGGAATCATCATTCAGCATTTCTGTAATTTATTGAACTATGGGTTCAGTGAATGACATAGTAAGTACTTAGAGAGATTAATTAATCTTAAACATTAGATACTCAGCTTTCAATACAGGGATGCCGCCGGCTCCAACCCCGATACAAACTCACTATCATAGACACGGCTTTTGACTAGTTAAAACACTCAGTTAAAACATCGACATTAAAAATACTGGTTCTTCTTCTTACCGGGTCGGACTGATTTGACAGGTTCTATCGATGTTGCCATTGCATAAAGTTATTGTTGTAATGTTGCTATGTCTGATTATTATTATTATATTTACATTCGCGGATCATAATCTTCTAAAGGTCCGCGACAAGCAGGTCAAGCTACCCGAAACTGTCAAATTTTCCCAATCAACCTTAAACATTAACGTTTTAGCGATAAACTTTTATTAAAATTATTTAAAGAAATTATTACAATTTTTATATGAATTATGAGGACCATAATGCATATAATAATCTTTTGCAATTATACAAAACTGGTAACTTGTTTTGGAAATAAAAATAATCTCATGATTTCTCACGTTTTTAATCTGGCAATTCTCAAGTACTTTTAAATATTACTTTTGTAACACTGTTTTGAATATTCAAGTCACTGTCAAGAGTGTCAAGAGACTTTCTGTAGTTTCTGTCATTACTGTCTTCAATCAAGTAGCATGTGTAATGTTGATCTTGATAATAGCTTTGAAAATTTTGTTGGTTTGTTTGTGAAAAACTGAGCCACCGGTACTTTAAAGTAATCTGTGCATTATACGCCGTAGGTGGTGTGGTGACTAATAAACT
Organism: Apamea crenata; assembly: GCA_949629185.1. Taxonomy (NCBI): domain Eukaryota; kingdom Metazoa; phylum Arthropoda; class Insecta; order Lepidoptera; family Noctuidae; genus Apamea; species Apamea crenata. Next base: position 4,824,560 of record OX451382.1, on the reverse strand, counting down.
AAATCCTATGAACTTCCTGGACTATCTAAGAGATAATAAGTCTCTCTAGCGGCTGCCGTCTTACCGTGGTCCACAAAGGGAGTGCTCACAGTATTTACAATATTATTCTCAATTTCATTCGAAGATTACTACCTACTTGTAGAAGTCGTAATATTAAGTGTTTTTCAATCACATAAATTAATGTAAAGCTGAACTAAATAACTTTAGTAGATACGTTTTGATTTCAAATATGGAAAAACTGCCAATGTGTAGAATATGTTTAGTGGAGAATGTACGAATGTACATAGTGGCCAACAGGAACTTGCATGAGCTATATGAGAAGCTGACTAATAATCCAGTAAGTTAATTAATAAGAATTAAATCACTAATATAGATAGGTTATAAATGCGAATCATACATACACGAGGATCAAAATTACTAGTATGAACTTTCGGGCAGAGGTCGTCTTAGAGGTCTTAGGACCTGCGCCCACTGGCGATACTTGTATAGTATGGATATTTGTGTAACGAATATAACTTAATAGTACATAACACAACACAGGGGCAAATAGAAAGTACTGATATCAATGAAAGAAAACCATGTGAAGAAACATGGACTTCGACAGTGCCATGCATTCTCTGTATGAGGTGTTGGAGACTATACGTATATGAGTATTTACCCCCTAAAGATTGGAGAACTGAGGCGCTGTTTGAGAGTAATGTATGAGACATATAGAAAGCATTACTGACCACCAACAGTTGGCTTTACAATTTGATGATGAAAATTATAAACAAAATAGTGTAAGACAAGTTTTGTTGCAGTTTGTAACTGAAGACAGTAGACCAATACTTACTTGTTTCGTCTGCTGCACTAAACTAAAGCAATGCTGCCGATTTCTGCGAAAATGTCTGAAAGCCGAAGAGCAGTTCGCTCAGATGATGAATGGGGATTATGAGGTGAGGTATTCTTCAACAGACATTTGTTCTTATAATTTCAGTATAATGTGGAAGTGATTTCTTACAAACTCATACCTATTGTGTCTGGATTTCACACCAACCATACCAGCGAGTGTTGAATGTTGACATGAACACTTTTCTCATATGTAGGTTTACAATTATTACATGTTAAAACACTCATAATACTGCTACAACTTCTGTAGGAAACTAGATGTGGCAGTTTGTTAACAGCCCTCTCTCATGTCACAGCACAAACTATTATTGCATAGCTCACGTGCTATGCAACAATAGCTTGTGCAGTGGTCAGTGAGCAAGCAGTTGTTTCACTCGTCTGTCCCCGTACTTAACAGGTAGCATGGCTGACTCCAGGGTATATTGGACCTACTTAGTGTCCTCACTTGCAGTGGCTCTTTCAAAAGACTTTATTTATTTATTTGTAGCCATTTTTCAGAGTGATAGTTGTAGTGCAAAACATTTCATATCAGTTCTGAGTCCGTGTGCCCTTTGGCAAACGCCTGCCCTAACCCCTTCCGATTCTCCCTGTTCCTTGCCTGTCTAGTCCATGTATTTCCAGCCGTCCTCGCCATCTTTTCAAGGGTTTTCCTTTAGGGACACTTTTTTGTTTCATTTCTCTTGTCCCCTGACAGTGTGATCGGCCCATCTCCATTTTAATCTTCTCAGTTTCAGTACTACAACTTGTGTTTTTGTTGCCTTCCTGAGTACACGGTGACTGGTTCTTTCTATCTTTCTTTTCCCCATCATAATCCATTCCGTGCTATGCTGACACATTTGTAGTTTTTTGGTCAAGGCCCATGTTTGGCATCCTTAAGTTAGGATAGGAAGGATGCTGGTGTTGAAAAGCTTTCGTTCTAAGTAGTTGTCTTTCATTATTTCAAGTGACTTTAGTTGTGTAAAAAGTTGTCTTTCATTATTTCAAGTGACTTTAGTTGTGTAAAAAGTTGTCTTTCATTATTTCAAGTGACTTTAGTTGTGTAAAAAGTTGTCTTTCATTATTTCAAGTGACTTTAGTTGTGTAAAAAGTTTGTGCTTGTGCGACTAACATCACCGGCACTTCCTAATACTATAAATATCTGTTTACAGGCCAAGCCTTCACTAAACCAAGACAGCTTAGAGTTTTACAGTGGGTTTATTACATCTCCAATAGAGCAGATAAGTATTGTCAATGAATGTCAAACAGACAGCATTGCTATCAAAGAAGAGTTACCAGCTGTTTGTGAGGGACTAGATGACATTTTTGAGACAAAGGAGGAACATCAAAGTGATGGTATGTTTTGTATGTAAAAATAATATGATCATTAAATAATATCTTATAATAAAATTAAGATACTTAATCTATTTATAAAAATGTCTTAAACTACTTCAATGCTTTGCTAGTATTTAGTTTAATTCAACTTAACGGTAACCACCTTATATTGTAAAACAAAACAAATTAATATTAAGTGAGTCTTGACGGTCTCTTGACGGTTTTTGTTTACTTACAGAGCATGAACCAGAAAATATTGACATTAGCTGCCTGGATGTAGTAGATACACCACCACTCTGTTCTGAATCAGATTTAGAAGATGATGTACCTCTAATGCGTTTTAAAACTCAAGTAGAAGAAGAAGTAACACGGAAGAAACATAGAGCCAGGGAGACCATCAGTAAGTATTAGCACAGATTACTCTCAGATAAATCACTCCATACAAAATTTTCAATACCTACTACTGTAATAGCCTACACAACACGTGACCACACGGCGACCTTCGAGTCGCCGTCGAGTTCTCTCAAAAGAAAAAATTGTTTCCCGTTTTTGCAACATTTTTATTTTTTCTCCGCTCCTATTGGTCGTAGCGTGATGTTATATAGCCTATAGCCAAATGAATGTTGATAAATGGAGGCCATTGACCTTTCCATTCGATATAGTATAGTAGCTTAATCGAAGTAATTACGTACTTACCAATAAAATACAAAACAAGAAATATGCAAGTTTAAACAATTTACCTAGGTATTTAAAAAACGATACTAAAACAAATAAGATGCTCACATTTCTGTATCAGCAGGTAAACTGAAATAAGATAAGTTGTTATCTCTTCTCTTGCTGGATCTACATCCATCAACTGCACATAATACACCAGAACAAGTCATATCATAAGAATTTGAAACTAAGTACGTCAAGTCGACCGAAATATATAATACGTACGTACGCGCCTCGCGGCTGAAGGACTGTTACTGGAAGTCACAAATGGTAAACTAGGGCCATTGTTGTTAAATCGATTAACTGTTAAATTCTGATAACAAAACCATGGCCGGCAAGATGACCAGTCATCATAAGTAGCACTCATTCACGAGCATAACGCTAAGATCAGCCATTACCCCTCGCTTTTTTTGTGCCCGACGCTACCGCAAGCAGTGACGTGTAGGAGCATGACGACCTTGCTGCCATTTGCCCGGACAAGAGTAATTAGTGTGCGTTACCCTGGCAAAATGTTGTGCATTTGAGAAGTGAGACCATAACAAATAATTAGTGTATCATGAGGAGCAATTTGTTTACTAATAGCAAAATTTGTGTGAATTGTAGTTTTAAAGTTATTGCTGGAGTAACATTTGAAACGTTATCCTGGCAAAATCGATTTTCAAAAATTCGTTCAGTCCGTAACCAAATACACGAATAGATAGCTTTTGTTTCGTAGTAAATGCTTCTAAGTAGCAAAATGTGTGTGTGATATGGTTCTTGAGTTATTTAATATTTTGCTGCGGTAAAGTTTTGGGATTTCACGGTAGACGCCTATAACGTCAAAAAAAAAAATCGTATCTTTACACGATAAGAAGAAAAAAAAACAAATTTGATTAATTTTAGACTGGTCTTACTTTAGCGATGAAATACGCAGTTCCCAAAACATTAAGAAACTTGGCATACTTTAAACAAATTAAAATAATTAATGAACATTAATTCCTGTTAATTTCAGCTTTCAATTACGGCTGTAATGAAAGTTATATCAAAATCAAGAATATGTCAGAAATTCTCTAATAAGCCGACCAAATTAAAAAGGTCACGTAAAAGCGGCCACACCGTACGTACGAGTAGTCTCCGCAAATTAGCGACTTGCCCGATGTTTTGTACAGCTAAGCAGAAAAACGTTATACTTGCCCGATGTTTTGTACAGCTAAGCAGAAAAACGTTATACTTGCCCGATGTTTTGTACAGCTAAGCAGAAAAACGTTATACGTGAAACCGATTTTTTAATGTTTGAAGTACAGGTACCATATTACACAATTTCTACTAGTTTTCTATTTTATAAATGAAAATCATGTTAATTAACAGTAGTTTTAAATAATTGAATGGATCATAAATAATTATTTAAAGTCAAAGTAACTTTATAAAGGTAAGTAATAATCTCAGTAAATAATTTATAGCGTGATTTAAAATCAATACAAATATATACAGTATGTAACAAAAACCCTGTTGTTCCTTGTAGGAGCGTATATATATACCTATAGGCTTACCATTATTGAAGTTATAATTAAAAAAAAAACAATGGTGGCCGAACATTGTCCATAATCAGATAGTTTTTAAATTCGATACATTGTTACAAAATGTTTTTAACATCTGAACTTACAAGTACTAATGGAGCTAGCCTACGGTCGATAAAGATTGCCGCCGCCGGCGGCGGCCCCTTTGATTCGCGATAGCTAGACAGGTTGGCACCAAAACACAAAGCAGGCGGCACGCACAAACTCCCTTTGTACGACCGCCACTAACCGATTGTCCCCCTCACTGTCCCTCAGTCGCCCGCGCAACTTACTTCCGGACGGATGTATCGTACGTTGACAGCATTAGAAAAAGAACCAAATTATTGTGATTTTGTGAGTGAATTCTGTGTGTGCGTTTTTTCCAAAATGTCTTATTCAAATGAGGAATATTGTAGTGTACCAAGAACGTTTCGCAACTCCAAGGAACATAACTTTGCGTCGACGATGGCTTCCCAACGTCTCCACATACGGACGTTCAACATTAGGTCTGTGCACGGTCGAGACCAACATCGTACTGACGAAGGATAACCGCGGACTCGAGACCATGACATTGAGGAAGAAATCCTCGTAATGTTTGAAGAAGACCCTACGGAAGTACGTCCTCTGTGGGTAAATAAATTAATTTTAAAGTGTTAGTTATGTCACAAATGACTAAATAGTTACTACGTAACAAATACTTCACTTAGTAGAAAATTACCTACTGCTATAATAGCCTACTCCGTCTCGTCAGCAACCGCTGCATGCTAAAATGTGCCTAAATACTCAAACGTACAGTTGTGATTGCTTCACACCGCGCGATTTCCGTATTATTATTATATTCTTTGGCGCGATCCCACAGCACTGAATTTGGGCCGCAAACGGCCCGGACCGCTCGGCCGGGCGGTAGGTAATTATAACGTGCAAGTACATGGAGTGACGGAGGCCTGGTTATGTGTTTATTGTAATTATCAATCGTCAAACTTGATAAGCCAACTTTTTGAAAAATTCAAACTAACGTTCCGAAAGTGATATCTATCAGTCAAACAGCTGAGTGATGTGAACGACACGTGACGAGTTCATGACCTTAGTGTAGTATGGTAGTGTGCGGCGCGGCGGGCGGCGACAAAGCGACCGGTTGCTACCTATTTCTCTTTGCAGGGGTGAGCAATCAGTGTTACTTTTCAAATATTTATTATAAAATATTTATTTTGATTTTTTTTTCTTCAATATTTTTTTAATTGACTTACGTAATTACCATCGGATATCGATTCGGAAAACGTCCCTACTTGGAACAACAGGGTTTTTGTTACATACTGTATACGGGGTAGAAGGTACGCCGACGCGAAAATATAGTTTATTGTTTCTGTTTGGTCAACCAGATATGAGACTGATTTTTAAATAAAAATAATGAATCATGACCTTTTTATTATTTTTACTAACCTGACCAGCAAACTTTTGTATGCAACTGTACTAGAGATCCACGCCGCAGCCAAAACACCCGGCGGCGCGGCGTCGCCGGCGTGAGGACATTTTTTAGGAGGAATTAACTATGCTAGGAACAACATATATTTCTTATCTCCAACCACTGACTACAAATTGTTAGTACAGCTACAGTGGTTGTAATTATCGTGAATAAAAAATATTTTGTTCACCTTTGCCGGATTTAAGCGCAATCGCTTAGCAATCAAAACCATCCCAGCTACAGAAAACCAGCACCCTTTCACTGGGTGTACTTGTAGCTGGCATGCTTAAACGTGACCGCGCCAACCCCGCAAGCTAAGAAAACAATTATTTTTTGTTCCCAATACTTCAGGACATTATTATCTAAGCTTTCCATGTCGGATGGAGTAGCAGTGGCTAGGTATTTCCACTGGAGGATACTCAACCGCTAAGCCGGCACTTTTCTTTCACGTAGCTTCTCCCACACAATTTTCATTTGTTATTTGAGATTATTTTATAACCTCAATTTTCGTCGCTAATGATTCAATTTAATTATGTCATACAAAATTAGGTGATAACAATGATTGTTTGAATAACAAAATAACAAAGTTGAAACCTCCTAAATTCAAATGAATGTGCTAATAATTCCATTGAACAGGGTTTGCTTTAACTTTGAACAGACAGTTTTGGAACTGACCATTAGCTGAGCTGAGCTGTATGCGTCATGTTCGTGAACGGGTGCCGTCAGTAGGGACTGGTCAACTCTTTGCTGCCATAGCTTATTTTGCTTTAATTTAATATTTGATTTTTTTTTATCTTTTCATTACGGACGCTTTTAACGTTCTGCATCGTTCTCACATGCATACATTTTAACATGAATGATGTAACCAGTACTTTGTGACCATATTATTGTGATTTAAAAAAGTGTCCATGGAGTTTCTTGTCCGTTCTTCTCCATAGGTACCTATTACGCTTTGGAATGGGCAACTAAAGAAAGAAAGAAAGAAAAGAAAGAAAAAGTATTTATTGCGACTCGTACAGAATGATCATAAAACTAAACTAAACTAAACACAATCAAAAATAAAAAATAAAACAAATTATATATAATAAAAGTAACAAAACCAAATTATATAAAAAAGAAGTAACAAAAAGAAAAATGAAACAAAAAAGTCCTGTACGAGGCCTCTCCCTCTCTCTCAACTAGCTTCATCTTTTTGACTGACCGACCCTTGACAATTCAGAAGTGCCTGTAATTGGTTTAGTTGAAATTAATAGTTTGAATTTGAGCGTATGTCGACTTTAGTACATGTACTTCATGGTGATTAAGTGTATTATTCAATGTCACCAGAAAATACTCCTTTTCAGTCCTGGTGTGAATCATTCAAAGCGCTATTATTATTGATTCTTGTGCATGTCAATCTTCTTACAACATTGTACTTACCAGATTTTTGATTATAGGGGCGACCGTTGCGAAGAAACCAAAACTAGACAGACGAATAACAAAACTAGAAGATGAAAAACCTTACAAGTGTGATATATGTGAACGTAGTTTTAATCGAAAGAATAATTTAACATACCATATTCGTATACACACTGGTGAAAAACCTTATAAGTGTGATGTATGTGGACGTAGTTTTACTGCCAAGAGTACTTTAACAAACCATATCCGTATACACACTGGTGAGAAATCTTACTTGTGTGATATATGTGAGCGTAGTTTTAGTCAAAAGTGTATTTTAACAAGCCATATCCGTATACACACTGGTGAAAAACCTTACAAGTGTGATATATGTGAACATTGTTTTAAAGACAAGAGTGGTTTAAGAATCCATATCCGTAGTATACACACTGCTGAAAAACCTTATAAGTGTGATATATGTGAACGTAGTTTTAATCAAAGACATCATTTAACAGACCATATTCGTGTACACACTGGTGAAAAACCTTACAAGTGTGATATATGTAAACGTTGTTTTAGAGACAAGAGTGGTTTAACAATCCATATCCGTAGTATACACACTGCTGAAATACCTTATAAGTGTGATATATGTGAACGTAGTTTTAATCAAAAGTGTAATTTAACAAAGCATATCCGTATACACACTGGTGAAAAACCTTACAAGTGTGATATATGTGAACGTTGTTTTAAAGACAAGAGTGGTTTAAAACACCATATCCGTAGTATACACACTGCTGAAAAACCTTATAAGTGTGATATATGTGAACGTAGTTTTAATCATAGACATCATTTAACAGACCATATTCGTGTACACACTGGTGAAAAACCTTACAAGTGTGATATATGTGAACGTAGTTTTAATCGAAAGAATAATTTAACAATCCATATCCGTAGTATACACACTGCTAAAAAACCTTATAAGTGTGATATATGTGAACGTAGTTTTAAGCAAAGACATCATTTAACAGACCATATTCGTGTACATACTGGTGAAAAACCTTACAAGTGTGATATATGTGAACGTAGTTTTAATCGAAAGAATAGTTTAACATACCATATTCGTATACACACTGGTGAAAAACCTTACAAGTGTGATATACAGGGTTAATGGTAATTCGACGTATATCCGTCAGAGGCTGATAAGGGGGCCAAAATGCAACAAAATGAACCCCCCATATGTATGGCCGAAATTCAATAGTTTTCGAAATATTTGAAATTTAAGGGTTTTCGATATTTACCCAAAATTCGACATTTAATTCCAAATAAAAAAAAAACTACATACAGGGTGTCAGGAGAACGCTTCCGAAGCCAGAACGTAGATTATATGCAACCTTTATGCAAACGGATACCACTAACCTTTCGCCTGAAATTGATTATTTTCAAGACTTCATATTTCGCAAACACGCAATGGAAACCGTACAAAACGTGAGGTCACTGACACGCAATGCAACGTCGCGCCACCGCGCGTCTCGCGTGGCGTGCGCCGAGCGCTCCGTACGGCCGTCACGGGATTTATACGGAATTTACAAACACCACTTTCAAAATGCCTACCGCTACAACACTTCACAAAATTTTGAATTTTAATCGCATTCGTAGCCCACTTTTAAACATTTAAGTTGAAAGAGGCATTTCACGTACCTGTTTTTGCGATCTTATGAGGTTTGGCTCGAACTGCGCTCCATACATTTCAATACATAGCTGGGCCCGTCCCTGTGTCGAGCCGTGAACACGAGGCATTAGTGTAGGATCCTCAACACATTCTGCACGTAGTTTATTAAACACGCTCACTATTCTGCCCCGCATTCCATCAGCACTGTCACATTCCCGATCAAACACTCTTTCTTTCACATACCCCCACAAAAAGAAGTCCAAATGTGTTAAGTCGGGTGAACGAGCTGGCCAGGCGTGCGGCCCTAGCTTTCCGATCCAGCAGTCATCAAAAAGCTCAGTGAGACGCGCGCCACGGGCTTCTCCTAAACACATCAACATGTTGCCGTATTCACGAGCACTGTACACGTATGTCTCAGGCATTGTTAAAAACAACAAAAAAAATACTAAAAAACAATAAAACAGCACTAAAAACGTAACAATAATAACTAAACACAAAACTAACAAAACAGTATTATTACGATTCAATGGCTATCGATCGATTAACGCACGTTCGCTCACGAACCGAGTCGTAAAGGAACTAACTAAGTAACTAGATTACTGAAGAAGTACTATGAAGATCAAACATGCCGCCTGCATGCGATGCCGGCCGACAAAAGGTACCGCCGCGCGGTGGCGCCGGCGCGGCGACGAAGAGTCATATAGCGGTGTCTTTTGGTGTGCAAAGATCAACAAATTACAGAGGAGAAAATGTTAAAAGAATAATTATGAAATCAGAAACCAATTAATTTTAATTGTTAGGAAATTGTAGATACTTATGCTTTATTAGGTACAAACTGTTTTCATTTTCTAACTTTAAAATAAGATTTAACGGGTTTCTTAGATTAAATTAATTTGATTATCCACTTTAAATTGATTGGGTTTACTTACTAAATGAAGGATACAGTTATTGTAATAAATGAGCGCGCGTCGTGGCACTCTAATTGCATTGGCATAAAGTTCAAATTCAATTGAATCACGCGCGCTAGTTGCTTCAAACTGTACACGCGATCTTTTACTTTATTTCATTCACTATCGATTATCGACTTACATACAAAACTTATTAAATACACGACACATTACTTCAATTTAAAACTGTTGACGCCTCTGTAATGTTTCTTCCTATTTATTTTGGCGGCGCGTCGCATCGCGCGTCACGTGGACTTGGGGTCGTCAGCCGCACAGCTGTCGGCGAGCGCGCGCGCACTTTGAACTTGAGGTCACGCGCAAGCGTCAGATGATATTTATTTACGAATACATTGCTTGTTAGAGTTGTAAAGAAAAAAAATGTGTTAATGTGTTAAGCAAATAATGGTTTAATTTAACTGTTCTCACAGCATAGTGTACGAAAAATGCTAAAAAAAATTGGTAAAATTGTTCATTTTTTTTTCTCATTTTTTTATGGTATCGTATCGAGAATCAGTAGCCCTATCACCTGTCTTCGTTTTCGGAAGCGTTTCCCTGCCACCCTGTATTTGAATGGGTACCATTAAAAATGATGTTGTAGCTCACTTCAATTAAGCTATGGACATAATTAAAACTACTTAATTTAACAAAATAATGAGCGATATAAGAATAATATCTTACCAATATTTTCATTTTACGTTTCAAAAATGTTGTCCCGTCACAATAATAGAAACATTAATCGTACAAATAACTAAAACAACTTGCCTATTCTGTAAGCTTTCCAAAAAGGTATAAAAGTCAATTTAAAATACACAATTCGTGGCATGGCATGTGTTTAAACCGGGGGGGGGGGGGGGGGAGAAATCATCTTTGTGTTTAGTTTATGATCCTCGCTAAAACAACCGATTTTACTGGCGAAATTCTTCGTGATGGGGCGGGGTGTGCGGGCGGGGGAGTACACGGCGTCTACTGCGCTCGCGTCGCCTTCCTTAGTAAGTTTCGACTCTACGCCGCGCAAGCACGTGTGTTGTTATCTAGCTATTAACCAATTTCTCATCGCGTTAATTTGTTATCGATCAATAAATTAGATTGGAAGACACACACGAAGGAGTTAACCAAACGAACTAGTAAGTCTGCCTATGTCCTATATAAACTTACCTCAGTGATGACTGTGGACGCTTTAGTCATAGCACATCATGGCTTGGTGGGTCCAGTGTTAAGATATGGTGTTATTTTTTAGGGGAATTCAACCAATAGGGAAATTATCTTTAAAGCCCAAAAAAAGTGTATTAGGACTATGTTTGAATTGCAGGTCATAGATACATGCAAACCATTTTTTATTAAGTTTAAAATTTGGACTCTTCCATCTTTATATATTTTTGAGGTTGTTGTATTTGTAAAGACCAATCCAAAGTGGTTTAAAAAAATGTCGGACATTAATAATCGAAGTCGACGGAATAATAATAGCTTATGTTATTTTGGAGGCATGAGAAACAGGGTGTAAAGCTCACTCATCCTCCATTGAAAAGGGAGGATCCTCCGACCAGACGGGTGTTATGTCTGGCGGGCAATTGCCCAATGGTTGATATTGGGAAATTGTATCTATGCTAATCGCACGGTAAACTCTGCTTGCGAGATGCAGGATTTGCGTGACGTCAGTATGACGCGTTGTTCGCATGTGGCGTTGTAGATTATGTAATTGTAGATATTGTAGATATGTAGAATTGTAGATATGTAATGTAAAAAATAATTGTAGAATTGTAGATATGTAATGTAAAAAATAATAATGTAGCGGACATTATGATGTGTAAGAAGGTCTCACACAGCTCTAATGTACAAAAGTGTTTTTTGCATGGCACCAGTCATATTTAACCGCTTAGGCGCTTACCGTCGTCAATCAAAGAATTGAATGTGAACTTATTTAAGAAACGGCTTAAATCATTACTTTTGAACACAGCATATTACAGTATTTCGGAGTTCATAACAGATAAAAATCTAATGACAGAATGTTGTCATGCTAATAAATTATATCTATTGTTGTCTTTGACATAAGGTTTTTTGTTTTTGTATATTGACATTAGGATTATATATTGACATCTGTATATTGACATCATTATTATTGTAATTTTGACATCTGTATATTGACATCATTATTATTGTAATTTTGACATCTGTATTTTTTTTTTTTTTTTTCTTCTTTCTGGCTTCGCACGGTTTGTGCATTTAGCCAATGTCATGTTTGATGTTATTAGGATTTTTATTGTAGGAGACAAAGGTAGGGAAACTGAAATTTATTATTATTATTTATAACGGAATTTAGGTTATAGGATCAGTAGGATTATAACTAACTATAGTAATGATGAATGGTGGGAAATACAATAGGTTGACGAAAAAATATATTACAATTTAATAATATTAGTGGTAATGAATGAGGCTATACATTTATATACAGGTAAACTATTTGTACACAATAAAGAAAGAAGTGAAGTAGAAAAAGGAATACGGAGAGACAATAGGTTACTGAGAAAGGAAGAACGGTCATATAGAGGACAGGAGAAAAGAATGTGGTTCAAGTCGCCCACATGTGTGCCACACGAACAACTGGGATCGTTTATAATTTTAAGTTTGGCAAGATGAGCTGGAGAGCAAACGTGACCGAGTCTCATCCGTATGAGGACGGAGGTCTCCATCTTGCCAAACTTAGCCCTGCCAAACCATGTTTTTTCCGAAACGCCGGGGTGGATCAAAGAAAAATAACGACCCTTTTGTCTGCTGCTGATTTCCCAGGCCACCTTCCAGGTGTCCAAAAGAAAAGTTTTGGGTAAATTTACAATATCAAGTTTTATATGGAACTATGTCCCTACACTGCACCGCTTCACAAGCGAGAGAATTCGCCGCTTCATTGCCCTCGATTCCAGCATGGGCTGGAACCCACACAAATTGCAGGGCATTGCCCTCCGATAAGGTTCTGTGCGCAAATTCTCTTATTAAATAAGTTATCGGAAACTGGGATTTATGTGCCAGAGGAGATTTGTTGATGGCTAGAAGAGCACTTTGAGAGTCTGAAAAAATGATAACTTTTTTGAGCTTAAATATCCGACTATATTCAATGGCTTTTAAGATGCCAAAACATTCTCCTGTAAACACGGAAGTCTCCGGAGGAAGTTTAATTTTTTGAACGATGTTGTATTGAGAGTGGTAAGTGCCAATCCCAACACAAACCGTCGGAGAACGCTTGGAAGCATCTGTAAAAATGTGATGGTATTCAGCGTGTTCAGCCAGAAAATTGTTGAAACTTAAATGACAAGCGGGGTCAGATTTACTTGCACAGTTAAATTTTATGATAGGATTAAAAGTAAACTATCATAACTACTGCTAAATATGGGAAGTTTGTTGGAACGGTGAACTGGAGAAGATAGGGAAAGGTATTTTTTATAGCTTATAACTAAACAAGGAGCACGTTTATGGGGCCAGTAATCTGAAGATTCAATCAACGTCACTAAAGTATCCAGTTTTTAAATGAGAGGATGGGTAGAGAACTGAATAATTCGGAACAAAAATTTATCAGAAAGGAACTGTCTTCTAAGATATAAAGGGGCTTCCCCGCATTCGACTTGTAAGGCATTTATGGGACTCGACTTCATAGCACCCGAAATAATTCGTAATGCTTTAGACAGTATGCGGTCCAATTTTTTAAAAGCTATTACACTACCCGGTTCAAGGACAAATAATCCGTAATCTAATGTGCTTCTGATTATAGCGTTGTAAATTAATTTTAAAGTAAAAGGATGTGCACCCCACCACACGCCTGACAGGCATCTAAGCATGTTTAAATGGTTTTCAATAAAATCGCAATGGGGAACACTGCTTAATTTAGAATCTAAAATTACACCCAAATATCTGAAATTGTCTTTGACTGGAATAAGGGTATCTTTATAGTAAAGATTTACTCCGGGAATATTTCTCTTCCGGGTGAATAAAACAGCCGCGCTTTTAGATGTCGATAACTCCAAACCGTTTAAATGTAACCATGAATCCAAAGCAGATAAAGCAGAATTAATAGAGCAGCTAGCTTGCTCAATAGACTGGCTTGTAGCATATAACAATAAATCATCAGCATATTGAAGAACTTTAACAGGATTAGGCAAAGTCGAATCTAAATCAAAAGTGTAAATATTGTATATAAGGGGGCTGAGCACAGAACCCTGTGGGAGACCTCTCCATACAATATGAGATACCTCATGATCCCCTATTAACATGTTAATAACAGACCGTTCAGTCAGGATATTAATGATGAAATTCAACAAGTTCATTGGAACTTGTAAAGGCTTTTAATTTATTTTGTAAAACTGATAATACGACATTATCATAAACTGAATTAATATCGAGGAAAATCGTGACCGTGGATTGATTATTAGAAAATGAAATACGAATATCCAATGTTAGAATGCTTTAACAGTCAGTGGTACTTTTGCCTTTTCTAAAGCCATATTGTGATTCTGCCAGGAGACCTTTACTTTCAACAAACCATTCTAGGCGATTTTTAATTAAGTGTTCCGCTAATTTTATCAGAATTGAAGACAAAACAATGGGACGGTATGAAGAAACATCAGCAGGAGTTTTATTTGGTTTTAGGAATGGCAACACCATTTGACGTTTCCATACAACAGAAACGTTTCCTGAAATCCTAATAGAATGAATAAGCTCTAAATAATAACTAAGAACGTCGTCATTTAAATGAACAAAAAAGGAATACGGTATGCCATCAGTGCCTGGGGCTGAATCCTGTGTTTTATTAATAACACCCTTCAATTCAGTGAGAATGAATGGACGATATAGCGACGAATTAATATTTTGGTTATTGGGACTAATGGGTATGAGAGATAGGTTAGCCTCGGGAACCCATGGAGGAGCTAATTTATCTAAAAAGTCGCTGGCTAACTAATCAGGGATAGGAGAATGGTTTTTATAAATTGATCTAAATCTACGAATGTAGCGCCAGACAATCGTAGGGTGAGTATTCGGTGAAATAGATAAACAAAAGTTACGCCAAGATTCAATTTTTTTCTTTTTAAATAGTTTGCGGGTTTCGGAAATTATTTTAGTGAGAATTACATAGTTAATATTTGACATTTCGAGGTTATATTTATATTCAGCCTCTTTCCTTTTTTTAATCGCTTCTGTACACTCCGAGTCCCACCAAGGAGGCGACGGAATTGAACTAATATTGTTCTTTTTTACAGGAAAGTCTTCATCCGCTGCTGCAATCAATAGGCATGCTAAAGCTTCAGCGCAACTATTTTCATTACCATTAGAAATAACAGGCAAATAACAAAGCTTTCTGTCAACAATGTCATCTCTTAACCTCTTTCAAAACCAAATGCATACTAGGGGGTAATTTATGTTTAAGGTTTGATCTCCTAATATGTGCATTTGGTTTTGAAAGAGGATAAGAGATGACTATTGGAAAATGGTCACTACCATAAGTAGAGGACAGGGTGTACCAAGTAGGTAAGAGAAGAGGCTAGGTTTGGAGAACATATAGAAAGGTCAACTGCGCTTTGGTTTTGGTTAGGATCTGAACGTCGAGTGGGTGCTCCTGAATTCAAGATGCATAAGTTATGAAAATCTATTATATCAAGTAATTCATCCCCACAACAATTCGAAATTGAACAACCCCATGATTGGTGTTGGCAATTAAAGTCCCCCAGTATTAAGAATGGCTTTGGAAGAAAGGAAAAGAGATTATTCATCATTATACACTTTTATAGCTACAATTGAAATTTCCTCACTATGAGGTGGTAACGTAATGATAGAAAAAGGGATAGAATTCTTGATAAGTATAGCTACTCCACGATACCCATCAGATCTATCCTCTCTAATGGTTAAATAACCATTGATTTTTAAAATGTGGTAAGATTTTAGCCAAGCCTCTGCTAAAGCAAAGACAATAGGCTCATATATATTTAACAAATATATCACATCACTCTTTTTATTTATTAGACTGCGGCAGTTCCATTGGATTATTTTGGATGTGTTGTCCATTACGAATGGATTGAGAAGAAGATCATTTATTGAGAAATTAGTGTTGTTATCTTCAATATTAGAGATAGCACAACCATGATGGTTGGGAGATGTTAAAATCTTTAATAATAGTATTGTGCGCTTCTTTATTATAGCCTGGTACAGATTTGGGAGGAGAACGTGGTTTGAAGAAGACAGACTTTTTATAACTTGTTGATGCAGACATTCTATTAGGTAAAGAGATTGAAGAATTTTCAGTTAAATTTTTGTATAAATATAATAAACTAGCTGACCCGGCAAACGTTGTTTTGCCATATAAATTATTTCTAGCTGCCCGGCGCTACTTCGTTCGCGTGGTGTCCTACCCCCTACCCTACCCAACTCCTACCCTACTCCTACCCCACTCCTACCCTACTCCTAGCCTACTACTACCACCCTACTCCTACCGATGTTAACCATTTGTCATTATTTCTGAACGCACGCATAAATATTTGAGGAACTTCTATTCAAATCTGCTTATTACACTTTTCAACCTTTTTAATTGATTAAAAAAAATACAGACAAAAGTTTATTCACCCTTTTTAAATAGTTTACACAAAATACATTTCTGAACGCAGGCATAAATGTCAATCACAGTATTTGTCAGGATGACAGGAGGAAAACAAATGTTTGACAGGTACGAAACAAAGGAACATAATTAAATGGAAAATTATTCATTTTCATAATTATGTATTCGTCAAGTTTTCATTGTTTTTAAAATGTATTCTGCTATTCAGGGCGGAGACAAACGAAACAAAAACCATGAAAATTGATCCAGCCGATCTCGAGTTATAAGTGTTGTAACAAACCCGACTTTGTTTTATATATATAAATATAAGATAAGATATAAGATAAATCCGTGGACATTTCACACAGCACCATTTGTCCCAAGCTAAGCAACCTAATGCTTGTGTTATGGTAACAAGATGGCTGATAAACTACTTATATAGGTACATTTTTTTTTGTAAATACATACATATTATAGACTAGCTTCTGCCCGCGGCTTCGCCCGCGTGGATGTCGGAAGTTATCCCACGGGAACGTGCTACCTGGATAAAAAGTATGTGCTTCCCCAGGATGCCATCTATCTCTTTGCC